>JAUMJK010000229.1:0-1446589 GCA_033558105.1 Coccyzus lansbergi
GGTGCCTTAATCTTTCCCCTGGGGCGGGCGGCGGAGCCTCCGCGGGAGGAAGCGGAGCGGCGGCCGCGGGGATGGGGGGGGACTTAAGGTGGCGCTGGGAGCGGGGCCGACCAAGGCGCGAGGAAGTTTTTAAATTTTATTCTACCCTCCCCTTCCTCCTCCTCCTCCTCCTCCTTTCTTTCGCGTCGCGGCGTTTCCTCCTCGGGCGGCTGGAGGCAACGTTGCCTCGCTGCTTCCCTCTGCCTGGCGCCGCACCCCGAGCCCGGCGGGAGAGGGGAAAGAACGGGGGTGGGGAGAAGGGTGGGGGGAGGGAGGCGGCCGCTCCTCCGTGCGCAGCGAACGGGGCTTTGGGGGCTGAGCCCCGCCCAGACTGATGCAACAGGAGCCACCGCCCCAGCTGCCCCGCGGGACCGCGCGGGACCGCTCCCTCCCTCTCCCTCCCTCTCCCTCCCTCTCTCTCCCTCCCTCTCCCTCTCTCTCCCTCCCTCTCCCTCCCTCTCCCTCCCTCTCCCCCTTCTTTCCTCACCCCTCCCTCCTCCTCTCCCTCCCTTCCCTGTCTCCCTTCCCCTCCTTTCCCCTCCCTGCCTTTCCCCGTCTCCCCCTCCTTTTTCCTCGTCTCCCTCCTCCCCTCTTTTCCCCCGTCTCCCCCCCCCCCTTCTTTTTCTTTCTCCCCTTCCTTTCTTTTCCCTGTCTCCACCCCATTCTGTCCTTTTTCCTTGTCTCCCCCTCTTCTGTCCTTTTTCCCCATCTCTCCCACCTTCCCTCTCGCTTGGGGGTCAGAACTTGCCCCATTCTGCACCCCCCCAACGTACTCTTGGCCGTGGTGTCCCCACATGCCACACTGGAAGCAGGATGGGGTACACGTGGGCCCTGGGGGAGGAGGTGGGTTATGGGGGCAGGGACACAAGCTGGGCACACTAGATGATCTCTTAAGGTTCCTTCCAACCGAAGCTGATCTATGAGTCTGTGATTCCTCCAGTTCTCTTTACCTTGGAAGCTTGGCTCCCTCTTGCTGGGCACGGGGCGGTGGGGTACAGCGTCTCACTGCCCCACACCTGCTGTGTCCCTAGGGAACGGGGACAGCCCCATGGGCAAGTGGGATTCAGGAAAAACCAGGCACATGGTGGGTTGTGCACAGCACACAGGACCTACTGCAGAAAGGATTTGTTTTCCCTTGCATTAAGCTGTATATCTGCATTCCAGAGGAGAGTATATGACCGGTTCCTTAGCAGGAATATTTTGGATGTGTGGTTGACCATTTTTACTAGAGACATTTGGTTGGAAGAGGAAGTACTAGCAATGTGTCCTTAAAGTCAAAGTTCACACCCACTGGTTTTCAGATGTGGAACTACCTGACTCTTCCTCAAATGGGGAAGTTCTCTAGAAAATGAAGTTTTTTGACATACATATCCATCTGTACATCTCAGTAGCTTCAGCTGAAAGAAGCTGAAGGAGTGCTGAATTTCATTTGCAAAAGAAAACATTCCACTTCAGAAATGTCAGCTTGTTTTGTTTCAATATCTTTCTATGGTATTTTAATATTCTCAACTTTTTGTTCTAAAAAGATTTTTTTTCATTTAAAAAGTAAACTACCATTTTCTTGTTTGTTACTTTTTTATTTTATAAAAAATACACACCAGAAGAAAATGTTTACAGCATAATGGCTTTAACAAAATGCCTGATCTGCAGCAAAATAATTGGATTATATTGTATGAATTGTTTTGCTCCGTTCCCAAGTGGGACCTTTTCTGCCTTGATTTTTACTGGAAAAACCTTGAGGACTTTCTGTTCTTTTTTTAATGTTGATTTTTCCCCCCCCCACCTCTGATGTTTCACTTACTTCCTGAGCTGAAAAAAGGCATTTTTCAGACTGGGCGGGTAGTATCTGCACTTGTGGTTTGCTGTGTTTCACCCGGGCTCGGCTACCTCCTCTATCCACGGAGTTTGTGTACCTTTCCTCTCCCTGCCTGATCTCTACCTTCCCCACATCAATCACTGCAAGACTCAAAATTAGTGAAAAAACAGAGGGAAACCTGGGTTTTCTTCATTAGTTTTTATTTTTTATTTGTATTTTTTTAAAAAATATTCCTAATTCACGTTAGTTAAAAGGCAGGCAAGTGTATCTTTTCCTGTAATATATCATTGCTAATATCATAAACATAAAAATAATGTGATAACATATGGAAAGTGCATCTGCCTAAATATAACCCACCTTCACACTATCCATTCTTCGCTTGCTCTTGCCTGACAGAAACAAGCAAAACCTGACAGCAGCTACAAAATTCCCCCCCAAAGGTTATTAGTAATGCAAAACAAGCACTAAAAGAAATGACTGGTGAAGGAGCTCTGCTTGCTGCAGAGCCTTGCTCCTGCTCCTCTCTCATCCTCTTCTCCTGGCTCCTTTGGTGCGGTACATAGGGACACCAGCCCAGATGTGGTGAGATGCATGGGCAAAATTCTTGGTGTAGCAGCATGTACAAAAAATAGTTGTTGAGGTGAAAGCAAAGTTAGGAGCGTTGCTTACTCCCAGATGTCCCATGACAGACGGTAATGTTTGTGACTTGTTACAGGAGTGACTTCCAGCCCCAGGCTGCCACTGCAGGAGGTGAAGTGTCCCAGCCTCAGAAGGTTTAGAGCCTGCAGATGCTTGTGTAGAACTGTGATAGGTACACAGGAATGGATGTGTGGAGAGGAGCAGGGCGAAATGCAGATTTTGCAGGGCACCTTCAGCTTCTCTAGGCCTAATGTGCAGTCGAGATGGGATCTAACCAAACTACCAAACTTGTCTTTTTGCAAGGAGTCAACACATGTTCACATGTTCCCCTGCCCTGAAACGAAGGGTGCAGCCATATGTCAGCGCAGTGTGGCTGCCCTGTGCATTACCACTGGAGAGCGGTCACCTCTGCTTTTTGCCCATTCCCTGCTGCTCCCACGCTCTGCTGTCTCTGAGGAGGGGGATTTGGTGTAACCCCTCTGGACTGCTCCCTTTCCCCATCTGGGCCTGGTTGTGTGCACCCTCCCCATCTTAATAAACCTTGCTTATCTGCAGGTTCTCACAAGAAAAGGGCACAAACAGTTTCTTTGCTGCTTGTAGGTTGAATGAGGGCTACCTCCCAAGCCTCCAGGGGCAGTTCTCTGGGCCTGGGTTTAGGAGAAGGGAGCAATGCAGCTGCAGTGACATGTTCTGCGGTGGGCTGCCACAGCTGGTGACACTGGTGCTGGCGCCACTGCAGCAGAAGAAGCCTGTTCATAGCCCAAGCTGCTCGTGGCCGGCTGCGTCTCGGCAGCTTGGCACCTGCCAGCCAGCTCTGGGTGGAAGCATGGAGCAACACACCTTGTGGTTTAGCATTCCCTATCCACAAAGACAGGCTGTGCCAGTTCAAGCTTTTATACCTGGCCGTCCTACTATGCCTGCAGCTGTTTGGAGGAGCCAGCAGGCAGGAACATTAGTTTCATTCCAATTTTATCCTTGGCCTCACATCTGAGACTTCAAGTAAGGATTCCAGTCGTGGGCAGACGCCCTATTTTGTGTGCTCCAGACGCTATTCCCACAAAGACCAAGCAGTTCTTTACATGGAGGCTAAAAAACAACTGTTGCCTGATGAAGCCTTTCTGTCATTGCTGGCTCTACCCACATTGAAACCAGGGACCTACAAGTGCAGAAGAAAGGTCTTCCTATCACCCTCCTACCTGCGCAGGCTGGAAGAGCTCTGCAAGCAGATGGCTGTGCCCTAGTAAGCACAGTTGCAGCTGTGGCCTTCACTTTCCTTGGGGAGAGAAACTAGAGGTCTCAGACTGACCATACCGTAAATTTTTCCTGTCAGATGTGAACCCTGGAGTCAGCACTGTAAGCTTGGTAACCTGGTAGACCACAAAGTTGTGTTTTTTTTTTTTTTTTTTTTCATTCTGGAGTGAAGCAATAAATTGTTCCCATACAAGCTGTTGGCTTCCTGCTGTATTTATTTCATTCTGGCTAAGGACTGGGGATCAGAAAGGCAGGCACACGCACAGGCAGACAAATTTAGACAGATTTTTTTTTTTTAATTGGTCGATTAGTGGAAGAGAGACCTCTACTGGCTCAACTCAAAGAGATGCTGCTGTACTTCAGCTGCGTGTCTGGCCGTAGCCAAGGTCCATTGCTGGTGGGATTTCTCACTTGCTTTCACTTCACCTACTTTGGAAGTTTCCTCCTGAGTCACAGGCACTTGCCAAGTAAAGCTAAGAAGCAACCCTTCACATTTTCCCTTCTTTTAAAAAAATCCATCTTGTAGGGAGTCATCCAGTCACTCAGCAAATGAATTTGTGACAGTGCTCAATGTATGAAGTAAGGTAGCTTATTTCCTTTAGGAAGGAATGAACCTTGGACATTGAAGCGTGACAGAAAATTAGAGGCTTATTGGTCCTGGAGGACAAGGCAGTAGGATGTTTTCATCCACTCCATCTATTTCAGTTGCCTTTTATTCTCTTTCTGTTCTTTCTCCCAGCTGGTTGTGTAGTACTGCAAAAAGGATGGCTTCAGAAACCATCTCCCTTGGGTCGGTACTGTTTAGCATCTTGCTCTGCTGTCAGGCATTTGGATAGATGTTGACTCCTACCTGGGCCAATAATCAGTGGATGCTTATCTTCATGAGTTGGGGAAAAGTTAATATATAGATTTTTTTTTCCTAGCAAAGCTATCTTTACTGAACATAAATAATGCAAAAGAGGGCTTGGTGCTTGCAAGCAGGTGAAGCTGGGCGAGCCATGTTTTTTTGTGGAGTGTAAGGCTTTTAAGTTGTAAGCTGCCTGACTGGCTGAAACCAACAGAGGCAGTAGTTTTGCAGTTGAGTCTGTACTACTTGGCTGCTGGCTTAGGCATTTCTTTCCTTCCTCATCCAACGCTCCCATTCCTGTTGCTGGCATTGCTGATGAAGTTTCTTGAGTAACTGTGTTAGGGAATGGATCTGGCAGAGATCTCCCACCTTCTCTTCTTTGTTGTTTGTTTGCATGCTTTTTTTTTTAACTCAGCTTGATCAATTTCTGATCTAGTTCATCATGTGGCTGCACTAACAACCTGACCAGCACAGTGGGTGGCAGTGAGCAAGTTTGCAGCACTACCATGAAATTGCAGCTTGCAAGCCAGTAGTGTCTTCCTTGTGCTTTGCAATAAAGCAAAATCTAAAGCCTTGTGTGGGAGAGATGCCATCCATCCTCCAGTGATAAAGTTTGCTAAAAGATATGCACAGACTGAGAAGTGAGAGGCTGGAAAGCAGCCCTGTGGAAAGGGATCTGGAGATGGCAAGTTGAACGTGAGCCAACAGTGTGCCCTGGCAGCCAAGAGGGCTAACCATGTCCTGGGTTGCATGAAATACTGTGTTGCTAGCCAGTCGTGGGAGGTGATTGTCCCTCTCTACTCTGCACTGTTGTAGTTCCACCTTGAGTACTGTGCGTGGGTTTGGGTGCCACACTATAAAAAGGATACCAAGTTACTGGAGAGTGTCCAGAAGAGGCCACAAAACTGACGAAGGGTCTAGGTAGAAAGTTATATGAGGAGTGGCTAAAATCACTTGGTCTGTTCAGCCTGGAGAAGAGGAGACTGAGGGGAGACCTCATTGCAATTTACTGCTTCCTCACAAGGGGAGGAGGAGGAGCAGGCACTGATCTCTTCTCTCTGGTGACCAATAATAGGGCCCAAAGGAATTGCAGGAGGATGAGCTGGGGAGGTTTGGGTTGGATATTAGGAAAAATTTCTTCACTCAGAGGGTGGTGGAGCACTGGAACAGCTTCCCAGGGAAGTTCAACAATATTCAAGAAGCATTTGGACAACACCCTCAGACATATGGTGTGAATTTTTGGGTTGTCCTGTATGGGCATAGGATTTGGACTGATGATCCTTGTAGGTCCCTTCCAACTTAGGTTATCCTATGATTCTGTGATAAAGTGCTAGGCAGTCTCTGGTAACTACAGCCCAGGGCTCTGACTTCTAGCTTTCACCTTACATCTCTGGCCATTGAAATCTGCTGATGGACCTGTGAGAAGATACAAGTTCTAGCTCTCACCTGGTAGACAACCCTTCCTCCTGCATGTCTTGGACCGTTCAGTTTAGTAGGTGTTCTCACTGTATCTTTCCCAAAATATATCTGTAGCAAACTCACTCGTTTTCTTTCAGAAGACACTGGAAGAAGTTGCTCTGTGGCCTTTATGCCCTTTCCTTCCACACTCCCTGTCTGTTCCTCTTTTACCAGGCACATGCTATTTTGCAGTTGTCAATTACCATTTCTGCCTGGGGGGACAAAAGATTCTTTTATCTCTGGAGAGTGTTCTGGGTACTGAAGTCTTGGCTTGCCTGGGTTCTGCTATCCTTTTGAGCAGCTCCATCCTCCAAAAAAGAGTGAAGGATTCACTGTGTGTTGTCCAGAAGTCTTTTGGATGGGAGCTGGAACATGGGGCTCCTTGTTCTGAGTGTCCCAGATGCTAACTAGAGAAACCTGGTTTTTTTTTGTGTTTTCTTTCTTTTTTTTCTTTTCCTTTTCTTTCATCTTTCCTCTCTCTTTCCAGATCTTTGAGGTCCCAGTGGAAAGACAAGCCTGATCCGTTGAGGTCCTAGGAGGTGGAAGGCTCCAAGCCCAACTAACCTCTCAGTAGCAAATGCATGCTCTGCATGCTCATTTAAAATCTAACTTAAAAGCACACCCTTACTTTCTAGAGCTTGCTGTGTATGTCTCCCTCATGAAGCCATTTATTGACCTATTGAATCTGTATTTCTACTATCTTATTTATTTGAAATAGCTCTCAGTGCCACCACATCATGTCCTAACTGTCGCTTTCACCTTAAAAAGTGGCTCTGGTCTGAAAACAACACTGATGGTATTTTACTTAGCTATTCTGTTCAGTGCAAATAAGAAAGAGGGTCTCTGGGTTCTTTTCATGGACAGCATTGAGCAGTTTGCATGTCGCTCATTCATACCCAGTGGTTAGCAAGGGTATTGCAGAAGAATTTGCTGACTGACCACATTATATGGGTGCTTTAATTGTACTTAAGGGATCACTGCTTACTTGTAACAGAAACCTGACCTGTGTTTCTGATCTGAGTGTCTTGGAATAGGGAGAGCTGAATCAAACTCATGACTTTTGCCATTATGTTCCAGATGCTTGGTAGCTTGAACATTTCCTGTCTATAAGAAGTCTGAATTTCACTTTAAGGGTCATGTTCAATTCCCCTGCTTTTCAGATAGAATCATAGAATCACAGAATGGTTTGGGTTGGAAAGGAAGTTCAAAGGGCATCTAGTTCAACCCTCCTGCCACGATGAGGGACGTCTTTCACTAGGTCAGGTTCCCAAGATCTGCCCCTGTCCAACCTCACCAAATACTTCTAGGACATCTAAAACCTCTTTGGGCAACTGTGGACTTGTGTCGTCGTGGTGCTTTATAAGTAAGTGTCCTATCATTTCAGAGTTCAGAAGGACAAGATGCACTCGTGGCAGATCTACTGAGTCAGGAAGCAGGCACGTGAAAGACAGAGCTGCTGTACTTCAGAGTACAAACTGGGTACAACAACAACTACCTGATTGAGCCAGTATCTGAGCCAGATACTTCTGGGAGGGTTTTTTTCTCCAATCCATAGCTGTCCTGCATGGGTTTCCTGTGAAGTCCTGAATGAGTATTGTCACTTTGAGTAAGAGTGCTTTGAGCTTGAGTTTCCATTTGTCTCTTCAACTGCTAAACAGTTCAGTGCACTGAATGCCAGTTTCTGTAGACTCTGTGCCTTTTTAGAAGAAAAAAAAAGTGAACAAACATTGTGTAACTCAGGAGAAGTTATGGAGTGTAAACCAGGTACCCAAACTGGTATTTTGTCTGATGAGATGTTCTGGAAATCCTGTTTTTGTTAGGCCTTATCTGGGACTATCTTAGTGCTAAGGGTGCTGTGATGCTCTCTGGGAAAGCTCTGTAAGTAAAAAATGGTTTCTGTTCCTCTTAGTGCATGGACAGCCTGATCAGAGTACCTCAAACCAAGTCTGTGAATCTCTGTGGCACTGAGGCTCTTCTTAGGGCATTTATTTGCAGAACAGAGGTTCTAAGTAACTATATGGAAATAAAGTGGCTGATGAGGTATACTGTAACAAAGGATACCAGAACACAATGAGAGAGGTGGTGGGATCCTATGAACTGGAAGTCTTTGATTAAATGCATTTTTTTTAATTTATTATTTGGACAGTGAACAAAACCAGAGTAGGGAAGTTACAAAACCCATATAGAATGTAAATATAGTATGGTTTTTTTTTTTTTTTTTTTTTTTACTATTTTTTGTTTTACATTTTCTTTTGAAGCATGATAAATGTATATTTCTCTCATATATGAAAAACCCTTTTTCATGTAAGACTGCACATGAGGTGGTGGGTTTTTTCCAGGCTGCCATAGTATCTTTCTGTCTGGAGATAGATACTTAATTGTCACATATGGCCTTTCAGTAATACTTGACGCAACCCAGGCTGGCAGTTTTGAAAGACCAAAAGAAACTGAGGACACCTGAATTATGCTGAAGAATCTGAATATCACTTTCTGCTTTGTTTTTACACCAACCACGAAGAATTACAGTATTTCTTTGGCAATGGGCAAAACAGCAGTTTTCACTTTTTCGTTAGAGTCCTCCCAGAGTCTGGGTTCCCGCGATTTTGCTGGGATGCTTAGAATTTACAGATGGCCTTTTGTATTTTCCATGGGATCTCAGCAGAGGTAGTTAATGCTCCATTTTAATCTACACTGAAATGGATTAGGAATGAGAAATGGGCTTTTCCAAAGAAAGTGTAAAGGTCTCCCTTCTTTAAGAAAATGTACAGACTGCTCCTCCTGCCCCTTCCCCCTTATTTTGAGTTGTTTTCTCTGCAATCTGGGCCCCTCTGAAGGCTGGCAGGAACTCTGGTTGAGGCTGGTTAGGCCACAGATTCTCCACTTTACTTCAATTTGTAGACTCTTTGAAGAGCAGCTGTTGCCTTTGAAGTGAACTTTTCTGGGCAAATGAGTATCAACAGGTAGGGTGAGATTTTGGCTTCAGACAGACAGCAGCAAATTCTCTTCACAGAGGGGACTCTGCTGGCAGACGGCTTGCAAGATGGAGATTGAGCTGCTCCACCAGCAACCTTTCACTGAAAATACCCAACAAGTGGGGATGAAGCAGAGGCATAACAGAGCTGCTCTGTGCTAACCTCCTGCTGTCCTGAAGTCCTTGGGAAGGGTTGACCTTGCTGCCCTGCCTGACACCAACCCCTCAATATTTTTGCTGCCTCTCTGAGCTCAGGTAAGGGCAGAGTTTCAAGTCCAGGTTGATCTGCCTCCAGCGTAGGATGGTGTGGCATGTTACATAGGTTTTTTTTTTCTGTGTTAGTGTGAGATTATTAGGCAGGGCTGAGTCTTTCCAGAGAAGCATTGAGTTCTGCAAATGCTCAGATGTTCTTATATTACCCTTCTTCTACATTTTGTTCCTAGTCTTTTTTTATTCTCATTCAGTAAGTCTTTTTATTCTCTGCGATATGTCCTTATTTTCTTTACACTTTTCATTCAACCTGCAACTGACTTCTGAATCCAAATGCACTCTTGCTGATGGATGGTGCTAATATTCATGACTATTCTCAGTCACTCCTGAGGATCTAGCATGCATTCCCCCTGCATCTGAGTGACTGTCTTTAGCTAGGAGGAGGTGGTACCACCACTGCATGTCAATGTACTGGAGACTGGGACTAAGAGTCCTCAAAACTCTGTGTTTTCTGTTACCCATATGTGAAGGTTCTCTGAGTTTGTCGGTACCTACTTTATGTTCGAAGGTGCTAAGGTATCAAAGTATTCCCGGAAATATTGAGCTTGGCTGACTTGCTCCTGGGAGATACTCCTGTAGGTATACCTCTGTGTCACTCCTGGGAGATGCTGGACCAGTTAGGCATGATACCTTCACCCACCTATTGGAGGTTTATGGGGTGCTGCCACTGCTGGCCTCCTACTCAAAGTGAATATGCACGGCTGGCTGCCTGCTTGCAAGGGGATGTCTTTCTACAGGACTAAATGATGAACCAGGCAAGGTAACTTTTTCACCAGGATTTCTCTTTTGCCCAGGTCAGGCAGCTTCACCCTTCTGTACTCAGGCTTTGCATCTGCCGCTGTAGGTGTGTAGTTCCCCTTTCGAATTATCGAGGAAGTCTAGGTACTGCATTCAGACATCACAAATACTACTAGGGGGCATAGAATGGCAGTTTGGACACTGGAGTGTGGAAGTTTTCTCTCTGTTATTTAGTTTGGTTGGATCATAAATTACCAAAATGACGGCTTTATAATACAATTTTTCAGGCAGGTTTGGGTATGGATGTTTATAACTGTATATCATACACTGTGCTGTGTAGAGCAGTCCTTTGTAAAGTGAAACCTGGAACCTGTCTGGTGGCTTTACTGATTTTTGGGTTTGCTTTGTATAGGGCAATTGCTAAAACAGACTTGTTTGTGGATGTCAGGTGGTTTAGGGCACTAGACTAAGAGAAACAGAGCAGTCCTCATGACCACTCAAATCTGTCTTGACTAAGCACACTATTGCTGAATAAAGTATATATGTATTGTTTTCAGCAGCTGTAATCTCTCTGCAGGCTTCAACCTCTTGACATGACTGTGCAACTCCTGTTATTTTTAGGAACATACATTACAAGAAGAAAAGGTCCATTTAATCTGAAAACATACTAGCAAGCTTTTCTGCTTTCACAAATCTGAACCAGGTACCGCAGGGAACAAACTGAAAGCTGTTAACATATGATTGCTATTTGATGGCCAGAATGAAGCAGTTTCATGCCTTCTCCTTACCAGTAGATACTGTAAAGCCAGTTGCTATTCTTGAAGATAGTATCAGCAAAGATTAGAAATACATTGTAAATTCTGCAAAATCATACCCAGATTTTTTGCTGATACCAACTGCCTGCAGTCTGCATGTGCAGTGGAGTGCTGGACATGTGGGTGAGCTAGTGGGAATCAGGGAAGGGCCTGAAGTCCTCTCATGTTGATGATGATGATGAAGGTTGTGTGTCAGTGCCCTCCTCTGATGATGACTGAGGACACTGAACTTGACTGGCTCCTGTCCCTGATGTTGCAGCGTAGAGGATTACCACTGCCTGCCATCCTCCTCCTCCTAGCCTCCCAAGTCACTCAGGACAAGTGACAATGGAGCCTGTCAGGCAATAGGATAAAACTGGTTGCTGTGAAGGTGGCCCAAATGCTGGAGCTTAGGCTCTAAGTCGCCCCTTTGGCACAGCAGGAAGTTTCTGTACCGCTCACCACGGTTGCTGTGCAAAGCTGTTTTCCTCCCTGCCTCTAAAGGGGAGATGGAGTTACTAAAATAAAAGCAGTTTCCTGAAAGAGGTGAGAATTTAATTTCCTTCTGAATATCCCAAACAGCATTATCCAACAGGTGTCGGGATATGTGATGAAAACCAAGGCGGATTTTGTGTAGGCTGCCACCAACTCTTCTAGGTTTAGCTTGGGTGAGAAGGTGAAGTTATGTGTAGCAGGCTTTGCTCATGACTGTCCTTTTTGAGAATGAATGAGGGAAAGAAAAGACAAAGAACAAATTGAGAAAAAAACTATAAACTTTTTCATTTCATGGGGTGGAGTGATGCAGCTAGCAGAAGATTGTTGATTGTTTGTTGTAAAGCTTCACTAGCTGTGTTTGCTTTGGATACCATAAATCTCTGGGTCATCATGGGGACCATGAGTCATGTTGCTCCTCACAATGGAAAGCATGGATTCATTGCTATGGTGCTGTACTCCTTGCTCAGGCACAAAGCAGGGTAGGCTGCCCCTTAAGAAACTGGAAAGGTGGTGCAAGGAGGGAAGTGTGGAGGCCTTTCCCTCCAAAGAGTGCAGGAAAGTGTTTCTGAAATGTGTTTTGCTCTTCAGGCATCCATCCTTGGTTCTGGGGAGAGCTTTGCTGGAGACCTGAAAAAGTGGGACATGGAAGTTCACGACTTCTTGTGTGCTTGTGTTGCTGTGGATACAGGGTTCTATTTTTGTACCTTTTGCCTAAGTTTGCCTGCATGCTACAATTCCTTAAATACATCTTTTGGATTTGAGGTCCTGGGTGGCTCAAAGCATTGAAGTTGCATCTCCTGTGGCCTCAGCAGGGATTTTGAGCAGGCTGTTCTTGATGGCTTACCTACCACTGCTTCTTCCTTTGGCAGAATGAAGCCAAGTGGCAGTTTCATTCAATCTTTTGAGGACTGATGCCATTTTCAGTGAGGTATGCTGAAGGTCCCTCTCTTTGACTCACAAGGAAGAGCCCTCAGTAGAAGCAAAGAAAATGCTAATAGCCATTGAAGGCACTGAGGGTCTAACATGCAGATCAGCATGGATCTACACTGCCTGGATAATAGTACTGATTTGGACCCCAAATGCAACAGAGCACACAAACCACTTTTGTTTCTCAGTTTTCTTTGGACCACTCCAGAATCAACCCTTCATTTTCTTTCTTCTGGAAGCATAGACCTGCAATGTCTCCAGATGTGAGCATGAATCAGGACTGTCACTGGGCATACTCAACAGATGAGAAGTGCCTCTGCTTACATGGTGGTAAGCTATTAACTCCTTCCTTTACATTTGGGACAAGTACTTCTTTCCTTGGTGAGGGACAAATAAGGCTTTTGAACACCTTTGGTCTGCTGCACATTAACATATGCCTTAGTGCTAACTAGTAAATAGTGGAATAATAAAAATAGTGTGGTTACAGGCAGTCTGAAATGAAGTTGTAGTCTCTATCAGTCCCCATGGGCTACAGGTTCCTGCCTCCTGTGAAAGAGCATGGGGCTAGTAGATAGTCTGTGTGTGGTAAGAGAATAGATGTATTTAAGGAAATGGGGTTTAAATGAGAATTTAATTACTTGTTTTTGGCTTCATATCTGAGCAAGAATAACATGAAAACCTGAAATTAAGCACTTGTTGCATTCCAATACAGGGAAGAATGCCTCCAGTATTTGAAAATAATTTGAAGATAAATAGAATTAATACTTAACATGTAAAAGAGGCAGCTAATGTTTTGACAGACAAGCCTCCTCCTCTGAGCCAAGAACATGCATTACCTAAAGGAGGAAAATCCTCATTTGTACTGAAGGTTGCCAAGAGTCATAATTAAAGAACAAAATTAGTCAAGGCAAGGATGGAATGAAGAGTAAAAAGATTCTTGCTCCTTAGATAACTGTGCAAGTGTTGCAGAAGGAGCACACACAATTCCAAAGATTTTATTTTCCTTCTCTGTCCCTGTGTCCATCAAAACATTCATTGAAAGTTCTCTTACATTAAAAGCAAAAATAGTAATGTCCCACTGAGCGAGTTGTTCTACTGGATGTAGAAATAAGCCTGCTTGCCATCTGTTGTGTAGAGTCTTTGATGTCTAATTAGGGACAAGGTGTATTTTTGCTATCTTAGAGAGTTCATCATAGGGGGCACAATTAAAGTTTCTTTTCTCTCTTTTGTCACTTGCTTGCACAAAATGTGAGAGTTCATAATAACTTGAATAAAATTGCCCTTCTGTCACATTTGATGGAAATTTCCTAAGTAGTTGAAAAGTTTCTGAGAGGGTGAAGAGGAAGAGCAGGTAACTGGAGACATATGGACCCACCCACACACTTATGGTTACATAAGACTCATTTCTGCGGGAAACTAGCCTAAAATTTTGCAAAGGATTGGACCCGTTTATAGCAGAATTATTATTTTATATTATTAATGTAGTACTCTGGCAGTGGTTACCCAGATGTTTCCTAAAGATAAGGAAAACTAGATAACAGCAGTGCCATGGCCAGAGAAATAGTTAACTTGAAAGGAAAACTTGACATATTTTTCTGTTAGAGAAAAACAGTGTCTCACTTGGATATGTAAAACACACAGCCTTCTCCACCTTATGTGCCTTTCATAGTGGCAAATGTGTAAATCTTTTCTTCCAGAAAGGAATCCAGATGCTCAGTTAGTTTAATTTGAGTAATGGTAGAATAGCCAAATTTTCTCTGCCTGGAACATCTGCAGAAATGCCACTGAAAATTGAAGAATTCCTCACATTTTTTCCTCTTTTGAGACTGGACCAAAAATACATTCAGCAGTCATAAGCTGTGGCATATTGATAGAAAGATTTTCTCTATAAAATGTCCACTACTCCTAGACGCAGATTTGTACTATATAATCCACTGTTTTAAAGGGTGACACCACCAAATGTGTCAGCCAGTAGAGATATCATAACAGATACATTACATAATCAATAGCACACGTTTTCTTCCTTTCTTTACCTATTAATGGATTTTTAAAATAGAGAATTTGGCTGATATTGTTCCAATTGTGTTGGGTGGGGGAACCCATTAGAAGAAGGATTAAACAAAAGAACAGTTTTCAAATAATCAGTAAAAGACTAGTGTTTAAGACTCATCAATTCTTTCTTGTGCAGCATTTAGCAAGTGCACAGGAGCATTGACTGTAATTTCAGTTCTGCTTTGTACAGTCTGACAATTTTATTAATTCTTTAGAAAAATGAATGTGCATACTACCAGAAGGTATTCCAGACTATTTTTTTTTTAGTTCATCTCAGATTTGTAACATGTTCCTGTGCCAATGTACTTCTCATAAAACCATCTCATTATCTTTTACCTCCTCCATTCTTGCAGATTCTGATTAGAGTATTCTTCTAATTTTGAATGGGATTAGGGCCAGAGGATGAGATAGTGAGTGATTTACATCAGTTGATGGGATATTTCCTGCTCTTACCACAATGATTTTGTATAAATTAGTTATTTCATTGTCAAGATAATGGAATTTTGTGCCTGGCTCAGCTCTTTACACTAATTATTCTTCCTATCTATTTACTTACTGAAGTATAGGTATTTTGGACCGAATTGAGAAACTTGGTGTTCATTCGTAGGGATAGTCCCATTGAATTAAAAAGCATACTTACTTGAATAGGGGTCGATCAGTGCAGCTTGGCTTAATTTTTGTTTTTGCAATATTTCATGTTAATATCTGATAACATCACATCATGTGTGATAACACATTTTTAGAAGTGCATAGGAAAGAGAGTCAAACACAAGAACATTCTTATTCTGGATTTCTTACCGTTGCAGTCTTGGCTTTGTCATCTTGACTTTCTGCTTAGGATTTATTGGATTTGCAGTTAAAGTTCTTGAATTATCATCATAGAATCATCAAATTATTGAATGGTTTGGGTTAGAAGAAATCTTAAAGATCATCTAGTTCCAATCCCTCTGCCATGGTAAGGGATACCTTCCACTAGACCAGGTTGCTCAAAAGAAAAAGCGAAAGAGAAACCGAACTCTCCAAAGCAAACCATTTCATCATGTATTTTGTTTGCGTTGTGTGAAGGCTCTTCCTGAGTCCCAGACTGGTTTGTCAGCAGATTTCCCAGAACGTATTTCCTAAGGCAGCCAGAAAGGCATTGGGGCAGAATTCTCTGGACTACCCTCTCTCTAGAGTGAAAGAAATGTGCACCCTGGTAGATTTTTCTGTCAGCAGAAGTGAGACTCAGGGAACCAGTTCAGTTCACATTCTAAAGGGACACACATACTCTTTAAGAGTAGTCTAACTCCTTTTGTGTTCTTGCAGCAGTGGTTGACCACCATTAATCTCCAACATAAGAAGGATATGGAACTGTTGGAATGGGTCTGGGGGAAGGCTACAAGGATGATCAGAGGGCTGGAGCACCTCTGCTATGAGGACAGGCTGAGAGAGTTGGGGTTGTTCATCCTGAGAAGAGAAAGCTCCAGGGAGGTGTTATAGCAAACTTCCAGGGGCTACAAGAAAGCCAGGGAGGGACTTTTTACAATGGCATGTAGTGACGGGATAAGAGGGAATGGCTTTAAATTGGAAGAGGGAAGATTTAGATTAGCCATAAGGAAGAAATTCTTCACAATAAGGGTGCTGAGACACTGGTTGCCCAGGTACATTGTGGATGTCCCCTTCCTGGATGTGTTTCAAGACCAGGTTGGATGGGGCCTTGGGCAGCCTGGTCTGGTGGGAGATGTCCCTGCCCATGCCAGGGGTGTTGGAACTGAGTGATCCTTAAGGTCCTTTCCAACCTAAACCATTCTATGGTTCTATGATTCCATTTGCTCTACAATGCTTGATAAAAGCACAGAATAAGGATGCAAATAGGAAGGAGGTTAGTGGGCTTAGACGCTTGGCTTCTCTAGGAACGGTTGCCAGCAACTGACCTTTTATTGAAGAGGCCAGAGCTTGGTAAGACAGTCCTCTTATAGTTTGTCCATCATTCCTCCCATACTCTGATTCATATCAGACTCTTTCCTTCCTTCCTTCCTTCCTTCCTTCCTTCCTTCCTTCCTTCCTTCCTTCCTTCCTTCCTTCCTTCCTTCCTTCCTTCCTTCCATCCATCCATCCATCCATCCATCCATCCATCATGGTTCAGGCTCATGGATGAAGCACACAGGTGGAGTTTTCAAGCTGTAAAAAGCCTCCACTCAACCTGCATGTACTGAAGTTTCTGGGAAGATTATAATGTGGCTGATTTAGACAAAATCACACCAGGGCAGCAGGACTCCTGGTTTTGACTGCACAAATGCCACGTTCCTTTTCCAGTATGTGTAGCCATTACAGGATCCCCCAAACACCTCTTTTCATATGTATAGTCTGTAACCGGAGCAAAATGTGTTCTTTCCCCCCCCCGGCTTTGTGCTGAGAAGGACTGAACCATTTTGCTGAAGCTTTCCCAAAAACCACTTAGCCTGAGGCAGACAGAATGCATGGAAAAAATCCAGCCTAAACAGCTGAAATTTGGCAAAGTTGAATGCAAACTGAAACACATTCTTCTCATGGAAAAGCTTTGGGTGACCTCTGACAGGCAGAATTCCCCACTCCACCTAGCTGAGACACATAGACAAAGTATGCAGCTTACCATCTGCATTTGTCAGCTTGAGTGTGTGTACTCTGAACACCAGATTTTATGTATAAAAAATATACACCCTTTTCTATATGCATACTGCTTAGCTCCCTGCTGTGCAGGATTCCTGGCCCTAGGTCAGCTGCATCACTCCTATGATGTCATCCTGGCATACACCACCTCCAGCATTCTTCTCTGCCTGGGTGAATGGTCTAGTCCAGCACTGTTTTTCTTGGATTTTTTTTCCCTCCCCCCCACCCGGGTTGGTTTCTGCCACTGCAGAATATCAAAGGCAGCCTCACACATTTGTCTCTGCTTTTCATTTTGTTTTACTACAGAAGTTAAAAAGAAAACTTTGGGAAGGACTTTCGTCAGCACAAGTGAAGAAGCAGCTCTTTGCCAGGAAAATAGCCCATAAGTTTGTGCTTTTTGAGCTAGTAAATAGCTGCCATTGCCACCACTACAGTTTCTTTGGATATTTATTGTCGCCTGGGAGATGACTTGCTCTGACACTGTGACATACAAGGCTGGAGGATGACACTGGAGTGGGCATGGGTGACCGAACAAAATCATAGAATCATAGAACAACCAGGTTGGAAGGGATCTTCTAGTCCAACCATTCCTATCTAACACTAAACCAAGTCCCTCAAGACCTCATCCACCCGTGTCTTAAACACCTCCAGGGAAGGTGACTCAACCACCTCCCTGGGCAGCCTATTCCAATGCCCAATGACCCTCTGCGTGAAAAACCTCCTCCTAATCTCCAGCCTAAATCTACCCTGGTGGAGCTTGAGGCCATTCCCTCTTGTCCTGTCCCCTGTCACTTGGGAGAAGAGGCCAGCTCCCTCCTCTCTACAACCTCCTTTCAGGGACTTGTAGAGAGTAATGAGGTCTCCTCTCAGCCTCCTCTTCTCCAGGCTAAACAACCCCAGCTCTCTCAGATGCTCCTCATAGGGTCTGTTCTCCAGCCCCTTCATCAGCCTTGTCACTCTTCTCTGGACTTGCTCCAGAGCCTCAACATCCTTCTTGTGGTAAGGGGCCCAGAACTGGACACAATATTCAAGTAGCGGCCTCACCAGTGCTGAGTACAGAGGGAGAATCACCTCCCTGGAACTGCTGGTCACACCGTTTCTGATACAAGCCAGGATGCCATTGGCCTTCTTGGCCACCTGGGCACACTGCTGGCTCATGTTCAGTTGGCAGTCGACCAACACCCCCAGGTCCCCAGCCTGTTTAGGTCCCTTTGCAGAGCCTCCCTACCCTCCAGCAGATCGACACTTGCATCATGTGTCCATGACTCGCTGGAAGTTATTTTTTGCGATATTTACTGAGACTGTACATTCAGCAGCCCATAACAAACCCTTTAGGATATCTGCCCTGTGTTACAGTTTCCTTGAAAGAAGAGTGGAAGGACCAAATGGTGTGAGAACATTAGTTAGCAAAGCCTGTGAAACTGGTGCCCATGCCATGAGGATGGGACGTTTTCCTGTTTCTGCAAACATTAAGAAAGCAAAACCACTGCAATCCATTATCAGTGCTGGTACCTAGTTAAAAACTGTCTGTGTCCTTTTCCTAGAGAAATAACACTCAGCAAAGGCACCACAGGTGATCCTTGCACTGCATGTGCACAGTCAGAAGGTCCCTGTGGGAGGTTTAGTGGGACCTCCTGCAGTCAGGGGCTAGTCATTCTAGGAAATGGGCTTTAAAAACATTTCCTCCTCTTTGCATAAGCACACACAACAACACAGGAAGAGTTGCTCTCATTTCCGAATTTATGCCTGCTTTCTTCCCCATCTGGGCATCAGTGCTGATGGGCTCCCATGCCTCTCTGTGGTGCTCAGCAGGTTCTGGCAGCTTTATATGGAGTGGTGTGGAGTAGGCACTGACACAGAAGATATGTAAGATGATTGATTGTAACAGTACTGCGAGACAAACATATGCATATTGGCAGTCAAATCAAACTGTTTTGGTGCCTGAGGCATTCACCTGCTGTGATTTTGCAACAGGCCTTGCTTTGCTTCATAAGCTCATCCTCATGATGATTATTTGAGGTCTTGATTTATAATGCAGGAGTGCCACAAAATGTAACCAGTTACCCTAGGTTGTTGGGAGCCAGGTGCCTGCAATACTGTCTGATCGGGAGAGGAGAATCCATCCCCTTATATAGTCAGAGTGTGCTCTGCAGTGTGACCGCCCCATTGCTGCCCAGGTTGGTCCCATCAGCCCTGCCTAGGACAACATGGCCTCTTCCCTTGTCCTGGTCCAGCACCAAGTGTCACTGTAGAAGAAGACTGGGCAGAGAGGCTGGGCCAGGAAACACACACCTGCACTTGTCAGAATCACAGAATCACAGAACAACCAGGTTGGAAGGGACCCATCGGATCTTCTAGTCCAACCATTCCTATCTAACACTAAACCAAGTCCCTCAAGACCTCATCCACCCGTGTCTTAAACACCTCCAGGGAAGGTGACTCAACCACCTCCCTGGGCAGCCTATTCCAATGCCCAATGACCCTCTGCGTGAAAAACCTCCTCCTAATCTCCAGCCTAAACCTACCCTGGCGGAGCTTGAGGCCATTCCCTCTTGTCCTGTCCCCTGTCACTTGGGAGAAGAGGCCAGCTCCCTCCTCTCCACAACCACCTTTCAGGTACTTGTAGAGAGTAATGAGGTCTCCTCTCAGCCTCCTCTTCTCCAGGCTAAACAACCCCAGCTCTCTCAGCCGCTCCTCATAGGGTCTGTTCTCCAGCCCCTTCACCAGCCTCGTTGCTCTTCTCTGGACTTGCTCCAGAGCCTCAACATCCTTCTTGTGGTGAGGGGCCCACAACTGGACACAATATTCAAGGAGCAGCCTCACCAGTGCTGAGTACAGAGGGAGAATAACCTCCCTGGACCTGCTGGTCACACCATTTCTGATACAAGCCAGGATGCCATTGGCCTTCTTGGCCACCTGGGCACACTGCTGGCTCATGTTCAGTCGGCTGTCGACCAACACCCCCAGGTCCCTCTCCTCCTGGCAGTTTTCCAGCCAGGCTTCTCCCAGTCTGTAGCTTTGCTTAGGGTTGTTGTGCCCCAAGTGCAGGACCCGGCATTTGGCCGTGTTAAACCTCATGCCGTTGGACACTGCCCAGCGGTCCAGCCTGTTTAGGTCCCTTTGCAAAGCCTCCCTACCCTCCAGCAGATCGACACTTGCACACAGCTTTGTGTCATGTATGACCTAAGGTTATAGGTCTTCAAGTGAGCTGTGAAACCCATGTCAAGAGCTGTGTAGGCATTTAAGGCATATCCATATATCATGTTCATGAGGGCCAGTCTCAACTGCTTTAGGCTGGCATTTTACCTATTTTATCTATTCTGTCTTCTTCCTTACAAGTAAGGAACCACTGCATGAAATATGACATAAAAAGGGATAATGGCACAAGACTCAGAGAAATGATTTAGTGTAGCCTGATTCAATAACTCCACCACTGCCACACCTGGATGCAAGATAGCAAAGAGCACTTGCTGTTATTTTATCTCACTTATCTTCTGCTCTGCCCATGGGACATGGCCTTTCTCAGAAGATGCTTCCTGCATGCCAGACCCAGTGGGGGCTTCACCTGAGAAGGACCACCTGTGCAGTGATGTAAATCAGCTGTGTAACTGAAATGAGCCATCCTGGCTTACACCATTTCCAAGTCCAACCCTGGAAGCAACCACACACTTTTGACATCCTTCCAGCCACTGCTTCCACAAACACCCGAGACATGCAGTGTGAGGACTGTAAACACCTGCAAGTAGCATGGCCGGAAGGACACTTCATTTCAGCTTCCACTTAATTTCCTTTTTAGCAAGGAAATCTTTGTCTTGAAACGGAAGTTTCGCAATGAAAGTACATTTGCTGAGATAAGGTTTGTGGGAGAATTTTGTTTCACATACTGCTGAAAACACAGCTAGCTTAGCATATTTCTAAGTATTTCCTTTTCTTCTTCAGCAAGGACAAGGGGGTGAAGTGTAATATGTGGAAAAGAAACATAACGTAGTTACTTTTCCCCCTCCAGAAGGTCCTGGTGACAAGTACTTTAAGGACATAGAAGTAACTCCATGCCAGGGGTACCCAGGAGACCAGGTTTGGAGAACCTAACCCAGAAGCCTTTCCTGGAGAAAGGAGAGACTGCAGGAAGAAAAGGCTTTTGCATAGGAAGTAACAAATTAGCAGGACCAGAAGATTGTCTGGAGGGAGAGAGCAGGCGGGAGGGGGTGGCTGTTGCAGTTACAAATGCACTGAACAAGATGCTGAACTTCCCAGGAAGCCATTTAGGGTTAGCCAGTGATCCCCTCTCAGCCACGCCTCCATCCTGGAGGCAGTCTGAGTGCACAAAAGATGATGTCCTTTCCCTATAGGCCATTCATGCTCCCCCTCATTGGCTGGGCCTGGCAAGATTACATTGCTTGCTAATTGGGAAGCAAAGTACTTTCCTACGTAGTTTCCCCTCCCCATGTGCTAGCAGTGAGGGTGGAAGTAGGGTGCTGGAGTTCTTTCTTCCTTCTTGGGTCTGAGATCCTGGACCTGTGGCTGAGCCCGTAAGGCCTGGGAATGGGAAGTAGCTGGGGGACAAATGAGGAAGCTGTGTGTTGAGCAAAAACTTGTGCTATAGAAATCTTTTTTCCAGAAAAACAGGGAAGGGGGTGGGGGACACAGGACATCAACTACCCAGTTGCAGCAGCAGTGTGTTTTCAATGTGATGCAAATAACTTCATGTAATTTGGGTCAGGTTCAGGTTCACCCAGTTCTTGTGGCTAGAATTGAAACCAGGATGTCTTCACTTTTGCCCACAGCTCCCAATGCTTTCATTCCTTGCTGCAACCCTAGAGTTTGTTTTGTGACAAGATTTCATTGCAATCCCAGAGCTTTGTTTTCTGTGTCTCTGGAGAGGTTCCATTTGATGGAGCACATCATCAGCACATGATCAGCCTTAGTCAGCTAGGTAGTTACCATGTTTCTGTCCCCATTTTTGGTGGCTCTTTTTTCTCCAAATGCTTTTTGTTTTGTTTTCTTTGTTTTTTTTTTCTTTTTCCAGAAAGGGCTGATAGGATGTACTGGGAAGTTCATGTGTGTGCCATGATGCTATGAGTTTGTGAAAGAATTGGCTGGATGAGCTTAAGCAACCTGATTTGGTGGAAGGTGTTTCTCTCCATGACAGGGGCACTGGAACTGGAACTTTAAGGTCCCTTCTGACGCAAACCATTCTATGATTCTGGGAAAACTTGTTTTGTTCAAAGTTGTTCCTTCTCCAGTTAGGCTGACATGGTCTGTAGCACTTGCACACATAGAAACCAGCCCCACAGCACCAAATTTCAATTGCTGAGGCACTGCCCTGTACAGTAGCTTGGATAACTTTGAAATCAATAGCTTTATTTCTGGGAAATACAATGTACAGATTTGAACAGGAAATGTACTGCCGTCTTGCACAAAACTTGACTTCTCCTCACTCCCTGCTTGCAGTGAGCCTATAAATGTTTTAAGTCACCTCACTGTTATCCTGTGTGGGGCCTTTGTTCCTTGCCTCTCCTGCTTATGTTGACCTAGACCAGCTTCTCTTGCTGCATAGGCAGCATTAAATTCTGGGGGCACAGGGCAAAGGCAGAGCTTGGTCACTTCTTGCCAGCCCCCCTTGGAGGGTCTGACTTTTGCTGCTGCCTAATGTGGATTAGTGGGGCTCCCCTCCAGTTTCAGGCCCTGGGCAGTCACCTTAGTTGCTCTTTCCTAAATCTAATTCTGTTCTTCTTTGTCCAGATTATAATGCTCCCTGGAATTCATTTTAAATGCAGAGCAAGGTCAGGGAAGGCTTCAGGGCAAGATTGGATTCTGTTAGGACTAGGGCTGCACTAAAGGCACTTCGGGCCTGTTTAGTAGAATTGGCTGTTAAAATCATAGTGGTTTCCTGAGGTGACTGTTAAAAAATCAGTTTCAGAAGCTCAGCTCCCTACAGCTACTGCCATCTCTCCTGGTACCCAGTATCCCAGGCTGGGGTCTGTACTTGACTTTTTTCCCCCACCCATGCCATCTTAGACCAAAATATCTCTGTTACCAAGAATGGAGGGCCCAGCACTTGCTAGTTCTTCATCCTTGCACTATCCTTCATGCTTCCTGGCCCTGGCCCTGACCCAACAGACAGATCAACCTTCCTGCGTTCAGTGCTCATTGAGCCATTTTGGTGCATTGAGTAGGAGTGGCACATGGTGGAAAGGGTGCAGATCTCAAACTCTTATATCTCAAAATCACCTCTTGATTTGAAGGATCTGATCCTGCTTTCTAGTCTCTCACACTTCTGTCAGGCAATTCAATCTCCTTTCACTTAAATGCAGCTGCTTCTGGTACAAGGTATGGCAGCTGCTTTACACCGCACAGGATAACACTTTGGCAAAGGAGACCTAATGATTGTGCTTGTCTGAATCTGCAGAGGGAACTTAAGTTGAGGGAATGTAGTTATTAGAGTTTGGCCAGCACAGTGGGAGAAAACATCCGTACTCTTCTGACATGTACTGTGAGATAATAACTTGCATACATGGTAAAGCAGTCAGCACTAGGTAGGTCTCTATTCTGGATGTGCAGCATCCTGAGTAATATCCTGCTCTCTCCATATATGAGGAACAGGGTTTTAATTCATCATACATGACAACTGCATGATTGAATGATTTCCCTTTACAGGCACTCATAGAAAGAGGTAGTGGTCTACTCTAATTTTGTAGGGTCCATGTTGGTAAGTTGGTAAGTCCTCATGAAATGACTTCAGTTTCCTCAGCTTTGGTTTCACATTTAATTACAGAAAAAAAGCAAAAACTGGAATTTTGGAATTGTACAGCCTGAAATAGTAAGGATGGAGAGGAGTAAGGGTTTCTTCTTTAGGGCTGATTCTCTTTCATTCTGCCCCAACTGAGACCCTAGGAAATAAGGGGCTGAGTTTCGCTTTTGAGGTGGCAGTGCTCTAGAACCTAAGTTCCAGTGGATGTGATGGTAGATGATCCAGTCCGCTGGCCATGCTGTGGCTGAAGTCATAGAATCATAGAATAACCAGGTTGGAAGAGACCCACTGGATCATTGTGTCCAACTATTCCTATCAAACACTAAACCATGCCCCTTAGCACCTCATCCACCCGTGCCTTAAACAGCTCCAGGGAAGGTGAGTCAACCACCTCCCTGGGCAGCCTGTTCCAGTGCCCAATGTGAAAATTTCTGTGAAAACAGGAATGTTCTGTGAAAATTTTTTTCCTAATATCCAGCCTAAACTTCCCCTGACAGAGCTTGAGGCCATTCCCTCTTGTCCTGTGCCCTGTCACTTAGGAGAAGAGGCCATTACCCTCCTCTCTATAACCTCCCCTCAGGTAGTTATAGAGAGCAATGAGGTCTCCCCTCAGCCTCCTCTTCTCCAGGTTAAACAACCCCAGCTCTCTCAGCCATTCCTCATAAGGCCAGTTCTCCAGCCCCTTCACCAGCTTTGTTGCTCTTCTCTGTACTCACTCCACAGCCTCAACATCCTTCTTGTGGTGAGGGACCCAGAACTGGACACAGTATTCAAGGAGCGGCCTCACCAGTGTGTAGTACAGAGGGAGAATAACCTCCCCGGACCTGCTGGTCATGCAGTTTCTGATACAAGCCAAGTTGCCATTGGCCTTCTTGGCCACCTTGACCACCTGGGCCACTGTTGGCTCATGTTCAGTCGGCTCTCAGCCAACACCCCCAAGTCCCTCTCCTCCAGGCAGCTTTCTAGACAGACTTCTCCTAGTCAGCTTCTTTGGTTTCTCTGTTGTTTTGTATCATCCTTAACCCTTAAGCAGTCCCTAACCAAATGGTGTGAGAATTTTGCCTTGTTGACCTTCTTTGGCCCTTCACAGTTATTTTAAAGTCCCCTAGAGATGAAGATTATAAACTCATCAGAGGATAAAGTCCTTTTTTTGTTGTTTTCACAGTGGCTAGCCTGAGGGGTGGTGAGATCTGTACTTTAACTTACATGGATGTGACTCATATCACAGTACATATAATAAATGAGTGTAGGTGATATTGATCCCACTTTTGATGTAACTTTGATCATCTTGATCAGCTGCAGGACTAGCTTTGCCTGACAGCATTTATTCTTGGAGCCAGACTCCTCAGCATGAACAATATCATTAAATGATCTCTTAATAAGTGAAAAAAAAGGAATAAAAACTCATCCATGCTCACTGTCATCACTATAAAAGAAGTTAACTTTTTGACTGGATCACAGAATGGCTCTGAGAATGAGCAACTGTCTATTTTTTATGAAGTAGGAAGTGCTGTGTTACTTGGAGGGAGTGAGGATGCTTCAGAAAATGGCCCTAGTTCTTGGAAACCACACTACTGTTCTTTTCCCCAAAAAATTCAGGAAAATTCACGGGGGTTTCCAAAGAGGAGAATTGTGGCTGCAAAGAATGGTGGCTGTTCCAAACAGATAAATCAATCTCCAAACACAGTGATCCTCAAGAGAAATCATGCTATTTTCTCCCAGCTGTTAATGAGATAACTATTAACCCCAAAGACAAGGATAAGAGGAAGTTCTTATGATGAGTTGTTTACAAACAGGAAATCCTCATGGACTGTCTTCTTAGTATCTAAAGAAAAGTCTAATTCTTCTATGGGGTGGTTGTAGGCATTCCTTAAGCTAGGGAATGAGCCACCCTGTTTTGTCCATTTTCCTACTTTCAGCTCTTCAGACCTTCAAGGGTCAGATGAGTAGACAGAAGCAAGTTTAAATGCAGGATCCCTGCCGCATGTGGAGACATGACCCCATTGCTTGTGCTATCAGCCCACAACTGGTTGATTTTATCTTTGTTGCCTCTTGAGGGAACCATGCCTGATACATGAAACATCCCAGAGGGACAAGAAAACAAGTGCGGTTCTTCTATATTTGCCTAGAAAATGCTGAACAATAGCAGCTCATACCTTCAGCACTTCTTGGAAGCTGCTTTCATTTTCCAGGACAGCTTGTTCTTGGTGATCTGCTACATATCTCTGAGGCACATATCTCCTGTGCTGTATGTAAATCTGCAGCAATACATCCTAGATTCCTGTAAGCTCTTACCCCTGCCTTCAATTAATAGAAACCCCAAGTTCCTTTTCTAGCTTCCTCCAATGACCACAACTCACGTCATGAGTGAAGTCCTGCCTGCCATGCTCTCTGCCAGTGTGTATGCATATGGTCTGCAGAACATGAATGCAGCAAACCACTTCACAGCATTGTTGTTTTCTTTTGCCTCCTTTTTTTTTCTTCTTTCAGTGGAAACTATTAAAGACTGAAAGCCTTTGCTAATAAAATTCACACAGCTGCTGTTGCTGCAGATGAAATCCTAACATCACAATAGGGATTTCCAGGCAGGGATGCCCCCTTGCAAAGTGCACTGAAGAGGGCAACCCATTTTCAGAGTGTGGAAAGCCATCACAAAGACATGTCACTGTGTGTTTAGCCACCAAACTTATAAATGAACTAGCCTTTAAGGCTGTTCTTTGCAGTCAGTGTGGGCTTGCAGTTCCTTCCCTCACCCTTATGCTGCCACTGAAGCTGCCCTTTGCACAAGTGCAGCTATGGTTTTGAGAAGTTGAATTTAGATGCCAATTCTGTGCAGAATGTGGGGATAATAGAGTTCATCGAAAGCTCACATCTGGCCTGTTAACAGCTGGCCATTTGTCTTCTAAGCTTTCAGCTGACTGATAATGAGATATTGTAATGAGAGTGCTGACACTGGTGTGGCTCTGCTACAGGAAAAAGAGAAGAAAACCTCCATTATTGCTTTCTCCCTTCTCATAAACAGAGTAAAAATGCTGTTTAAATAGATACATACACATAAAAATTATTTTGCAGGTTCAAGATTGGATCTTTCTAGAATGAGTGTTTGGGAGATGTGGCTGGCCATACTGCAGAAAAACATTTTCTGTTGGATACAGCCATGCCATTTTGTAGGGTGTCAAGTACTCATCTTGGGCAGGAGTGTTTAAAGGGCAGAGGAAAGGTCAGTTTCCATGGAAGCCTCCATTTCTGGATTTCCTTCCCCTTTTCAGTACAAGCTAACATTTATCTGTAGGTTTCCAGAGGACAAGTCACTTCTGAACTAGTACATTTTGGTGCAAATATAGCCTGAGTAGCAGCAGTAGAAACTTCATGTTATTCTGTCAGGATACTAAAACCATCAACGTGCATATAAGCATATAAGATTTCCAAGCCACAGGACTTTCAGTTCCTGTGTGTAATAATTTGTGCCACTTGCAGCAGGAGTTGCTTTAGGTGGCTGCTTGTACTAAAAGGATTGGGGCAGGAAGGTCTCTGTGGGAATGAGAGAAGCTATTATCCACTTCAAGGCCACCAAAGAATTTACAAAGACTTCCTGAACTTCAGCACAACTGGTGGCCTGCTTGTTGCCCCAGGCATCATACATGCTCTGGCTGAATGATGAGGCATGTCTGGATTTATGCTAGGTACCTTCTGCTTTTGTGGCTTGCAGGTTACTTTATCTTGGTGCTCAAAGCCTTATTTCACCTGCCAGTGGACTTCAAACACCCTGACCTATGCTGGAAAATTAGCATGGCAAGTTGTAGGCAATCCAGGAGACTCCTGGAGTGTATTGAAGATAATTTCTTAGTCCAACTGATAGACCCCCCACCCAAGGAGATTCAATACTGGAACTGATGGTCACTAATACAAGTGAACTCATCAGTGACATTAGGATTGGAGGCAGCCTGGGCTGCAGTGATCGTGCAGTGGTGGAGTTCAAGGTCCAGAGGGATATGGGACAGGCAAGGAATATAGTCAGGACCCTAAATTTCAGGAAAGCAGACTTCCAGCTCTCCAAGGAGTTACTCAGAAAGACCCCCTGGGACATGGTCCTCAGGGACAAGGGAGTGGAAGAGAACTCAATCCCCGTGTATAGAAAATCAGGCAGGACATGGAAGAGCGTGGCTAGGTTGAGACCTGCCGGTTAAACTAAAGAAGAGGGACCTGCACAGGCAGTGCAAGCAGGGACAGGTAATCTGGGACGTGTATAGAGACGCTGCCCGGTTGTGTAGGGGTGAGGTCAGCAAAGCCAAGGTGCAGCTGGAGCTGAACTTGACAAGGGAAAGAAAGACTAAAAAGAAGGGCTTTTACAGGTATGTCAATCAGAAAAGGAAGGTTAAAGAGAACATCCCCCCACTGATGGTAGGGAATGGTGACCTCATATCAATAGAAGAGGAGAAGGCTGAGGTGCTTAACAACTTTTGTGCCTCAGTCTTCACTGATGACTACCTCCTCACCCCTCGTGGGTCATGGGAGAACAAGATGGTGACAAGGAGGGGTAAAACCCCTCCCACTGTTGAGGAGGATCAGGTTCATGGCCACCTGAGGAACCTGAACATTTATAAGTCTGTGGGACCTGATGAGATGCATCCCAGAGTCCTGACAGAACTGGCAGATTTGGTTGCCAAGCTATTTGAAAAGTCATGGCAACTGGGAGAAGTTCCTGGTGACTGGAAGAAGGGTAATGTTGTACCCATTTTTAAAAAGGGCAGAAAAGACAACCCTGGGAACCACCGACCTATCAACCTCACCTCTGTGCCTGAGAAGATCATGGAACAGATTCTCCTAGAAGCCATGCTAAAGCACATTGAGGACATGGAGGTGATTAATGGCAGCCAGCATGGCTTAACCAGGGGCAAATCCTGTCTGACCAACTTAGTGGCTTTCTATGATGGGGTAACTGCAGCAGTGGACACAGGTAAACCGATGGATGTGGTCTATCTAGACTTCTGTAAAGCCTGTGACGCAGCCCCCCACAACATCCTTCTCTCTACATTGAAGAGATAGATATTTGGGGAACTATTTGATGGATAAGAAATTGATTGGATGGTCGTATTCAAAAAGTAGTGGTCAATGGCTCAAAGTCCAGATGGAGATCTGTGACAAGTGGTGTCCCTCAGGGGTCCGTACTGGGACTGGTGCTGTTTAGTATCTTCATCAATGATATTGCCAGTGAGATTGAGTGCACCCTCAGCAAATTTGTAGATGACACCAAGCTAAGTAGTGTAGTTGCCACAGTGGGAGGATGGAATATCATCTAGAGGGACCTGGACAGGCTGGAGAAGTGGGCCTGTGAGAACCTCTTGAGGTTCAACAAGGACAAGTACAAGGTCCTACACCTAGATTGGGGCAGTGCCTATTTTCAGTACACTGTGGGGGATGATGTGATTGAGAGCTGCCCATCAGAGAAGGACTTGGGAGTGCTGGTTGATGAGAAGCTGAACATGAGCTGGCAATGTGCAGTTGCAGCCCTGAAGTCCAAACGTGTCTGGGGCTGCATCAAAAGAAGCATGGCCAGCAGGTCGAGAGAGGTGATTCTACCCCTCCTTTCCTCACTTCTGATACCTCATCTGGAGTACTGTGTCTAGTTCTGGAATCCTCAACATAAGAAGTATGTGGAAGTGTTGGAACAGGTCCAGAGGAGGGGTACAAAGATGATCAGAGGGCTGGAGCACCTCCCATATGAGGACAGGCTGAGAGAATTGTGGTTGTTCAGCTTGGAGAAGAGGAGGCTCCGACAACACCTCGTAGCAACATTCCAGTACCTGAAAGAAGCCTACCAGAAAGCCGGAAAGGGACTATTCATAATGGCTTGTGGTGATAGGATGAGGGGAATGGGTATAAACTGGAGAGGGGCAGATATAAGGAAGAATTAACCATGAGAGTGGTGAGACATTGGAACAGGTTGCTCAGGGAAATTGTGGCTGCCCCATCCCTGGAGGTGTTCAAGGCCAGGTTGGATGGGGGCCTTGGGCAGCCTGATCTAGTGGAAGGTGTCCCTGCGCATGGCAGGGTGATTGGAACTGGATGATCTTTAAGGTCCCTTCCAAATAAAACTATTCTATGATTCTATGGTTCTTTTGTTCACACAAAGATTTTAGTCTTACACCCATACAAGGTGTAGTGTAAACTCCCATCCCATTCAAGCATCTTTTGAACAGGACCTTATTAAATTCCTGGCTTTTCAGTGTATTTATGGGTGAAGAGGTAGAGGGAAGAGAGGATTAAGTGAAAAGGAGTAGTCATTGACTTCATTGGAAGTAAGCTTTATTGCTTGGCCAAAGGCTACTTGTTCCCCTAATGATCATCTCCCTCCTGGTGAAGTTCATTGTATGACTTCAAGTTAGACTTGACTGATCTCATTGCCGTCTTCCATCGTTAGCACAAAAACCTCATGTATAACTTCAGAGCAGCTGTTACTTATCTACTTATTTATTTCTGGTCAAGTTGGCCTGGGTCAATAAAATGGGTTATTAAAAAATATAGCTGGCTCTGTGGTTGCTGGTTCAAAGTTGCTTCCTGCAAACTCTGCTCCCTGTCACTGCTGCTTTTTCACTGGAGAGATGGATTACATTTTCTTCTCTTGGTGAATGGTTTCTCTGCTCCCCAAGACTTCTCCAGCCGGGATGCAGAAGTAGCTCTTCCATCCCTGGCTCCAGCTTTCTGGGTCCATTACAACTTATCAGCCTAGCCTGCTCATGACCAAGCCCCTGACAGCCCTAGATATTTTCATTCCCAGGGACTAGTTTCTGTTTTCCCAAAACCAGAGGGCTGCTCAGGTCAAAACATGAGAGCTGAACGTAGAGATCTGCTACCTTTTTAGGCCTTGCTCTCCTGTTGAACAAGAAGGCAGAAGTTTTATTGCATCTTCTTTTCAGTCTTTTAGACACAGGCTTCAGGCTACTGACAAAGTGCTATTTGGCTTACTGCTAATCTGTACCTCTTATTTACAGCTGCACTCCTAACTAGTTAGCAACAAAAATACACAATAAAATACAGCTTGTACTCAGATGGGTAGTGGCTAAAACTATGCTGAAATATAGTAAGGTACAAAACCTTAAGACTGAGCCATGCTGAAGGCAAAATCCACAGAATACAGAAAACTACCTCTACCCTGGGAAAATCAGAAATTTTAAGGTGTTCTCCACGCAGAAAGCTGTGAAGGCAGCACATCAGAGCCAACACTAGACAAATACTTGTAATGTGCACATAATGAAGCCTCTGTATACTGAAAAGGATGGAGCTTCACTTTTCCCCACTGTGGAAACTCCTGCCTGAAATACATAATTGTGATGACGAAGTCAGAAGATGCTTTATTTTTAAAATATGAATTTAAGAGGAGAGGTAATTTCCCCCTATTTCAAAATATATGCATATCACAGAACAGAATCACAGAATCACAGAACAACCAGGTTGGAAGGGACCCATCGGATCTTCTAGTCCAACCATTCCTATCTAACACTAAACCAAGGCCCTCAATACCTCATCTACCCATGTCTTAAACACCTCCAGGGAAGGTGACTCAACCACCTCCCTGGGCAGCCTATTCCAATGCCCAATGACCCTCTGCGTGAAAAACCTCCTCCTAATCTCCAACCTAAATCTCCCCTGGTGGAGCTTGAGGCCATTCCCTCTTGTCCTGTCCGCTGTCACTTGGGAGAAGAGGCCAGCTCCCTCCTCTCCACAACCTCCTTTCAGGTACTTGTAGAGAGTAATGATATGATATACTACCTTTTGATTTACTATTCTACTCTCTGTTTTGTTGGAAGTTTGCTAGGAGGACAAAGTGAAGGCAAAAGGATCAAAACACTCATACATGTTAACCTCACACTTTTGTTTTGCTTAGAGACCCAGAGTAGGTTTGTGGTAACGTCCCACACGTTCTATGGCTAGATAGGTCTTACTTACACCTCTCTCATCTTGCTTACTCTGACTTGGCTTTCAAGATACCTCAGACCCTTTTTTGCCAACATGAAGTGCCTTCTTGAGTTTTGTCCCATAGCCTTGCTGGGAATGATGTTCATGGAGACTATCAGAAAACCAGTGTGAAGTCCTACTTCTGCTTCAGGGGACTTTGACCCATCTCTGCCAGGCAAATGTGGTGACACCTGGGCTTTTGGGTGATCAAGCCTGGGATCTGTCAGCCCTAGAAACTAAGGCACTTTTATATCACTTTCAGCTAGTCTTCAGAACAGGAACTGGATGCCAGTTGTCTTATTCCTAGATGAGTACCCGACATACTAGGTTGCTGTTGGCACTGGCTTTTTTCTTGTCTTGCTTTCTTCTCTCTTTCTCTATCCCTTTGTGCAGCACGGATGCAGTGAAGTCTGTAACTCTGTGCTGTCAATCCCATCATTCAGAAAACTTGCTGCTAAATTTTGCAGCTTGCTGGAGTGTCCTGACCTGCTTTTTGCATCTGGCACACCTCGCTGAACCTGGCTTCCCAGCTTAAGAACAAAGACTTTAGTTCTTGAGGCCCTGCAGAATGTTGTCTAGGAGGCTGTGGGATGTGGTGATGTGTTGTGTTCTCTTGTTTTCTTAACTTTTAAAAAAATGTTATTCTTTTTTATTCAAGAATTTTCCAAAGCAAAAGCAAAACAAATGTTTTTATTCCTTTCTTAGTTCTCTGGTGTGCATGAGCAAGTCATGCTGATAGAGAAGCCTAAGGCCAGTTCCATGTCAGATATTTACACTCAATGTGAGTGCTGCATTTAGATGCTCCTTGTTGCTGCAAAAAAGATATAAATCCTCTTGCAAGTGAGCCAGAAAACATTTATCATGGATATTCAGAAAAAAAAATTATTTAAAAATTTTCTACTGGCTAGATTTTTTCCTGTAGCTATTAAATATAAGGAACCCGTTTTCATTAAAAGTGACTATAATTCCTGAGCGATGCATCCAGGAACCCGTCCATGCAGATAATTGTGCAGAGACCTGGGATGATTTGAGTTCTCCAGATGGAAGTGTCTTTTGCTTGGAATGTGCTAGGGCCAGGGCCATCCAGCATGTCATTTCCACCTGATGGCAAGCTTTGCAAGCCTATTTGAAATTACTTGGTTCTTCCACTGGTTGTTTTCCATAGATTCAGGTTTCCACACTGTGAAAGCTACAGCCACTAATAGCAGTGTTTAGCACAGTTTGGGTTCTGGCTGAGAGTCAGGCTTTGCTATACTGTTTAAACCAATGTTGGGCTGATATGTGGAGGCAGAGTGTCTTTAGGGGTGCCCTTTCTGGTAAAGAAGACGGCCGTGGTGTCAGACCAGAATCAGATCATGCACTTGTGTCGGCCATGGTCTGACACCAGCCTGCTTTTGCAGAGGAATAAGGATTGGCCTTGAGGAACTTCAGTGCACAAAGTTCCCTGTTTTAAGTTTAAAGAAAAAACAGAAAAGGACTCTGTGAGGTCTGATGAAGTTGGATGTTTCAAGGCCAGCAGAAATGCTGCTCCCCTGTCCCCTTTTAAGCTTTAGCAGTTGCTGTGGTTAGGGTAGAGATTTCACCCCTAATCTGGCAAGATGCTGTGTAAGTATGAATGCTGCCAGAAGCAAAGCAAAGTGACATATAATAATAATTTGCTTTCCTGTGAATGAGGCCCAAGGGCTCTGATGTGCTGTAAGGATAAGGAGGTATGTGAGGGAAAAACTCCAAACAGTTACAGGGGAAAAACTCCAAACAATTACTGAGGAAAAATCCATGGAGGAATTAGAAAATGAACAGGAGATTAATTAAATGGTCAGAAAGTTAGAAAAATAGAAAAAACAAAACCAATCAGAGTATTTTTTCTTCTATCTTTACAACAGCTGTTTCAGTATCTCTCCTTTCTTTCTCCATAGCAGTGTGAGAACTTCAGCATCAGGCATCACATTTGAGATGAGAAGATAGCCTTCAACGAGAAAGCCTAGAATTATCCTCTGCAGACTATTCGATTTCAAAGGGAATAGAGAAAAGATATTCCCCAGACAGGGCAATTAGGCATGGCTGGGCCAGGCCACCCAGGGAGGACATCCATTTTCTCCCTGCAGCCAGTTCAGGGCTGCCTCCAGTGTCTGCCTTCAAAAAGATGGATGAAATAGGTGCAGACCTGATGTACCCATCACATAATGTGTCTGCTTGTCCTAACAGGGCTGCTCCTGGTAAAGGTTGGTTTTCCCCAGCCGCAGCAGCTGGATGAAGGCATTTCTGCCTTTTGTCAGCCTCAGGCAGAGGTCAACTCATCCTGTGAGCTGGTGGTAATGTGTTCTTGGTTAGAAATGGGAGACTTTCAGGAAGATGACGTTAAGAAAAAACCAGCAAAAATGGAGAAAAAAACCTAAAGACCCTGGTGAGAAAAGTTGCAGGAGAAAGCAGAGTCTTATCCTGGGGAAACTTGCCTTAGCCTTTATAAATTGATGAGGCACATGAGCATATTTCCTCTGCTGCAGCCTGCTGACTCACTTAAGAAAATGCCCCCTCCTTCAGTGTCCGTCCTCCTTACAGACCTTCTGGAGCTTTTCCTGTCCTACTGTAGGCTTCCTACTTATCCACAGTGAGTCTTCTGCATGGCCACTGTCCTTTCTTCTATTTACCTGTGAACCTCTCCTTCTGCTGACTGTGACTGCCTCCTCTCTGTCTTTGTGGGAGGGCCTGTAGCCACAACCAGAAGCATCTGCAAACCAATGGTGCTTTTTTCCCTTTCTCCGTCCTGGGATTCATGAGGTGGTAGTGGTGTCTCATTGCTTTGTGTGCAAGATGTGTACCAGGGTGCTCAAATGGCTGAGAGACACTGAGCTAGGACATCACCCAGCCAGAGAGCTTGCGTGGGTCTGCAGTGCTGCCACAAGCTCCAGCTGCCAAAGTTCTGCTGCAATGCTGTTTTCCCAACCCTTTCCATATTAGATAATGCCCTGAGACTTTGAAATCCGAGCCCAAATTATTGATTGTTGAGAACTGTTCCAGCTACAGCTGCTATTCCCTCCCCTTCCCCCAGTCTTTTATTTCTTCTTCCTGGCATGGGCTTAGATGGGCACACATAGTACCATATATTCAATGACTTACGAGTTTTTAATTTCCTGTGGGAAATGTCTTATGGTCTGCAGATAGGTGCTTTGTTACTTTTCCTTCCCTCTCCAGCCTCCCCCATTAGGCGTTTCCTTAGTTTTAGAGCTTTTCTGTGCCCTTAACTGCCCCTTTTGAGATCCTGAGCCCCTTTGGATCTCATTTGCTCTGAGATGTGATTTTGCTGGTTTCAGTGGTATTAGTACTCATTCACATCTTGGGAAATGAAAGGAAACCCAAAAGTCTATTTGCTGAGTTTTTCTTGTTAAGTGTAAACCAACCTACTTGTGGTAATATTTGCAGTTCGGAAGAATTCAGTACCAGTGCATCCTTGCATGTAGTAATGCATTTAATCATCCATCTGGTATGTGAGACTCTGGATGGAGGGAGAGAGGTGAAATGACCTGATCAGTGAAAAATTTAAGAGTACTATCTCCTGCCTGAAGGACAAAATAGGCCATGACTTGTCCTGCCCATGTCACAGATGACACAGGTAGGGACACAGAGGGTGTATAGTGCTGCTGTCTGCCATCAGCAGATCAAGGTGGACAGTCTGAATGTGAGAGGGGCAACAGTGCTCTGAAACTGCGGTCTCCCAGCTTTGCACCAAGCCTGGAGGCTTGAGGATCAACAGGAGTGGAAGTTAACTGTAAAAATAACTCTGGTATTTTGCATTCTCTGCTTGCATTTCATTCCTGTTTGCAGTCTCTTAATTGCCTTGGACAGCTGATTTCCCCAAGAGGACAAATCTCAACCTTGTTGAGAAGTACAAGGGCAGCAAGCTGTAAAGTGTGACTGGGCTGCACTCACCAAAGGAGCAATGGGTGGACACGTGGGCATGTGAATGTATGTGTGTGCACTGTGTATTTATATATCTCAGTGATTAAAATAAAGGGATATGTATATACATAGTTATGTAGAGAGGCATCTATAAACATGTATATGTAGCTTGAGCTTTGAAATATGTCTCTTCCCCTCCCATGTTTTTCCATCTGGGATTCCAAATGATACTCCTTTTTCATTTCACTCTATTCAACAGATTCCCTTGGCTCTTAGGGTGTAGGATAGGACTTCATAAAATAATACTTCCTGGGGACTCTTGTGATCCACAGGGCCTTTAAACATTATTTGTGAAGAAAATTTGTAACCGTGACCATCTTCAATGTGTGCTCTGCTACCTGCATGTTTCTTTCCAGTTGTCAGAGAGACAAGGGTGTGTGTGCTCATGAGTCTGATCTGCCCATCAGAGTCCTGACACTGACCCCTCCAGCTATACTGATTGATTCCCCTGGCTCCACTTGGCATAGCCGTGAGAACCTATGGCAGGTCTCTGTCACAGTCTGCAGCACTAGGGAGTGGCAGAAAAGGAAAACACAGCCAAGCAAGCAGCTGTAGCAGCCTGTGAGGATAGGAGAGTCCAGCACCACAGGTACCAAGGAGGTGAGAGGGCAGTGTGTTGAGCCTGGACTGATAGTAACTCTGTCCTTTTGTGCATGTTATGCATTATGCTCTGTTCTTTTATCCTCATTGTGACATCCCATATATTTAGCTCATTTTTTTAAGAACAGTTTGGAAACACTTGGTCTAGGTTGAGTAAAAGGCTGAAACAGCTAAGATTCCTTACCATTCACAAACTCATTGCTTTGCATTGGGAAGAAATCAGAGCTTTTGCTGAAAACCAAAGCTTTTCTTTTTCTTTTCAGTTCTTGCTTGCTGATTTTTTAACTGCCCCTGGCTTGTGTACCTGCACAGCCCCATGTTGCATTTTGCAGGTGTTCAGCAGCTCTGTAAAAAAGGCTGACTTTCAAATGAGCCCAGAGACTGAGCAGGTTCCACTGGCTTCACCTTATTGTAGCAGAGTTCCTGCTTCCACCTACCAGTCAGACCCACCAACATCAAAGGCACTGTGTAGATTTACACCAGATAAAAGCCTGGCCTACTCCTCTTGGGATGCATCCATTCCCTGCCCACATAATGCTACTTTCCCACCTGACCTGCTGTGGGTAGGAGTAGGGTGGGGACCATTGCTCAGCATGGCAGCCTATGCTCCCATTCCCTCTCTGCTGGAGGTGCCCAGATATGCAAGTGCTGGGAATTTCACTTGCTGCTTTCTCCTATGCAGGTAGCAGCTGCTGATGCTGCCATGGTTGCGGAGGCATGGGCATGTTTGGCTGCTGTTGCTCCTGTCCATGCCCTCTCCAAGGAGGGCTGTCTGGGCAATAAATGCCATATACTGTTGACAGGTGTAGTGGAGTCTTTTTCTGCACCTGTATAGTGAACCTTTTTGCATGAACTTTTTGGACAGTAGCATTTTCCCTGTAGATTCATGGGAATCCAGCATAAAGTGCTTGAAGGCTTCTTTGTTTGGGCCCATTTTTTAACCCATGGATCTGAAAATTCCTGCAACTCTAGTCCCCTTGCATCATGCCTATGTCCCGGGATAAGGTAACTCACTCTGCTGCCAGCTGGTCTGCAGTTCTTTCAGGGAAAACGGAGAGCTTTGCTCTCTGGGTCTCCTTTCCCAGGCACAGGGCACACCTGGATGCAGTCTCCTGGTTTTAAGTGAATTGATTTGAAAAATCTGAACTACGCTGGGTTTCCTGTGAAATTAAATATTGAAAAAAGAAGTGGCTGCACCTTTTCCAAAAAGGCACTTCTGTCAGCAAAACCCAACTTGGAGTAGTAGAGCAGAATCTCTGTGTGGTATAACAGACTGCCTACAGGCTGGAAAGGTATGAGTTTGCACAGCTTAGCTTATATAAATTGAACAGCAAGCGCCAGCAAACTGCAGCCATATGAGAGAGCCCGAAAAGTTTGAAGTATTTCAGAACAAAGCTACTTTTATGATTTATACACTTGCCAGACAACCATCGAATTCTTTGCTGAAACTGGAGCTTCCCTGGTAGCACCACAAGGGCTGGCTGGCCTGCAAGGAATTCTTGGCATCAGAGCAGCTGTCCTAGAGTGGTACAAAGGGTGTTGCCAATGTGAGATGGAGCTATCAATAGGATGTCTATCAGTGCAGGCAACAAATGGGCCACTGATCTTGGCCTCCTTTGCCTTGCTAGCCCCTGTGCATGTGATATACAGTGGTAACAACCCTCTTGACAACTGTGGTAACATTTCTGTGCAAGGTGTGGTAGCCATTGAGTGGCCCCTGTGCTTTATAATGAGCTCCTGATTGTTGAGCAAAGCCAAGTATCTGGAGCAAAGGGAGAAGCCTATGGGGTGTGATGTCCCTGTGCAGTCAGGCTTCGGGCTGCTGCTGAGGTGCAGTGTACTCATGGAGTGGGCAGGAGATGGCCACATGGGGCAGGATACTGGTGGCCACTGATGGTCCTTCCTGTAAGAATGGATCCAGCTGGCATGTGGATGAGTGGTAGCAGGAGGACATCCTTATGGTCTGCCCCCCATGGAAGCTGTAATCCAAGGAAGATAGTCTGTAAGTCAGGTTTATATAGGTTTTGCTTGTTTTGCTCATGTGGAGAGTTGAGCTAGGCTCTCAGCTTTCTTGTACTTCTGCTCTCCTGTGTGCCCAGCAAGGAAGATCTTAGCTGTAACCTTTCTAAGGTACCGTTTCCTCCTGTGTAAACTGGAGATTATAGTATTAATTACTTTGTAGCCAGATGAAGCTTCTTTATGAAGACCACAGGAAAGGTGAGGATTCCTGAAATTTTGCCTATTAAGAGGACTTTGGCCACTATGCCCACCTGAGTGTATGGATTAATGGCAGCAGATTGTGCTTCAGTGCTTCTCTGGAGGTGGGTAAGAAACACTACTCAGAGCCTTCAGCCTAAGGTCTCTGCACTAGTGCTAAGCTTGTATGCACTGAGACATTATTTATTTGGAGAACAGCTCTTATTGCTGCTGTTTTGCCAGAAAACATCCTTTGGTTTCCACTGGCCTCTGAACCTGCAGCATTAGAGATTATTTTCCATATTTGTTTGCACATTGCACTCATTAATGCTTCCAGCACAAGTTTGTGGGCACTAAAGCAATGAGGCAGGGCACAAAATTAGTGGCAGGCAGGCAGAAGGATATGGCATGTGAAAGACTTGCAGGAATGTATTTGAATAGTGCCATAGAAAAGATTTTTGGAGGTTTTGCAATGGTTGTAATGGTACACAGCCATCATGGCGTCTAACCCATTAGCTACTGTGGGTTGACAGTTCAGATGTAGGTATTTCACCTAAAGTAAGGAGATTACATCTGCTTGAAAAGTTGCACAGGATGGGACTTCAGTTTCAGGCTGACAGTATCCAGGGATGTTCTGTACCCAACAAACTGTCACTGGAGAGTACCAGACAAGTTCACGATGATATATAAATAGCTAATTTACTTTGGGCATGGGCTTTGGTAAGCCTGGACAGTTCCTTCCTCTGGCTTTTCCTTACTAAGTGCACATCATGTGGAATTTCATTCAACTGGAATGACTTACTTTGCAGGACTGTGATGGCAAGTATGTTCTATAGCAGACAGGGAGAGGAGGAAACCTATGCCAGAAAAAAAACCATGTCAGATTCTTTCGATTAGAGTAGAGTGGGGGACTGGTCCCTTTGAAATAATGGATTTTGGCTCAGACTCCCCATACGTCTATTTTTTAGGGTGAGGCAAAGACGGAGGCCAGTTAACACATGGTGAAAGAACTGGTCCTTCCCATTAGGAACTGTTGGTTTTACCCTGTTCATCCTGTTTATTCTCAGGCAGCTGACTTGTCTTCTTTTTGGCTTTCTCTTCCCCCAGCTAATGTGGACTGGCCATCTCTTCCATTTAAACAGAATCCAGCAGTATTTTTATGCCAGGGAAAATATCAAAATGTTGCTCTGAAAACCACAAAGGGTTCAGTTATTTCCTGGAGACGATATGAAGCCTATTGAATTGCAAGAGATGGTTATCGGCTCTTACTTGTGGACGAAAAGGGCTGGGAGTGAGTGGAATAGAAATCATTGTGCAGGCAGCTTTTGCCTATGAAAGTCACCCATCTCAGTTCATAAAATTAGGTTAGGCATGGAATGCAGGAAGAGAAAAAGGGGACTGAAAATCTTGGCACTTTCTAATACTTTAAATCTTCTGCCTTGCTCTGGACCTGGACTCCAGGCCGATGGCTGTGAAAAACAAGAGCATGTTCAGCTCTGGAGAGTGGGAGAGGCAGAGATATCTCCTGCAGTCCTCCTCTTCACTGCTTCTGGAAAGCAGCAGCCTCTCAGTGGGGAAAAATGTGTTTGCCACAGGGATTAGAGGGAGTTAATTAGATGTATTTTAGGTGGAGGAGAAATGTCTGTTCTGAGAGAATAAGAGAGGAGGGCAGCAAGAAGTCATTTTTATGTCACCTGTTTTAGCTCACTGCTTGTTTTCTATAAGAGATGTCATTTTCTGATGATGGGAACCAGGAAATGTGTCTGGGAGACCATCAGGGAAAAAGTTTACATAGCATATGCTATACTGGTGAGCCTGGAAGTAAACAAGAGGCATGTGGAAGCATGTGTGCATAATACCTGTTGTACCGGACTGTCTTTGTGTGGGATTTCAAAATAGTTTGGAGACTTAATTGTAGTACAAAAAGTAATTTTCAGTGTGTGTTATGGAGGAGCTGGGAGAAAGTGAGATTTGCTCTTTGAGACAGCCTCCTTAGGAAAGACTAGGGAAGAAGAGTTGCCTTTATTTCAGCAGTTAAAGCACCTGCATTTTGGCTATTCGGTGATAAAGTAATTTCCCTCCCAGAAGCTCAATTTTTATATATGGCTTTTGTAGAGTCAGCCAAAAATAGCATTTGTTAGGTAGCCTGGTAACAGAGTCTGGTACAAAGAGATCATAGCTTCTACAAAGAAGCCCAGATAAGAAACAGCTGATTCCAGAAGCATTGCCTGAGATATAGCCCTTAATCCTATTACATCAGGCAGTGGCCTCTCCAGGTTGCTTTCAGTTTGCTGCTGTTTTGTATTTTAAACAGGCAGGATTTTCAGCTTGCTGTGCGAGAAGACACCTTTCTTTTTTAGGGAAGGAGGGGGGAAAAGTAACTTAAATGGTATGTGCACTTAGGTACTTATGCAGTGTAGCAGCTGTTGTGGTCACAGCAGGGTTAAAGAGAAAGAGGAAGGTTCCTTTGCGGGCCAATAGGTGGGGATTTGAGATCATTTTTCAAATTAAGAGTAACTAAAGAGAGAAAGCAATACCTTGATAAAGAGTCCAATATGGTGGGAGAGTCCATGAACAAGAAATACTAGCTGAGTTTGGCATCAAGGAGTTTTTCTTGCAGAGGAATATGTATAAGAGTGGAAAACCAAGCACACTTCCACTCCCAGAGTGGCTCCAAGTTTGGAGAACCTCCTGGAACAGTGTCCCAGCCCAGAGGGGCTGAAGCACAGGTGCAGAAAAATCTGTTATCCCACGCTTGCCTTCTGTTGCTTTTACCATGGTCCCAGTCTTGCAGAGAAGCCCTCAGTTTTACTACTTAGAAATCAGTGGCATCAGGTAATCCTGGCAATGTCAGCCCAGAAGGGAGCTTTTCACCCAAAACAGACATATGTGTTCTAGTCTGGCCCTTGGTGAATACTGTAAGATAGTATTTTTCTTATCATACTTCCAGCACAGTCTGTGAAGGGGAGCAATATAATGCTTAGGCAAACTCCCTGCTGAGCTTGGCCACCAAATTATAAGTCCATTGAAGTGTCAGTGGTCACACTGAATTGGACCAAGTCCTGTCTCTAGCATGCCAGGCTGAGACCTTATTGCCAGTCCACAGTGATCTGGTAAGATCCCTTCATGTGTTATTTTGATTACCCAGTGGAGATGGGTCTTCAAGGGCATCCCCAGGCTCTGGAGATAGCTTTAGGCTTAACTTACTTCCATTAAAACCAGTAGACTCTTCTGGCTATGTGAATGTACATACTCCTCTGTCTTGCAAGTCTGTAACATAAAATCTTGAATCGTGGACATCTATGTAAAGCCAGTATTTTACGTTGGTCCATCACTCTGATTTACATTAGCTAGAGCTAGCCTTGAGCACAAGCTTTCCTCCCTAGTCAGACCCAGTCCTGTGAATGTTTTTGTGAGAGCCTCTGCAAGTGTCTGGAGCATCACTGTGGATTGTTAGTGACACTTTTAGGTTTGGGATGTAACTTCATGCATTTTGTTTTTCCCCAGAGAAAGTAGGGCGTTTTTTGATTATGAAGATGTCCATTCTTCATTTATCTTCCTAGTTCAAAGTTTAATACAGCAAATGCTGAAAATGTATCTGTTGGTCTTCCCACTGCCTACCTCCCCACCCTCACTTCCTCCAGCTATTTGCTTTGAGTTATTTGCTCAGGATTTGTTTTCCCTCTGACTTTACAAGTTTGCCTTGCACAGCAAAAAAACCCCTGCTATTTTGTTCTCTCTGGTATTTGGCAGGAAAACAGAAAGAACACAAAGAAGAAAAGGATAATCATTGTTTTTTTCCTGATGATTTAGCACACAAGTGTTCTTTTTAGTGCTACTGTTGCTGTTGTGTTACAGCATCTTCTTTTCTTCGGCATGCCAAGAACTACTGTGGAGAGAAGAAAACAGGGTGTCTCTTAACTGTGCTTTCCTGGGGCTGACAGAAAGCTCTAAACTGAGAACCTACCCGTCTGCTTGGTGCTTGCTAGCAAGGCTCCCTTCCATGTTATTTTGATCCATGTGATGGAATTGGACAGAGTAGCTTTTGTGCAGCGATTTGCAAAACTCGCCTCTTTGCTGTTCTACTCCAGCAGAAGTTGAAACAGGTGTGCTGGAGTCACTGAACTCATTGTATTTTTTTTTTTTTATTTTTTTTTTTTTTTTGAGTTTGTGTTCCCATGCATTGTTTTGGTTTATGGCACTCCTTAATTTATGTTAGGGATAACCTTCTTCTCCTCAATACATATTTAATGGTTGGTGAATGGCTCCCAGTGGCTTCTTCAAAATAACTTGGGAAGGACTGGTTTGGCCCAGCAGGGTTGGCTGTTGGTTCAGGAGTGTATCTGAGCAGTATGAGGCTCTAATTTGGCATGCATACTTTCTGGTTTCATACATGAGACTAGCCTCTCTTATGGTATTTTTGTTTTCTTCTTCCACCACCAGCTGATAATAGTAGATGCACAGGCTGCACTAAACAAGAAGGCAAGGCTGGTGAGATAAACTCTCCTAAGGGACACTTATGAGGGCTAGAACGAAGAAATCTAGGGATACAGGCTATGTGCTCCCCTTTCTTTCTCTAATGCTTTCAGTCATTCCCTATCCCATCCTGCCTGCATGAGAGAAAATAAGGAGCCTCTCACTTTCCTCTTACTGTATAGTGGGTGGAAAAAGCTTGCTCACAGCCTGAAAGAAGGGGCATTTTCCGTTACAAACTGGGCAAAAATATTGAATCCTTAGATTTTCCTCATATCTGACTTTTTACCTTCTCCTTGCTGCCTCTTCTATAATGTACCCCTCATGTGGAATGACTATTACTGAGTAAAGCAGTCCTGATGAGCTTGTAGTAATGGCCTTGCCTGCAAACAACAGCTCCTCTTCTCATTTTGTTCTGCACCCACAAACAAGGATGCTAGACTCCCAGCTGAAACCTGGTGGGATAAGTCATCTCTCGATAACCTCTGACTACCACTGGTGACTGAGACTGAATGCTTAATTTAGAGGAGATGCCCATCTTTTAAATAGATGGCTCCAATTAGTTGAGGAAAATCCCACCCACAACGAAAATTGCTGATCAATTAAAATTCATGCAGTACTATGGAAATGTGTGCTGAATTTTCTATTGTTGAGATTTTAAAAAATATTGGGAAAATAAAACACCATTTAACTGTATAATTTATAATAGCCTAAAACAACCTTGCAAACCACTGGCTAACTGAACAAAAAATCATCTTGCAGCTCTTGTGTGGTGGTGATTTCTCTATTTGTTTTCCTTTCAAGATGCAGCTGTAATAACAAGGCATATGTGATTTTAACGTGATACCATAATGCATCAACCCTGAGAACTCGGGAGCAGGCCCATATAAGATAGCTAGCTCAGCCTCACAATGATAAACATGTCAAGACAGAAAAATCAGTTCTGCCCTTACAAATGAGAGAAAGATGTCATGTAATTTGAGATGTCATGCTATGTTGGGATGAGCAACATTCCCACAATTAATCATACCAAATACATTATGTAGTTGTTACTTGAAGACAAAGGAGGAATAAATACTCATGTAAACATGTCAAATATGAACTCTCTACAGATGTTGATTGCAATGCCATATTTAGCTTGATGTAAAAGATGTAGAAGGTATGCTCTACATCAAGCAGAATGATACTTTGGAAACGAGCTTACACTGTGTGGAGGCTGCAAGTAATGTGGCTGGTGTCTTTTCTAGTGTCCTTAGGAAACTGGATGTTGGGAGCTCCCCTACTGACAGCTAAGGATAATTTGCTATTTTCTTGAATCAGGGCTGTGCTGGGGCCCTGGTGAACAAGAGATGTTTGGCTGACAAAACAGTGGCTTAGAAACTGAAGGCTAGTTCAAAAGTTCCTAACAACACTTCCAAACAAGAACTTTGTGAACACAATACAATAGCAACCATGCAAATTTGCTGGAATAAAAAACCAAATTAGCTTCAAGCTGGGTTTGTGATTCCTCCCTGACTTGTATGTTTACTTTTCATTAATATTGATTCCTTCTGACCTTCAAGTGCCTCTTCTTTATTGTACATGCTCCACAGTGAATAACTTACTAGCAATAATATTAATAACAACAGAAAATGTTAAGTTCTCAATAGAGACTGTTTGTTTCGAGAACTGTCACCTTGAGAATAAAATTTTTTTTGCAACAGGAAACCTCGTTTGGGGACCAGAAGTGATATACTGTGTGACCTTTTATGTAGTAAAGATGAATGATATTGCATGAATTTTGATATCATAACAAATGGCTGACAAGCATTGCAGAGACATATGATCCATCCTGAAAAAAAAGCTCAGACGAGATCGATACATAAGATTAGGAAGCCATAACCTCTAGGTGACCCATACAGAAACAAGAGCTAGCCTAAATTCAATGAGTAAAATGCTTGCTTAGGTCTAGTCAAAATGAAGAGGTTTTGCATTGACTTAATTTTTGCCTTTGACTTTTTTTACCGCTTCGTTTTGATTTTCTTGTTGGCAGCAAAGTTTCCATCCCCATCAGCAGGAATTTTTGAGTGTGGTTGGAGAATGCTGTTGAAGACATTTCTCCCTTGGCAACTGGCAGGATTTCTGTAGCTGTGATGATTCCTTCCAGTCCTTGGTCTGGGTTTACTTCAGCTGTCTTCCTCTGTCCTCAGGGGACAGATGGGCAATGGCAGAGGTTGCTTCATCCTCTGTTTCTGAATTACCTGTTCCACGGGGCAATGCCTTGCCTTTAGAAGCCAATGTTCTCCCACAGGTACAATCAGAACCTAGACACCCAGCCTCCTGTGCTAAACACACAGCATGCTTAGAGTTACATGTAACATATCTAGGCCTTGCTATCCCTTTGCTGAGTGATTTATGCTATAGCGGCTACCCAGTTCAGTAAGTGAAGTTGTCCTAGAAGGAAAAAATGCCTTTTGCTCTATGTTTTCCATGGGGAAATAGAATAAGGAACATGGAACAGCTGACTCTAAAATAGTGATGCTAGGAGGCTTTCTGCTCTTCCCAGAGTGAAATTTGTTTTTTTGTTTTTGTTTTAGTACTATGGAAAAAAACCTTCTTTCCAAAAGAAGCAGTTGAACACCAAAATCTTTTACAGTCCCCTCATAAAACTATAATAAAATTTACATGAGAGAAGATCTTATTTGTCTTTGTTTATTAGGTGCCCTTTATACCCACTATTGCCTAGAGGTAATACATCTGACAGCAATGATGGGTCATGGATATGCAAGTAACAGTGCTGTAAAATCTTTCCCCAAATGACAGTTCTTGTGGTCTGATTTGTAAATACAAATGCCACAGTGTGGAATCTGTGGCATAGAAACTGACTCCTGGATTTTAAAACCTTAAGGCTCAAGGTTAAACTTGTGTTGAACATAGAAATCCATATTAGGTGTGGTTTTTTTTGAAAGTGTCAGGAGACAAAGTGTGATGGATGCCCCACTTCCTCGAGCTCCTCAGAAGGATCCTTGCCCTCAGTTGCAATAGCAGCTACTGTGAGCTCCAAGTGTTTAAAAATCATATGGCTAAAGATGTGGATGGAGGCCTGAGATTTTCCAGAGCCTTTAGGAAGCGTTCTAATAGGCACTTAGGTTCGTGCATTATTAAGATATTTTTGAAGCTTCTGCCCAGGAGAGACTAACTTTAGGCACCCACTCTTGAGTTAGCCAGAGGGAAAACAAACCACTGATAAAAGTTAGACAGAGTCTGTTTTTTGTAAGTCTTCCCACAGTTATTTACACATCTGCATATTATCTTGTATTGGTCACTGTTTTTTGTAGTATTTGTATGTGTGGTTGGTTTGTGTTTGTTTTTTTTTTTTTCTTTTTTCTTTCTACAATGCACCTACCACAAACCTCAATTCAAATGCAAACCAAACAACCAGGCAGTCACTAGCGTGTTGGTACCCTATCCAAGGCGAAGGATGAGATTGTATGCTTAAAGCAACAGTATCTTGGTACACAGATGCACAATGGGCTGTCTAAAGCTACCTGGCTCATTTCTCATTACATGGCAAGTTCACAGCTGCTCTATGAATATTGAAGGTGGTGTCATGAGTGCTCAATTACAGAGACATTGAAGCCAGTGAAGAAATCTACTATTGCAGAAAAACTTGACTTCAACCTTCCTTTCCTCTTAACTAAGCTTCCCCCCGCATCCCCCACCCCACCCCCTTCCTTTACATTCTTTCAAGAATTGTGAGGCCCTAGAGACTTCAGGGAAAATTCATACAGTTCAGGTCATTTTACCAGTCTGTGCAGCCGTTCAGTCAGTAATAAACACTCTAGCAGGGCAATGATTATTGGAATAGTAGGGGGCATTCTAGCCAGTAAGCCACATGAAAATGATAGACAGTTGCTGAAATCAAGAGAACTACAAAGCAAAGGAACAAAAGCATAAGTAAGTGAATCATTAGGCTGGGCTCAGAGATGTGACATACCAAGTGCTGTGCCTCCTATAAATTTGGTGAGTTGATTATTTACCATTGCAGGGCTTTTCAGTAAAGAAAATGAAAACTTCAGGAGGGCTCTTCAATTCCAAGAAACAGCACCAAGAGAAACATACCCTTTGTGTCACAACAGCTGACTTGGTATTAAAAGCATTGATACCAGTGAATGAGGCTGCAAGAGGCTTCAGACTCTCATTCCTATTAGGGTTTAAAAGCACTAGTGCCAGATCCTGCAGTTCTTGCTCAAGCAAAGCTCCCATTGATGTGTTATTAATATGGAAAAAGTCAACATGGTTATTTATGGAGCTGTAGTGCCTAGGGGCTCTAATAAAAACTGTGCTAGACATTGTACCTATATTTAGTAGCGCCAGTTCATGTCTCGTAGAACTTGTGGTCTGCATAGACAAGACTGATAAAGCAGATATGGGATAGGAATTACTGTTGTTCCTGTTTTACAGAGGGGGAGTAAGGATTAGAGATTGCATGGGGATTTTCAAAGCCACATAGGGATGCTGGATATTTATTTCCCATGTATTTTAAAAGGAACTGGATGTAAAGAGTCCTTGATTGTGTTGAAAGGCTCAACGGAACGCAGCCATCCCAGTTTTGGTGGGGTGACAGGAAGTCTATGACGATGTGTAATCTAGACATTCCAGACCAGTCTGCTCTGCCAGAAACATCCATTATTGGAGAAAGTTTGACTTGAGTTATGGTTGCAGGACTCTGACCTATAGACAATGGTTGCCATCAATGTATGGATATAAAAACAAATAGGTAGAAAACAGAATGAGAAAGAAATAGGAACCCACAGAACCTTGATTACTTTGAAACCTCCATTGTCTTTGGTGCATGTAGCTGCCCTTTTTTGCCTTTTGTGGAAGCCAACTGAAACCCACCAGCACTTGACTGTATTGCAGCTGGATACCTAAGCCCAGCCTTGTTAACTATAGAGAATGTTTTTAAGTGAAATTTGGCATCTAGGTCGATAGAAACCTAACCTGTCACAGGAATTTCCAGGCCAATGCCAATCACTATGTCTTGGAAAGAGACCAACAAGGCAGAGAAAAGAGCTTGAAAAATTGTAAAGGGTTCAGAAAAAACCTCACTTAGTGTTCTGGTGCCTAGGAAATCCGCCCTACATTGAGAGTCATCAGAAGCTCCATGTGTTTTACTTAAGGGAAGACTACCAAGTGATTTAGTAGAAACATCTGTATGGGCAGTGGCTTTTGAAAAGAAGCAAGATGATTTTTCTTTATTTATCTAATTCCTTCCTGTAAGAATCTATGACTGAAAAGTGCCTCTGGACAAATTTGGGCACAAAATCTTATTTATTTTGAGAAAGATTAATTTCACCACTAGAACAGCAGATTCTCTGTCACTGAAAAATTTGATAGCAAACCTAAAGCTTTTCCCAAAGCCAAGGCCTTAACCAGGCAGAAGTGTTCATTTTGATCCAGGAGCCACTGTTTGAGGAAGATGATCGCTGCACTTTTTAAACTCACAAACTTGGAAAGTCAATTAGAAAAGAATTTTATCAGATGTTACCTTAAAATATCCTGTAGCATTTCTTTAAGATTGCATATTTCTCATCCTCATACAAAAGACTTCTTGGATTGGAACTCTTGCAGTGTCCTGCAAATTTATTACCCAGACATTTAAGGCTAATGAAATCAGTCAATACATACCTAAATATACTCGAATTAAGCCTGTCTTTTACGTTTGGATGACATCTAGAGAGGTCTCAAACAGGAATGTCTAATGCATTCGAGGTCGTCATGGGGTCTGATTTTCAGAAGCGCTTAGTGTGGTGTCCACCCTTCTTGTGCTGTTGGTGTCTCAGCACAGGTCAGCATCTCCCGTGCTGTGTTCTTTGGAAAATTTGGTCTCTTTCCTGGTCCTAAGCCCTCAGAAGAATGATCCTCTGATTTGCTGGTGCTCTTTCCCAATGGGATTCAGCTCTTAGCAAAAGTGTTGCGACTTAAGTGCTTGAGAGTTAGAGAGCCAATGAACTTCCATTTTACTCTGTATAGATCAAAAAAATGCCTTTTGTCTTTAGTGGACAAGCGTTTAATCCTATACGAAATGAAAAGGCTGTATCTTGTCATTTAAAAGCCTTTCCCTCCCTCTTCTATTGGATCATCTGAAAGACAGAAGGGCAGAGGTTCATTGCAGAGAGGGGAAAAATTCCCAGCATCCCCAAAAATACCCACACAACACCCCATGAATATTGAGGGACAAGCAGGAACGCTGTGTACCGTCAGCTGCTGGGTTCCCCTCTGCTTGCCTCTTCCCACCTGTTCCTAGGCCCCTCCGCAATTGTGAGATGGGATTTCAGCAAGTCCTGGGGCGGCGATCCAGGGGGTGGGGTCAGTGGGAGGCAGAGCACGACCAGCCAGGCTGACACATCTAGGACAAAATGTCCAGGTGCAGGGAGCAGGAACAAAAAAAAATGAAAAAAAAGAAAAAAAAAGTTAAAAAAGAAAAGACCCTTGCGTGCATGAACACAGATCAATAAAAAGTGTAATGCATCTTTCTTTAATTAAATCCCACCCTTGAGTTCTCTGGGCAGCCCCGTCCGGCAGTGACCTCTGCCCTGCTCCATTTTGTTGACTGGCACAGCTGTTAGTAAATCACCTGCTGGTGTGCTCTCCAGGGCTTTAAAGGTCATCTGTCAGTGGCTGCTGGAGAGAGATAAAAAAGGAAAACAGAACCAAAAGTCTAAAAAAAAAAAGCACTTTATGAAAGCAAAGCCATTTGAGTGCTCTGTCCAACCTTTCTCCTGTTTACTTTGCTGACACCCGGGGTGGGAGGGCTTTTTACTCATCCAGTTCCCCCTACTCTTTTACATTCATTTTTCCAAGTTTCCAGCTACTATAATCCTTTTGTTTTAAGCTTTTCTTTCCTGTCAGAGAACCCGTAAGCTTACTTTAGTAGAACTGTGAGTCCACAAGAGCTATGCACAAGTTTCATGGGAGAGGACAATGCAACTGGGGTGAGCAGAGGCTCCCCTGCCCTACTGCCCTGACCCTTGCATCTGGTGCCATGCCTCAGCATGGCTGGGTGTGCAGGACGGTGATGGTGGAAGGACACAGACCACATTTCCCCTCTTCCTTGGGCTTGGCTGGCTGCACTCAAGGCTATCATGCTGCCTGCAGGTTGCCTCCACGTCTCCCTTTTTGCTCAGGAACTACTTTCAAACTGAGGGCCTCCTGAGCTATGCTGAATCTGCATTGCAGTCATGTCCATGCCACGTACCCAATTGATCTGAAGCCTGGCCCCATACCTTGACTTCTTACCTTGACCACCCTTGTTCTTCACCATGGACTTGGCAGTTGATCTGGACTCTTGATTTAACCTGCTCTGCTAGTCTTAGTTGAATCCTATGACACCAAGTCCTTGTTGGTGAGACCATGGTCTCTGCTGACATTGTTATAAACCCAGTCACCTTCCCTTCTCATACCCCCTCACTCCTTGATCTAGGTTACTTTAGGAGAAGCCTATGAAAAAGTTATGCAATCTCAGCTAGATGTTTTATTTCCAGTGATCCATTGCTCCAGTACTGCAGTGCTTCTCCAAACCAGTCATGTAGATAAGGAATGCCTAGTTAAGGCCAAACACTTAACTTTACCTGAATAGGAGAGTGGATTGGGTGGAGGGGGGAGTACCCAGAGCAACTCTGTGCTGGGATTATCATAGGTGACTTCTTGCCACAAGCCACTCCTTTAGCTATTTATGCTTGACGAGATAAGCTGGTTTTATGCTTAATCAACAGTCCCATTGTCACCTGAATCTTCAGTTCCATGCAAAATCTTGCCAGTGAATGTTATTTTTACAAACTGGGTACGTGGGTAAGGCCCAGATAATTTGGGAGCTTTTGTTCCCACCTGATAACTACTGACATATTTTCAATAATTTACCATTTAATTCAGCACTGAGCCTGCAGTAACCTCAGATTAGGATCCAAAGTCAGGTAGAATGTGCAGCTTCTGATACAATTTCAATTTCTTTTGCTTTGGATTCATTCACTCAGAGGGAAGCACAAGTGTCTGGGAATCATCTCAAAACAATACCATTCACAAAATCTATCACAGTCAGTGGGTGTCTCCACTATGTCTGTTTCTGTTTGCTTCCAAATACAAGCATTTTCTGTAGAATAAAAACTATTTTACTGTCTCTCATTGTAGTATGGGTTTTTCAGGCCACTGGAAAATTTTGACTCTGATTCAGAGCTTCAGTAAGGTCAATGGAACTATATCTCATTTTAATTTACCAAGTGATTATTGAGACACATGGTAAGAGAGATTAAGCCAAATTAGTCTGTGGTTTAAGTCCATTAACTCCTTTGGACTCATACCTGCACTGAATTTAGCCTATTTTGATCACTGATCCATGAAGTACATAACCTCTCAGTAGTCTCTGTCTGTGCAGTGATGTTCATCTTTGTCCCTGATACTCTTCCTTGTAAACTTCATGGAAAGAAATGGCTGTAGGCTGTGAGATACAATCCTTTGGACTAAAGTTTGGTTTATATTGATGTTTATTGCTATTGCTTTCCTAATGGATGGATCTGGAAGGCTGGCTTAGCTTAGCTGTTGCATGGGGAGAACAAAGAAGAGGGGAAGCATCAGGACAGCAAAAAGGACATATGTGGCTCTGAGAATGGAGACTTTGTTGGTGTCTTGTTGCACTCTGCTAGTCTCTGACCAAAGCAGTATCTATCTGGGTGTTTGCTAATTGGGCTGATGGAATCCAGGAGTGATGATGTTCATAGTGTAGTCAAAACCAAGAATTAGGGACCATACTGATGAGTCATAGTTACTGTTCCTAGCTCTTCCTGGCCTCCTGACCTGCTACCAAACAAAGGGAAAATTGTACTCACAGTACCAACCATTAGAAGTAGAAGGGAGAAGAAAATCAGTAGTTGGCAGAATCATTTGTTTATCTTGGAAGAAAGGAGCTGTTTAGTGTTTCAGAAAGGGAAAAACTCTCAGAAAAAAAATCTGAAAAAGAATGAGGACACTGCATTGGGCAATTGCTATTCTGCTGTAGGAATAATACAGAGGTGCTTACTTTTCCCCACATCTTGATAATATAAAAAATGGTCTCTCTACCATGAACTTGGAGGGTCCTGCTACCAATATGTAGGGCAAGTCTGTCTCTGCATTAGAAATGGCAGAGAGTTTCTCTCTATAAGGAGAGCTGGGATCATTTTTATCAAAACTCAGAAGCTACTAGCAAAGTCTTGCAAGTCACCAAACTTCAGGAGTGTAGTAGCTTCATGTTACACTGTAGGATGATGACAAAGGGCAAGCTGTAGGCAGGGAGAAACTGACCCACTGTCTTTGCTTTGCTGTCACATCGCCTGTGGTGTCAGAGATGAGTGAACTATGAGCTAGGCTAGCCTGAAGCAAATCATTGCTCACTCAAAAAGGCAGAGGTCAGGAGATGTGGCAACTGCCCACTCCTGTCCCTTCTGCAGTTCAGCAACTCTGAATGTCTTGGCAGCTAGTAGTACTCATGGACATCCAGTGCTGTGCTCGTTCTGGTGCAAGTATTTCCATCTCTCAACGCATGCTTTGTTGAGCATTTGTTTTGTCTTTTGGCAAAGAAAACAGCCTTTTTAGTCAGAGTTGTCTATAACCTGAGATTCAGCCAGAGGCTACTTCATTTGAAACACCTGAGAATTTGCTTCTCTGTTGCTTGTTCTATAGGTAAAGTAGTTGAAAAATGTTACTAGACTATTTGATTATGTTTAGGCTTTCCTAACAACAGATGTGACGATGCAAGGTACATGGAAATAAAGAAGAAAATCTGCATTTTAGATAAGAAATGTCTAATGGTAAATCTCAGGAAAATGCTTCTCAAGCATTATTCTTGAAATTTTGCTTCATTGGTTAAAGAATGAACAAGCTTTGCCAGTCTGATTGGACAGATGAGCCACAGTAGTTAGATTAAACACAGAATTCAAAGTTGCCCTTTCCTTTACCATTTGCCTTAAGTGTGTCCCTTCCACAGAGCTCTGCCCACCCAGAGGGACATCAAATAAAATCATGAAAATGAGTTAAAATTCTGTTCACAAACCCTCATGTACCAAATCCAAACCCCAAGATGAATGGCTGCTCAGCCAGGAATCAAAGCAGAGACATTGTACTTTCACGGAGTCATTCGGGAGCCACATGAAACTGTAAGGGCTACATAGTAAGTATTTTGGCAAAACATCTTGTTGCAGGGAGGATGCTCTTGCTGTTTTACTCTTTCATGTCTGATGGACATTGTTGACTGTGTGATGGGGAGAGCACAAGAGAGCACGTGCACATCCCCAGCACCAATTACTTGAATATAATCCAGAGCCTGAGGTTCTCTCAAGGTTAGGAAGGTCTGTTGTGTGCAATGGGAAAAGGATAATGACTGTTAACAGGCGATTCAAAAAATTAATTAGACTTCTCTCTCTCTTTCAGTGTGCAATGTTTCCAGCTACCTTTGACTGTCCCTTCACTAAGAAAAGTGCTTGCTTTAACTATGAAAAGAGATTTCTCTTTAGGCAGGCTGAGAGGAAATCCAGACTTTTCCTTCCATGGCAGTAGAACAGTATCATCTTGTTTAGTTTTGCTGGCTGGGCTTTGTTTGAGATAGAAATAATGCCTGAGAGAGATCACGGATCCTTCATGTTTTCCTGGGCCATCACAATGATTTTAGCATATATCCCTTCAGAATACCAAATAGTGCAATTTTACTGATTGATTTTATTCAGCCTATGGCATTTTAGTCCCTAAAACTTGCTTTTCTTTTTAAACATTGTTCAGATTGTTCAGAATAGTTCTGAACTAGCCCTACCATTTAGGGCTTCACAAGATACAACACAGAATGCAGACCCTTCAGGGCTTAGGTTTTAAACATCAACAAGAAGAAAAAGCTGCTTGATGTGCTGAGAAAAGAGGCACCAGAAGAATCCTGCTCTTTCTTAGTAGCTAGTGGTCTGGGAGCTTAGTCATGGCTCTACAGAGGTGAGAGAGTCTTCCAGCACAGGCTCCTCTGGTGATGCTTGGACAAGGCAAGTGGAAGGATGACCTTCAAGACCACTAAATGGATCAAGCTCTGAGATTGGCAACTGTGGCTGGAGAGCCTTTTCTTGCTTTTTACTCTCCACAGATGGAGAGAGTGTTCACAGATTTCTGACCTGAGACACATATTGGATATTTTAGGGGCATAGTTATCTTTTCTTAGGAATGACAGCCCCCAGCTGATGAAAACAGAACTTCTTACATCCTTCAATGCTGCAGCATTATCCTACACAGAACTTTAATCCCACACATCACTTCAGAAATATTGTCATTAAAGATCTAGGTATACATTTTGAGCTAAGATTGGTTCGTGATAGTATTACTGATTGTGTAATTATAGAAATGAGAAAATAATCCCCTCAGGCTTTGTTGTAATGACTTCTGAGCATCTTGCATCATCATAGGCAGACAGCAGGCTTCAGGATGCCATGCATTATTAAAAGGAATGTGGAAAATCTTGTTTTGGTTGGTGTTGATCTCTCTAGTAGGGGAGGACAACATGTATCTTCACAGTGAAATTGGATCAGGTAGAAAAACATGTGATCTTTTTGAAAATAAATAGCTAATCTTTTCTTCATCTCCTGTACTCTTGTATTTTGATGCATTGGTAAACTGCATTCCTGACAGCCACCCCTGCTGATACTGTGGCCTTGAGAGACATTGGCTGCCTGGTCTATTCCTCTGTTATGAAGTAAATGTTGATGTGAGACCATTGCAGACCTGGCTGCACAGTTCAGGTAACTTCATTGGACAATGTTAGTTCATGGCATTATTACTATTTTACTGATGCCAGAACAGTTGCTGTAGGAATGAGCTTGCTAAATGTACTCTTTGGTCAACAGCAGGGTGTGTGATGTCTGTGCTGGACTCCCATAACTGAGAAATTAACAGGATGGACATCAATGCACCATGTTAATAGAATTGCAGAGGAAAACACGCAAATGAACTTTTCTGGGAATTCTTTCTGTAATTTTTCCTGGTGTTAGAACTACCTCTGAGAGGGAACACTTGATATTGCACTCATTTTTTCAAAGAATAATAAGGAAGACCCTAGGAATGGCTGACCAGTCAGTCCCACCTTAGTCCCTGGTAAGAGCGTTGAATAGACCCTCCTGGAAGTTATGTTGAAGCATATGGAAGACAAGGAGGTGGTTAGAGACAGCCAACATGGCTTCACCGAAGGCAAATTGAGCCTAACTAATCTAGTAGCCTTCTACAGTAAAGTGACTGCATCACTTGAGGAAAAGCAACAGATTTCATCTACCTGGACTTATTTAAGGTTTTTGATAGGCTCTCCCATCACATGCTTACCTCTAAACTGGGGTGATATGATGTAGTTGTGGTGCTTAGGGACATAGTTTAGTGGTGAACTTGGTGATGTTAAGGGTTGAACCTGATGATCTTAAAGGTCTTTTCCAACATGAACAATTCTATGATTCCATTGAAATGGAAACCTGTGAAGAATGATGTCCTTCAAGGGTCTGTACTGGACCAATGATATTTAACATAGAATCATAGAATGGTTTGGGTTGGAAGGGACCATGAAGGTCATCTAGTCCAACACCCCTGCAGTAAGCAGGGAAATCTTCAGCTAGATCAGGTGGCTCAGAGCCCCATCCAACTTGACCTTGAATATTTCTGGCAATGGGGCACCCACTACCACTCTGGGCAACCTGTTCCAGTGTTTCACTATGCTCATTGTAATAAAATTTTTCCTAGCATCTAGTCCAAACTTCTCCTTTTTTTAGTTTCATAGAATCATAGAACAACCAGGCTGGAAGAGACCCATCGGATCATTGAGTCCAACCATTTCTATCAAACACTAAACCATGTCCCTTAGCACCTCATCTACCCGTTGCTTAAACATCTCCAGGGAAGGTGACTCAACCACCTCCCTGGGCAGCCTATTCCAATGCCCAATGACCCTTTGTGTGAAAAATCTTTTCCTAATGTCCAGCGTAAATCTCCCCTGGTGGAGCTTGAGGCCATTCCCTCTTGTCCTGTCCCCTGTCACTTGGGAGAAGAGGCCAGCTCCCTCCTCTCTACAACCTCCCTTCAGGTAGTTGTAGAGAGTAATGAGGTCTCCTCTCAGCCTCCTCTTCTCCAGGCTAAACAACCCCAGCTCTCTCAGCCGCTCCTCATAGGGCCTGTTCTCCAGCCCCTTCACCAGCTTTGTTGCTCTTCTCTGGACTCGCTCCAGAGCCTCAACATCCTTCTTGTGGTGAGGGCCCCACAACTGAACACAGGATTCAAGGAGCGGCCTCACCAGTGTGTAGTACAGAGGGAGAATAACCTCCCTGGACCTGCTGGTCACACCGTTTCTGATACAAGCCAGGATGCCATTGGCCTTCTTGGCCACCTGGGCACACTGCTGGCTCATGTTCAGTCAGCTGTCAACCAACACCCCCAGATCCCTCTCCTCCAGGCAGCTTTCTAGACAGACTTCTCCTAGTCTGTAGCACTGCATAGGGTTGTTGTGCCCCAAGTATAGAATCCAGCATTTGGCCTTGTTAAACCTCATGCTATTGGTCTCAGCCCAGTGAGGTCCAACCTGTTCAGATCCCTTTGCAGAGCCTCCCAACCCTCCAGCAGATTGACACTTCCACACAGTTTAGTGTCATCCGCAAACAGGAAGTTGAATGATGCAGTTGTTAAAATGCAGAGTTGACTGGCTTCTGAAGTAGGCTCATGTGAACCTTATGAAAGTCAATGAGGCCATGTGCAAGGTCCTGCACTTGGGTCAGGGCAATCCTCAGTATCAGTACAGTCTTGGTGATGAATCGATTTGGAGCAGTCCTATGGAGATGAACCTGAGCATACTACAAGGATGCTGTGAGTTTCTATATGGAAAAAATTAGAAGGGCAAAGCTCAGATAGGACTTAATCTGGCTACTAACATAAAAGACAGTAAGACTGTTTCTATAAATACACTAGCAAGAAAAGGAGGGTCAAGGAAACTCTCCGTCCTGTATTGGATGTGAGAGGAAATATTATCACAAAGGTTGAGGAAAAAGGTACTTAATGCCTTCTTTGCCTCGGTCTTTAATAGTAAGACCAGTGGTCCTCTGGGTACCCAGCTGCCTGAGCTGGGAGACAGACAGAGCAGAATGAGGACCCCATAATCCAAGTGGAAATGGACAACCAGGTAATCAAGCACAGTCAGCATGGAAAGAGAAGTCTGGCTTGACTAACTCCTTTTATGATGAAGTGACCTGCTTAGAGGATGAGGGAAAGCTGGTGGATGTTGTTTACCTAGACTTTAGTAAAGCCTTTGACACCATTCCCCACAGCACTGTCCCAGAGAACTGGCTGCTCATGGCTTGTATGGGTATACCCTTTACTAGGTAAAAAAATGGCTGGATGGCTGGGCCCAGAGAATTGTGGTGGATGCAGTTAAATCCAGCTGGTGGCCAGACACAAGTGGAGTTACCAGGGCTGAGTGTATGGGCTGGTTGTGTTTAGTAACTTTATTAATGATCTGGATGAAGGGATCCAATGCTCCTCAGTGAGTTTGCAAATAACACCAAGTTGGGGGGAGTGTTGATCTGCTAAAGGGAAGAAAGTCTTTATAGAGGGATCTGGACAGGCCAGATCAATGGGCTGAGGCCAATTGTCAAGGAAGTCCAGTGCCAGGTTCTGCACTTGGGTCACAACAACCCAGTACAATGCTACAGGCTTTGGGAAGAGTGGTTGGAAATCTGCCTGGAGGAAGAAGACGGGGGGTGTTGGTCCACAGCCACTTGAATACAAATCAACAGTTTGTCCAGATGGTTAAGAAGGCCAATAGCATCTTGGCCTGTATCAGCCGTATTGTGGACAGCAGGGGTGGGAAAGTAATTGTCACCTTGTGCTTGGTGCTGGTGAGGCTCCACTTTGAATACTGTGTTTAGTTTTGTCCCCCACTCCAAGAAAGATATTGAAATGCTGGAATATGTCCAAAGAAGGACAACAAACCTGATGAAGGACTTGGAGAAAAAGTCCTGTGAGGAGCAGTTGAGGGAATTGGGGCAGTTTAGTCTAGAGAAAAGGAGGCTGAGGGGAGACTTTATCAATGCTTACAACTACCTGAAAAGAGGTTGTAGGGATGTGGGTGTTGGTCTCTTTTTCCAAGTAAGAAGTGATAGGATGAGAGGAAATGGTATCAAGTTGTGCCAGGGGAGGTTTAGACTGGATATCAGGAAAAATTTCTTCACTGAAAGAATTATCAATCATTGGAACAAACTGCCCAAGGAAGTTGTTGAGTCACCATCTCTGGAGGAACTTAAAAGATCTGTAGATGTGGTGCTTAGGGACATGGTTTAGTGGTGGACTTGGCAGTGTTAGGTTAACAGTTGGACTTCATAATCTTAAAGGTCTTTTCCAACCTAAACAATTCTACAATTTTACTGGTGTCCATAAAATAGGACATAGGCTGGCAATGTAAGCTTGTAGCCCAGAAAGTCAATTGTATGCTAGGTAGCATAAAAAGAAGTATGGCCAAGAGATCGAAGAAGGTGATTCTTCTCCTCTACTCTACACCTTGAGGATTGCAACCAGTTCTGGAGGCTCCCAGTACAAGAAAGACATGGATGAGAGCATGTCTAAAGGAGGGCCAAAAAATGCTCAGAAGGCTAGAACACCTCTGCTATGAAGAATGGCTGAGACAGCTGCGGTTGTTTAGACTGAAGAAGACAATGCTCTGGGGAGACCTTATTGTGGCCTTTCAATATATAAAGGAGCTTATAAGAAAGATGGGGACAGACTTCACCAGGGCCTGTAGTGACAGAACTAGGGACATGGTTTTTCAACTGAAAGAGGGTAAATTTAGACTGTACATTAGCAAGCTGTGGGTGCCACATCATTGGAAGTATTCAAGGTCATGCATCAGGCTGGATAGGGCTTTCAGTAACCTGGTCTAGTGGAAGATGGCACTGCTCATGGCAGAGGGATTGGACTAGATGAACTTTAAATATCCCTTCCAATAAAAACCATTCTATAGTTCTAAGATACTCACAATTTAAAGAAAGTTAATGCGTAGGCAGAATTCTTCATATAAAGAAGAATTCTTTACACTTTTGCTCTTTTCCATTTAATTAACTTCAGAGAAGTCAGAGTTTTGGACAGGACCTCAACTAGTAATCTTCCAACCAGGATTTCACATAACTACTTAAATAATGACACATGTAAGAGTCAAACTTTCCTCTGCAGTTATGCTGCGTATTTATTTGCTAGAGGATTCCAGACTGTAAAAGTCAGGCAATTGAATCAAGAAAATAAACTATTGGAGCATATAGTTTTAATGAAGAATTCAATTTCTTTCCAATCACATGCAAGAATTATGACAAGTTTCCCTTAGAAGAACTCTTCCAGAAGACACTTTTGGTGGTGTTTCATTCAACAAATCCATACTTCAGTTAGAAAAGTTAGTAAAACCTGCCATGGCGCAGCTGATGGTCTTCCAAAACTGTTCTTTGATGGACTTAGATCATGTCATGACTCCATAGGACTTGAGACTCCTCAGAGTTTTGGAGTTTCCTGAAGCTCATCCCCACATATCTTTCTTACTCTTTCCATTTCATTCTTGGTTCGTACACAATAATGTAGATCTGATGCAGTTACTGTCTGCTTACTGCACGATAAGGTTTGACAAAATCACATTGAATAGAAGTCAGTTCTTGCCTTGGAAAATCATAGCTTGCTCTTGAATGTTTGCTGATAGCAGATCTTGGTGGAGGACCACTCAAAATACTCATGACATGCAAATGTATTAATATACAGTCTGTTCACGGTGCAAAAGCATCTCTGCTCACGGGACGGGTCAGATAGTATTACCAGATGGCCGCATCAGTGCTTCTCCTGCATACTTTTACTGCTGGGTAGTCAGAAAGATTTTGATAGATGGAAACTTTTGTCTTAGCTGTGGGTGTGGAGATTTGTAAGGGTAAGTTGCTTTTATTTTTTTTCCATCAGTCTCATCATATACTTTGAATATGGGTGTTTCCCATCAGAATTCCTTCCTCACTGCAATTTGTTCAGGCCACACCCTATCTCTCCATAGTGGCAGTAGTGATGGTCATGATTACGTGTTGATGGTATTATCTGAACATGTAAGACCACACTGCAGTGTTCACAGTTGCCAGCCATAAAGTGATCAGATTCTGGCCTCCCTTAAGGAAGCTGGCGGAACTTTGTCTTATGTTTAAAAAGACATATACATGCACACATGCATACACACTTGCACACATTCTTTTTGTCTGAAGGGCTTCCTTCCCCCCACTCTTCCCTTCTGACACTCCCTGCAGCTGACACCTTTCGTATTTCATGTAACTGAGTTTTTCAGGGAAGGGTGCTTGTTTACCAGACACTTCAGAGTAGTAGGTGTTACCGTATGGGTAGTGTCTTAACACTTTTATTGAGACTCATTAGTAAGTAAAAAACTGTTGCATTCCCCAGTCCAAAAAACAGTGGCCATGCACATCCTTCACACACATATCTGCAGTGCACCAAGAGGAAATTCCACCTCATGGTGGCCATAGATGTCCCTGAGCCCTTCAACTGAAAGCTGCACTGCACATCTTCTGCACCTCTGCAGCAAAGACATCTCCAGGGATAACTTTCTACCTGTGGCTGATGAAATGGCACCATACCTTTGATGTCTGGTTGCCCATTTAGCTGAGTGACCAGTCAATGAGGTTATATGAAGGACTGTTACAGAAGCTCATGACCCTGACTGAAAGCCAGGAGCAACTCAGTGCTCTGACAATGATTATTTACCATTTTCCCGTGTTACATGCTGTATTTGGTCATGTTCAGTAACTCTGTAGTAATCAGACAAGATGGAATGATGGCTTGTCAGCTGATTTAATTAAAACCACATTGCCTTTTTTTATTGCCTTTCACACATCATTAATATTCTGTCTAAGACGTGCTTGCAATCTGAAGATTGGAATCAGTTTCATTGTGCTCTTTCCAAGCTTGAATTCCCAGACACACAAACCTGGGAAAGAATTTTAAAGGGACAGGTAATAGTTAGAAGCTAATTTGATTACATTGAAATGGACCATTGGTTCAAATAAATGCTTATTAAGGGACCAGTCTTTCAGGTTGCTTTTAAATGCAGTGCAGGCTTTGCTTCCATGGATATGAGTGGGAATAGAATATATTTAGGATTTCCCAGGAATCAGGTCTTTGCTCTGCAGACTTCTGCGCATTCAAAAATTTAGTTATGCAAATATATTACAAAAACTTTAGTAAATAACACTGCATCCATTTTAGCTTGGTTTATTATTTACATATTTAGCAACAGTGTTTTATCATCCCTTTTCTGGAGTGCCAGGAAAGATCCATTTCACAGTGACAGTATATCAACCAGCATATGCGCTTGACTTACAACCAGATTACAAGAAAAAAAAGTCTAGCATTTAAAATTATATACAGCAGTTCATTTAAACAGTGATTAACTTTCATCAACAGTATGTGAATTTTTGTTTTCTTTAAATGCTGCCATTCTCAACCAGGGCTGCAGCACTCTGTTACTCAGTGGCTTGAACTAAGCTTTACAGACATTTCACGGCCAATTACCATAAAGGTTTCTTATATTAAAATTACGGCAATTGGAGTCAACAACTGCTGCTGAATGAAGGTAAAATCTTGAGAAACGTTTTGCATAACAGTCATTAGTGTAGCTGATAGCTATTACAGTGTTCTTGTGCAGTAAGCCTACGCAGATACTATCTCTCCCTTTCTGTTTCAACATGCATCTCATCTCATTTGCAACCCTTTACTTTAATTAGCTTAAGTCTTTGCTTCAGTCATTCATATGTCAACCAGTCTGTGTACACTTCCATATTTTTAATCAGTAGCCTGTTGTCTTTATTTTGTCATTCACACTAGCATATAAATCTGCCCTTATAATCCTCATTGCTTGGTAGAAGTCAAAACATGCTGTTTAATTTTCCTGTTCACTGATTTCCATTTGTTTCATGTTCAAATGCTGGCTCTTTTCCCTCTTTTGGGCATGCTATGAGCATTAAACTTCATGATTAAATGCCAAAAAACAGTCCTATTCCCTTTCTGCGTCCATGAAAGGGTCATCCTACTCCTCACTCAGATGCTTACCTCAACAGAGCACCCTATGTGTGTGCAGTCAGACTAAGGGGGGCAAGCTGCCTGGGAGCAACCTGGGATGACAAAGGTTGGCTAATGATGGCTAATAAAACAGGTGCAAAACTTATGTGTTCTCCTAGGGTTGTGACTAGCTTCTTACTGCCTCTTCTCATTTTTTTTTCCCCTTAAATTTAATCTACTACAACAGAGTATTTCATTTCGCCCATGACACAGTCAAATTCTGAGACACCAAAACTTAAAAATACCCAGATATAAAAGAATGAGAGGGTGGCATGTGGCTGTCTCTGTCCCACTTTCAACTCTTGCAGTTCATTGAGGGGAATCTGAGGTTGCTTGTAGCTGTCTAACAGGTGGAGTGACAGGCTCTGACATCTGTGCCTGTGGCTGATCCCCAACCTGAGCCTGCAGCATGTTCAGGATGTCATCTAGCTTCTGGTCCATCTGCATGACCTGTTAAGGAATCAGAAAGCAGACAAGCTGTCAAATGGTTGTGCATGCTTCTGGTGAGAGACATTCACTGGCCAAAAGCTCTAGGAGGATAAAGTCTGGCAGGGAGTGTTGGCATCTGTGAACCACCAGCTCCTCCAAGTTATGTCTAGCCTGTTGCTCTAGGAAGATCAAATGACACTATGAAGTGACAGGGAAGGGTGTAAAGCCATGCAACGTGGCAGTGGAAGAACAGGACATTGATGACCTGAGGACCTGACCGCTTGAGTCAGCCTTTTATTCTTTCAGCCTCTTCCCAGAGTTGTCAGCTTCTCTCAGTGATGATGCATCCTAAAAATATCTGCCCCGAAACTCTCATTTGCTCTTTGGTTTATTGTGAGTGTTTTTTCCCACTACCTCTCCCAGTGCTTCACCACCGTTAGTGGTAGAACATCATGCTTTCCATTACTGTCTTGGGAAATGAAACAGCTCCCCTCCCTTCATGCTGTAAATAGATGTCTCTGTGATACATACTACAGAGATCGTACCAGATATGGTGTTTATTCTCATGCATTGTTAGGAGAATAGCCTCCTAAAAACCACATAATAACACCAATGATTTCATTAAAAATAAGAACAACTGTCCTATAGGAAGCTTGACATGCTAACCCATCCTCTCATTTCTTTGCTTTCAAACTAAAATTTATCATGCATAGTTCCTAGGCAGAGGAGTCTTTTCTAGTTATAATTATTATTTTTAAGCAGAGAAAGGCAAATCTGTATTTTTTTAAAGGGACATCGCTCCTACTGCTTTTTGAGATCCCAGCCTTTATCTAGGAGCACCAAGCAGGCATTATCTTTCCTTTATGCTTGTAAAGCCTGCCCTCACTGCAAATGTGCACCTTAGCATCAGCCAGTGGGACAGGCTGGGGACTGTGGGCTGCTCTAGTTTTCTCTAAAGGCAGAACTATGGCCAGCATCATGTAAGCAACTGGGATTGCTTCTAATGATGGTTGAATACAGTACAGCTTTGTGTAACAGATGAGCCCACGAAAAGTGAGCATTTTGAAGAACATTGGATGGTTCACTTTACAATTATCTGCTCTGCAACTCGGAGACTCTGAAAATTGTGATCTGTCCCAGTGGGTTGAATAAACTTTGATAGCAAGCCTTTTAAAGTGATATCAGATCTAAACTGAGCTTTCATTAAAAAAGGAGACAGAATAAGAGAGGGAGAGAGAAGGATTCCAGGTCTGTTCTGTACTAAGATAACTTTGGAAACAGCCATTGGCAGCATGGACTGAAAGTTTAGCAGGCTGAGATTGCTTTAAAAAAACAAGGTAAAATCATGTTATCCATTTTCCCTTCCTCTGCCTTTTCTCACTCCAAGTGTTGGCTCCCCTGGGGGCCCCTCAGACCTCAAGGTACCAGGAGCTTATTCAAGTTATATCATTTTTGGCAACCAGTATTCTCTCCTATTACAACCTGCTGGGGAAAGGAGGAGTGGAGCTTGTCTCCTGTCTCATGGAGGGAGAGATGTGCTTGTCTCTCTTTTGTTTCTACTTTCATGACTACTGTCATCTAGTAGAAAAGCCTCTCTCCCTGTCTGTGTTTTGGTCTGGGTGCAGAATACCTGAGGTAGTATTTTCATGCAGCAAGGAGAATGTATTTAGGGTATGATTAGACAACATAGCCCTTCACTATGATTTCTCCTCTAGTACTGTCAGGTACATGCCTTAGCAGTGACCAGGGTGAAGAGGACACTGGAGGATGGGGGCTTCTCACTGCAGTCCCACTGGGTGTGGAGTGGTTGGAGACAAGCCTGACAGTCAAACAACAACTCAAGTAGATATTGACTGTATGTGGTTGAAGGGAAGGGAACCCAGCAGAGGCTGCCTGGCAGATGTGCAACCAGTTTTCAGCCAACCTGATCCCAAGCAGCCAGCAGCATCTCTGCCTTTTCGGGTATCTAATGAGCTGCTAGGAGAGAGTGGTCAAAGCTACTGTGGCAGGTATCACTCTAGTGTCATTACCAACAGAAGCACTGACAGTACTCTCATTTTGGGCTCAACAGTAACATATTCTGTTCACCATTAACTTGGTTGGAAGTCTGGAAGTCACTAGTGGTTTAAGGGTTAAGTAGAATGGGATTAATTTAAAAACCACAGCCCTTATTTTCTCCGCCATTCTTGAAAAGCCTGTTTGGCTGATGCTAGTAATGACTCAACAGAATGTTTCTTAAGCAGAAACATTGCACAGAGTAGAAACTAAAGCAGAACCAATATATTACAATATGGTAAAAAGAGGTGCAGGCAGGAAAATGGGGCCAGGCAGATGAAAGATCTTTTGGGGATTTCTTTTGTGAGGCTTTGTTGATTTTGATCAGCACACTTGATCTTAGATAAGCTGTGCCTGCGTATACCATATCATTTAAACTTGCTGTATTTCTCTCTATTTTGCCAACTTAGTGAAAGAACATGATGGGGAGTAATTTTATGCACTTTTCTTTCCAGGAGAGGAGTAGGGTGGAGAATATAAATATTCATTTGTACAGAGGGAAAAAGAAATTCATACATAAAGGAGTAGATTACGCTACACTTCTGTCAAATCTTCCATACAAGGAGACGCAAATATTTCCTGAACAGTAACAAACAAAGCTGCTCATTTCTCCTTTCAACCATATATACAGCATGATTTTAATGATAATTTTTGAGATTAGAAGCAGGACCCTGCAAAATTAAGTGACCTGTAAGAAGATGTGGTCAGTGGCAGATCTCTTTTAATCCTTAGATTTGTATTTTATGCACAGGCTCAAGTCACCTCTTTCTGGCTCCAGATGCTCTAAAAATGTCTTACTTTGAACATGCAACTAGAGAGGTAAGCTTTAGTCAGAAAAACAAATTCTTAAGTACCTTGTCAAATTGGAACCTATTAAAAAGGGGTCAAATTTGGAGGCTGATTAACTGTGATTAGGGAGAGATAAAAAGAGAATTGTGGTCACTTCAAAGCTTGGCTGAAGTCAGTAGGAGGACTTGCAAGGGTTAGAAGGCTTTACACATGGGTGAAAAACCACCTAGCAGCTATTACTTTCCTTAAACCCAAACAGAACAAGTTGCTTCTCTTGAGCAATACACCTAAGCAAGTGTGCGGGAAAAGGGTTAAATAGTGCAACATGTTTTTTGGCTGAGTAAAGTGAGAAGCTATCCCAGGCTGGCGCAGAGTTTCCAGAGAGATGTGATATGCCTCTCGCAGGCTCGGTGGAGACAGGTGAGTTTGGCAGCTGTCCATGGGTAAATGGCAACAAAACTTCTGTTCTCCCACATTACAAAAGCGCTCCAGAGATGATCTATGAAATTGTTAAAATGCTTTTATATACTTTCAACTGTCCTGTAGAAAGGAGACTTGCAAAAACAGTTTAAAACAATACACTGTTGTTATTGGGGATGTGAGGTGAGCTGAAGTAGCGTTGAAAAGTATTATCATTTTAACATCCTCCCTGCAAAATGGGGTTGGACTCCATGGTGAGTTTCTGGACTGTTAGACAAAGAAAATGTCTTGCAACCAACCCCAGTGAGCCACAGCAAGCCATGAAGGGGAACTGTGTCAGTCAGCCTGTGGGACGCAAGATGTCCCTGCCCTTCACCTTGAGCACCAGGTTGGCTTTCAATACCTATGTGCTATCTGAGGTTGCTTTCGAGCCTCTGTTCGTGAAAGTTGGTGTCTCAACCCTGTATCAAAATTTTTACCTCGGTGTGCTTCTGCTGCAGAAATGCCTTGCGGAGAAGAGGACACAAGGAATGGCAGAAGCATGAAAGAGGACTGAATCACACTGGGGATTTGCCACATGCTGGATAGATTCCTAACACCTCTAAGAGCTTTTTTTTCTGGCATGTTTAGCACATGCATACCATAAACAAAATCCATATGTGGAAAACTCAGGAGTAGCCACATGGTCTCCCTCAAATCCTCTCACTTTAAGTCAGAAAAATCCCTCCCCTCAGGTTGTGCCTATCTTTTTAAAATTATTTCTGGAGGCTGGGAAAGCCAGTATCAATTATCTGCACAACACACTGACTTGAACTATTTCCAGAGGAGTAGCAGAGGGGAAATATGGTCTGCTGGAGCACTGAAGAAAATCTGTAAACCCACAGGCATGGTTGTATGTTGATAAGTAGGTGGAGCTTTGTATCAAAAGCTTAAATCTCATGAATCAAATAAAGTTGCTGCCACCTCCTAAGGCTCTGTTCTCTCCCTGCCCATAGCAGTCCTGCATGAACTGATCAAAATATCTTAACTGCCTTTGTGCAGTTTTCTGGAACATGTATTGGCTGCTGGTAGTAGGGATGCCACACGAAATGGAGCAGACAGAGAAGGTAGCCCAAATTTGTGTTACCAATTAAAATGTCATAAAGCAACAATAAGTTCTGCTGTTGGTTAAGCTGGATTGATTTTGGTTTCCTGTTTGCATCACTCAAGTCAGGAAAACTATGAAGCTGTGTCCACAGCCCAAGGTGTCACAGCAGGGGTGAAGGACTATAAGAACCACTGTAATGTTGAGCCCCATCCCCTGCCATTGGAGCAGCTGTATGATAGGTGCTTTGGTTCTGTAAGCTACACAAATATCCATGCTTCCTCTCCCCAGTATGCAACCCTAATCTCACAACAAACTGCAAACATAAGCATGGATGACAAAGAGTCACCTAAGCACAGTGGGCCACAGGAGGCAGGCAACGGCATTCCTTGAGTGTCTGCAAGGTGTTACATGGTATTTTCCAGATGCCACTGCAAAGTCAACCACATCTGGGGCCAGAGCTGCCATGACCAGCTGCCCCAGTTTGTGCAGACGCAGCATCCCAGCCCAGGGTTTCCAAACTGCCGGAGTCTTTAGCTCAGACCACCAAACAACCCTTCTCTCACAGTGGCCCACCTCTGGGTTCACAGGCTAAATAGCACCTGGATGTAACCCTCCAGACCCTACTATTTCCTCTGTTTCCAGGCTTTGCTGCAACTTCTGCAGCTCCCAAGGTAGCTAAAAAGAAGCTGGATCGACTTGCTGCAGCTCTGACTTAGAAACACTTGAGTTGAGTGCTCTAAAATCGACTGCTTGGAAAAGAGCCCTCCACTGGTTAGGATTTATTTTGTATGAAGAAAAGAGCATAGTGAACCTTTGTCTGTCATGAGCTATTTTACCTGCTTGTACTTATTTCTGAATATTCCCAGATTGTTGCCTGTGATACGTCACCTAAGTTTTAGTTCACAGCAGAAAATGGTATTAATTTAGTAAAATCAGATGTGATTTAGTTGAAAGAGTGTAAATCCATTTGAATGATCCTTCCATTTCTGACTCATGTAACATTGATTTCTCTTAAGCTTGTTTTCCAGAAATTTGTCATTTTCTCATGTCTGTCATACAATTCTTCTTCTCATACCATATGACTGATTTGATTAGGTTCTATAAATCCTACATTTAGCTTTATGTCCACATAAGATGTTGTAGCTTCTCTCTGCCTACAGTTACATCAAATTATTAAAACACATTACTTGGCTATCAAACAGTTCAAAGACTGAATAGTTTATTTTAGAAATTACTTTACTTTTTAGCATGTCCTTGAGTGCATTTATTGTTGTCCAGAGACTGCTGATTCTGGGAAGGGAAATATTTTCTCTATAGCACTTCTTGAAAAACTACCTCTCTCTCACCTTGCATGTCTGCTTCTAGAAAAATTTCACTGAGGCAAAATGCTGAAGCCACTGAAGAATTCTTTTCTTCTTTTTAGTGTGGCCAGACATTGTGAATGTTGATACAGGCTGTTGGCAGCTGTCTGTGAGGAAGCAAATGGACATACCAGCTATCGAGTCCACAGCTCACTTGGCGAGATTTCTTTTGTGCAAGGTGCAGCTGCAGTGCAGCCTCTGTGAACCTGGTACAACGAAGTACTTATGGATGTGCTAGCTTGAAGCATGTGAAAAGTCTTGCTGAGTTCACCAAATATTTAAGTGCTTTGCTGGACTGGAGCCAGAATGGTCAACAGTTTGCAAGTCTATACCTTTAGGATAAGCTTTTGGAGCCTCTTGAAGTACTCATGCACACATGCACAGAAATATGTCTACACCATTATTTTTTTTTTATGTTTTGAGGAACAATAATTGACATGTATGGTGACATCCTTCATGAAATGACTTTAGCGTTAGTATTAGCAAAGAATTGGCAGCCTGTCTCTCCTCTTAAAACAACAACAAGAAGTCTTAGGTGAACAGGCACCCATTAACCAGCATAACCAGCTGTATTTGGAATTGGCCTGAAACAATGCTGTACCCCAAAGCAAGGTTGCTAGGTAGCATGTACACAGTGAAACATCTCATTTTGATCTGTCAATGGCTTGTAGTCAACTACTAGCACTCTCTGCCCCAAGACTGAGCTGTGCAGCTCCTCGTTTCATTCTCCTGAGGGTGTAAATAGCATAGAAAGACCAGCTTCAGCCAATGAGAGCTTTTGCTACCAACCTCAGAGGTCACATAAACAGGTACATGAACAGCAGCTAAACTAAATGCACTTCCACGACAACCTGTTGTTCTGGCAGACCTAATTCTCCATGGACAGCAAAAAATATATGAACCAGCATACTGTCTTTTTTGATTTATTCTGCATACCCCTTGGCAGATATCAGTTGTTTATTTTCATTCCATGAAACTTATCTAGATAAGTCCATAATTTTCCAGGCCTCCCTTCCTTTATCCCAAACATCTCCACCCATTCTTAGGTCAGGTGTTACAACCTTTGGTGGCCTAGAATATAGTAATCCTTATTTTAAATATAACTTAATTTGTTTTGGTTTCCATCTACCTTTCCTGTTTAAATGAAAACACAAAGGTCTATCCCCCTGCACTTTGTTCTTGGGGTATTTCCTGTCCTTACCCTTTTGGTGAGCATTATATTTTTATATTTCCTATGCCACAGTTGCACTGATGGACCTCTGCAGAAGGGTCTGTGTTTGTGGTTGCTGTTTCTGGTGTAAGATGCCATTTTCTTAATTGCTAAGCATCTCTCAAGAGTTCAGCCTTGGGTTTCTAAAGCAGGCCCAGTCAGTATGCAGGTTATATTAGTTATGTTAATGCTTTGGGGAAAATGTGATTATTTTTAAAAATGAAACCTGTCTTCATAAGTAAATGAGCTTTACCTGATGATGCATCTGTGTATATGTTGCCACAGCAGCTCTGGAGTAAAGTGGCCAGCTTCAGACAGATTTGCCAGAGGGATAGAGTCAAAGAATCATATAATCATAGAATCGCTAGGTTGGAAAAGACCTTTGAGATCATCAAGACCAACTGTACCTGTCCACTACTAAATAATGTCCCTAAGCACCTCATCTACCTGTCTTTTAAATACCTTCAGGGATGGTGATCCAACCACCTCACTGGGCAGCCTATGCTGGTGTCTGAGAACCCTTTTGGTGAAGAAGTTTTTCCTAATGTCCAATCTGAACCTCCCCTGGCACAGTTTGAGTCCTTACAGATAAAATGTTTGCAGAGATTTCTGAAAGCCTGGCACTTGTGCAGAAGACAGACATCCAAATTAAGGTTTCACTGAAGGAAGGACAGAAGAGGAAGGCAAACTGTATTATTAGACCCCAGAGAATCCACACAGGATGCCCTGACCACCGGAAAAGCTTTATTCAGCTCTTGCCCCTTATTAGCCTTGGATAATCAACCACAAAATACAGAGCCACAGGAAACCAGGCAGCATGATATCTACTGCTCCCAGAAGTACTTGTTTCTAGATGAAGAAATTCAAGTGGTGTCACTCTTTGAGTGACTTTCCACAGTAACTTTCCACAACCAGCATTATGAAGCCGCATGTGGCTGCTGGATGTGCTTTAACTACTGAAGGAGTTTGTTTCAATTTAGCTATATGCACATGCACCTGTGTGACTGTTTGCAGGCAGTGCTTTTAAATGTTTGTTTTCTCCCCCTGCTTTTCCCCCTGTAGGTAAATCAGACTTTGCTGAGCTCTCTTTCTCTTGATTTGCATATATAAATTGTTATTTTTGTTGTTGCCGAACATTTCATTCTTCACTCCCGTCCAGATCCTACTCAGATCCTCCCTGTAATCTTGCCATCTCTCTTTGTGACATTGCTCTTCAGCCGCACCCTGGATGATGCACTGCCATTTCTCAGCTCATTATATTGTGTGGCTACAAGTCCTACTGTAAAACTAGCATGGAAAGTAACAGCACACAAGAATAACAAAGCTAGTCCAGCCTCAGAAGTGGATATGCAGCTACTGTGAGTCACACCTTAATTTCACAATAAAGCAACCTTGGAACTTATGCTCCAAGACACTGATTGGACACAGAGAAACAAGAAGAAAATGCAGCCCTGAGTATTTAAGTGGTACCAAGGGAGTAATGAGAAAGAAGTGACCTTAGCCTTTCACTAGATGGATGTGATAAGCTCAGCAGTTTAGATTAGTATGGTGGAACTCATTTGTGCCTTGCCTGAGCCTTTGAAGAGATGGTATTAAGTCTTCTATCCTCTGATTGTTTTGCCTTCACTTTTGCTGTTTTGAGTTGCATTGAATCTCCTCCATGAAAACAAAATATAACCCCACTGGTCTCTTGGTGAGGTAGACTTGACCAGTTCCTGTAATAAGGAGGATGCTTTGGGTTGTACTGCAGCTGCTTCGTTTCTTCTCAGCTTAGTTTCAAGGATTACATACAGATACTGAAATAAGTGGGCAAATTCCCTTAATGCAGGTGTACTAACTAACTAAACTAAACTAGCTAAACTAATATCTAGTCAGCACAGCCGGTGGACTGCGTACGACAAGGTAATCTTTATATGCCTTATCACAAGCATTGATAAAAAACTGCCCTCCACTGGCATTCAATGACACACACATGAGCTTTACTTCAAACTATCAGTCCATCTTATTCTTATAAATTGGCAAGAAAAGCAAAAAGAGACAGAGTGTTATTATTGGGAGGAGCACAAGCATTGCGGTGATGGTGATCTAGATAGCAAGACATGTAGGTACTAGAAAAGTTCCAGGCAGTTCTTGTAGGATTAGACTAGGACTTCATAAACCCAAGCTCCAGACTACTTCCCAGCACAGTCTTCTTGCACTGAGGATATGTCACTTTCTGGATGAGCCTCATCAATACTTGTTAACCACATGAATTGAATAATCTGTCATTTTTTACCTTTTTGACTTGAACTCACATGAAAGTGAGTCTTGGTACAAACCAGAAGATATTAGAAATCAGAAAAGTAGACTCAAATGTGGACTGAAATGTTGGCTTTAGGAAGAAAAGAAGTTGTAATGGAAGAAAGATCAGTCCCTGTTGGAAGAGGACAAGAGAGAAGAGGGTGGTGCTCCTTTGTCTTTCCTATTGTTGGCTCTTTGAGGAGTGAAATGGACATGGCAGAGCAAGGCTGGTTGATCATGCTTGGAAAAACAAATTAATCAGGAAGCAAAAGGATGATTTTTGGTCTAGGGATCAGAGAGTGTCACTGAGAGGCCACTGTTTGGGTTTCTATTTTCAACTCTGCAAAAGAATCATAGTGCCATTTTAGCCAAACTCTGAAGTAAAATTATGGGTTGATACATGTGTAGTTTTGTGCTGATGTCAGGAAATAAGTCTACAATGTGTCTTTCGTTGTTCCCGGGGAAGCTACACCTGAAACATTTTGATGTGCCCTGTTTCAGTGAAAGTGATGATATGAGCTAAGTCTTAAGGGTCCTGGAAAGCGAAAACTGTACCTTCATACAACGCACTGTTGAAAAAGGTGAATGAAATCTTCCCTCCTTATGTTTTCTCAATGCTACATGAGACATTCTCTATGGTCACTTTTATATGTAACAAGTTCACTGAAACTCTCACACCCTTTGAAGGACGACACAGGCCTTTCTTAACACATGCAATGCAGTTTAAGGAAGAAGCTACAGAAGCACTACGTAGTATTATATATTTAAATCACAAGGATTACAAAACACCATTGTTTGCTCATTAACACACAGAAACCCAAAGCAAGTAAAATATTATCAGTGCTGATTGAGGGTGTAGCAGTTCTTGATCCTTACTGATTGAAACATGCTTTGCTGAACTCTTTGGCTTTAGTCTGTCTCGCTTATCTGTCATTTGATGGATTTTACTAGCTTGTTTGTGTATACCAGGCTGAGTTAACAGCACTGTCACACGCATATATGTCTAACAAATCTTTGAAAAATCATGGTGAGTGGGTGGACTCTGGACTGTCTGGTCTGGTTTTGCAGCCACAGTGACCTGATATTGAGGGTATCTGTCTGTCTGTTCAGTCATACCAAGCCACAGCATTCAGTCCCAGATCAGCAAAAGTCATGGGCAGAAACTGTGCAGGAAAAGCAACTACACAGCAAGAACAATTCATGACTTGAACTGAGATTGCTCAGCACCTGGAAGGATCTGAGCAATACATGGGGTGTGACAGCATAAATCAGTACATAAACTTGCTATAACTACATTAAATGAGGGAGTAGAACAGCAGAAGAGATTGCAGGGAGAATGAATTTGACTGGATTTGTCCCTTTTCTCTTTCCCAAGTTAGGGAATTAATTGCATAATACATTCTGTAGCTAAATAGATGTCCCTGGGCACTTGAAATACTGACTGAGAAGAAGAGACTGAGCAAAGCAGTTTTTCCAAATCCAGAAACTCAACAGTGGACACTTTTCATTTCTCTTGTGTTTGAAGAATAACAGAGAATTTTTAAAAATCAGCATGGCTACATCCTCAGGGGAGACTCAAATAAAGCATTAATTAAAGAAAGGGAGGTTTCTTATTTGAACTCTGCTGAGCTAGATGGATTACCTATAAAAGCTGGCATTGACAGGACAGCTGTATGAAGAAGCCTGTGGCAGAAGTACCGGTGTCTTATGCAAACAACAGAACACAGGACGGGAGATGCAAAGCCATAATTGCCAGATAGATTTCTTCCTCATAAGATATATGCTAAGTCAGCAGAAACCTGCTTCAGTTTTCTGTTGCAAGACACTGCATTGTTAATTAAGTGGGAAATAAAAGTTAGTTATACCTACTAATGCTCTTACAGCTCTTTAGCTTATACTGCAGGGAAAACTGCTGGAGAGAAGAGTATTGTAGATCTTGCTCAGAGAAACAATCATTTTTCTCTTGCATGACTCTTCTTTTTCATGTATCGTTGTGGAGAAAAAACACAGCAATAAAAGAAACATGTGTTAACATGAACATCAGGGTGTAGGAATATGAGAATGGTCTGGTGAGATTTCACTGTCCTAGCATTTAGTAAAATAATTTAAACTAGTACTGCAGTTTAATTAAGATTTTCAATTACTGGCTTTTTGACATTCTAGAGGTAAGCTACCTAGAGGGATGCTATTTTACACAACTTTCTGCTGTTGGGGAAAACATAACTTTCAGGTCAATAAGCTAAACTTCAACAAAATAAACACTTGCTGGGAACACCACAAATATAATTGACTAGCTTCATATCTACTTGCTCTTTTATTAATCTTACTCACCATGAACTATGACTTTGATCTACAAACTTGATATAATCTATAATATATCTAAATATATATCTAAACATGTCTGGATTATTTGATTTTCTACAGTGTTTCTTGGCCCTTCAAAGCAAGATTGTTTAACTCCATAGGGAACTAGTGAGATGGAAAATAAGATATCTGTTTTGTTGCTAATTAATACTTTAGAAAGCTTTCACTTTCATGTTCTAATGCATATTAAAAATCCCAGCTTGTCTTTCTGCATCAGCAAATGCAAACCAAAACTGACCATCACCATGAATCCAAAGCTCTGGTTTTGGCTGCCTGACCACTGTGCTTGGCTTCCTTCTCTGTTTACCCAAACCTGAAACCAGGATGAAAGATAGTGCTTAAGCTCTACTGCTGCTGAAAAGCATGGTCCTGCTAATCCCAGCTGCATCCTCCTGCCCTGCCTGTGCTACACAGGTCCACAGTCCAGCCTAGGCTGGTCTCAGAGGCAAGCCCAGAAGAGCTGTACAGCACAGCAAAATCTACTTATGTAGGAGACCTACCTCAAGCATGGGTCACATGGCCATGGATACCTCTTCCTCTGTGCTTAAATGACTCTCCTACTGCTTGCAGTTTACACAGGAACGGGGGGGGGGGGGGGGGGTGGGGGGGTGGGGGGGTGGGGTGGGGGGTGGGTGGGTTGGGTGGGGTGGGTGTGGTGAAACAGAAGCCCTAAGAGAACAGAGGCCATTTGCTGTGCTCCAGCTGGGGCACCATGCACTTCATCAAAAAAATTGAGGTTCTTTGCTCTGCTTTCCCTTAGCGCTGGTATAGTCAGATGACATGTCCATGGTAAGGCATGCAACTACTTTTTGTCTTGAGGTAGTTGAGCTGAGGTTTTATTTACTGTTAATAAGGAAGTGTATTTTCTATCCTGGAAAATGATTAAAAATAAAATAAAACCCTGCAAAACCCTTAAACCATGCCAAACCTGCATAAAATGAAATAACTTCTTCACCATGACACCTTTTTCATTGTTTACTAATTATTAGCAGAATACCAAATCACTGTGAAACACAAGCCCCCACAACTTTTCATTTTTTTAAACACTGAAATACCTCTATTCAAATCTTCACTTGTTTTTACATATTGCTAAAATGTTCATCAAAATCAATATGATGTTCTGTGATACAACAGATCCTGGAAACTTTGCCAGGGAAGATGTCTTTCAGTGTAAAAGCTCCTGCTAGCTCCAGTTCAAACACTTGTGACTTAGCATTTGTCAAAAGTGCACATGGTCATGTGCAGATGGACAGCACAGGATCCAACCAGGCTTGCTTGCACAGTCTAATGAGAAGTCCGGTAGACCTGCAAGCCAGGAGCCAGGACCCCATAGATGTTGGATGCTCTAGAAGGGACACCAGGCCATAACTATCACTGTGCCTATAATGGGTAGGTTAATTTTGGTACTCTGCTCCTCTACTGATGATGGGGGGGACATGTTCATATTTCCTCTCTCCTTGCCAAAGTTACGGAGGTGTGTTTCATTACCAGCCTGTTGCCCTTTATCACAGGCAAGGAGTGGCAGTGGCTTGATTACAAATAAGCTAGTATGATGCATTTATTGGCAGCCAGCTATTATAAAGCCCTCCTATATCCTGCTTACCCCAGATGGAACCCTGTGTACATCCCCTGGGTGCAGTTATTTCAGAATCTGGGGAGGCTGTTATTCTGTCTGCCTCTCTGATTTTGGCCCTTGTGGATGGTGGGTGGTGTTGCCTCACTTACCATTGCAAGCATAAGCATTGTCACTGTTTTGGGGAAGGTGCCCTTCATTTCTATAGTCAGCCCTTAAAAGAGAGGTGATGGGGAGCAGGAAGCACGTGCAAAAGGGGGTAGAAGTGAAGGCTTGCACAAGTGTTCTGCCAGCTGAAACACCGTACCACTCACCAGACTCATCATTTTTCCTCACTCCATGGCCCCCCTCAAGGACTTGGGTGAGCAACGTGAGGGGTTACTCAGCTGAAGGTGGATGTGATGCTACCCTCCGAGGCAAAGCAAATGCCTTGGTGCAGGATTTTGGATGCAGTTCTGTTTATCTGTTTGGTACCACCAGTGAATGCAGCAGTCTGAAATATGATTTTAGAGCTGGCTGTAACACTCATAAGTGGATCTACACAGGCAGCCAGAGAAGATTAAATTCTCTTGTTAGCCACAGGAAGTGTGGGGTGGCAATTAGTATGTTAAGCAGAGCTGAGAGAAACTTTTGTCATGAAACCGAAAACTTGGCTAGCCCCCAAAATCTGCAAAGGTTCAAGAAACTTTCAGTAAACCTGAATTGAGCCTTGGTAGATATATAATTTCAAGGAGGAACTATTAAAAACACCCTGGTTTGTGCATAGTTTGTAGCCCAGACACAGTCACACTTGGCACTTTGGGAGTTTTGCTTTGGGTTTTTTTGCATACAAATACAAAACACAATGTAGACTCAGCAGGGAGGAACTGATGCAAACCAAAACTGCTGAGTTTTGCACAGCTCTAATTATAATCTGGTTTTATTTATTATTGTTTGTACTGTGGTAGCAGCACAGGTCTCCAACCAGCTTCAGGGTTGCGCTGTGGTAGGTGTTGTAAAGGCAGAAGAAGGAGGCAGGATCCCTGGCCTGAAAAGTTTGTAATCTAAATAAACAAAATAGATAAGGAATGAGGGAAAGACATAAAACACATAAGCAGAGTGACTAGGGGATGTTGGCAAGACAACTGTTTTTTTTCTTAGCATCTGTGTCTCACCCATGCATAAAATTGTATCTATTTACCCCATAAAGTCTTTGGGGTCAGGGTTGCATTTTCCAAATTGTGGAGGATGCAAGAAAGGAGTGGAGGAACAGAAGTGCTGAGAGGTAGTAGCAGGATCAGCAGTCCCTAGGGCAGCCCTGAAAAATTTCAGCAGTGAGCGTGGGAAGCCAGAGGCAGGTGGTAGAGAGTGTATGAGGGGAGCAGGGAGTGAAAAAGTGGCACTCCCTAGTTCAGGTCATGTCAGAAAATCCACTACATGCACCAGATGACTAGGGACAAGTCACTGGACTGCTCTGTGCTGCAGTTTCCTCTAGGGTTGGGCAGGGCTAAAAATATTTCCCTATATGGCATAATTCTTCCTGGATGTAAACTGCTTTGAGATACTCAGGTGAAAGGTGCTAGAGGAATGCAAGGATTTATTTTTCATAAGCCTCCTCACATAGTATTTTCACTGCCAAGTCAAGGCCTGAAGCCAGGAGTTTCAGAGATGCATATATCTCTCACACTATCTATCTATCTATCTATCTATCTATCTATCTATCTATCTATCTATCTATCTATCTATCAATATAAAAATGTATTTATGGAAGAGGCCAAGGTATATTCTTTAGAAGCAAAGCCTTTATTTAGATTTCCCAAATCTATATATAGGAACTTTAATGAGCAACCAGGTTTTAAATCAGGACACCTACTTCTTTAAAACTGGGTTGAGAGTCTAGCTATAAATTCTTACTTGAAAATGTTTAGCCATGAGCTAGCTGGGAATTTTATATCTTAAAAAAAGTTTGTAATGTCTGGTTGTTGTTTTTTTTCTTCTTCTAGTATTTAGGTGAAGGTTTGGGCGAGTTATTTTATCCCAGTTATTCACCATTCTGCAACTATTAATTAAAACAATCAGCTCTCTGAAGCTATTTCTCACAATGGGGAAGATTTATATCTTGAAACTGTTTTCTCACTGTGTCTATTTTCTACACTGCGTAAACATTCAAATTTGTTATTGCAGCAATCACCAACACAAACTCTCAGAGCTCAGTGCCAGGCTTGTCATATTTATTGTTTGTTAAGCCCCAGCTCCTGGAGTAAAGGGATCAGATGCTAGCAGTTATTTGCACTGGACCACAGAGCTGGTGAAAGAAATGGGACAACATGAGTAGAATGGATAGTTGAGGGTCCAAACACCAGAAAGGTGGGCAAAAAAAGAAAATATCACCATTATTATTATTATTATTATTATTATTATTATTATTATTATTATTAAAAACTAAGGACTCTTAGGTCAATGTCCCCTTATAATCTGGAAGGGATAGGGTGGACCAACTTATGACTTCTGACTGTCAAGGTATGGCTATTGTGGAGGTTACTATGGTCTTAACAGCTGCGTGGTGGTTTGTCACTGGGGGGCTCCTCACCCCTCTGCTGAGCTGCATGTGTTTGTTATCACTCAGTGCTGGTCTCCTGCCACTTTTTACCTTTTCAAACAACCTTACTGAGGTTAGTTTATGAAAAAATCCTGTGCAAGGAATTACGTGGACTTGGCAGATGGAGACAATAGGTCAGTTTCTGGCCTTCCCAAATCTGACAGGATCCCTTCACCTTTCAAAAAAGAGAAGGAAACCAGAACTATTAAAAAGTCTCAGCGGCCAAGTAGTCACTCAGTCTATGACAGTGTAAAGCAAATGTAAACATTACACAATGAAATGTATTCTTTTTAAAAGCCCTCTTTTCTCAGGAGTTAGATGGGCTTTATATACAATGGGAAGATTCATTGCTGAAGGTAGTCCAGCACATGAAACAAACCCCTACATATCACAGACTGAAATATCTCTTTTATATGAAACAGCAACTTATGCATCACCTTTACTTCGGGATAACTCATTCAAGTCTCATGATTTATGGAGGCTGTACTTCTCACTGCCTTTCCATGCCCACAAGCCCTCTGGGTAGAGGCAAAAAATGTATGCAGTGAAGGAACCTAGCTATTACCAGTGTAACTAAAGGACATAAATAACAGAAAACCAACATGAAGAACATAACAAAAACAAAAGCAGGAGGAAAATGAGAATGGCTGAGCGAGGAAAAACAGCTATACAAAGTTGCAGTTTAAGACATGTGAAGGTCTGGCGTACATTGTTCACCAGGATATGAATGAGAGCTGGAGACACAAGCAGGGGTCCATAGCCAGCTCTGGCTGGACCCTGCACCCACTTATACCTGCAAGTGTGGTAGTGAATATGGAGAGCAACTCCGCTCTGCTTTTTCACAATTACAGCTCTTAGGAAAGGTCCTGTTGACACCCAAGGTAATGCTGTGGGTGTTTTCTACCCTGTTTTTTCTTCACATGGTGGGATCTGGGTCGGACACATTGGTTCTAAATGAATTGTCTGTTTACTGGGGGTTGGGTGCTTCGGCAGAAGAAAAGGATGGGAAGATGATACCAAAGCTTTAGGCAAAACCTCCTGACTGTAGTCACAGGTGAATTGTGCTGCTCAAAGAAGCAGAGAAAAGAACAATCACCCTTGAATGTGTCCCTACTGCAGACAATGAACTTACCAGATGACTGAAATAGGCCTGCAAACAAGTATAATATTCAGCTCACTGCTGCTGCACATCCTTCTTCCCTCACTACCGTGGATGCTTATATGTAGCACATAGTAATAACTTATATACACCAAAGGCAGAGTGCATCCCAAAAGAGGCAGCAAGGAGGAACACGGTGTTTTCAGCTAACTGAATGATCGGTCTATAGACATGTTGAAATTGATGTGGTTTACATTTATCCATGTATCCATATACATGGGTAGAATTCACATCTCTCTTTAGGGTGCAGTAAAATCTGAGTTCTAGTTCAAGGTGTGGCTTCAAGAATCAGGACAGTTACAACCAGCAACAGATACAAACAAGTACAACTTGAAGGAGAGGTAAATCTCATCTTGCATGAATGAATAAATACCACAATACCCTGAAATCCAGCTGTTTACTAGAGAACCTTACATTAGGAATGTCTGTGTATCTCCACTGGGACTAGTGTTAGGCATGCAATAATGAACTGGTATGGTCCTTTCTGTTTCACACATACTTTGTGAACTGGTGGGAGACAAATGCTGGACACACAAGTGCTGTCAGCTGCCCCAGTACAATTTAGGAACATAATTTGTTCTATTCCTGTTGTTAATTCAGCAACACATGCTGCCAATAAACCATAGTAATAGTTGTGTCACAGGTCATCATGACTACAGAAGAGCAGGCTGCTTGCCAACACCAGACAACTTAGCCACAAACAACAGACATTGTGGGAAAGACAAATTCTCATGGGCAATGGCAGCTCCTTTAGAACTGATGTCTTCTCCTAGTGGGCTGTCCTGGGACTGAAGGGTTAAGGAACTTCTGGAACTGCAGCTGATCAGCTCAAGGGTACAGGCTGATATAGTCCTACTCTTTCGTGCTTGCTGTTCTGGTCCAGAATGAGTCAGCACCAGACCACTGCTGGTAAAACCTATGTCAAGTGTCTTTACTCTGCATGTCTCAGCCTGTGTGAAATGCTGGGCAAGGCCCACCATTTTCTTCTTAGGGTTACAAGGTCGGGCTGAAGTGGTCTCTAGTTAAATCATGACATACCCAGTGCTTATGCCTATGAAGGTAAGAAGCTTGAACAACTGGGTACCCACTGGAAGGAAGGACATGTCAAGCCAGAACTTTTTGTTTTCACAGAATTACAGAATCACAGAATCACTAGGTTGAAAAAGACCTCCAGGATCATTGAGTCCAACCATTCCTATCAACCACTAAACCATGTCCCTGAGCACCTCACCCGTTTTATTACTCCTCTGCAGATTAATCAAGGGGAAAAGACAAGTACCTCACAGCAACTTGGAAAATATCTCAGTGCAATGCTTAAGTCTGAGGGATGTGCCCTCACCAAAAAGCCTATCACCTACTGCAACCCTGTTGTTGGCACAATCATGCAATTACACTTAAGCACGTCTTAAGACTTTGGTGGCTTAAATTTAATAATGTCATGCCCAGACAAATTCTGCTGTAAAGACAAAGTCAAAGTGACTTAGGGAGATTAAAATGGAAATGCCCTCACTGTACTGATTACTTGTGCCATTTTATTTTGTCCTTCACTTTTGAAGAGAACTGTTGTGTGAGCAAACAGAGCTTCAGTTTTCTTGTTGGAACTCCTGACGCCAGTGATCCTCCACTTACTTGCAAAGCAAAGCTATGTGTAAGTCATAGGGTCAATTTGTTTACCTTGCCCATGGCAAGAATTGGGTTCATCAGGTTAATTTCAGTAGTTGCTAAAAGGTCTTGAATTTTTTTTTGTGGTGTCATATGGCTTTTGCCTTTTTTCAAAGCAGAGGGTAACCATGGACTGTTCAAAAGATAATGAAGTAAACAACATTTTTCTGCATCAAACTCATTCTGCAAATTAATTCATTTGTATTTCTAGCTCTTTAAAGTGAAGGGAAGTCATACAGATGTGAGCAGTCATTTAAGGATTTTAAGGGTTATGGTTCACATAATCCAAAATAGACTCCAGGACTACTCATTCACAGAAAAGGAATTAAAAAAAGAACATGGGAATGCTGGTGTGTTGGGAAAAATGGAGGATTTTTTTAATTAAACAAAAATTATTTTACAGCTGCTAGTATTTATTTAAGCTCAAAGATGCTGGGCACATCTGCAGTCCACACTGATCTGTTGTGAATTACTTCTTTGTTGTTGGTTCTAGCAAAGCTGATTTCATGTTGCTAATTCATCTAATAGATTTGGACCATTCTTGTTATCCTTTCAGATAATGGACCATTGAGCTTGTAAGCAAGTTTGCTGTCTGCTGCCATCAGGTGATTTACTTTAGATGTGTAAAACTGAGTAGTTCTAATTCTGGGGACTTGTGTGTATAGGAAAAGTGAGAACTATGTGAATATCAGAGCAGCAAAATACTCTTTTTGTCAACAACCAGCACGTCTTAAATGTTATTAATAAGAACCAGTCCTGTATACAGGAACAAGTTATTCCAAAGATAACTCTCTCAGTAATTTGCCGTTAACCATGGCTATTGATTTTGCTGCCTGGTCATAGGTGAAATTGATATTTTAAATAATCTGCAGTGGCAATATCAGCAACGTACAATGTTCTCTGGTAGACACTGCAAGCCCCTTCAATGCAGGAAGCAATAGATTATAAACAAGTTTTATTTTAATCCCTACAGGACATATTGTGAGAGTCCAAGAACAAGATCTATTTTTCTCAAAGCACTCCAGAGAAAATGTTCTTGAGACCTCAATACAATATCAAAGAGAGTAGACAGTAAAAAAATCTATCTGTTCCTGGCAAAACATCAAAACATTTTCCACAAGTTTATAGTTATCCAATTGATCATCAAAGAAAAGAGTTTTGTTTGTTATTGGGGACTTACTAGTGCCAAGAGGTGTTATTGATTCTGAGATGCCTGGTATTTTCATCTATGCCAGCTAAACAACTGGTGAGGGAAAATAAGCAGTCATTACTACATGAAATGTGTTATCTCTGGGGTATTTTAAGCGTAAACTGGTCTTTCTATGAGCAAAATGTTTAGTGACATGCCTGATATTGGCAGCTATAATGCACACAGAAGCTTCTATTTGCATATCCCACCATGCACATAAAAAGTAAGCATAAATATATTTCCTGTGAAAAAAACTTAATGCGTAATTCTTAAAAGTACATGAGTCCATTCATTTCTACTGTGCTTACCATAAACACATCATATTTTTTATTTTCATATGTTGTTTTTCACACTTTTTAAGGTAGAAAAATATCTTCCTCTGAAGTAATAAGAAATTCAGTGGCAGAGACCATTTGTGGTTTGGCTGTGAAGGAATCCACAAACCAGTCTTATAATCTTCCACTTGTAATACTGTAAAGGACAGGAGCTCAAGTAACGGGACATTGTCTTCTTGTGCTATATGCGAATGTAGAAAAAGAAGCCCTAACTCTATATATCTACATGGCTGAAGACTCCACATTAACTGTGCCACTGCATGAATCTAAATTTCTAGCTATATTAGCAAACAATCCAAGTAGAAATGCTTAATTTACCAAAAATACAGTGTTTTCACTTATTTAACTCCTATCAAATTGATGAGGAAAACAAAGGTGAAACCATGTTTATGTCCCTGTTAGCAGAGCTAACCAGAGTTTATGGCATCAGCTGGGAAGTGCAGACCTAAGGATGTCAGCTTTCCTGTGGCATCGCTGCCTGGATTCATAGGTTCTCTCACACTCCTTTCTTCTCTCTGTTTCCATTTCCTGCCCAACTTGCTCTGCTGTCCCCAGGCTAATGACAAAAGGCTAATTGAACAGCAGTGGCCAAGGAACAGCTGCAAAGGAACAGTTCCACTCTTCTCCCTGTGCTGAGTCACCAGCAGCAAGGGACAAATGCAAACGTCCCACAGGCTTGCTCCAAGCCATTGTGCATAATGGGCTGGGAGCTGGAGTTTCAGACTGAGCAGGGATTCGAAGAAAAGAAGCCAAAAGCAAAAAGGAGTCTTCTGGCTCTAAATTAAACACTCTTTTGGAAGGTCAGCTGTGAATGTTTCTGATCTCCTAGACAGTCATGAGGTGAAATTATGGCTGGGAAACCATTAGCCACTGCCAGGGCTGTGCAAGAGGGCTCCAGAGGGCTCTCTGCTGAAGAATGCTTCTGCCTGTGAGAAACAGTGTCTCTGGGAGGACAAGTGCACGTCTCTTGACATATCTTTCTTGATGTCTGCTTAGACTTTAACTCAGATGATGCTATAAGGTCATTTCCGTATTCACACAGAGCCTTGCCATCCAAACTGAAATAATTTGTGGTCCATATTTGCCCTTCACAGAGGCTAGCAGTGTGTTTACTTTACTGAGATGACCAAAGTGGACACCTGAATGCTGATAAACCACTAGCCAAAAAAAATGCAGGTCCTTTGCACTACTTTTCCCTCATCCCGGCTCCCCCAACTTCCCTCTAACCCTCTGATGTCATCAGGGGAGAACCTCAGTTGCCAGCACAAAATAAATGCTCTCCTGGCAATACGCAACTGTTAATGAAACAGCACATGGAAGTTGATCCTTGTGCATGACTTTGTAGAGTTGCTAGAGTAACCATAACACCTGGGTTAACTCTGCAGCAAACGTTGTGACCACAGGGTACCTGTTGCCTCCCTGTCTGTCCCTACAGAACTCAGTCCTGGTGCTTGTCCCTCCTTACCTGGAAACGTTGATGCTAGATGACTGTTTGGACTTACATACTGCTGCAGCTGGGTGGAAGCAGGATCTAATGCAGCTGCATGAGGAAAGCCTGTAGGAAAGCTGCTCCTAGTGTAGCTGGTCTGGTCATGAAGAAACCCATTCCCACAACTGCTTTGTGCATGAGAGCTTCTGAGGCACTATCTGGTTGTCCCAACATTCAGCATTTATCACTTAAAGGTCATTGTTCCTCTAGAAACAATGTCGTTAGCAAGACTGTGGCTCATCTTACTTCAGAAGACAGGAGATTTCAGGAAAGCTCAGCTCTGACAATGGGCAATGCTTCCTTGAGACGTTGCCAAAAATCTGACGAGTTATTATCTTTGCAAAGCTTCTCCTTCATAACTGCCTTGGTGTTTCTATTATCTGTCACGAAGAGTGCTGCCATTTTGCTGTAGCAGTAAGAAACCCTGGATGCTGAGATAGGAGCCAGAGTTTGCAGGAGATCTGTATGAGCAGGGAGTTAAAAACCAAAACAAAACAAAGCCCAAGGTGGAAATGTGCCAGCAGGAAAATAACAGTGTATTGAGAAAGCAGGAGTACAAAATTTATGAAAGGAAGGGGGCAAGCCCTTCTCAAATGTGCACCCTTACAAGAGTAAGGTAAAGGCAGATGATTTGCTGGGAAGTTATCTTGCTTAGTAGGAAAGCCATTTCATGGTGTTCGCTGCTGTTAGGCATGCTTCATTCATGTAAATGGCATGAAGCAACCCTCAACTTTCAGAACAAGAACATGTAGTTTTTCAGACTGCTGTGAATGCCGACCCTTTAAACTAATTTTAACTGTGCATCATCCTCAGTGAGTCAACCCACATTCCTTGTGACTGAATGCCATGGAGAAATTCAGCAAGTGATTTTCACAAAACTGTTTTCTATGCAAATAACGTCTTTGCAAGGGTTCTAAATGAAATTTTAGTTTGCTGTATGTCTACTTCCTTGTGTGCTAGAAATGGTAAACTGCCAGGCTCTGGACACATAGTAATAAAATAATAGAAGGAATGAAAAATGTTTCTGTTTTGACTGAACTATAGCACTTATGCTGATTTGTTTTCAGTGGTGTAAAATGTAGCCAGAATTTTCTACTTTCCTATTAAAAAAAGGTGCAGTTAATGCCCTATATTTCCAGTCTTTGATTTTTTTAAAGCTTTTCCTTGAAAACTTGGTTTTCTGAACTAAATGCTTTTCTAAGCAATTAAAAAGTCATTTTCAAAACAATTTTTTTCAAAAATAAAGCTAGTAGAAAAATCAATAAAAATAAAGGAGCCCTCCCCACTCTACTGTCTCATTCATAACTGCTACTTTTTCAGAAACAATGGTTTATAAAAGGCTGAATCCTAAGCATCTGTGACTTAAACCAGCAACACGGAACAAGAAAGTGTGCAATTACACTAGATATGCACACTTTTTAAAGAGTCAAAAACTCTTGGCAATTTGCTGCATCTTACAGTGTAGGAGAGGGCTCCACAGAGAGTTTGCAGTGACTGCTGGGGGGATTGCTCAAACTCCCACCCACTGTGATGCCTATCAGCTCATTATTTGTCCTGCTTTTCTGCTCTTGCTTCTAACACTTATGACACATATATCTATTCTTTTTTTTTTTTTTACAATTTTCTCATTTGCTTATTCTAACAATGCAACCAGCTACAGTCTTCATGCTTCTGTTCACTGCTTAAAATAACATTTTTATTTGCCCAGCAAAATTTTGAATATGATTTATTCCTTCCCCACCCTAGACCTGTGTTCTATGTAACAGGAGTAATGTTTAGGATTTACTCTATACTCCACTGGTTGAATATAATCAAATTCACTACAGACTCTCATCTGGTGTGAGGAGGAAAAAAAATCAGAGGGGAAAATAACAAGCCACTTCCCCCTGCCCCCAGCCCTTTTCTGGAACAGAACGGAGTGTTTCGTACTTCATTCTGCTGATTTGGCTGAAGTGCTGGCAACGGCTTTGCATGCAGGTACAGTGACCTGCTGCTGCTAAATAATGTGGGAGAGTCCCTGAGATTGTGGGGATGAAACTGCCCCGGGAAGAGCAAGTGGGTGTCTCACCCTGGCTTAGCCCGGGGTTATGGCTCCTCTCTGCCCCTCACTAGCCAGTGTTGCATGTTGGAGCATGCTGGGGTGTGTGTGTATTGCTAGGGAAGTATTTAAAAAAAAAAAAAAAAAGGAAACATCTTTAGGGATGGTACAGAAAACAGCGCAAGAGTTGCTACAGCAGTGTGCATACGCTAGAGAGGAATCCCTTTCAGTTCTTCTTTTCTTCAGCTTTATTTAAAAAGGGTTTTGAAGCCTGGTTTAATTACGAAAACCAGCTCTCTAGACACCAAACAAAACGGCAGCCTAGCCTAAGTTGGCACCAGGACAGATGCATATTTTGCTTACTTCTCCATGCCAATCGGCTGTAGCTCATCCAGTATGTCAATCCAAGCTGGTTGTCTGAAATCCAAGTTTAGTGGCCTGAAAATATCCTGGTTTGGTTTTGTTTCATGTGATAAACAGCTTGCTCAGTCTATTTCTTCAACATTCAAAATAAAAATCACCTCCTCCTCTCCACCCTAAAGAACCAGCTACTACATGTTATGGTAATAGGCTTTCTTTCCATTTCACACCAGTGCAGGATTTTCCTTTTTTGATCTGTATACACTGATCATGAAACGCTGGCAAACCACACAGATTTTTAAAGATAGGTGTGATTCTGCTGGGCACTGAACTCTGGTGAATGGGTTAAGACTGAAAGAACTGAGTCTTGCAACAGAAATGTTGAGGGGTGTTTAGTGCTTGCAGCTCTGCCAGCTCCTCTGAGCTGCCTGGCCATCTCTTAGGTTTAGCTAAAATCAGGAGCAGGCAGCTGTGGGAGCAGGCAGGGCTCAGGGACAGTGGCTTTGCAAAGCCTGATCTGCTCAGGGCTTATTTAGAGCCCAGTGGCTTCTTGGGGTTCGGTCCCCCACAAGGTTTATGTACATTGCCAGACAATGTACATAAGGCAACAATAGGAAGCAGTATCAGGGAGGGTTTATCGTGAGTTACCATTGATGCAAATTCTCTTTCCTCCCTTCCCCCCCTCTGCCATTTTAGCACAAATAAAGGGGCCCAGGCTCCCTAGTCAGCCAGCAGGACTGGAACTGCCAAAAGAAAACAAATCCAATGTGGGGAGGCTTCCCACAAGGCATGGCTTACTCAGTATTTCGGAGATGAGAAAAAAAACAAACAGCCTCTCAAATGCCAGTGATGGAATATGGTTTCCTTGATAATTAAATTCAAGCAAAGAGCCATCTCTCCTGGTTTTCTAATGGGTATTTCCACCCAAAGGAAATTGAACATCTCTGAAAACCTGAAATCAGGTCTCTGCTTGCCACCTTTTTAAGTAGAATCAGTGGCTTTCCACAGGGTACAACTAAACCCTGTAGAGGTGATTAACGAGTCATCTTTTCCAAAAGATTTGCAATTGACCCAATGTTTACTGGTATATTTAAGGGCTAGTGGAGAAGATAAAAAGATAGATAGAATGTGAAGGGATGAAATAGATATACAGCTTGTGAAAAAGGAGGTTAACAATTTCAGTGAATGTGAAGAAATCCTTAGGATATTAAGAAATATCCCAAGTTGTCACCTTTCTCCTCCCATCTTCTTAGTGAGAAGTTATATGGTGTTCAAACAAAAGAAGAGCATGCTACCTTTTAATTATCATACTTATGTACTTTATATGGGTACTTAACACACTGGAAGTGCTAAGCAAATATTAACTTTGACTTATATGAACCTTTGGTTTAAAACAAAGAAACTTGGGAGGTGTGGGGTAGGAAACACAGGGAGAAGAGACTCAGTTTCAGGTATTTACCTCATCAGTGAGCTTGACTGTAAAAAAAGATACCATTGACTGTGGAGGTGAATTGAGATGTGCTAACAAGACCACAAAGTCGTACACACTGTGCTGCTGTATGCTTTTTGCCCCAGAGCAATCTCCTGCTTTATATTTGCACTTAGAGACCCTAAGAACAGAAACTGAAGGACTGCAAGCAGCCTGTGTCTATCTTGATCCGCAGTATCTGGGCTTTCCTGAATATGACTTTCCCTCTTAGAAACTGCAAGTCAGGGAATGGTGTGGGGATTGCATCTGTCAGGGCAGATTCTTGGTTAAACTTATTAGGTTTGGTTAAAAATGAATCACTAGCAACACACTGGCTGAGGCAGAGAGGTGTGTTTAGCCCATTGCTTGGGAAAATATCATCCTGATTCTTGAAAATGGAGCATTTCTGAGACTCGGGTTATCCTTCTGCTGCCATGCTGCAGTGGAGGGGAGATGGGTGTGAGGAACACAAGGAGAAGGTAACCCAAGCAGCTGTGGGAAGCACCATTCATGCACAAGCCCAGGAGACCTGCCAAACCCACCATCCAGCAGAGCCCAGCGCAGAACAGACAGGGTTAATCCTGACTACAGCGCACACTTCCCATTTCCCCTCCCCTAGCAATAAAAAAGCATATTTCCTGCACAGGGATGACTCTGGGTTCTCTGAGCAACTCTTTTCTAGTGGCTAGGGGATTTTCTAGGTATCTGAGCTGGGAGTCTTTGAAAGCATGTGTTTCTTTCCCCACAGTCTTCTTCACACTTTTCAGCACTCTCAGTGTCTTGTGGCTTTGCATGCAGTTTAAATTACTTCAGAAAGGAACACACAAATTCAGTGGGCTTCTGTACTATCTGATTAGGATATGAGCACTGAGGGTTAGGCTCCTAAAAGGCATCTATCTCCCTGTTTTCAGGCAGTTATCAGGAAATGCACATCACCACATATATACAGAGGTGAATTGAGAAAATGTCTGGTTGCTGAATGAGTCCAGTGGAGCTTTTATCTCTTGGCATAGATGATTCATGATATGCTGTATGCTGAAGCTCATAGACTTTTCATTCCTGTGCTGCTTTCCAGTAAAAAGCAACATAATCTGATAGCTGAGTAGAAAAGAAGAGGAGGAAGAAGAGCAAAGCAGCAGAAGAGCAAAGAAAGGGAAAAAGGAGGATGGGTGTTACATGCCACTGAAATCTTAGCAGAGGGACTTGGTATTAATTAACTGGAGTTGGAAATTCTCTGCTCCTACTTTCAGGGAGGGGATGGCAAAGACTGAGGAAGCAAAGATCAGTCCTGGGATAGCAAGGGGTAGGGATGCTGTGTCACTGTCCTGCAGACACATTAGCCCAGTAAGGTGTAAGCAGCCTGGGTTTGGAGGGCCAGTCCTTGGCATCAGGAAGGTGAAAACGAGAACACATATTCTAATGAATCATGTGACCCTCAAAGTTTAGGGCTGTGAACCCATCTCTGACACAGGAACTATTTGATATTAATCAAAAACAAAGGCAAAGGTAACTTGCTGTGGTGAGTGCAGAAATACAGCAGCTGTGCTGGGTGCAGAAATATGGTTTTATTTAAGAAGAGGCACAGACATCCAGAGGACAGAGAGGTTTACCAAACTGAGGCTTTTTCTGTCTAAGCAATACCTGGCAATTTTTTTTTGTCCAGATGCTGTCCATCCACAAAGAATGGCCCCCTTCTCTACTCTCAGGTTTCCCCCTAGGATTCGAATCTTTACACCTCTAAATGCAATTTGGCTTCCTTCCTAGGAGGAGCGGGGGCTGTGGGAAAGGGGTTACACAGTGGCAATGCCTTGGTTGAGCAAGGAGAACAAACCTGCAAACTTTTTCAAGCCCAAACACCAGGGTGTTGGGCATTTACCATTATACAGGAGGGAGATCATATGGAGATGGTGGGCAAGCTCAGCTGTCACCTATTGAAGGGGAGACAATGAAAACTCTGTATTGGGAGTGAATACACAGTTTACTGTCACTGAAACTGCATGAATCAGCCTGCAACCCAAAGGTGAACAGATTTTCATTAAAGTCTCCGAAACTGTGAGGGTTTTTAGTTTTATTTTTTTACCACTTTTCAAGAGCATAACAAAAACACCTATCTGGTTTTAAATCATTTGAGCCATGGAGCTTTTAGACTTTCTTCTGCAATCATATGGTCAAGGAAGGTCCTTCGTATTTTGAAAGAAAGCTGAGATTCTTGCACCACTGTTTCTCCCCAGGAGCTTGTGCTCTAGCCCCCGCTTCTCAATGCCAACCCCAGTCTGCCAAGTACCTTGAGACATGCAATTAAGTCTGTTGGCAATATCATTGTGATGGTTGGCAACCCAGTTTCACTGGAGGAGCTCCCACTCCCATAGCTGAAGGATTTGGGCTCCCTCTCTAATTCACATCTGCAATGATGCAGAGGGCATAGTGTTCCTTCTTTGTATAATAATGTCTTATTTGCACAGTAATCTCAGCTGTGGAATGGAAATGTCTTCTCTGGCCCAAGCTGTGAGCTGCTAAAAATCTGGCAGACCCCATGCTAGAGGTGGCTGCATTTCAGTGATGGGAAAAGTGATTTTCATGTTGTTCTGGCATGGTTCTTGTAAACGCAACTTCTGTATTTTCATTTGAGATTCATGGGAGTTTTTGCCTTCTCTAGGCCTGTGGTACAGGACCATCAGTTTGTATAACACTAAAAGAATGACTGAGAGGAAAGTTATAATGAGGTTTGCTCATCAGAAAGTCTTTCTGTCCTTATGTTTGGTTTCCCTTGAGATATTCAGAGTTGGCTTTTGCACCTCACACTTGAATCTTTTTCAAAACTATCTGCACTCAATGGGACAAAATCCACTTTACAGTTAAGTAACTGATGTTTATTTTGATATATTTTCATATGTAAATCATTATTTTCTTGTGTATTGATAATGATTTTGACTGCTAATTAGGTGTTCTACCAGGTACAATTTAAAATCAGATCCTTTTCAAGCCTGAAGCTAATATTCAGCATGCGACTTCATAAACCAACTTCTGCAGATCTTTGCCCACTGCACTTGTGGGCTCTTATTTCTGCTTGCCGTAGTGTGGGCCCATGTAGCTGTCTGTATATCTACACAGGAAACTGGTAGAGGAAACTGATGCCAAGTGAAAGAGAATTCAGAAAACAAAAATGGTTATTTTTCAGTAGGATCAGTTCCCTGACATTGTTCATCACACAGTCCCCCGAACAGCTCTGCTGGAACGATGCAGTAGGTTGTTCAAGGGTGGCCAAGGCTTTCTCTGCTAATGCCTAGGAAAACAAAGCCTAGTTTGGTTCTCAGATGTTCCCATGATTTATTTCTGATGGTCTGTTTGCAAGGTCTTTTCCAAGGAAAGATCTCACTATCAATGACTTCACAGAATATCAGAAGCAGCTCAGGCTGTCCTCAGGATGATGCCCTGTTCTGGGCCCTCGACAGAGTCTGGCAGAACAAGGGAGGTAAGAACCTGTGGCAGCCCATTTCCTCCAGCTCTCACTTGTACAAGTTAGACTACCAATACCGATAAGGACAGATTATCCTGTAGTGGTGGCATATAGTGATTTTCTAGTTGCTGTGTGAGATCTACTGTACAGCCTTGCAAGATCTCATGGGAAACCCATTTAGTTTCATTGAGCTTTTGCATTCCATCTTGTCCCTCTTATACAATTCCAGTGAGAAGCTGAGATTTTGCTGGTATAATAATACTAAAAAAAATAAACCCAAAGGAAATTAAACCACAAACAACTATATTCAAAAAACAAAGGCTCTGGCTGGTGCCCATGAAAACAAGGAAATTCAAAGATAAAGCAAACTGTCCTTACTTCACCCTGTTGTGCCTGAGGATGGTTGGGGTTTCCAAAGAAGACAAGTCATAGCATGCCCCCTCTTCTGGGGAGTGGCCAGCAAAGGGCCAAGCCCTCCCAGCAGACGAGCTGGACTTTCTCCCTGAATCTTTAATGGGAAAGTCACGCTGTACCACTGAAACCCAGACGCTGAAATCTGAAAGCCCTCCTAGCCATGTGTGCGGCTGGGATGGATTAGGACTAAATGAAGCCCGGACTTGCTGACAGCATGTGGTATAAGAGAAAACGAATGTGATGCACTTCCCTTGAACTTCCTGATGGATCCCCAGCTCCCTGGAATTTCTGCCTGGACAAGGAGGAGTAGCAACCAGCCAGCCTATGCCAGGGGATGCTGCTCATGGTCTGGAAAGGGTGGACTGCATCAATAAAAGCTGATGTCTTAAAATGATGAGGCTATGGAGTGGCCAAGGCTTCAGGTTCGATACCTCATCAAGTCAGAAGGAGGAAAATGGAAAGCGGCAATGCCAGAGCTGTTCAGAGGTTTCCTATCCTCTGGCACTGATATGGCTCACAGTGATGGATGGCCTTGACCTGGTCTCCGAGACACAAATGAGTGCTAATGGTAGGACAACCATGCTCAGCCTGAATTGGCTTGTAGAGTTTAGAAGACGGGCAGAGAAGAGAAGGGAGAATTATTAAGGAACAAAATCCCAAATAAGGCAACTAACTTTTCATGATCATTTGTTAAGCAAATATTTGCCTTGATTAGTGTATTTTCTGGTTTTGTGCTGACAATGCTTGGCAGCATGGTCTTGCTTGAAGTTCATGTTAATGGCCTCTCTCAACCTTGTGAAATCTTGCAGAACATCTTGGAGAAGCAAGTTGACCCCTTTTAATTTTATTCATATGTGATACTGGTTTTACAGCTACCACAAGTCTTCAGAGAAGCTAACTCTTGTCATTTCTATTCCTAAGTCATTGCTAAGTTAGCAAAATATTTTATTTGTTCTTGAATACTTTGAATATCAAAGGATTTCCTCTGTCCTCCTTCTGAGCCTATGTGGCCCTGGTGAATGCCTCTGCTTTCATTCATAGTGAAATTAAAAGGCATAAGCAGTGGCCTCGAGTGTGAAGATGTGCCAGATCATTGGGAAACAATATACCATACCCCCATCCATGACATCTGCATCCCTGAGAATGCTTCTTGCAGGTGTATGTCCTACTACAGAGTAAAATGTGCACATCTGATTTAGATGTTCACTTTGCTTGCTGAAATCTCATTCAACAAATGAGCTGCATGCTGCTTTTTTTTCTCTTCTCTTTTCACACTGTCACATAAATTTAGGCTCTCCTAATTCCCATGTACTTACTTGGAACCCATCAATATTTTCTACCATGAAGTGAAAGGCAAGCAATAAAGTCAGTGAATAACCAATCCTTTCAGGTCTGCTATGTTTTAAAGACAGAAATTGTTTCCAAGTAATCAGAACATTTTGCTGACTTTTCTTTTTGATACAGCATGCCCTTTTCTTCACAAGGAACCAGAGATGGATTCAGGTCTAAAAACTGACTTAATTTATAACCACATTTCTTAAAGACAATTGGGTGCAAAGGCTACCTTCTCCTTGCAGCTCCATTGGCAGAGCCAGGTGCCCTGAAATCGCAAGCTTTTTGGCAGTTTGAAGGGGAGCTGGAGACCTAGAGGCCAGCTCTGAGGGAGCATTCATTGCTTTGAAAAACCAAACTCCCCCCTAGATTGCCAGCCAAGAGCTACTGGGGAACCTTGACTTCCAAGTGGAGTGGGAACATGGGGAGCTGAATTGGACACCCCACATCCCAGCTGACAGCCCTAATTTCAGACCTGTTGATTATTCTTGGGTCTGGCTTTCTTTTTTTTGACATGAAACATTTCAAAAGGTCTCAGTTTCAGCTCTACATGAATGGAAGAAATTTGTTGAAGCTTGAAAACACTTGGCAGGATGGAAAAGCTCTTTCTCACTCATCTGAAGTGTTCTGTTTTCTTCTGGATGAGAGTAGTAGTTTTCAAGCTTATCTAATTTTTTTCCAAGTGGAAATGGAGACTCCTGCACAGTGAAGTCATGAGAATAGCTTGCTTTTCTCAGTTATCTTTTGTTGAGCCTTCAGAAGCTGTACACAGACCTCCCTGCACTGAATACAGTTGAATAAGAATGACAAATGCTAATATCCAGTATGGGGGCTCCTATATTCAGTTCCTCCCAGAGGATCTCTTACAGCATGTTCTTCAAATGTCTCTGTATTTAAAACTACACCTGTTCTTATCTGGGGACTAATGAATCAGTGCACCTATCCCTACCAGAATAATCTGTAGCACCATTTAAAAGCCTCATTATTTGAGTTGCTGATGTCTGGTATCCTACTGGTTCTTACCAGCTGCTAAATAAGAACAACTTTTCCTTCTATTTCTAATCATATTTTTAACTGAAAGAATGTAGTGCTGCACAAGCCATTTGGCAATTGGACCTTACTAAGCACTGTTCAGTGATCAGGTCAAAATGGAGGAAGCTATTAGAAAGTTAGTTTCAACTGGACAAACACAGAGATAATGCTGCTAAAAAGTGCTTCCTCTTGAAAGTACTTGTGTCCAGTGCCACTGTTTGCTAGACAGTTTGCAGTATGTATTTTCCCAAAGGAATTCTCCTTCCAAGCCCAGTCTATGTACAGAAGCTGGCATGATGACTCAGTAGGGAGTGTGCACAACTGTATATATCACATCCATACAAACAGCCTTCAGATACTTGCTAGTAAACTAGCCTACCAGCAAACATCACAACTGTATTTCCCAAAAGGAGAACTAACAGTATGAGATCTTCACATCTGTTTTTCTCTGACATTAATACAACTGTCAGAGAGGCACAACACCAGTGTGTAAATTCTCTACTTTGAGTCAGGGCTCCAGTTCACTTCACTAGTTGCTCTGACTCACCATCACACAGTGCCTGACTGCCTCTACAACTGGGTGATGTCTGTCTGGTTGATATAGGATTAGGCAAACACAGGTGGCACCACCTGCTGCAAAGTCCTCCTGGCCGGGTTTTCTTTGCTAATGACTCCTGACATTTAAGAGCCTGCTCAGTTGCTGAAGGGGAAGTAGCCAAGGGGACAATGAGCTTCTTATAGTTGTTCAACAGTATCACTTGACTTTACTATTGACTGGCATTTGGCATAACACATTGGGCTGGATGCACATGGTGTGAGCAGTTGGCTGTGCCTCTCCAAAAAGGTGGCAGGAAGAGTTGCAGGTTTGTGTTGAACTATAACACAGAGCATAGCTTTCTCTTTGCCCTCAAATCCACCTTTCAGACAGTAATGTGAACTACTGCAGGTTCTGTCACAGCCACTAAAGGTCAATGTAGTTTGGCTGCTGCTTTTCTTTATTCCTGTGTTTTCCTTATCGTGCCTTCTGTTCATTCAGATGAAGCACCTAAATAAGCACGATTCCTGTAGGATAACCCAGGACCTCCCTAGAGCAAAGATGCTACACATTAAAAGTGATGCCTTACTACCTTTGCCTGCAGCCTAAAGATTTAAGACAGTGGAGCCATCTATTGATAAAGCTACCAACAAGTGCCACTGTTACTGTCATTGCTTACCACAAATCCCAGGCCCATTTTGAGCAAACGAACTGGCTGTGGAGTCCAGCACTACCTGGTGACATCTCTAGAACCTGCAACTCTGATATCATCATTTTATATGATGATAGATGTGAATTGCTAATGGCATTTATAAAATATAAATTCCTTGTGTATGCTAATCTAAAATCTTAGAGTTTCATTAATAACTTCACCTACATCATCCATCCTCTGTGCCCTCTCCAAATCCCTCAAAGATACAAGAAATAGGAGCCCAGATGGCCTGAACCATCTTACGTGCCTGGCTGCTCTGCAACAGAATCTGGGTGTTCAGAGGCTTGCTAGGTGAGTGTTTCATTTTTCTTATAACTCAGATTCTTTGTATTTTTAACAAGGGCTCCATTGTCTCATGCAAATGAATGCTTCCCGGTGTGCTCTATGGTTTGGCTTTAGCACCAAATAAAGTAAGTAATTACAAAAATCAAAGTGGATGTGCCATCCTCCAGCCCATGCAAAAGAAATTACTATTGCATCAACCTGTCTTCTCGAGTCATACCAAAATATGAGCAATGTCAGAAAGTCAGATATCTGTAGGCAGATCACAAAGCAAAGCACAAAATCTGTTGTATTGTAGTATATGACTGATATAATTTCTTGTACTGTGCCATCTCAGAGTGCCACAATTAAACCTGGTTAAATAAAGTTTAACTCTGTTGCTGTGGCAAGGACCCCTTGGTACCTATATGAGGAGGTCCACAGATGAGGTATGGAGTACAAACACCTGAAAGTCTGATCCAGCTCTAGGGAACTAAGAAGCAGATGTCTCTCAGACTTCACTTGAAACAGGACTGACTAATAAATTTAGGATTATTCATAACTTCAAGCTTCATCTGAAATTAAAAGAAAGTTCAAGTGACTTCCAGCCTACAGCCACAAAATTAGAAGACGTTCTTGGTACATGTATGTGCACACACATTAGTGGGTAACACTGTAGATACAATTTTGTATCTAGTTGATGGTAAGCAAGGGTTTGAAATTTTTGGAGGGCAATATATATTCATTTACAAATTCCAGAGGGTCCTGAAATGCTGAATATTAAGAACTTATCATAACATCAAAGTCCTTGTCTGTGTGAGCAATCTCGTACCATTCTCCAAAGTCTGTACTTTAGGCAGTTCACTTGAATTCAATTTGATTTCTGGTAAGCCAATGGAGAACAAATGAATTTCATCAAAACCCCATCTCTTGCTTTAAAATTACAAAATGTTGTTTGCAATAATGGTTGTAACTGCTGTGTTTGCTACAAGTCCTTTTCAGAACATGAGAATGTTTTGATTTACTAGTAAACTTATTTGCTAGAGTCTAATAACAGCTTCATTTTGTAGGGCTATTTTTCAGATTTCTTTATTCCCTGAGAGCACATCCTGAAACAAATGCTCAAAACCTAAAATGCCATTGACTTTAAAATATTCAGATTCATTTACTTCTCTGAATGTCATGTGGTGGAGAGACGAGACAGATTTTCTTGCCTCTGGCCCAGTCCTGTTTTCCTGATCTGAAGATGTCGGCATCTTGGCTTGGCATTTGTTTTATCTCATTTGCAAAGATACTGTTCTGAACAGTACTTTCTTTTTCTGTTGTACCAAACAGCTGGATATTAAAAAGGAAAAGTACTAGTGAAAAAGACATTTATTTTTTTCTGAAAAACAACAAACAGAATTAAATGTTGACCTACTGCCTCCAGCAATCTAATAGACTAGCAGCCCTGAGTTGCAGAACAGCCATCCTTTCTTCTTCTGTTTTTGCAGAACAGATGACTTTTCCAACCAAAACTCTGACATTCCCATGCATTCATACACTGACCTATCAAGCAACCTTGTTCTATTCCAGGATGATTGTTCAAACTACTCAAAAATACCCAACACAAGTTAATGAAAATAGTGACAATACTTTTAGCCCCTGATTCAGCTATTCAGTTTCTTCTACTGGTACTTACAGGTTATACTTGCCTGTACTGTAGTGTTTTTAAGAGTGCCATTAAATTAAAGTTGACATCTAATGTCAGGGAGGCAAGAGGAGGAAAAAAAGTTTTCTGCTATGACATAGAAGACTTAATTGCATAGAAGCAATATGTGATTTTGAGTGCTCACATCCCTAATGCTACATTGACATATTAATGTCCTTTCATAAACACATGGAATTAAAACCGAAAGCTTCCCTAAAATCTCAGCTGTCTCTATACTATCGTGTGGTTCAAACCACAAGAAGTCATAAAAAGGAAATTTTGAGTCATAAAGCTTAATATGGCTACATTGCAAACCTGACAGCCAATTGGACTTTAAAAAGTTGGTCTTTTTTTATTTTGTTCTTTATTTAAAAACCTGAAACTTCCCTAAAATCAGCTGGCAATCCATTTTCTCCTGAAAGATCTCATTAAGGCCACCTCTTTAATCATAAATGGCTGCATGGGAGTTCCTGATTGCGCAAGCACTCAGTGGGTTAAGACACTAACTGAATAGGGGTCGGTTTTCTCCTATGTCTAAGGGATGAAAACCCACATCTCTAGGGGCCACTGCTATCACAGCTGGGAAAGAAATTGTGCCCCCATTGACTCCAGCTAAATGCATCTTTCATTGCTGGTAGTCATGTGGTGTAGGGTGAGCAGAAATGACCTTACCCTCTCAGGATAGCCCAGTGAGTGTGACAGTTGGAGGGGAGAACTATATGCCTGACTCCCCATAAGAGCTGAAGTCAAATCCTCTGTATTTGGAGAAATACAGTAATTGTTTAAGTAAGAGTCGTGCCACCACTGTCACCCATGCACTGAGCAGTACAGTCCTGTCAAGACAGAAGCACTGCTGGGAACAATCTAAAGCACCAATGTAAGCACTTTCATACACTCCTGTGTACAAAGCTGTGGGTGTTGGGTCTAAGTTTTGAGTAGTAGGTGTAAAGTCTTATTTTGGGTACATAATGATTTTTGTAGCTCTAGATAAGCCAACAAAAATTTAAATCTGCAGAAATACCTATATAAGTGACAAGGACAGACAGTTAATATGGTCAGAATGCTTTGTATCAAGGAAGGAGTACTTACACAAACACAGAAGTCCTAAGTACAGTGTCTACACAGCTGTCAGTGATGGCAGCAGCAGCCCCATTTGATTTCTGTGATATCCATTCAACCTCTTCCTATTCATACTCCAGTCTCTGGTTCACCCATGTAACCATCCTGCACCCATGTAACCCCTTGCAAACTAGAGCCTTTAAACACACACCCTGATCTCCTCAACCATCTCATTGCATTGCCCATTCCAATCATGATGTTACACACCTAAAGCGCATGGCATCTTCCAGACCTCTGCTCCAGTCCTGCCTCTCAGCCAAGGGCTCATACTAATGCTGTTGGACAGAACAGCATTAGTATTTGCAGTAGCAAATCAGACAGCTCATCAGATGCCAAAAACCGTGATATACAGATGTGTTCCATTAAAACTTGCAAACCAATAGCACTGGAAACTCTTTCTACCATTCTTTAAGCTATCCCTAAGAAATGGTTTATGTACTCATTAGTGAGATGCCAGTCCTGGGATGCGACTCTCAGTGCTAACAATGAAATCAGCCCCAGGATCAAACAGTACCAGCTGTCCAACACTGCTCAGCAACAATTGCACAGGACTGCAAGAAAGACAAATGAAGAGCACTATGTTCAAGTGAAATTAAAGAGCTGATGTAGACACCCTTGATATATCAAGCCACTAATAGTGGATAAATTCAGTGTAATGCATTGTAAAAATCTGCCACTTCCAGATGTTTACACCTAATTATTGAGCTTGGGAGGAGGTGGGGGACGGGGTTCATGTGTAATTAATTAACAACTTAATCCTCTTAGCATTCCACTTACTTTCATTCTGATGAAATATCACATTGTAAACTGGATAGCAATGAAAGCATGTCCATTTTCAAATTGTTTCAATATATTAATCATAGAAGCCAGGGTAGATTTTAATTAATCATTTTTTAACTTGTGAGGTTGGGGTGGGGGGCAGAAGTGTTTAGCTGACAGAACTACACAATGTCATTCCCTAAAGCCCCAGCTTTTTTAATGACTCTATGAAATGAGAGGGAAAAAAAAATCTTTTGATTAGTGACCAGACTAAAATGTATTTTTACAGCTGCCAAGAACCTCATTGAAGATATAAACCAGAATCTAAAGGGATCCTGTGTATTTATGTGTTGCACTAAGATATCTTACTTACAACAGCACTAACATTACTTTTGTTGGAGGCTGAATGGTGGAAGGGAGGGTGAGGGCTTGGCAGAGATGCTGTGTTAAAATAATTAAACAAAATCATTTCGGGAAATAAGTTTTATGCCACAAGCTACTCTTGTGTTTAGCATGTGTGTAATGGCTATGAGGGGGATGGATTCCCTCCAATGTTCCTCAGATGGTGGACAAGGCTGGGCCTGACCTGTTGAAGAGATGTTTTTCCTATGAGTGAGCAGAGGGACACATGGTGGTCTCTCAGCATCTGCATCTCTCTTCCCAACTTTACCACAGTTAGCTTAGGTCAGATGAAGGGATAAGTGAGTTTTGCTGCAGTGATCCTCTCTTTATGCTATAAAATCTTTTAAGGATCCTCTCCTATCCTCAAAAAGTCCCAAGAGTGGTTGATTAAAACATGAGCGGGCAGTCAGGAGCTTGGGCACAGGACTTGGCTGATGCAAGTTGTTTCAAGAGCTACAGGGAAAGAGTGCAAAACTGAAACTTGACTTAGAGAGAACTCTGCTTATGCTACTATTGCTGGCTGAAAGCCAAATATTTAATGAAGCACCCAAACAGGTGATTTGGAAGTGACTTAGGGCTGGTAAGAGCTACAAGATTGCTAGAGCTGGAGTCTGAAGAATCTTGTAAAGACTCAGCAACCCCCCTGCACCTGAAGGGTGGTCCTAAACTATGACAAAATAGGAGGCTGTACTACCTTGGGCTGTGACACAGAACCCTATATAATGTCATGTCCTCTGGGGTCAGTGTGTGTGCAGGGTGGGAGCCCTTGCTGAACAGGGTGGCAAATGCAGTAACACAGCAAATGTCCCTGTGTCTAGCCCAGCTGAACTTGAGATATTCTCTGAGTAATGTTCCGTCCAATGTTTACCAATTAGCTTATTTTTGTGCAGATTGGTGTTGACTGTCCTATACCCCGCAGTTCCAACTGCAAAATAGAAGATGGCTATCACTGTCTTAGACTGCACTGTTGCTGTTCAAAATCATTGAGGCCACTGTTGCATACACAGGAGAATTACCTTCTGTCTGTGGAAACCAACACAGGTACTAACAGTGTTGGTACTTTAAAGCCTTGAAGCTGTTTGTCTTTTAGTAGCTGGAATTGATGCATTAACCTACTGCCCACAGGTCTCTCATCAAGTGGGACTAATTTTCAGGCAGTAAAATTTAGTCCAAATCCAAACCTGATTGAAATAATTGACTTTCGATGATCCATCCAAACACTGCCACCAAATTTTCTTTTATTTAAGCATTTTCTTTCTTAGCGGCCATTTTTCCTTTTCATTCTGTCGTGCAAGCTCCAAGAATGATCAAAGTCTCAAGCAGAATCCCAGCTGAAACTGGTTACATGAAACTGGAGATAATAAAACAAATATTTTAAGACTCGTAATATAAGCAGGTCTCATAAAAAATGAGCAATTGGGAAATATCTCTGCAAGTCCTCTTTTAAGTCCATTTGGTATATGTATTACATGAGCTCTGAAGATCTAATGTCGTGATTCTTGAAAAGTACTGTAATGCTGTTTCCACTTAATGTAGAGATTTCCTGCAAATTATATAAATAAATAAATGGCTTCATGACATGTAGTAAATTCAGACTGAACAAGATGAAGATACCAGAGCAAAACAAAATATACAATAAAAGAATAGTCACAGATTATAAATCATAATTGTCCTTGAAAATCTCCTATCCAGAATTTTAAATTTCTTTTCTGATGATCATGGCCTAATCCCTGTTCAAATTATCACTTGGAACTTGTAAAAAATTCTTAAGATTAATGCAAAAAGAAATATTGGCTTGTTCTATTTATTGTGTTAGAAAATACTATGAGACATTTGAAATATAAGCTTTCAGATCAATAGAAATCAAACGTAGCCCTGTTCATTTACTTTTCATTTCTCTTACTTTTAACAAAAAAGTTCAAAGAAATAAGAAATGGTTCTGGGAGAGCAATTAGTATTGTAACATGGTTTCCTGGAGAAAGTAATAGTTTAGGGTTTTTTTCTGCATATTGAATCTGATGCCCATTTGAAAAGTGATCAGGAGCCATATGTCTGAAATCTTCAAGGAACATTAAGTCTAACAGGCTAAATGACGATGGTCTAGAGGATGCAGACAGGCTAAATGATGTCCAGTCTTTTAAAACCTGGATACACTCCAACCTGATGTCTGGCCTTAATGACTCTTTGGTATCTGCATCTATTATTCAACAGAACATCTTGAGGTGGGTAAAAGATTTTTGAGGAACTAAACCTAAGGCAGCAGCTCTTGGCCTTTTACAAACTGCTTCAAGGGCTTCCCAGGAAGCCATGAAGATGAAGGTAAATGAAAAGATCAAGGAGAAAGGAATGAACTATCTCAATCTGACCTGCCCTTTGGCCATGCTGTCTGGGAGGTGTCATGCTGAGGCTTTTAAGCCATTCTTCTATCAAATCCTGCGAGGGAGTATGAGGTCCATGGACCCATGAGTTCAGGTGGTGTTGCTTCTGCCTCTGTCAGCTTCATCAGCTGCCCTGTCATGGGGATCAGAGGATTTGCGAGGTTACATGCTGCTGCTGCGGAGTTGCACTCTTCCTTGAATATCCATTAAAAAGGCAAATATGCTTGAAGGTTTACCTGTTTTTTACTGTCTTGGATGGAGGGAATACCCAACTTCTAGAAGAAAATAGAACTCAGGATTAAGAAAATAGAACTCTAGATTAAGAAATAACTTGGAGGGACTCAGTTCAGTACTAGTTTCTGGAAGCCCTCAGTTCTACCAATTTGCAAACTCTAAAAGTAAATATAAAAAGAAATAATGTGGACAGGTGTAGTCCATGGCCTCCTTGACTCCATGCAGTCTGTAAAGTCATTTAAATGCTGATAGCAGAGCCTCACCACTGCTGGTGGTCCCAGCTACTTTCCTACTGACAAGGGAAAAGAGGAAGAAGATATAAAGCTACTGAATGGCATAAAGAAAATTATAGTGCAATATTCTGAGAGATGGTTAGCTAGAGCACGTTGCACAAGCTCAGCAAATACCTAAATTTCCCATCTGAAAATTTGATGATGAGAAGATCACCTTGATTGCTGAAACACTCAACAAGTTTATGAAGTCCTAAGAGAATTTTAGAAAATATTATTAAGCCTTGGTGGAGGCAATCATGGGAACAGAAAAGGCAGCTCTGCCCATGTCTAAGGAATAGTCTTGCCTCCAAGAGCATGCTGTTCCTGACTACCTTAAATGCTTTTAGAGTATGCCGTTCTTTGTTTCTATTTTGCTTTGCGATTGCCCCCAAAATAAAAAGTACTTCAAAAGAAATAGAAAAACTGATTAGCAAGTTCTACCAAGTGTACAAAACCCCAGCCTTCTGATTTGGACCAAGCCAAGAAATGTAATGGTAATTTTTACTGTGCATGAAAACTGTTATTGTCATACCTTCAAAGCTCTTCAACCAGTTTTCTGTGTACTTAATCTGCTTTTTACATTTCACTAGAATACTCAAAATATATTACCAGTACGTCCAACCATTACAATAAATATGTGGTGTTTATGTTGGCATCTAAAGCACAATTATGCATTTGCTTGTTTGCTTTTTGAAGCACAAGTAAGCTATGACAGTTTGCTTAATACTCAAAAATGAACAGAATGGGCAATTTTGATCCAATAAAATTTGACTGAACAAATAAAAAGCTGTGCTTGTAGATGATAGAATGGACATGGCATTCAGTCTTAATTGCTGTGATTTGCTGGTGCACATCCATAATAAAACCTCTTTAGTTAGCTTTGATGGAAGATGCAAGTCTGTTACTCTGATGGAGTCTGTGGGTGCAACAAAAAGCCTTTGTCTCAGATGTGGAAGAGTCTCCAGTATCCTTTCTGACCAGTGCTAGCTCTATAAACTTAACACTCCTCTAGTCTAAAAGCCTTTGTGTGTCCATGGAAAATAAGAGAAATGAAGGGGCATGGCCAAAAGTCCTACCTTGCCCTGGGAAAGCATCTTGAGAAAGCTCAATACCTATGGGCAGCACTTACTGGAATCATCTCATAGAACGAATGAATTCTGGGATTATGGTAGCCCCAGATGAGCCAGGCCTCATGAAGAGAAAATGAAAGAGCAGGCATGTACTTTTTCCTTCTGGCAGAAAACAACAACGGTGATTTTTCCAGTACAAGATCTATACTGCCTCTGGTTCCCAAATCAGTTCACTTAAAGCCAGAATAGGTTTCTCTCCCCTCTGCTGCAACTGATAGTCCCTATGGGTCTTCCTTAAATGAACTAGAAAATCAGCCTGCAGATTCTCAATCCAGACTTCCCTTCCATGAGATGAAAGTTAAGAGCTGTTCAGGTCATGTGGGCTGTGTTTATTTTGCATTGCTATAGAAAGAAGGAGTGCTAGCATGCAGTGGGTGCTGTGCAAGCACAGGAGAAACACATGGGTGCTTGCTGTAGGATGACGAGGTAGCAGTACACAGCCCTGCAACTCTGATGATCAACACTTTTTTGTTCCTTCAAGGAAAGCCAGCTAGATCTTATTATCACTTGGCCCTAGGAATAAAGGGTTAATTCCCCAAGTTTCTGGCAGCTGGGGAGGCACTTAGCCAACAGAAAAATGGGAGGAGAAGCAGGACAACCAGCTCTCCGCAGTGGAAGGGGAGACTGCCAGTCCTTGCTATTTATGTCTATTTCTGCTTTAGGTTCTCTTTTGAAATAAAACACAGTATTACACCTCTGCAAACTACTGAGTTTTATAAGCCAGGCCCACAATACAGCCTAGGTTCTTGCAGAAACAAAGTCTATGGGCACACATACAAAGGCAAAAGATGATAGGTTGTGGTCTCAGCAGCTACTTGTGCTGGCAGGAGCAAGTATCTGCATAAAAGCAATACTAGGAAAACATCCATCTGATATATTTTCCAAACTGCAGCTCAATTCAGTCAAGGTTTTTTTCATGCTCAGCTCCTTTGTTTCAGTCCTACTACTGCTTGTTTTTCAAATTGACTATTTGCTGCAGGACTTTTGTTTTAATTTAGCAGGCAGCTGGAGCTTATTAAACATGATTTTTGTGGTAGTATTTTATATCAGTACTTGATAATGGCACACCTGTAAACACCCTCTATAACAAGCACCTTCAGGCACCAGTGGAATCCGCCTGCTGCAGTTGATGTGTGGGGATGCTGGGTAACAACGGCACAGTAGCTTAAGCCAAAACTTTCTTCAATGTGTTTTCCCCCTACTGCCTAATCTCCCCTGACGTAATGTTGAAAGTTGTTACTTAGCTGCATAAAGAAAACCATCTGTCAACTATTTACCTGCTTACACGTGGGACCAGGTACCCAGAAGCTATTACTGTAACTCAGGGCAAATGCCTGGCTTCCAAGAAAGCAGAAATCCTATTGCAGTCATCAGATTCAGCTATTTATCTAGAGTAAGTCAATAAAAATCTGTTCTCTGATAGAGAACAACTGAGATTTCTCCAAATACTAGCTTTGACATCCAAGTCATGGCTGAGTAGCCCTTAAATGTCTTTTGAGAGCTCTTGGAAAAGGACATTTTTAGCAGCCATAAGTAAGTATTTAAGTGCACTTGTTGCTGAATAGATGAATGGAGATTGTTCATTCTCATCTACAAAGTATATCCTCCTCATATTGTGTAACAAATATGCTGACATCTCATTTCTGGTCAGAATCCAGAGTGGTTCTGTTGTAAGTTACAAAATTTTGTCCTCCTCCAGTTTTCCTAGTATGAAGACTGGGCTCTTCAGAAACCTTCAGTGGTGAAGTTTGGTCCTGTTGTAGTCACTGTTGAGTCTATTACTAATTTCAGCAGAAGTGGATTCTCAATAGAGGATCTGAATAGAGGCTATAGAGGCCATATGTACCTTGAGTAAAGTGCCTGGTTGTTTTCTTTTTTTAATTATGATGATGATGCTTTGCCTCTTTTCCATCCTGTAAATAACAGGGAACTCTACCAAAGGTTTTCTTTTCTTTCTTTATTTTTTTTTTTTTTTGGTAATGTTGCTTCACACTAGATATTTTCCTGCTAGAGTTGGTAGACTTCTAGACTTCCTTGAGGTCTGTGGATTTCTTCTTGGACTCCCTGGAGCTCAGGAAGAGAAACCCAGGGCTTCTTATTTTAGGCTTGTGTGCTTGAATTTGCTATAGCATAGTCTTTGGTGGACACTGTCCTCCTGAGTTCACAGCACTGGAAAAAGACTGAAAACCAGTGTTTTAGACTACCCTTGTTTAAAATCAAAAGGTATCTTTTGATAAACAGAGGTTCTGCCATTTAAGAATATGGCTCATGTTGTTAATGTTTTCATTTTTGTTGTGATTTCTTTTTTCCTCTGGTGATTTCTAGGAAGAAGGTAGCAGTCCTGAAACTGAATTGTCTAGATGGCTCTTTACTGACGCTCTGGTCCAAGTTGGGTAAATCTGGTGGGGGGAGCCTCACCAGAGACATAGTAAAAGCAAAAAAGCCTAGTTTTCAAGGAGTTTATTATATATTAGCAGCAATATTGCCAGATGTGGAGAGGGTTAAAAACCTTGCTAATAGATAATTCCAGGCACGTGTTACTCGCTTCCCTGCAGAAGGAGGGAGAAGCTCCAGGAATATACTCACTGTTCCTCCCCCTCCCAAAACAGGTGGATTAATAGAACTGTTTCCTTGAACTACTACTTACTAGCAAATCATGGCAGTTATAACTTGAATTTCCAGAAATAACATGCTAAAGATTTTGTAGGAGATAAAATGGGATTACATTTGCTGTAAATAGTCAGCATTTATGTAGCACTGTGTCAGCTACTGGAATAACTGTATGCTGGCCTTAACAGATGATCTTTTATTTGAGGGTACTCCATATTCTCAAGAAAAAAAAGAAAGAAGAGGAAAAAACTCACACGCTTAGTGTTGATTACAGTGAGATCAGTCAGGTCAGTGCTGAGCATTTTTGGAAATCCCAGACAATGGAAGCTAAAATGCTTGTTGTGCTGTCTGGATAGGGAAAATGTGGAACCTATAGAAGCCTGAAGCAAAATTGCCAGCTTAAGGCAACATTATCAGCAGCTGCTTTTTAGTCTTAAATAGAAAGTGCTTTTTAAGGAGGTCTGTAGGGAATACTCCTACGACTAAGTGAACCCATAACAGTGTGCTGATGATGACTAAGTAAATAGAGATGGAGGAGGAGATTTTGATGGCTCCCAAAGGAGTTACCATATTTCTTTCCAGGATTTCTTGGACAGAAGTATATGCCTGAGCTGTTTGTGATGCCTCCATAATGAGTTTGGTCCTTGTGAGACCTAGTACGCATGTACTGCTTCAATATTTTGGTGTGTGCAATAGGTCCAACACACTCATCACAACTCAGACTCATTTGCTGCACCTGTATTTACAACACAGGGCTAAGAACAGGCACTTGATCATCTGTACTGTTAAATTGCTATCATTGTACTGGTTCTCTTTGGGCCAACTGTTGCACTCTCAGACAACAGGTAAGTATAGAAACACTTCTCTGGTTTGAGAGGTAAAATAGCATAGGTGGAAACTCCGCTGAACCCTTTGGTGTAAGTATAGCACAACAGGCTCTGTCCTGTTTTGTTTTCATATTGAAAAGATGACAACTGTGGACAGGTTGCAAAGCTGAGCTAGGTTGCCTTTTGCTGCTCTACAGGGGGACTGATCTGAGAAGTTCAGTGGGGGATGTCCTACGAAATGTCCTGCCTTCTTTACCTCGGTCTTCAATTGTAAAGAAAGCTGTTCCCTCTTTGTAGAAACCCCGGAAATAGAGGAGTAATATGAGGCTCCCATGGTCCAAGAGGAGGTGGTCAGAGTCCTGCTTGGCCAACTGGACACCCACAAGTCTATGGGGCCAGATGGGATTCATTCTAGGGTATTGAAGGAGCTGGCGGATGTATTGGCCAAACCCCTTTCCATCATCTTCCAGCAGTCCTGGAAGACTAGGGAGGTACCTCTGGACTCGAGACTGGCTGATGTAGTTCCCATTTACAAGAAGGGTAGCAGGGAGGATCCGGGGAACTACAGGTCAGTCAGTCTGACCTCAGTGCCAAGGAAAGTCATGGAACAGGTGATCTTGAGTGCTATCATGAAGCACTTACAAGAGAACCGGGTGATCAGGCCCAGTCAACATGGGTTTACCAGAGGCAGGTCCTGCCAAACCAACCTGATCGCCTTCTATGACAAAGTGACTTGGCTGCTGGATGAGGGAAAGACTGTGGATGTGGTCTTTCTGGACTTCAGTAAAGCCTTTGACACAGTTTCTCACAGCATTCTGCTACGGAAACTGTCAGCCTCTGGCCTGGACAGACGCACACTCTCCTGGGTAGAAAACTGGCTGGATGGCCGTACCCAGAGAGTGGTGGTAAATGGTGTTAAGTCCAGCTGGAGGCCAGTGACAAGTGGTGTTCCCCAGGGCTCAGTGGTAGGTCCAGTCCAGACCTGGATGAAGGCATTGAGGGTACCCTTAGCAAGTTTGCAGATGACACAAAGCTGTGTGCAAGTGTCGATCTGCTGGAGGGAAGGGAGGTTCTGCAAAGGAACCTAAATAGGCTGGACCACTGGGCAGTATCCAGTGGCATGAGGTTTAACACGGTCAAATGCCAGGTCCTGCACTTGGGGAACAACAACCCTATGCAGAGCTACAGACTGGGAGAAGCCTGGCTGGAAAACTGCCAGGAGGAGAGGGACCTGGGGGTGTTGGTCGACAGCCGACTGAACATGAGCCAGCAGTGTGCCCAGGTGGCCAAGAAAGCCAATGGCATCCTGGCTTGTATCAGAAATGGTGTAACCTGCAGGTCCGGGGAGGTTATTCTCCCTCTGTACTCAGCACTGGTGAGGCCGCTCCTTGAATATTGTGTCCAGTTCTGGGCCCCTCACCACAAGAAGGATGTTGAGGCTCTGGAGCAAGTCCAGAGAAGAGCAATGAGGCTGGTGAAGGGGCTGGAGAACAGACCCTATGAGGAGCGGCTGAGAGAGCTGGGGTTGTTTAGCCTGAAGAAGAGGAGGCTGAGAGGAGACCTCATTACTCTCTACAAGTACCTGAAGGGAGGTTGTAGAGAGGAGGGAGCTGGCCTCTTCTCCCAAGTGACAGGGGACAGGACAAGAGGGAATGGCCTCAACCTCTGCCAGGGGAGATTTAGGCTAGAGATTAGGAGGAAGTTTTTCACGCAGAGGGTCATTGGGCATTGGAATAGGCTGCCCAGGGAGGTGGTTGAGTCACCTTCCCTGGAGGTGTTTAAGGCAGGGGTGGATGAGGTCTTGAGGGTTTAGTGTTTGATAGGGATGGTTGGACTGGAAGATCTGATGGGTCCCTTCCAACCTGATTGTTCTATAATTCTATGATTCTATGAAATTTTAGATTTTCCTGGGGCAGGAAGGGAAATTTGGAAGAATTTGCATAAAGGCTACCCAGGATTTCTAACTTCCTTTCAACAGTGTTTTTTTAATGACAGTTTTGCCAGCATCTGTGTTATTCTTGTATGCAAGATGCTGAATAGTCAATGCAGCAATGAGGCATCACCACTTTGCTACAGCTTAAGCGTGAACTCTGTTTACAGTTCACAGTGCAATGTTGCTCAGACCTAAGCACAGATGCCAGTGTGATCTAAGTCCTCCTCTTTTTGGCTCTCAAATCACCTCTCCGACTCAGTACAGACTGTCTCTAAACCCATATTATTGTCAATTTAGAACTTATTTTTCTGAATGCTTAAATTTTACCTGCAGTGGGAACTGCTTGACAGCACAGAGGACTACTGTCAGGGACAGACACGCTGCAAATGCCATTGGAGGAAAGTCAGAACTTTCAAAGACATTTTTAAAATATTATTTCCACAGCTTGTGTGGCCATTTGTTAAAAACAAATGGCATTTGGCTGCTCCTGATTTGCAGACTCCCCCAGCAGGTGGATCTAAAATATGTGTCATCAGTTTAGTATTGTATCCCCTTATGCACAACCTCTTCTCAGAAGGCCAGTCCCTTGAGATTTGTGAGATCAGAGGGAAACAAGACACCCATCTGCAACCTGCTGATTAGCCAGTCATCAGAAGATTATGCCATACAAAGGGATGAGGGTAATGGGCCAGCTAAGTGCATGTATGGTAGTGAAAGCACCAGTGCAACAAAAATAGGAAAGACCAGATGATGTGATTTCTGGGGAGGGCAGCTTTAAACTGACAAAAAAAAGAAGGTGGGATTGTTGAGTGAGTCACTCCAGAATACCTAGCATGAATATCAAGTCAATGGGTTCAGCCTGGTCTTGTGGTTTCCTTTCTTTCTGGGCAGGGTTCTCCACAAGCCGGTGGAGCTGGTGGGTGTACGGTATTTGCAACTGCTTTATTTTCTCTGGGCTAAAAATACTCTGCAAACTTTGGTTTTATTTTTCATTCCTGACAGCTGAGCCCTGGTCTGGAGGCAATGAATGTGTTGTCCCACTGTGAAAACATCTAAACAGGTGGAAAGGACAAGGGAGGGTGGAGAGTATGGTTTTAGACAGAAATCCTACTTTCTTTCTAAAAACAGAATGAAAGTCCTGTAAGTTATTTTAAAACTAAAGCCTGTATTCCTATTCTCATCTATTTGCTCATGTGAAAGAGCCTTTTGTTCAGAGACATCAGGGACAAAACAGTTATGCAGACATCATCAGAAGAAAAATTGTGGGCAGTGTGCTTCCTCACTGAAGTATTCTGCCAATAAACTTCATTTTTCACCTGTAACTTCTGTTATGCCAGCTGGAGTCTCCCATTCAGCTTTACCAAGTGCTTTCTTTTCTCTTTTTCTGAGAAGATTCTTTATGAAAACTATCCCAGTTCTGAGACTGCTCTATCGAAGCACCTCGATGCTAAGTGGTGATATTATTTTTGTAAATATCCTTGTGCCTCAGTACACAAAAGGCTATCAAATAAGCTGAATTGTATTAAATGTTATGTTTTCTGGTTTTTTTCAGCATGGAAATATTTTCCATTGAGAAGCATGAGCCTGCCTGGTAAGACGCTCTTCATCCAAATCCTGTCTGGATTGCAAGTAAGTCTGCAAAGGCAACTAATCCATTCTGGTACTGTATGTCTTTGTAGAAGCTTTTTTTAGAAAAGACAAGTAAGAATAAGCATCCAGAGACTTCTACTATACAGAATGTAATCAATAAAGTTATTCAAGGTTTTGCACAAAAGCACTCTCAGATTATCAGGGCAGAAACTTTAATCCACTGAGGTTTAGAAATGAGGAATTTCATAAGTAGCACCTGAATTTTTTTTTTTTCTCTCCAAGTCTGTAGGGCTTTGTAGATTGTAAATCCTGCCAAAACACTTTTTCAAATAAATATTGGGAAGGAAAATAAAAAGAGGAGTAAAGGGAAGCCAAGCTGAAATCTGATAAACAGCCCCAAGATTTCAGACACATCAGGGGTCACTGACTATAGGCCCAAATTCTCCCCTACATGATGGAAATTAGCAATTAATCCTAAGGAGTGGGGAGGAAGAATGGTGCTGAAGAAGAACAAAGCCACACTGGTTTCACCTTTCCTACATCTGAGCCTTTGGATAGGCTTTGAATTCCCTTAGATGTGCCTCTAACCCTTCATAATTTTTCTGCATATGATCTAAGCAAGGCCTGGCTAAAAATCTCACCTGCCATTACTGAAGAACAGATCAGGGATGTGTGAGACCTGGATCTGCCTTGCCAGTACTTTTCTCTCTTTCAGCAAAGGCAGCTAGGCCAGTGGGTCAAGCACAGAGAGATGCGCACTACTGCTCTGGCAGGCAAGCACAGCTTGGAGCATGTTGAGCTTCTTTCCACAAGACTATCACTTGAGTGCACCAGATGCATCCCTGCAAACCTGCTGTCAGATTAGTAACACAGATCAGTGATGTGTTTGTCCACTAGTCAAGCCTCAAGACTGTACCTGTGCAGCTCTGCAGACATAGCAAGTTCCACAAGTTCCTGCACCTGCTTTCCAGCACTTGGCATGAGGATGGCCTGGGAGAACCTCCTGGAGGTGGGTACCAGGCTGGGGTAGCACAGTACCCTTTGCTTGTTTGTAGCTCTCCTGCAGAACGCTCTTGGCTAAGGAGGAGAGACACAGAAAAGGCATTCCTATGTAACAATTCATATGATCCCAGTTATGAGTTGTCCTGGTGAACTGTGATTCCTCCCTCTTCTTCTGAAGAATGTATGAGATTCGGAAGGAAGCATAGGGATTGTGAGACCCTTGCAAAAAAACTAGCATTGAGACTATATGTTCTTCTTGTGGCTTCTTCTACCACTGTTATCATTCATGTGCCCTCTTTGGACAAAAGTAGAGAAAGGAGTTAGAGATGGACTAGCAAACATGAACTACGCAATAAATGAATGCAAAGACACATCTAGTCTGTATGCAATGCTCATATAATGCAGACTGCTGCACATATCACCCATGCATATCTAATACATTGTTTTTGCAGTAATATTGGTATCAGACTGTGTTCTCATTTGAGCTGTCTGTATTATGCCTGCATAGTAGGTATGGTGACAGAATAAGAAAGAAACTGTTACGTACTGTTCTTCCCCTCCACTGGAAGATGATCTTGGTCCTCACAGTGGAAACTTTTGTACTCCACTATTGTAGATCAGTGTTTTTCAGACTGCTTGCTGAGGCTGAGTGAATGATCTGCAGTTGTCTTGGGCAGCTATATTAACTGAGGGCTCTCAGACTCATTAGTTTTATATCAGCCTAAATTCACTTCAGGACTGCCAAAGGCCTGCCAGTCCAGTATAACTGGGAACGGCTCATTTAGGTTTGCTTAGGGTGCCATAACTACTTAAAGGTGAAGGAGAACATTTGTGTGAGCAACTCAGGTTGCTTCTGCTTCATGTAAACTATCAGAGCAAAAGCAAGTTGGTAAGTGAGTGGTTCTGCTTTCAGAAGGCCAGTGGAGGTTGTCAGTGTTTATTCAGACTCCCCTACCGAGCAGTTTCACTAATGGCCATTAAAATGGTTTCAAAATAAGATCAAACAAAGAACAGTTGCAATAACTGGTTATGTCATCACCAACAGAGGTATTTTGATTCCATCCTGATCAAATACTCGCGCTCAAATACTGAAAATACCATGATGTGGGGGCTGATGTTATAGAGAAAAACCAGGAAAAATCAGGAGTCAAGGAAATGTGGCATGGTCAAAGCTTGCTCTAAGTCATTTAGGGACAAACCAGAAGCAAGTGGCTAAGGGAGCTGAATGGAGAAAGACAGCTGGAGAAAGAAAACATGAGGAGGGAAAAATTGATTTTGCTGCCTGCCTGCTGGTTTCAAGGTTAAAGAGAAATGATGAAATCAAAGCACACATTAATTCTAACTATTCAGTCTAACTTAGTTTGCTAATGCTGCAAAACCACTGGTTCACTTTTATCTTAAAATTGAAAAGGTGTAATTCAAATCCTGATCAAAGAGAATAATGAGATAGCCCGAAGACCATTACCTAAAACCCAGTTACAATTACATGTTATCTGTGTGGACTCAAGTTTTTATTAGCTTACATTTGCCCTCCAGGGCATCAGACAAAGGCCATCTATTTGTTACGCTTTGGAGGAGAGCTAAAGTCAAGCTGTTTTGGACAGGGTTGAGGGCAGACTCATATCTCTCTGGGATTTCCTAGAGAGATGTAAGCATACGTGACTTATGCAGTGACTGGCTTTACTCTGTGCATGCACTGCACCAGTGCTTTGCAAATGCATGGCTAGGCTAATGTGTGTTTCGCTGATAACCCTGCATGGGCTGTAGCAGAAGCTCTGACTTGGCTAAAAACTTACAATCTTATCCCAAAAGAATGGCCAAATTTTTTTTTTTTTTCAACTGAGCAAGACTATGGACAGAAAAACTGGAATTGGACATGGGGGAGAAGCTGGGGGGTGTGTGTGTATCCTGTTGGTTCAACACCACATGCTCTTATGTGCTGGTGGCTGCCTGTTAATCTTGTCTGAGTTACATATGCAATTGCTATCTGAGTACTTTATGGCTTATATGAAGCCAGCATAAATATGTTAAATCCAAGCATGTTCATAATAGATTAGGCAGTTGAAACTTGCTAGTTCTTACTTCGCCAATCATAAGCCCAGTCTCTCCCTCTGCAGCTGTGATTTAGTAGCAGGGTTCTGTTTTGCAGTCTCAGATTACTAACTCTATGAGCACAAAATTAATTCCTGACATAACTCTGTTGAAATTTATGGATTGATTTATGCTGATGATTTGGTGTTGTTCTGTTAAACTGTCTTTGCTAAGACGTGTCATGGTATGTTTTTTTGTGCATTGTGGAGAATAAATTAAAATGTTGATTGAACTGCATTGTAAAAAAGGAAAATAATATCTTGGCTGTAGGTACTCTTTTGTATCTTTGTCTTTGATTCTTTATGGTCTTTACTGACTTCAAGGAGTTTGGATCAGAAAGTTACTCATTCATCTTCAAATCTTTATGTAATTGACCATGACAAGTTCACTAAGTGTGTGAATTCCCCAGTCTTTTGGAAAAAAAAAAGTTTACATGGTAAACCAAACAGTAAGTAACAGTAAGTTCTGAGGCTATTTCTGCCAGCCCTATAAAATTATTGTTTATCAACCATCTGATGCATTTCCTTGCCAAAGAAAAAACAAATAGTGTGATGCTGTGTGTAATGTTAGATACCCATTGGGAAAGGACAGCATTTAATAATAGATACCATTATAAGAAAAAAAAAAACCACAACTCACAAACCCTATGTAAAATGCTCTACAGCAGAGAATGGTAGCAGAAAACTAAAGAAAAGTATACTCAGAGATGGAAAACCTGTTACTTTGACAACTAGTGCTAATGTAGCACATGTTGAAAATAAGTTCAGGCAATAAATGCTCTGGAAGGAGCTCTTTGCAAGAAAAGTTTTAAGAAAAATAATGGAAAAGTGCAAGCCCGGTTTCAGATCCAGACAAAGCTACAGGTCCATGGTAATTAAAGACAACTCCCCTAGCAGAGCTTTGCAGGCAACATGGAATGGTGTCGCTGTCCTATCACCATGCTGAGCTGAAATTTTACATGCTCTGGCTCATATAATCAAATTATTGTTGCTTCCACTCAGTTGCTGCTCCTCTGAAAGTACTGGGCCAAAGTCTTTGGGGTGAACATAGAATTTTTCTCATTGTTATTAAAGATTATTTAATTTCCCATACCAGTCACATAGATCCTCATGGAGTATCAGCCAGAAGCAGAATCCTAAAATATCCCTCAAAAGGATGCATTCTGGTAAGTGCTGTGTGATTTTTTTTTGAAGCACCCCAAGCCACAACTGTAATTTTATTTCTACTAAAAATCATTAAAAAAAACTCTGAGGAAGAACAAAAACAAAAGGCATGAAAGCCTAATCTTTGTCAGAGATCCAGGCGTTGACTGTATTGTAGTTTTAGCTCGGGCATGCCTGATATAAAACCAAGGAAGCAAATAAAATGGGAGCACTCAATGTGATCATGCATAACTGGTATTTAACCCTTTCTCAGCCTAAGCAGTTGCAGCTTGGAGTGAATAGCGACCATGTATTTTGTAGAGGAATTGTTTTTGTTTTTGTTTTAAAAAGGGGATTTAGATCAGCTGATTTTGAGCCAATACTGAAAACAGAGCTGCCAAATTTATCATTGTCCAGAAGATTTGTATGGGGCCAAAGGAGGTTGGTACAGAGAGATTAGAAGCAGATTATCAGCAAGGTTTAACTTTATCTGTATCTAGAAGCAAATAATTAGCCTCATACGCAACCTTAGCTTTAAATAAGTAATGAAATATGAATTATTGATGTGAAAAGACTGATTAGAGGAATTGTTTATTCTGCTAGAAGAAGTCTCTTCCCAGAGGAATTAATTTCAATTAATGTGGTTTCTGTAACACTGCTACATTTTTTCAGGAATAGCCATTTTCAAGAAACTCGTTTAGATCCTTATTTCAAACCCTCAGTAAAAAAAGGAAAAAAAAGAAAAGGGGAAAAAAGAGACAATTCTGACAGAAGGAACTGGCTCATTTACCTTCTGGAGCTTTGTTATGAAACTGAGAAAATTGCTGGCAATGGCTTTTATAAGAGATAAAGTGGATTGATTAGTCCCAGTTTCTGAACTGCATGTGACTCAAAAATCCTGACCAGAGCATAAGCTGACTGGATCCCAGCATGAGTGCTGTGAAATGTATGTTGTGTAGCCAGAGCTTATCTTGCCCATGGAGAGATTGTCACCCAGGGAAATAAGTGTAATGTAATTGAGAAATGGCATTTGTTTGTGCTAGTGTGTCATGTGTGGTCCTAAATGCAGGTTGGCAATAATTTTGGAAATGAAGGGAATGCCCATGGTTTGTCAGCAATATGCAATGTATATCAATATAGGCAAAGTGAAAGAAAACTTTGTACATTGATTTTTATAAGACAACAAAGGAGATATATATATATATAATATATATATTATATATATATATAATATATATATTTATATTGCTACAAATTATTTTTATAAAACAAATCTTTATGCTCTGTATAGTCCTAACACCAAAGAGTAAGAAAGTAGGCCTTTTGATCTATATGATATCCTTTTTTTTCAAACTTCAAAACTGATGACTGTGTCCTGGGAAAACACCTTGTTCAAACTATGCCTCCAGCATGTTATATTTTCCTCTGCCTCCCCGTTCCAGGTGTCTTCAGCTGGTGAAAATTACATCGCCAGTTGAACACAAATACTTAGGAGGTCAGACCAGAAGTTAAGGCTGAGATCTGCAGTATGTCTATGCCAGATCATCCCCAACCTGCCCTTTTGTCAGGAATAGCTGAAAATGCCTTAAACAACAGGTCTTGCTGTAGGGGTAGGACTGGCAGATGTGGAACCATCTCTTGTCACAGAATGATAGACTCACTAGGTTGGAAAGGACCCACTGGATCATCGAGTCCAACCATTCCTATTAATCACTGAACCACGTCCCTGAGCACCTAATCCATTTGTCTTTTAAATGCCTCCAGGTAAGGTGGCTCAACCTTTTCCAAGATCCACAACCAGGGCTGTTAGTTTGTCATATGAAAATGTAGCTCCCTGTCCCTCTCTGGCAGCTAGATCCCAGTTGATGACTTATGACTTACTTGCTGCTTTTGTCCTAGGCAGTTTTAAATCCACAGTTTACAGGTTTAGTTATTACCAAGAAATCCAGGACAACGCTACATCAAAAAAAAAATTCTCCTCAATAAAATGCAAGTTAAACCCACAACTTTCTCCTAGTCGTTTGATAAGCAAGAAGCTGCATCCTGTCTTGTGTGGGTGTCTTGATTTCTCTACTCAGTGCCATCACAGCTCTAACCCGGGGAAGATGACAGTTATGTGCTTAGCTACCAGTGAGGTAGCAATGAATCAGCCCTTCCAGAAACTCCCAATGGAGGGCGGCCACTGGCCTCGCAGGGCGGCGACTTCTGTAAGTTCATGGTGCCTGTTCAGATGGTGAGCGCTAACCTCACATCTTCACAGCATCCTAAAGAAAGAGGGTAACTGCTTCGAACTGTGTGGAGGCTCAGTATGGTTTCCCTGAGGAGTGAAAATAAAACTGCATTTCTTAGTTATGGCAAAAGTGTTTACAAATCCATGCCCGAGTGTGTGTGGGGGGTGAATGAACACAAATGGGGCCTAGTGTATGCCAAATATATGAGCTGTTCTAAAAGTACAATGTATCATGGGCTCATTATTCATCAATGCTTCATCACACTGAGTTTATGGTGGCATTAAAACTGAAGAAAAAAAGATGTCATTTACATGAAACAGTGGACACTCCCTCCACCCTTTGATTCCTTCAGTAAGCTGGAAGGAGGTTTGTGTGCGCATGAGAAAGTGTGCTATACAATGCCGGCCTTTATTCTCCTCTTGAATTACTCATACTATGCAGTATGTAGCAAAAAAGAAAAAATGTTTGGGGCCTATTTTGCTTTTAAGAAATAACAGTGACATACTGAAGCAAAGCTACAGTGCAACTGAATGTAATGGTCACTTCTGGTGTTTATTTTTTCTAGTGGTTTTATTAATGCTAACATCTCTTTCTGTGCTTCATGCTGAAGTTTTTCCTTTCCTATGCATGCAGGACAAGCCAAATTTCTTCCCCAGCCCCCTAAGTCCTGACCCGAACAAAGGAATGACTGTTGTCCCACTGTATAAGGTTCTGCAGGCTGTTAAGCGACTGAGGTAGAAAGCACCAGCAGGCTGAAAGGAGCAGGAAATTGTAGCCCATATTAGTGTAAGGAGTTGGGACAAGGTGGAGAGCTTTATATAAAAAAAACCCAAACCAAATCTCACTATAATGCAGTTGTCTAGCACTGGACTTGCAAGTTCAAGAGCTTCCTTCTCTGGGTATTTTTCTTTTTTTTTTTTTCAGTTTAAACTTTCTTGGTTTTTGCTGCTGACATCCTGGCTACCACACAGAGCAAAGAGGAATATGGGAGGCTGAATTCAGTGGCGTTTCACCAGGACTATTGTGTTGCTGACTCATAGACAGAGGATTGTGTTCAAAGAGTGGCATGAGACCTGCTGGAAGGACACAGAAGAGAAAGTGGGGTTGTGTGCCTACACGTTTACATCTTGTGTTGACATCCACCCTGAAGAATTTGGATGGGTGTGTGTTGACTGAGTCGTCTAGCCATCAGCTAAGGTTTTAAGATCATTTGACCACTCATTTTGGAGGCTGGTTAGTTTTTCAAAGTTAATTTCCTAAAACAGGCAAAACACCATCTTGTTTTTTAAAATTATTTTTATTATTTTACTTTTTGTAAAGGCGCAGAGTCTAATTTTACTACCTATAGCATTAGAGATCTAATGTTCCTTCAAGCCCATGCTCCAGCATGACAGAACACAATAGACTGGACTGGCTCCAGAGGAGTTTGTTTAGTCCCATGTACAATTATTACCTTGTAAACAGGATGCACCTTTGAGTTATAATTTAAATATGATAAATGGACCAAACCCATTTATTATCCCAGGACACAGTTATTACCAACTTAACAGGAAACACCTGCAAGTTATTGTTATAATTAGAGATGGCTGAAAAATGGGGAAATAATTTTGTGGAAAAAAAAATTGCAATTATTCAGGTTATTTCCATTCTAAAAGGTTCAAATTAATCCATTTGTGTAGAATTTTATGCATTCTTTTAATCAAAATCACATTTTAATGTTCTTATTTGCAGAGAAGCATTACATTTGTGCACTGAGAATGAGCTTTTGGACAAAGGAAGAGTACTAAAAGGAAATATGAAGCCATGTAATATTTAAAGTCTCATTGAACAGTTATCAGAACTTTTGTTTAATGAAAAATGTTACATTTTGTAGGCAATCTGTTGGTCAACAATTTTTGTTCCCTTAAAACCAGACAATTTTTGATTGAAACAAGAAAACGTCAAGCTTTCCTGATTATTATTTTACTGGAAAGTGTCTTAAGTTCTATTTTCTACCCAAAGCTTTACAACCTGTGTGTTCTGATGGTGGAAGATAAGCAGGCAGGAGGATTACTGCCTCCTGCCCCCCAGCACTGCCTCTCTGGTTGGCAGTTGCAGTCCCCTTTGGTATGTGTGTGGCACTGCTTTTGTGATCATGTTCTGATGCACTGCGGTTAAAGAAAACTGCATTAGCAAAGGTATACTGCTTAAATGTTACAGGCACAGGTCCTCAGCCTTCATCACTGCAGCCTGACTCACACTAAGTACTTGTAGTGGAGCTGAGTTCTACCCTCAGTCCTCACTCCAAGCCTCATTCGTGCTCCCTGGTTTGGAAGTGGTTTTTTGTGTCCTGTCAGTTCAGTAGGTCTCATCCCTCATCTCGAGCACCATTTTGATTACAAAGTCTAATAGGAAGCAAGGGTGAAGGTCATACAATTTTTGCAAGGGGCAGGAACAAAAGACACTTCGATTGGGAGTCAGGATTTAGACAGTGAGGAAAGTGGTCTCTGGGAGGCATGAACTTTACTGTAGAAGGTTTTGGAATAGGTAAAGCACAGTGGTAAGAGGTCAAGAAGCATTAGTGTAGTCACTAACTGATGGGTCTTTCCCAGTAACTTAGGGCTGAGGGTTTTTTTAAGTAAGTGTTCGATTTCAGAAAGTTCTAGAAAATCTTTTGAAGATTTTTACTTTATGGTTTTGAAACTTTTATTGTTTTACATGATGTACTGTCATTTATGTCATGAGAACTGAAATAAACTATTTTACTTTATGAAGGGCATAGAGATTTATTATTCTCTTTTCCAGATTAAATGTCTTCTGTGTATGCTGAGTGATAGAAGGACATGATATGCATTGTCTCAATGTTTGCTTTAAATGTTGCTGCTACATTAATGTGTCATTGTCAGAAGTTTCGCAGTTGTATTAACCACAAATATGTGTGCATTTGAAATGACACCACTAGTCTAAACCTTATGGGGATGAAATGAGACATTTAGTGGCAGTGGGAATAGTTTCCCATTTTTTTTTAATAAGGCTACTTCATATTAAGGAAGCATTACTAAATTAATTAACACTGAAAATGAACAGATCATCAATCAGAGTATATTATTGTAGAGGCAAATCATTCACTTCTGACTTTTTAGTGATGAAGGTTTTGGTGCTGCAAAATTTTGAATTTAACAATACATTTTTTCAGAAGGAAAATGGGACTTGGCTGGTGAGCTGTTTCATGAAAAGTCTTTTAAAATAATGGAATAAGTCTATAAGGGATAGTTTTGAAATTCTATGAGTCTCAGCAGATTTCTATAGGTTTGTGTAACTTAATATGGGACTGGGGCTACCAAGCCTTGAGAAGGCTTTACAAATGTCAACCAACATACACTTTCTGTTCAAGCTTCCTAGACTACATTACAAAGAATGTGTTTTATAAATGCACTTTTAATATAAAATTAAAATCACACTACACTAATTTAAAGCAGGATGCTGTTTGGACTAAAAACTTTTTTTTTGCCGCAGTAACAGAAAGACAAACACCAGAAAGCCAAGCTGTTTGGAAACTTGTGAACAAAAATGAAGTTGAGTTACATATATCTTTTAATTCTTGCCATATTTAACTTGTTATTTCCCTTTAAATTATTGCCCTCTAGATGTGCAAGGTGAAATGTCTTATTACTTGCTCTTGTTATATTATACTTACTGGCCTCTTAGTTTTGCTACAACTGAATGGTGAATAAGAGAAGTGACTTGAACATATGCTGCTTCTCTTTTCTATGGTACCATCAGACTTTCCCATTGTGTGTGCATAAGTAGGAGAGGACCTGCCTGAGTAATCAAAATTAGTCACTTTCTATCTTTAGCGAAATAACCCTCTGTTCAGCACTCCTCTTTGCCAAGTAGCAGGCAGCAATTGCAAGTAGGTAATTGCACTGCTAACACATGCCAAGGCTCAGATAAGAACCAATCTGGGTACATGCAGGGTATTAACAAATTCTCCAAGCACTGACACTGCAGAATAAGATTCAGCATTTTCATCCAAGATAATATGCCCTAATTAACCAGTGCACAGTACTTTACACTAACTACAGGGCTTGAATAGAACTTTGGGAATGGGATAATAGAAGCTTATTAGGTTAATAAAGAATCATGTGTTCCAATGCTGACTTAAAAACATGATTAGACTTCCTTTAAAATAGGCCAAAGTATTTCAGATTTAATCAGTTCCCTGGAGGTTATTGAAATTATGAAATACGTTTGGCAATTGATAAATGACATCATTTATGCTGTTAAGAAAATGAAAATACTCTAAAGAAACACCAGGAGCTTTGGTGGCTAAAAGCCACCCTAAAACAACCTCATACACCGGATGATATTTGCCCAGCATTTGGACAGAAAACATTTTATTACAAAAGTGAGAAAGCATCTCTAATGCTGTATAAGATTTCTAAAACAGAAGGGAAACTATATCTGGTTTCATTAAGATTACTGGTTACTATTTCCTGAGAAGTCTTCTCCTCTGGGTCTTTGACCTTAATTTAGAAGCCATCCATAATGACTTCACTGAGAAACCTTGCTCAAACTTAAGAAATCCAGTGTATGCACTGGGATGAGTTTTTTTGGTCTACACTAGCTAAGTCTAGATATTCAGCAAGGGGATGCTTTGCCTGAAGTGGAGGACCCACAGCTACTTGGATAAGTCAGTGGTATCTTACAACACTGTTTCATACAACAGTGCTCCTTTCTTATCAAACCTTGAAAATATTATGTAATTGCTTCAAATAATTCAGTGGGACAGTTTTGGATCACCCGATCTGTAACTTCGAGTACTTTCAATGGCCCATTATCTGTAAACCACAACTGCAGCGGTCTCCTTACTGGATTATCCCTGAGTCCATATGACAACTACCTGACATCACTGGAGGTGACGTGGCCTTCAGGTGGCCACAGATGTTGGGATGTAGATGTCCAGGCACAGGAGGCTGATTTCAAAGCTTTGTGATAGGTCTGTAGGACTTCTTGCATGGACACAAACTGTTTGAGGACTCAGTCCCATAGAATGTTGGAAATATACTTTCTCTCATCAGCTTCCTTTAGCAATATGAAACAGCTGCTGGAGTGATTTGTCATTTGATGACACTGTCTAATTCCCTCCTCGAGTCTTTTATTGTGACTGGATGACACAGTAGCATACAAAACATTATTTACCTTTCTATTTGTTTGGGTTTTTTTTGGTTTTGTTTTTTTTTTTGAGTGAGTGGTATTTCTTACATATACACCCTGAAATGTATTTACCATGCTAGTAGTCTGTGCCATTACTCCTGCTTTTTATCAATTCAAATTTTTCTTAGCTGATTATATTGCAACTGATGAGCCAAACACCCCAGGGCCCCACCATTAGGCAAAAATCTCACCTGAAATCAAAGGGACTTACAGCCTAGAGGGTGGGACTGTCTGTCATGAAGACTGAAAAAAACATGATCAAAATTAATCACACCATCAGACATGTAATCAGAAAAGCAAAATGTATTTTAGCCTTTTTAGTGGAAATAATATTTAAAAAGAAAAATACTGGAAGGTTGGGAACACCTCTGAGGAAAGAGCCTACAAGTAAAAGCTGGCTCGTGAATTTGGCTCATGTGAGTTTGGTACTTTTACAGGGGATTGTTTGTAGGACTGGAGCCCTAAGAATTTAATCTTTACTCTGCAGAACTTCTCAGTATAATTTGAATTTTCTTCTATTTTCAAAAATCAAACAAACATACATTTTTTTCATTTTTTTTCTCCACCTATCATCCATCTTCCTTCATCTTAGCTGAAATTAAGGTCCAGTTGACCCATTACTAACACTTGAAAGTCTGGAACTCTCAATGCATGAAAACAGAACACCTTAAAACAGTACATTTTCACAAGGCACAAATTGTTGTCTTTCTAAACCCCTCAACTAATCAGTAAGTATCACAATGCTTCATTTCTTCTTTCTCTAAAAAGTATTAGAGCAACTACATAAGACAAATCCAGACTTGTAGCAGGACTTCTACATACTTTGCACTGAACCCTAATTTCACTGGGTATCATAAAATTCAACCATTTGTAGTCAGAACAGTTCTGAAAACCCCAGGTAAGAGATATGCAGAACATATGTGAAGAACTGACAGACAGCACCTGAATACCCAGTGACTATTATCTGTGTATCTCTTCATATCCCTTCTTATCCCATTAAACAACATATGTCTGAACAAAGCTATCCTAAATCAGGACATTGCCATTAGGAAAAATAGTTCCCAAATTTTGTACAATTTCTGGGATTACATTAATAATTTGCAAGTCAGTAAGAGTTATACAGTCAAGCAGTGCGATTCTGCTCTATATTGACTGTACAGAATAATTAAAATAATGAAGCCCACAGTTGTCTTTTATTTACCTTAAATCACGTTAGTATACAATGAGATAAGCAAGCAAATCTTGCTTTCATGTTCTGGAAACCTGTTTCCTGCTTTGATATATATGCACACTAGGAAACAGTAACTTAGATATGTTTAGAAGGTCATCTGTCAGCCACTTTGTTCGTATAACAAGCAGTAGGATAGCATTTGCCTAGGAAGGGAGTGACTCTGCCTGGTTGTTGCTGTTTCAAAAAAGGCACTGGGAAACATGGAGAAGTGCTACTGAGAGAAGGCTCTGACCTTACTCTCCTTTTTAGGTAAAAAATTAGGTTTATGCAACCAGGTCATGTGTATTATTAATGCAGGCTGGAAATTTTTTTTCCTTCTGAATATGCTTCGTCATGTCAAGAACAAATGTTCCTTTACATATCTCTGTAGGTCGTGTCCTTACATCCGTGTATTTTGCTGAGGATATTCATAATGGATTAACACCTTTGTGTTCAAGTCAGTGAAGTGAAGCTGGACCTGCTCAGCCAGGTCTGGAGGGGGCAGGTGTCTTTATCTCAGGACTGATTTCCATAATTTGATGCTAACCTTGATCTGCTGCTACTTGAATTCTGCTACTACTTATGTTCAAGGCACCCAAAAGCCCCTGAAAGTCTGTTCTACTCACAAATGGTCAATGTGTCACTCATCTGTCACAAAAAGACAAAAGGAAGAATCAATCTTCATTGCATTAAGCTGAATTTGAGCCCAAATCACCTCACTGTTGGGTGCATGTACTCTGCACATGTTTCTCCAGTGGGAGTTGCATAAGAAGACCAGGCATATCATCTTTCTTTCAAGAAGACCAAGAACATGATCAAGATGGGCGAAGCCAAGTGGGTTCGTGAAAATTAAGTTGTGAGTAACCCAATGATACCACAGTTGTTCACATGCTGTCTCCAGCACATCTGGGTACTGTGCAGGATGACTTGCTTTGGTAACATAGCTCTTGCTCCTTCAGTTGCTGTCTTACCAGCAGCAAGCTCTGCAGGACAAGTCATTTCCCCTCAGTGCCAGGAACAGGGTTGCTGAAGGGAGCAGTGCTGTAATAAGCAGGGATGGCCCTAGCCAGGAAAGAAGGCAGGCCCTCAGATGAACAGCAGTAGACGAGGAAAGTAGGAAGGGTTAAGCAGCTTGAGGAATCAGATTTGGTGGTGAGGCTAACAACACAAGTCACTTCATGCAGGGACTCTGTCAGCACATTGGCTGCACCTGTCCAGGGCTGATGCAGGAAAGGCTGGTGTCAGCACCCCAGGGTTGATGCCAGTTCCCTACCCTGCCTGTCCCAAGGATGCTCACAGCTCCTTCCCTGCATGGCTCAGGATGCTCACTGCTGCTTTCCTGTGTGCCCTATGACGCCTATAGCTCCTGCCCTGCACCCTGGGTCCCTCCTGGTCAACCCATTGTGTTGTCCTGATGTCAGGGACCAGGGGCTGGGAGAATTTCCTGTGCAGATGACATTCATGGCACACTTCCACTATCCCTCTAAAGAACAGTGACAGGTCTGGGTATGAACTGTGGCAGTTTCAGCTCAGAGAATCTGATCTGAAGGTGTAAGGAGAAACACACTCAATCAAGACTTTTCCAGAGGAGTCTTTTCTTCATCCTGATTCTTTTCAGCTGTGGCCAAGTCAAACATCCCTAAGATTCAAGGTGGCTGCATTCAGCAAAGACACAAGCAGCAATTTCTTAAAAATGCAACAAGTCTTTTGCCCCCTCTCAGTTGTGTGGCTGCACTTGGGCCCCTCTGTTTTTGAAAAGGTTCAGTTCTGGACATCTGGAGCTGTGCAGTGCTCCACCAGGAAAGCAACACATTTATGGCTAGTGTAAGAATAAATATTTACCAGAGTTCATCTGTAACAGCAGAACAGGAAAACTATTTAAAAACAACAACAACAATAAAGAAACCAGCCAAGAAATAATGGAGTGCTTAATCCCATTGGTTGGACTAATCTATTTTTACACTAGGAATAACAAACAGATTTGCAATGAATTGTACTTATTTTCAATCCAGTAGCACTGAGGGCCCCTGTTCAAAAATCAGTCTGTCACTGACATTGCTTTATTTTATATTGAAAATATCATTTTGTAGCCTATAATTCACAAAATAACCAAGTGCTGTGGTTTCACTCCCACCAACACGAATTTAAAGGATCCCACTGACTTATGTGGGAGTTGGATCAGGCCCCATAGAAACTGCTTATGCTCAAATATTGCTGCTGCAAGCAGAGGCAAGCTTTAGGTTTGTATGATGATGATTATATTTTAAATTTTGTATGGGGAACAAATATGTATTGTTGTTTCTTTCTCAGAACTATTTTTACCTTTATCTATTACCAGGCTCTAAACCGACAGTCTATAGGTTAAGGGAGGAATAAATGTCACAAGAAGGATGTTGAGGCTCTAGAGTGAGTCCAGAGAAGAGCAACAAAGCTGGTGAAGGGGTTGGAGAACTGGCCTTATGAGGAACGGCTGAGAGAGTTGGGGTTGTTTAGCCTGGAGAAGAGGAGGCTGAGAGGAGACCTCATTGCTCTCTATAACTACATGAAAGGAGGTTGTAAAGAGGAGGGTAATGGCCTCTTCTCCCAAGGGACAGGGGACAGGACAAGAGGGAATGGCCTCAAGCTCCACCAGGGGAGATTTAGTCTGAACATTAGGAAAAAAAAAATCACAGAAAGGGTGATTGGGCACTGGAGCGGACTACCCAGGGAGGTGGTTGAGTCACCTTCCGTGGAGGTTTTTTAAGGCATGGGTGGACAAGGTGCTAAGGGGCATGGTTTAGTGTTTGATAGGAATGGTTGGACTCAATGATCCGGTGGGTCTCTTCCAACCTGGTTACTCTATGATTCTATGATTAGTGCCTCTGCCTAGGAGTAGACTCTGTATCAATGAGTGCCTCTGTTTGGGTTATACGAGGCTCAGGAGGAACAAAAGATCAATTGCTGCCTGGTTAGATCCATTAGTTTTTTGAAATTTCTCTGTGAAGAACAAGGGTTTGAGGAAGCAGATGCTTCTCAGGAGTGAAGAAAAGGTGCCAGGTGTTCAAGTCACATGTAAACTTCAGAAAGACCCATAGAGACAAAAGTTTTAGGGAAGATGGAAGGGGAGAGGGGTATATACCTGTAGGGGAGGATCATACTAAAACTGCAAGAATCTCATTGCAAGACTCAAAGGTAGAAAATGTAAGCCATGCAAATCTGAGATGACCTGAAATCTTGAGAAGATACTTATGTAATACACAAGGAACACTAGCCAACAATGAGGTAAGAGCAGCAAAATGTGACTAAGTAATGTGTCTTAGTTTACCCAGGTATGTACAGCCTTTATGTTGCTTTCCAGAAAAGAATAACAGACCTTTAACAAGTTTTAAAGTTGATCCTTTTAAAGACAGTGAAGATACCACAAGAAAGGGATGATGTGGAATGCAGTATAGAAGAGAAAATAGTCACCTAGCATGTCTTCTGTTTCCAGAAGTGGCCAGCAGCAGATATTTATGGGAGAGTGCAAAACTGAGGATGTGCAATATTATTAATTTCCTTTTTCAGCCTCCCATTTTGGGTAATCAGCTCTTTAGGGACTTCCTGAGCTGGATGTTCTATGTGGACAGTCAAGTCCTACTGATACAACTTACCAGTGTGAATTTATCTAGTCTCTTTGAACCTAGTTGAATATCATTCTCTTCTCTGTCCCATGGCAATAAGCTCTGCAAAGATACTGTATGGCACCCAATAAAACATGGAGCTTCCGTTACCCTCACCCCCCTGACCTCCCCACCTACCAATGTCGTTTTTTGTGCCCTGTCACTTGTTTTGTAAAAAAATAATGGCTAATGATTAACTACTGTTTCTGTCTTCCCATTTATGAACTTCTCCCCTCGATAATGTCTTTTCTGGATGGAGGGCTTCTAATCTATGCTGCTTATGTGTTGGACCTGTATGTGGGCATTCTCTAGCTCTCCAGCCTCCTGTGGAAAATTATATCATAAATTGTAGTTCTGCTTTTGGAAAGGGTGTGTTAGCAACTGATGAATCTGAGTATGCTGCCAGCAATCTGAGGGCTGAGATGGCAGAACCTTGAGGCTTAGGTTACAGTTGCCTAACTAGTACACATAGGAATCTGGAGGAAGCACTTGACAGTTTCTCAGGTTTGATTTTTTTTTTTTTTATGATAGTAAATGTCCATGTAAGCTGGTGATATTTATCTCTAGCCTAAGGAAAATCATAGCGCATATATTTAATAATGCCCAATTTAGTATTTGTGTGATTATGGGAGGACCAGTAAGACAAACATTTTATTAAAAATAAGGAAATACTAATTTTCAATTTAGGTATTTAAAAATAACCCACTGGCTGCTGAACAATCCTCACTGTTTGACTGTTTGAAGCACAACTATTCATCTACATAACAAAGATAGACAATTCAAAGAATGGGAAGACTGGTCCTTCCCAATCCTTTACAGCTGATCCACTGCCCCAGCCCTGGTTTTGTTCAACTCGAAAGTCTAATCTAAACCATTGACCGGATGCTGTGTGGAAAAAATATCTTGAAATAAACAGGCTTCTATATTTATACACTTTCTGCTGTGCTTGTGATAAATATGATCAAGGAAATGTATGTTTCTGAAAATCAAATAATTATTCACAGAAATAAAGATTAAAACAAAAGAAAAAGACAATCAGTGTTACAGCAGTGATTGAAGGACAGGGGAGGGATGTAATCTGAGTTTTACTGAAAGGTTTCATAAACTGTGAGGAGTGAAGCACAGAAATCTGGTGCTATCCATCCAATAGAGGCTGAAGAATGTGGGATACACAGTGTATACACAGGGATAACTAACTTAGTCTATTGAGTCTGGTATTCTTTTCTTGTCACACTGACATATTAATCTGTCCCACCATCTTTCCTTTCCTACTTCCTGATGCTAGCCACATCTCAATGAGTTTACTTGTCTGCAGGGGCAGACAACTTTCTCTGTTGTGATCAGTTTTAATTACATGTTTTAAGTGAGAATATGGATGCTCTGCTGAAAGACACAGTCATATTGTGAGTTGGTAAGCATCAGACCTGGTATTTGGGGCATTTATTTCAATGTAAGTCAGCTACCTGAGTCACATCCACATGGGGAGACCAGTTATCAGGTGCTTTTTTGCAACCATTTGTTTTACTTTCCACAAAAATAAAGAGAGAAGAGCACTGGAAACAAAGCTTTGCTTATTACTACCCAGAATTTTGTCAGCATTATGCAATGTTTAACTCATTGTTTATCATTTCAGACCAATAGAAAACATAAAGCAGGAGGCTTATTACCTATTAAACCTTATCTGAAAAAGAAAGTCCTGGCAATATGCAAATCATTCAAGGTGAATACTACTGGTGTGATATTTATAGTATCCAGATTAAATCAATTGACAAACTGATGAGGTATAATAAAAGCACTATAATTTTAAGGGTATTGCTGATGTCTTGACAATGTAAAAAATGAAATCCTGTCTCATTTTATGTGGCAATGTAACATTACTGGCTTGAGTAACATTTGCATGAAAAATATTTCAGGGCAGAAACTGAGCCAATATTAATGGAAAAGAATAATATCCCCCAAATTTAAGGTTACACAACTGTGTGGCAATGGAGAGTACCAAAGAAATATAAGATTAGGACACTAAGTCCACAAAGGGATTTATAAGGAGAATTTATTCCTTAACTAAATGATGTATTGTTACTGTTCTTGTTAATCCATTATGACTTAACTGTGACCTGTTTTGTCTTGGTGATAGCCAGAAGTGACTCTGCTGAAGTCAACAGAATAGCATCTGTATACGAGTGCTCCCTTAAAGTAAAGCAAAGCAATACATTTCTGAACAAGGGCAATAGTACTATGACATGATACCTTTTACATATTACTACAATGGTTCTTCTACAATTGCTCTCATCTTTTAGCATGCATATGTTTTACGATATAATTTTCCAGCTTCTGATGCACTGCATCTTACCTAGAAAGCAAACTGGCATGTTTTCAGCACTGAGAACAGAGACTAGTTTTGCCATCTGGGATTGCAGAAAGCAAAGCAGAGGAAAAAAAGGTAATGTCTGTCTGAACATCAGAAATATAAGATGCAATACACCAATACAGAAGCAATTAAGGTGATATTCTATTCACTGAGGATGTGTTAAAGGGAGGAAGACAAAAGATGCCAGCTCAAACAAGCTCCTTTAGAAGACAATTGTTTCAAGACCAAGCTTTTGAGACTTCTCAAGAAAAAAAAGGAAAATATCCTCAAACAAAGAAAATGCAGAGAAAATTAGTCTTGTACACATGTTAAATAGTAGCACTGCCTTGAAATAAAAGGATGTTGGGGAGAAATTAGAAAAGTCATCACTCCTAGGTCATTATTTCCAAGAGGCCCCAAACTTTATTTTAACTGAAGTTTAAATTACTCTCAGATGACTTCTCATCCTAAGGAAAAGCATGAGTTAAAATAGAATGGGAAAGCATAAACAAGTTGAAAGTCACAGCCTGATAAATAACAAGTAGTAGTTGTAAAGGAATGTCTGCGGATTTCAAGGAGACATGGACTCATGCAGGATGTGAGTAACTCTCGTAGACTTCCCAGTATCTTTAAATGGGCTCCCACTGATGTTATTGGTATCCTGTGGCAAGAGAATAGGACTAATATTTTTAGATTTCTTATGCTAGCTGTTTTCTAGAGTTGTTACAGTGCTAGTATATTTTTAGTGGGTCTTTATATTAAATTGGAGAACCTTTGCGTCGTGTTGTGTCATACACAGCATGTGAACTTCCTGGAGCTCATCTGTTTGTTTGATCCTACCAGCCAGAATCACAGCAGAGCTGACTCATTGGTCGTGTTTCTTCCTTAATAGAAACTCCTCAGGTAGGAAGAAACGTGACAAACAGGGGATGGTAACAACCATACTGAATCCAAGTCTGGCACTGATGACATCCACTGCGGATGGAAAGAATCTGAGCAATATCAGAGATATTGCAGATATTTAATGTATTTGCTTTCTGATATTTTGTAGTGATATTATGTCACCGTATCCTAAGCATGTATTGCATACTTTTCAACTATAGTAATGTCACATTGCAGTAATGATAAATTTCTTGCTGTGTAGAGCTATCTATGCTTACTGTGTAGAATACAGGGTTTGTTCGATAAACTGCAAGGCCTGATGCATATTTACAGCTCATAATTGAATATAACTTGACTAACAAGTTGATAGAGAGGTCATTTCTAGGTGTTTTTTTTCTGGTGTACGTTTCTATAAAAGACTGAAGGTCTGTTGTCCTTTCTAACGTTTCTTTGACTTTCCCGTTATGATTGTTATAAAATAACAAAAATACGATGCTCTATTAAATCTATATTTTTCTTGCTGCCTTCCTTTTCATCACTGAATGCTTAATTCATGTAGTCAGTAACACATGTTAGCTGTCAGAAAATCCAGATTTAATTATGCAATGCCCATGACAGATACACCCTTTCCCCACTCCTCACTGCTGTATGCATGATCCTTCATGACAGCTGTTTAAGATGCGTAGTAGCAACTTTATCCATAATGCCAGTATCTTATGTGAATTTGCTAAAAAAAAAAAAAAAACCTAAATCTGATTTTACGTTAAATGTTTTAACTATATTATTCTGTATAATATTTTTCCAAGAGTTATAGAAGTTTAGCTTTATGCTTCTCAACAGAATGTGCAAAATACTTATATTTGAGTTGGAGAGTGACACAATGTATTTTAACATATTTTTGTCACAGTTTTCTGTACTGGCCAATCCCCTCAACAAAGTGGATCTCAAAGACTTTCAGTAGTTTGCGAAGCAACATGACTACTGTCTGAGAGGTATTTTCTCTTTTTTTCTCCTAGTGTTTCCCTTGTCTCTCCATCTCTCACAGGAAGAATCTCTCTCTCTCTCTGTCTCTCTGTCTGTGTGTCTGTGTGTGTGTGTGTGTATGTGTACATCACACTGCAAATATCTGTTAGTGAAAGAAGAGCTGAAGAAGAGCATTTCTTTACACTTGGAGCAGAAACTGATGATGTCCGGAGTAATGCAACACAATGAACTGCAATACACAGACAGGAGAAGAGTAAGTTGCCCTGGTTCTAAGTATGTTAAAGACAATATTTTGGTAGGATTGCAACAGTTGCACTGTGGAAACTCACAAGCTGGGATAGGCTGGGGCTTATTAGTACTTGGATGGGACATCTCCAGACAGTGTTAAGATTCATTTCAGGAAGTTGCATTAGTAACTTCATAGCTGGCACTTGGAATTGGTGCTGTCTCAGTGGTTAGCATGTTCATAGGCATAAAATATCGCAAGAGAGAAATGTCTGTCTTTTCAACAACTTTGTAAAGTCTTAACTCCAGCACAAAAAAGTGAAAGCCAGGAGGTAAGACCGAGTGATTTAGTACTAAAAATGCACTGTTGCAAGCAATATGTATAGAACTAGTTTACCTGTAGTGTTCTAGGCCAAGCCTTTGCTTGTGTTCTTTCTGCTGCTGAGCCACAACATTACAGTGGACCTACTCTCCTTCACTACTTTCAGGCAAATACTCCGTACTCTGCCCCACTCTATCTGAAATCCAGTCCTATGAATCACAGAGATAACGCAGAAATGACTAGACAGATCAATGAGGTGATGCAACTGTGTGATTTAATGATGCAAGTACAAGGGATGTGGTGGGGACTCATGGTTGGTAGCAAGGCAAGACTATTCTGATGGACATCCTCAACCACTCTCAGGCAATTGATAAAGTAGTACCATGAAATCCCTCTGTGGTTTAGTTTTGAGAAGACATTCTGCTAGTCTTGTCCCAGGCCTTTCTGTTCAGTGTTTTTTCCATGAGCTGTCACAACCCTTCAAAGAATGGCTGCTAAGAGAATGAATGACAGGGCTTTGTTTATCTTCCATGCAAAGGGTGATGGCCTTCCACATAATAAAAGAACTCAAGTTTTCAATTGCCTTTGTTTCCTCAGAATCCAAATTCACTGAGAGTAAGGGACTCTCTTAAAACCTCCTGCAGCCTCTCTAAGGACACTGCAGAGAATACGTGAGGCCCTGGTTGCAATGTGAGTATTTAGGTTACCACTTCACTCTTTCAAAACTTGTTGGGTTCCCTAAATGCTTGGTTAAGCACAGAAACTGTCTGCTGAGAACATTTTTCCTCCTTTGGGTTAATTCCTAGGGTAAAATCTGAAGCAGCCTGGTTTAATATCTGTCATCATAATAGGTGTGTATCTGTGCATACATATATATACCTATATGTATACATAAATATAAACATGTACACATACAAACTCTTCTGGCAAAAAGGGGGGGATGAGCTGTTAATTACAGAAGCAATTCTATCACTAGATGAAATATAAAACTTAGTGTCTTATTAAAAGTATTTTATTATTAAATTTCCTCTGCTTTGATAGATGGCAGCTTTAACAAAAAGGAGGAAACAAATACAGAACTTTGCACCAGCAAGTGATAGGAATGGAAACATCTCTGTTCCTTCCGAATGTAATCTCCAGACTGACCTTCCTTCACACTCCTCTTTCAGGCAGAGATACATTGGAAAGCATTTCACAGCTTCATCTATTTTTATTGTGCACAGGAGAGATTCCTGGTCTCAGTTGTGTAAATGTTTTAACGGAGATTCATGCTTGGCTAGTCAGGTCATTGCTTTCAAGTCCGGTCCACACAGGCCAAAATGCTTCTACATAACCATAAACTGTCCAAAATCCACACAGTATTTTTCATTTGAACACACCCATGGCACGTGCTCACTCAAAGTATAGTGTACAATGCCAAGCAGTAGATTTGTACGTTTGCCTTGTATGAACTTAGTATGACTTATAAAAAAAGATGCAATAGCTCTGTTGTATACCTCACTTGGCAGAAACCCATTCCAAAGAAGGAATCCAAGGAAACCAAACTCTCCCTTGTGTCTTAAGAAAGGACTAATCTAGTGCAGGAAGTGTTCTCAAAATATGTATTTTATATTCAGAATTACAATGTACTTCTTTCTGAATTCAAGTAATCCACTTGCTTCTTTACTGGAAGAACGAAATAATTTTCTTTCTGCTGCTTTCACTTTATTGTATTAGGGTTTTAAGGACACCTTGAAACTGAACAGTCGTTAAGTGTTTAAGACACTTTAAGTTACAGAAAGGCATAGGAATCTCTAGAAACAGGTTTAATTAATCCACAGATTTGCAGGGATTGTGTTCCCATGAATTCTCATTCTGTCTGCAGCTCTCTGCAATGTCAAATGAAGATATCAATGCCCAAGGCACACCACGCTGTGGTGCCAAGACTTTCCTTTTATGACACTTCCCTAGAGATTTCATTCTAAAATTCAGTGTAATCATAAAACCAGGAACTTGAGTACTATTTTTACTTAATTTAATGAGGAGGTCAGAAGGTTTTTTTTGTGATCCAGGCTTGAAGAACTTCTGAACTCAGTGCCTTGGTGTTCTGCTGTTTGACATGTCCTGTGAGGGGCAAAAGTTCTCAGCACCCAGAAACTGTTTTTAGTGTTTCAGTGGTTAATTCATTGCCACAAATACCCTTATTGCTTCAGACTGCAAGGCTAACTGATTGTTGGACACCCAGAGAAGGCTTCCCAAGCAATTGTTCATGAGGCCACTGTTTGCAACTGCTTTGTCTTATGGTTTTCCTGTAGCATTGGACTCGCAGACACTGGTTGCAAGTATATACAAGGAAGGCAGAAGGATTTGCTACTGTCTGAAAGTCCCTAAGAAATAAACCTAGATAGCTCTTGCCTTGGTATAGGTGTATTTATCATTTTAACTGTAAAGGAATGGACATATAATAAAAGTAACATAGTTCTGCACCTGATTGTACAAAACAAGAGGAGGAGGGCTTCTGTCTTTCCCTAAGTCTAGGAAAACAACAACAATAAAAAATGAAGGTTCTAGACTTGAGAGATTGGTGCACGTGTCTTAGATCAGCTCCATTTGTGTAGAATTGTTATTGTCACCATTGTCACAAATTCCCCCTTCTCTTTGACGGCTACAGTCTATGGAGGGAGGTGCTGCCTATGAGCCTTACCAAACAAGGAACATCACCACATCTGAGTTAGAGCAAAGGAATGCTCTAGCTGTGAAGTTACTTGACAAGCTTCATGTTTTCTTTTTCCAGCTTTGTAAATCTATATTGGTATTCTGTCCTAGTAATTCTTTCCAACAACATTTATCCCCACAGACTTGGGTCAAAGTTGGCAATATTTCTGGGACAACAAAGCCACCATTTTCAGTAAATTAGTTTTGGCAAAGAAAAAAATCAATTACTTCACAGGTCTTGATCACGGTTGCTTTGGATTCTGGATAGCCCAAATGCATTTATTTGCATCACTGTAAATAAACAAACTTCCTGCAGGAGGTACTATAGCATTTGCCGTGCTGAAAAATGCTTAGTCAATCTCCTGCTTGAGGACATGACTGCTTACTGTGCAGCTTACAAGCCCCATTCATCACAGGTTGGTTTCAGGTGAAGGCAAGTGACTCACAAAATGGGACAATTTAAAAGGCAGCTCACAGAAGACTAAAATTAAAACAATACAGAAGTTTTAAATACTTTTTCCATAAGTATCTTTTCTCCTTACAAAATGATTAAGTTTTATGTTGACACTTTATGAGCTGACAATCTATATTGCCCTAACCCATTCAATTAAAAATCACCTTAATGTCTTCAACTCACTATGCATTTGTAACAAGATATATTAATATGGTCTTAATGCTGGGATGGTTTCAAAGGCATATACCAGTGCAGATTATTAGACTGAATGAAAAATACATGATGTTTCAACTCAAAACTGGCATATAAAAGGGGAATCTTGAATTGATGAAACATGGCTCATTGTAGTGCCAAATATTGTAGAGTACTCAAATTCCACTTAGTGCTACTTGAGTGATTTTTTTTTTTAACCTCAAATAAGTACCAGTTTCCACCTCTGCTCCAGAAACACGTGGTTCCAGGACAATATTGAGTAGGTACAGGTTAAAGATATACAGTCAAGTCCCTTTCACTATTTTGGCTAGCTTAAGGGAAAGCAATAAAGCCACACAATGATGCATAAAGCACAGCCCAGCTTGAATGAACAGGATCATTTTCATAAGCCAATTTGCTTCTGTGGAAACCTGAACAGGCATGCCGGCTGCTCAACTAGTTACATATGAGTTAGAAGTGGTGAAAAAAAGCATGTAGTAGAAACAGTTCTTTGTGGATGTTCTTACCCGGCAGTAGGACTGGTTCAGATCTTGGCTAGAAATAGGTCACATGTTTTTTTATTGTGGGACCTGGAGTGAAAAGAACACCTCCAGGTATTGCAACTAGATCCCAGGACTGTCAATACTTTTCTGAACTGGTTTGTTTGCCACTCTGCGCCTTCTACAACATCTCACCTTTTGGCCTAAACTGGGTTCACCCCATTTTCCTCATGAGGTGCCTTACATGGAGGGTTAATCTTTTCCTGTTTCCCCTAGACACCTCACTTTGCACTAATAAGGTATTTAAGTTTCTATCCCTACGCAAAGCTTCATATCAGAGTTTTTGAGTAGACAAAAAGTGCATGTTTTTCTAAGTTTTCAGCCACATCCTTTTAGCGTCTAATCAGTCTGTATAGTGCTGTCTTATAACAAGTGTCATAGCAAGTCCTTATGGTAAAAACTAATGATTCATAAACACTGTGTTGGTTGCTGCAGGCAGACTTACTTGTCCTAAACATTTTACTGAACCAAGATTAGTGAAGTGTAAAAGGAAACATGAACTTTCTTATTATTGATAGGAAATAAAAAATGAAGAACTATTTAGAGCTTTTCCCAAGTACAGACAGGAGGCCCATGTCACAGCTCCAGCTTCCTTAGCACTGGACCCATACTCTAGTCACCAAAACAATCCTTTTAGTTAATCTTTAAATCTTCCTCTCCAGTGCAAGCCACTACCAGATGCTTCTGGTCTGATTGATATAAATACATGAATTTTATTGTTAGATATAGAATCATAGAATCACCATGTTGGAAGAGACCCACTGAATCACTGAGTCCAACCATTCCTACCAATCTCTAAACCATGTCCCTCAGCACCTAATCTACATGTGCCTTAAACACCTCCAGGGAAGGCGAGTCAATCACCACCCTGGACATATGTAAACATATATATATTGACATCTGTACAATGTGATTATGAATATGAATTAATTACTTTGCCTTTAATTTCATGGACGCATCAGTTCACTGTTGAAATTCAGCATATTTTAAATAATTAATTCTAGTGCAAATCCCTTAGTAAACTTTTATTTTAGTACATTACAAGATGTAGCAGTGGATGGTTCATCTGAATCATCTGGACTATATTTTTATATATATTTTTACATATATTTTTATATGCTAAAAAAAGGATGCATATTATCACAGAATCACAGAATCACAGAACAACCAGGTTGGAAGGGACCCATAGGATCTTCTAGTCCAACCATTCCTATCTAACACTAAACCAAGTCCCTCAAGACCTCATCCACCCGTGCCTTAAACACCTCCAGGGAAGGTGAATCCACCACCTCCCTGGGCAGCCTATTCCAATGCCCAATGACCCTCTGTGTGAAAAAACTCCTCCTAATCTCCAGCCTAAATCTACCCTGGTGGAGCTTGAGGCCATTCCCTCTCGTCCTGTCCCCTGTCACTTGGGAGAAGAGGCCAGCTCCCTCCTCTCTACAACCTCCTTTCAGGTAGTTGTAGAGAGTAATGAGGTCTCCTCTCAGCCTCCTCTTCTCCAGGCTAAACAACCCTAGCTCTTCCAGCCGCTCCTCATAGGGTCTGTTCTCCAGCCCCTTCACCAGCCTCGTTGCTCTTCTCTGGACTTGCTCCAGAGCCTCAACATCCTTCTTGTGCTGAGGGCCCCAGAACTGGACACAATATTCAAGGAGCGGCCTCACCAGTGCTGAATACAGAGGGAGAATCACCTCCCTGGACCTGCTGATCACACCGTTTCTGATACAAGCCAGGATGCCATTGGCCTTCTTGGCCACCTGGGCACACTGCTGGCTCATGTTCAGTCGGCTGTCGACCAACACCCCCAGGTCCCTCTCCTCCTGGCAGTTTTCCAGCCAGGCTTCTTCCAGTCTGTAGTTCTGCATAGGGTTGTTGTGCCCCAAGTGCAGGACCCGGCATTTGACCGTGTTAAACCTCATGCCGTTGGACACTGCCCAGCGGTCCAGCCTGTTTAGGTCCCCTTGCAAAGCCTCCCTACCCTCCAGCAGATCGACACTTCCACACAGCTTTGTGTCATCTGCAAACTTGCTAAGGGTACCCTCAATGCCTTCATCCGGGTCATTGATGAAGACATTGAACAGGACTGGACCTAGCACTGAGCCCTGGGGAACACCACTTGTCACTGGCCTCCAGCTGGACTTAACACCATTTACCACCACTCTCTGGGCCAGGCCACCCAGCCAGTTTTCTACCTAGGAGAGTGTGTGTCTGTCCAGGCCAGAGGCTGACAGTTTCCGTAGCAGAATGCTGTGAGAAACTGTGTCAAAGGCTTTACTGATGTCCAGAAAGACCACATCCACAGCTTTTCCCTCATCCAACAGCCGAGTGACTTTGTCATAGAAGGTGATCAGGTTGGTTTGGCAGGACCTGCCTCTGGTAAACCCATGTTGACTGGGCCTGATCACCTGGTTCTCTTGAAAGTTCTTCATGATAGCACTCAAGATCACCTGTTCCATGACTTTCCCTGGCACCAAGGTCAGACTGACTGGCCTGTAGTTCCCCGGATCCTCCCTGCAACCCTTCTTGTAAATGGGAACTACATCAGCCAGTCTCCAGTCCAGAGGTACCTCCCCAGTCTTCCAGGACTGCTGGAAGATGATGGAAAGGGGTTTGGCCAATACATCCGCCAGCTCCCTCAATACCCTAGGATGTATCCCATCTGGCCCCATGGACTTGTGGGTGTCCAGTTGGCCAAGCAGGGCTCTGACCACCTCCTCTTGAACTATGGGAGCCTCGTATTGTTCCTCTGTTTCCCGGGTATCTACACAGAGGGAACAGCTTTCTTTACAATTAAAGACTGAGGTGAAGAAGGCATTAAGTACCTCAGCCTTCTCCTCGTCCCCTGTCACTGCTGTTCCCTCTGAGTCCAAAAGGGACTGTATGGTCTCCCTTGTCCTCCTTTTACTGTTAATATACTTATAAAAAGATTTTTTATTGTCTTTTGCAGACTTAGCTAATCTGATCTCTAGCTCAGCCTTAGCCCCTCTGATTTTTTCCCTACATAGCCTCGCTTCCCTCCTGTAGTCCCTCCAAGAGGCCTGACTCCCCTTCCAGAACCTATAAATATTCCTTTTTTTTCTAATTTGACTCAAGATTTCCCTACTTAACCAAGCTGGTTTTTTCCCCTGCCGGCCTTTTTTCCAGAACACGGGGATGACTTTCTCCTGAGCTGCCAGGATCTCCTTTTTGAAGAGCTCCCAGCCCTCATGGGCTCCCTTGCCCTCAAGTGCTGTCTCCCAGGAGAACAGTTCAAAGTCTGCCCTCTGAAAATTTAGTGCTACCGTCCTGCTTAGCACCCTCTTCACTTCACCTAGGACAGAAAACCCTATCATCCCATGATCACTAAGACCTAGGCGACCCCCTACTCTCACATCCCCCACAAGCCCCTCTCTGTTGACAAACAGCAAGTCCAGGAGGGTACCTTCTCTTGTAGGTTCATTAACCAGCTGTGCAAGGAAGTTGTCTTCCACGCACTCCAGGAACCTCCTAGACTGCTTCCTTTCTGCTGTATTGTACTTCCAGCAGATATCAGGGAGATTGAAGTCTCCCACAAAGACAAGAGGTACTGACTTGGAGATTGACCCCAGCTGTTTAAAGAAGAGCTCATCAGCTGCTTCTCCTTGGCTGGGTGGCCTGTAACAGATTCCCATCACAAAGTCTCCCTTGTTATGGGCTCTACATCTTATAATTCTAGAAGTATCTTTTGTTAACTTGGATTTGATAATTCTTTTAGAAATATATAGAGAAGTGGTAATCTCAAGAGACAAGATTTGGCAGCAATGATAATCTAAGATATTTGAAGCCTGCACCCTGCTTATTCCTACTCCCTGAACTGTGCCAGCAAAACACTTACTGTGACCCAGCTGTGAAGAAGATCAGTGAATTTGGCAGATTCTCCTTCTTTTAAATTTTAAAATAAGACAATTGATTCTCCTAGGGGTAGGAATGAGAGGTGTTATACTGGAAAACCTGAAGACTTGTTGCTGCTGCATGCTCTTTAGTCTAAAACCTCTGATGCAGAAAGGAAATTATAGGAAATTTCATTTAATACCTGTGTTACATGCCCTGACCAACACTTATACCCACAAAAGAAAAGTGAATATGCAACTTCAAAATGAGTCACATTTAAATGAAACATATAGGATGAATCCCACCCCCCACTCTCCCTGCCTCTCCCCATGACTTGTTCGGCTTTATTTTAAATTAAGCCGTGAATATTTCCATGCAACAAAACATCTATGAAAGCTCTGTGTTTTACTTGTGATTACCATGCTACTTTGGAGAAAAGGATGCCAGATGGATAGAACAGGCTGCAGAATGTATTTGAAGTTGACACATTGTGTAGTATGTATAATATAACAAAAATAAAGCAAAAAGAAAGAATCATAGAATCTTAAAATCATAGAATGCTTGGGGTTGGAAGGGACCTTGAAGTTCATCCAGTTCCAAGTCCCCTACCATGGGCAGGGACACCCCCCACCAGACCAGGTGGCTCAAGGTCCCATTCAACCTGGCTGTGAATACTTCTAGGGATGGAGCAGCCACAGCTTCCCTGGGAAACCTGTTCCAGTGCCTCATTGTGAAGAGTTTCCTCCTAATGTCTAATCTAAATCTTTCCCCTTCCACTTTAAAGCTGTTTCCTCTTGTCCTGTTATTACACAACTTTATAAGAAGTCCCTCCCTAGCTTTTCTGCAGCCCCCTTAAGGTACTGGAAGGTGGTTATAAGGTGTCCTCAGATCCTCTTCTTCTCCAGGCTGAATAACATCAACTCTCTCAACCTATCCTCATAGCAGAGGTGCTCCAGCCCTCTGATCATCTTTGTAGCCCTCCTCTGGGCCTGTTCCAACATTATGTTTCACAAAAGCAGTGTAGAGGGGGAGAATCATCTCATTTTCCCTGCTGGCCACGCTTCTTTTGATGCAGCCCGGGATACGGTTGGTCTGCATTGCCAGCTCATTTCACGCATCTCATCAGACAGCACTCCCAAGGCTTTCTCTGTAGGGTTGCTCTCAACCACAGTGTCCCCAATCCTGAACTGAAACCACAGATTGCCTCGACTCAGGTGCAGGACTTTGCACTTGACCTTATTAAACCTCATGATGTTCACACAGGCCCAGTGCTCCAGCTTGTCCAGATCCCTCTCAATGACATCCCATCCTTCTGGTGTGATAACCACACCACTCAGTTTGGTGTAATGTGCAAACTTCTAGAGAAGCCTAGAGGTACTTTATCACTCATATAGTGTAAGTGAGTAAAATATTGTTAATTAATGACGGTTATGATAAGCTATAGGAAGAAGAAAGAAAAATGTAAGTCTGGTATAGGAACTAACCAAACCCATTCAACCAGAATTCACACTGCAAGTGTGAAGCAAATTCTAGAACTGCTGATAAGAAAGCCCACGAGAGTTACTAGAGATCTTAGTGCAGGACATAAACATCATAAAGAAAATAAACCAGTACATTGTCTTTTCTGTGTTAAAATATCCTAGGTCCATCTATACATACATCCTGTTTCTGACAGCATGCAGGAAGAGACAATGAAAGAGTTTTTCTCACCATATTTTACTTTCCCAGTAAACTGTGGTAAAGGATTGCAGTGATGTTGTCTGTGCACTTGATACACTTTGCTTTTGTTAATTTGTCTACATTACCGTTTTGAGCCTGTTTATGCATAGCTGACTATCTTTCTATGGTGAGTTCATCAGGCTAGTCACAAGCATGGTATTCCATTTGATGAAGTTGATAACTGCTGTTTTCATTTGTTGTCCTCTATCTCTTGTAAAACTGGAAGGAGAGGATGGGCTTTGCTCCTTCTTCCTCCTTATGTCATGTCTGATCTGATGGGCCCCCTCTGATTCCTCTTTGCCAGGTTGAAGAGTCCTAGTTCTACCTAATTTAAAGTTGTATAGAAACACTACATGCTTTTGACCATTCCTGCTCCCCAGCTGTTCTTACTTTCTAGTTCCATCAAAGAACTTAGTTCTTTCTAGAACTAAATGTAAAATACTTGGTGTAGCGACACCAGGGATTTATATTGTCACATAATGCAATACATCTCTTCACTCTAAATTTCTCTCCCAGTAACTCTCAAATGTCTTTTTGACTGCTCAGGCCTCCGGTGGATTTTTAAGAATCATAAACTCATAGAATCACCAGGTTGGAAGAGACCCACTGGATCATCGAGTCCAACCATTTCTATCAAATACTAAATCATGCGTCTTAGTGCCTCTTCCACTCATGCCTTGAACACTTCCAGGTAAGGTGACTCAACAACCTCCCTCTGCAGCCTGTTCCAGTGCTCAATGACCCTTTCTGTGAAAATTTTTTTCCTAATGTCCAGCCTAAACCTTCCCTAGTGGAGCTTGAGGCCATTTCCTCTTGTCCTGTGCCCTGTCACTTGGGAGAAGAGGATAGCCCCCTCCTCTCCACAACCTCCTTTCAGGTAGTTGTAGAGAGCAATGAGGTCTTCCCTCAGCCTCCTCTTCTCCAGGTTAAACAACCGCAGCTCTATACAAACTATAGAAAAGAACTACAAGGTCTTCTCCATGAGTGCTAGCTGCTCAAACAGGAATTTCCCAGTACAGACATTCTTAGTGTTCATTCTCCTCTCATTGTGTATTATTTTGCATTCACTAAGTCTGAACTCAATTCACTATTTATTATACTTTCAGCTGATGCTCCACACATTCATTATAGTTCTGGAAGAATGTATCTGTACTAGGGAAGAGTTTTGTCTGTTGGTGCTCAAGTCTGTGTGAAATGAAATAAACAATGTAAAAGAGTCAGTGGTGTATGGCGATTATATCAGCATGTATTAGTGAACTCTGGAGATCGTCTCCTCTGCCTGCCATGGCTGTTCAGAGGAGGCTGATGTCTCTACATCCCCCAGGGCACTGCTTTGATCCACACATATAGAACTGGTGTCCCAAACTGAAGTTACTGAAGACTTATGACCACCGATATAATGATCCATTTTATTTGTATGCCTACTTGTTGAACTCCTCCTGTGAAATATATTATTCATTGCATCAGAAGATAAACCTTTAACTATGTAACTGTTGCAATCCTTCAATGATTTCACTCAAAAAATATGTAAAAGAAGCTATGTATAATGTTTGCCTCTGGTTCTTCTATGTAGTTAAAATACATGAGATTTATTCTCAGCTGTTAAACCAGCCACCCCCTTTCTTATCTTCCTGATAACTACTTGCAACATCTGCCAATTCTTATTTAGGAGTGCACCAAGATACAATGAGCTCTAGGACAATTACTTTGAGCTAAGTACACTATTATCAGGATGCTTTTGTTTTGGTTTTGGAAAAAATATGTTCAATGGGAATAAGATAAAATCACGTGACTTTTTAATGGTTTAGAAAGTATATATTGGCAAGGGCTTGTCTCTAACAAATACTGTTTCTTCTTTAAATGACATTGGGGAAAACCCTATCATAACTCTTTTTAACTATTGTAAGACAACAAGATCTACCCAAATAGCGTATGGTATATTTCTCATTTTAATCCACAGCGTATCTCTTTGACAAACTTCAAAAAATCCTCATAGACACGGGGGCACAACACCAACAGACAGAGGGCTCAGGAAAGTAAAAAAAAATTTTTCCAGGTATCTCAATGAGAACAGATCTTGTCAAAAGAAGGTAAAAGATAAGACAATGCAATTTGAGTGGATGGGGATAGGTGGTCCTTCTGCTGCCACAGAAAGCCTGATGTATCTGCTGTCATTTACAGAAAATTGTATTTCCTTCTGAGATTCTTTGTGGTTTGTTTTGGGTTATTTTTGGCATACTTGCATGTTTAGGAAAAGTTCTGTTTTAATCCCTACTCAGTATTGAAAAACACAGAGGAAGGGCAACTTAATGCACTTTCAAATGGAAAGATAATTCAATACACAATTTATTGATTTTTTAATTTTTGATAGCAGCTCATTAAATACTGTGAAAAATAACAATTAAAAGCACAAATACAAGCAAGGAATTTCTGTTTAGCATCACAGAAGCCCCAGTCCTGCACACACATATGTGGAAGATTCTGGGACTACCTACTGAAGCAACTGCAGCTGACAGAGGTTGCATGGCTGAAGCATATATTAATATGGCAATGTTTTCAGAATCTACAAGTTAGGGTATGTGTTTTACAGATTACATTTTTTTCACCTGTCTAAAGCCTAATTAAAATCTCAGTGAAGTTGATGGAAAAGGTCCACATGCTCATTAGAAGTCAAAATCTGTAAGAAAAAGTCACCCCCCTCAGATGGTCAGTGGAGCACCAAGTATCTGTTGTTTGGGTTTTCCCATTTGGACACATGTGTGTCTGATAGAGCTTGGGTAAAGCTGTCTTGAGCTTGTAATCCAGTATAAATATTTCCACACCGGGTCTAAAAAACTAATGGTGCGTGCACGAAGCAATGTAGAGAGGTCATCTGCTTATGAATTGGCTGGTGGGGTGGTTCTGCTGTGGGGAGGAAGAAGGTATGATCAAACCACTTATTACTACCAAGTACCTGCAGGGAAACCTTTGGAAGGTGAAAGGGAAGAGAATGACCATTGTGGCTGCAAGCAACTTTGATCCTAGTTTGCATTTTCAAAGTTAACTTAAACATCTCTCACATTACAAAGCAATTTGCAACAGACATTTGCCTTTACACTGCTCCTTAAAGAGCAGGTTTATCTCTTTTTCATACTGACGCAGACATACAATTTTGGACAACCTTCCTTTCTTATGGACAAAACCCACATTGGTAAAGAACACTGCAAAACACAAAATCATGATGAAAACTTATGCTGAACAAAAGCAGTAAAACTGCTAATAGTTATGGTTGCTCAATAGGTATAAAGTAGTTCCCCCTCCTTCTCTTCCCTCCAGCACCTTGGAGAACTAAAATGGAGCCCAAACATCACCACGCAGTTTAGATGAAAATATTATTAGTTGAAGTAAATATCTTTGATATTAAATTGCTTCACTTGCCCATTTTGTTAATTCACTGTAAGGGAGACTTAATTGGTGCCTGACCAGGGCAAATTTCTGCTCAGACTTGTAATCTGAGTGGATGTGAAGAACACTTACATTTATATACACATAAATAAAAGTATGATCATATTATGAATTCAGTGACTAAAAGTTTCATGTCTTTGTGACCAGTTAGCATGAAGAGCAGCCTGAAGCACCAGAAGTGTCCCCAGTATTGCCTGAAATGCTACAAAACTGACTTTATCCTAGCCACAATGATATTACACCTTCAAGATTTAGATAATTTATGAAACATTTAGTATTATTGCTAGAGTCTAGTTGTGATGATTTGCATGACAGCACAGTGCTGCTAGGAGCAGCAAAATAATCCTTAAGAAATCATGTCAAGGATCCAGTGAGTAAGGTAAGAGTCTTCTCTTCTTGGAGAACATGTATGACAACAAGTGAGGGGCAGAGGATTCATCTGATCCATTTGTGCAGATCTAAGCTTCCCTTTCCAGTGTCCCTAGGCATCCGAGCTCTATGGCACTGCAAAGAACTTTGATCAGATGCCATATGTGACCTCATTGCTCTCTACAACTACATGAAAGGAGGTTGTAGAGAGGAGGGAGCTAGCCTCTTCTCCCAAGTGACAGGGGACAGGACAATTGGAAATGGCCTCAAGCTCTGCCAGGAGGGGTTCAAATTGGACATTAGGAAAAAAAATTTCACAGAAAAGGTCATTGGGCACTGGAACAGGCTGCCCAGGGAGGTTGTTGAGTCACCTTCCCTAGAGGTCTTTAAGGGATGGGTGGACAAGGTTCTGGGAGGCATGGTTTAGTGTGCGATAGGAATGGTTGGACTCGATGATCTAGTGGGTCTTTCCAACGTGGTTATTCTATGATTCTATGTGGCAGGACAGTTTCAGAGGCTGAGTTTTTTAGCTAAAAGTTAAAAGGAAGTATTGCTTGTACTATGGAGAAAAAGTTTATATTCTTGTAACTAGAATACTCTGAAATATGCTGTTGATGAGTCCATAGTAACTATATAATAATCGTCCTAATAGCCTTAAGGGTCCCATAATATATTTTCCAGTTATAATGTGAAATATGTGCATATTTTGTGAAATGACTGACAATTTAAATAATTTTAGAAATTAGTCTCAAAAGTGGAATTAAGTGAGTCTATCATTCTGTGGAAATACATGTTAAGAAAAATAATGCCAAGTTTTGAGAAATTATTGACATGGTAATTTTATCAAATGTCTGGATGAAATAATCATTTTGCAAAATGACTGGAAATTCTAGTCATTTTGCAAATGACTCATTTTGCAATGTGAATAGAGCATACTTGTGTGTTTGCAAGTGAAATTAATGCCCAAAGAAATGAGGGACTAACAAGCAATCCCTACTCCCCAAATTCACTCCTCAGGACTCTGAACTTCTTACACCCTGCTCCAGTAATGCATCTGTCTCTTGACCTGAGCTGTCCCTGCTAGGTTAAATATAGGCTTGCTGGTAAGATGATTTTATGTAGGATGTTCACTAAACAGAAGTCTGTAATTCTGTTTCACTTCTGCTCCAAGTAAATAGAAGAACAGATGTGTTAGTGCTGAGACAGAGACGCAGCTTCTTAACTGCTTCTGCTAATCTGACCCAAATGTATTTTGCAGTTTAAAAAATTAGCAGAATGTCCAAATGCCAAGATTTCTACAACTAAATACGCAAACAATTACCAGGCTTATGTGAATATGTGGCTGTGTGAGCCTGTGGGTGTACATGTGCATGCTCACAGTAAATCCACACCCATGTGGACTGCCATTAATCATTTTGGGATATGTATTCCTGGCTCATGAGGATACATTCAAAGAACAAATATTTGGGTTTGGAGTGCATTAAATGACATTAAAAAAAATGTTTCATGAAGGAGGAGATCCCCGAGAACCACACAATGGATTTTCTCTTCTAGAGTATTAAATGATTGGTACAAGCTACTGAAGATGAGTGTTAAAATCTAAACTATGTGGAACAGAGTTGATCTCTTCCTGCACATACACACAATAAACAGGATCCCATTTATGACCAATGGCAGAAACTTGATTAAGTCCTTTTCCAGGAGAAGGGTACTTCAGTCTTCAGGCCTTCCCACTTGCCCTGTCCTCAATGATGACACTGTACTAGATCTCTTATGCAAGCTTGCTTAGTTCATCAATTCATGACATTATGAAAAAAACACAGAACATGTGGTGATCACCTGAAAGCATTTATACTGGAAGTTTTGATCCTTGCTAGCAGGCAGCTGAAAAAGAATATAGACCTTTAATATCAGCACTGGTGAGGCCACTCCTTGAATATTGTGTCCAGTTCTGGGCCCCTCACCACAAGAAGGATGTTGAGGCTCTGGAGCAAGTCCAGAGAAGAGCGACAAGGCTGGTGAAGGGGCTGGAGAACAGACCCTATGAGGAGCGGCTGAGAGAGCTGGGGTTGTTTAGCCTGGAGAAGAGGAGGCTGAGAGGAGACCTCATTACTCTCTACAACTACCTGAAAGGAGGTTCTGGAGAGGAGGGAGCTGGCCTCTTCTCCCAAGTGACAGGGGACAGGACGAGAGGGAATGGCCTCAACCTCTGCCAGAGGAGATTTAGGCTGGAGATTAGGAGGAGTTTTTTCACACAGAGGGTCATTGGGCATTGGCACAGGCTGCCCAGGGAGGTGGTGGATTCACCTTCCCTGGAGGTGTTTAAGGCACGGGTGGATGAGGTCTTGAGGGACTTGGTTTAGTGTTAGATAGGAATGGTTGGACTAGAAGATCCGATGGGTCCCTTCCAACCTGGTTGTTCTGTGATTCTGTGATTTAAAAATGAATATACACACTGATATCTACCATGCAATTCTTCGGTAGTAGCTCAACAAAGCTAAAAGCTCTGAGGAGACCTTATTGCAGCCTGGCAATATTTAAAGGGGTCTTATAAAAATGTTAGGGACAAATTTATCAGCAGGGCCAGTTCTGATAAGACGAGAGGTAACGGTTTTAAACTAAAAGAGAGTAGATTCAGACTAGATATAAGGAAGAAATTTTTTACAATGAGGATGGTGAAACACTAGAACAGGTTGCCCAGAGAAGTAGTAGATGCCCCATTCTCAGAAATATTCAAGGTCAGGCTGGACAGGGCTCTTAGCAACCTGATCTGGCTGAAAATGTTTCTGCTAACTGAGAGGAGACCTTAGGAGGCTGAGGGGAGACGTTATTGCTCTCTACAACTACCTGAAGGGAGGTTGTGGAGAGGAGGAGGTTGGCCTCTTCTCCAAAGTGACATGGGACAGGACAAGAGTGAATGGTCTCAAGCTCCGCCAGGGGAGGTTCAGACTCGACATAAGGAAAAAAATTCTTCACAGAAAGGGTCATTAGGCACTGGAACAGTCTGCCCAGGGAGGTGGTTGACTCGCCTTCTGTGGAAGTGTTTAAGGTGTGGGTGGATGAGGTACTGAGAGGCATTGTTTAGAGATTGGTGGGAATGGCTGGACTCCATGATCCGGTGGGTCTCTTCCAACCTGGTGATTCTATGAGTATATGATTCTAACTGCAGGGGGATTAGACTAGGTTCCTTCAAACCCTACCCATTCTATGATTCTATGATTCTATGATTCCTAGATTCTACTAATTGGAGGAAAAAAGCAAAAGGCTCCACTATGCTCAGATAACCTCTATATTCCTTTGGATGAAGGGCATTAAATCCTGCATTCCCTTAACTCCTCATCACTGGCCCCCTGCAGCATATCTCTTCTTTTAATCTGTGGCTAGTTTGAAAATGTTCATCAGAGCTGCATAGCTGCAGTTTGAAATGGACCAAAGTTCATGGTAATGGCAAAAATGTAAAGTTGCCTGAGGCTGAAACAGTTCTTTGGCTTGAAACAGTTGTAGCTGGAAGATGTTGCCTGCCATTTTAGTTGCTTTTTGTTTTGTTGTTACAGAAGCCCAAACATCAGGAAAATTCAGCTATTACCTACATAGGAATAAAGAATAATTGAAAGGAGTTGCTTAAGCAAGGATGGAAAACAAGGTTTCCGATTTCTAAGCCTTGTGTAATGTATGGTCCATGATGTTAAGTCTACATTTCTCAAATGAGACTACTAGCAGTTATCTCTTCACACAATGGTCCCACTACCCAGAAGAAGGAGGACTTTTGTTATTTTACTACTGTCAGATAGTCTCACCTTCCAGTTTCAGGTAAGAAATGCTCAGAGGAACAACTGAAAGGGTGACCCTGAATTTCCTTTGACTAACAACATCTTCATACTGTGGAGTTCCTAATATGACTGCACTGTGAAAGAGAAATGATTCAGGCTTCAGGTATGAATACAGAACAATTTCAACAAAAGATATCTTTGACTCCCAAAATATCACCTCTTTCTTCTTATCTAGTCATTTTCTCCCTAGTCTGTACTTAGGTTGCACTGAAAAAAGTCGTTCTGGAGAAATATCTGTTATCCAAACACAGATCTGACTCAGTGAGTTTTCTGAAGCAAACCTATACTTCAGTTGTGTCAGACACTCTGAACTAGAACATTAGTGTTATAAAGCTCCCTCCAAATATTTGTTTTTAGGGAGAGGACAATCCAGAATTAGAGGAGACTGCCTTCATGAAAATGTAGTTGCTAACGAATCTCAAGCATATGTTAAACCAAACTTAAACACCATGAATAGAAATTCACTTCTATTCTTTTCAGTCTGAATCATATTTTAAAATTTTATATATCACATCCATACATATGTAACATACACACACAAACCCATGTATAGATTTTAGCATAATGGTAGAGATAGCACATACGTGCACGGCTGAACTTCTCTGTGTGTGTGTAACATCTGTCAAATAAAGAGGACTTTTGCTGACTGATGTAAGCACATTGACCTGGAAACAAAATAATGATGGTACAACTAAAGCAGTAAAAGAGCAATGTCTCCAGACCAAATTTACTCAACAGCTAGAAAAATGAATATACAACACTGAACAAACTGTAACAGTCTCAAACTTTGTTTCTTCTCAACGGCCATGACAATATTTGGAAACCACCTGTGAAACATACACAAGGACTGGCATTATTTCATGGTTTTGCTGCTTACTTTTCCTCAAAAAAGGGACCTTCAGACCTGTGCACCTGGAGGACATCATATACAGTAAAACAAAAAAAAGGGAACCTACTCAGAACTACTTATTTGCCTCCAAGACTTCTTTGGGGATGTAAAAATCCAGTAATACTGAACTGCTACTAGGGTAACCCAAATACAATACATAGAATCCTTTCGCTAGCCTGTTATTTTATAATTTATCAAAATGTTTAAATGCTCCTTCAGTTGGCTATTAAAAAAAATATTATTAAATGGAAGAAAGACTCTTCAGAAGGCTTCGAGTTTTAATGCATTTTACAGAACACCCGGTCAGAGCATAATGAAGGTGCAAAAACCCTGCCAAGGGCTCAGTGAATGGATAAAGTGTTAGAGGTCCTGTGTGTTTTCAGAAGACGTTAGACAGTATAATTTCAAAATTAGGACAGGACACTTCTCCCTTTTCAGTCTGAAGGCCAAGTGTTAAAGTATATGGGCACACTGTGCTGGACAGACTGCATCCTTAAAATTGTATTCAGGTGAGATGTTCAAGGGATGAAATGCATGGAAAATGGTAGACAAAGCTTGGGGTCCTTAAGTTAACCTAAAAGTTTCTGTTTCATACACAGGCTTCTCTTCTTTAAATGCTAAATACTAGCTTATGTCTGCCACACCAAAAGAGTATATATTCTGATTTGTATGCATTTCAGGGTTCTTATGCGTTTTAATTAAAAGCAAGGAGACAGGTGCAAAACCAGGAGCCCATTCTCAGATACTGGAAATATTAACTAAAAGTTGATGGAACTGCACCCATCTTAAACCTGATACAGGAAGGAAAACAGAAAACACAGAGAGGAATGTACTCAAATCCTTAATTTGTGTTTGAAGATTTGTAAGATTGGTGAAGCCAAAAATCTAGATGTGAGTTTGGCAAGTGGCACAAATCCCAACTCAAACCAATCAGGAACTTTGGACTCTCAAGTTCTGTTTCCAAATCTGCTGTTGGGCCTTGGGCATATCTTGAATCTGGGATGAATAAATAAATCACGAAATCAGGAGAAAAAGTTTTTAACTTCCCTTATATGCAGTGAGATTGTTTTTATATTCACTCATTCTTGATATCAGTCCCTGCAGACAGGATTTACAGTGGTCTGTTTCTTGGGAACTACTCTGACTGACCATTGCACCTGCTGTTTTCTTTCTAGACAGCAGGGAATGCTGGTGTATGGAAGTAACTCTCCCTATCACGTGCAGAAATGCATCTTCCTCAGTTAGAAAAGCACAGAGAACATTCCTTGCACAATCTGGAATTTATTTATTTATGGAACAGTTGTATTCAGACAAAATGCCAAACTGGTTTTCAAGTACAGAATACTCTTACCTTAGACTACCCTGCTTTGCTAGAATTTCTAGCAGCCTTAAGGGAGGATGTCCTATTTTACTGCACTTGCTACTAGTGCTTCAGTCAAGAAGGTTCTTCATGCTGCAGTCATAGAAAACCTACCTTATCTCCAAGATGGAAGACTGGTCTTTAAGTTGCTAACCTCTATTCTCAAACATGTAAACAGTCCAAAGATCTCTCAGAGCTGCAACTAGCTGATTTTTACGGTCCCTTCCAACCCAAACCATTCTATGATTACATAATATGACAAAACAAAGGCATTTATGTTCCATGACTATTTTCTCTTGCCAGACCCAGTGAGGACAACATACAGATGTACTTTAAGACTTCCAGTTTTCTCAAGAGAGAAAGCCCTTTTGGTAGGCATCCGTACTTTTATGATAAACTTAAGGTTTTTCTAGGTTTTAATTTATTACACTGAAAGTTAGCATCATCTTTTCCATTCTGTACATTTCCAATGGTGACACTGAAATTTGAAAATTAATAGTATCATTAAAAAAACCCTAAAGCCTTTTTAGCAAAACCACATTCTTTACACTTTTTGAATCAGAGGATATTTAGGAGAAGATTCTCCATAATAACTGAGCTCCAAAACAATTTCTACAGGGACATACTCCACATTGCATTCAGAACCTGCACTCTCCATGAAAAAAAATTGTTCCACACTTATGTAGCCCCTCAAGAGTATCAAATGGTGACCTTTGCTAATGGATAGAGGAAAGAAGGATGATACTGTGTTTGGGCTGCAGTTGCAAACCAGGTAGCAGGGAAAGGAGGCAGTGCAACTGTGGCAGAGATATGCACAAGTTTTCATCTGACTTGACTTTCCGGATCATAAATCTGCTGACCTTGAGGGTGATCCTCATTCTTTGACAACAATCTACAAACCTTTGGCAAGCAGCACCATAGGAATCAATGCCAATACCAACAACAGCAAAGGCTATAGTTTGACAAACTGGCAAGGAGTGCACCATGGTAGAGATTCTGCCACCCTTGGGTTTTGTGCCTCTGCCTCAGCTATGGGTACTCCAAATGCCCAAGGAAAGGAAAATCAAATGAGTGGTTAGACTCTAAAATCTTGTGCAGAATGAAATATTATAAGGCAGATGATGTGGCTGCTATGCAAGGACATGTAACAGAGGAAATCGCAGATTGTGTGCCATCAGGAAGGAGATGTTGTGGTTGGAAGGAGAGATCATTTTGTCTCCTGGGACTCCTAAGTATGGGGTCCCACTAGGTTTCAGGCAGTCCAGCTGTAATGCCACTGAGACATTGTCTAATTCATACATAGGTATACACAATGATACAAACCATGTACTAGATGAGTCAGTAACTGAATTGTAGTAGAGGTCACATCAGGCTGGTACAAAAGATACTGACTGGGATGGCAAGCTGTTGTACAGAGCTCCACATACATAGAATTACATGTGTCTATCATAGAATCACCAGGTTGGAAAAGATCCACCAGATCATTGAGTCCAACCATTCCTATCGCACACTAAACCATGCCCCTTAGCACCTTATCCACCCATCCCTTAAACACCTCCAGGGAAGGTGAATCAACCACCTCCCTGGGTAGCCTGTTCCAGTGCCCAATGACTTTTTCTGTGAAAATTTTTTTCCTAATGTCCAATTTGAACCTCTCCTGGCAGAGCTTGAGGCCATTCCCTCTTGTCCTGTGCCCTGTCACTTGGGAGAAAAGGCAAGCACTCTCCTCTCTACAACCTCCTTTCAGGTAGTTGTAGAGAGCAATGAGGTCTCCCCTCAGCCTCCTCTTCTCCAGGCTAAGCAACCCTAGGTCTCTCAGCTGCTCCTCATAAGATTTGTTCTCCAGCATAGATTACTTACTTTTAACAGCTCACATGGATGGATAAGCTCCTTCTCTTTGAGTTCAGCATCACCTGTGGTAAGAGTGTCTGATCTACATATCTACTACCCTGTTTAAGCAGCTGAAGACCTACCTGAATTTGTGATTCAACAAGCTATGCATGATCCTATCCAGGTCTGATTGTCTGGTGCTGTGCACTGACCTGTGCATTGCTGGATGTGAAACTAGTTGTTTAAAGGGAGATGGTGACGTTTCAAGTGGCCTTCAGCAAGCTTGCAGATGACACCAAACTGGGAGGAATGGTTGGTATGCCAGAGGGTTGTGTTGCCATCTAGAGGGTCCTTGACAGGCTGGAGAAATGGACTGACAGGGACTCTGTGTAGTTCAGCAAGGGGAAATGCAAAGTCCTTCACCTAGGGAGGAAAAACTCCATGGGCCTTAAGAGGGCTACACAGCCAGAATGCATCTTTGCAGAAAAAGGCCTGATAGACCTGATTGACAACAAGATGAATGTAAGCTAATAGTGCAACTTTAACATCTAAGAGGGGTGATGGTATCCTGAGCTGTATTAGCAAGAGTGTTAGCAGTAGGTTGAAGGAGGAGATCTATTCCCTTTATTCAGCCCTGGTAAGGCCACAGTAGGAGTGCTGTGTCCAGTTCTGGGCTCCCCAGTACAAGACAAAAATGAATGCCCTAGATAGAGTCTAGCAAAGGGACATTAAAATGATTAAGGGACTGGACCATCTACCCTATGAGGAAAAGCTGAGAGAGCTGGGACTGTTTAGCCTAGTTAAGAGAAAGCTCAAGACGATTTTATCACTGTTTATGAATACCTGAAGGAAGGGAACGGAACCAGGCTCTTTTTAGAGGTGCTCAGTGACAGGATCAGAGACGATGAGTGCAACCTGAAACACAGAGAGGTGGTGGAATCCTCTTTCTTGGAAATATTCAGAAGCCATCTGGACATGGCTCTTCTAGTCAACCATCCCAAGGCGGTACTGCTTGAGCAGCCAGATGGACCAGACAACCTCCAGAGGTCCCTACCAACCTCAGCCATTCTGCTGTTCTGTGATGCTGTATTATAGTGTTGCATGACATATTTTTAAAGCAGCATTCCGGGTGTCCTTTTAAGTGAGCATTGACTCTCACAACTTGGTATGTTACAAATACCTCTCTTATGAGGAAAAACTAAGAGATTTGAGGTTGTTCTGCCTGGAGAAGAGAAAGGTCCAGGGAGAACTTAGTGCGACATTTTGATATATAAAGTGGGCTAAAAGAAAGATGGAGAAAAATTTTTACTAGGGCCTGTAGTGACAGAACAAGGGATAATGGTTTTAAACCAAAAGAGAGTAGGTTTAGATTGATTGTAAGGAAGAATTTTTTTTCATGATGGCAGCAGTGAGACAGTGGAACAGGTTGCTCAGAGAAGTTGTAGATGCTCCATCCTTGGGAGTATTCAGTACCTGGTTGGATGGGGCTTTGAGGAATCCTATCTAGTGAAAGATGACTCTGTCCATAGCAGGTGGTTTGGACTAAATGATTGTTAAAGGTCCTTTCTGACATGAACCGTTATGTGATTTTATGATTCTATTTAATTTATGATAGCTTCAAATAACTACAATAATGATAACTGAACCAGTTTCACTATTAGCTAAGTACCTTGCTGTTGGTTTCAGTGTTGGCTCTGTTTTTTACTGAAACTCCTCACATTATCTGGGAAGGAAGCCAAACGGTGCTGAAAGATCAGTTTATGCAAAACAGAGCTATTTATCAGCTTCCTAACACAGGGCAACAGGATACACACTGTCCTGATGTTTCATTCCCTGCACTTTTCCCCTCTGAGACTCCAACCTATCACTAACAATCCTCCCTGGGATGTCTGGAGCACCTTCCCTGCCGCAGGCACTGGAGACTGACTTTCCTACGTGTAGTTTACTTTCCTCTCTTTTTGCAGCAATGGCAGATCTGTAAGTGTCAGATATGAAGGTTTCACAGGAGCTGAGGCTGGAGTCACTCCTGCCAGAGAAAAGCTCCTGAATCAAAAGCGAAAAAAGGTGGGTTGGTTTTGTTTCTGTTTTTTTTGGGTTTTTTTTTTTTTTAATTTTCTCTCCCTGAATAGGCCACATTTGCACAGCCAAGCAATGATCTAGAAAGAATACAGTAATTGCTACTGCATATTGCTTTTTAATACTAAACTCCTATTCTGATGGAAGCAGTTAAGAAGAGTAGCTCCCATAGAACTGCAGCCTTGATTTTCATAATAGGATACTGTATAAAGACAGGTTATTTTTAGAGACCTAGTTCATCTGGTAAATGTCAGATTGCAGCTGAAATATTACTTTCATGATCCATACACATGTATTTTTATGAATGGCTCTTAAGGGACACTTTTTGCTTTCAAGCCAGTGTTTGGTGACATTTAAAATTATAAAAGCAGCATTATGAGGAATAACCTGGCCCAAGAACCCTTTAAAGCCATAAGCACATGCAGCAGATGTGTAGCATCTGCATGTAGTAATAGTTCTTCCATTCACCAGAGTGTGCAGGCTCTGCACAAAATCTCATGGACAAAGCTGCACAGGGGCATAACCGTCACATTAGTTGGGCTGCTTTGTCTGCCTCTCCACTGTTTCATGCTTTCACTGAGCAGGCAGCCTGTGGAGAGAGCTCCTCTCAAAGTTTGCAGGCCTCCCTGGTACAGCTAAAACTTTGCAGCAGCTTTGCACCTCGACACTCCCCTGCCCTCAGAAAAATGCCATTTATCCAATAGTAGAGCATTGCTGGCCCTCAGTGTCTTTCAGTGGAAAACACCTGAAAAGTTCAGTCTCTTTTGTGTCAGGCAAACAGCCTACAGCAAGATCTACACATATCCATCAGGACCCTGTCTGAGCCTATATCTTTTTTCTCTTTCCTTCTCTTTTTTTTCTTTGTTTACTTTCCAGGATTTGTCTGAAGCGTTTCCAGTCTAACTTTACCCAGCTTCACTTCTGAACTGACATTTCCCCCCTGTATTTTATTTTTTCCATGGGCAGTCTCACTTGAAACTTCCAGCAGCTTAATGGCTAAATCTGCTGACTTGCAGCATCCCCAGGGAGTTAATTCAGTCAGCCTCTGTCTGTTGGTCTCTTCAAAGAGCTCCAGCTCAGAGCTATGGCAAGCTGGCAGCTTGCTGTGCTTTTAAATACATAACTGAACAAACTGAATGTCAGCACAGGAGAACTGGTAAGGTGGCGAGAGAAGCTCTGGATTTGTGAAGGAAAGAAGTTCAAGAGATGGGAAAAGGATTTTGACAAAAATTCACAGATACATCACAGGAAGCAACCCAAGGTTGGGAATGCAATCTGCAAGGTATTGAGATTATATGAATTTTATGATGATATAGCGGAACTTTAAGATTTTCTTTTGGGTTTACTTGAAATGTGCCACTTTGTTTTGGGATGCATACCCCTTTAAACCTCTCCTTCCCTTATTTTTAAGAAAGTATGTGTTGCTTTTTTTTTTTAAAGGTCATCTTAGCGTAAAACAATGTTTCATTTCAGGACTGGTGAAAAGTAGTATTTCAGCTTTCCATATGCAACACAAATCCATCTTTAAAAAAGTGAAATTTATTTTTCTTGATAGTTTCAAACCCTCCCCCCCATTACTTTTGCTGGGACAGGTTCCTAAATTTGAATGGATTCATGAGTAGTTTTAGCTTTTCCACAACTCTTTTTGTGGTTGGATCCATGGAACACAGTAGCCATATGGCGCAAACAGCCCTTGTGTAGAAGAGCAGTTTCAAGGCTGAGCCATCATCCTGGTGGAACTCAGGAGGCCTGAGTAAAGCATCTGACTCTGCTAACTGACTTCATGTTGGCCTTTACCCAAGGCCAAATTCTTAAAGATATTTTGGCAGGTTTTTTGTTAAGAGGTGCCAAAATAGGCTAGGCATCTCATACACACACTGACATAATTTCCTGACAACTACAGCTAGTGAAAACCCTGGGATGATGTAGGATGATATTGCTTCCCTTGCACTTCATCACTCTCTTGCTATATTCAGGGTGCAAAACCATTGAAACAGGTCACCCAGGGGAGCTGCTGGACTCTGGATGTGGCACCCAGATCAATAAGAAGCAATTGTGACCAGCCCCTGATCAGCTCATTGCAATTAGTTGTTACATGACAAGCTGGCAACCCACTGCACTAATTAAGATGACAGCATAGAAAAAACATTGAGTTGAGGAAGGTATTACATAATACAGAAATGTTTTGGGGGAAATGAGTCTAAACCAGACTTAAGGAAAAGCCAAAACATCACAACAGGGGTTCTGTAAGCTTTCCTGGGTTGAGATCTGCCTGGGACAGGCGAGGGCAATCTTCATTCTATCAAATTTTCCTCATTGTACCTGAGATACTATACTCCTTGGTTACGCAGTTCACAGATTCTTAACACACAGTTACAATTACTTATATTCATACAATTCTGGGATGGTCTTTTTACAGCCTAAATATTAAAGGTCATGGTTGCTCTGAGGGAAGGCATTTTCACTGTCAACATACAGGAGGAGAAGGTGAGAATAGTGTCAAAATAGACATTTGTCCAGGATCACACTCAGCAACAGTACAGAGAAGAGCTTGTCACTCAGTACCAAAACTATTTTTTTCTTTTTATGACCTTGCACTTTTTGCCATGCTGATATTCCACACCTTTGTAACAGACTCTGAACTTCTCAGAGCAGGAACTGCCCTGTTGGCATCTCCTCATTGAAATTAGACCTATGACCACAGGTATTGACACATCCAAGCTATCTGAAAGCTGCCCTACTCACCACAGCACGTGCAGCAGCAGTGACGCAAAGTTCTGTGTGTGTGGAGGAGAAGGTGCTGGAGCTGTGCTGGAGGAAGAAGCATTGGGTCTTGGACAAGGTCACAAATTTAACTTAAAGTTAGCTCAGATGCTGCAATCACATCTTGAGATTACACCTTAGACATAACTGCATGCACTTCATTGAATCCTTATGTTGTTTAAAACATTATACATATATATATATATTACTATACATGTAAACTAACTTATATACAGATTACATGAACTGGTTGTCCAAAGTGATGGCCTGACTTTTTCATTGGTATTGATTATCCTTTGCAGTTCCTGGGAATTACAAATTAAAAGATGAGAAGAGATGATTAATATGGCTGAGCTCTGAACAGCTAGACTTTTCAGAGCTGACAAAATACATACTGTCTTTATTCAAAACTCACTTGTTTAATCAGTTACACTGACTTATAAATTCTTTTCATTAGTAAGGTCTCTTCATTTTTTTCTTCAATTGTATTAACCAACATGCAAAATGTTCCCATCTTTGTAAAGGAAATCACATCTTTCTTAAAGCAAGAGCTTGAATGTGAGGCTTTCATACCTCGAGGAAATGATGCACTGATTTCTCCCTCCCTTGGCACAAGGATCATGGTGGGCAAGGACTAACCTTGAGATGACCATACCATCTCTGCTGGGCCAGATCCTGTACTCTTGAGTAGAAATTCTGATGATCCGGTGGGTCTCTTCCAACCCATAATTCTATGAAATCTTCCCCATTAAATTTACTGTCAGTGGTAAATTCCAACAAAATATCACGTTTGTGGTAAGTCAGTGTTTTGTTGAGCAAAGCATCATTTGCTGAAATATTCTTTATCCACTCCCTCTTTGTCACTGACCAGCCTTACAGTTCTTTGGCTCTTTTGAGGCAAGGACAGGTATGCAACCAATTCACTCCTCTGCTCCAGCTGCAACGACAACCTGCAGGTCACTGCATGGTTGCACACAGCCATGTCCTTCTCCAGCACAGAATGGGGAGATTTTTCAGCAGAGAAGCTTATAAAGGTGCAATTCCTCCACAGTACCTGTGCCTTCACCAAATTTTTTTCTCTTCACCATGCTTTACAAACAGCAAGGCAATGGCACTATCCATATAAAGCACTAAGCTCACATGCTGCTGTAAAAAAAACCCCTTAAGATATGTATTTCTAAGTGGAGTTTCCTACAGAGTATTTAAGAAAGGATTCTTGAAGGATGCACCCCATGCATACATAGAAGTTCCAAGGTGCTTGAGAAGAGAGTGAGTTCATAAAATAAATGCCTTTGTGGAAATTTGCTGCAAAATTGTAATCCATAAGAAACCTCCCTGAGTCAGGCACTTCTATAGATAATTGTTGTCTTTGCTGACACTGCATGTGTTGGGACAGTTCTGTAATTAAGGAGATGAAGTTTTCAGGCTGTTAACTTCTATAAACAGCCACTTCTCATTGAAAATAAAAAATCTCTTCTCATAAAATGAACATAACTAATGAAGCATCTCTATTCTGACAAATGAGTGGACCACACTGTCTTACAAAATGTAATTTTTTAAATCCGAAAGGAATTGAGACAAAAGGGAAAGTAGAAAGAAAAGACTCTGAATGCTAAAGAATCACCTGCAAGTGAACAATAAAAATAAGCAGGTACCATGCATTTGGGAAATGGGAACTGCAAGCCTGAGGGGTTTTTGTGCAATAACTTGTCCTAGTGGCTTTACAAGTGTGCGCCTGCAGGTTTATTCATAGATGCCACAAGAATGGTGTGCTTTCCACAGCAGACTGTGCTGCAAGAAAGAAATATAGTTCACAGATAAGTAGTATTATGTGGAGACAAAACACCCATCAAAAAAACTGTAGGAACTTTAGGGTCTTTATAAAGGATGTTTTGGTGGGGAAAGACATGTATAACAAGAAAGCTATCTTATTTGTATCAGTGTTTAACTTCTCTCCTAACTCCATTAATACTATTATTCTTCCAGGAAGAAAGGTTGACAAAGTTTATTTGGTTTTAATTAGAGAGGTAAAGTGAGAGGTGACTAGGGTTTGCAAACCAGTCAAATTGTTTTGAGAAACTAGTTTACAAATTTTCCTCTTCTTATGATTCGTTCTCTTAAAAAAAACTCTACCTGCTTAAGAAATCTTCCCTAGAATAAATTAAGCTTCCAATAAGTATTAGGGATGAATGTGGAAATTCAAGTGTACTAGAAATAATAATTTTTAAATTGTTTATCCCTGTCTCAGTTTACATTCATACTTTATGAGCTCTTTCCAATGCATGTCTTCAGTGCCTATTACCACAATATGCTCTTCTCAAATACACGCCTGTTAAGCTGACGAGGAAAACAGGCGATCGTGCACTTCATGATTTTCCTTACTGTGATTTTTTCACACTTCGTGAGATGAAAGCTGGGTTTCAGGAATAGAGAAGTGTTTGTTTTGCTGTTTGGGACCTATTCGCCTGAGCAAAAAAAACAGCCAGAAGAAATTTAGGTTCATTGCAATGGTCACAAAGAAGGCCATAAAGCGACTTTTACTAGAGTTCAACTCTTGGTCAATGAGATTCATGTTTGCATATATATCACTGAGCTGTGGGAGTCCTGCAGCAGGTGTTCTGTGGGGAAATGCTCAGCACCACAATGGCACCTGTGCCCATAAAGTCATCACCTACCACTCGAGACAGGCACAGAGGCACTACGGGTCACAGAGGCTCTCTTGACTGCTGCACGGTCAGGGGTTGGGCTCCTTCAACGGGTGAGCTGGTTGGGGAGGATTAATGGCAGAATTACACTCTCCACTTCTTGGGGAAACAACTGCCAGCAATACGATTCTCTTCTCACCCTTGCCAACCCTGCTCAGACAATAGATAGATTTGGCTGCAGCTGGCTAGTGAGCAGACTTAAAGTTGAACACCTGTGGACCAAATATGCACAGCTGCAGCGTGCCAGCGCTGAACTACCTATTGTGCAAGCGATGCACGTGTTGCCTGTGAGTGCCTGTGAAATGATGCAAGTTCAAAGACAGAGCCATTGGGGATGGGGGAAAGAGAGGTTCCAGCAGAACCCAGTTATCTGCTTTTACTCAAATGCCTCCAAAAGTCTCTCTGTGGCAGAGGGCAGTGCAACGTATGGATGAATCCACTTAAACCACTAATCGGACTACATGCCTAAAGAATTAAACGTCTGCTGAGGATGTACTTGGTCATAGTTTCTGATTTTGTTGCATTCAGTTTTTTGTGTTTATTTTGTTTTTGTGTAGGCATTTGCAAGAACAACTAATTCGTGCAATGGCCTATTCTGTTACTGAATTAATACAGAAAATACTAGGGAATCGTTAAGTTACTTCTTTGTGGGCTAATATCTCGAGTGTACTCTGACTATGCAAAATAAAATATACCTATTATTAGCCATAGTAGGTGAGTGTAATGCAGAATCTTATCGGTAGATGTTTCATGGGGCTCCATTTGTTAATAGACCTCATATATCTGCTTAGTCCATTCTTCCTACCCAAGGATACACAAGTTTCAGCAACATAAGAAGTGATCTATTTAAAATTTGAAATACTCCTCAGAGATTTCAGCTCAGACTGCATGCTGAAAATTTAATTCCCAAATATTTGTATCCCTAAAAATGACTTATTCACTAGATGTGCAGTCCAATCTGACTGGCTAAGCACTTTGGCCTTGTAACTTCTTCTAATCGTAGGTAAAGGGCCCTTGAGAAACTGCTTCACACATGTCATCAGGTGTACCAAGATACTTGTACATGACTACTTCTAGAGATGTACTTTGCATTCCCAGTTCTACTAAAGATCCCTAGAAACAGGTCATCACCTCCAGAACAGTTTATTCTGTCAGCCTTTCTTCTTAGGGATGCTTAGAACCATCCAAGGAATAGGCTGGAGGCCTGCCAGCATTCTTATGGACCCTGTGATGTCTTACTAGGTATGTGAAAAGTTATGGGCTCTTGGGCCTCAAGAAAATGATAGAGACAAGGCATGGGATACAAGAATTGTCTTAATGACTACAGATGTCCCATGAATGTCAACTGGACAACGTGGGACTCCCTGTCTCTACACTCTTACTTCTGACCCTTAAAAAAGTTGCATGGACAAGCTGTATGCTCCAAGGCACAACCATGAGTACAGCCATACTTTTTTCCTGATGGGAAACTGACCTCCAGACTTCTACATTTTTAAGTTAGCCTGAAAATGAAAATAACAATTTTGGATTTGTTTCAATTATCTATTATAGTTTTTAATATTTTCAGGAGAAAATGTGCATGAGGCTATTTTTCATTGTGAAAGTTTTATATATTCAAAACAAAAGAAATTAACTTAGCATGATAAGGTGCTTTGGAGTGTCTGTGTTTATTATGCTCTCTGTTTGGCAGTGTGGCTCAGCATGCTTCAGTAAGAATTTGTGGCTTTTGGGAAGCTGTTACTTCCAAAAACCAAACATCCTTGTTTGTCTTCCAAACTAGATGACAACATAAAGAAAAATCACTATTCAGTCAACTTACCCCTACAGTGATATGAATAAAAACTCTAAAATGGATATCCTATACCAGTTTATGGGAGCTATTAAAAGAGTATTGATTTTTTCTACGCTTATTGGGAAATGGAGAGAGGCCACCAAACTCATTTCACAAAGGCTGCTACAAATCCTGCAGCGAGTAAAAGCTTTCAGTCATTCATGGCTGGATTTGAACTGGTAACCCCTTTGTAAAGCTGCTGTAAACCTTCATCACTCTACCTCTCTCTCTGCAGCTTTTACAGACAGCAGATGTCTGTATAGTAGTGCCTGTGATCTCTAGTTTCATCTGTCTCTCCTAATTTATGATGTAATATCCGTTAGACAAGTCAGAAGTCAGGAGGGACAGGCACATCATCTATTCTGACCTCCCATCTAGCACAGCCTATGATATTTCACCTGGACACTGGTATAGTAAGCTCAAAGAGAAAAGTGAGTTTACAGCACAAGTACACAGCAGATTAAACTATGTGCCACAGATGGAAAAGAGAGATGAAAAGTCACTGCTGTTCAAGAACTCTCCAGTTTCAAAGATGAAGAGAGTTGAGAGAAATTCAACAGATACCAGCAGACAAACCTAACTCTGTCGTGTAGAAAGTGGGGAGAGTACCTAAATCAAAAACAATGAAGCAAGAAAATCAAGAGTGAGAGCAAAACAGCAGCCAGAAATTTCTGCCAACCTGATCTGGAGGAAAATCCTATCTTAGGTCCAGATATGGTGATCAGCAGACCCCTGGATATGACAAGAAAGAACAGCGGCAAGAATACAGGAAATAAAACTCTGCATTGCAAGATGCCTCTCTCTTTCCTTTTCCCTTCAACCTTCTAAGGAAGGCCAAAGTGGGGAAAAAGAAGGCTGCTTTGCATGGCTAATTTAAGATTTGCTTTTTATAAAGGTTTATAAGGGCACCTGGAGACATCGGGCATGTGACAATGAGGAGTGATGAGCGTAATGTCATTTCAAGATGAGAAGATAAATCATGGGGAAAACTAGTCCTCAGAATGAGCAATGACATTAGGGCAGCTCTCTTGAGCCCTGACTTCCCTGACTAGGAAACAACTGACTAATAAGGATCATGCATGAAATTAACCTACTGTTGGAGGGCAGGGGTGGGAGGGAATGACAGTTTTGGTTTGTTGCTTTTATTCTATCAGGGAAAAAGCATCACTGGAGAAAAGCCAGTCCAGACTCCATAGTTTTTAACAAATTAAGAATGGGGCAAGACACAAGGTACAGAGGGGCATGGTTCAGAGATTGATGGAAGTGGTTGGACTTGATGATCCGGTGGGTCTCTTCCAACCTGGTGATTCTATGATTCTAAGGACTGCAAGCAAATATAAAGATTAAAACTATATTTGGTGGAATTAGGCATCCTGTTTCTTTCAACTATGTAAAAGTTTTAGAGAGAAAAAATGCAGTGTGTTCCCTGAAATTAAGTGAAATATTAGAGCTTTTAACAGATCAGAATTCTTAGCAATCACCTTCCTGTTGATTTACTGCTTCCATTTTCATATTAAAGGGACAGGTGTCCCAGCAACACTGTTTGTTGCTGCCAAACAGCATGGTGTGGCTTCACCTGTGCAACTAATTTTACTGATTTTAATGGGATTTCTAAAGCAAGAAAAATTGCATGCATGCTTATTTTTTTTTTCAGGCTGAGTTTAAGGCTTTGCCTTCACAGAGTGCAATAGTTTGTTTTATGTTTGCATTTGCCCTGTGCTTTCTTCCATTTATCCACATCAAACTACTGAATCTGAATCAAGAGGGACTTCAAGAAGTAAAACCACAGTACATGGGATGTATTTGTAAGAGTATTGAATGGAGTGAAGAGTGTAATGTTCATGGCTGGTTCATACAGGTGTCTGTTCAGAGTCACCTGCTAGGGAGGTGAGTCCCACTGCTCAGCATGTTCACTAGGTCTGAATGACTCTTCATCCACTATTTCCAAGTTTCCCCTTCTGGCCATTTTTTGATATTGTGGATATAAACCCCACACCTATCTCCTGACTTTGTCTATCTAAATATATTTCTCTTTGACTTCATTAACTTCAGGGAAAATACACTCTTGTGGGCATCAAAATCAACTAACTCTTGTATTCTGAAAAACTACAAGGGAAAAATGCTCTTATTATTTAAAAAAGTAGGGGAAAAAAAGGAAAATGACAGAAACAAGAACATCAGTAAATGTTGATATAAACTGAAGATTTTACAAGATTCTGGATATAAGTATAAAACCAAGGGGTTTTTTTTCTGCAATGATATCACCTGCACATACAATGTGATTCATACAGCCCTTTTTGCACCAAACTCTCAGTATTTTTCTACACACCATAGAGGCTTTGGTCTCCTTGCACAAGCAATGGGAGGGAGGGAGGGAAAAAATTAAGAGAGGAATGAAAAAAAAGAAAATGCTGAAAGCTGTTTTAAAAAACAAAAAGAGAGAAGGATGCAAAGTGCTGGGAAAATGTCTTGAAGGAAAAAGTGTAGAAGCTTAAAGGAAAGAGGGAATTCGGCAAAATATGTACAATTCAGAAACCAGCAAGGCAGATATTCAGCTGAGGAAAGCAAGTCAAGCTCCACTAACGCAAGCAGAGCTGAAATGATTTCTAGAAGCTGAGAACCTATCCTATTTTGCTATATTAAAGAAATCAAGAACAGGATACTTACTTTTTGAAGAAGAACTCATGAATTAAGTAGGATTTAGAATTATAGACACCTCCCACTAGATTAGGCTGCCCAAGGCCCAATCCAACCTGGCCTTGAACACCTCCAGGGATGGGGCATCCACAGCTTCCTGTGGCAACCCATTCCACTGCCTCACCACCCTCATCATGAAGAAATTCCTCCTTATGTCTAGCCTAAATGTACCCCTCTACTGTTTATACCCATTGAACCTAGTCCTATCACTAGCTATCACATTTACTATCACATTTAGCTGGCTCCCAGAAAAAATCAGCAAGAGCCCTACTAAAGCCCACTGTTCTATACATGCTATCCAATTAGACCCATAATATTTTATTAAGCTTGGTATTCATGCACTCAGGATGGATCTTTTGGATGCCCAAGAACATCCAAATGTGAAACCTGGGGTTCTGGATGTATCCAGTTACAACAGGGAATATCTGAAGGCAGACTGGGATTTGCTCACTACATCTATGCATTCAACATGGGTCACCCAACTTTTCTTAAGCCTTCATATCTGAAATACACAGCCCTTGAGTTTATCACAGCAGGCAGACAAGACAGCAATACATGCAGTAAGTCACAGGCTCTTATTAACAGTTATTAGGCCAGACTATTAGAAGCCTTTAGAGAGAGGCTAGCCCAGATTTGAAGTACAAATGTATTTGATTTGATACAGAACAAATCATAAGGTTTGCTTCGAGGTACTGAGGGACATGGTTTAGAGATTAGTAGGAATGGTTGGCCTCAATGATCCAGTGGGTCTCTTCCAATCCTGTGATTCTATGATAAATCACACAAACCAAGACCCCATAATCAGGATTCCTGTAAGGCTGCTCTTTTTTGAAAAGCAGGAATATTCAAGGCTAAACCCAGTCACGTCTTTTGGGATGGTGGGGGGGCTCCAATGTCCCACCCCACCCATACACAGTCTCTCCTTGCTGCACTGTGGCAGCCCTCCACCCATCTGGAAATGCTCTGAAGTTCGGAAGAATCTTGAGAAGAGCAATGTGCCTAGGGAACTGTGTCAAGAACCAAGTTGGCTAGTCGTTTAGAGAGAAAAAATAATTTACAGTTGAATTGCAGAGTGAGAGCCAAGTTCCAAACTGTACTGAAGTCTCTGAAAGCTTGGCTGAAAAATTAGTAGTACTGCTGCAGCAGCTGATATTTCCACTTGCTGCAAACAGCAACAAAACTTGATGGTCACATACTCAGGTAGCCAAAATGGACCTGTGCATCCACCTGCCCAGTGGAAAAGGAGGTTGGGGTGTTGATCAGCAGCTGCCTGAATATGAGCCAGCAGTGTGCCCAGGTGGCCAAGAAGGTCAGCAGTATCGTGGCTTGTGTCAGAAACAGTGTGGTCAGCAGGAGTAGGGAAGTGATTGTGCCCTTGTACTTGGCACTTGTGAGGCTGCACTTTGACTATTATGTTCAGTTTTGGGCCACCCAGTAAAAGAAAGTCATTGAGGTGCTGGAGGGTGTCCCAGGGCAATGAAGCTAGTGAAGGGTCTGGAGAACATGTCTTATGAGGAGCAGCTGAGGGAAGTCGGATTGTTTCATCTGAAGGAGTCTAAGAGCAGACACTATTACTCTACCTGAAAGGAGGATTTAGTGAGGTTGGTGTTATCTCTCCTCCCAAGTGACCAGTGATAGGATGAGAGGGAATGGCCACAAGTTGCATTAGGGAAGGTTTAGATTGGATATTGGGAAAAATTTCTTTAGCAAAACCATGGTCAAGCATTGGAACAGGCTCCCCAGAAGTGGTGGAGTCACCTTCTCTGAAGGTGTTAAAAAAAAACATGCAAATGTGGCACTTTGGGACACAGTTTAGTAGGTGTGGTAGTATTGGGCTGATGGTTTGACCTCATGATTTTAGAAGTCTTTACCAACATTAATGATTCTATGATTCTGTGATTCACACTATAAAGTGTCGCTGCAGGCACTGGGAATGGAGTGTGTGGTGCAGATTTTTCACCATGACTACAGTTAAATGTAGATGTCCTTACTGATCTAAGTGGTGGGTGTGTGAAATGAAGAAAGAGATGCTAGGAGCTGTAGTGCATTATATCTGATTGTAATACATGGACATGCTTCTTTTTATTAAATATGAGAAGGATTGCAAGTAGATGTTTTCCTGGAGGATAAGTGCAAATTCTCCATCTCCTGGAGAAGAGCTAGTATTTCTCATAGGCAAGCATTAGCGCATGGTACTACCATGTACCACGTCTACATTTCAGTGTCTCTGACTCCTCCATGTCAGTACTTTAAATAGGAAAAGCATAGCTGAATTGTTATAGTCAGGAAAAAGTCTCCACGAACCTGGAATGAATGGAACCATTCAGGTTTTAGTATTTTTGAAGTAAACTCTGACACCCAGTCCTCCATAATGTGACTGTGGCCACTAGATGTGAAACACTGGGAGCAATGGAAGAGAAAGGTGTTGAAGAGACATCCCTAAAACAAGGGGAGATTTTAATGGTTTCCTGAGGAAAAATAAGAGCTGTTTCAATAACAACTCCCCCCTGGGATTTCAGAAAGGCACAACAAGGATCCCAGATCTATTTTTACTCTGTGAATATCTCTGAAGAATTTTCAAATGCTTTATTTCACATTTTTTTTCCTAGATTATTTGTTACCTTAGAGGAGATGAACATTTTGACAGTAAAATACAGCACAATAAATGTCACACATTTAATCTGACTTCCCATGTTCTGGGATATAAAAAGAGGATTTTAATCTGCCAAAGGTAGAAAACCCCAACACATTCTTGCATCTGGCTACTAAAAATAGATCCTGACTGCCTACCTCATTCATTGCTTTCAAAATTTGATGGGGGGCTGCACACACAGCCATCACTTGAAAAAGGTATGTTAAGCCTACTCAAAGGAAGTGGCTCATGAAATAAAACCTTACGGCCAAAAGGCTAAAAATAACAATTCAGTTATTCTCAAGTATCTGGCTTAATATTCTCTCTGTTATTCTTCTTATTCTGATGATTCTTCCCATTATTTGTACAGCTGAGACAATGTTTCCAGGCAATCCACAATGTTACTCAGAAAGCTCAAGTGGGACACGAGGTATTATACACTGTAATTTTGATTCTCATTCACACTGCTGCTTCATTTGCATCTATTTTTAAAGCCTCTTTACATTTAAAGAGATATAAAGAGTCTTTTTTGGTAACATTATCAGTTCTATTATGTATAATTATTATATTAGTATTAATTTAATTATAATCCCTTCTAATTAAGTTTTGGGATTTTCCAAGAAGTACTCAGTTCTTTGTAAAATTCCACAGAAATCAAGAGAATAATAATGATTTTGCCCACTCCTATTATTTTTAATAATTTTTGTGCTACATGAAAGAAATCTGAAGAGTGATAGAGTACAAATTAAGTTACTTAAAACAGATTCTTTGTCGAGTGTATATGCAGGAATGCTCTTCACTTTTGCAGCCTTGCAAAAAAAAGAGTTCTCAAGGATAGTGACTTACTTTATAATTCACTAATTTATGATATTTCTCCTACGTAAAAATAAGAATATTAAAAGAATTTTCAGCATAAAGGCAAGGAATTTCTCCTTCAGAAACTCTATATTTTTTAAGCACAGTGTTTTAGTTAGTAGTGCAGTTGCAAAGTTAATCCAAACAGGTTCTCATTGCCCATGAACCTCCTACACCTGATTTCATTTGTCCAGAGTATCAGTTACTCTCTTGCCTTTCCTACTAATTGGGAAAACCAAATGAAACTAATGCTTAATGTAATGATATATATATTCTTGTAAATGAAGTAATTTTCTGTCATGTAAGGTATTTTTCTACTTGAACACTGCACAACTATATTATTTAAGAATGTCATTATAGATTAAAAAAGGGATATTTGAAACTGAGTAATGCTTCTTTTCTCTCCAGTTTTCGTAATAATCCTTTTATTTCTCTGCCTTCTTCTCCATTCTCTGTCATCCCACCTTGCTCCGCCTTTTTTTTGGCTGTTGCAAGTGTACATTCCCTTAATATGAGAATCTCTCTTAATGAAAGTTCATGAAGATTTTTCAAACTATTATTTTTATAGGGATAGATCAGGTCCAAGAAGCATGCCTGTACATGTGGAGATTTTTGTTGCAAGACATAGCATGAGAGGTGTCATATAATTGAAGGTAGTCATAGGCTGGATTGAGCTCACCCCACACAATCCACTAACATTTCTGTTGCAAGGGGTGACATAATTTCAAACGGGCTTTTGGTACTGGGAGCAAGGCTGATTCAGAACATGGTGAAGTCAATTGGAGTCTCTTTACTGACTGCAGCTAACTTATGATCAAGTCCTTTAATAGCATCTGTAGAAGACAATTTCAAGGCACTCCAAAACCTAAAAACTAAACTCAAGTCCTAAAAACTCACAACCCTCTGATATGCAGCATGGCTTTTAATAATAATTATAATTTTTTTTTTCATAAATCCAGTGGGCGTGGGAGCCTACCTGCTCACTGCGTGTTCCAAAGTTCTGCAAACTGCCCTCAGCATTTGTTTGTCTTACAAATATAATAATAATCATTGTACCATTTTGACAGCTGAAAGCAGAGACCCCTTGAGTCAATGAAGAATTGCTGATGTGCCAAAGGCTGAAAAGCCTTTGCTTCACTTTGACTTTTTATTCCTACTAAATTGCCATTCACATTTCAGCAGAATTAAATATCCTTCTGTTTAAGGGCCAGCAACTGATGGGAGCAGTAAAAGAAGTTAATTGAAAGTTATTGGCTGCAATACTTAAGCAAGATTTTTAAAAAAGTCATAGCTTCCTGAAAGTCCTGTAGCTCTGACACAGAGTTACTTAGGACTATAAAATATAAAAACTTCATACTCTGTCCTTGGGATGCTCCATTGCATTGTCTCTTTTCTTCCACTTAAGCTACACATTTGACTTTATAGCAGTCTGTCAAAACTGCAACTTATGTCAGGTGGCTTCTGATACTGTACAGCTCACTGTTCCTACTTGTCTCTATCTCACAAGAATAGCACAGGGCCAGGTATTGTCCACCTTCACCCACAGGGGGAAAGCCCTTCTCTTGCAAGTATTCATGTCTGTGGAGCAGATGACAGATCTTTTTTTGGGAGAAGAGGAACCAGTGCCACGTCTAGAGCTGTGCACAATCTCTGTCTAAGCAGCCAGCAGATGAGGAGGGAGACATGGGCAACCTGGGGTGGGGAGCTGCAGCTGGGGAGAGGCACACATGGCTCCCACCAGCACTGAGGCTTCATTCTGGCTTGCTGCATCTTGCATGTAGGATGGAAGAGGTGGCGATTAATCCATAGAGCTGTGGAGGAAAAATGTGAAGCACATGGGAAGCAGGATGGAGAAACTAACAGGGGAGAACGAAGAACATAGTCCCTCTAGACCCCTTCCCAGTAAACCGAGAGCTGTCAGGCCTGTAATATTCTACAATTAGCAGGCTGCTGCACCCTTGTGGAGCATCTCTGAAGCTGATAGTGCACAGACAAGTCTAGGACCCAACCCCCAACACTGCATCCTGGTAGACTAAATGTTTAATTCAGTAGAGCACTATGTCCACCAGCAAAATTTTACAAGATCAGGTCCAAAGAAAGGAATTTTACTAGAAATAGTTCAAAACTACATATGAGGAACAGGAGCAGGCAAGTGTGTAGAATGGGAAGGAAAAGCAGTTGGGACCTAAACCTGTGCCCAAACCTATGAAATTCTGCAGAAATAGCAACTGAGCAGTGGGTGACTGCTTTCAGGCCCCTTGTTACTTTTGCTTGCTACTGGTGTATCCCATGGCTCAGGAAGATGCTTACACTGTTGGAGACACCTCTTTGCTCTGCTCTGTGCTTTTGCCTCTAAATACAACCCCTTTAGTCATTGCAGGGTATTGAAACAAAAATACTTTATAAATCAAACCTACAGTTTAGTGTGGATACTCCTTCTTTCTTTCTTTCTTTGTTGTACTTTTCTAATCATAAACTCAGCTGGACTTGACCCCTCCTTCTCCACACATACAAGACTGTGGATTTGGGGTTTCCCTGTAAAGTCCACCTTGCAGAGACAGACTAGTCCATGCAGTTCCTGGTGCTCCTACTCTGTTTGTGATGCTAGCCAGCATCAGAGTTTTCTGAGGAAAGCTCCAGAAATGCTGCAAAAGGCAGCCCTGCGTACTCTCAGTACTGTCTACAGAAATTATGACTGACCACATACATACACTAATCCCTTCTTTGTATAATGCTAGATTGTCACCTCAACAGCTTTATGTGGCCATGAATCTCACAGTCTAATTACATACCCTGTGAGAAAGTTCTTCCTTTCAGTAGTTTTGAACATGAAGCTTCTTGGTTTCATTGTGTCCTTTTCATAATATTTTTAGACAGAATCCCAACTCGAGTAAATGGTTTCAAATCTCCAAATCAGGTTTTCACTTACAATATATACACACACTAGGAAAAGATTCCCCTCTTTTTCCTCTGTGGCTTTCCTGCCATTTAAAGCAGTAAGTTCAAAACTGAATTTTTGGTCATTCTGTCAGTGACATGTTTGCAGGACTATTTGTGCTCATACAAGCTGGACTATATAAGAGTTCTGTGTTTTTTTAATTCAGTACTTGGCTAACTGAACAGAGTAGAAACAGGTACCAAACATGGAATGGACTAATCTCTCATCTAGGCACTTACCTGCAAGATTCTGATATAAAGAAATTCTGCAAATACTTTGTTAAAATAGAGACGAAGAGACAAAGTCTCTTTGGCCTTCATACAGTGAAGACTCCTAGCATGTGGGTAAAAAACCCACATGCATTTGGAAGTTTTGACTCAGAGCCAGCCACAGAATTAAACTTTTCAGACTGCAAAAAGCTTTGCTGCTGTCATTCAGTATCTGCAGCAAGAGCTGCATCAGCCGTGAGTTTGCCTGGCCCATATGGCTGCCTGGTTGCGTTCTTTCTTACCAGTGGCTCTTCCTGATGGCAGGCAGACTTGCAGCATAGCTTTAGCTGTACTTTGGACTTTGCATGGCCATATTTGTCTCCAGCTGGTTGTCGATGGAGCTGAAAAGCAGCAGCCCCTGGTTGTTTATCCCTTCTGCCCGCTCTACCTTTTGCTATATCGGAAATTTCTAGATGGATTGAGGCGAAAATAGACCTTTCTGCTGGCTCTGAGCCAGATAGTTATGCTGTCTTTCTGGCTGCATTGAGCTCTCTGGGCTAGGAAAATCAGTGATAAAAAACACCCACTCAACAGATGCATGGTTTTAGAAATGTCACCTTCCTGCTTGCTTCTCCCTCCCTATACAGAACTGAGAAAATCAAACAAGAGGCTTGTAAACATTGCAACAGGCCCATAACTCAGAATGTATGGAGTTTGTGCAGCAATCACATAACACAATTAAGTTCTCTGTGAATGACATGTAGTGTTATTCTTAAAAAACATTATGAATACTTTGCATTCACTGTCATAAAAGCAAACTTACGGTGACTAGTTAAACCAGTTGCGCTATCAGTTTGTACTTTGCTAGCATAGTCCAAGACATTTCTGTCACCAGAATCAAAGCTTACTGCTGAAGCATTTTAATATCTGGCCATTGCAGAAATACTGGTTTCTCTTTGACCAGAATTCAGTCTGGTAGTTCAAGCTTTCTTTAGACTGTGCTGCTGCCAAGAAGTTTATTTTTTTCGGTTGTGTTTTCACCTTTTTTTCATTATTAAGGAAGAATTAAAGACTGGAAAATTTAGTTCCTGTGTCACTATAAATTATTATGCAAAGATGGTTTTGAAATCTAGGCAATGAATGTGATCTCTGAAATCTCTCAAAGGATGCTGTAATACAGGGATTTTGTTAAAATGTAATACATTCCATCAAAACCAGTTGCCAGAAGACCTGCAGTTTCAAGTAAATATTGTAAATATTATGTCTTCAAGGAAGGATGAGACAAAGAGATTTGACACTGAAACTTTCTCAGGTCTGCAGACGAGCTTGTTACCATTTTATCCATGATATAGTCTGTTAAAACCTTATATTTAAGTATTAAGGGCATATCTCAATGATATAGCAATTGAAGTTAGACAAATTGATACATAATTCCATTTCAAATTTATCACAGATAAATATATACTTATATTCCTGTATCTCCCAGGAGTTCAAGATGATTTGATAGCCTCCTGGGATATGCATTGAAATATGAATAATATTACACTGAAAATTAAGATGGATAACCTTGTTACTGTAAGGTAAATTCAAGTGTGAACTTGCAGCTGTAGAGTAACTCTTTTGCACATGTGGCAACTTGTTTAGCTGCCCATACCTCAAATGATTGAAGATCAGACAAATTAAGTGAAGGATTTTAAAAAAAAAATAAAGACAAACTGCATAACCACTTGTACATAACCAGCAGCCACCATGGATTTCTAAAATCATTACAACAGGTCATTTACAAACAAACAAGAAGATTTTTATATCTTAATTTAACATAGCTCCTTTCAAATAAGTTTGATTTAAATAATGTTAAACTCATTCAAGTAGGCTGCTACTTATTTCCCTTTTTGTCCCCAGAAAATACAGGCTCAGGTCTGAATGGACAACTATTGGTACTATGAGAGACAAAAAAATCCCCTTTTATCAAGATGAGTTTCTTATGAGACTGTATAGGAAAGGGGGATGAGAAAGAGGAACAGACTTGCTGGAAAAGCTTTATATTATAAAAAAAGGAGTGAGGGCTGGAGGAGATAGAGGTAGACTCAATATCTGATTGAAGTCTATAAAGCACACATAGTACAGAGAGGTATTACAGCAGCTAAAAGAACATGAGACAATAGATGGACAGAGCATGAGGATGAGAACAGCAGCTAATAGTGATAGGTATGGTCATTGGGAAGTAGACAAGAAATTCTGTTTAGAGAGTACAAAGTACATCTTGAAATGAAGATACTGGAACACCTAGTGCTAGACATCAAACATATAATTTCAGGAATAATCAAACTTAGTCCAACTATGGCTGTAGTAGGGGTTTTGATCAAGACACAGTTGTTAGAAGTACTTGCTGTTCTCCCAAAACACACGCAACAATAAAAGCCATGGGTAAACCTGCACACTAAGAGAAAGCTAACATAGATGAACAGAAATGGGCTACGGGCTGAAGTTGCTTTTTGATATGAATAAAGATCTATGCAATGCTAACAGTGTCAGAAACATTTCTGCACACTATACTATGTAGAGATACTGTAGTTTTCCAGAAATACATTGGAGAAGAAATTCTAACAATAACATTGAAGAGAAGACGTCCCTTGTAGGGGTACCTGACAAATTTTTTTTTAACATCTACTCTTGTAGAACCAGCAAAAGGAGATGTTATCTTAGATTTGATTTTAGTGGATATTTGAGAATATGATAGACAAGATGTTCAGAGAAGTAACCTTAGTCTGAACGCTCATGATTCAAACCAACTTAAAATAAAAAATAAACTAAAGCTGTAAATAATGATGGAAAAACTCTAATATGCTTTAGGAAACAGTTAGTGACCCAAACTGGTCTGAGGATTTCTAGAATTTGAATGCGGAGGAAATCTAGGCTATCCTTGAATTAAGGTGCACAAAGTTATCTGGACCTTCTTTCAGAATGGTGTTTGGAGAAGGATTTCACAGCTAACTCTATCTCAAAACAGGACAGCAATAATAATAACAGATACTCCTATGGAGAAAAGATCTGTCAAAGAAAAACTGCATCTTACAACTGGAGAAACACTGGGTTATTGTGAAAAATCCCTAGTCAACTTCTTCCAGAAAATTCAACTGCCTCAAAACAAACAGCAAAGGACTCCTGAGGCATATAAATAGAAAGAGAAAAGGAAAAAGAAGTATAAAACTTCTGTGATAAAAAATACGCATATGATAGAACAAAAACTTTGCCAGATTTTTAAGTAAGCACAACGGCATCAGTTGCAATGCCAAAGGCAGGAGGGGAAAAGGTACACAGATTTGGACAGCATAAAGAGCATAAAGTATTTTCTAAATTGGCACGCTAAGTTTCTACCTTTCAGTGTGGTGTGATGGGTTAAAGTCTTGTCCTGGACTGAGAGACAAGAAGTCTGGAGATAAGTTGAATCTCTTTGTTTTACTTGGAGTGGGAAGGACCTTCAGGACTGTGTAGCATGTTAGCTGATAGAAAACACTTCTCTTCAGAGATGGCAGCACCATCCATCTGACCTTAACCTTCAATAGTGTATCCCTGGAGTATAGATAAAAGGAAGCCTCTTAAAAACAAGTTTCTTAAGGAGAGAACAGGGAGAAGGAGAAGCACAGAAGAGCTAGAGAAGTGTAGGCAGAGAGGCATGCACAGATGCTGATATTTGTTCTGTGGGGGTTTTCAAGGCCCATGAACAGTTGCTCTCTGATGGTCAAAGACCCTACTAATAAGCTTTCTCACCTGAAAACTCTGCATCTTTATCAGATATATATCTATGGGAGAAATGTTATTTGGCCTGGCTGCAACATCATTCTGACTACCGATCCATCCTGGTGGGCCTGTGTCAATTTGGTTTTCTCTCTGCTTGGGCCATGCTGGGGCCATGCTGTGACAATCACAGCAGAAATTGTCAGCCAGGCCCATAATTACTGAAAGTAGTAGGCAACTTCAAGAGTTCTATGAGGGGATTGTTGGGGCTGAGAGTCAAGTGAAAGATGTGTCTTTGTCACAAATGCACAATAGGGATTACCACATTGGAGGTGGAAGCAAAAACATTCCTGTGCTCTAGTAAAAGGATTAGCTTTTGGACTGATCTCTTCAACTATTTTCATGAATGGTCTTGGCACAATGATAGGAATGCACAGGAATGCATTCATCAAACTTCTTGATGAGAATTTGGGATATCGCCAGTATAGCAAAGGATGAAACTGTCATATATGAAGAAATGAAGTAACTATTAAAATAAGTGAATTACTATTTATGAACTAATGAAAACACTTTCTGGGGAAACTGGGAACTCTACAGTTGGAAATAACTTAGGAAAGCTTAAAAATGCTGGTCAATAAAGTATGACTGAGAGCCACTGTATGAGGTAGCTATGAAAATGATTGTTGTACTCACACAATAACCATTTCCACTCAAACCAGGAAAGTGTTAGTGTTGCTGCAGAGGGCAGAGACAACTTGTTCCAGAAAATCTTTTTCTGTTCTATTCACTCATGATTAAAAGAGAGGAATTCAAAGTGGGACAAACATGCATATTCATTAACAATGCAGTTGCCACATCATGGTGAACTGAATCCCACTTGGTCTCTCACCCTTTCTTGTGTTCATGCAACCATGTGGTAAACCACAACAAGAAAAGAAAAGGATTTCGAGGCAGACATTACCCTTATAAAATCTGAGGATGTAGTACTTGTAGAACATGTAATACTTAAAGATACGTCATTTAATGTCTTTCTTAAGTGTTTTAATATATAAATGGTTTTTAAGGGGTATTTAGAACCCACTGTTTTAGTAAGAACTTCAGGTGTTCAGAGTACTAAAAAAGTGCCTCAGTTGCCATTTTCCCAAACCTGCTCAGCAGTTAACACATGCACAAACTGTCAAAGAGCTGAACTTGTATCAAGGAACTGAAAACAACTGCGTTTTCGTAAGTGCTCTGTACCTCCCAGGTTTTCACTTCAGATGGAGGTGAAGCACTGGAAACAGCTCAGTGGAGACAATCTCTGATACTCTGGCCACTTCATACAGCTGTTCTGTGTGCCTTTATGAAAATCTGGCATTTCAGTACTGCAATAGCCTGCATAGGAACCCTTGGGTGATGATTTCGTATGAAAATCTGATGTTTTTCTGCTCTGCTGGTTTAACACGAACATCAGTAGACCTTAAAGGCAGCATCACATGATGCCTGTTGTCATATGACACATAGGAGTAGTGTGCGCTAATGTATGCATCAGTGAAGCTGAATATTGGAGCACTACAGAAGAAAACAGCTCAGTAAAATCCTGCCTACAAAATGGCATGTATTTCTGCCTAGGATATTTACACTTGCATTAAGGAAATATGTAAAAAGGTTGATGTCCAGATCCACACAGGAACTTAAGTATTAAAAGTCCTTCCATTAGCACCATAGGTGGGAACTGGTACTCATGTTCTATACAGCATATTCAGAACATATCGGGTTACAGCTCAGTGTACTGATGAAGAATATCAGTCCTACTTCTCTGAGCATGGTCACTATATCTTAGGAACTTCCTGCCTGAATTGAAGGCCACACGGGCCCTGGCGTTAGGATGTCATTCAAAATTGCTCCACACTGTCAACTTAGGGAAAATTCTGAAAGGATTCATACTCCACATCTTCCTCCTCACAAACTGATCAGGAATCATTGCTATCCTTGCAAACACTAATCAGGTTTGAGGGACTCCTTTTATAAGATGTGATGGTAGTTGAAGAGTTAGGCAAGACTTAGGGGGTCTGTGATTGGTATCCCTTCAATATGCTGCATTTGAAAAGGATTGCCCATCACCTCATGCCATACAAGAGGGTATGAAATTAAAAACTTGGTTTGCAGCATGGAAAACGCACTAAATATGGCACATAGGCTGTGGGGCTGACTGCACAAGCCACTTACGATGACAAAAGTCAGCAGACATTCAAAAGTTATTGGACAGATACATGGAAGAGAGGTTGAGCATTTAATACAAAGTTAGCATGTCTGTCTTTCTTGGGAAGTGCCCTGAGACAGATTGCTGGAGGGTGGGAAAAGACTGTGGTGAAAACACATTTGCTATGCACTGATATTCTTCTCCAGGCTTCTGCTACTAGGCTCTGCTGGAGAAAGGGCACAGGACCAGTTGGACTTTTGATATGATTCTTATGTCCCTTTAGAGCGTAATTAATCTAATTTATCACAAAGAAAAGAGTAGAAGTTGTTGCTTCTTTTCCTGCCTAGAAAAAAAACAGACTGTATGGATGAGTATGAACTTCAGGTAACAGATAACATCAGTAAACTAACAGGGAACTTTTAAAAACAATTTGTTTGAGTAGAACAGCCACTTATAGTCACTTTTAACACCTGTAAAATTTCAGACAGATCTTTCTCCCCCTAAAAGTAAGTACCTACAGGCAGGTTTCTAATTCCAAATTCAAGTATCTGTCTTTCATTGAGATGCAGCAAGAACCTGACTAGTTCTATTTTCTCTGTTTCTTCTGCCCAGTAACTAGTCAATTGTAGTCTGTATTTATAAGGTCTGGTCTGTATTAGTAAAGTCTGGATGACTCCTGCCCCCTTAAAGATAATCCATAGTTAAAAGAATAACTTATTTTATTCAACATTGGAGAATAGAGAGATTTAAAATTCTGAGCATTACATTCTAAACTGAAAATAGATAATGAGGGAGGAGGAAAAGAAAAAGATGGATATTAGATTGTAGAAAGAAATTGGATGTCTTTACCCCTCAAAGCTGATAATGACTCATCTGTTTTCTTCTCAAGTTATGGAATAAAGCCGTTGCTTTAACACTGATTAGTTGTGTACAACTTGCTTTCTTTAGTCAGATTGCATATGAGACTGTATTAATGGAACATAAACCACTCCTACAAATGAAACACATGTTTATAGCTTTGATGTTATCTTATGTTTCATAAATAGCATACTGCGCAAGCAAGCACTGACAAGATAAAACAAGTGTCCATAAAAATGTTTGGCCTGGGAAAATTCTGCTCCTCAATTTAAAAGCTACCTATTTGTGTCCAGTGCTGGACATAGACTTGCTGAAGCAGCACCAGTTGCACTTTCAAGACTGTCATTAAGCATCCATGTTAATGACTCATTTTTCAAGATAGTGCAACTCCATTGTAATCATTTGGGTAAATGCCAAGCTTTTTGTAAATGCTGACAACAGGCAGGACACGCTAGCTATTGGGTAACTTTTGAAAGTTTGTCTGCTGCTTGAGAGATAGGTAGAGCTCATAGAGAAATGCAGTCCAATTTATGGGTTTTAAACAGTTGAAATGCTAGTTCTGTATATAAACATTAGTATGTGAGCATTAAGAATGTCTTTCTTTTCAGACACATTTTGTCAGTGCAATGATGGGAGCGTAAAGAATAAAGAAAATCAGACTGGCTTGCTTGCATATGTTCTAATGGATTTTTTCCTCCCTTGTTTGTGTTTTTCCTACTTTCAGACTAACTTTTAAACATTAGACAGCTCTGATATATGTATGTTGAGGCATAGTAAAATCACTTCATGCTTACTGACCCACGCAATTTCTCTACCATAAACTGTTCATTGTAGCATTCAATGGAGACCTCTACACTGCAGCTGTGGTCCAGTCTGGCAAAATTTTCAGGTGCTGGACTACATTGTGATACCATAGCCTAAGTGCCCCCTGCTGATGTATATTAAAGTAGGATTTTCCCTAACAGAAAGAGAAGTTTGTCTCAGGGTCCTCTCATAGTCACTCCCATAGATATTGAGTATGGTAGTATAAGCCTACGGCATGCCTGAGACTCAGCTAGAGGACTACTGTATAAACATTAGTAACAGTAATGCTATATGTTAGATATAACACCTGGTATTGCAACACGCCTATTCCCATTTTGTACATGTAGACCAAGCAGGCTGCTGTAATCTGAGAAGAAACATCTGGTTCACAAGCTTTCACTCGTTCTTTTCTAAACTGAAAAAAACCCATCCCTGAGCTCCACCAAAATCCCACCCCTTCAAATACCCACGGAAATGTCCAATAATTATCTGCCTTTTCAAAATTACCAAAGATCACTTGATTGTGATTAAGTTCATTTTCAAATCTGTTCCTCAGGAAATGCCACTTTTCAATTCCAAGCAATTCTTAGGGTCAACCCACTTAGCATACAATAACAGAAAAATACATTTGTTCCAGGTGCTTACTTGGCAGAATCAGTCATTTGAGTCTGTTTATTTTTTCCATCTTCCAAACTCTGCTCAGATTTTGTGTTTTGTAATCCTCCAGGTTCCCCTGTCTCTTTTTCATGCAAGAGATGTCAGGGAGAGAAGGAGCTTTAATGAAAGGATCATGGATCAGAGCCAGAAAATGAATTTAAATACGGTCTTTGTTTTCTTATTTTGCAACTGACCTACATGCATTATAAAACAGACTCTTCCATAACCACCACCCTATTAAAAAGATATTTAAAGCCTGAAATATTCTGCGTGTTTTAAATGGAATTTATTCCTTTGTTTGCATGCCTGTTTATTAACTAACATTGTGCAAGGTATTATATAAAACACAAAGGAGAACATGCCATTTTCTTCAAAGGTCTTGCAGTTTAAGCGGGCAGGCAAAGTCCAGGAACAAATTCTGTAGCCCACAAAATGCTGAAAATTATGGCCACAGCTTCCAAAGTAACTTAGAATACTGTATATTTGACTTTTTTTTTTATAAAAGGTCTGTATTGTGTTTGGTCATTTTCAGCAGGTGGGGATGGGACAATTGGCAGGTACTGAAAATTAGGGATTTATAGGTAGTCTTAAGCAGAACCACTAAAATCAAATGTGCCCCAAATACTCGATCACTTTTAAATGTTTGACACTGGATTTCCCCCCCCTTTTGTACATATTTCAATCTTCATATGTTGTTTTTATAATACGCATTCATAATACTTTTACTATATGGGCTGATATCTGTGGAGGTGTCAAAAGTAATATGCTTTATCCAGAACTAGTTTTTATTACAAATTAACTTCATCTCAACCCAAAGGTCAATGCTAAATGTTTTAAAGGGTTTTTTTGTTTCATCTTTGAGTTTGAAGAGGACTTTGGCATGCCAAAAGAGAGATTCAGAGAGGAGGATACGTTCTTAGCAATCATTATACTTGGATTTTATATCTGAATAATAGTACAGATCTTAAAGACTGAGCCAGTGGGCCTGACTCTTATCTACTATATATCTTATTCTACCTCTTACTTCATTTATCATCGAATCACTTAAGTGCAACCTCTCTTTCCAGGTTCCAGTTGTATCAGATTACTATATCTGCTTCATATTCGTAGTGGGTTTGTATTAATAATGCACTTTCCTGAATTGTATTCAAGTGAAGAAGGCAATTGTATCTGGAAAGACAATACAATGTATTTTCCTTCTGTTTTTTCATTTAATTAAGTTGTACTGTTGATAAAACTATCTGCAACTCCCCCACACCTCCTTCCCTACTTTTGTATGATTAATGCTGGTAGAGCTTTGCCCTACAAAAGCAGTGAAAATACATATCACTTTTTATGCACTGTCCAAACATATCATATCTGTTCCTTTACAATGTAGATGTCACTCTCCTGTCCACATAGCAACCCACTAGACTTAAAACAACATAAGGAACCTTTTCAGAACAAAGGTCATTTTTAATAATATTTTTTCTGTTACTTGCTTTAAAAATGTTGTAAATTCTAAAGTCAAATGGGTATTTAAGGAGAGGTCTATTTAGAGGAGAACTCTAAATTACTTCTTATCTGTAAAAGGGTTTTGCGTTGACAACCCTGGTCTTCCAGACACTGTGAAAGACCTCCAGAGAAAGTACATGCTGACCATGCTGATCTCTGGCATTTCTAGTATTGGAAATAAAGGATTGGTCAAGACCCCAAAGAAAACCGAAGAAACAAATATTCTGACAGATACCTTTCAGACCTTCATCCTATGCACTACAACCTTTAGGGAAGGACACAACCATTACAAAAAATAGTATTTTGAAGCTGCAGCATTAACTGTACTGTGAAAGAAAACTGGATGATCATTGTGCGTCAAAAGTGATTTGGTTCTCCACAGGATGGTTCTCTCCCCAATCATTTACTAGGAATCATTTTCAGGGCTAGGACTATACAGAAATGTATTGAGTGCAGTAAAGGATTTTCTCTCTACAGGCAAGCAAGGTATTAGTCTTCACAGCAGAAAAAGCACAGAATTTAAAATCTGGATTCCCAAATTGGACACTCATAGTTGTTTTCTTGTTGAAATGGACTGCTTTCCTGATAGACTGACAAGACTGCAGTTCTTACTGATTTTTTAAAAGATCAAGCTTTTTTAGAAACCTTAATACAAAATTAGAAAGCTAACTTTAGATACCTAGGTTGGAAAACTGTTGGTGGTCTGTAAATATGATTACAACTCAGACAGTGGAATTAAAGTACCAAAGAAATAATTAGTATGTTATGCATTCATCTGTTTGTCTATCTTCCTATACTTGCACACCCATACATTTCTGACTAATCTCTCCAGCACATGAAATTAGCACTGGGACCATGAAATACATCTGCCTTCACTTAACTCTGGACCGTTCTATCTGAATGAATTTAGCTACCTAAGCATACTTCTTGCCTATCTAGTTGCTTTGAAATTGGAAAATAAATAATATATGATTCTATTTTGCCTATCCTTGGTTACGTCATTGAGAAACTCCCCACCCATCTTGGCACCATCTTTTCAAGACAGGAAGCACAAAATTGTGACCACATAGGGTAAAGGTGGTGCCCCAACAAAACCACAAGTAATCTAAATTTAAGCCTACCATAAGAGCTTTGAAAATGATGACACACAAAGAAGGAGAAACTATGGGGAATGAAATACCTTAATTTTGAAAAACCACCATGATCCACCCAGTACTTTTAGGGCTTTGAGCTCTGAGGCATGAATTAACCACAGGCTGAGGTTTTAACCTACCAAACACAGGCACTCAGTCTTCATAATTTTGCAGCTGCTTAAAATGGGATGGATGTGTCTTACAAACATAAAATAGGCTCTCAACACATCTATGTCTGTTTTAAAAACAAACAAACGAACCCAAACACACTAACAGGCCAGTAGGCTGGGCAGCTACTTCAAAATATGCCTGGGATTCCCAAAGGTGAACGGGTGACCCTTCATTCTGGAGTGCAAAATTCGGGATACCATACTGGTATGTGACTTCAAAAGCCCAGAGCACCCTTGGTCTGAAAAAAAAGTGTTCTACATTACTTCTTCTTGAGCATGTCCCCCCCAACTCCTTAACATTAAAAATGCACCTGAAACAAACAGTATGAAAATCTTGGCCTGGAGTCTGAGATTTCAAAACTCTTGTGAGTTGTCATGTTTCACATGACATTATATTTAACTTTGACTGTAATTTAATTAAATATATTTCTTTTATCATTCAGTATTTATTTGTACTGATTAGAAAATGATTGTTATTAATTAAGTGTTATTTGGACTTACCTTTCATTTGAATAATGTTCTTTAAATGACAAGCAAACGGTGTGAGTTGCCTTCTCAAACACAATGTTATGCAGAACCAGCAGTGAGTGCAAAACTCTTATGTACATTTGGCTATGTTTTCCCCTGAATAAGGGAAATGCTGACTAGCGGTTCCTCTGAAGCTGTTTTAGGAAAAGTCTGCATGCTGGTGAATGTGAATATTGTGTTAAATTGAAAATAAAACTACTTTCTGGAATCTACTTCCCCTTAAAGCAGTCACAGCCTATATCGCTTTCCTTGGAGCAACTGAGTGTTCTAATTTTGCATTTGGGGTTTTAATAGTTTTTATTGTTGCTGGTTTGGGGATAGATTTTTTTGGTTTTTTGAGGTTTTTTATGTGTGTACACTTGAAAGAGAGGGAAAAGTTCTAGGAATACTGGGACAGAGGAAATTCAAAGGGAAATAAAAGGTGTGGCATGGCCAAGACACATTTTAAGCCATCTGCAGGTTACTGCACTTGCTCTGACAGCCAGAATTTTTTAAGGAGCTCAAGGCATGTCTTGGTTGACAATAAGTCCACTGACTGGAGCCATTCAAAGTATTTATAAGTCCCACTTAGAAATCAAATTCCAAAATTTGTTACAAATTTCAGCTCCATGTCCCTGGCAGCTCTGAATAAAAAATTTGAGGTGATTTCAGTAGCACCTGAGAAAAGCAGCTTTAGGCTAGGACACAAAGGTACTCTGAACCTCTCTGGTGGGGAGTATACTACCCCAGGGATGTGCATTACATTGCAACAGGGAGCCACAGAGCTGGTCTCATCTTCCCACCCTCTCCCACTGCCACACTTGATCTCTTGTTCAATGTAGCTCAGTTGAGATGGGAAAACTTTTCTTTCCTGGTCGTTGGGCTGGCCCCAGCAGGTTTCTAGGTTCCTGAAAGGTCCCCAACCCAGCATGTGAGTGAGACGCTTCTGCACAAGTCAGATGCCGAGGATGCCTGGGGATGACAGCATCCACCAACAAGGTAGGCAAGGCTGGCCAGCAAAGCAAAGTGGCTACAACCACTGCACCAGGCCATTGGGAATGGAAGGCCTTGTGGTGCAAGTACAAACCCTGGCTTTGTGCACCAAAGTGTATGAAGTGGCAGCAGGAGTATGAAACTGGCCTGGCTTGCTGCTGAACTTGACTGACTAGGCAGGAGAGAAAATCCTCTACATACTGAAAAGTACCTTAAAACTGGATACTGATATTTTTCAAAGGGATTTTTCTTTTCATTTGAAGCAGTCAGTTTAATTCCTCCTGACAAGACCAGCTTTCTTTGTAAAACTATATACTTTACAAGACATTGGATCTATAACAGACTGAGAAACTTAACTTTATGGAAGTAAAATCTCTAGTAGTTATCACAGAAAAAAGTTCGAGGATTTCATTCCAAGTCTCTTATCTGCCCAAAACTTCTTCCTCAGCAATTGTCACCTTTTTACTGAAATAAAGAGAGGAAGGTCTAGTCCAAAAGTTTTAAAGAGATTTTTGGTGTGTACTTGCATACATGCATCTGCAAGCAAAAATTTTAAAGAAAATAACATCCAGAAACTATATTCATTATTGGCACATGGTGTTACTCCATCTGTCACTGACAACAGAAACAGGAACTCTAATCTATTACAATCACAAGTCATCACAAATTCACTCAATTACTTTAAAATGCACTGTAAAATAATGTTTTTCATAGAAATTAAATGCAGGTAATATTATTCAGTAGTCAAGAAGGTTGAAGAAGACTTGTGGTTGCAATCAGCCCAATACACTTATGGGATCTGTCAAACTGTAGAGGAGAAATTGAGCCCAACTCTGTCAGAGCCAGAGACACTTTTGAAAACATGTATAGGAGTATGGACAGGGTTCCAATTACAGAAATCTTATTGCCAAGACACAGTCTCTGCTTGAGATAATAAAGGGGGAATAGGGTGGGTTATTTTGTGTACTTTCAAATTTGTGACTCCTTTGCTCCTTTAAGGCATTTCATTTCCCAAAGAGAGGTTTGTGACAAGAGCAGGTTTGTACAGTGTGGGGGATGCCCTGGAGAGGCAACCTACCAGAAGCCTTCCAAAGGAGCATACTTTGTAGGTGCTCAAAAGCCTGACTTTTCTGGTTGCTGAATGAAAGGGAATACACAAATAGGCAGAAACACTTAACACAGATGTTCTTAAGACAACCTTTACAGACCCCTCTTCCTTCTTCTAACAACACATTTCCATTCTTCACCTTTTGATAACAGGGAAGTTCTCATTTCTGTGACCTCAATAAAGAATGATATTCTAAGACCAAAATGCTGAATCTCCTCTAGTAAGGGGAGGTAGCTGAATCTTATACATCATTCCGGAGATGGACTGTTTTTCTTCTCTGCATTTTCTAAAGGCACAGTATACTATTAAGAGGCTTGTTTGCAGACATAAGGGCAATAATCTGAGTGCAGACAGTCAGTTCATGACCTTAAGTGCACCACTTACCAACCACACCTCAAACCTTGCCCCACCCTCTGCAGAAAAATCACACCACTCTAGTTTCATAACTGTGGGAGGCTATTTACTCGCTTAAGCTATGGTGCCTTCAGCAGCTTTAGGAAGAACTGTGTTAGACATTGTGGGATAGGTTAAAGAGAAAAATGACTTTCTTTTAGTATTACCTTGAGTGCTTCTTTCTTCCCTCTTCATGTGTCTCCTAGCTTGACAGCATGTCTGAATGAGTTTGCATGGAGTTCATCAGGAACAGCATTATGACTAACATATTTTCATGGGTCACAGAACAACTTATATCAATCCAGCTAATTATCTCTTTTCTGTGGTCCTTCTTTTTGCATGAAATACTTATTCTCTTTTCTTATCTACTGGAATTTGTGATGTGCAGACAAAGACATACCACAAAGCAGTGCATTATGAAAACCACAAGCCACTGATCTTTATTTGTTCACAAAAACATTCAAACTTTATTTCTCCTAAAGGATTAAAGAAGCAGACAGAGAAAAATGAAAGAAGATGAAGATAAGGCAGACTGAAAGAGAGAGAGCAAAACTTTGCCTAGCATCTGGATCTGGTACTCACCCTATAGACAGTCATCTGAAAATTACTTTTTACCTCCATGTTGTATTACTGGCATTTTAAGCTGATTCCCATCCATTTCCTGGCAGCTCCAAGAAGCCACAACCTGCCTGACAACACACGCTCTCCTATCAAGTAAATCTCTATCAGCACTTGCAGGGCTAGGCAACTGCTGGAGAGAGGTTGTGCTCTGTAACAGCTCCACCAGGTTGATGGCAGAGCGCTGTGAATCACAGAGGAACTGGAAGGTCATTCAGATTATTAATTGGCTATAGCAGGCTGACTGCACCCCTTTTCTTCTTGGCACATGTTTATCAAGTATATTCTTAAAGATCTCTACAACCCTTCAGGTAATCAAGTCCTGATTTTCATTTTGTATCTCACCAGAAAGTGAAGAGTATTGTAACTGCATATTATATGCTACAGCTTATCTTACGTAGCATGCAAATAGAGGATGGAGAATCCTTTTCCTCCTGTCTTTCATGAACTTATGGCACTGTGTTCCTCCTTAAGTCTTCAGAATTTCAGAATACATTATCAGAAATGAATCATGTTTGTAGGTAATTTCTCTAAAATCTTTGATCATGCCCTCAGCTCTCCTCCTCTTTCTCCAAAACCCTAATCTACAGCACCCTGGACAACACTCCAACCCAGACCTAAAGATTTATGAGTGCTAGAAGAAAGAGAGTGGAAGAAATATTTCACATGTCAGTCAATCTCTACGCCTGGATGCACATCTCAGTCTGGTATTTGCCTGTGTTGAAAACCACGATATTGTTGACATTGTGTTCAGATTGGATCCCATATACCACTTGTAAGCTTTTCTCAGCAGAATTTCTGTCTTCTTAATTCATTCGCACTCTTCATGTCTGCAGCTGATTACCACTAAATATAGTCTTCTGCACTTGTTATTGCTGAAATGCATCCTGTATTTCAGCTTATTTCTATATGATCAATATAAATTCCAATCCTGTCCTGCAGCACACTTGCAGTGCCTCCCAAATTTTCAACTGCAAATTTGAGAAACGTGTTCTCCTCCTTCATCACCAAGATCTTTAGTAAACATTGCATGGAATGAGATTTCTTTGGAACTCCCCGGATAATTTTCCACTAAATACAGTTTTTCACCTAGATTTCCAGTAACCCCTCTTTGTAGACATCTCCAGTCCACATTTCCTTTACTGTGTTGATGAAAGCAGCCTGTGGGATGGAGTCAAAAGACCTGCAATAAGCTTATTGGCTACATGTCTTCCAGGCATACAGTATGGCAGCTAGAATCAGGTTGCATCAGTTAACACAGAGCACAGTGTTAAAGTGACTGCTGCTGCTGTGATTCCCTTTGGATGCTTCCCTTTAAGCAGCTCAGCCACATCTTAAATGCAGAGCCTTTGTGTTTCACAATACTGCAAAACAAGTCTCAGAAGGAACATATGAAAACAAAGTAGTTGCTACCTTTATGCTCATTTTGGATTGCAAGCAAGAGGCCAAACTTCAGCCCACAGTGGGCAGTGGTGTGCACTTCCCGCTGTCATTGGTGGTGGGAAGCATGCAAGTATTTCAAGGCTTAATTTGGACAAGCTTCTTATACATGTGCTTTCTTTCTCCTGATGTCTACAATGCAGAGAACCAGATATGATGCTGAAAAACTCATTACCCAACACGTGGGGCAACTGATCTCCAAATGTTGTGGAACAAGGGTATTTCTTGTTGTTGGCTTACATGTTTATTCAACTACCAAACTTGTGATTTGAAGTTTTGTTACCAAAATTTAAAAAAAAAATTATTCTAAATTAAATGTCTGCATTTGAAATACTATAAATTTTTTACTAGTCCCAGATTTTCTTCAAAATATTTTTTTGCCTTTCACTGCAGACAAAGATTTTCTGAGAAGGACTGAAGTTGTACCCAGATCTTGCAAATAAGACTTCATTATTTTGTTCTGCTCCTGCCTGGTCATTCATCTCAGTGGAATTCCCACCTGTTTCTTCCAGGTGCTGCCACCACAGATTCATAGGAACTCTATTAACTTTTAAAGTGCCAGTTAATGTCATTCTAAGAAGCCGTTTGTTTTCATCTTGCTGCCATCAGTTGAAAAAAAGCAGTAGCCCTCTTTTCAGCAGCTCATTAAATCTTATTAAAATACATGCCTGCAAAATAGGTAAATTAACTCAACAAATCTGCTGTGACAGTGTCCAGCCTGCCAGCCATTCTTTTTTCTTCATTTTAACATTTTTTTCTTATTCTTTTCTTTCTTTTGTTTTGTTTTCTTTTCTTTTAGTAACGGCCTTCCAGACTAGTAAGAATAGATACATAAGTGCCTCTCTCTCTCTCTTTTTCCCTCTAGCTTCATTTAATTTAACTAATTCATGCAAAAAAAAAAAAAGATTTGGTTCTTCACCCTCTACACCAGGGTGATTCCAGTGACATTTTCATTTAGAATAGCTTTAATAGAGAAAAATTAAGGCTCCAGACAGTCTATCTTTAGGCAAAGTATTTAAGTTAAACCTATCTAATGCTAAATGATCTACGTAATTCCACTATCTTTCACTCTTCTTACGTCTTGATAGATATTACATGTGTCAGCCAGCAGAAAATTCACAAAAGAGCAGCTTGTGCATCTCTAGTGTGCAAAGAACAAATAAGGGCCACTGATTTCCAAAGCAGCCGTTCTGATAAGAGTAGCTGATTAAGTGAAATACAGATGGAACAAAAACCTGCCATCTGCCTTCCTGTTTTAATTTTTGTGGTAAATTCTGAAAGCCTGTATCTCTCATTTATGCATATACACACATATGAATCATAGCTGCAGGGCAAATAGGGAGTACATGAGCAGTATTAATTTGATAAAGCCAAACAAAAAATGAAAAGATAAATAATTCCTTGTGTTATTTTTAAAGGGACCTTCATCTTTTATTTGAACTTCAAACAGAGCTAATGCCAAGTAACCCAATCTTAATATACCGTGAAAGGCACTAATGAGTCCTTCACGGAAATGATCCACAATCAGCATTCCATGCAGGATCTTTGCAACAGTCATCTGAGATGTTTTGTTGTTCTATCCTACTTGTGAATATGCTTTACAATTTGAGGACATCCTATGTCTTCTACCTCTATCACCTTTGATCATTATCTCTGAAGGGGGAGTCAAGATGAGAAACACAATTGCTGCAAATATTCCCTTCTGTGAGCATTTCACTCATCATGGGATTGCTCAGACAATTTGCAGCTTCTGAAATATTACTACTACCTAGCACTTGCTCACTTAAAATTCAAGCTTATCAGGAGATGAAAAACCATGGGTGGGAGGGAAGGGGCAGGGGGGAAGGTGACACATAGATTAGCATGAGCACAAGCAGGATCACTGTTGTGCTTGCAAAAAAGCTCCAAGATCTTGAGTCTTGGTTATACTGTTGTCCAGCATCTCACACCAGCACTGTATATAGCTCCTCTACTATCTGTGGTCTGGACCAGGGCTCTCCCTGTGGGAACAACTGTGATTTAGGGGAGCAGGTAATCTGCTCTCCACCATGTAGAAGCTGCTATCTATAACTGAATCATCACAGACCTGCTCAGTCTATCTTTATTCCTATCACTGGCTATGCTTCAGTTTGCATAACTGCATAATTACCTGCTAGCTATAAACAAGAAATCTTCTTGTGAAACTCATTGTTTACATGTGAAGAAACACAATGGTATGGAAGGGAATATTATACAGAATATCCTCCATAATATTTCACAGTTTAGGGCACTGAAATGTTTTGGCCAGAACCAAACATTCTGATTGAATTTTATTAAAATACATAAAGAAAAATGAATATATTTCTGTAATTTTAAATCTATCAATTTGACACTACAGAATCTTTGTCAGTTACACCAATTCTCCAGTTAAAAGGAGAAAAAGACCACATCTGAAGACATCCTTTTGCAAGCTCCTTATGAAATGGCATGCAGCAAAGTTGTAACTGAAGATGAGTACGTAATTTGGAGCTGGATGGAATACTGAGTACCTCATGGATAATGTCTGAACTCAGTTGAAGGGAATGAACATCTCTCCCACTACAAGAGCATAACAATCCATTACTGCTTTTCATGTTTAACTCCTTAATGTAATTAAGATTACATTAAGACCAAACTGCGCAGTCTTTCTTTAGATGGAAAATTATGTGGTTCATGTTGCAAGCTATTCTCTTTGCTGTGTCCAGTGCACAAAGCTCTTTCCTGGTAGCTGTCGTGGGTGGGTATAACCTAGTAAGCAAGATGAGAAAAAGAGGCTCAGGCTTGTCATGTTGTTTAAACTCCAAGTTTAATTGTATCTGGTTGCTGAAATACACGTTGCTTTTTAAAACTGTAAATAGAGACTGGCTACTCAAACAGTAGCTGCAGAAGCCTGCTGACAGTTTCATCTAGTGACAGGAGCTATTTTCAAAGAAGATTAGACACTGCTATTGAGAATATTCATTGAGAACTCACTCTTTCTGCCTGCAGATTACAAAGGTTTACCAGCAGTCCTGCTAACCTAAACGGATTGAGGTTGTTTTAATCACTCACTTTCAGCAGTTTCCTAATGTCTTCCAGACCCAATTTACTACCAGCTTGCTTTAGCTGCAACAAGTTACAGAAAGGAATATGACTCTTTTAAGACTGGTTTTAACCCAGAAAGCTATGATAAGAAAGAGCTACATCATATGTTAACTCAGATTTCCATTCAGTTCTAATTAGGCTGAATAAAAATGCCTCCAAACATACCTGACTTGCACGCAGTGGCAAAATGTTCGTGGCTTAAAATTTTAATTTGTGTGTTTGGGTGGTTGCCTGATACTTCCAAAGTTTAATGAATCTGTCCTCACTTGGCAATTTGCCATTGGTGATCATGGAGTTTGTGCATGGCCCTAGGTATTTATATATGTAAAATTGATAGTGTGTGAAATGTCTTATATTTGACAAAACATGGCTGGTTTGTTTTCTCCTGAAATGACATAATTACTCCTTCAGGATATGTGGTCAGTTGAAGATTTGAAATTTTTCCTATTAAAGAGTCCTATTTATTACTTCTGACAGCCAATGTTTTATTTTTGTGAAAGATTCAGAGTCTATTTAGTTAGTGCCTGCATTTTGTTAAGTCTCATACTGGAAGCTCCTTGGGACAAGGGCTATCTTTGTGTTGTAACACAATTGAAACAATAACTTTAAAAAACCCCATAAAAATGGGATTTTCCATTAATGGTACAGATGATAATTTGGTAAAAATACACAGAGAAATTAAAGCAAAGCGACACAAAAGCTAGTAAGGGTAAACACAACAAAAATCTTAGTCTAAGTCAAAAAGGAAAGGAAGAAGAAACAACAAAAAGCTCATGGATGTTCATACAAAAAAAGAAAATTCTTGTGTTATTCTAGCAGATCTCTTAAAATATCTTTACTTTTTCTTTCAAATACTATCATTGACATATTTAAGTAGAATTTCCACTCCTTTGCCAAAAACTACTTAAAAACTACAGTGCTAAGAACAGAGCAGGAGAACAAAATCAGGAAGGCATGCATATGTGAAAATAAAACCTGTCTAAAATCCTCTGGATATAGTCTAAGAGTTCAGCTCTGATACAACAGTAAGTCTTTTGATAGTCTACCAATTCAGCTGCAGTTAAGAAAAAAGATGGTGTTGTCAACTCATCTGACTTTTGTTACTCGAGCCAATACAAAAGTTCACAGCACCTATACTTTCAGTGCCTGCTTTAAATGTAAACTTACTCAAGACCCTTCTAACACAGTTGCACTCACAAATCTAGCAAGTCCGAAAGTTACTGTCTGTGCACTAAGCAGTCTCCTTCATATACTGTAAGAAAATAATCATTTAAGGAGACACCTTTTAGATATGGCATAGTTTTTTTCATGATAGTTGCTAACCCTTACACAGGGCTATCTGGCCTTGTCCATGAATAATTAGCAGGTAAAAGTGTTAGTTTGTTCCAATGGTCATACACTACAACAGTGAGTTACATTATAGCAAATACGAGTTCTTAGTGTCCACAGTGTCTGTTATTTTCACTAAGTGTAGCAAAAGGGTTGTTCCTGTGTAGAACAAAGTTAAAAATAGTAGGTAGCATCCTTCACTTGTTGTCTTCTTTAGAGTGCCAGGAAAGGGCTTATACATCAAAGGTTTGGAGGTGCTTTTTTGAAACACTGTTCGCCTTCCTCCCCAATGCACTGCTTCGCTAGGGTGATAGAGCCCTCGATACTTTTAACAGCTATTTCTCCCACATCTTCCTTTTCACAAAATCAGAGAATCACAGACTCACTAGGTTGGAAAGGACCCACTGGATCATGGAATCCAACCACTCCCATCAATCACTAACCCACGTACCTCAGCAGCTTGTCCACCTGGCCCTTAAACCCCTCCAGGGAAGGGGACTCAAACACCTCCCTGGGCAGCCTCTTACAGGGACCAACGACGCTTTCCATGAAATATTTCCTCCTGATGTCCAGCCCGACCCTCCCCTGGTAGAGTTTGAGGCCACTCCCTCTCATCCTGTCCCCTGTCCCTTGGGAGAAGAGCCCAGCTCCCTCCTCTCCACAACCTCCTCTCAGGGAGTTGGAGAGAGAAATGAAGTCTCCCCTCAACCTCCTCTTCTCCAGGATAAACATCCCCAGGGCCCTCAGGCTTGTTCTCCAGCCCCTTCCCCAGCTCCGTTGCTCTTCTCTGCACTCGCTCCAGAGCGTCAACATCCTTCTTGTGGGGAGGGGCCCACAACTGACCCCACGATTCGAGGAGCGATCTCACCAGGGCCAAGTCTAGAGGGAGAAGAGCCTCCCTGGCCCTGCTGGCCATGCCATGTCTGATCCAAGCCAAGATGCCCTTGGCCTTCTTGGCCACCTGGGCCCCTGCTGGCTCCTGTTCAACCAACATCCTCAGGTCCTTCTCCTCCAGGCAGCTTTCCAGCCACCCTTCACCAAAGCTGAAGCTCCATGGATTTGCTGTGTTGAACCTTGGTGAACCATATCACATTGGTTGCATACCATTCCTCATCAAACCATCCCTCATTAGCGCTCCCTACACGAAACCACCAGGCTCCATAACTCCCATACTCCATGAATCCTCTATCCTTCTAGCTGAAGGATGCCTAAATTTGGTCAGAACCTAGCAGTCTTTTGTTTTGGAGGTCAGTTTGAGAGAGCACTGTTGCCTGATATGAAGCCGCAGCTACATGGGCTCAGCAAACTAAACTCACTGGCCTCATATGTGTAGGCATCATAATTTCTCTGAAGAAACCAGGCAACATTTATAAGTTTAGACCAATGCTGATAACCATTTTTTCCTATAGAGTATGCTCCTTATGGAAGAAGTTTGCTTTGTGAAGATAGAGACAGTTTATGGGGGTACAGTAGCTCCAGAAAAACTTTTGAAAAATCCAGGCAGGCTTTTTGATGAACTTCTTTACTTACTGGCTTGACACCCTGTGAAAGGCGCCTGCCTGCTGCTGTTCTCCTCCTGGCCAAATCTGTTGCATCATTTACTACCTCTCCTCTTGGAGGCTGTTCTTAAATTTCTGTTCAAGAAAAGTTAGCATTTTTTACTTTTTATTGTGACTTGCAGCATTTTTTCCCCTCAAAAAAAGAGATTTTCCCTGATGTTAATTTGTCTGCATCACTCTACATTTGAGTTTGTTTGAAAGTTTCTTTGCATCAACCTTAGTGTGCTTGTGCTCTAACATCACAGTTTATCCTGGCAGCTTTCCAGCTTCAGTTTTTAGTTCAAAGTTCTCTGTCCCCAGAATACTTCAGATTTCTGTATTTGGCAAAGGTGTAGATTCTTCATGAATCTTTAGGATTCAGATAAACTGAAATTAATATTGTGAACTTAGCAACGCTAATAATTTCTGTCCACTGAAGTTAATATTATGAATTAATTTGGCCCTCTTATCTATGAAATCTTTCTTTTTATACAGGTTCTATTACTGGAGTTAAGGTTGCACTTAGACCAACACAAAGAGGATGGGGGTTATCTGTCCCCAACAGCTAAAAGTTATTTATTTGGCCCGTTGTGTCAGCTTGGTTACCTTGGGAGAAGAGCAACTCATTTTGGAACTGCAAATGGGCTGTAGAAGTCATATAACAATTTCATTTCCTGAACAGAGCTCAGAAATATGGACAAAACACACAGAAGGGGAAATTACTGATGTTTCTAAGCTGTTTCTGTTAACACACTAAATAAATAATTTAAAACTTTAAGGATTTTTGTCAGATAATACTTACATGCAAGAGGAAAATAAGAGAAAGCTCAACATCAGAGTTTGAAAGAATCCTTCAGTCAGTTCACAGAAGCATATACAGACAGAAATACATGTGCGTACATAGACATATGTACATAAGATGCACACCCTTCTTCAGGGTCCAAGGTTCATACACATCTCTTTGAGGTTTTATGGGTCTCAGAAAATGCTACAGAAATTAAATAAGACTACAGTGAAGAGATACACATTTTTCAGTTACTATTTTCATAAAGTGACTTATTTGCTTTCTGAATCAACATGCTTTTCACCTGAAGGGCCTATTAAGAGGCAGGGAAGGGAGGTAAAAAAAATGTTGATTAAAAGCAGTGAAGACTCCATTACTACTAAGTCAATTCAAAACTGAGTGATACTCAAATTGTGATGTTGATACATATTTCTCTGCAAATTTTGCCAAAGAAAAAAACAGTAATGCACTGGAATAAATATTATTTGACAAACTGTACTGTAAAGAGTGGCTGCACATTTGTATCTCTCATAAAGTACTCTGACATAAAATAACTAGTGTTCCTCAAATATTTCAGTTTAGTAAAGAAGTTTCACTGCTAGGCACAGATTTTTTTTTCTTCTTTTTCTTCCCTCCCCCCCTCTTTCTTTCTGAGTTTGATGAGAGGATAAAACTTCAGTGATTAGCTTCGTTGCCGGCAACAAGCCTGATTCTTTAATGTAGCTGCTCTGCTCCTTAGCTTTGTTTTCATTATTATTTGAATTGTGCCACAGATGACTAAGAGATAGTCAAAAGATCAAAGGTTTCCTTTGATGGTTTATATCATGGATCCCTGCTGTATTAAAAAGGAGCTCAGGTCAGGACATTCTTGTTCACACGCAGATCTGAACAAGGGGCTGCACAGGGTGATCAAACTGGATGAAGCTGAACACATCCATCAAAGGGCTGACCACATTGGCCTAAACAGAAGAGAAGGGTCTACCTCCATAACTATGACATTAACTAGTGACAGATGTCTCCCCGTGGCTGCTGCTTTGATGTGTCAGGACTAAGGAGAACCAGAGAAAACAGAAGTTACCCTTTCCACAGTACTCTAGAACTATTTCATTAAAAAAATTACAAGTCATAATGAGCAATTTCTAATATCAAAATGTTGTTTTTCTTTACACAAGAACACAGATAGGCCTATCTTGCATAACTGAGCTACATATGTATTGAGTGAAAATATGTCTCTCTTACACACTGCATTTAATCTTGCAGACATTTAGTAAACAATAATAAACTAGTCATTATAGCACCTCTGTGAAGTAAAGCACTATCGTGCACAGAAGGGAGATGGGGATATGAAGACCAAAAGGAAGACCTAGACTACAGAAAGGCTGGTGTGGCTTACCCAATTCCATATTTAAAACTTCTGTCTGTAGGCTAAAAATATTTTGTGTGTTTCTTTGCGTCTGTGAAAGAGGGTGATGATGCTTTTATACTATTTAGGATATAGCAGAAGAAGACTGCTTTTGCAGCAGGCCTGTCAAAGCCCTTGTGTTAAGCATGACACTTGTTTAATGAGTGTTAGCACTCCTCTTGTGCTAGGTGTCTCGACGGTGTGTGGAACAGAGTGACCACTGCTCTCCTCCATGACTCATATGCCAGATATAGTAGCCCATCTTTATTTAGAAACCACTGCTCAGATACATCTTTCTTGTAATTTCATGGAGCAGGCAAGAGACTGCAGTCTCAACTGTGTCAAGAAGGTATGAGGCCAAGAAAATCCTGTGCAAAAGAAAGCGTATGCCTGTGCTTGGTATGGTCGTTTCCCTAAGCTGCTGTTATCCAGAGCAACATTTTCTCTAGCACTGGACACTTGAACACTTCTGGGTCTCCCATCACATTAATAAAGGTGCCACTTCCCCTGCGCTGAAGAGAGACTTATTTGGGTGGGGTGCCCTGAGAACCTATACCCATTTCTTGAGTAAAACAGAAGAAAACAACAACAAACCCACACTTTTTTAAGGCTTATGTTCTTAAAAATATGAGAAATCAACCTTCTCCTTTTATCATCGGAACCAGCTCTTCCTAGTACACAACAGGGAATACCAAGAGGCAAAAGACCTCATAGTCTGAATGTGCTTATGAGTACTGAAAAAATTGCAATTCTTAATCCACAGACTGCTTAAGGGAGCCTTTGCACTACTGTCAATATTTAATGGATCAGCCACAGAGTTGAGTTGACTTGAATTCCAAAAGCTTGACAGGCTCAACTCAGATTTTAGCTGTCCTCTTCCTCTTTACTGAGAAATTACCTGACAGAATACATTTTTTTTCTCTCTTCTCAGGACATAAGATATCCAGTTCCAGTAATAGATTTATTTCTCTGTCATTTTCTGTCTTTGGATGGTGGAAAAGGAGAGAAGGACTTTTGCACATAGTGCATTACTTTCCAAGATGATAACTTTGTAAAAGCCAGTTAGGAATCATGTTCGGAAACACTTATTCACAGCAGTGAATGTTCATGTAATAGTTTTAGAATTAGTAGTGTGGATACTTGTAAAGTGGAAAAAAAGTCACATCTTAGTCTTGAAGAAGTGTTGTTTTTAAAGGACTGTTTGCTACAGGTCTCCTATTCAATTTCTCATCTGAAATGGAAGCACATGCTTGATGGTTGAATCTACCAGAAATTTTAAATTAATATTCTCTGTTTACTGAGGATGTATTATGAAAAGTGAAGCCTGTAAGTGGTATTCCAGTACATAGTATTCTCATGAGCTGTTTTTTTGTTGAACTCTAGACGCCAGAGTTACACTGCTGCTTGCAGAGGGAATGCCTAGCAAAAACATGAGGGCAAAAGCACATTTGTGTATGCACAGGCTATATCCCAGCTTGTCAACGACTTGAAATAACATGCAAATGGGTGCCAGTACATCTATCATTCTGTTTATTGTCTTTACTCACTTTCAGTTTGACTTCTCTTGCAATTCTGGCTCTAAGCAGTTGACAAACACTCTTGGACTACTGGATTTTGTTTCCCACCAACATCACATCTTTATCTTTTGGAAAGGTTGATGAAATACAAACAGTACAAGAAAAGCTTTACTGGCAAGGGCCTCTGTGTCTTGCTACACCAGAGCAAAGTACTATGGTTGCTTTGTATCTATTGCATAAAGTTTGTCTGAGTGACAGTCTGACAAATGGTCTTTTTAGAACTGAAACTTAAACAAGGAGTAGATTGAATAAATCACAACCTGGACAGACTCAAAATGACATATCAGGACCATTTTACAGTGGTCAGTTTCCTGATGGCTGAATTAACTGCAGTTTTATCTTGCTCTGTATTAGCTGTTTTACTTCACTTTCACCAAATTGCTTTCTTATCGTCATAAGCACTACTGAATTACCGTAAACTGCCAAAGTGGGAGAACTCTGCTATCCAGTCCATGGGTGCGAAGCGGATTTTCCTCTCACAGCTGTCCATTGTATTCAAAACCATCTCAAGAGAAGCAAGCCAACAAAATCACATTTTATCTTGAACTGCACAAAATGTTACATATAGTAACAACTATTTTCCTATGCCCAGTTATGAATTTGATGGACAAATATATGCCAGACAAAAACTTGACTTTGGTAGGTTTAGCTGGACTGTAAAAACAAACACGTTTCCATGCTGGCCTCTTCATTCATTTCTTGTAGTTGCCAAGATGAGATCTGGAGAGAAGATTGATGGAAAGACTTCAATATATTGACATGGATGAGCTGGAGGGCCTTGTAATTTCTCTTTTATGAGAGTAAGAAGTCTCACTGATCAGAGGTTTGAGAGGGTATGATATAAAATGCTGCAAGTTAGCGATGAACTGCATGTCTTGATAATTTCCAGTAGCAAAGGAAGTACAAGGTACCTAGGCAAGATCCACCAAATTATTTCACTGGTCAGTAATATATGAGGGGGAAAAAACCTCTAAAGAACAGAATAAAGAGCCCAAAGTGAACCCCGCAGCTTCTAAGAAATGCAACAACGCTCCTCATTTCTGAAAGGCTGAAATTTTTAGCCTTTCCTCCTTAAATTCTTTGCAGGAGAGCAGAGTGTCCTTTTACTCAGGAGATCAAAAACCATTGTCTAAAATTTATCTTGCCTTTTCAGTAACTAAGAGTCACCATTGCACTAACTTTGTGACCAATACACATGCATTGGTTTTCTGATAATCACCGACCTATAACAACTGAACCCACTTGCCAGTGCTCTTACTGGAACACAGAGAAAGACAGACATGAGTCAGGACAGCCTGAAAAGTATGCTGTGGTCCTATTCCACTACATGCTCCTAAATCCACCAAACTCCTTCTCCTGAGAAACTCTAGATTTTCCTCAACTGTTCCTTTCAAAGACATAACAAGAACCATTGAAAACTACCTGATTTTATGAAATAGAAGTTTGTGTCCCCATAATCAACTCATGTCGCTTCACTTTAGCTGGAAGACTACTTCTGCTTTGTTGCAGAAGCTCAGAGATAAGAGAAAACTATATCCACAGGAAAAGACTACTTTTGCTTCAGTAAATGAGGTACTGGAATGCAGCAGGAATAACTAAGCAGGTCTGTGTGGATATGATTCATAAGCACCTTACAAGAAGCTATTATTAAATATGTAAATAATAGTACAGTGCTGGCAAAATAAGGCAATTAGAACAGGCAAGGATAAAGGATTTATAGACTAGTGCTTTATGTGAAGTCCCTGAGCTATGCTTTCTAGGCTGACTCTCCAACAAGCTCATGCTTGTACTGGCAGTTCTGTCATATGGTGTCCACATTTTCCTGGGATCTGAAAATACAAAGTCACCATAAAAGCTCCAGAAGTGAATGAGACAGGATGTTCTTCACTCACCATTTGACATTTATCAGTGATCACTGGGATCAGAGAGGAAGTGGTTATTGAGAGTTAGGGCTACCTAGGCTGTTGATCTCCACTTGTATTACAGCACTGGTGACAGGCAAAGTCTTTTTCAATAGGTTTGTGAGTCATCAGGGAACAAAAGAATTAGAGTAAGATCTTATTCTTCTGAAAAATTTGTCCCCAGAGAGAGTGGAGAGTGGGATTATGGGTGCTACATAGACTGCCCTCTTTGTAACACTTCACAATGAGTCTTCCTATGTATTGTCTAGCAGTACCTGGTTTTGAGCAACAGAAAGTAAAATCCATCTGGTATGGATCAATAGAGCATTAGTAATGCTGTGACCTCAGTAGACATTAATATACATTCTTAGTGAAAATTATAGGTGTGTCTCTCTCTGTACAGTAAAATTTGAAACTCTGCTTAAAAACGAGTCAAGGAACCTACGTATAAACACTCAATTTATCTATTCTGGTTCAGGAAGGTAAAAATTAATACAATTTATGTAGACTGCTTCCTTTCTATATATGAGGCTTTCTGAACTGTCTCTTACCAGCTTTTGAAACAGAGAGCATAAAATTAGCATCTTCTCACCACACTGACTTTAGAATGCAAGCACTTCCTCACCTTCAAGAATTGTGGCCCTGAATGCAACTTCCACTGAGGGGCATGGCCACCTGAACACAAGGCCACCATGTTTGGAGAAATTGTCTGGCCTCCTTTGTGCATAAGCTGTATTTGTCCTCGGACCCTCACCCAGGGTGTTTGGCTGTGCTGTGCTGAGGCTTTACCATGGTACTGTAGCTATTCCAACTCCTGCTGCTTCCTGACATCAGCTCGCTTCTCCTACTTTCCCTTTTATAATTTCAGGAGTGCAGCTTATTAAACTATGGGTGTGTTAGAATCAGATTTCAATGGCTTTGCAGAACAATCACATCACATACTGCATGAGCTGACATTTCTACTTGCATTGCCATGTTCATTCAACAGCTTTATCCACACCTCCTGGTCTCCTGTGCAGACCACAGATTCCAAACCTTCTCTATCATAACTTTTTTATCCTGCTTGACTTATATATTTAAGCAACTATCTTCTCATTTGCCTCCCTGAGAAATTTGTTTCACACTCCTTATCATTCCCTGGATTGCCTTCTCCTTGAACCCCTACCCACTATGCAACTAATAAGCCATGAAAATCATAACAGTTTCATGTTTATTTCCTTCCATGGAAGCCTCACATCCATTGGAGTAGCCTATGCATCTCTAGTGAGGTCAGCCTTAGTACCTAGAAATTGGTAAGAGTGACCATAGTGACCATAATATTGTTTTCTAAGGTAACTTAAATGAAAAAGAAAAGAAAATTTTAAAAAAAGGAAAAAGGCCTGACCAAACTACCTAGTAGCAATGGTGCCAGCACATTGAGGATAGTATCTCTGGAAAAGTTCTTTGATGTACTCAGTAAGTGTTAGTCATGTGGCAGAGGGTCAGGCCACCATAGACCCACCTGAATTCATCCCCTTGTTGAACATGACAGAAAATGGACAGGGTGCAGAACAAAGAAAAATACTTGGATGTTACCATAGCTCATTTCTGAATTTGCACATAGCAAGATAAAAAAGTGACCGTTGATATGTGGGAAGGGTAGAAACAGTGTTACTATACAATTTTTAGACTCCAGTAAAATGAAAGGAAATTTTCCTTCTCTTCTTCTTTTCCCTTTTGGAAAGCTGCATACCTGAATGGTTTAGATAGGGATGAACATTAAAACCTATGAGTAATATACATCCATTAATTTGTCCAACTGGGAGAGCCTGTGGCTGAAAATAGACAGTTGGGATTTATGGTAGCTGTCTAGTATAGGGTTGCATCAAGACCAGAGAAGGTTGGTTGATTTTAAGTGTGTGTACTGAAGGCTCCCCACAGCAACGTAGAGGAGAAGGGCTGTAGAGTTTATGGCAAGTGGTTCCAGGCAGACCCAAAACAGAGAAAACGCATGAAAAACTATGCAGGTTATCACTGAAAAATAACATAGCTTGGAAGGATCTTAAGGGTTCAAATGATTCCTAGATTATTGCAATGGCTGAACAATTATTTTGTCACTTAAGAAAGGCCAGGATCCAGCACTTGAATACCCATCTCAGGTTCTGGGTAAAATTCTCGCCATAGAATAAGGGGCCATTGTAATTTTTCTCTCTTGAACATGCACATCTCCCTCTAACAGGCAGACTCTCCAGAGCTTCTCTGAATAAACCTAGGGTTATCAGATTAATTCTCTTAAAAAAGGTTTTGTTAAAGAAAGATTAGAAGATCCTACAGGGTCAAAAAGGAAAGTTATGTTTTGGCCAGAAGTTCAAAGTATCAGAAATGTTTATTTTCTTAGTTTTGCATATGTGGCAGCCTCCAGTTTAACTACATCTTTGGCAGCCCTTGCTAGCCTAGGAGAGTGTACCCAACCTTTGGAAATTATAGTTGGGCTTACTGGACACGAATATAGTGCTGATTCATCTGTTTAACACTTTAAAAAAAAAAAAAAGCCTATAGGTACAGTTAGCCAAATTATTATCCCATTTAAGTGTTTCTTCATGGCTTTGGCATTTTGTGCATATCCTTTTGGTCTGTGTATGTGTGACTAGTTTTCAATGGGTTGGAAGTTACTTTGCTTTTCCTCTAGTAACTGTGCATCTGAAATCCAGAGAGCTAATACTAACTCTTATGCATTCTCACATGCCTCTGTGTAGACTCCCTTAATGCTGCAAATACTAAATCTACTTCAAGTATAGAAGTAACAGGCCCTGGAAGTGCAATATGACTGACAAAGTATGACACATAACAGTGGCAACACAATCCACTTTAGAGATTTATATGCACCCTGTGGCCCACTGAACAGAATGTGATTTTGAGGTATGTCTGAAAAATAACTGAATAAACTCCATAGGATCTATTAGAAAGTGTATGCTTTCCACAAACTTCTTGTTGTTAAACCATCTTCTTTAAGGTATCTATGCTTTAAGACTCCAGCACAGTGTCATGTGACACTGCACCAGTAGTGTTTGGTGGTTTATGCATTGTCTTGAGATTACCTTTTCACATCTTAAAATAGTTGTCTCAAAATCTGGAGGGCACTAGAAGTTAAAAATTTCCTTTCAATTTTACATATGTAAATCCATAGACTACTGTGATTACACAGCACCAAGTTTTGAAAACCGTTCTTCCAGTTATCTTCAGAATGACAGCTAATTACTTTCTCTTATCTCACAAGTATAATAGTCCTTGACTTAGTTACACTTTTGGGATAAGACAGGAAAAAAAATGCAGAAATAAACTAAAAAATGATACAGCAATATTATTACTTTCATTCATCCATCTAGAACATCCTGAAAGGATGACAAATGGTCTTGGAAGTCTGTAAATGTAAAGTACTAGACTTTTTTAAAAAAAAAGCATAGAAAAAAATAAGAGAGAAGGATGAATGCAACACTTCTTTTAACTACTTTAAGACTTCGAGGGTTCTGTGCTGATGCAACATTTAACTGTTTGTCAGTATCCTTTGAGGAAACAAAAAAAATGTATCTGAAGGGAGATGGTAAGCGTAGAATATGGAGAAGAAATGCATGGTTTGCTTTATTTTGAGCATATATAGTTCAGAAATCATAAAGGAAAAACTCTGTGACTACACATTCTTACCATGGACTGTAAGTCAAAGTCAAAACTAAATGGACTCAAAAGTTTCTTCCCAGAGCATTTGAAGGCACTGAGGACATTTTCAGAACTGTTGAGGTTTGTGGACATCTACGTGGTGACTTTCAGGTTCAATAAATTATGCTGTATAAACAATCCAATTTAAAACTTAAAATGCCAATCTAATATAAAAGTCTATAATAACTCTGTAATTAACCAAATAGCTTTTTTTCTTCAATTAAGAAATTAATTTAAATGTAATAACTCATTCATAAGCATTCTAGCTCATAGCCATCATGTTTTTATTTTGTTTGCCTGAATTTACACTAATTTCATCAGAATCAATTGACCTCTAAAGTCACTGTAATTTTAAGTAACAGCATCACACAAGACATCACACAATTTATCCTTAAAGCATTTTAATCCACTTCTGTATTTCTGTAATTTGCATTGTTTTTCCTCAGGGTCCACATAAGCAAACCCTAAACACAATTCTAAAAATATTTACACTGGATATATGAGTTATCTCAGTTTTCCCCAGAGGAGCAGGGGTGGCGGGGGATGTGTGTGTGTGTGTGTGGTGTGTGATACAGTATCAGAGCGCTTACTCTCAAGATGGGGAAAGGCAGAGAAGGGAGATCTCTGTATCTGGTTTTGGCATAGAAGAAGAGGTATGTTTTCACTGTCCTGCCTTTTATTTGCAACTAGCATTTTTTTCTCATAGCAGCTGAAGTCCCTAACAAAAGGGAAAGAATGAAATGAGACAAAAAAGCATCTGCTCTGCATGGAATTGGGCCAGCCCAGTCAAGTTTAAAGACTGAATCATTTGAGGGGCATGAGACTGGCAATTTACTAATGACTACAACTTATTAAGAAGGCATGAAAAGCTCCCTAATTACATATTTGGATGCTAAGTAGCCATTCTAAGGTTCAGAGACAGCCGAACTTTCTCTTCCAGTCTTACCCCAGACCACACATTAAAGAAAACAGGCATCATAAAAGATCAGGCATTTTAGATGCTAGGAACTAAAATCTTGTACAGGACTTGACTGAACTCTCACTTGAGGTTTTAGGCTAGTCTCTGGTTTAACTCTTATTGAAGGCTGCAATTTTTTTTGTCATCTTGCAGTATACCCATTTTTAAATATATATAAATCTCCCTGAAATTATCATATATTCTAAATCTTTCAATAGAAAAAATAGTACATTAATCCCAGCCACATTTTCTACCCTATCAGGCTAAAATCACTGCATCTATTACACTGAAAAACTCAAACCCTGGAAAGCTTATAGATACAAAGCCAGATAGTCAAAATTTCAGAAGTGCAACAGTTAACATTGACTATAACCTTAATTCAGCATCCTTGTAGGTATTAATTATAAGGGCGTCTTTACCTATATAATCATATGTTCTATTTTTTCCAGAGGAATGCTGCCTCATTGAGTGCAAAAGTTCAATGAAGATTCATGCAAGGAAATCGATTTACTATTTCTATTAAACAAATTACTCAGTGCTTTTATTCATTGCACATCATCCAAAGTGAACCCTAAACAGTAAGTTATTAGTTTCCTCATAATTGGGTTTTTAAAAAAATAATATACATGACAAACTGTTCCACAAACAGTCTGGATTTTATGTGCAAAAGACACTCTGGAAAGACAAAACTAGTATCATTACAGGTCCCAGTTTTCCAGGATTTACCCTTTTCCCCATCCATCCATGAAGTGAAGCCCATTTTTTTTCCTGGAAGTGATGGATTCATTGTGCATGCAGCGTACAGCTAAATCCCACAAAAATACACATTGCACAAAGTCTAGTATAACCTGTATATGTCAGGTTCAGAGTGTGTGAGCAAATCACCTGCCTACCCCACAGGTACAAACCAGTTCTTTTCAGAGATATCCAACCCTAGGCTGAAGCACAGAAGCCTTTCACGCAGTGCACTCATATTCTCTGTTCTGCAGGAACGGATATGATGTACAGAGAGTAACACTACTGCCAGAAAAGTATAGTTTATTAACTGCATTGCTGCTGGTTACAAAATTTAAAATAAAAAACCAATATTCCCACCCAGCCAAGACACAAAGAAAAGAAAAGTAAGTCAACAGCTGTCTCTGCAGCAAGCATTTAAGTATAACATATGTGTAAACCCCTAGCAAAATAAACAACTCTGCAGATGTATGAGCACCTACTGTACATTTATTTCTAATCCTAAAGTGACAGTTACAGAACAGTAACTTCGTATGAAAACTACTAATCCTGTATGTAAAGTCCATACCAACCTGGCTCTGCTCTTTGGACAGACATGCAGGCAGGTAGTACACCTTCAAGGAAGGGAGAGAGACAAGATTTCTGTGCCCAGTCACTCACATGAGTAGCACCAAATGCACAACTAATATTTCACCACAGCTGTAAGTAGGACCCGTCTCATGTAACATCAGCCATCTGGAAGATAGCTGTTTAGCTGAAGTTGTCTTTCCAGATTCCCTCCACAAACAGCGAGCACAAGAACTTCCCAGGAATACTCCCTGCCACTTGTTCTAATTTAAGTGCAGGCTATGCTAAAATCAGCTATACTCTACAAAGCAGAGTCTATACAAGTTAACTAGAATCACTTAAATTAAGATCTTAAACGCATTTGTTGACTTTTTTAAAAAATCACACAGAAAAGCCAGTGCCTAAATTTCATATAATCCAAAAGAGCTCAACTCTCTCACTAATGCAATTCCATTTATGAAGAAGACAGTGATCCCACCAAGTTTGTTTGTAACTATGTTATTTACCTTTAAAGTCTCCCATCGAATGCAGAGCTAGGCACATTTAAATCTGAGATGACGTTGCAAATACAACTTGAAGCATGGTGGCTGCACTACTACCTTATTTAATTTAAAGGTCTTTGATGATGCCTATGTTTATACTGAGCAAGACTGGCAAGGACTTTCTGAAAAACTGAATCTTTCTTTGCCACAGGGGACCGCATATTGTAAAAAACCCCAAGAATAATCTAATAAAATATTGAAAATGGATTATTCTACACAAGAATAAAATCCCTCAGTGCCATAATTCCTTCTCCCAACACAAACATCTCTAAGGAGCCCTACAACCTCTTCCACAGAGACAACTTAGAAGCTGGAAGAGTATGTAGGTAACTGGTAGGCAGTGCTCCATCTGAAAAGTTGTCACTGAAAATGCCTGCACTTCAGTTTTCTGAGGAATTCTTGACTTTGTCAGTCATGGAGGACGCATGACACAGGTAGAGCAATGAGTTGGGACTGAGTTCCAACTTAGTGTCCATGAATAGAGAGGAGTCAAATAAAAAACTTAGTCATTCATTTGTAGACGGGAAAAAATCTGAAAACCACATTTATTTTTCTGGAGAATGCTTCAGTAATCTTGAACCAAAGGCACATACTGTTAAACTAAGAGGCATAAACACCAAGTTCTGTTTCAGGTGATAGAAGGACAATGAAGAAATAATAGTACAACTCACAAGTGTTGCAGGGAAAAAGGTTAAAGATTATAAAGGTATTTTTATTCTTGGCTGACACTTCTATCAACCCAAGCCAAAATTCACAAGAAAAAGAATAGCTGCTTTCCTTTATCCACATAAAAGGATTCTGTGCTGTGCAGCACTTAAGAAAAATGATCAGATTGTGATTATATAACCCTGGCATGAACTTGGTGATGAGTATAGTCATGTCAAATTAGGATGCATTATTCAAGCAGCAGGGAAGGATGAAAGTGTTTACCATCAGATATAAACCCCTTCCCCCCCCCACTTCCCTTTATTCTAACCTGTTCTCTTCATTTTCCTTTGCTGGCTATGTTGGTGGGCTGGCTTACTTACTGTACCAGCTCTCCTTCAAAAATAGAGAAATTATCAGTAACAGATGGTCATGGTAACTGAAAAGAAAAGGGAAGACATCCGATTATTATTTCTCCCACCCGCCTTTGCCAGAAGGTTCCATCTTCTCCCTATGTCAGGAATTTTGCTTATTTGTTGTTTCTCTGGTCCCCAGACCTCTGCCCGTTCATTCCTCTTTTCTTCATACCAGGGCTCCATTCTGAGGGTATTTTTTGCCAAGGGCTTTTAAAAATGACATGATTCTCACTTTCTTTATCATCTCTCTCTCTCTCTTAAGTGCTTTTCGCTAAAAGACACAGCATTGTATCCATCAATGTGTAAAACACATTGTCCCTTTTATTTGTTGATCACATTTTCAAAACTGAACAGGTAATGAAATGAAAGAAATAAATACCATTAAACTACGTGGATGAAACAAGCTGAGACTGAAACAGACATAATCAATGTAAGTTTTTAGACACAGTTTAACTATGTCTTATTAGTACCAAAGCAACTGCTATACTATTCAGGTAAGTTTTGCACTGAGCCATCCTTACTGCCTGAAAATTATTGACAAATTTAATATTTTGAACACTTTACAGTTTTGAAAAACAAGTTTCAAGCCTTCAAATCTCACAAAACCAGATTGCAAAAGCCAGCATTGGTATTAGGAAATGAACCTCCACAGAAGTTATTTGCAATCCATATGAATTTACTTTATACATATGAAAATCACAGGGTCTGCAAAATTCAGCTAAATATTTTCAACAATATTTAATTACTTTTGAGTCAGTTTAAAGTCAGACTATGAATCAGTCAATCAGTTATTAACAATGAAAGAGATAGTTATCTGCCTTGATATAATGAATAACGTGGACATTCAAACACAGAAGAACATTTCTCTTTAACCTACTTTTATGCAATAGGAACTTGTAAGCAGAAATAAGTTTTTCAGTCTTTGAGATGTGTTACTCTGGTAACATGACTGCTTCATTCTACAAGCGAGGTAAAAGACTTTTGATTGCATGGACCATCTCCCTCTTAAATGCCTTCAAAAGATTCACTCGCTTACTAGGTAGTATTTGACAAAAGTCATATAAAAATTTGCAACCATTTTGAGGACAAGGATTGTGGTGAACAGGGACCATCATCATGTGTACAGAGGCCAGAGCCATAGTACAGTTAAGAATATTGCAATACAAGTTAGCTTTTCAGTAATCCTATTTTAACTTTCTTTGTTTTATAGAATAATACATCCAGAAATCAGAACCTCCAAACCAAAACATGGCTGAGATGAAACAACATTTACTCTTGCTCTCCTCTGCACTAATTCATCCTAACTGTCTGGCTTCTGCCCACATACTCTAAAAAGAAAGAAATTGTTTTCTTCAGGGAATGATTCAGAGCACTTAGCTTAGGTTCCTGCTTAAAATGATTCTGACGACAAACATCCTTCTCTTTTCTTGGACTCTGGTAGGGGTCTCATTTCCTAACTTATATGCACTTTCAGTTGGCACAACATGCCTTTTTCAAGAGGAAGAAGGATATGTGGAGCCACATGACAAAGAACATGGAGCACACAGTCATCTTGTATAATTTTGAAAGATAGGGGACGCTTTCAGGCAAACCCTCTGAACAAGAAATTGTTTCACTGAGTGGAAACCTACCTAACTTACTCAGAATTCTTTCTTTTGTATTGCACACTGACATTTAACATTTCATTATATCCTTCTCTAACAACAAGAGTAGAAATTGACAGTTGTTCCTCCACCAAGAAAGTGTCTGTCATCTGTTCAGAAGACACTTCAACTTCACACACACTTTTGTTTTCTTTCTTATTTACTCTGTAGACGCTTTTTTTTTTTTTTTTTTTTGTGTTGAAAAATGCAAAAGTTGAAAGTTGAAGAATTTCTTTCTTCAGAAAGAAATCACATCCTACAATTAACAAAAGCCAGGGCAATGGAATTTTAAGGCATAAGCCTTAAAGTGCATCTCTGTCTGGAGACACAACCCCTTATTGGCCAGGTCTAAAGAATATCTTACCCACAATCTCACCCTTCTCCCTCTCACCTTCCTTACGCCTTTTTCTTTGTACTTACAGTGCTTTTCTTGGCACCCTCTGACATTCCACTAGACTGACAGCTGAGCAGCACCTCACTAATGTATTACCTGATTACATTAAGTACTTTCACATGTGGAATTTTGCACATCCAGTATTCAATCAGTGACAGTAACAAATAGAGTATTAATTAACAACAGAGTGATTAAAGACCTAGGATTCCGACATCTGTAATAAATGTTCCAAAGATAGTGTCCTTGCACGGGGTATCTGTAAATCAGGGTACTTGCAAAATGAGCTCTGCTCTTTCTCAGCTCATTGCCATTTGTTGAGTATTAATGAAGTTAACAAGGCAGAGCTGAAGCATTTGAATCAAGCTTTATTTTTTCAGAGGACTTAATGAATCATGAGCAGATCATTCATATCATGTGGTTTGCAGCAATAAGAGCAATTTGATTAAGGTGTTTGTTTACTCCACAGTGTATGAAAGTCACTGTATCAGAAGGAACCCAATAGGTTACATGAGAAATATTTTTATTTCCTCCTCAGCATCCAATTTTATTATCTCATTATGTTTCACCATGCCTTGTCTAACTTAGAAATTTGCTTCTAGACCATTTTATTCTTCCTTTTTTTGCTTACTGTTAACAGTGACAGGGTAGATGGAAATTTCTTCTCCAACAGGACTTCATTTCAATGATGAAGTTGATTAAAATGTCATACATGTAAAAAAAATATTGGCATTCAGTCAAAATCTGAGAAATTAGTTATGGCTTGTCTAATCCACGTTCAACTATAAAACATGATTTACCACATACGCTCTCCTAACAAAGGGTATCGGATTTCTTACTGAATTCCCTCTATTTGACACTCTCATAATATGCAAACATATATGGATTTCATTTTTTTCATTTCCTTCATGATAGAATATTTTGACCTGTTAATGTGTACACAAATCCCGGTAATCCTGAAAGCTGGTTGAGCTTTATTTTTCTTTCAAATAATATTTTCTCTATTCCTCCCACACCACATGGCCAGTATTCCTTATGTTACACACATAGTTGAGCATTTACAAGACCATACAAATAATGAAAATATTACACTGTCTAAAAGATATCTGTGGAAACAGGCAGAAGACTGAGATTGTAAAAAGATATTTTGAAAATCAAAGTTATTAACATCCTAGTCGTTCTTAAAATTCCCCAGAGAAATAGCTAAAATGGAATTCCCATCATGGCAATAAAGGTTAAATTGTCAATGCCTAGAGACACTTAGAAATAAATATTTCTGAAACTTTTTTTCCTTGGTGCTTCTACCAGGTAAAGACTGTATGAATCCTGGAATTACAGCCCTGTGGAAGCCAAAGTGCTTTTGCATCTGTTAGGCTCACTTTTGGTTATGTCTTCTATGTACAGTGGAGATGTGAGACTTGGTTTGTGACATTAATGGGATCAAATGGTGATGCTTAATCCTACAGAATACGCAGCGATCATTCGGACAGTCTCTTGAACCTTCATGGCTCTTGCTAAGGTCTTGACCTTTATCTTGTTACAATAAAGTTTGCTAACCAAAAGCATCTTGTTTCTCTCTCTAAGTATTATATTAAACTAGATACACATTAGTTTCCCTGTCAGGTGATATCTGAACTAAGAATGTGTGACAAGCAAAAAGTGCCCATTTTACCCAGAAATACCGGTCTTCTTAGTGCTTCTGATTTTCAAAGGGAAAAAAACCAACCACATATCTCTATATTTTTCAAGCTAAACCATGCCTGAAACTAGATTTTTTTTCTCTCAGGACATCCTGTGCTTGATGCTGTGATCAACTATATTCCCCAAAATCTGTTCTTTTGTAAAAAATAATAACCCCCCCCCCCCCCAACCAAACACAGTAATTGCAGTAGTTACTTGGAGGAACCCATTTATGGCATCAGTACACTTGAAATCAAGCTATGAAAATGGTCACAGCAGAGAGTACATCTTGCTGTAGCCCTTTCTGCTGGTAACACCCCTAGCATATACACACCAAACCAAAACAATAGAAGGCATTAGAAGATAACAATTAAATTATGACTAAAAAATTGGTTTGCTGAGTAAGTGGCTTAAAGACAACTCCTTCTCCAAATGTCTCTTCAACATGCAGAAGTTCAGTGCATGGAATATTCCCAGACACAAAATAACCAGACAGGAAGCTACAGGTGAGTGAAGAAGGGGAGTGAGAAGCACAAAGAGGGCTCACTGAGGAGGGCAAAGGGGCACCTGCCAAAATTAAGCTTAGCCAGAACTTATCTGTAGTTCAGAAGTCAAGACAGCACTGTAGAATAAAGATCATGGGCAAAAATTATCCAAATAATGCTGTTGAGTGGTGAGAAAGATGAAGTAACCACCCTCCACAGCATGTTATTTTCATGCCACAGAGAGTGAACAATAACATTTCAGAGCCCTGGGCACAGCCTGTAGGCTGATCATCAGCTCTGTCCGGTCAGGTGTCCCCAAAGAGGGGTATTAGCCAGAGCAGTCACACACCTGTGCTTCTGGAGCAAGATGTGTTTAAACTCCTGGGGAAACCTGTAGTCCAAATCAATTTGAGGATCTAAGACAAACTGTCCTTAACTGCAAGTGCCCATTCCCAGGAAGAGATAAACAAAGGATACTTTGCCAAGGCAATGAGCCTGAAAAGCAAAGAACCAATGCTGTTAACCTAATGTGCTTCAGGCACCTTGGTAGCACTGGGGCCATAGAGCAAGGATTTAGAGCAAGCAATGAGGACAAGACATTTGAGGAGCTGCGATACACCAAAAGATGTATTTGATTTTGATGCTTATTGCAGGGGTAAGAAATGGCTTCATAGGTAACTGAAAATACACTGTCTATATGAGAGACACCAGCCACTGCCAGGTTCTACCTGAGCTCCTACCTGCACCAATAAACTCTAATCTGAGAATGAAAAATATAACCTGGCATACCTGTGCTTGACAGGTCCATCATTGACAGCTTAGCGCATTCAGGCTTGATTCTCAACAACACAGCCAGTGTCCAGAAAGGCAGTTATGTCAGCTGTGCATCAACATCACCTCACCAGCTCTTCAGCAAAAATAAATCAGCTGTGACTGCCACCCTACCTCTTGAGCCACATGTTCCCAATGATTTCCTTTCTCCATATCTTCTCCGCTTTGATGGCAATGATAATGTTTTTCAATGCTTCTGCTCCATTTAGTTCTTCTTTTAGTTACTCCTAGTGCTCTCTTTTTCTACCACCATCCACTCCTTAATTTCCCAGTTGCTTATCATCTCTTTTACCTTCTGCTCTCCTTGACTCAATCTGTCACTGCTACTACCAGTTCTTCAGAACTTTTTCTCAGAGGACATCCAGAATACACATAGCCTTCTTTTCAGTGTTATGCTTGCTTTACTTTTGCATCTTTATTTGACATTTCATTCATTTTTTTTCTGTAGTGTTATGTCTAATCAAAGCAAAATGAGTCATGTTAAAAAAAATCTTCATCTTAGAATCTAAGCCATTGCAGGATAGAAAAGAAATAAGTAAGAAAATAGCTTGAGGTCCCAGGAGTCATGGCAGACTGAGAGCTTAAACAGAAGCCTCATTTTTGTGCTACATGCTTTTTGTTCCTCCTTAAACACCATAGGGCAAACTCCCTGATGTGGACAAAACACAGCATGTCATGATTGGCAGGTCAGAGCATCCTCTCCAAGAGTGCTCCACACCCACAGAAGTAGACAGCTGTCAAGTCACCTCTGAGAAGGAGCCTAACGAACATCTTAGATTTAGGCCACTGTTTTCCAGCTGTGGGTCATGACCTCACATGGGCAAGGGTCAAGACAGGGTTCACATTAGGTCACAAAGTGTTAGAAATCACTAAAGAAATATTTAAGCTAAAGGATTTCTGATTGGTTTTCTCCCAGTTGTTGGGGGGAAGGGAAGGAGTGGGGTTGCACACAAACAGATGATCTAAGGGGGCTGATTGTTTCAGAAATTCTGACTTGAAATACTGTGAATTCTACACCTTAAGTGTAAAAATGGTATGCGTGCAGGGGGTTTGCTTTGTCTATGCACATTTTTATATATTTTTTTTAATTTGTTTTATTTTGAACATATTATTTTGAAGCTAGCCAGAAGTCTGGAAAGGTTTCAGTAACCTCAGGAGACAGACTAAGGAACAAATGCAAGAGACACCAACATGAGCATCCTAGTAATAGTACCTGGTTTTCATCAGATATTTTGAAAACATTCTTAATAGTGAAAGCATTTATACTACCAACAGAATAAAAGGAGGTTTTCCTTATCCACATTTTACTGAGAAGAACCTGGCTAGGTGACTTGCTCAATGTCATGCAAAAGTTCTGTGTCAGAGTTGAAAGCTGAGCCCAAAATTGAATCCTTAATTAAGTTAATGCCCTCGCCGAAGGACTATTCTGTGCTTTGTCCTGAAAAAACACATTTTCAATCATATGGATGTCAGCAGCACCCATGTAATTAGAATTGTGCAATTACAAGAACATTGCAACAGACCTTAGGGTCATGAAAGGTGTGAGAGGAATTAATTCAATGACTGATTTTTTTTTCACCTAACACAAATAATACAGATATAGCCATAGATAGTGTTTTACAAATATGATTTCACCCTTAGAGGAAATACTTGTAACATCTTGCCCACACTTGACGATAAAGATCATATTTGGTGGCTGCTTTTTGTCCTTCAGGAGCAGGATAGCACTCAAACAATGTCACCATAGACACTGTGGTTCCTCCTGATAGCAATGGTAATGAAATTGCCAAAGGTCTTCCTTATGTAAGCCACCCTGCAACCTCCTTGCTGCTTACTGTGCTTTTGGCTAACCTGAGATAAACTGAAATATGGAAACCAACATAGTATGAGACACGAGGCCATGCTTGGAGTATGTCTTAGAGCAGTGAAACTAAACAGGGTTTGTGAGAAGCTCCACTATGACCTCCCTCATGTGCACAAGCCAGAGCAGGATATTCAGCACTGACCTTGTCTAGGAGACAGAACCTCTTCAATGGCATTTCTGAACTTAGGTAGATTGTAGTGGGAGCAACACTTACCCACAGTGGATCAGCTCACCATGACCATAACTCCTCAAAGAAGGGACCAACCAGCACTAGAATGAGCCTGCATTGATTACATTTTTACATGTCAAGATACTTTCAGTTAGCTGATATTTGGCACTGGTTCATCAATCCAGATGCTGGCACAATTCTGTTTTCTTGTGTAGATAAGAACTTGGCCTCACCCATTACAAACTGATTTGTTAGCTGGGAAAAGATCAATTATTACTTTCACATCATAGCTTCAGGTATCCTTGTATAAACTCTCTATACAATTAAATAGTTGATAGTTTTCAGCTTTTAGAATTTCCTTGTTATGTGCATTCTTTATACTTTCCCACTTACTTGAAATATTTCCATATTTCTTTCCTTATTTTAGAGAATGAAAACCCTTAATAGTTTTTTTCATGCCATTTCCTAGTCAAGAAATGAATCTTGAAAATATCTTCATACATAAGGATAAGTTTCTTACAAAATCACAGATTCTCCCACTGTTTTCCCTCTTGAGTTTGGGAAGCTCATCTGTTTACAATCATCACCTCTGCTTCTGCAGGATAAGGTTGGGAAGCCTGGACTTTCAAAAAAATATTTATGCATGTGCTGGGTAGGGTGGAGTAGGAATCGATACAGACTGGGAACGCTTTGATTCCAGAGCTCTTAGAAAACTGTTAACAGGATGATGAAAAACCTTGATCTCATGTATCTGTTATGTTCCACTGGGCTGTTTCACAAAGTATCTTTGTGCATGGCAATTATTAAATCCCATCAAAATACCTGTAAAATTTTCACCTGCTAGAAGCAAAATCACTTTTCTTTGCCTAGACAAATATAGGGATAAAGGTGCTTAAAAATACCTGCCTAGAGACACTCTAGACTCCCTCATTATCCAAGATCTCTTGCTGTAGTAGACATGGCACAGGTTGTGCCAAAGACCTGTGACCTTCTGGAAAAAAAGGCTAGACTCCAGCTACAGTGTCCTAGGGCATCTTAAATGGCACTGCAAACTACTGTTTCTGCAGAAATCAAATCCCATATACCTTCCCCCCTCACCCTCCCCGCCTTTTAATAACAGAATGAAAAATATTATGGCTCTCAGTTTCTTCGTTGTAAGTACTTGTGTGTGTGTACATTTATAAGCAACGTTATGGCACTGCACAGCAGTGGCAGCTTGAAGAAAAATAATGGTGAATAACACAGGCTTGCCTGGAAACAGAGAGAAACTCATCAGACTTCTTAACTGTTCATTTCCCAAGATCTGGATTTTTTTAAATGTGAAAGTTTGTTTAGAATGTGTAATATCAAGAGCTATGTGTTTGAAAAAGTCTTAATGTTGAGTTGTAGCTAATTGTTTATTCTGGAAGGTACTAGGAACATATATATGTATATAACTATATAATTTGATTCATTTATATATATATTACATATATTTAAATGTTGCAGCTCACCAGCAGAATCAGTTGAGTTGCACTCTTCTAAAAGAGGGAGTACAGGTAAGCACAAGCTCTGTTAAATATCATATCTAGGCAGTTAAGATGGGGAAAAGTACAGTATAGCAATACAGGGATGGCAGGGACCAAAGGAAGTAACAGCTGCTCTCTCTGCTGTGATTACGTATGATATTTCCATTGTTACTCAGATGCACAGCACTAAGCTTCAGCAATTTGTAGTCAGAGCAAAAGGAGACTCCAGAGGTGCAGATTGCTACCTTCCGAGACACAGAAGCAACTTGAAGACGACTCTTAATGCTGCATGACATACAACACAGTAACAACCATGTGATTTTTGGAAGCCATGAACTGGATAAAATACATAAGACTTCCAGATATCTGGGTGGAGTAGTGAGTGGAATTATTTCAGATTTTCTTCAGGTTTCTAAGCAAAATTATATTTGGAAGGAGATCTTGGCTCAGCACTTCTTTTTTTTCCTTCATCTGGAAGCAGAGGGCTACTTGACTATCTTTGCTGGAGTCTAAACAGGATCTAAAAAGATCAATGATCAATTTTACAGGTGGGTTAGAGTTTTTCTGTGTTCTCTACCTGCCTGCCTCACTAACAGGAACTGCACCAATAAGCAAGATCCTGATTAAATCATGTCCCAAATTAAATCAAGTCAAAAGTTTTATAAACTGGAGACATCAAAAGTAATCTTAAGTTTTTCAACAATGAAAGAATCTCCAAACTCAACTATGTTGTAAAGTCTGACTTAATGAAGTTGCAAATGGAAGAAATAGAGTAATATACCCACTTTACAGATGATAGGGTTGTTTTCGAAATGTCTGACAACCTCATTTCTGCAGAGTGGAACAAATACAATTATAAACACAGAAAATAAAGGCCTCTTGAATTGTTCTAGCCAAACCGACATGTTTAAAATGAATTACAATGGGTGTTAGATTCAACCAGTAATTACCAGGATCTAGGCAATAAATAATTAACAACAACTTTAATCACAAATCTGTGACAAAATTCATGCATGGAACAGAAAAATGATGTCTGGAACTAATTAATTCTCAAAAATTAACACAAGAGAAAGACAGAATGAGATCATCTTCGAATGTTGTGAGAAGTTAAACTGTGGCAAGGTTGAAAACAGTGACAAATCTAAATGAGTTTTCATGGGAATCACAATTTTTTGAAGGGCATACAACATGTATATTGCATAAACATTTCTGATATCTAATTGCAAAGAGCTCACAACCAGGTATGGTCATCTAAAACCACTATTTCTTCATATCTGCAGAACTGTCATAAACATAGGCATATCCAGTATATTGAATATATGCTTTCTTATAAAACCACAATTATCATTGTGTTCCAAGTCTGTAAATAAGAGTTATATAAATGGCATGTTTTCATGTAATGTTTTATCTGAAGCAGCTGGCAGCCACATACTTACCCACACTAACACATCTATCAATGACTCTAAGGCTTTTGAAATACAGGACTTACATTACAGAAAATAGAACTATTTTAAACCTAAAATTATCTCTACCTTCTCAGATCTGTCCTTGGATTGGTCTGAGTAAGTGCTGGTCCTACATCTTGTACTGTAAAGCATGCTAGTAGGCATCATTGCGATAGCACAGCTATCAAAAGGCATCGACCAAATCAGGTAGCACTTGTTAACAGTGTGTGTGCTTCTCTCTAGAATGAATGTGGTTCTGGTGAGAGACATTCAATTGGCATCTCACCTCTATTCGCCCACAGAACAAGGATGAAGAGATACAGGTAGCAATCATCCACAGCCTAATCTTCACCATCTCTGGAAATGGCAATGTCCAGTGCTCACCAAATCCTCAGGAAAGTCTACCTCTGATTTCAGTGACTCTTGATTTGGTCTGCAGTCACTCAGTTGCTGAACCCTGCTATTCAAAATGGCCACAAGTTTGATGTAGGACCAACAGAAACTCAAACGAGGTTGTGACTGCTAAATAATTCATGTCAAATAGGCTTCTCTGGGCTAGTGGAGCTTAATTTGACAACTAAAATGCATTGATGCTTGAAGGTTTATCCATTTGTCTTTAAACATCCCAAACATATACCATGCTTTCTCTCTCCCCTGTGTTTTTCTTCTTACTATATGACCCACGGTTACAGTTAATTTCTTAGTGGAGACAAGCCCAAATATTGCAGATCACTGTAATGTTAAAACTGGCTCCACTGTGAGTGCTTGAAGTTACTAATAAAAAATTTTAAGCCAAGTAATAAAATACTGTTTTATTTGAGTAACCTAAAACTAAGCTCAAAACACGGAGAAGGGAGATTCCTGTCTCCTCCATAAAACTGCTCCACAGTTATAATATCAAGGCAGATAAAGGGAACATATTTCACTCCCTATGTCTTCATTCTAGTAGGCCTTTTCATACTTACAGAGAAAACACAAGCAGACTTTTAATACCAGCCAAATCCAGCCATAAGGCAGCACAAGAGACTCTAGTTCATACTGCTGTCCTAGAACAATTTCAACTGTTCAAAGATTTTTCCATGGAGTTTATAGCAGGGCAAGAAATTATTTTTCCATGAAATATAATGATCAAAATTAAAAAAACCCGCATTTTTTTAAATTAAAAAATCAAATTAATTTTCCAACAGTCATCATCTCAACTGTCAAATTTGTCGTTAACAAAACTAGAATAACAATTTTCTACAGAACTTTGACAAATATCAACAGTTAATATAAAATTACCTAAGCATGTAAAGCAAAGACAATAAGACATAGAGGAGTTGGTTGTTCACTAAAAATATTTCATAAGCTGTTCTTCAGACCTTGTCTGTGTTTCATTTCCATGTCAGTTAGAAACTTAAAAAGGAATGAAGAATAAAGTGCTGCAAAATTTCAGCAAAAAAACCCTGATGACAGCTCAGGCCATGTGATAACTCTGCAGGTACTGCATGGTCTGTCATGTTTTGTCCAAGACAGAACCAATGTATAACAGAAGAGGAAACTGGAGCAGAAAGGCTAGAAACAACAGTTATACAAAACTAAAGAGCTTTCCTGATTTTTGCTACTTTTTCGTGCATGATAAAAGACATAACTGATGTAAATCACCTCCTCAGTGGAAGAGCAAGTATCACAATGTACTTTAGACTCATGGCACAGTCAAGCTCTTGCAGGACAGTAAAATGAAATCTGTACAAAGCTGTTCTCACAACTCATTCTGTCACAGTGGATTTCTGGTTTTCTAAGTCAAATAATCTTTCTGTACTTTTAATTTCCTTTGAAATACACAAAGGGTATCTTTAGCTCCTAGAAGTGAAACCAGGAAAAGCTATCTGTAAGATTTCTGACACTACCTAATTCCAGGCAAGAGGAACCAATGAGACTTGTGTAAATTACTGGTAAGAACATTGTGTAGAACTGGGCCTTGAAGGGGAGTTTCTTCCTCAGGCAGAACTACCACTTGCAAAGCTCAGTATTGGCCTGAATACTTTTCTTTGGGGCTTCACATTGTTGGACTATTGCATTCCTAGCTCTGGCTCTCTTCCACCATAGAAATAGTTGATCATGCATAATTTGAGAAAGTACATCGTGGTTTAGTCTCCTGTCTATGAGGCACAGTGTTTGGCAAGGAAAAAGATCTAGAGGTGAGGATCTCTGGATTGGGTGAATACACACATACACACTGAAAGGAGAAGGTGCTTTCAGAAAACGTCAGCTCTTGGGAGTAAGTTCTGGAAAGATTTCCAGGACTTGGAATCTGTCATGATTAAAACCAGTTGTTCTCTTTTTATCTTCTGTCAAACTTGAGAAGTGTAATGACAGCTCTTGAAGATCTCACTCTTCAAGGATTGGGAATGCTCAGAGTGGCACGTGAGCCAAAGAGAGTGAGGGAGACAAAAAAAATCAGGGGTGAAATATCCCTGCTTCATATCACAGAAATGTGGGCATGCTTTCCTTCGCCTCCCAACTAATCATATAAAAATGCATCATCCTCAAACATGTTTGGCTTCAGAATGAAAATCTAAAGGGCGTCTATTGATATTAATATCACAAACATTGCACTGTGCTCCAAAATGAACTTTTTTGGCTCATACTGTGAAATGTCAGATTAGCAAATAAGAGCGCTCTGTTGTGGTAGCCTTTGATTGTCAGATGTGTATATGAATCACACACACAAACTCACACACAAACAAATCTGTTTAGTGAAGGCCTCCAAAACAGGGTCTTTGGAAAGGTTAGCACTGCACCATACAGTTATATTTTTCACAGCATGACACACATTGTTGGTGAACTGAGGCTGTGATAAAATCGTGGAGGTGTAAAGTTTCACTAGCTGGATGGTAAAGAGCCGAGTCAGAGAGTGTAACGCGAGTCGAGAGCTGCACTCCAAATGAATGAACTTGTATTGTGGATCTGGTTGCAGCCGGCACACTGCCCTAATCCATCAACAGCAAGTTCACTTACAAACCAGCCTTTGTTTTTAATCCATGAGCCTTTTGGGATTCACTATAATCAAATGACCAATCAGAGGAACACATAAGAGGAAAAAAAAGTTGCTACAGTGAAGTTTACTCTCGGCCACAAACTCTCCCTCAACTTCACCCCTCCCGCCCCGCCCAGGTAATACAGATAACAGTATAATGCACAGCATTAAGCTTACAGGCCTTAAAATCTCCACAAGTTGAAAATTAAGGCATGGCAGATCTTGTTACTTTCTGAGGGTGCTTCTCCAAGGCTTAATAAAGCTTTGATTACAAACCATTTGTGCTTGCAGCATGGACACAGATTAGTGATGGAAGAGCCATGGGGACTGCAATCGCTACAGCTCTGGAGTTTTCTCTTGTTTTGAATGAATGAAAAGAACACCCTGGATTTTGCAATTAAAATGTGGCAAGCTGAAATAACATATGTTCTTTGGCAAGGGCGTGATATTAAGCTTTGGGGTGTGCCTATATATGTGTAAACAAAGACTTATTGAAAAATGAGTATGCCTTTTATTCTTTTTCAGCTTAGCACAAAGTATAAACAAAGAGTAACCTCTAGGTTACTTGTCCTTGCAGAAGAGTAGGCCAAACATCCATCAATATCCAACAGCCCACATCAGGATGGTAGACACCTCCATAAAGACAGAAATGGAGACAGGGCTGATTTCTTATGTTAGTACAATGATATCATGGTTTTGACTCTTAAACCATAAGCCTGGGCTACTTCAGCCACCCTATCTAGTTACTGTTCCCTGCAGTCCCTCAAGATGGACCTAGAAGGTGAGGATGTGCAGTGTGCCTTATTCAGCACCATATGACTGAGATCCTCTTTGTGTGTGTGTGTGTATATATGCAGCAGGGGAGCACGGGGGTGGCAGAGGAAGGTGGCAAGATGTGTACACCATGCCATTAAAGGAGAGACTGATGGTGATGAAAGTGCCATAAAACCATAAACACTGACAACTCATGGTTGTGACTGAAGCAACTGCTGAGGTATCATGTTGTAAACATCCCCCTATTGGGACACCCCCCGTTGCAGTGCCTATCACAGAAACTGTCCTCTCTCCCAAGCACTGCCCTGTCCTGCTATAAATACACCTCACCTGTGCCTCCCTCCAGCAGGGAATGCCACATGGTGAAAGGCAGGGGAAGGAGAGAGACTATAAAAAGCTTATGATTGGTCTGGAAGAAACACTTTTGCACAGCAGGCAATCTAAGATGAGGATGAAAATGGGGAGAAAGTTACAAAGTCTCCTGTGCCAGAGCACAGCCAGGAAGCTGATGCCACCAAGCAGTCACTACTCATTCCTTGGTGTTTCTCCCTAGGCATGTCTCCTAGTTGCACAGCCTGACTCCATATGTGGGCAGTTTTCTTAGTGATGGACCAGCAGAGCAGCACAAGCTATTAGCCTTCAGTTCTACTGTCCAACTACAGATAGCTTGCAGCCTCCTTTAGAGATTTCCTTCAGACCTCATGCAACCTCTCTTTACATTTCATTCCCATCATGCTAAAGAGAGAAACATATGGGGTTTCCTCTATATTTAAACTTCGGATGGCTGTAAACTTGGAAACAAGCTCTCTGCTCTTAGGGAGCTCTTCTTTTAACATGTAGTGAACCTGACATTCCAAACCCTCATGTCAGGAAAAACAATATTGGAGATCAATGCTCCTGTAAGCCCGTTTTAGGCATCTTTTATTTTTTCTTTTTTTCTTTTCTATTTCTTTTTTTTTCCTTAATATTTATACACACACAGTCAGTCAGGGTAGTTATGATAGCACATAATTTCTGCTGAAATTCCTGAGTCCTGCTCCACTCACCTACTTAACTTCATCAGAAATGGTGAGCTTTGATGAACAGGAGTATATAGGAAAGGGGCAGATCAGTTACTCCTCATGTCTGATCTTTCAACACAGTTGGTGTGGCTGTGCTTAGAGTAGGGAGACAGCAGAGTACTCTAAGAGCGTTTTTGGTCATTCTTTTCAGAGCAACCTCAAAGACTGTCCAAAACAAGGTGGCTCCCTCTGCTCCTGAAAGAGCCCAGAGGCACAGTCCCTTCCTACAGAGACACTTGTTGGGGTGCATCTCTGTAGACTGAAGTCATTGTGAGAGCACTGTCCTATCAGCTGTAAGTGGGTATCAGACCTGGCTGTGTCTTGTTTTGTCAGGTTAAACACAATCTCTGGGATCCCCAACATCCGTCAGAGAAGGGGAAGCATCTAGAGTTTCTGAGTTATCTATACTGGGTTTTTTTTCTAGTGTATCTGACTGCTTAACACTAAAGCAATGCACAGCCATGCAATTTTTATTTAATCCATCAAAGTATCTACTCACTGTACAAGACAGTTGGCCAGGACTGCTGGCTGCCCCTTTCCCAGACACGTAGGTCCCAGCAGTCTTGCTGTACGTACTAAATTCTGCTCTATGAGATCTACCTAGGACTGCTGCTATGAAGAAATGAGATAGTTTGCTATTGTAGTGCTGCTTGCTGGACCAAACCTAGACCTACAGAAGTACTGTAGGACTGTTTCATATCACTATGAGTCTCCCATATGTACCTGTGTTGGGGGTGTTAGTTTAAGGATCATGACAGGATCCCAACTCTGATTAATCCTGAAGTACTTGAAGCACTTAGGTTCCTAATTTGCTTTGCTTTTGGTGAGGAGAGAAAACCGAAGAGTCACTCCTGTTATATATAGTCTGAGCTGCCTGTAGCATATGACCCTTGCTAACCCAGTTTGAAATCTTTTGAGGATAGATACACAGAGAGTGCCTGCTTTCCTCTAAACACTGGGAAAGGGACCAGGAGATTCTTCATTGTGGAAGTGCTGTATAACAAGTAGCACAGCCTGCTGGAAAAATTTAGCTGGACTACTTGTCATATGAAAAGCTCTGTTCTCACCAAACAAAACCACAAATTTAAAAAATGTACTGAGTTCAAAGGAAATAGTAAGATATTATATTTTTTAAAATATTTATTTATTTATTTAAGGAAATAATTTTCTACCAGCTGGATTTTGATCTTTCATCTTTCTTATTCTTTCATGACATAGTGGGAATAATGTATGAATAACATATAATTAGATTAGTTCAACACATTTATTTTAAGTCTTTTTTTTTTTCTGAAGTAATCTTTAGTATGTAATGTTGAGGGAAACATCTTGTCTGCTTTTCTTGACGTATTTGATGTAATAAATAGGCTTGAGGCATAGATCAAAATATAGATTTGGGGTAGGGGGAACTGGTCAGATGAAGTCTACTGATACATTTTAATGCATGGTATCACTTTGACTCACTCCCTGTTTTCCACATTGCTTCTTACCTGTGCTATAACTCTTGAAAAGTCCTTTCACCTGGTGAGCCCTTCCTTATACTTACCTCATCTGGACTCTGTACAGATTAGCAGTTTATTCCAGCTTCCCTTTGGAAAGAACTCCACATGGTAAATGTGAAGTGAGCTTCCATTCGTACTAGAAGTAGTTCAGCTGCAGCAAAGCCTTGCCCAAGGCGTCATCTTTTCTAGCAGCACCACTGAGCCCATGTAAATCTCCATGCGGCTGTTGCGAAGAAAGCTTCTCAGTGTTTGGGCTTGCTCATTTTAAGTCACTAGCACTGTATGTCAGTCTGCCAAGAGACATATGGTCTCTTCACCATTGGATCTTTTGCAATCTGCTTGAACATGCCTCTCTTCTCTTCTATTTCCATATCTTTCTTTGAACAAAGATTTTCAAACTTTTCCAATAAACACTATTTTTTTCCTTTTTTTTTTTTTTTTTTGGTATGGGTGTGGATTGCTGTGTAAAGAACTTGGGCCTCCTGACTTCATACTTAGTATTCACCACTAGCTTCTGTGGCCACCTTATAAGTCATCTATGGAGCCACAGATCACAAGATGAAAACTGCTGTTTTGTGGTACTTGCATACTTATGTCAATACATAGCTATGAAAATGGTATTTTATATAGGAAAGCATAGATAATCAGGCTGTGATGTTATAGATTTCCATTATTTTCAACATCTTTGTTCCTGAATCATAGTGTCAGTACCAGAAAGTTTTTTTCCTCAAAATAAACATAAAGAAATCTCTTATGAGTGCTGAGGAATGTTTCCAACATTAACTCTGCATACTTCAACACCAGAAAACTTCGTAGAAAACAGAGTAATTCCTCTCCCCTTCCCCCTCATGCAGCCTACTCTAAGTATGTTGATTTCTAACCCATTTGGAGTGGGTTAGGCTTCATGTTATTGGAGAAACAAAGGAATAAGGAAAAAAAGGTGCAGTATCACCATCAGAATATTGCAGATGATCTGTTATCTACTAGGATATGAGACTAAAGAAATGTGGTAACAGATACAGCCCTGGTGATAGTGCAGGAAGACGTCAATTCTTCAAGTGTTTTCTGTTATGAATCCAGGTACCTGGCAGAAAAACACTGAAGACTGATTTAGTATCTTAAAGGATACATTAATATGTTACTAGAGGCTTAGACTTACAAATGGATTTCTAAATTCCCTTTAGAGATTTATGAGGTTTTTTCTTTAATTGATTTCTTTATTAATTACATTTTTTTGTTATCTCAAATCATAGTATATGCCCATGCACCACCTGAACATGGATAAGGTAGATTAGGAAAATACACAAATACATGTCTTACATTTAAGTATCATCATTGAGCCTAATGAAAAACAGGTAATTATGCAGACCTGTGTTTCCTTGAGTATAGGTATAGAGCCTCAGTTTGAAAAACAACTGATATTTTGCTAAGGTAAGAAAGCTGAAATCAGATAGTGTTGGTTTATTACCTTGTTATTGATAAACAGGGACTGCCAGGACTTTTTAACAGTGATTCAGCTCAGCAGTCCTTTACTCATACAGGCTCTGTGTGTAAGTTTAGGTCCTTAAATGGTTGAACTATTCTTAGCCTTATGTGGTGTATACCCAGGAATGTTCATGGACCGAATATTAAGGACAGAAGATGGCCCTAACAGCAAAAGGAGATTTATAGAAAATTTGCTTTGATGATGTTGACTCTTAACTACTGCCTTTCGATGCTGACCCAGTATACCAAATCATAATTAAACTTGCATTCCAGATGAACAATTTGGAATGAAAGGTAAAAAGTATTTCCATTAAAGCCTATGGAACTAGATTCAAGCTGAGGATCTGGCCAGTTTTAAAACCAGGCTGTACCTCTTTAGCTAGGAATTCCCTCACTGAGAAACTCTCTACCAACTTCCTAAACAATACCCTTCCTCTATAATTGCTCCATAGGAAACACAGCATACCTGATCCAAGTGCTGTTTGTGGCTGCCACAATTACCGCTGGATGCCACAAAGATGTTTTAGAATTGCAGCCATATTATATAGCCCACTGACATGGGGAATTCTCTCTTCAAATATGCTTAGTGAACACAGAAATCCTCTACAAATATTGTCCTACAATTGTGCTTGCCTGTTATCAACAAAGCAAGAGAGAAGCTTGGCCAAGCAAAATAAATAAACTATGTAAGACAGAAAAAAAAAAGAAATAAAGAGATATCTACAGTTAACTTAAAAAAACCTAATCCAATGTTACATCACAGTGTAAACTGAAGCCACATATAAATAATTACTACAACCATATATTAATTTATCTTGCTTAACTCTAATGAGAGGTGAATAAACTGCAATTGCATAAAAATGTATTTTAGGAATGGATGGCAGGTATTTATGCACTGTTGTAGATCTTTGTGACTATCAGACTGTATATTTCTAACATAATATTATTTGTTTCATGGTAAGAATGAGCCTTTTCTGAACTTGCTTTTAAATCATTTTAATTACCAGAGCACTAAGTTAAACAATGCCTTTTGCAAGCTAAAGATGAAGAATAACTTGGTCTGTATATTAGGGAGATACTTGACCTATCATTTTGCAGCCTGTCTGGACTGGAACAGAGAAGCTATTAAAATAGCAGTATATAAATACATGATACTTTGTCGGCAGAATCTCAGGACTCCCTTTCCAAACAAAGTCCAACCTACCAAGCAAAAACACTTCATCCATTTAAAGAGAGAGGGAAGGCAGGCTGCGTTTTTGTCTTGTGATCATACTGTAAGAACCAGCAACTACCACTGCTGGGAAGGGTAATGAGTGGTCTTTCATAATCACAATCGACAGGGTTCTTTGCTTTACATCTCTTGAGCCCCAGAGTAATATGTAAGGCTACTGACTTAGGTGTGACACAGAGGGAATAGTGCCACCTACTGAGTTAATTATTTTTAGCACTCGAATTTCTTTTCAACTAAGGTCTGAAAATACTGATTAGAGTTTTAGATCTGCTCTGGTTCTATTCTATCTACATGAATCTAAAAACACAGAAGTATCTTGTCGGGAACAAGTTCACTCTGTGAACTTATTTAGTTTTGGACAAATAGCCTTGAACTGAAAAGCTGGAATTAGTTGCTATAGGGACTGGAAATGGTTTTAAAAATCCTGACTTGAAAAGCTGAGTATCCTGTAACCTGTCCCTCTCATTCTCTCTCTCTTTTTTTTAAAAAAGACAACTGTTTCTAAACTATGATGATAAAAAAATACTCCCTTCCTCATATGTAGGAATGTATATTATACCCCAGTCTAAAGAACAGCAATTTCTCTTTTCAGCAGGAAGAAGAAATACACAAATGCCTTGTCTTCAGATATTGATTAGTGTTGCTATGCATGGCCAAACAGCTATGTACAGTCACTTCACTGGTAGCTACTTATCAGCAATGAGTGAAGAGGTCACTACAGTTTTCCTTAACTACTGCTTAGACTTAAACAGTTAATGTCTGTGAATCATGGTGAGAGGCTTGTTAAGAATGCTATAGGAACATGGTGACACAACACTCATGCCATGTGCTGTAAACTGAATTTACAGTAGAATTATTAATTAACAACCGAAGTCATAAATTACAACAATAAAATGCTGCAATTCAAAAGTCATTGGAAGCGCCTTCCACAGAAGATCTAACTACCTCTGGATGCAGTTTCTGCTGACCCACCAGTAATTTTATTGCTGCAAAAGCAATGCAGTGTGTCATACCATGATAGATCTGGGCCTTTATGACATTCAGCTGCTTACTGTTATTGTTGGCTGTTGCAGAAGAACTAGAGATAATACAGGTGTTCTGTGCTTTTAGAGTTGACTGTGCTAGAGAGAAATCTGGGATAAGCATAGGTTGAGGATATGTCTGCTTTGGTGAGTAAGTAGCCAGATGGTACACAGAAAAATGTAAAATAGGCTTCTGTTCAGCCCACATCAAAATTAATGGAGGACTATTTTATCAGGGTCCTCTTGGATATACAGAGAAAATGATCTATAAATAGAGATCTCTGCTAGCTGGCTAGTTGGTTTTTGTGTTATTTTTGCTGATCATTGGAATGACTCTAATCTACTCAGTCTGATCACACACACCAAAACTATTAGTGTATATGTACTCATGTGTTTTGCAAGTTTAAAGCTAGTATCTATGTCTGGGTCATAACTAAGAGTCATCTTCAGTCTATAGATGGAGAAATCAAGGTGTTGACCAACTGACCATTGCTTCATCTTTATATGAAGCAATTTCTCCAAGGCTACACAATAAGTCTGGGAAAGAGCCTGATTCAGGACACAGGTGCTCCTCTATCTGAGAACATTTCAATAATTAGTTAAAGCAGACAAGATAGTTCCTGCTAAACTCAAGCTCAGGTGAGCGGTATCTCTTTCCAGTATCAAGAAAGCAATTTAAACCTAATCCTATGCTCCTGTTTTTATAAAAATACTCGTCAAATACAATGAGTAAATAAACAGCTGCCTTTGAGTTATTTACAGTGCTGTTAACTGGCATTTAGGCTTCAAAATTGATCACCAGAGTCAACAAAAGGTTGAACAAACATATCTCTGGTTGAGTATTTGTATTTGAGATTAAGTACATATATACAACTGTGAAATCATGTGTTCAGTCAAACTAGTCAAGCTAATTTTGAAGAAACATCAGACTGTGTATTAAATGGCATTTTGGTCAAAAAGTAAAAAAAATATTCATGTAAGTAACTTATACCTGCCCTCATCTCCTTGAATCTAAACTAAAAATTTATTTGGGACTCTTGTCAATATTTTATATTGAGCTTTGACTTGATAATTTTTTAGTGAGTTGCTGTTTGTTTCTGCATTTTAAATTCTTTACCCTCTGCTGATATGGTATCTTGTCTAAAACGTTGGTATCCTCTGAAAAGAGTTCAATAGCAAAGGTTCCCTCCTCAAATCTCCACACCCCTGGGAAAACAAGGAAATAAGACAGTATATATCCTTACTGGAGCTCCACTTGACCTCAGGGAAGTAACATCAGGAAAAAAATAAGTGAGGGTCTTTTCTATTTCAGTCTTAATTTTCCATACTGCAAAAAAATTTTTCATCAGAAGTGTTTCAGGGACTGACTTTGCTCATCTGCAGCTATGCAGAGTGCAAGTAAGCATGTATTCAGCTGTGTCCTGAATTTTCAGTAGGGACTTGAATAAACAACAGAGCCAAAAATAACCCAGTGGTAAACCCAAATGAAGGCAAACAGTTTGGCTTTTGCCTTCATGTTTACCTTTTTTACTAGCTTTTTCAAAACCTCCGAAGAGCCATAACAACCTGAGATCTGGTCTTTTCACAGTACATCCACCATCCAGGAACTGAAATACCAGAAGGAAATAAATCATTGCAGTATTTAATCTTTACAAATCATACTTCCTAGATATTTTAAGAAGATTGAGAATAAATCAGTCCAAACGTGAGAGAATTTGTGTGCCTCTTGGCATATGAAGGTTTTACACCTAAGGCAATATCTTGTTTCAGGGAAAAAAGTGCATTACACATTTAAGGAACCTGGAGGAACATTGCATGAGAAAATGTTTTTATTCCTTTTCATCTGCCTTCAGAGAGATGAGTCAGGTTAAGTGGGGGTTAGCAGGGCAGATGCTCTGCGAGTCTAATTCAGATTCCCAAAGTCCAATGACTTTGTGGTAAAGGCAGTTGTAGTGTGAAGAGGAAATGCCCACCTGCCTTCTGCCTGCATCTGCCAGGCAGTGAGCAAACAGCCCTTGCAGACTTCCGTGTCTATTTCTCCTTCATAATCTTCTGACATAACTTGGAATCCAGTCTAAGGTGTTAGCAACCAATTTTTACTTCCTTCTGGTAGATTTTTTCACAGTTTGCTTGGAAAGATTTTGTCTTCTTAGTCTGACTAGTGTTACTATGGAGTTAGGACCAGAATGTATCTCCTGCTGCTTATTATGTCTTTGGACTATAGCAGGAGCTGGTCAGGGGCAGAGGGTAGGTTTCCTGTGCTGCAAGACAGCAGCCTGTGTGGAGAGCAGGGGAACAGTCCTATTGACACTTCCTAACCTGTAGATATCACTAACACTGTTAGTACCACTGGTATTGACGTGGTATCCTTGTTGGTTGTCTCAACACCGAGGCCAGTGCCTGGGTGCTTTCCATGCAGCCCTTCCAGGATGCAGAGTGGGTGGGGAAGCTGCCAGTGCCAGAGACAGTCCTATATTCATAAAAAAAATAGAAAAAAAAAAGTTCTAATTTTCTGTGGCTGCTGGTCTAGTACCTTTGTCAGCACTAACCTTTTGTGAAATGAAAAAAGAGATTAAAATCAAAATCATTCTTCTGCTCTGTGTAAGAGATTTCAGGTGCAGGGGTTTGTGTCCTGAATAATAAGCTACTTGACCAGAGGTTTATTTTTAACAATGCCATGTTCTTATGTTCAAAAAATCCCAAGCTGCATGCACTGTAGCTACACACCCTGCTTCACTCTTGGTCTATTTTAACAGAGTTTTAAAGCTATTTCACCTGAGTGTCTGCTGATTAGCATGCTGAGTTTTTTAAACCAATCCATTGAATTCACTTCCTTTCTGCATCCCCAGTGCCCATTCACCTATAGAAATATATAGACAAACAAGGCACAGGTGCAGAAAATTGGGCCTTTCCTGCTGTTTATTACAATGTTGACCTCAGGGATTTGTTGTGGGGGTGGTGGTGAGAAGGAAAGAAGAAGAAATACATGCTTTGCAATAGTATTCTGCTAAAATTCTACCTTCCTTTTCTTGTGAAGTTAAAAAAAAAACCCTTCCTAGCTGCCAACAAACATAGACACTGAATTATTAGGAGGTGAAGTGGGGGCAGAACTGTTTCTTTCACATCTACAAAGGGACTTTGGATGAACCACTGCTACCAGAAAGCCTGCTCTTCCCTCATCCTCTCCTCAACTCTGCAGTTTGCCTTCTGATTATTCTTGGGCACAAGAAGTTTCCCTGCCCTGTGGTCACACAGCCTGCTGCCTGGTTTTAGTCACACCAGCACAGGAAGAAACAGTCACCTGCTTGCCCTATCAGTGAGGTGCCTTGTGCTGAATAGGCAAGCCTGGAGAGGTCTCCTCTTGAAAATGCATAGCCCTGATCCAAAACCAGACCACCCCACACTAGTGACTGTGATGCCTGAGGAACAGAGCAGAGATCCCTAGATGAAGTGAGCTTGGCCCATAGGAAGAGTTCAAACCTTTCTTGATGTAAACTGGAACAACTACTGAGTAGGTCAGATGTCAAAAATCACTTTGTTGACTGGATAGGGATGGTGAGTGGGTTAATGTCATCCAGTACTACCTGGGGTCAAAACAGCACACAGGAGCTGCAGCTGGAGAAGGATGTGCTGGAGAAACAATGCATGTAATTTTTCAGTTTCCTTCTCAATGTATGAAGGTGTTTTGAGACAATTTCTATAGCCTAGAAATTCTGCTTGATCTCAGTGGGTTATCTAGTAAGGGCTAGACTCTGATTCAAGAAGCTCACAGTTGGCTTAATAAACAGAGACACTGGATGGGAGAAAAGAGTATTATTCCCAGAATTAATAATGCAGATTCCGTGTGCAGACATAATAAAAAACTTGTTAGAGGTGGACCAAAAGTCATTCTCATCTGGAAACTGAACTCATTTCTACTCAGTCCCTGCTTCCTGCCTTAATCAGATGGTTGCTTTTCCCTAAAGCAAAGTACTTAGCCTCAGGCTCCTACGGATTTAGATTGAGATTGCCAAGACTATTTAGGTGTTTAAGCCCTTTGGAAGCTAATGTGCATCTGGTCAGACCATCCTGGAGGTAAAGGCTAATGCTTTGGTAAGTGAAGACAGGCCCCCTGTGTTTTCCTGTACATCTAAGCTATGAAGCTGACCTGCAGTAAGTGACCCACTTTCCCGGTGTCTGGTCTAAGTTTCATCTATTGTATTTTCATAGGCCTTTTAGAACATGCATGAAGGCTTACAACAAGGCAACACTTTTTTATGTGTCTATTTAGGAATATCAGTGGGGGCTCATTTATTTTGTTGGAAAGTTTGTGCCAAGGAAGCCCTTTGAGAAACCTGGACTAACCCAGAGCACTTGGAAGCGTGTTGCAAAATATGACTGAAAAGGTCTAGATAGCAGCTCGTGGAAGCCTTTTGTAAGGCTAGTCTTCAGTGATCAGTGATGTCTAAGTTATGACTATGATGATCTCAGCTGTTGAGTCACAAGTAGAGCATCCCTATTGGCTGTTACTTCATTGGTAATAACTGGGAAGGGATCAGAGTATGGCCCCGCTTTTTTATGAATTCTCTCCTCTCTCAGCACCATATTTCTGGGACATGATTAGTCACAGGGCCTTTGGCCTGATGCTTTACTATACAGTCATTCCATAGAAATGCTTACCTCTGCCTTTGCCTTTAATAACTGTCACGAAAAACTCTAGATAACAAACTCCATTAACACAGTCAAGGACAGCTGGCACAACAGAGGATGGGTTTCAAGCAATTTGAACTCCCCTGGGGTAATGCAGGGGACTCCATTTTAATACTCATGATGGGTGGACTAGAAAACGAACGTACTGTCATCCAAGGTGCAGTCTCCTATTACACTGCCTGTGGATATTGATGTCCATTCTTTATCAACAGAGGCCCCACAACTGTGTTTGAGTCCAGCTTCATCTACAGACTTGAACTGGTGGTGAAGCACAGCCATAAGGTGAACTTAATGGCATCATGTAGACAGAAGGGGAATAAGCTACTAGGGTGATGAAAGCGCCGTAGGACTGGATGACTACAGAAGCCCTGCTGGGATCTGTCACAGGGATGGTCTGTGGGCATTTTGAGTTCAGGTTATCCTTATTTGGTGGGACATGCTTGCCACCACATCACAGGCATCTATATCCAAGATACTGTGTAGCCACAGATAAATGCCTGCAAAATATTTTCATTTCCATTTGTCTTCATTTTCTGGCATATGTCTTAGAATAACTGAAATGCTAAGACTAATGATGTCAATATGCCAAAGATGGTGTCAGTTACTATTTTATGCCTTCTCTGGTCTGGACATACTCACTTATTAAGAGATTTGTTTAAAAAACAACAAAATACGAATGAGTTGCTAGATCTCCCCTCAATCCCCTAGGGTTCACTTTGATGAACTAATCAAACCCCACAGTTTGTTTTATCTGTGTTATGAATTCAGACCATAGTAGGTAAAAAACCTCAGGTCATGAAAAATTAAGCAAGTCTTTTTCTGTAATACAGATAGGACTTAAAGTTAACTCCCAGCATTAAATTCAGCTTAGCTCTTTTTCATGTAAAATCAACTGTTTGTATTTTTTCTCCCTATTTATTCAATTTTCTGAACTGGAATCATTACTATAACTAAAAATGTCATGTTAAAGAACAAGTTATTACAAATAAACACCCTGGAATTTAATTCTAGAATTCATCACTTCATAAAACCATACACCATAAAACTGGTCATTCTGGGCCAAACACATGCTCCATGTAACTCAGTACCCCATCTGTTACTATGATTAATAGCAGAAAGTGTAGAAGAAGATAAAAAGGATCTTTTCACCTGCCATACCCTCCAACCTTCTAGTAAACAATGATATACAGACACAAAATTTTGCGTTGTAATTACACAAATGTAATGCTTCCAATAAATCCAAAGTAAATTGCTGTTTGGTTACATTAAATCACTCAACCTGATTTTATTACAGTATTTGCTTTTCAATTTCTTTAAAAAAATTTTCAAAGCAAATGTATATCTTTGTGACCATTCCAAAGAACTAATCTGGAAATATTCTGTTCAAATTATGGTACCCAGGAAGAAAAAAAAGATGGTTATAGCTGGAAAAGAATCCTTAACTAAAGGTGTGACTCAGTTTGCCAAGGTGAGGGGCACTGTGAATTTTCTCCCATCCTGTCTTGTCAAAACTATCTTGATGTTAGAACCTTTTCTCCATGCCCCTCTCCCTCCCCCAAGGTTCTCTTTGGGCTGTTTCACATTCTTTCCTTTTTCTCCTTCCTTTTTGGTCCTTATTAACTGTAATTTCATTTCCACTGTCTCTTTCTCAGCTACTTTTTATGAGAATGGAAATACAAACTCAATTTAAGACTTCAAACCAATAGACACAATTTCAATTAGAAAACATGCAGGGCTTACCCTCACCCCATGTCCTTTCTAAACCATTCTATAAATGCCTATCAAGTCAGTTTGTTTCTCTATCAATCTGTGAAAAATTAATACAATTTTGGGCCAGCCCTGTAAAAATACCATATGGTCCACAGAGGCCTACCCTTATAACCCCAATAAATACAAATCACCCTAGAACTTATCATTGTAATGTCAAATATGTAGTTAATGTTGTAATCTCAAAAATCCTTCACAAAAAGAAAACAAACCATCTCCCTTTAAAACCCTGAGTTGTTGCTCTTGACTTCAGTTATTCATTCTATATTTCAACAACATCAAAAAAATTGTGCCGGAAATACTTATTATTTCTGAGCCATCCCTTGCTATCCTAAATACCAGACTCTTCAAATTAGTGACTATCTTAAAAAGATTGATGTGATTTGTTCTCTTTGTTTCTTTCCTTTCAGTACAGCCTTTGGCATATCTTTTGGGACTCTCTTATTATCAAAGCTGCCTAACTATGGCTAATCTTTCTTGATAATTGATTTCCCATCTCCCTGTCACAGGTTGATTTGGCCATTCTGATTTGTACCTTTCCTAACTCTGAAACATTAGTATTATTAATGGCACAAAACACAGTATATTATATCCAGCTTATGCCTGATGTCAAGGTAGATTTTTCTGTTATTTATATACTATGTGTATACATCTGTCAACAAAGATTAAATTAAATATATTGCATAACAGCATTATCTTCACTCACCTCCTCTGTAATGTATAGAAATTAATTTGCCCTGCATTGCTTATTTATTCATATGTTTTTCAGATAACCAGAGTCTTCCCTAATTCTTTATAATTCATAGTAAAAAAGAATAATAAGCTTCAAGCAAAAATATCTGTTCTCTCAACACACACAAAAAGAAGTACTCTGGGTATTATAGGTATAGTGGGAAATGTGATCAGATAAACTGTACAAATTTACTACTTATCAACACTATTTTACTATTGAGTATCCAGAAGTGTCCTCGTGTCAAGAGACAAAGTAGAAAGCAGCCTGACTTCCAAATCACATTAAACTCTGGTACCAAACTAACTACTCTTTCAGAGATGCTCAATAGCTTAAGCTTTAAAAGTGAGTGGGAGTTTTGGTGCCTCTCTGCGGTGTCTGTATAACATCTAATTTTTAGAACACTTTTCTGTCATGGGGTACCAACACAGAAATGTCAAAATAAAAAATCGCAACAACCAAAAAATTGCTTTTGAATAATTTCCATCTTCATGGCTCCTCTCTCTTCTTGCAGTGTGGGTGAGTGGGAAAGAAAATCAATAGTGTACATGGTATTTTCAATGACATGATCTTGGTCACTGTCATTCTTCTCCCGATTTTCATTCTGCTCTTCGAGTAGATTAATAACAGTAAAAGTCAAACAACTGTAACATAATAATAAAGTAAACCTTGCTTTTTGCAAGGACCAACTATTACTGCCTTTCTTGTAAGCTTTTCTTTTCTCTTGCACCTCTCCAACAGTTGGATTTGTGTCAGTGAGACAAAATAACATAAATGTAACAACATTCCTACAAAAAATGCTTATACTCTTTTCCCTTCATTTCCAGAGAGTATTGCATAAGAGCTATGAATGACAGGAAAACAAAGCACTTCAAAATGCATTTGAGATTCTGTTCTGTGAGTGCTTCTGAAAAATAGAAACAGTGCCAGATAATTCATCTAATAGATGGCAAACTGAAAAAACTATTTGGGTTCAATGCAAAATCAGTTCTAAAAGCTCAATGTAGGACAAATCAGAAGACTAACTGCATATATAAAGAATTCACTGTTTACTCAGGTAAACTAAACAAGTAAAAGAAATATCATTCATTGCAGTGCTACAACCCAGGAGATTCAGTCTCTGGAGGCTTTTGGGAGAATTCCCAGGTAGTCTGAATGCTACGTGACTGCCTCTGTACTGTGTTACTTGTGCAAAAAGCACACCCACATTGATGTTCAGTGCAAAGAGAGAGTGTGCCAAAGATTGCGTAAGTGCTGAGGGAAGGACTGGTGAGGGTTGCTTAATACTACTTTTGTCTCTGTTCTTGGAGCTGTCCTGAGTAGAGATCTTAAGGCATGATGCAGGCCAGACTCCTAACCCTAATGTGTTAAATACATTGTCCACTTTGGATTGTTCACTTAGCTTCAGCAAATACCTTGTATTTTTTCCTGTCTGAGTAGAATTAAAATTGCAGGATATTTGCCAGACAGGCTGAGACTCTTTCACCACTTTAAGCACCCCTTTGCAGTATTGTGAAAAACATATCAATCAAATTCTCTCTAAGTTTCACCTATAAACAGTGTATTTTAATGGTCTTTATGGGTTCATTTGGAGGCAGCTTAATACACAGGCACATATAGAGATCTATATTGATATCTGTTAGACTGCACTTTCATTCACAAAGAAATCATAAAGGAAAACTGAAGAAGAAACTTATGAAGAATAAGTGCCTAGTGTGAAGATGCCCTAGGTACAGAAAATAGATAAATAAACAAACAAATAAATAAGGAAAGAAGAATAAATTTGTCCAGAGACCATAATAATAATGTGCTTCATAGGGATATCAGTTCTGAAAGCATTAAAGAACATATTTTCCCAGTAACTTCATACTCAAATTTCTGTACCCTTATAGTTGTGACCTTGTGCAAAAGAAATAGACCTTAGTTATACTATATACATCCATTCAAACACAGTCCATGGTCAGAAATAGAGGCAAGACATAGACAATTTTTATTTTACCAATATCACCTTTGAGATAAAGTTGACAATGCTTTTTAAAATACACTGAAGACTGCAACTTGCATTATTTTTTTCTCATCACATACCCATTTCCTGGTTTTCAGGATGAAAATTTCAAATTCACTTTTGTCCTGCCAGTTATGACCAAGTGCACTCCTTAGTCAAAAAATACTGCAAAATCTTTTCTATTGGTACTGAATTGTAACTGTGCTACTTAGTGTAGTTCTTGTCCTCTTCTTTTTCCAATGAGCATTTCTTTGCTTGCTGCTTGGCCTTTACTATTTCTGTTAAATTAGAAGCACTTTTGGTTTCTCTGAAACTAAATCCCATAGTGTTATAAAGCAGTATGCCTATATATGACAACAAATACAGTAGGGACCCTTCTATTTCAAAGGTTTTTTTTAACATAACAACATCTAATGTAACTGTTACACATTTTGTGAAAAGTCCACCCAGAAAATATGAAATTGGCAATTGAGGAAAAAAAAAAGTTGTCAGTAAAATCTAGTTGCTTCAAAACCCATTCTAACAGCTTCAAAGTATTAATTCAGTATCTTTTAATAGATTCCTCTATGGGTGAGTAAGTCCCAGAATACTTTTGTATCTGCATGCATTTACACTTTCAACACACTCTTTTTAGTTCTTTGCATGAAACCTTCTAGGTTTGTTTTCAAAAAACCATCTCAGCAAAACAGTCAAGAATTTAAGAGCAGGGGGGTTTTCCCCTTACAGTTTTTGGAAATTGTAATTTTAGCACTTGTATATAAAAATGTACATGAGCTAGAACTGCACCTGTACACAAGCAAGAAAATAAATCACATAATTTAGTTTGCCCAAGAAAGTATAATTTGCCAACACAGCTCAGACAGATAATCTTTCAAGTGAATGCACAGATTATAAGTTATCTGCCAAATAACACATTTATCTTAGGATAACTTAAGAACTATTTTGTGTTCTGTAAACACAATTTTCTTCTGTTATCTAGAAACCATATATTCACATTTATCACACTTTTGTTAGAAGAAAATCCCCTGACAATATGGTTGCAAGGAGTATCTGCAAAGGGAAGTTTAGTGCCCCTTCCCCAGCTTCCTCTCCCTCTCTTCACTCCCGATTTCTGCTCTCTTTTCTCTCAAAGGCTTCTCTGCCTCTTTCTCTGATATCACATGGACTTATTTATTACAGAAGGGTAACTTTGATTACTTTCTTAGCAGATTGATTGTATGAGTTACTGATTCACGACAGAGAGTACCATGACAGCAGAGAACACTCATCTATGACTTAAAGAAGGACCGATTTCTGTGGAAGTTATCCCAATACACACTTTGATTGGAAACGAAGAATTCTGAACCTGCAAAGCCTTAGTTTAACAAGTGCCCTCCAAGCCTGTGAGAACCGCATGTGTGAACAGCTCGCAGGGCTGGGCATGCATGTGGCTGTACTGGCTTGGGGTTGCTGCAATTCAAAGTCTATCCTGAAGTACTTAGCAGGGATGGTGTTAAGCAGCTCTATTTCGAGGTCCTGTCGTGAAAACATTTCAAACATTCATATGTTTGTGGCTGTGTTTACAGGCTAGTGGAAATATGTCAGCCAGACATATCAGTATGCTACCGAAGAAAACAGCTTCCTGTGCACTTCTCACATCTATTGACACTCCTGCTGTCTCCTTGCAATTGATTGTCTGATTATTACTCATGTGCATGGTTGTGGCTGGGGCCTCACTTGTCCTGCACCCATCAGGATAGGTGTTGTACAGATTAAGAACAAAAAGGCTATATCTTAATCTTAAGAGTGAATTGTCTAGTATTTTTATCCTCCTGGCTGGTCTCCTCCTGAATTTTTATACTGTAATGCCACAGAAAGTCAATGCTAAATTTACTGGCAGTAAAGGAACAGACAGAAAACTGTCTGACAGAAGTAAGGAGAAGGTGAATATCCCTTCCCTGCCAGCTGGAAGGAGAATTTTATTCTGAGGTAAGATAAGAAAGTCATAATTTGCTACTTGTGTACAATCCACGAATGACTACTTTCTTTAACAAAGACAAATCCTACAGCTGAGTAGCATTCCCTCTGCCTAAGGGTTCCATATACTATAACTATTTGTTTGCTTTTTTTTTTCTTACTGCTCCTTGTGCTGTGCAGTAAATGCCACCACTAATGAGATAATATCAGTGTGTTTGAGAGTAGACTGACCCTGCTGTTTTCAAGCAGTTTCAACTTCTCGACAGTCAGGAGCCTGCCTAATGTTATGTGGCGGCCTCTGGTCATTGACATGGTACAAACTGCCTTATCTCCCTGTGTGAGGCAGGTCATTGCCAAACCCACAGCTACTTGACTGGGGAAGAAGGCAGGCTATAGTGATTCAAACACATAACCTGAGCCAAGCAGAGAGGTTATAACAAAGAGCCTAAAATAGCTCCAGTCTGAATATGTTTTAATTGTTGTCTGTATGTCAACAGATGACATGCATTGTCAACAGTGCTAAGTATGATTCAAGAATCTCACTAAATTACTTTACAGTAAAAACCCCATTGTTTAAGATTCCTGCAACTTGGGCACTTTCTCAAATATCCTCCTTTACTTTTTACAAAGCCCTTTCAATAACCCTTTTTGTGTCAATGTAGAGCTAATTTCACAAATCAACTGTCCTATTTTTACTTCCAATATTATACTTCCTCCCAGAATGCTCACAGGACGATGCCATGCATTTTACCACCAATTCTTGACAAGTTCCCTGAGAACTCACTCACCAAGCACAAGATTAGCAAGAAAGTAGAGAGAAAGTAACAGGAGTTGAAGCAGTGTTAGCTCTCTACCCTCTCATCATCAGGACTGCTGGTGTGGAGCAATTAGTTGTGAGATCAGATATCCACAAAAGTGGAGTAATGTCTGGGCAGCTGACCCCCTGGGATGTCACACAAATGAGCCCAGGAGAATTTGTGGCTTATGAATGTGACCTAATGCACATGTAAACTAGAGCTGGTCTACGTTTCCCAGGGAGCCCAGTTCATCCAGAGATCCCCCAACTGTGCCCACACTTGTCAAGGTTCATCCATCTGTGACTTCTCAGCCTCATGACTCACTGTGTGGGAGCAGCATGACTCAAATGCCAAATTTCTTTCCAGGATTTCCCATTGACATTGCTTTACAGAGCACCAGACAAAGTCTCAGATATGCATTGCTCAACCCTTCATTGGTTGCTTCTGGTGCTGCTCAGCTTCTCAGCTCTTCATGGGAACAGAGGATCCCTCTGTGGGACTCTTCAGAGAGCATGGGGAACTTCAGCATGAGTAAGGATGGCACGATAAGACCCTACTTCTTTCTGCATTCTGCTATGTGTTAGCAGTGTGCCTTGTTGTGTAACTGGGGCTTTGACATGCTACTGCTGAACAATGAAGCAATATACTGGAGTAAATACTAAGTTGCTTCTGACCTCTGTATAAGAGAGATACTCACAGAAAACAAAAGCAGATCAAAACTTGCTGAAACAATCAACTTCCACATCCAGTATCACAAGGGCACCAGTGTACCATTTGAGGCTGAAGTTTTGCTCTTGAAGGAGCATCCTTCTTCCATTTAACTCATCTGGAGGTACATTTTCTTAGCCAGCAATATATGCTGATCATATGTACTCCGTCTGGAAAATCTGAAATACAAAACTGTACCTTAAATGAGTTTTTACCTCCCTCAGTACCTTGCTGTTTGCATTCCTTTGATAACAAGGAGCTGAATACCAGTGATGTTCACTGCTTCAGCAACTGGAAACCAGTTATGAATAGAAATATTATTATGAAAAGAACAAACCAACCAAACAAAAAAAAGAGCCAAAGCAACTATCATATCAAGTTATATGGAGTTTCTAGTACAGGGTTATTGTCACACGTACTTTGAAAGAACTGAGAATTTTGCCTGTGCCATGCCTGTGCTAGTAAATGAAGGGACCTTCACTTTATAGATATGGCACTAGGGTATGGAAAAATTAGTCGATGTGCTCATGGTATCCTTCTCTCTCTCTTTAGTCATAATCCACCTATTTTTACCAAAAGACATTAATTTTGTTTTGTTATACTCATTCAAAGGCGTTATTATATGTCATTCAAAACAAGAAAAACTTGCCAGCATGAGGCCACAGGGCACTGGTGTGAAGGTCTAGGAGAGTGCAGGTCCAAATCCATGCTCGGTGCTGACCCTCTGTTTGCCTACAGCCCAGTCACTTGGTCTTGCTAGAAAATGGGGATCACAGTAATCCTATACCTCACTACCTCTCATGCGGATGCTTAGTACTAAAATAAAGGGTGTAGATATATGTTCACACCACAACCCTGACTATCTCTGGTATTGTTTCCTGGCACACCCATCCCTGGCACTGAGGCTCCTTGTGGTAGGGTAGCACACCTGTGAGATGGGACTCTGAGAGGAAGCCCAGGGCTGTGTATTTCCTGCTGGGGAGGAAGAGCAAAATTGTTTAGAGTCAACTGCAGGCAGAGAGTGGCCTTTCTTCTCTGTTTGAGACACCACTAGCTGCTACTCACAGAGCTCATGGTCTTATTGGGGAAAGTGTAAAGGCAGCCCTCTCTCACCATGGCAGTGAGGCACTTATTACTCTCCAGGGAGGGAGAGCTCCACTTTCTTTGTGATATTTTTGCCTTGCTCTTTCTCAAGCACAGATTGTTGCTTTGATAAGTGGTGCTTTGGTCCTCCATTTCCCACTGGAATTTCTCCTCTTGAATCTCATAATTTAGAGCCATATTCAATAAAATCTATGCCTACTTGTAACACTGGAGAAACCTAAGCCCTGAAAAACAGACTAAATATTGGGCCAGGAGTCCTCTGTGCTGAAATTGACTGAGTGTCCCTGAATAAACACCAGAAAACCAGTCATTGAATTGTCATGAGCAAAATAAGTAGTATTGTCAAGTCACGTATCTTGGACACTCAGCTAAGAACCAGATCTCAGCATAGATAGATGATGTAAGTGAGGCACAGTGTGCCCAGGATGATTGTATTCTCCCTTTGTGTTATGTTGAAGAGTTTTCTTTTCACTAATGTGTCCTGTGTAGAGAGCTTACTGAAGTGACACTGATTTTTAAAAAGCCAACAATTTATTTTAAAGGTTTCCTTTTTTCCTCCATCTTTGTACCAAAAAAGAGATTGCTTTCCTAGACAACAGTAAGTAGAAAATACCAGAAAGCATGATAAGGCACAACAACCTTTTTAGTATGACTGGAAAAGAGCATTCTTTACTGCTCATCAAAGGTACAGCAGTACCAGATGTTGAGATGATTGTAACCTACAGGAAAATAACAGCCAGGTCAGAAAATTATTCTCTTGTTTAAAGAATTCAAGTAAATAGCTTTCATAAACAGCTTTTAAATCACATTTATATTAACAAAATGAGAAGTTCATGTCAAATTCCAAATCACAGCTCATCACAAATAAATAGGAGGAATTAAAAAAAAAATCTATCAGTAGAAGCAAAGCTAAATTAACCTGATGGCACAGTCCTAAATGAACGTACTTCTCAACACATTCTTCTTTGAAAGAAAGAAACAGAGCAAGAGAGAATTCAAACTATTTAAAGTGGGCTTAAGCAACTATAAAAGCATAGTAAGAGTTTGTATTTTTTTCTGGCACAGCCTTCTGTAATAATCCCACTGCATACTTTCTAACGTATTTTTAAATTGCTCAGCTTCCATGAACAGATTAATTCATGACTATGTTACTTAAAAGGTGAATACAAAATTCACAGAGCTTGCAACACCTACTCTGACACACACAGCTATAATGAAGGATCACTACCTCACCCCTTCCCAAGTGAAGATGAAGCCAGACATAACAGATACCAGTACAATCCTGGGCCTAACTCTGTCACCAGTGAGACCGATGATGTCAATAGGAGCTCCACCCACTTCACTGAGCTCAAAGCCAGATGCAGAAACTAAACCCTCGCTCACCCCCATGGTGGGGTAAATCCTCCCTTCCAGGCTGAACAGAACGAGGAGGGTATCTAAAGCCATATGAAGCCATACTAATTATTTTAAAAGGAGTAGCATTTTTTTAAAAAAAATCTTATACAAGCAGTGGTAAACCTCAGAGGTCTGGGTTTCAAACAACAGAAAATCCCTTTGACAAGTAGTAAACACACTAAAAATAGTTCTTGGTTCTTTTTAAACTCATCTTAAAATAATTCTGTTTGCTTTTTGTATCCTGTTTTGCAGCTGCATATGAAGGTGACCAGCAATCTTTTGCCAGAAATAAAAATGACTAAGACCTTATTCTGCTGCTTGCTGTGGAGACTAATGCAGAGAAGATCAAAGGACAAGTGAGTAAGAACTACATACTCAAGAGCAAAATTGCAGTCTGTGAGGAATGCCTACATCTCATAGTGAGACTGAGGTACCAAACATATCTGGGAACAGAAAAATACTTACATTAATGCCCTGAGCAACCAAAACAGAAAGGACAAGGATTAATTAGACCTAAACGTCCTCCAATTCACATCAGCAAGAATTAGTTCAGGAAAGGGTGTGATTGTATTCTGCATCACTTCCAACTGATTAAAGAATGCCATCCCCCAAGCGTTCTTCCTATCAAGGTCTCATGTATTGCTGGGAAGATGTCACCCTCTGCTAATAAGTGAGAGAAAAGATATTTTTCTTTCTACGTGATGCATGAGGAATAGGACCAATCTCATCTCCTTTACTATTGAGCTAGACATCTAGACTAACTTAGCAGTCAATGGAGAGAAAAAAGTACTTCCAGAGAAAGGCTCATCTGACTTGGGTCAGACACATGCTTCAGTACAAATTATACCTCAAAAATGTTTGGTTTTCTTTTTTTCCTCAGTGGCATTACAGGGAACTAGCTCAGACTCAAATACATCTGTGATAAATTCTATCCTATGTTGGATAATTCCCGGCATTGCTCCAACAAAGGATGCCATCTGCAAAATCACTGTGATTTATTTAAGCACTTATATTTTAAAGGTGCTCAGAGCATGTATGAAATCAACATCTGTCCTGTATTAATTGTGGAAGACAAACCCAGTCACTGCACTGGCTTTTCTTGACATGAACCTGAAAACTACTTCACCTTGTTCCTTAAGCTTTGGTGGTGAGAGAAAAACTTATCACCACCTTGTGATAACACCTAAAATCTAGCTTCTGGTTAGTTATAATGGAGAACTCCATTTCCACATCTCTGTTCTGGTGTCAGTGGCTTAAATGAACATTATGTGTGCACTCTTTAAAATACTCCTTTCTTTGCACCCTGCTAGCCCCTGCTTTCAGTCACAAATGGTGACCCTCAGAGGACTGAATAACATATTTTCCTCACCAGTCTGGGTGATATTCAGCCCAATGATCATTTCCATGAAATTTTTTTTTGTAATATCCAGCCTGAACCTCCCCTGACGGAGCCTGAGGCCATTCCCTCTTGTCCTGGCCCCTGGCACTTGGGAGAAGAGACCAGCTCCCTCCTGTCTACAACCTCCTTTCAGGTAATTGTAGAGAGCAATGAGGTCTCCCCTCAGTCTCCTCTTCTCCAGGCTAAACAACCCCAGCTCTCTCAGCCATTCCTCATAGGACCTGTTCTCCAACCTGTTCACCAGCTTTGTTGCTCTTCTCTGAGTCCAGAGCCTCAACATCCTTCTTGTGATGAGGGGCCCAGAACTGAAGACAGGTTCGAGGAGTAGTCTCACCAGTGCCGAGTACAGAGGGAGAATCACCTCCCTGGACCTGCTGGTCACACCTTTTCTGATACAAGCCAGGATGCCATTGGCCTTCTCGGGCACCTGGACACACTGCCGGCTCACGTTCAGTCGGCTGTCAACCAACACCCCCAGGTCCTTCTCTTCCTGGCAGTTTTCTAGACAGACTTCTCCTAGTCTGTAGCTCCGCATAGCGTTGTGCCCCAAGTGCAGGACCTGGCATTTGGTCATATTAAACCTCATGCTGTTGGACTCAGCCCAGTGGTCCAGCCTGTTCAGATCCATTTGCAGAGCCTCCCTACCCTCCAGCAGATCCACACTTCCACACAGCTTAGTGTCATCTGCAAACTTGCTAAGGGCACACTGGATGCCTTCATCCAGGTCATTGATGAAGACATTGAACAGGGCTGGACCCATCACTGAGCCCTGGGGAACACCATTTATAACTGGCCTCCAGATGGATTTAACACCATTAACCATCACTGGCCATTCAACTAGTTTCCTGGCCATTCAACTAGTTTCCACCCAGGAGAGTGTGCACCTGTCCAGGCCAGAGACTGACAGTTTCCGTAGCAGAATGCTGTGAGAAACTGTGTCAAAGGCTTTACTGAAGTCCAGGAAGACCACATCCACAGTCTTTCCCTCGCCCAGTAGCCGAGTCACTTGGTCATAGAAGGGGATCAGGTTAGTTTGACAAGGCCTGCCTTTCATGAACCCATGTTGACTGGGCCTGATCACCCTCTTCTCTTGCAAGTGCTTCGTGATAGCACTCCAAATCACCTGCTTCATGTGTTTCCCTGGTACTGAGGTCAGACTGACTGGCCTGTAGTTCCCTGGATCTGCCTTGTGTCTCTTCTTATGGATGAGCATGACATCAGCCAGCCACCGGTCCAGTGGAACTTCCCCAGTCCTCCAGGACTGCTGGAAGATGACGGAAAGGGGTTTGGTCAGCACATCTGCCATCTCCCTCAATACTCTTGCGTGTATCGCATCTGGCCCCATTGACTTGTGGGTGTCTAGCTGGGAAAACAAGTCTCTAACCACCTCCTCTTGGATCATGGGAGCCTCATTCTGTTCCTCTGACTCCTGGGTTTGTACACAGAGGGAACAACTTTCCTTACTATTAAAGACTAAAGCAAAGAAGGAACAACTTTCCTTACTATTAAAGACTAAAGCAAAGAAGGCATTAAGTACCTCAACCTTGTCCTCATCCCCTGTCACTGTTGTTCATTCTGCATTCAATAGGGAGTGTATATTCTCCCTAGTGCTCCTTTTATTGTTAATGTATTTATAGAAAGTTTTTTTACTATCTTTCACAGACTTAGCTAATCTGATTTCTAGTTGGGCCTTAGCGCTCCTGATTTTTTCTCTGTATGATCTCACTTCCCTCCTGTAGTCTACCGAAGACACCTGTTCCTTCTTCCAAAGCTCATAGACATTTCTCTTTTTTTTTGATATCTCTCAAGATCTCTCTACTCAACCAAACTGGTTTTTACCCCTACCGACTCTTTTTCCAGAACACGGGAATGGCTTTCTCCTGAGCTGCTAGGTTTTCCTTTTTGAAGAGCACCCAGCCCTTGTGGAGTCCCTTGCCCTTAAGGACTGTGGTAAAACATTTAATAAAACATCCTATATGTTTCAAAAGTTTGGCATATGTTGGTCCTATTTTCCTTTCGCTTTGAAATTGTTGCTTTGGTTTTTTTTAGAATTCTATAATTTTGAAAATTTTCTTTTTCACTTTGACTTAGCAGAGATTCCACCACACAGAGGTATTCTGTGATCATTGATCATTATCTTCTAATTTAGTTACTGATTACCTCCAAAGTATACTTGTATCACATTGCTGTATCTCCAGTAAAGCATAGGTATACTTAGTTACTAAAACCTGTTGTGTTCTTTAGTTTTCAGCTCATTAAAATTCATTTCAACTTTTTTACTGAAAAAAAAACCCCAATGTTTCCATGGTCATAAAAGTAGTAGTGGGGAGACAAAAAACCTTTGAACTTTTGGCACAGTAGTTTGTTTTTTAATATTTTCCTTGTGCATAAATTTGAAAGAAAAATATACTGTTTATAGGAGCCTTCAGCTAAGAAGGTAAACAAAGCTTCTTTTAAATATAACACCCCAGGCAACTGTGATGCAGATTACAAAACAAGGATAGGAACTTACTAATGTTATACTTACTGTGCAATGTGCAATCATACATTTTCAATAAACAGCAGAATTATCATAAAAGCCAAGATCAGTGCCTTTATGAGGTGCCTGGTGTTATGGTCTATATCTCAGACTTACCCTGAATGCTGAAAACATGTCGGAAATAACACTGGTTTCAGCTACTGCATGCTGTGGATGTAAAATACAAAACCTCAAGTAGACATTTTATATGATTTTTCACCCCAAAACAGAAAATCTGAAGATATCCCCAGGGCTCAGTGCTAGGTCCAGTCCTGTTCAATGTCTTCATCAATGACCTGGATGAGGGCATTGAGGGTACCCTTAGCAAGTTTGCAGATGACACAAAGCTGTGTGCAAGTGTCGATCTGCTGGAGGGTAGGGAGGCTTTGCAAAGGGACCTAAACAGGCTGGACCGCTGGGCAGTGTCCAACGGCATGAGGTTTAGCACGGCCAAATGCCGGGTCCTGCACTTGGGGCACAACAACCCTATGCAGAACTACAGACTGGGAGAAGCCTGCCTGGAAAACTGCCAGGAGGAGAGGGACCTGGGGGTGTTGGTCGACAGCCGACTGAACATGAGCCAGCAGTGTGCCCAGGTGGCCAAGAAGGCCAATGGCATCCTGGCTTGTATCAGAAAAGGTGCGACCAGCAGGTCCAGGGAGATGATTCTCCCTCTGTATTCAGCACTGGTGAGGCCGCTCCTTGAATATTGTGTTCAGTTCTGGGCCCCTTACCACAAGAAGGATGTTGAGGCTCTGGAGCAAGTCCAGAGAAGAGCGACGAGGCTGGTGAAGGGGCTGGAGAACAGACCCTATGAGGAGCGGCTGAGAGAGCTGGAGTTGTTTAGCCTGGAGAAGAGGAGGCTGAGAGGAGACCTCATTACTCTCTACAAGTATCTGAAAGGAGGTTGTAGAGAGGAGGGAGCTGGCCTCTTCTCCCAAGTGACAGGGGACAGGACAAGAGGGAATGGCCTCAAGCTCCGCCAGGCGAGATTTAGGCTGGAGATTAGGAGGAGTTTTTTCACACAGAGGTTCATTGGGCATTGGAATAGGCTGCCCAGGGAGGTAGTTGAGTCACCTTCCCTGGAGGGGTTTAAGGCACGGGTGGATGAGGTCTTGAGGGGCATGGTTTAGTGTTAGATAGGAATGGTTGGACTAGAAGATCCGATGAGTCCCTTCCAACCTGGTTGTTCTGTGATTCTGTGATTCTGTGATCTGTTTAGAAACAAACCATTATTTTTAGCCAGGACTGCTTAGTTCCGTGTGACCTGTGTACGTGCTTGAACATCATTCAAGTTTCCTTTGCATTTTTTATGAACAGACACAGGCTTTTGTTATACAAGATATTAAATGCTGGAAAAATAAGAACTGAAAAGGAATATTGGATTTTAGTTTTTGAAGGAAAAAACTTAGAATGAGTGCTAAGTAAGCTTGGAAGATATGCTTTAATTACTACATCACTGATTAACAAAATCTCACAATATGCCTGTAGATCTTTGCATTTTAAATGCTCTTTCTTTAAATTGAAAAGAAGAAAGAGCACAGTGAGTTGGGCCCTTAGCTCAGACCTCCCTTCTATTACTACTTCTATCCGAGCATCACAACCAGGGAGCAAGAGAGTTAAGAGTCCTGCACATCTTGCCTCTCTTTTGAGTCCATTACTCCTGCATCCCTCCACACTGGCTCACTTGTTAGGGTATCAATCACATTCTGGTTTCTCCCACCTTCTCCCTGAGTACTCTAAGGCCTGTAGTTGTCTGCAAAACATGAGCACTGCCTCCTCCAGTTACGTCTTAAGAGAAAATGGCCCTGACGGTTTCACACTGAGATCAGAGTTGCTGCTGTGTGGGAGGTATTCTCCGAGAACTCTGCCAGCACCTGCCTCAGAGACTTAAAGGATGGGGAAGCCTCTTACTCCATGAATTCCAAGTGATTCTAGGCACCAGACAGATGCCTAGATGTTCAACCTGGCCAAAGCAGCACCCTTGTCAACCATGCACAACAACAGAATTTTGAGCGTCTAAGTACATTTTCACAATTAAATCTAGGTGTTGTTGATGGCAAGATACTTTTTCTTTTGTTAGCAGAACTCATGGTCTGGAAGAATTGAACACACAGAACCCCAGACCATTGTTGTCATTTTTAAGATAGAGGTGTTAAACTATGTGCCTGCAGAAGAAAAAATGAGGGACAGAAGCAGTGGAGGCAATCACCGTCTCCTGCTGCCAACTTTCTGAATGACTACTGGTGTTTAACTTTTATCATGCATTCTCCTTTATAAGGAAATAAGGAAGGGCCCATGCTGAGATATCTGAATGCATATCTTTTGATAGAGCAAAATGCTAGCACTAAAGCTGTTCCAACTTTCCTCCTCATCTAGCAGTTACTGAAGCGCAAACATATAATCACTGGAAATGCTATAATTAAACATAAATCTCTGCTTCAAACCAAAAGGGCATAGAGTATTCATTTCTGTGTGACTGAAAGGCTGGAACAAGAGCACAACTATTAGTGAATCTACCTTTGAATCAATTTCTGCCAGTGTGTTGGGCTTGCTTTTTTTGGTCTAACCACAAATTTGTACCTGTATGGTTAGCCAAAAACTGCACGTTATTTACCAACATCAGCACTAAAACTCAAGGATCTGGCAATACTCCATCTTGGAATTAAAGAGCTGATACTGTATGCTTACTTTAAGAAACATCACAACTATGCCTGAAAATAGTGCTTCTTGTAGAACACCACATGTAAGATGTTGAGATGAAATAGAGAGTTTATCCATGAAATTGCTTTTGGGTTGTGAGAAGGTGAATTCTCTCAAACAAAAGGCTAGATTTTATAAAGCATTTCACCCCCCTGCTCCCATTGAAGTATCTCGAATATCATCATCTTGAGTGCTATCACACAGCACACACAAGACAACCAGACGATAAGACGCAGTCAACATGGGTTTATGAAAGTCAGATACTGCCAAACTAACTTGATCTCCTTCTATGACAAGGAGTCCCATGTAATGGATGAGGGAAAGGCTGTGGATGTAGTGGACAAGGCATTTAGTAAAGTCTTTAACACAGTTTCTCACAGTATTCTACTTCAGACCCTGGCTTCTGGTGGTCTGGACTGGCGCACCCTCCACTGGATCAAAAACTGAATGGATGGTTAGGCCCCAAAGTGAGTTAACTCCAGCTGGAAGGTTGTCACAAGTGGTGTCCACAGGACTCAGTGCTGGGCCCAGTCCTGTTCAATATCTTTATCAATTATCTGGATGAGGGGATAGAGTTCACCCTTAGTAAGTTCACAGACAACACTAAGCTAGGAGGAAGTGTCAGTCTGCTGGAGGGTAGGTAGGTTGTACAAAAGCTGAATTGGTAGGCTGAAATAACTGGCATGAGATTCAATAAGGCCAAGTGTAGAGTCCTGCATTTGGGTCACAACCCCATGCAGTGCTACAGTGTTGGGGAAGAATGGCTAGAAACCTGCTTGGCAGACATGAACCTGAGGTGTTGGTTGACAGCTGGTTGAACAGAGCGAGAAGTGTGCCCAAGTAGCCAGGAATGTCAACGGTGTCTCGGCCTGTAACAGAAACAGCATGGCCATCAGGACCAGGGAAGTGATTCTACCCCTGTACTTAGCACTGGTCAGGCTGCACCTAAAATACTGAGTTCAGTTTTGAGCCCCTCGCTACAAGAAAGACTTGATTGAGGTCCTGAAGCATTTCCACAGAGGGACAATGAAGCTGGTGAAGTGTCTGAAGAACAAATCTCATTAGGAGCAGCTGAGGGAACTGGAATTGTTTATCCTGGAGAAAAGGAGGCTGAGGGGAGACCGTATCACTGTCTACAACTGCCTGAAAGGAGGTTGTAGAGAGATGGGTGTTGGTCTCTTCTCCCAAGTGACAGGTGATAGGACAAGAGGGAATGGCCTCAAGCTGCTCCAGGGGAGGTTCAGATTAGACATTAGGAAAAATTTCTTCACCAAAAGTGTTATCATGCACTGGCACAGGCTGTCCAGGGAGGTGGTTGAATTACCATCCCTGGAGGTATTCAAAAGCTGGGTAGATGAAGTGGTCAGTGATATGTTTTAGTAGTGGATAGGTATAGTTGGAGTCGATGATTTAAAAGGTCTTTTCCAACATAGTGATTCTATGATTCTATGAAGTATCTACTGGGGTTAGTTTAAAAACCCTCCCTTCACCATGTTACCTGACGAATTGACTATTTTGAACAAAAGACAACAGCAGGAATATTGCATTTTTGCTTCATGTTTTAATACAAAGATACTTCAGGAGAAATGCTGATTGTAGCACAGCTCTGTTTTTGCTATAATTAAAGTAGGAAAGCTCTAAAATTTAGGCTGAAATTGAGCTGTTTTTTAAGGGACTAAAAACCCTGGAAACTTATTTAGCTTACACTACAATGTGCTGGCTTCATGGACAAGGTTGAAATAATATGAGCAGAGTGCTCCCAAAATCCAGTCTTCACTCCAAGTCAATTTCTCTCTTATCTTGTCTTCAAAGGACAGGTTTGATTAATGTTTGGATAATTCTGAATGTCCCAGGGTTCAAACCATGGCTTAACTGCTCTTTATCTGACCTTCTTGATTCCAGCTACTGGAAAAAAGTAATAAAACTATTATAAGTGGCACTCAGAGTGTGAACACTCTCGGTCTAAATCAGACAGCAAGGTTTATAAACACAACATTAGGGTAAGTTTTCCAGCCAGCCTTTTGCAGTGGAACCTGCCTGGTCCAAGGTTAGATAACTTGGCCTTGGAACATGAAATGTAGCCAGGCTCAGAAAGCTCAATAACAGACATAAGCGATGAACCTCTGGCAGATAGCTACAACCAAGTCCTACTGGGGAAACCGGGTTTTTGCTGAGTAGATGTGATACATTTGCAAGAGGCAAGGGAAGTATATGTGTCAATGCTCACTGGATGGCTCTTGGGGTGGTAGAATGGAGAGGAGGAAGGGCACTGAGTGTTGTAAAAACAGAGATGTGCAGCCCCTAGGAGGGACTGCTGAGATTGGAAAGCAGGAGTGCATAAAGAGGTGGTGGGAGAGAAACTGGAGGAAGACAAAGTGGTTGGTAAAATCAGCAAACACAAGGAGCCTGCCAGTAGTGTATTCTTCCCTTTTAAATGTCCTATGACCTAAGAAAGATGACAGTGAAAAGGGAACAGTCTGAGCTCTCAGATATGCCAATATAAGACATATATTGTTTCTCCATCAAGCAGAGAGCTGACTGCAATGAAAGCGAAGAGATGGCTGAAACATCTTTTCCTAAATTCTGTCAAAATACTCCTCTGACCTTGTTTAAAATGCAGGAGAAAAACCCAAAGCAAATTGAATCCAAGCACAGATTCAAGCTTGCCTACAGATAGCACATGCAGTTTTGGACCAACAGACTCAATAAAATCTACTGCAGTGAACTCATTTGGTAAACATGCCAGTAATTCCCAGGGACTGTGACTTCCAGGGGGTCACAGTTAAGGCATTTTGGAAAACCATGAAAAATTGCTGGACAATTTTAACCCTGTGTTAAAAAAGATTTTTTTTCCTTTGGTCATTGAATTAGTTAATAAGAGGTTTGCTTTAACTGTGTCAGAGTGCATTTTGGAGAGGAGTTTCAGAGGGGAAACTGTTTCTGAGGAAAACAATTCAACCCTGGTTGAAGCACTCTGCAGAATACTAGAGATCAAGAAGTGTGATAAACATAAGATACAGAAGAGTTCAGAATGAGTGAGTGCAGCTGCAGTTTTCTGTACCTGCCCATCCATAGAATCATAGTAACATAGAATGGTTTGGACTGAAAGGGACCTAAGGATTGCCTTTCATTCTTTTTTTTTTTTTTTTTTCTCTTTTTTCTGGAGAAGGAGAAATCCATGCATAGAGAGGATTTCAGCATTGTCTGGACCTCTGTTTTATACACAGTAAACTTAGATATTGACTATGAATTCAGGATAGCTACATATTTTCTGAAAAAGATACTTGGAGATATTATATCCCCCAGATCTCTGTAAGCTGCATCTAACCACGGTATCTGATTCTTTGGAGAAGCATGGAGAATTATTGCCTAAAATATCCTGCATCCTGGTTATCATGGCTTAATGTGAGTTGTCTTTTTGATTGGGGCATTGTCCTCTAACACAAAAAGCCCAAGCCCAAACCAGCAATGTATTTTTAAACAGAAACTTTAGAATATATATTTTTTTTTCAGACAGTCTTCTGGATTACAGAAAACATTAAAAGCTGATTTGTTTATACTGGTCTTGTTCTACTTTAGGGTGTTGCTTTAGCTACTGAGCTACATACTAACTTGCCTGGAACCCCTTCACCTTTCACCATGTTTTTACGCTTATTGTTCGGCTGCTCAGAGACAGCTTTCAATAAAATTGAAGTATCTTGTCTTTGGCAGACTTATCCTCAATTTGAGAGAAATTTTAGTCTCATGGCATTGAAAGCATTCTTGTTTGTCTTAGGAGGCATAATTTTTCAGAGGAAAATAGGGTCTACCATCTGGGTCAGATAAAAAGATGTCTCACAGAGAGGTGATGGCATTGTTAATGTACAGTTATAAGGGATGACCTAGCTATAGCAGAATTTCTTTCTAAATCCATCATTTAGTGGTTAGGTCGAGGCCCTGAGGCATGAAGAGGCATGAGGCATACGTCTGGTTTTGAGAAAATGCTAAATAATGTGTTCTAGATACCCATAATATATGTAATCCTGCAAAATGCTTCCACTTGATAATCTACGTGGCACTGAGTCCCACAGATGTGATGGTGAAATAAAGAACATGCTTAAATCTCCTTTAATTTTATTAATTATTTCATTTCATTGCATAATCCCTTCAACATACAAACCCAGACAATTAATTATATTAATGGAGAATTATTTGGTTGATCTTTTTTTTACAATTATTTAATTATGCTTTCAGACACAAGAATCTGCTTCTCAAAACCACAAAACTCAGTCTTGCTGCTGTGCCCTAACCAAGACAGAGATCCAAGTTACAGAAATCAACTCTTTACCTATAGGGGCATAGGAACTAAAAAACTACTCATAAATTCATATCACAAAATTTCTCACAACTGGACACATGCAAATAAAAGTAAAGCAACATTTATGTCATTAGAAACACTGAATAAATTAGAAAATTAGCTAGAAATGAACTTGACTTATTACAGAAAGTGTACGATCTATGTCTGTATATATTTATAGCTGCACACATAGAATATATATTTAGCAAAATCGTGTCTAACCAGAAGAAAGTGCTAACATTCATCTCAGTTTGAGATGTCTATTAAAAACTGAGAGAGACAGAAAGAAAGCACTGTTCTAATGAAGTACTGAGCGTATGATTTCTAAACTGCTTTACCATGCTGTCTCTGAGGTTAAGATCCTAGGATTATAGGTATTTATAGAGTACTGGTTTACTATCATGAAGAATGTTACTTTTCTCTGGGTGAATCAAAGTATTTTTCATTTACACCAGCTATAGGTAGAGTACAGACAATTATCCAGAAAAAAAAAAAAAAAGGTTTGGGAACTTTACCTCCACACAGTTCTCTTCAAATTTTAACATATCATTTATGTTTTTTCCTGCAGACTGTTGAGAGACAAGTGTACTTCCTTTGCAGTTCCTGCCCATGACCCTGTACTGCCTCAGTCCTAATTCTCTTCCTCAGTAGGAAAAACTCTAATACTTTTCAGCACTGGTACAGCTCCACTGGCTGTAGCAGTAATGGAATATGAAACACAAGAAGGTGAAGAGTTGCGTTACACAACACTGCACACCGTGCGTGCTACCAGAATTGCAATGGGGTGGAAACATGCAGCCATTTTTTTCCAGGACTTGCCCCTGCCAGAAAATGACATCATGCTAGGACACAAAAAGAAACAAAGCATCAAATACTATTTGGAGCTCGATTACAGATGATGTGGCTAGGATGTATCTCATTTGATGCATGAAAGTTGTGTGTCTACTTTAAACCAGTTGGGCTTTTTCCACATGTGACAGAAAAAGAGGTACTTCAAAGGAAGATCCATCTTATCCACTTCTGGATAGGCTGAACAGCCTTTCCAAGGAAATTCTTGTGCTCAATCAACTGGTTTAACTAGGACTTCTGTCATTGCAGTGAAAGCTTCAACAGTTGCTTGCAGGAGTTCAGCTCCATAAGCTGTGACCAGGGGCTTTCACAGACCAGCCAGGTTTCTTGGCTCTCATGTCACTCAGGTGAGAGACAGACTCCAGGCCAATCTGGGCTCAAAGAAATGTAAATGTGTTATATTGGCCATCTCCCCGAAGCCCATTTAAATATCCAGAAATGGTATAGAGTAGTTCCAAATATCTATTTTTTTATACTGATTACATCTATCATACACACAAGATATAACACCTACTTACCCCAAAATATGGCCTTTTTTTCAGTTACACAACTGAAATCTAAAGAGTTACCTCTCTACACACAAAAAGGCTAAACAGTTGTTTTGCAAATATACCTGGTCTACCTAAACTCTTTGCAAATACAAAAGCTATTTTTCAGGGGCAACTATATTCAGTAATAAGTTAAATTTCAAGCTACTTCTTTTGGCAAAGGGCCAAAATGTTCACACACAGCAACAGCATTTTCCTAAGGCTTTCGAGTCTGCCTTTGGAAAGGGCAACAATTTTTTCCATACATGTACGGGACCCTTCTGAAAACTTGGGGTCAAACAGATTTGTTACTATGATCAAAGCTGAAACTACCAATTTTGACAGTTTTACTGGGCAGAATGCAGCTTGCTACTAGCAAGGGCTTTTATGAGTGAAATGTGAATCTCACAAAAAGTGCCTTTATGCAGCCTATGAAGGAAAGAGTCCAAACTAAAATAGTCCATTGATATTAGACACACATAAAGCTTTATGATACTGACTGCATGCCCTAAAGACCATAGAGAAGATAAAAATCAAAAGCTGGTGGGCATCATGCCTTTCTGCAAGGCTTTACTTTTCACATAAGGATGGTTAGGAAAGGGAGCAAGGTGATGTTTTACTAAAACCCCTAGAAAAGATGGAAGATATTGTTGGAAGGTAATGATGTTGTTTGCATTAGTTGTTTATGCTCCCTGTCTCCCCTCTCCTTCGAGAATGAAGAGAGACAGCTAAAGACAGGAGCTAAAGACTATTTTTCTTAGCCGTCTTTATAAAACGGGTTGAAAACTTTTTCTTTCATTTTCTTTTAAATCAGATTTTACTCTGACAGACCAGTGAAACACCATACTTTACCTTTTGAAGTCACCCTTGTTGTTCACTAGGAATCAAGAATAATGTCCTAAACAGGCCATGGGCAGAGACCACAGCCTAAACCAACTACAAACATCAGAACAAATGCCTCCATGAAGGAAGTGAATGAAACCAGCACTCAGAGAATCAACTGATATTTTCCAAGAAAGAAAAAAACAAACTGAAACAAAACCAACCAACTCCCAAACATCTCATACACAGGAAACTAAAAAGGTAAGCTCATGGTATTCTGAGGTAAAAAACATGAATGAAAGGCAAGTCCATCTTTTGACACAAACATCATAATGAAGAAATCCAAGTCAGAAGAGCTACTCTCTCCTCTTAAAATGACAAAATCATGTGAAGTCAAATTCTGCAGGACAGTACACCTATGTTATCATAAACTCGTAAGTAATTGCAGAGAATTTCCTGATTTGCCCTTGGAAACCCTGTCATTTGTCTTTTAAAGGGCATTTGGGAGGCTTGTTTCCTTTCCCTATAGTCTTATGTGGGATTTGGTTAAGGTATGTACAAGACTTTCCAGGATCTTTAAATGAGAAAACTTTGATCAAATTCCAGCTGACTCTCTTCATTTTAAATCCTCCCATATCTGTTTGGAATTTGCTTTGTTTTTTCCCTGCCTGTTCCCAGAGTTTCTGGAGAGTGCCTGGTCATGGCTTGGCATCTGGCAGAGACTGGTATGTAGATATCTGCCAGAAGATTTATCAATAACCTTTAGAGTTGCAGTCATTGTAATTTTTAAATGTGATTTTCTTCTGGAGTCACCAGAGATTTTCATTGGAACATTATTTTTTTTTCCATACTGAATGGCTGCAATAGAAATATGTTCCACACATGCTCAAATAAAATATCTACTTTATAACTCCTCCTGAGCCTTCATGAAATGACACATCTTATGGGAAGCACATGAAAGAATATTTTGGCATTTATTCTTGACATGAATTCAGTTGTTGTATGAAGAGAGCTGAGAGTGAACACCTTTGCTGAGCTGTCAAAACACCCACCAGAAAAACTCAACCAAGAAACTGTTGTCTATTGCCCAAATGCAGTGCTGGCAGCCACATGTCTCCACCAGTCATTGCTAGTGGGTCACATTTTTTTCCAACAGATATGTACAGCACCTCTTTTCCTTAGGATTTGTTGCAAAAGTTCAACATGGTTACTAAGATACTACAAAATAATTTCTTACTTCTGGTCTCTGTTTCTGTATAACATTAAAAAAATCCAACTGAAGAGCAACATAAATAAATCAAAACAAACAACAGAACATCAAAAAATGAACAAACAAAATATCACCACCATGTCCATAATTAATACCTCAACAAGGAAAAGTAGGAAAAAGGATTTCATTACCACCATTGATATTGGAGGCAACCTGATCGAACACTATTTCAGCTGTATGTAGCTATGAAAGTATTAAAAAAAGGAATGATATATTGGATGAGATGTTAAAGAATATACATTAAACAAGCACTGTAACCAGCTTCACAGAGACATGCAGTCTGACAAGAGGGTCCATTTAGGAAAGTCAAATGAAGGGGGGGGACATACAATGTAAAGATCTGCAAAATATTTTTCCAGTTTATTTTCCCCTATTTTCCTCTCTGTACTAACAGTTTTTAAGAGGCTAAAGACATTCAAAGTAAAATGTCACCATTCTTAGAAGCTTAAATAAACTATTTATTAGCAGTAGACTAAGTACTCTGGAGACATTTATTTGCCCTGGCAATAATGTTTATAAATGACCTACAATGTATTATGACATTGTGTTATAGCAGTAGCGCTGCTGTGAGGATTTAGTTCCAAAGAGCAAGTGCACTTAGAGGGGGAAAAGATTTCTACGCTGGACCAGCTAAGTGTGCAGGTAACACTTGGGAGAAGATGAAGAGACTGTAAGTACAGTCTTTTCTTTGATACTAGCAATAAATAAATATAGAAGCAATAAATAAATAAATCATTCAGCACAGAAAGAAGTGGAACCATTTTACGGTTCCCATCAAATGAGCATCTGCTGGTTGAAACAGAGAGGTCTAAATGCTGAAACAGTCAGTTGAGTTCCTCAGCCACAGAATGGTGAAGGCTGTGAGACTACCAGAAGAGGAACACAGGTACCTATTGAACACAGGGAGGCATGGGCTGCTCTTTACATTTCCTTTTTTGACCAATGTACCGAGGCAGGAATGACAACAGAAACCTAGCAATTAGGTATTCCAAACAGGACTGCTATTTTAAGAACAGCAAACTTCATTAATGGTTTTGGGGTGGAGAATGGGGAGAGTTTAAAAGTAAAACATGTGCACAGACAAACTTGTAAAATTCATATTATTTAAACACTAATAAATACTATATTTGAGCACTTCTCCCAAAGAACATAGAACCCAAAATATAGTTTGCTGTAAACTGTAAAGTTCTTCATGTTTGTGATGAGATATTTGTCCTCCACCATAGGTGAGATTAAAAAGTTTATATCTAAAGAAAGCTGGATGAGTAAGAACGTACCTGTAAAAGCAATGCTGAACTCTATTCTTTCCTTCTTACAATATGTTTGCTTTATTTCAACTCCATTGTGATTATGCTGTAGAGGTATAAATCTGACACAACTATACAAAAACCCCAACAACCCCAACCCTGATGGTACTTCTATTATAGGTTGTGAGACTGCTGCAGTAGACTTCAGTGCAGTAGACTTTAAACAACATGTTTTTAAGTTTTCTTTATGTTTAATTTTTGACCTGGATTTTATAGGTTGTGCTTTTTTTTGGAGGGGGGAGGGGTGCAGTTGTTTTGTTTTGTTGTTTTTTTAATGACCTCTACATCTTTGTGCCAAAAATTTTAACATACAAAAACTAGAAACCTCTGCTGAGATGTGGTTAGGAGCAGGTCCCAACAAACGTGCAAATTATGGGGTGTGTCATGATTTTCATCTCAACAAGTACATCAAGCTTTAGCTCCTCTAGGGAGTGGCCCTGGGCATGAACCTCTACAAACTTGGCCCAGGTTTCCTGTTTATAACCAAATAAGGCATTTTGCCTAGTTTGCAAAACAACCACAGAACTACCCACTGCTGATCTTTAGCATGTCCTTCTAAGTCACGCTTCTCACACAGCTATCTGCTCTCCTGTAGTTATTTGTCAGTCCCATGTGAGTGTAAGGAGGGAGGACAGAAGAATGTTTATCTTCCACAGAAATGATGATGAATGAAAATGCAGAGAGCAAAATTTAAGACTTTTGCTAAGGCAGCAAAACAGGCGTTCAGAATCATGGGACCTCCTACAAAATTTCATTGGGATTCTTCTTACTTGACTCCTTGTCTTTAAGCTCTTGTACTAAATCCCCTTGGGTGTTCAGGATTTTCCCCGTGCAATGTCTAGATGCTGTCACATAGCCACAAATCAGACCACGGTACAACCCTCTGAGGTGGGTTTGCAGGAAAACTGCAGCTAAGGAGGACATGTGCAATCATATGTCCCCACCCATCTTTCATGGACACTGCCCATTGAGAGAAATCAGACATGTCTTTTGAACATCAGTGTATCCATATTTCATATTTGTGCTGGTGAATTCTGGCTACTTGCAGGTGCCTCGCGGCAGGTAAGACCTGTCTGCCAAGCTGTGAGCTGAGGATGAAATGGGGAGTAGATGTGACATGGGTGGAAATGTGCTGCCCCATAGTGCCCCACCCAGGAACATACCTATACCAGCAGTGCAATGCTGCAACCATTCTCTTGCACCTTGATTTCAAATGGAAATGTCAGTGGTTGGTGATTGAGAGATCAGAATGGCACATCAAATCTTGTACTTGGAGCTTGGCAGAAGCTTCTACAATGTCCCAGGAATGAAAAAGACTCAGGCCAAGCCTGGGGAGAACATAAGGTGAGGTTTCAAGAGTCCAGCTCAACATCCACCTTAAGCGGATTCTTCCTAGCGCAGACTGAGGAACAGTCAGCAAAGGAGCAAAGAACTATCTCTTCCCTTAACTTGCTACTTAATACCTTTCATGTCCTTGTGTTGGGTCTCTGTGCAGATAGGAGGTGCATTTATACCATTACAATGAAGAAGTGAAAAAGAATCTTAAGTGTAGACCCATATATTAGAAGGCACTATACAAGATACATTTTATTCATTGCTGAATTCAACCTGGTCCACTCTGCTGGCTTATTCTAGTTAAATGCACATGTCAACACATAAAAAGTTATTTCAGACTGCAGCATTTCATTACTCAAGCCAAGCCAAATGAACACAGGAATAGCAACAGTATGCATGCCAAGGAAAATGAACTTTTTTTTCCTCCTACTGTGACATTTTTGGAAACAGCCAATTATACATTAAAAAAAAATCATGAATGAGCGGTGTAAATTTGGAGCCATAACTTAAAGTGAAGTATTTCTTTAAATATGAAATTAATATAATCATGACATTTTAATGGTTTTTCATGGTTCTGCATTCTTCTATGAGGACTCATTCTAAGTAAACCTATATGCTGTATAAAAAGACCACAATAAGTTTTCCCACTAGTAAAATCACTACTTTTATGATTTTTACATATATGGGAGTTTTTACACACATAAACAGAATATGGCCACTTATGAGATCTATAGATTACATTGGGGGCATGTTAAGGGACTAATGCGTGCACTGAATTTGTTGGCATGTTTTACAGTGTCTAGATTTTTCTCTCCTGTGCTATTTTGTACATTTCCTGCCCTGACATAAATGACCTAATTAACAAGAAATTCTAATAAGTATTCATAGGGGTTATTTTTATTTCAAAATCGGAACTTTTCTGAATACAGCTTACTTCTGTTTTGTGACCTCTCTATGTATGCAGAGCCTTGGAGGAGGAGAGAGGAAGAAAAACAAAACTGAAATAAAATTCTGCTCATACAAGGGAGTTTTCTGCTGAATGACATAAACATTACTCCCGTCAGTCTGAGCTATGGTCAGCCTGCCCAACCATCTAGCAAAATTAAGTAAATGCAGAAAAGATATTTTGGGGATTGAAAATTACCTTCCAAATATAAGCACTTTAGTTTTCCTTTCCAAGTCAAAGAAGGAAATCACACAGCAGCATATGGAGTACTCTGTTCCCTACATATTAAAGTTATACTAGCTTTACAGCAGTTCCTGTCAACATTCAGTACCTTACCCTCAAATGGTTATGTTTTACCATAGGACCAGAAGTCTATTTTTGCAATCCAAATCAAAGGCAAAAACTTCATTGAAACTCTAGGATCTGATCCACTTGTACTGAGCCATATACTAACAGTTATCCTGTAATTGGGGCTGGAAATAAATGTTGCTTTCAGCTTGGAAATGCTGTTTTGTTTTGTTTTAGTTCTTGATAGTGAGTTCAGGAAATGCTACAGAAGGAAAGCTTAGAGTACCTAGGAAAGGACCAGTCAAAAATAATAACAAGATTCAGTCTTTACAGAGCACTGAAAATGCTTCGTAGAATCTAAAAAATGGAGGCTGAAATGTTTAAAATATAAAAGATACTGAGGAAAAAAAGATGCAAATGCAAAAATACAGAATTTCAACATCCATACAACTGCACACCCAGTTAACATATACAATAACTACACCCAAAAATGTTGACTAAGGTAGAGTCATGCAAGTCTAAGTCCAGGCTCAAATGAAATCTGGCCTGAGGCATGCTTTGGATGTTGAAAATTCTCTGTGGAAATCTGATTTGTTTGCTGCTTCTAAATCCAGCAAGAGTGACTCTATGTTTCACCTCCACCCTTCTCTGCATATCCTCAGGACATTAGTGTGGTCTTTTCTACCTAGTCTTTTCTACCTAGACTTCTGAAGGCAAACATCCAATTTATGTGATAATCATACCTACAAATTTGGCTTTATGGTGAGCATAGTCCTTGGATATAGTCCTTTTGCCTTTCAAAAAAATGAAGTGGCTTGCCAAGACTAATTTCAGATATGTGTGGTGCTGCTGTGAAAAGAGTACTGTGCTTCAGTTTCTGGGTACTCATCAAGGACTACCCAGACTACCCCTGACTACTACAGATTTTTGAAACAAAAGCAGAGAAAACAGCTATTTCTTGTGTTTGATGGCAACTACTGAAGCAAACCAAACACTGCACAAAGATGTTAATACTCTTTCTATGGCATCTACTCAATCTTGTTACAGGTTTAGCCTTTCACAGGCAAGAAAACTCGCTGCTTGTGGCTTTAGAAACTCTCCAGATACATACAGTGACAAGCTGTGCAAAGCGTGGAAAGGCTGCAGCTGTTAAGCACCTCAAGAGTCAGCAACAAAACTAACATTAACAGGCAGCTTATGGGAAGGTAGAGTAGGAAATTTAAAGAATGTTAATGTGTTTTGAGTTGCTGCAAAAAACATGAGCTTTTGCTGCCTCCTATGGTACGTCTTCACAGCAGTGCCTGCTGCTGAGGAGATACCTGAACTCATGTTAAACTGCCAAACTGTAGTGCAGCTGGCAATATATGTAATGGTGACAGAGATGCCAGGGTGCTACAGATTTGAGCAATTACTTGATTTTAAAGCTGCTTTTCTGTTATCCCCAAACAATGAGTAGCAATATATACCAGTGTCTACTAGAGTTATTTACAATCAGTACACCTAGATTGTCTTAAAATACTGGCATTTTAAGTACACACTATGCAATTTATGTACATACTATTTCTTTTTTGAGTTTTGAGCCTTCGGGATTCCAGCTTTTCACATGTACCTTCATGGAGAGGGCTAAAAATGAGCAATTTTAAAAATGCTCACATAATTGCATGTCTCCAGATACCAAAGCCTTAAGAAATGTAGAGTAGTAGTAGGATTATGATATTATCACAGAGCTGATGGCCTACACATTTTGCTCCTGAAGAGGCAGGAAATCTGTATGGCTGTATGATGTAACCTGAATCCAAATGGGAATGTGATCAGATATTTAACCTGGCCAGACAGCAGAGAGCACGGTCCTGTACTAGCCCATGAAAGACATTGCTTTGGTCACTGTTGGTACTGGTTAAACTTGCTTTATGTGCCACAGAATCATAGAATCACTGTGTTGGAAAAGACCTTTCAAATCATCGACTCCAACTATACCTATCCACTACTAAAACATATCACTGACCACTTCATCTACCCAGCTTTTGAATACCTCCAGGGATGGTAATTCAACCACCTCCCTGGACAGCCTGTGCCAGTGCATGATAACACTTTTGGTGAAGAAATTTTTCCTAATGTCTAATCTGAACCTCCCCTGGAGCAGCTTGAGGCCATTCCCTCTTGTCCTATCACCTGTCACTTGGGAGAAGAGACCAACACCCATCTCTCTACAACCTCCTTTCAGGCAGTTGTAGACAGTGATACGGTCTCCCCTCAGCCTCCCTTTCTCCAGGATAAACAATTCCAGTTCCCTCAGCTGCTCCTAATGAGATTTGTTCTTCAGACCCTTCACCAGCTTCATTGTCCCTCTGTGGAAATGCTTCAGGACCTCAATCAAGTCTTTCTTGTAGTGAAGGGCTCAAAACTGAACTCAGTATTTTAGGTGCAGCCTGACCAGTGCTAAGTACAGGGGCAGAATCACTTCCCTGGTCCTGATGGCCATGCTGTTTCTGATACAGGCTGAGACACCATTGACATTCCTGACCACTTGGGCACACTTCTCCAGTCATCCTGGATTGTTGGTAGATGGTGTAAAGGGGTTTGGTGAACACCCCTACCAACTCCCTTAATACCATTTGGTTGATCCCATCTGGCCCCACAGACTTGTGAGTCTCTAACTGGCCTGGCTGTTCTATAACCATTTTCTCTTTGATCAAAGAAGCTCTCTACTCTCCTTCCCTGTCTCCTGGCTCAGGAGGCTGAGTATCCAGAGAATATCTTACCTAACTATTAAAGACTGAGGCAAAGAAAGCATTCAGCTTTATCCTTATCCTTTGTCAATTTGTTCGTCCTGCATCCAGTAAAGGATGGAGATTCACCTGGGCTATCCTTTTGGTGTTAATGCATTTGTAAAAAAAAAATTTATTATCTTTCACAGAATTGGCAAATTTAAGTTCTAGTTAGGCTTTAGACCTTCCAATATTCTCTCTGCATGATTCCACTTAATCCTTGTAGTCCTCCTGAGATGACTACTCCTTCTTCCAAAGCTTGTATTCTTTCCTCTTTTTTCTAACATCCACCTAGATCTCTTTGCTCAGCCAAGTCATCTTTTTTCCCTGCCACCTCATTTATCAGTATGTGGGGATGGCCTGCTCTTGCACTACCAGGATTTCCCTCTTGAAAAGTGTCCAGCTTTCTTGGGCTTCTTTGCCCTTTAGGACTACCCTTGCAAGGAACTTTATCAAACAGTCCTCTAAACAGTCCAGAGTCTGCCCTCTGGAAGTCCGTGGTGGTTGACCTCTCCTTACTTCTCCAAGAACTGAGAATTCTATCATTGGGGCATGGTTCACTTCTTGAAAAAAAAAAAAATAAAAAAAAAAAAAATAAACCCAAACTCTTTCTGCATCAGTTATAGCCTCCTATGTTTGTTAGCAGTTTCAGAAGAGAAATTGTGATTGAATTTTCAGTACTTGCAGTTGTTCAGATTTCGAAAGAAACAAAGTGCAAGACACTGTCATGATCCATATACTTGCTTTAACTGAGAGCTGCACGTCTCAGAAACAAACACGGATCTGACAATTAGATACTTAATTATGCCCCCTAAACATTAGCAAGGTCTGTTCACAGTCATAACCTTTCCAGAGAAAGTATTTTAAACTACAGGAAAACATTTGCTTATAGTCATAGAATCATAGAATCACAGAACCATAGAATCATAGAATAGTTTCAGTTGGAAGGGACCTCAAAGATCATCTAGTTCCAACTGCCCTGCCATAGGCAGGGACATGTCCCACTAGATCAAGCTGCCCAAGACTCCATCCAACCTGGTCTTGAGAACCTCCAGGGGTGAGGCAGCCACAACTTCCATTGGCAACATGTTCCATTGTCTCACTACTGTCTTGGTGAAGAAATTCTTCCTAATGTCTAGTCTAAATCTGCCCCTCTCCAGTTTCTACCCATTCCCCCTTTTCCTATCACCACAAGCCTTTATGAACAGTCCCTCTCCAGCTTTCCTGTAGGTTCCTTTCAGGTACTGGAAGGTCACTACAAGATCTCCTTGGAGTCTTCTCTTCTCCAGGTTGAACTAGCTCAACTCCCACAGCCTGTCCTCATACTGGAGGTGCTCCAGCCCTCTGATGATCTTTATAGCCCTCCTCTGGCCTGCTCCAATAGTTCCATATCCCTCTTATGATGAGGATTCTAGAACTGGACACAGTACTCCAGCTGAAGTCTCACAAGAGAGGAATAGAGGGGCAGAATCACTTCCCTCGACCTCCTGGCCATGTTTCTTTTGATGCAGCCCAGGACATGGTCTCACTGCCCGCTCATGTCGATCTTCCCATCAATCAGCACCCCAAAACCTTCTCTGCAGGCTTGCTCTCAATCCTGAAACAGTGAATTTTCCTGACCCAGATGTAGGACCTCACACTCCGCCTTGTTGAATCTCATGAGTTTGCCTGCTACATAAAATGTAAAACTATTACAAATTGTTGCGAACAACAACCTAGTGGTAAATACAAGGAGGAAAGGTTTCTTAGTATCTTATCTTGACATTTTAAGTCTCTCTCCCTTACTTCCTAAGTCGTTATATAAAATCCTTTATATGAATATACTTATGAGTGAAAATTTTCTTCCCTGAATACAGCCAACATGTCAGGGCAAGTCGCCACAGTACTCCAGTGAATCTTGGTGAGTTTATTCATTTGACTCAGTTTTTTCCCCCTCCCTTTTACAGAGCTATGTCATTCTGTAACTTGCCTTGTACAGCAGTACTTCATACTGCTTATTATACGTAATCCATTGCCAACACCCACAGAATAGTAATAGCAATTAAGACACAATCTATTCTTCTAGTTCATTCCTTAGCACCTGATACTGGCCATTAGCAGCAAAAAAATAGCCCCAGGACTAAAAAATGTCTGGTCTGATTCAGCAGCACAGTTCTTGCATGAAATATAAACCCAGATGCTAGTCTGTAAGCCATTTGAATTCTATAAATCTGGGGTTTTCCAGTGTACTTCCCCTGATGAAGAGGAATTAGAGGTCAATAGCACATGCAATTCAAGTAATACAAAACCTATCTTTTAAATTAATGATATGAAATATGTGGTACGTGAAATAACCACAGCAATTCTGAAGTAAAGTATATGGGAGGAAAATTAACCTCTTTCCTACAGGAAAATTCCTCTGTGAATTTATCATGATGCTGGAATATCTTCCATTCAGAAACAGAATGAAATAATAAGAATTTTTAGAAAATTCATTAGGGAAAACATAGTTCAACTGAAACACTCAGAAATATAAAAATATTTCACTCCAATACTGATTTTCCAAAAATGTCTTTCAACCTCCAGCCATAAACTAAGAAGAGCTACAAAATCTGTTTGTATGGACAGCTTTGTAAACGGCATTGTTTAACATCAGCAACAATTGAAGGACAGAAAAACTGTTCAAATGAAATTTCTTTCCATCAGAAAAATTAAAATTTCTTAAAAGTTTTCATAAGTTTAATGGTTTAATGTATTTATCATTGTTATATTTTCATATCTGAATAAGACAGAAAAATCATTGAAATACTCAATTTTCACAGTTCTAAAGAAAGGTGTCTTTAGAGGGGACTAGGATGACAAATCATTTAGGAAATTATGTTAATTTTGAATACCTTATTAAAAATTGTAAAAGCTAGAAGTAAAATATTTATAACATCTTATTTCTGTCATTCTTCAGAAGTTTAGCTCAAAGCTTTCTGTGGGAGGATTCAACATTTTATCAAAAAATATGGTCAAGATCTCCAAAATACTATTAAGGCAAAAATATTTTTTTTTCACTCAGCAACAGTACGTAAAGTGCTTCAATGCTTCAGAAGTAATTTCCTATACATCTATGGCCAGAGCCTATCACACCTGCGATGAGCCATGCAAATACTGCAGTCTTTTCTTCAAGGAGCCATGGGATTAACAGTGTCTGTCCTATACCCATTTGAGGTGCTGTGAAGGTTTTGGTGGAGGACAGGAGGAGACAGACAGGCTCCTTCAGCCACAGATTTTTTTTCAACAACATTGCCATTTTGAGGACTTTCTCCCTGTAGGATAAACATCCTGGGAATATCAGTATGGATTAGACTTCCAACACTGTAACAGCCCATGAAAGATTCCCTTTCCCAAAGGCACCATTATTTACCAGCAGCCTTAACTCACTCTACTGTTTCTACCTGTCTTGGTATTCACAGCTAAACTGGGTGCTCTCCTCAAGTAGTGTTATAGTATTACGTCTTCTACAAGTGACTCTCCTTGTTTCTTATTAAATCTAAGGTAGCTGCAAACTGATTTCAGGCTGCTACGCAGCATATGACTGTGAGACCCTGCCTCCTCCTCTGCCAGCATGCTGCAGGGTGTCACAGACAGAGTTTGCTGGGTGATTGTGGTTCCACTAGAACAGTGTTAGCCAAGAGGAGCAGGATAGCAATGAGATTGCCCCAATTGCCTAATCATGGCAATCCATGAGCCACAAATGAGATCAAACTAGTCAAGCTGGATTTTAATCAACAGTCACTGCAATCACTGGGGAGAAAATACTGAATCATAGAATCAGAGAATCACCAGGTTGGAAGAGACCCATCGGATCATCGAGTCCAACCATTCCCACCAGCCTCTAAACCATGCTCCTCAGTACCTCATCCACCCACACCTTAAACACCTCTAGGGAAGGTGGATCAGCCACCTCCCCGGGCAGCCTGTTCCAATGGCCAATGACCCTTTCTGTGAAAATCTTCCTCCTAATCTCTAGCCTAAATCTCCCCTGGTGGAGCTTGAGGCCATTCCATCTTGTCCTGTTCCCTGTCACTTGGGAGAAGAGGCCAGCTCCCTCCTCTCTACAACCTCCCCTCAGGTAGTTGTAGAGAGCAATGAGGTCTCCTCTCAGCCTCCTCTTCTCCAAGCTAAACAACCCCAGCTCTCTCAGCCACTCCTCATAGGGTCTGTTCTCCAGCCCCTTCACCAGCTTCGTGGCTCTTCTCTGGACTCACTCCAGAGCCTCAACATCCTTCTTGTGGTGAGGGGCCCAGAACTGAACACAGGATTCAAGGAGCGGTCTCACCTCCCTGGACCTGCTGGTCACACCGTTTCTGATACAAGCCAGGATGCCATTGGCCTTCTTGGCCACCTGGGCACACTGCTGGCTCATGTTCAGTTGGTTGTCAACCAACACCCCCAGGTCCTTCTCTTCCTGACAGCTTTCCAGCCAGGCTTCTCCCAGTCTATAGCACTGCTTGGGGTTGTTGTGCCCCAAGTGCAGGACCTGGCATTTGGCCATGTTAAACCTCATGCTGTTGGTCTCAGCCCAGCGGTCCAGACTGTTTAGATACCTTTACAGAGCCTCCCTACCCTCCAGCAGATCAACACTTCCACCCAGCTTAGTGTCACCTGCAAACTTGCTAAGGGAACACTGGATGCCTTCATCCAGGTCATTGATGAAGACATTGAACAGGTCTGGACCCAGCACTGAGCCCTGGGGAACCCCACTTGTGACTGACCTCCAGATGGAGTAAACTCCATTTACCACCACTCTCTGGGCCCAGGCATTCAACCAGTTTTCTACCTAGGAGAGTGTGTGCTTGTCCAGGCCAGAGACTGACAGTTTCATGGCAGAACACTATCAGAAACTGTGCCAAAGGCTTTACTGAAGTTCAAAAAGACTATATCCACAGCCTTTCCCTCAGCCAAGAGTCTAGTCACTCGGTCATAGAAGGGGATCAGGTTAGTTTGACAAGACCTGCCTCTTGTAAACCCATGTTGACTGGGCCTGATCATCCTCTTCTCTTGCATGTGCTTTGTGATAGCACTCAAGATCACCTGTTCCATGACCTTCCCTGGTACTGAGGGTGGTACTGAGGTGGTATAGGCCTGTAGTTCCCCGGATCTACATTGTGTCCCTTCTTATGGACGAACATGACATCAGCCAGCCTCCGGTCCAGTGGAACTTGGACCTCCAGGACTGCTAGAAGATGATGGGAAGGGATTTGGCAAGTACATTCGCCAGTTCCCTCAAAACTCTTGGGTGGACTCCATCCAGCCCCATAGACTTGTGGACGTCTAGCTGGGCTAGCAAGTTTCTAACCACCTCCTCTTGGATTGTGGGAACCTCGTTCTGCTCCTCCAACCCTTGGGGTTGTGTGCAGAGGGAACAACTTTCCTTACTATTAAAGACTGAAGCAAAGTAGGCATTGAGTACTTCAGCCTTGTCTTTATCCCCTGTTACTGTCCTCTACATGCTCATTTACTGGGATTTGAATTATTTAGTATTTTATTTATGGTGATGAATTGCATCCTGGCAAATGTTCACTGTGCAAAACTCTGCTCCCTAATGCATTAAAAATCAGAACCTGATCCACGTGAAAGCCTCCTGCTGCATTCACAATTTTTTGGATCAGGCTGCTGGGTCTCAAGACTGGCAGATAATCTTCCAATTTTCTAATTTTCTTGTTCAAATTTAGAAGAAGCTCAAGTGTTTTCTATCAACATTTTTACATTTAGTTTTGGGAGAATCTTCACAGTGGGTTAGGTTACCATAATATAGAAATATGATCCACATTGATGTGAATTTTCCAAAAATTCTTAGCCTGAGGCAGACATCTGCCTTGGAAAATTTCAGCCCAGTTGGCTACAGATTGGCAAAAATGTCAACAACTTAAAATAGAGTTTTATAATGGAAAGTGGTGTACAACCCTAATAACAGGAGGTTGCTACCGAGTACCACAAAATATAAGGCTCATAACAATAACCACAAGGAAAGAATTCAGGCAGAATTCTTTCATATATATTTCAGCATATATAATCTATCTCTTCTCTCCTTGAAAGGCATACCAATGTTAGCTCTTATTTTTATCTGAACCTTCACAATCAGGCAGCTCAAAACCAGCCCTGCCCTCTCAATCTTATTAAACTAGGTTTATCTGAGAAGCAAAAATCTATCTTGGATAGTCAAAAGAACTCCAGGCTGTGATTGTTAAGAACTCAGCTAACAAAGTAGAAAAACTGTGCAGACTAGATCTAATCATTAAACCAGCATTACGTGGTTTTCAGATTAAAAACCTGGCTTGATTTTTAAGTGGAAGAACACATGCACGACTTCAGTTCTACGGTACTATAAATCCCTAGCAAAACACAAAGATTCAGTTAGGCATAATAAATGAAAAACATGCCTTCACCCAGATCAGTCCTGAAATTTTTGAGTTCCATTTTTGCTTTCTCCTTATCTCTGTCAGTTCAATCCTACTGAGTAATGACAAGCTGGAATCTTGTTAAATGCCATATAGAAAAATTACTGCATTTTACACCTGTGTTAATCCTGAGTTGTGGGGTTTTTTGTTTTGTTTATTTTTAAATAGTTAATAGCCTAAAAAAAATCTAATGACTTCATAGGATGGCGCAGAATCAATGGATTTGGGTTGGACTGCTGTGGAGGAAATGAGAATAGGTTTGCCTTTGTTACTGGCATCCTATTTGAAATACACATTCACAGCATCTCTACCTGTGAAGCTCCTGCCTATCTCCTTGAAATAAAAATGGCAAGCTCTAAGAACATGTAAACCAAGCAATACACCTCCTTCACATGATATACTAGCAACTGCAAGTCACTCTAACTATATTAATATTTCATAGAATCATAGAACAACCAGGTTGGAAGGGACCCATCGGATCTTCTAGTCCAACCATTCCTATCTAACACTAAACCATGCCCCTCAAGACCTCATCCACCTGTGCCTTAAACACCTCCAGGGAAGGTGAATCAACCACCTCCCTGGGCAGCCTATTCCAATGCCCAATGACCCTTTCTGTGAAAAAACCTCCTCCTAATCTCCAGCCTAAATCTCCCCTGGTGGAGCTTGAGGCCATTCCCTCTTGTCCTGTCCCCTGTCACTTGGGAGAAGAGGCCAGCTACCTCCTCTCTACAACCTCCTTTCAGGGACTTGTAGAGAGTAATGAGGTCTCCTGTGAGCCTCCTCTTCTCCAGGCTAAACAACCCCAGCTCTCTCAGCCGCTCCTCATAGGGCCTGTTCTCCAGCCCCTTCACCAGCCTTGTCACTCGTCTCTGGACTTTCTCCAGAGCCTCAACATCCTTGAGAAGGATTTACTCCAAAAATCACCAGCTTTCATGCATATTAGCAAAATATAGAGGACCAGGATGAAATGTATTTTCAACTCATGAGAAGGAATGGCAGTGCAACTTGGATAGTTGCTTTTAAGATATATCAGCCTGATTTAGTAGCTAAGAAAATCCACATGTTCAACTGCAAAAAGCCTTCAGAAAAGCTATTATGGAATGCCTCAGTCTTTAACGAACTGGGTGTAAAAAACCCACGAGCACCTTAGTGCCAAAATACATTTTGTTAACAAATTTTTGTTGGGTTTATTTTGGATATACTCTTGAAACCTCAAAAGTGTAGCATGCTTCTTTTGCAACTGACTCATTGTGCACCAATTTTCAGGGCTACCCCCTTTATTTTTTAAAGCAGTACAGTTATGTCCACCACCCCACCCATACATTAGAAGTTTATAATGGAAATTCTGACAGGGTTTCACTATAGCAGTGCTTGCAGGCACTGTCACAATAAATTATTTACTATTTTATGACTCCTGATGTAATCACAGCAGGAATCAGATTCACTATCATCCATCTCCCTTTTGTCGTCCAGGAGCAATAAGATGATAGGGAAATACCACTCTTCTCTGAGTCCATCTTTTTATTTCCTAGCTTTAAAATGAGTATTTAAATTGGTAAAGAGAGTTTACCACCACAATCCAACATCTACATGTTTATGTTGGATGCCACTTTTGTTCTGGCTTGCATTACTCAGATAGATAAAGCTCAGAAGGGTTCTGCTTTACTGCCCTGTTTTCTCTTAGTGCTTTTGCCTTCTTTAAATGCTACCAAATGGTTGCTTTGACTTCCAGCATTATCACATGTTGTCTATAAATATGGAAATAGTTACGGAAATATGGACATAAATAATAACTGTAAATACCACATAAAGAAGGCTGCCATATAATTATAAAAATACCTAATAGATTTCTTTTTCAAAGACAATACAGCTGTCCTGTTTAACCTTTCATTTGTAGAGTTTCTCTCCTGTTTTTATTTATAGTTGCAGTTTAACATAGCACACTATGATTCTTGTTTCTGATTTTGAAAATAAAATGAAAGAATACTCATTTCATCATAAAGAAGCGTTAGTTTACAATTTTGAAAAAGAACAATGCCAGCTCTAGAACATCATCTTGGAAACAATCTGCCTCTTAATACATTTCAGAAGAATCTGTCAATAGCTACATACCGCAATTTAAAATTAAACCCTGCCATCAAATTCAAGAAAGGGTCGGCCAAATGGCACACAGCACGTGTTGCAAAAGAAGCTCCATTGTTTCTCTAAACATCTTGGAGTTTTTCTTTAAAGAACTACAGCAGGTTATTATGCTGATCCCAACCAAACAAGTTTTTTATACCCTACTCAGGAGAAAACAGGTTGAAAAGTGTTACAGGTAAACTTGCACCATGCAATATGCCATGTTCCATGTTAATGAAAAAAGTGAAGCCTTACACAGCACTGGTGCTGCTGAAAAGGCTTTACATATTTCCTGGAATGATGTTCCAGACATCATGTCCCAGATGTTCCAGAATCATGCATTTCATCCCTTTGCAGTCAGATTTACAGTGCCTAAAATCAAAGCAGTACAAATGTATTTCAAGTTTGCCTTATGCTGGATTTGCACAGTGCTTCATCCTACATAAACCCATTCTTAGCTCTTCCTTGTTACTTTAAACTTCTATACAGAGCCCAGACAGACACAGTAGACTGCAGAAAATGATGCTTGCTACTCGTGCCACATGAATGGAAGGCTGTTATCTTTGAATCTTTGAAACATTTTTGCCTCAAACCTTTTATCTATCGCTAAGCAACCACTTCAGAGATCTATGTCTATGCCCTTCTACGCAGCAAATCCCACATTTTAACAAAAATCATACCAAGCTTCAAAAAGGAATAAAGTTTATCTTAACCTGCAGAAATGTACAATTCTATCTCTCTAATTTTATAAAAAGAGTAAATATGGCTTTATATAGAACAGCATATAACTCTGAATAGGTGAATTGCAATCTGATTTCCTTTGGAAAAACAATTTCAATGAATGAACTGCAAAATGCCTGTGGGAAAGATCAATCTGGGCTAGAGGTACACTAATAGCTTATCAATACATATTTTCAAGCACATGAAACATTCAAATCGATACTGCTTTTTTATTTACAACAACTGGCCTTTGTCCAAAAATGTGTCATTTTATCAGATGTGTCACTCAGCTGGGAGGCTGCTGTGACTATACTGGCTGAATGAATGTTAAAATGATTTCTCCAGGGGGAAGAGGCTGACCCCAAGGGTTTTTCTAGATACAGGAGGGAGATCATTTTTCATCACCAACTGGAGCCTGATGTCTGACATGCCCTTGCTTCATTTATTCTCCTCAGAGGTTGAAACCTAGCTTGTCCTTCCTGACTTCAATATTGTTTCACATTTGGGTGCATAGCAGCTACTACACAGTGAACTATGGGAAAATAGTTTAGGGGAAGTGGTTTGACAGCAGGATGCAGTCGATTCTATTGTCTTATTAAAATATAGATATCTGCGAAGCTTAACTTTGTTTTCACTATGTAAGCATACATATTTTATCTTAATGTGCCCCAAAGGAGCAAATACAAAAAAAAAATCAAGAAAAAAAAAAAACCCCAAAAAACCAACCCAAAATAAAACCCAAAAAACCCACAACACCAAAATCCAAAACAAACCAACACAACAAATGTTAGCCCTTTTTGTGTAGAGTGTCTATTTTCTTGGCAGTAATGTGAGATTAAAGCCCCATACACCTAAAACAAAGCTATTTTGTATTGAAAGAACAAATACCCTTGGTTACATTAGACTCTAGTTTTTTTAATTTTAAATTCATAGTTTGGTCTGAGAACAAAAAGGAAGCTGCAATGATTGAATATCTTTCATAGAGTCATCTTATGAAAATATTTTGACATATTTTTATACTCTTCTATTTGTTTTCTCCAGAACAATAGCTAGAGAGATAGAAATCACCAGTTCCCACACACTATGTGATCAGTTAAAATACTGTAGTTGCATTCTTCAAACAAAATAGCAGCTAGGTCTTTCCCACACAAAAGATCTGAGCATGTGAAAACTGTATTTAGATCATACCTAAATGATATTAAGGTGGTTATACTATTGTTTTGTTGGTTTTGGGTTTTTTAACTTGAATGACTCTTGTTATGAGAACATTGTGAATCCCAGCTTTACATTGGTGATCACATGATTACAATAGACTTTGAACATGAGAAGGTGAACCGATATTGCTTCTTCATCTATAAGTTCTTATGTCAAGACAGTCTTGATGAAAATAATCTTTCTGAATGAGCTAAAGTTTGATTTTCTAAAAGGTTTAAGGTGTAAAGTCAGAGCATAAGCAGATATCTGTGACAGAAATAATTCACTATAGCTTTTACTGTATACATTGGCATCTCCTGTAATGTTTTCCTTCTCACACCAAGATTCAGTACTCTATAAGGTTTTGAAATAAAAGAAATTATCAAATCCACACCACATTGTGCTAAGGTCAGACCAATGCCAGTTGTTAATGACTTTCTGACCTCTCTTCTTCATAAATATGAAGCAGTCTGGAGAGTACGAAGAACTGCTTTCAGAACCATTCACAATATTAGTAACATTTCTCATACAAAGTAATCAAACTGTTATTATATATGTTTTTTATTGCTAGGTTTTCAAATCTGTATTGTGGGTTTCTCTATATACGCATATTAAAGAAATCAGAATGAACTAGCAGTGTGAATTCACAGACTATCCAGAGGGTAGAGAGCAATATATCTCTTTTGAAGTGAATTCAGCTAATCTGAACGAAAGTCATTTTCACTTAGAATGACCATGTCTGCACAAGTGTCTAATCTGCTTTAAAAGGTTACTCGGATAATTTGTCTTTATATCTGAAGTTGATTTTCTGACACTGTCCAAGAAAGCTAAAAGACAAAGAAAACTCGTCTTTTGACACTGCATCATTACTTATTTCCAATGCTGTTTTAGCAATGTTCATAAAATATCAGACAACAGAGGGAGGAATTGTATTTGTTTAATTTCAATTCCTTATTTACAGCAAGTTGTGCAATGTTTCTTAAGAATAATGAAAGATTTGCTTGTTCTTTCCATCTCACCTCACTTCTCCAGCAAAAAACAAAATGAAAATTAGCATGAAAAATTTGATTAAGACAAGGATACAAATAGGTAATGGTTACATTCAATTCTGATTGACTTCTGTCTCAACTTGTAACAAAAGCTAATGCACTGCTACTGTCCACAGAAAGCACAGTCTTTCAGGGCCGCTAGTTTAGGGGCAGGTAAGAGAACTGACCAAAAAGCTATTGGAGAAATACATTCCTAGTTTTAAGCAAACTTGTACTTTTGTTATCACTTCAGTGGGAAAAGCTCTTGAGGTTGTTTAGAATAGTCCTAAAGCAATAGAGTTTTACTGAGCCTTTAGGCATACTTCTAAATAACTCTAATTAATAACAAACATGAGCATATTTTGGAGAGAAGACAGTGGTTGAGAGGCAGAATTGTTGCAAGTATAACTGCACAGGTGAAAAGAATGCAGTAATGCACTTCAAGATTATTAACTGCAATATCAACTGTTGTTATCCATGAAGGCTCCTGCTAGCAGCATTTCCATTTAACTCACTAATTCTGGCATGAAGAACACTTTGTCAGTTCATGATATTTATCTAGATGATGAGTGTTTTGGCTTCAATGCAGAAGTCGTCCCTTTTAAAATCAAGACCTAAATCTGTACAAGAGGTAAATAGTTAATGTTGAACATGCACATTATACATCATCAAATACCTGACAAAATTTGAGATATTACTCTATATTATAGTGCCCTGTAATTCTGAAGTAAGTCATGCCAAGGTACTATCTTGTATGTCTGTATATCAGATACCAGTATTCAGAAAAAAAAAAAACCTTTCATGCACTTACCTTATCCTCCAGCCGGATCAGTCTGGCTCCTATAGTATAGTACCCTTTGTCTACCCCTTTTTCTAAATAAAGAAGAATAAAAATGGGACATTCATTAGGTGGAGAATAAACTCAAATGAAGGATTATATCTTTGGTATTTAAAGCAAAAAAGACTAGCAGGCAGTAGTAGTAAGGTAGTATAAATACCATGAACATAACAAGAGTTTCTTCGTGGTGTTCAGAAACTAAAGTTTAGGAGAAGGGGGTTAGTTTGTCTAGTTAACAATATTAAGTTAGTCTAAAGAGTAACCTGGGTTTGGCAGAGGTATTCTGTGGCCATAAAGGACTATAGATAGTGTCTGAGGTAACTTAGTTCCTTCTTTAATTATCCCAATTAACTGCAGGTAGTCAGACGGAATAGGGATGCTCCCATTTTGAATATCACTAACATGAGCAATGTACACTTTGTGTATATACAGAAACCAGAATGGTTTTCAGCTGAGGTTGTAGATGTAGGAGACAGCACAGTTCAGGGGGTTAAGGGCTGGAGTGGCAGACACATAGCTCCTCTCTGTAAATGACTGACACTGGGAAAATCCCTTGTATGTCCATCCTCATTTTCCCCTCATAGTCTTCATGATAACCGGTTATTCAAGCCCAGTAGTCCAATTTGTTTCACTTACTGCAAATGGCGTGACTGGGAGCCAAGATTGAAAAGAGTGCAAAGGGGGATCTGTTCCTTGTGTTTACATGACCAGTTGCAAAGCAATTCCATAGATTACGAGTGTTATTTCACACGAAATGAATCACAACAAAAGACATATGCTAAGCTATGAGAGAATAATCACTAGAAAAAAACATCCCCAATACTGAAGTAATTTAACCAGAATTTGGACACATTTTTCTCTACTAACTCTTTTTTTTTCCCAGTCCAGACTGGGGTAATTACTTAATGTTTGTCCATAAATTATTCCAATTTTATGAGTGGTCGAACTTTGTGTCCACTCAGTCTAAGGAATGAGTACAATGCGAAATGCTTACTGGAAGGCTAAAATGTGAATTTATAGTGTATTAGCATCTGCAATAGCTGCCCATATGTGTGTTCATTCTGCAGGGAACTGACATTCTTGCATTTCTCATTGAATGGTACTTGCTTTGCCACTATCATTAGCAGTGTACGTATTTGCTAATATGGTATGCTTAGTGACATATTTGTACCAACCAAGTAACTTTGATCAGAGAACCTGGAGAAGTAAATACTACATGGAGAGAAAACTCAAAGACTACTCAAGGGCACTGTGTAGGGACAGAAAATAAATAACACAGCTTGGCTCACACATGTGTGCTGTTTACCATTCATTATTCCACAACCACAAAACTACTCTGAAAACATAAGTGACTGAGGGTCAATTTTATCTATGTTTCATTCTCTACCTAAAATGAAATAACTGACTCTGCATTCTACTCTCTAGTTAGTAAAACTGCAGACATGTCTTTCAAACTATATATGAGAAAAGGTTTTCCTGTAAGGATTTCTAAATTGGGATGTGATTTGAACAGCAATGGGTAGATAGCATTTTTGTTTGAAACTAAAAGCAAAACACCTCCTAAACCTGAAGAAATATTCCAATAAGCTTTTTTATTATTATTATTTTTCTTAGAAAGAAAGATGACTTTCTTCACCAGCTGTAATTACATCCAAAAAAGACAACCCAAAATAACAAAAGCAAGTTAGTAATGTTTCCTATTTTAGTTATTCTCAAATGCGATGTAGAAGAGAAAACAAGAAAAGAACATGCAGATAAACAGGTAGAAGCTATTTTGTGGCACGTGGCACTCCTAACAGAGGAAGTGAAAAGAATGATACACATATATGTGCAGCTGTGCCATGTCCACCACTTTATTGGCATGCAGGAGGTCTAGGTCAAAAAAGGCTGCAGTATTTCCCATTTATTATTAGCCTGCATTTAAATCAGCATTCAGCTCTAATTTACAAGCATTTTCCTCTAATACAGACCATCTTTGAAAGTAAATGGTGCGTGTATACAATGTGAAGAGCATTGTGGCAAGATAGGTAGGCAGAAGTTCAGATAATTTATCTCTAGTACATTTGATTTCTATCTCATGTTTATGCCTTCTCTAGTCTTTTCAAGATATACGATTTCAGACATCCTAGATTACATTGTTTGCTTTTACATAGTTGAAAAGATTGCATGGCTGACTATAAATCTCAATTGCTTTGCAACCCAAACCAACTTTCTTTTAGTATGAAAGTTTTTCTGTTTTTTGTGTTGGTTTGCAATAAAACAGATAGACAGCCAAGAAATTCAGTATCTTTGTGTGTGTGTATATATATATATGTGAACAGCACAAACACAAAAAAAAATGCATGATCACCATATAATGAAATACTATTATTTATAACTGGATGAAAATATATATGGACAATTGGAAATGGAAAAAAAAATAACTTGAAACAAGCTTGTATCAGAGAGTTGGTATAATAGAAATCTGTAATTTTATATTCTTAAACTTGAATCACATAAAAATAGTATATACTCAATAGCATTATACTTCAGGAGAAGTGAATAGTTCTTGGGTCATCTAGTTAATTTCTCATCTTTATTAATATGTAAATTTCTTCCCTTGAAGTATTTGCCTTCCTGAGTATAAATACTATACTACATTCAGAGCAACATGATCCTATATTTATTTCCTAGAGTTTTCATAAGGGTGGCATATCTCTTTCCCTAGTAAACAACAGAGGCCTCTTGTAAGAAAAGTTGAAAAAAATTAGAATCATAGATTGGTTTGAGTTGGAAGGGACCTTAAAGATCATCTAGTTCCGAACCCCGCGCCATGGATGGGACACCTCCAGCTAGATCAGGCTGCCCAAGGCCCCGTGCAACTTGGCCTTGAACACCTCCAGGCTTGGGGCAGCCACAGCTTCTCTGGGCAACCTGTGCCAGTGCCTCAACACCCACATCGTGAAGAAATGCCTCTTAATGTTTAGTCTAAATCTACCCCTCTCCAGTGACCCTTTGACCTTAGTCCTATCACTACAAGCCTTTGTAAATTTCCTCTCTAGCTTTCCTGTTTGCCCCCTTCAGGTTCTGGAAGGTCTCCATAAGGTCTCCTCAGAGCCTTCTCCAGGCTGAACAACCCCAACTTTCTCAGCCTGTCCTCATATGGGAGAGCTGCTCCAGCCCTCTGTTAATCTTTGTAGCCCTCCTCTGGACCTGTGCCCACAGTTCCATCTCCTTCTTATGTTCAAGATTCCACAACTGGACACAGTACTCCAGGTGAGGTCTCACAAGAGAGGAATAAAGTGTCAGAATTACTTCCCTTGACCTGCTGGCCATGCTTCTTTTGATGCAACCCAGGATACAGCTTGCTTTCTTGGCTGTGAGCACACATTGCCAGTTCATGTTGAGCTTCTCATCAATCAGCATACCCAAGTCCTTCTCTGCAGGTCTGCTCTCAAGCACATTGTCCCCCATCCTTTACTGAAACTGTGGATTGTCATGACCTAGGTGTAGGACCTCACATTTGGCCTTGTGGAACCTCATGAGGTTCGCACAGATCCACTTATCCAACTTGTCCATGTCCCTCTGGATGACATCCCATCCTTCCACTGTGGCAACTGCACCCCTGAGTGAGGTGTCACCTGCCCCACTCAGTGTGGTGTCATCTGCCACCTTGCTGAGGGTGCACTCAATCTGGCCGTCTATATTATTGTATGGACCTTGTCTGGACCTCTGAGGGACACCACTTGTCATCTCCATCTGGACATTGACCACTACATTCTGAATGCAACCATTCAACCAATGTGTTATCCACTAAACAGTCCACCCATCAAATCCATATCTCTCCAATGTAGAGAGAAGGATCTTGTGGGAGACCATGGCAAAGGCATCCATTGGTTTACCCATGTCCACTGCTGTGGTTACCCTATCCTAGAAAGCCGCTTCTAAGTATTCCCCACACCAGTTGAGGAAACAAGAAAAGCCATCTCCAATTCTTTCTCCAAATGGAAGCACATGATATAAAAGACATATTATTCATTATTCATATGTGTTTTCTTTTTCAAAAAACCCCCAGCAATTACCATATGAAATGAATAAGAGGAAGAGAGAAAATCAAACGAAGGACAGCATAATAAGCTTATTTTTTACCCAGCGTTCTCCATCACATCATTTTAAGAAAACAAAGTTTTTTATTTTGGTCAGTAAAAGTACTTACAGCGAGCATTAAGACAGTGAAAGAATTGCAGCCAGATGGTCTGAAAATGAGAAAAGCTGGAAATTATCTTCCCTACTTCTAAAGAGCAAGAGTCCTTCCTCAATTTTCACTTTTATGATGTATACAGCTAGAAGTAAGCTAACTCAAAAATTTTAAAAATTGTCTGAAAGCCATTAACTTTTTCAAGCTGAAATTGTGGAATTAGAGCACTGTGATACCTAGGATACTTCAGAATGCTAAAGACATCACAAATCCTCAACAAATTATATTAAGTTCAGTACTGTGACTACAGAAAGCAGGAAAACACAAGTGAGATCACTGTCCTCTTCTTACTAATCCAGTGCAAATACAACTTTCTGACCTACACTTGCTTTACTTCTATAAAAGCTTTATGTAGGAAAAAAATTACGAGCTCATGGCAAGATCAAGATTCTTATGTTTATAACAAGATGCATATCTGAAAACGTAAGTCAAGAATCCCCTTTTAAACTCAGGTTCCAGGAAATAGAAAATAACAATGTTGCGTTAGGCATCATGACTACTGACTTGAGCCTCTCATCATCCAGAACCTTTTACAAGAGATAGGTAGAAGAAATTAAAAGGAGGCAAGATATAGTCCTAGATGAGGCGGTTGTGATTTCCCTTGAATAGCCTAAAGAAAATTTAAAATGCAAACTACTAAAATACCTTTTTTTTTAAAAAAGCTGTACCACAACCCAGAAGACTTTTTGATAAGCTAACTGTTCCATGATGAAGGTTCAACAGTATACACTGAAAGCAGAAATTTCTGGCTTTTTCAAGCAGCAAAAATCTAGCTGCATTGAGTAACAAGCACCTTTCAAGAAAAAAACCCATCCCTAAACAAAATACCTGTCTGACCATCTGCTCTATTTATCAGTCCTCTGAGATGGCACAATTTACTCAAGCAGTTCATGAGGAACAATAGCATCAATTTATTAGAAAGAAGCTACATATATTGAATTTGATCCCACTTCTGCCCTTCCTCCATAAAGTGTTTACGGCAGGATTTAGATGGTCACTTGTTATACTATTTATAAAATAATTCATATACCAAATGCAAAATGAGAAGTAAGTTTCTCGATTAGTTTTTTATTATGAGCAGAATTCAACACTGTTTGGAGAACAATACATTAGCTGCAGGTTCCAAGTCCTCAAAGCAGGACGCATTATATTTTGCTGGCTCTTTGCATTGAGGTAGATCAACCCCAGAAATGGAAATAATTTTTAGAGACAAGACTGTGACCACCTGACAGTTACATAAAATGTCCTAGTTGGTTTTATTTTTTATCATGTTCCCATGGATTTTGTCTCTTGGAAGGCTGGAATAAATCATACCTTGCAGAAATAGGAGTACGCGTCATTTCAAATATTAAATGACTCAAAAAGATAAAAATTAAACTACGTGTATTTATTATGCTTTAAAATATATTGTGATCCAATTTCTTCTTAACATCTGGGAAGGAAATAGCATCAGAAAGCTTATGTAGCATTTAATGGAAAGAAAACCAAACAAAAGAACTGTCAAAATTTCACAAGAAAGCCTTTTTCTCCAGGGATTCCCACCTGTGTTATGCAAACCCAAAAGATTCAGATGAGCTTCAGATAAGCATCAATCTTTTGAGTACTTTTCTGAAATCAAATACTGGATCTTTTGTTTTATGTTGGCATCATTCCCCACTTTTGGTCTTGAAAGCTACAGTAAATCTCAAAAATTGCATTCAAAATCAGTTAACTCCATCATTTGCAAAGGGCAAATATTATAGTCTTCTTATTTATATCATTACATAAGTGTCTGCTTTGTTAATTCAATAAATTCTACTAACGTGCGCTTTGCCTCTATATCAACAATTTCAGTTATTAAGGGGCTTGTTTAAGGTTACAGAAACCTTTGTTCCTCTTACAAAATCACATTGCCTTCAACACTAAGACAGGTTTTCAATGAAACTGAGACACTGTCTTCTGGGTATACCCATAAAAATGAGATATCAAGACTTTGGTAAATTTATTCATTATCATAAAGTTCTAAACCCACTCCTGATATTAGGAGTTTCAAAGAAAGCTGCCAAGACCAAACAAAGCAAAAACGGAGGATTCTGAACAATGTGTGAAATCATGAACAATTGTTATCACAAAATATCACAGATGTTAAAAGTTAACAGGGGAAACAAGGCAAGCTTGTTAAGGACAAACCAGTTAGGAGTACTAAATACACAGAAACAGTGTCAGGAAATCTCTGATCTGCAAATGGCTGAAAGCTTACAGGAAGGTTAGGGGCTTGTGTATGCCCTTTTTGATAGAATTCCCAAAGCACCTTGCTTTTGGCTCCATTGGAGTCAGGACTGGTCTGACCCAGCATGGCTTTTATTCTGCTCTTGTATCCTTATCTTGTTTTAACACAGCTTTTAGTGCTTTTTATCTTTGAGAAAAGAACTTCAAAAGTAACAATAATTGCTTCCAGTGAATTCAGATTCTGGATTTTGTGACATCATTCACTTTTGAAAGGTAATAATACTATAGGCATACTGCAATTACTTAATATAATATTATCAAAGTTGACAACAGGGTTTCAGTAACAGCCTGATTCAAAAGGCACTGAGGTCACTGGAAAGACTCCCATTCATTTCCATGTGTTTAGAATCAGACCTTCAGATTCTTTGAATGGGAGCATAATAAAACAGGAAAAAAAAAAAGATCTGGAAAGGGAAATTTTTCTTATGTATTTCTCCTTGGTGGTTAATTATCTTTGCATTGTCATTTCTCTTTTGCTTGCCATCGATACAAAAATAACACAGTCTGGAGGAAACATGTATATTGTTTACAAATGAGATTTTTAGCAATGCCTTTGAACTGGAAAAAGTATATCACATTGAAAATGCATTTTCAGTATAAAATAAGCCAGCTATTCTAAAGAAAAATCAGGAACAAGTCTATTTTCCAGAGGAGCAGTGCAGTGCAAGAGTCTGTTTCCACCCAAAACAGATGAATACTATAACCAGTCATTACTGTTCATCACTTGATTATTGGTAGGTTGCATAATACCAGCACTAATCATAAACTAACCCTAGTTTTAGTTCTGCAGACCATTTATCTGTAAACATTTATCTTATTTTTGGAATGTCTAGATAAAATAACTACTAGATTGAAGAACTTTTAGTTTTGGTCTTGCAAACCCATGACTAAACTTCTCAGTTTTTGCATCCTGAACAACTATTTCACCTTTCTCAGCCACAATTAATTAAGTCCATTTGAGGGCAGAACCATATGTCTTTGCAAGAGGTACAACATTGTAAAGTTGGCGTGCTGTGGAGGCAGTCATTATTCTTAGCAGGCCCACCATGCTTTTACATCTAAGGTGCCTCAAAGCAGTTACTCAGCAATAATGTTGCAAAGAAAGACTGACAAGGGAAGATAATGGCATCAACGTGTATGCCACAATCTTCTCCAGAGCATAGATTATCGCTTTCCCAAATATCTCTGAGGTCCTACAATTCTCTCCCCATTAAATCTATCTACACCGAACTCTGAAGATGAGCCTCAATGTAAGAAGGATATGGAACTGTGGGAATGAGTCCAGAGGAGGGCTACAAAGACAATCAGAGGGCTGGAGCCCCTCTGCTATGAGGACCAGCTAAGAAAGTGTTGTTCAACCTGGAGAAGAGAGGACTCCAAGAAGAATATGTAGTGATCTTCCACTACCTGAAGGGGGCTACAAGAAGGCTGGGGCTGTACCTTTTACAAGGGCATGTAGTAATAGGACTAGAAGGAATGGATATAAATTGGAGGAGGGAAGATACAGGCTAAATATTAGGGAGAATAATTTCTTTTGATGTAACCCAGAATACACTTGGCCTTCTGGGCAGTAAGTGTGCATTTCTGGTTCATGTCAAGCTTCTTATCAACCAGCACCCCCAAGTTCTCTGCAGGGCAGCTCTCAATCACATCATCCCCTGCCCTGTACTGAAACTGTGGATTAACCTGACACAGCTGTAGGACCTTGAACTTGGCCTTGCTGAACCTCATGAGGTTCACACAGGCCCACTTCTCCAGCCTGTCCAGGTCCTTCTGGATGACATCCTGTCCTTCTGCTATGACAATGGCATCACTCAGCTTGTTGTCATCTGCAAACTCACTGAGGGTGCACACAATCTCACTGTCTATATCACTGATAAAGATATTTAACAGCACTGGTCCCAGTACAGTCCCCTGGACACCACTTTTCATGGATCTCCATCAGGACTTCAAGCCATTGATCACTACTCTCTGCTTTCTCTCTCTTTTTCAGCTTAAATGTATTTATGGCCAGTTCATAAATATTTGTTCTTCAGTTTGCACTGTCCCTTCCCCTACATATTTCTTTTTCCTTCCAGATAATTATTCCCCTTGCAGAATTAACAGACATCTCTTTCCAGGCCTTTGCTATGCCAGGTTAAAAGAAGCAAACTCCTGTTTGCCACTAACAGAATAGGCGCTTGTTTTCATTAACCATTCTAGTATTTCTTCCCTATTTCTGCTGCAGTTAGGTTTTCCAAAAGATGTAGAATCAGAATTTTGTACAATAGGCCACATAAGGCATTTCCCAAGTCATGTACAAAGACCTGTACCCTTCCCTGTATGTCTTTAAAATTTCTCTCCTGATCCTAGGATCAGACTATCTTTTTCATGTATATATCACAGAATTTTCTTACATTCAGTTGGCATTTGCTTACAATTAATTATCATACCAGGGCTTTCTTTTTCATAAAAAATGCCAGACTGTTCACCACTATAAGCACCTAGAAGACTTTTTAAAATTAATTTCCTTGTGGCTGATCTTGCTTTTTTATGACTGAATTTCATACCACTTCTATCACTCTTGTTTTCAAGGCTCTCTCAGTTCTTCCTGAAGGATACCTTTGATCTTAGCTTTCCAAAACTAAAACCCATGCACTGTGCAGAATAGAAGACATCTTTTACCGTGGAATTAATGTATATTCTAACACCCGCAAAAAGGATTTAGAAAGAATATTTGGTTTTGAAAATATTCCAGCATTATGTTTCCTACTTACCATGAACTAATAAAAATATAAAAAGATAGTTCTTTATTTCCATTTACTCCACTACCATGTCGACACAAAGTATTTATCTTTCTACAGTAATTCCAGGTCTTATTAAAAGAATTCCATATTCATGCATAATTGGATAGATTATAAATACATATTAGTGTAGCCATGGCTAATTTCACAAAGCTGTGAAACTAATAATTTTACAAAAATGCAACCACTATACCTGGAAGAAAAAGGCCTGGTTTTCCCAAAGAATGGTCCAATCTGAAAAGCAAACAGAGAATTGCCAGCAATTACCAAGCAACTTAAACGCTGTTACCAGTAAAAGCATAGGAACATCATTTACATTGAAATTTACAAAGCAAGTAAAAACACGAGACTAGTATGACTGTCAGCAGTTTAGTTCCTTAGAGTTATTTTTCCAAAATCAACCCATATTATTATCCATATTTTCATGAGTACTAATATTTTATTTCTTAGTCTTTCATGTTGTAACTAAAACATAGTTCTCCTGCATCATAGGTAATCTAACAAAAGAATACACAAGCAGGATGGCTTCTTAATAACATTTGCAAATATTGCTTGAATATTGCTTGAATCATGCAGGCAGATTTAATATCGATATATTGTATGTCAACACAGTAGATTCTATTCAAAAGGATTTTAATTTTTTTTTTTTTTAATTTAAGTGCTGGAGGAGCTCAGTCTTGTGCCCTAGTCCACAGTGTTAATTTGTAAAGACAAAAGCACTTTGCACTGAATCAGAAAAGAATAGTTCTGTGGCAAAATATTTCAGCTCAAATCCCCAAACTCACAAAAGCATGTGCAAGCAGGAATGTGTGAAATGTGTGAAAGGAAAAGTTCCTGAAAGAGAGGGTGGCACAAGCAAACCATATTTCTCTGTGGAAATGTGGAAAAACACAGAGAAGAGATGGAAAGGCAAAACACTATTTGAAAGAGGGCAGAAAAACTTGCTTCATACTATAAATTTCACAGTATGCACCTTAATTTCTTTTAATTTCACTTGGAGGAGGGCAGGAGGATAAAGTATAATCATAAACTCAGCCATAAAAAGGGTTAAAAATGACTCCAAGTTAAATCCTCTAGATATTGTGCTCCCTGTTGTGCTTGCAATTTTGGACAATTACTGTTCATTAAGTGCACATCTCTCCTAAAGCCAGCTGGCACCAGAGAAATCAAATATTTAATGAGGTAGACAGGGCCTACCTTCTTTGAAGTTCTTTTATCCGAACCATCATATTGAGGTGTCCTTGTGAGTACTGTTCTATCACATCGCGTACGTCATAGGGTTTCCGAGCTTGCTGCAGAAGGATTCATACATGAAATTGAAAGGTAAGCATAGTTTAAACGACTTTTTTTTTCAGACAGACCTTCATTGTATTTTTTATCTTCCAGAGGTTATTTGCTTGTCATTTTGCAACAGTTGTTGCAGTGAATAAAAAATATGTAGACAATGTAGAACTGCATATTTATTCTGGAGGTGGAGCCAAATGATTCCCATTACTTTCAGCTAGAGTCATGTCTCCATGCTACTTCATACTTAGCAAAATATTAGACCTTCACAATGTACTTAAAATACACAAACCAAATCTTCTAAACCAAGACTTATAATTTATTTAGGGATACCATGTGTGATATTTCTTAGTTCATTCCAAACCCAGATGTTAATCAATGTTAGAGAACTGAACTACAGAGATAGGACCAAATCCTAACACTTGGACCCAGAATCAAAAACCTCTAAAGAGTAAAGATGTCTGGTGACCAAAATAATATTACTTAAGTATCTTGGAGGACAGATGTTTTGCATGAGTCTGAAGAATGCTGCATGTAGATTTTGTTTGCACATCTTTGCCTTTAATGACACCTACTAGGTCAGAAAAGAAGGTGCAATTCAAATAAATATAAAAAAGAACAGATAAAAAATGCAAGAGTGCTAAAACCTGCTGTCTGCCCAGCTTTATTCCCATTCTAATGAGAATCCAGTTCTGATTTCATGCTGTTGCTACTAAGGCAGAATTTTGAAACAAGCCTAGAGAATTTGTATAAAGTGGTGTGATTATAAAAAATCATGGAATCATAAAACAATCAGGTTGGAAGAGACCCACCGGATCATTGAGTCCAACCTTTCCTATCAAATGTAGCATGGTACAATTTTATTGCATATAATTAATGTGTGTGTGCATCTGAACAAACACAAACCATGTCCTTTTGAAAATACCAGAATTTTTAAAGCCATACCAATTTGTATGAGAAATGAGAGGAAAGATGTCTCTTTTTTTTGGCTCCGAGTCAAGAAAAGAAGAAAAAAAGAGAAAGATAAACTGCAAATCTAGTAATTGGAAAATACTGAAAACAGCTCATTAGTCATCTTGTTGTCTGTTTCCACTCTGTCACAGCTTCAACCAGAGCCATTAGCATGCACCACTGCACACACGCATTGAGCACCTACAGTATGTGCTGGAGTCATGCTTGGAAGGCAGCCACAGGATCCTAGAAATTTCAAAGTAAAACATGGAACTGGAATGGAAACAAATCCTGTGAAATGAATGAAAAAGTAAAAGTTCTTCTTGATAAAATGCCTTCCTTGCACTCAACCATCAGCACTTACCTGCATTACTACTTTCAGAAGAGTTCATGGCTTTGCTAATCTGTGTGTGCATTTGTGAGCATTTGTGAGAAGAGATAGTTTTGAGGGGGAGGGAGGTTTCAGCTTTCAGTTTATCGCCTTTTTTTTCCTCCTCAGCTTCACTTTTTGCAGACGCTGACACATCACTATTTCTGGCCAGAAAAGTAGCCTATTGTCTTCACCCAGAGAAACAGTGCCAGTACTACTCTTTAGATTGACTAGCAGGGGTGCTTTGAGAGCATTTTGGCTAAATCCTCTGCCCTTTCCTTTAGACACTCTCTATTTAAACATGATGCATGGCGTAGAGCCTAGATGTGCTGGGGATTTTCCCCCACCTCCCTCCTTTCTCCCCATGGGCTACTATGTGCGTAATTAATTCTACTCTTTCCCAATGACATTTGTTTTCTCCCTCAAAATAAGCCCTCTATCTGTTATCTCTTTTATCAAATCATCGGCTCTAAACCCTATAGATGCTAAGTACTATACACTGCAGTCTGCCCTAGTCCTCTCTAAAGCATAGTATAAAATAAATATCTCTCCAAAATTCTCCTCTACTCTTTTCCCATAAAGCTTTAGATCTGAGGATCTTATGTCCTGCCAAACTTCGGCACAATCTCTTGTCATGTTTTTATTATGAAAAGCTAGCACAATACAACTTAAGGAGGGAGGTAATGGGATTCCAGGGAGGTTTGGTAAATGTAGAACTTGATTAACTTCTTTAACTTTCATTCTGTCCATAATCCCAAATCCTAGCCATTTGGGCTCTGCATTCTACACCCAGCATGCTTAGAGCTCCTAATGCAAAACTCAAAATAATATCACCCAGCTTTGAACCTCCAAAATCTAATTAGCATGGGGAATCCTATAAGCTATATTTCACGGTCCCAAGACAGAAAAAGCCAGAAAATAATTCCTTCTTCTTCCTTCTTCTTCCCTATCACGATCATCAACTTGCAGAACACTCTCCACAGATTGAATCAAAGTTCAGTTTTTAAAGTTTAGCTTGATTCTCATTGACTGACAGTTTTGGTGGCTAGAAATATCCTAATTTTTGTACAAGCTTATTTATATACTGATTATATTTTCCAGAAATGGTCTCTTTAATTTTATTTCTTTCCCTTAGTTTTTACCTCTCTGGTGTTACTACAACAGAGTCCTGCTCTCCTGTTGTTTGTTGAGTTAAATAAGTTGCCTTCTCCTAGACTTCTTTCATAAGGTCATCTGAAGAAATCTTTCTGTATGAGCTTGGGAAATGTATGTGGTAGTCTGTCAGCCCTAATTCAGAGTCTTCTGAGTGCTGTGAGCTTATATCAGACTTCCACTGCTTGCAATTAAGGGCTCAGCTCTAATCAAACTTGCTTGAAATTTAGGTTTTTGCTTTATCTTTTTATAATCTTTACAAAAGGATTATGAAAGTTGATTAACTTGTAATGGACCTTCTTGGAAAAAAACCCCATGATCCTTTAGATGGAAATAACAGGGGCCTTGAGAAGCGTATGAATGACGAGAATGGTGCTATCAGGATTGTATTCCAAACAGGTTTTATCATAACAAGCCATAGTACACAGGCAAAATAAGGTAGTTTTTCCAAAGTAGCACACTTGTTTTGACCGCTTTGTAAGCTGAGAAATTTCACTTAAGACGTCATAAAGACAGCAAATTTAAAGAGAGCAGATGCTCCAATACTTCAGTTTCCAAAAATAAGATCTCTCTATGATATCCCATTTCAGGAAACTATTTGGAGATCTGGTCTTCTAATGTGAAAAGAATTTTACACATCTTAGCACTCATTAGTAAGGTCTATTGATCTATAAGCCATGCATAGCAGACAATTAGTTGAACATTGTCTATACAGTTGTGAGGTGATCAGTATAGACAGAAACAGTATTTTAGCACACTTTTCTTCGCTGCTGCTCGTAGATAAGTAAGTACTTAGTATATTGTCAACACAGTAAAGAAAACATACAAACAAAGCAAGCCCCAGCAAAACAGAGAAGGGAAAAATAACTATGCTGACTCTACAAATTCTAGAAGGTTTCCATGTTGCAATATACCCATGGGTAGTTAACAATTTTACCCATGCGGTTAGTGTGGGGCCATACGGTTAGTGTGGGGCCAAGAGCCTTAACAGTACCTGTGACTTATTACAATCGTATGCACAAAGATAAGTTCACTCCCAGAGCACTTTCAATGTCATATGCTTAAGCCTACAAATTGTCCTTATGGTTAATGGTGCTGCTTACCTGAAATTTTCTTCTGGCTACAAAATACTGCATTCTCCTGATGACTTTTACAGCTGTTCGATGTGCTTCAGTTAATCTGCCAAGACAGATAAGCACAGACATCCACCAGTTGGGCCAAAAATAGAAGGAAAAGTGTCTTAATGGAAAATGTTGACTCTAAAACTTAAAATACACAAGTATGTTTTATGTCTATAAGGCAAAATTGTAGCATACACAATATAGCATAGCACATATATACACAATATAGCATATATATATATGTAGCATGCACACATACACTGCGTGTATGTATATTTTGTTCTGTTCCTTTATCTTCTCATATATTGAGGTTCTAAGTAAAAAAAACTGATAAGTGAGACAATGAAAGCAGGTGTACAAAGGCAATGTGTGTGGAGGGGATTAGACAGAATTACTGTCAGTGCATACAAGTGGCATCAGTATCAGCTTGAAGAATGTGAAATGTTTTTAGAGCCATGACTGCGTTCCTTATTTTGCTTTTATTGAGTGTTTGACCACGAGCTCTATTGCACAAAAATTAAGTCCTTTAAATAGTACTTTGAATTCTCTAGGAAAGAAAGTAAAACTGAAGTATCCCATTACAAACAATAAAATTAATAGAACATGGTCTCGGTATGTGGCTGTCAGTATTCGTATTCAAACACAGAACTCAATATATTATGACTTAACAGTATCACTACACCCAAAGGTTATTCTGTTTGAAGAACATTAATTATGCCAAGTGGCTAACAATTAATTACCACACACTATTAATTACAATAAATTTTAGAGGGGTAGAGAGGAAGAAAGAAGATAGTATTTACAAATGCAAGTATTTTATTTAAGGACTGACTCCTTCCCATGGACTTCTTCATTCATTCAAAATGAGAGAAATAAAGAAAATGAAATTTTTCTTCCAAGGAAGCAGTTTTGTTAGGAATTCTGTGTTCTATATAGTCATCATCTTTGCCATGTGATGATAATCTTAAGAAAGCTTGACAGCAAGTTTTTCAAGTCATCTGAAAACACAACCTGCCACCTTTTCCCAGTGTAAGAGAAATATTGTCTAGGTCAACTACTTGGATGTCCCAGTTAAGAGATAAGTCATTAGAAGTTGAAATATCAGAGTGTACCATTTCAAAGTGGACTAAATAAAAATCTGAATGATTATGGACTGTATTTTAAGAACTAGCATTGTTTTTCATTTCTATAATTTATCTTTGAAAAAGTTAGTGCTTCTGATTGGATAAGATACCACAGTCATGGGAACAGTGTTTTTACAATAAGCTTCCAGTAGATAATCCTTCCTTTTTCTATTTCAAATACCAGTTAATACTAAATACATGCACAAATATGTGTGAAACTCTGTTACCTATACCACATAAGTCGTCACACTTCATATATCTATGCATATCCATGCACACGTCCATATATACACACTCAAACATGCAAACACATAGAAGGGATTTCAGAAGTGTCACTGACAGCCTACCAGTAGTTTAGCTTACAGAACCTTTATTAAGGTGAAAGAAAAGCTCTCAGCTTGACACTTGGGGCCCCAGCTGAGCTCCTGTGGCCAGTAACTAGAATGGAGACAATATTCTGCTTGTAAATGGCATGTATTTGACAGAGAAATCTTTGCCTGTCAAGGAGTACAAGTAACACTTAGATGTACTTTTATAACCAAAACAGAATCACAATTTAAGTTTTAACATTTAACTTACCTCCTTTGTGCAACAGTTAAGATAAAATCAAATTTTGGAAGCAGAATTTGAAAAAGGAGAAAGTACCTGTTGAAATTTAATGGTCATTAATACTAAACTAAGGGACAAAAATGAATGAATCCTAGCTTTAATGGAAAAAAAGACAGTGCAAAAACGTGCATATCCATAGCATGAGATGTGTGGTTGTGTTATCTTAGTTGTCTCAATAAATCCATAAAGAGTGTACTGGCTGTAGATGAGAGAGATGAAATGGTACATGACTTAAATCCACTGCTCTATGTAGTAAACAGAGCAGGAGGAGTTCTGGCAATGTGATTGTCTGTTTCTAAACATCTTCAGAGATTTTTAGTTGATTTTCATTGTTTCCTGGAACTGACATCCAGAATGGATAATTACACCTATGACTGGCCAGGCTGCATTTATCCCCATATTTAGACCAATATATTTATCCTGTTAAGCCTTATATTTTAGCCCCAAACCTTGGATTATACAAAACCCTTTCAGCCTTAAGGGTGTCGGTCTATTACATGCCAGAAGCAGTGAACAGGAGAGATCAGAAATCCAGAGGTGCTTTAAATCATGTTTTAGTAATGTTCAATAGAAACACAAGAGTGCTTGCAGTGAATCTCCTAGATATTCTGAGATATGCAACTCATGACATAACAACCCAAAGGGTCTGAAGTGAACACCATTCTTGCACACTCTCTACATAGCATTTTCTAATGATAGGAGACAGAAACAGACAGATCTCCACAGGTATTATAGTGCCTAACTCCCACGGAAGTGAAAATTTAGCTACTATCATAGTTCTATCTCCCAAATGAAGTCAGTAGGATCTGAGCACTTGCTTTAAATAGGAACATGGGTTTGTGGGTGACCACATCTCTGCCACTACGAAAGCAACCAAGCTCTCCTGCCTCTCTGCAGCAGAGGGCAGTGGCACACGCACACGCACACACACGCACTAGGAGATGCTCTCCAGTACATTACAAAAAACCCCATTCAAATTATTTAAAAGCTTTTCCCATAAACCCAAGCATAAACTTGGGGTGTTACTATTGGTTGGGTTGGGGTTTTTTGTGTATGTTTTGTTCAAAAGCATACGATTAGAGTTTTATGACAGACTATGGCACTTTCCCCATTTTTCTATGTAAGAAATAGGTAAGCAGGTTTTGTTAAAAGCTTTCTGTAGAGGAGAAAAAAAAAATGACATTTGAACATGAGTGATCAGGATTCTTGAAAGTTATGAGCACATAAAAAATGAATAATGGAAGCTTGTAACTATAATGTGTAACTATAATGGATACCACTAAATGTCTACTGAAATAAAATGCTTGGATCCATAAATGCTACTGGCATCATCTATATCTTCAAGTATGACACAAACTCTGCACCCATTTGCAAAACAGCACGTGCCCCTTACCTTTCTGTTTAACTGATTGCACAGCAGTATGCTCATTTTTAAAAGCTGTCAAACCTATCTTTAATTACAATGAGTATTTCCTCATTTGGTTTATGGACTCCTGGTCTGTCACATCACTGCGGTAGGGCAGGTTAAAAAAGCAGCAGGTGGACTGCCTGGAACATGTATGTTAACAAGTAGTCCCCATCCCGATCCAACCTTGAGGAACTCTTCAGCAACCATTCTAGAGGGTGAGTGGGGAAATGTGCCCCTCTTCACTAGCTGACTTGACCTTCTCCTTTGCAGGTTTTGAGTATGCTTATGTGGCTGCAAAGCCTGGCTGTATGCCAAGGAGCTATTGCAGCCCCAGGTTTGGTCCTCTGCTCACAGCTCAGAGTAGTGTGAAAAGTCACTACTTTTAGCTTAAAATATGCATTTAAGACCCCTTTCTTTTTTTTTAACAGCAGAAAGGCAGTGGTCTAGAGCCAAAGAAGCCAAACTTTTTGGTTGAAAATAATTGAACCAGAGAAGGAAAGAGAAATATTGAATCCAAAGCAACGCTGAAAACTATCCACAGAGATGTTTTTCTTTTATTTTTTTTACACCACTCTATTTGTTAAAAGCTTATGTTGGCCAGTTCAGATCTATTCTTTTTCTTCTTCTTTTTTATGGAGTCTGGTAACTTTCATCTTAATGTGCTTTGGAACAGCTGGGGCATATTTAAGTGAAAAACAGATATGGAAAAGGACACTAAACCCAGGTCAAGTTACAACTATTTCAGGCCATGATGAGATGCAGCTCAAGTCTCCAAAAAACCGTCTTATCAGCTTGATGCACCTTTCAGTCCAGAAGCATTATTTAATCATGAGTTCCCTTCCGTGGGGAAGGATTTCATTCAGGTTTTGCTGCAGGATGGCTATGCTTCAGGATGGCTGCAGATAGTGGAACATGCATTCCAGACCAGTTTTCCTGTCGTTTATTCAGGTGTCATGAATCAGAACAGTTATTCAGAGTAATGTAACCACTTTAATCATGAACTGTGGAAAAGAAAGGCCACTTCAGCAATGTCAATTATAGCCCTCTGTTTGCAGAACTGGTTTGAGGATACACATTTAACAGTACTTGTATTGCTACTGAGCTTCATACATAAGGTTTTGATTTCTTAGCAGGAAAACACATATAAAGTCACACTAACTTTATTTTAATACTGGATAATGTTGTAATTCCTGTACAGAGCAACATATAGCACCATCTAAATTGCAGTTGTTCACTTGACATTAGTTTCTATGTCAGCACAAACAGTGACTAGGTCAGTGATGACAACAGAAGTGTAAAGAAGCTATTTGAAAAGCTCAGCCCTCCATATACCTTTTTTGTTTTCCCATCTTAGGTAAGATAAAAAGCAAGACTCATTTGCACTAAAGGAATTACCAAAATCAATACAAAACATGAGATGTTGGCATCACAGGGTACTATTTGTCTCCAGATGCACATAACACAGGACCACTCATTTTCAGAGGCAAGATTTTTCATTAAATTGCACATTGCCACTTTCACTGAAGGACAATATTTAGCAGAGATGAATACAACCTCTATTCAATGTAGCTAAACTGTAAAATTATCCTGTCATATGGAAAGCATGCAGCAATTAGTTGTTGGGGGAGAAGAAGAGTGGGAAAATTGAAATCATAAAGGACATAAAATTAGAGAGTTTATTACAGACTGGTGCAGCAGTTAGTTCATATGCAGACACGCACACTATAAGGGCTTATATTCATGGAGAAAAGTGGTGAAGAGAGATGATGTGTTTCACAAGAACCATAAAAAAAGAAGCATATATAATGTTTAAAATACTGAGGAAAACTGTAATGTCCAAATGAAAAAATCATCTTACAACCAATAAATGAAAATAAAATTAGCATTGCCTTCAGCTAAGTATGCCAGACAAATCGCCTTGACCCTTTTAAACCGCTCATATTAAGAAAGGTCTCTGCTTGAATCTGAAATGAAAACAATAGTAATGTCAGGCAATGATTCTGATTCCAGAGCTCATGCAAAACCAGAAGTGGCAGAGAAGTACAACATAAAAATAATAGAAGAGGTTTTTAGTCTTGCAACATTTCATCAGAACCTTGTGAAGATCAGAAACTTCTGGAGAATCTCCATCACTTAAATGATGGAAATCTTATAACATGCCATTTCCACTGAAACCTGAGAAAATATTTCAGAAAATGTTGGCATAACTTTATTTTTCCTTTTATTCCTAATTATAATCCCACCTTAAACCTACTCTCATCTCTGTCCTAAACACATCCTTATCTGAACCTTTTCTTTCCAAGCTTGTGTTTGGCTCTAATAAGTAAACAGGTAATAACTATTATAAGTAATATAAGTAAATTAGGATTGGCTTCTCACAAAACAGAGCAGCTTGGAGGCCTATTTGTCTTCACCAAGCTCTACTGACAGCCCCAATTTATGGTGGAATGCTGCAGATTCTGCAGCTCCCTCCCCAGCAAGTAGAGTCACGGGCTATAAGTGACATATTCATGTGGAACTGGATTTTGGCATAGAATCACAGATCATAGAATGGTTTGGGCTGGAAGGGATTTTAGAAATCATCTAGATTCAACCCCATTGCCATGGGTAGGGACATCTCCCACTAGTAAGGTGGTCATTTTGGGGAGGATTTTGTGATATTTACTCTGTCCATTCATCCATCACCAAATACACTGCTGCCACTCTGAATCCATTCCAGAATGCAATTGCCTCTGCTTCTGCTTGCATCTCTAACCTGTCCTTCCCTGAAATGAATGAGAAAGAAAGCAGATTTTGCACAGTGTTTCTCCCAAGGACAGAAGACAGCAGAGGAACAGAAGAATAGCTCTGAGGACAAACACTGTTGAAAAAGGAAGAATGAAGATATTATTTATTGGGAGTAACTGACAAGACAATATATTGGTAGAGGAAACACTGCTGGGAGAAGAAGCAGGGTAGGGTGTTTTGTTGATGTTGTCTGTGAACAAAATAAAAAAGCAGTAGAAAGCTCCTGAAAATAATCAGAGGTACATGTAACCTGCTCAATGAATGTGATTTAATGAGGAAGAAAGCCCCTTGAACTTTGAGTTGTTTTTTCTCAGCCCTAGACAGTTGGAGTTTTCAGTTACAAGTTTTTTCAGTAATATTACAAAGTGGGTTTATTGAGAAACTGAGAGAAAAGCTCTGTGTTGGTTCCTTGCTAATTAAAATGCATAATTAAACTGAGTAATTAAGCTTACTACAAAATGCTCCTGTGTCTGGGATCCCAACTGCCCTTGAACAACAGCTCATCAGCTGAACTGTCTCTGAGAACTAAAGTAACTATTGGATATTTTAGTTACATCTTTCCTCTATTTTTTTTATTGGTAACAAAATAAAAGTGCCTGATCTCTTTTCTGCCATTTTATTTCTTCTGGTTTTCTTGCTGTGTCAGAACAAACAAGGTGATGTCATAGGGATGTCTTTTCAGTGTGGAAATGAAAACACAGATTTCCTTTTTTTTTATTTATTTTTTTTTACCCCAAGCAAATATCTTCTAGAAATTGTCACAATAACTTATTGTATCGGCTCTGTACCATCACTATTTCTGGTCCCAACATAGGTGAAACACTCGTTTCCACGCCAGTTCTCGTTTGCTTAGAAAAGAGACGAGCCACAACAACTTTCTTAGGAGGCTGACAAATGCTAACAGACAATGACACATTTTTCCCCTACATATTAAATTTTCTGATCCTAGCATACAAAGGTATTTTTTTCACTTCTCTCTCTAAGATTTAGTCTTCATCAATTTGCTTTTTAAAGAATGCCAACAGAACTGAATGCTTAGCTAGTAAAAGGCACCAAAAAGACAGTCATCACTAAGCCCAAGCAACCTCCCAGCAGAGAAGATGCCTTCCAGGAATCCAAATAGTATTCACAATGGTGCTGGTGTAGCTAGAACGAGATAGCCTTATTTGATGGGCTATGGTTTGCTCACTTTAAAAAATGCCACAACCCAAATTAATGAACTTTATGACTTCATTTTCCTCTTCACTGTATTCAGCATTTATGGGAACAACGTGGTGTTGTTAATATACACCAATGACTGAGCGCTGTATTTATGCCTCAATGATTTTTTGTCATGAGAACATAATGCTTGGCAAAGACTTATTCTCTGAAATACCAGTTTGTTTGGGGTCATTAATCTTAATTCCTATCTTGCCTGAATAGGAACTGGATAGCAGTCAAGTCAGGGAATAGTTCTGAGAATTAAAACTTCAATGGCTTTTGGGCTGCCCAAGGCTTTACATTTCTTTTAAAAAGTAAGTAATTAATTAATCTGCACCAAGCACTAGGGAGAGATGCTGTGGAATTAAGAAAATACTTCTTCTGGGTTTAAAAAAAATATCCCAAAACCAGTGGCTTTTGGCAGGACCTTTCCTTAGTAGCTCTAGCGATTTAGTAGTTGTAGCAGGGGCTATAGAAACATATCTCCTGGGTTCCTGAATTGATTGATTTAACTGGTTTGTCTCTCTGGGAGATCTTGTGTAATTCCTTTTACCTGGTTGTGCTCTAGTTTATATGTCTATAAAGTAAGAGCAAAACCTGTCAAAGACATGAAGGTGTACATGAAACTAACTTTATTGAGGATTTTAAGGCAATTAATCCCAAGTGAAGAGGTATTTTATCATAGTATGACTCAGTAGAAAAAAAAAAAGTAGCATAAACATCTTTTTCCTTTTAATGAGGATAATGAAAATGGGAGACTGATCTGCAGGCTTGAAATAAATTGCCATATCACTGCCCCCTAAGCAGAGGCTGTTTTCCAAAGTCTTCTCCCCTCTCCAGCTTCACAAACTGCTCCTCCTTTTCTGAGCACCTGAGCAATCTGTTTGGGACTTTGCTCTCATTCACCAGATACTCAGCAATGCAAGACATCTAAAGCCAAACAGGACCATTAGATCAAGAATGTGACCAAATCAACAGTGCAGGGGATTGCATTTCACTCAGCTGCCCTTGCCCTGAGCCAAAAACCTTGTGTAGGACTAAAGTAACTTTCCAGAAAGGCATCTGGCTTTGATATAAAGACCTTTACATACTGTTAAAAAGTCCCTTATTTTTTATTTAAATTTGTCAGTATTCAGCCTTCAGGCTCTTCTCTCCAACAGAAGTAGCAGCAGTTTCAGCCTTTTCCAGCCCGGTCTTTCTCCCAGGGACCTTCAACAGTGCTAGATTCACCACCTCTGGCCTGTCAGGGAAACTAGATTCTGGTGCAGGGAAGAGAGTATCGCTCTCTTCAGAACTGCAGGAAGAGAGTGAAATCCTGAAACATGTTTATCGTTATTTTTTTTGTCTGTGGTTTAAGTCATACTATCAGTAATCATAGAGATTCATATTAGAAATGCGTAGGCAGACAGGAAAGCAGAATGAAGTGGAAGTGTCAGAAAGGGGAAAAAACAGCACTAAAAGCCCTGTGAGGATGGCAGGTGTTTGTGGGAGCTATACCATCAACATCACAGCACAGTTCTGCCTCCACTAGACTGAATAAAGGACTCCAGCTTCAAAGAGGTGATGGTGGGGAAACACAGAACAGGACTGGAGTCTTAAAACATCCTGATAAGGATATAGAGGACAGAGGATAAATCCTAAATAGAGGTGGGAGAGCATGGAGAGGTAAAAGATTGTAACTACTGTCAGCTCCCATAGACAATAAAGGTTTGCTAGCAACCAATTTCCATCCTGAGTAGATCTCAGCAGAGACGACGAAGACTGAACAGAGCATTACTTGGCTGTCCACGTGATTGCAAGAAATCCCGAGCACTAGAATACCTGTAGTTGGGCTACAGGCAGGGTGGACAGACTGCTTGGATATGCACTTTGTATTTCTGAGTATGTGATCATGACAGTGTGAATCACTGAAACCAACTATTTTAAAATAAAATCACCTGGCCTTCCCCAAATGTATTTTATCAAGTTTTTGTACACAACATTCAGTTCATATTAGCAGAAAATATTCTCAAAAGCTAGCTCTAAAATTGACTTAGTATCTTATCACCCTCATATTTGCTTTTCAAAGGTCTTGTCAAAACCACACATATTCTCACCATGGTCTTGCATACTCCCATTATCAAGTCACAGCCTTGTTTTGATCTCCAACACCAGTTTCTACAAACTCATGTACCAAGACAAAAATATTGCTTTTCCATTAGAGGGACTGGCATTTCAAAACCAGACAAAAATCATGATCTTCCTTCTTCTAAAATTTTAGTGTCCATAAACTATTTCCAGGCAAGGGAAATGATACTTGTAGAACCTCACAGGGAACTTCATGTGGCCACAGACACTAATATTTCTACCCTGTATTTTGTGTTACGAGCATGCATAAAAATCTTGCAGACCTAATTACCCTAGTATTGAAAATATGCAGTGCTTACCAACAGTTTATTACAATGAATGAAATGAATTTCTTGCTAAAAGTTGCAAGCATCACTTGTGCAAAACCGTCACTGTAGTCAGAAGTTTTGCTGAGCTACTTATTTCAAGAGATTTCACTTGCTTGTTGAGAATCTACTATCTGTTCAAAGACTGTGCATTTTTTCTTTACCTTCAGGAAGAGATGCTATCTTTTGGCATTCTTTTTCTGGCAGACCTTTAGTTCAGTAAGCTGATGAACAGAAGGAAAGTGTTAATACACCAATTGCTTATAACTTACTACTAAAGAACAGGAAAAATTATTTTTTCAAAGTAAGTGAGGAAATCGGTGTCTTCAAGCTCAGGGGAATTCTGATTTTCCTGTCTTTGTTTCCATCCTAACTCACAGGAAAAATATTTTAAAAGTCATTATGAAACAAAAGATTCTGAAAGCATTTGAGCCTGAAATGATAGTATGTCTCATTTTGTTCCATTGTAATACACATTTGTTTCCAAAAAGGAAATATTTTATCCTCTTAAAAAAATCATGCATTTTAACAGGTTTATGCCCTTTTTCCTCACAATAACTGGAACTCTGCCCTGAAGACATATACTGTACTTCATCATCTAGTGCAGAATGAAGACCACATACCTTTAAGAAGATTTAAAGATGCTATTAAAGAATGGCATATCCAAACTGTGACTCCCATGAAACAGCAGACTATGTTGGACTATGTTCAAATATTGGTCCAGACTTAACTTTGACAATTTTCCACTAATCACAATGTTCCAAACTCTGTCTGTATCAAATTAATTTTGGTTTAACTCCTACTATAAGATCAAATTAGTAAAACTCCCTCTCCCTTTCAAAGTTTTCTTACAGAAAAACTCTATTTTGAAGAATTTTTTGAAGAAAAAAGAAAAAAAGATCACGAGCTCTCCATTCACTGGAAGTTATTAGCAAATAAAGACCTCCTAAAAGTAAAAGATATCCATATAGCATTGTGTACATATGAAGTGATCTTAAATAACAGGATAATGGCTACTATTCTCAGTGCTTCAAAGTCTCACCCTACTGGGTTTTGGGGTTTTTTGTGTGTGTTGTTTGTTTTTTTTTTTTGTTTTGTTTTTTTTTTTTTTGTAATTCAGTCTTAAGGATGCCAGTACTGTAATCAAAAGAGTTTCTAAATAATTATTCACTCATTTAGATGGCTAGCCACCTGAATTGCTGTAATTAGAACACTTAATACAAGGAATTAATTATGTCAGCAATGATGAAGTCTGTTTTTAAGATCTAGAAATAAAAATATGTTCAAACAAAAAAAAACAAAAACAACCCAAACCAAAGGGATCTTTCTTTCATTTGACACATTGCCACTGACTGATTGTTCTCTGATGGCAATCTCAGAACTCCTCTTGGAAGTTCATGTAAGAATGAAATAAAAAATGTGAAGCACACTATCAAGACTGTCACTGAAGTGGAATTTATTTTTTTTATCTGAGGAACAGACATAAAGATGTTGCCTCTAATTAGCTTTATCTTGCCCTTGAACAATTGGCTTTATTCTAGATTAGAAGGAACTTACATGAGGCAGCAGCTCAAGTATCCATGTACTCAAACCCAAAATTTCACTTGTAAAAATTTAAAATAGGTCATGACCATCTGTCATGAAATATGGACACAGTTCTGCTTTTGCATTATACTTCTGGTATAGAGAAGTTTCCCAGTATTCTCTCATCCTCCAACAATTCCTCACAATATTGATCTGGCTTGATAATGAATTACAGGCATAGTTTCCTAGAAGTTCATAAACTTATAAACTCCAACCCCATTCCAGAGTAGCCTTACATGATTTCTCTTTTTACTTGCAAATTATGGAAAAAGAAATTATGCAAAATCTGTGGTTTGGCACGGATTTGAAGCAAAACCACTTGAAACACTGCAATTGAAAGTGAATTTACTTTGACAATTTCAGTTTGCCCAAACCTGAAACTCAAAGCAAACCTCAGGGCAGAAGCTTAAACTAGAACAGATAGAAACCAACAAACATTTGCACAACAGTCCACGAATCAAAACTACTTAACTTCACATGACATGAAGCAGTGGCTCACAAACCTGGAATCATGTAGGAACATTTTTTTGAACGCAATCTACGACATTGGGATTTAACACAATGATGACCCTTCTCTCTTATTACGAGCCTTCTCAGCCATGAAACCCAAATATTCTCAGCTTTTAAGCCCCCTCTACCCATCTTAAAATTTATACTATCATCACTTCAATCTTTCCATGCACACAGTATATAATACAATTTTCAAGCCTTATGCTGAGAGAACTATAAGGGAAATAAAGTCAGTTTATACTACTCAAAAATATTTGGGTCCAACCCTGTTCAATGGGTCCAGCCCTGTTCAATGTTTTCATCAATGACCTGGATGAAGGCATAGAGATTACACTAAGCTGTGTGGAAGTGTTGATCTGTTTGAGGGTAGGGAGGCTCTACAAAGGGATTTGAACAGGCTGGACCACTGGGCTGAGACCAAAGGCATGAGGTTTAACAAGGCCAAATGCAGAGTCCTGCACATGGAGCACAACAACCCTATGCTGCAGACTAGGAGATGTTTGGCTAAAAAGCTGCCCCAAGGGGAAGGAACTTTGTGTGTTGGTTGGCAGCCATCGGAAAATGAGCCAGCAGTGTGCCCAGGTGGCCAAGAAGGCCAATGGCATCCTGGCTTGTATCAGAAACAGTGTGATCAGCAGTTCCACAGAGGTTGTTCTGCCCTTGTACTCAGCACTGGTGAGACCATACCTTAAATCCTTGTTCTGGGCCCCTCACCACAAGAAGGATGTTGAGGTCCTGGGGCATGTCCTGAGAAGAACAATGAAGCTGGTGAAGGGGCTGGAGAATAAGTCTTATGAGGAGTGGCTGTGGGAAGTGAGGTTGTTTAGCCTAGAGAAGAGAAGGCCGAAGGGAGACCTTATTGCTCTCTACAACTATGTGAAAGGAGGTTGTAGAGAGGAGGGAACTGGCCTCTTCTCCTCAGTGACTGGTCTCCCAAATGACAAGTGAAAGGACAAGAGAGAATGGCCTAGAGCTCCACCAGGGGGGGTTCAGGTTGGACATCAGAAAAAAAAAATTCACATAAAGGGTCATTGGGCATTGGAACAGGTTGCCCAGGGATGTGGTTGAGTCACTATCCCTGGAGGTATTTAAAAGACGGGTGGATGAGGTGCTGAGGGGCATGGTTTAGTGCTTTATAGGAATCGTTGGACTCAATGATTCTGTGATTCTGTGATAACTTTACATTTATTTTCAGTAGAAAAGTCATATGTCCAGTCCACTGGACTGGAGGCTGGCTAATGTAGTGCCCATTTATAAGAAGGGTCGCAGGGAGGATCCAGGGAACTACAGGCCTGTCAGTCTGACCTCAGTGCCAGGGAAAGTCATGGAACAGGTGATCTGGAGTGTCATCATGAGGCACATGCAAGAGAACAGTGTAATCAGGCCCAGCCAACATGGGTTCACAAAAGGCAGGTCCTGCCAAATTAACCTGATCACCTTCTATGACAAAGTGACTCGGCTGCTGGATGAGGGAAAGGCTGTGGATGTGGTCTTCCTGGACTTCAGTAAAGCCTTTGATACAGTTTCTCACAGCATTCTGCTACGGAAACTGTCAGCCTCTGGCCTGGACAGGCGCACACTCTCCTGGGTAGAAAACTGGTTGAATGGTCAGGCCCAGAGAGTGATGGTTAATGGTGTTAAATCCAGCTGGAGGTCAGTGACAAGTGGCATTCTTCAGGGCTCAGTGCTAGGTCCAGTCCTGTTCAATGTCTTCATCAATGACCTGGATGAAGGCAGGATGAAGGGTCCAGTGAACCCTTAGCAAGTTTGCAGATGACACTAAGTTGGGTGGAAGTGTGGATCTGCTGGAGGGTAGGGAGGCTCTACAAAGGGACCTAAACAGGCTGGACTGCTGAGCTGAGTCTAATGGGATGAGGTTTAACATGGTCAAATGCCGGGTCCTGCACTTGGGGCACAACAACCCTATGCAGAGCTACAGACTAGGAGAAGTCTGTCTAGAAAGCTGCTTGGAGGAGAGGGACCTGGGAGTGTTGGTCGACAACCGACTGAACATGAGCCAGCAGTGTGCCAGGTGGCCAAGAAGGCCAATGGCATCCTGGCTTGTATCAGAAACGGTGTGACCAGCAGGTCCAGGGAGGTTATTCTCCCTCTGTACTCAGCACTGGTGAGGCCACTCCTCGAATCCTGTGTTCAGTTCTGGGCCCCTCACCACAAGAAGGATGTTGAGGCTCTGGAGTGAGCCCAGAGAAGAGCAATGAAGCTGGTGACGGATCTGGAGAACAGGCCTTATGAGGAACGGCTTAAAGAGCTGTGGTTGTTTAGCCTGGAGAAGAGGAGGCTGAGAGGAGACCTCATTGCTCTCTACAACTACCTGAGGGGAGGTTGTAGAGAGGACGGAGCTGGCCTCTTCTCCCAAGTGACAGGGGACGGGACAAGAGGGAATGGCCTCAAGCTCTGCCAGGGGAGATTTAGGCTAGAGATTAGGAAAAGAATTTTCACAGAAAGGGTCATTGGCCATTGGAACAGGCTGCCCAGGGGAGGTGGTTGATTCACCTTCCCTGGAGGTGTTTAAGGCATGGGTAGATGAAGTCCTGAGGGACATGGTTTAGTGTTTGATAGGAATGGTTGGACTTGATGATCTGATGGGTCTCTTCCAGCCTGGTAATTCTATGATTCTATGTGGCTAACAACCTGGTGAGCCAGTTGAGTCTGAGTGATTGCTTATAATTTTCCTGAATTATATAGTACCACAAGTGATAATCAAGTTAACCTGATACTATCACTTATCTAAAGCAAAATACCTTTCTTCAAGGGAACAGATCTAGGCAACTGGTTCATAAATACCAGAGTTCAGTGGTTGGTTTTTCTTTTCCCTTCTTTTCTATATGGCAAGTTTTGGTCAGAAAGATGAACAGTTTCAACCACAAAGTCTCTAAAGTAGCTGTTTCTCTATTACAGAGTGCTTGTATATCCAGGTGCTCAGGGGGAATCGCTCAGTTTTGTCTACAGCATGATACATTCCATTCCATTACTGGCTACTAAAAGTGACCATGTATACCTCAATACTTTACACTTGCTAGGCCTCTTAACTTGTACAGATCATGCAAAGAATTTTCTCGAGCTCTACATACGTAAAACTACCCTTGTATATTAGGACATGTCTATGCTATATCTGTTAATACTGAGCATTTACACTCTAGAAGCCGTTCATGACAGAATGAGGAATATTCTGTTCAGGATATTGAATTCCATATTTTCAATGCCCCGTGAATTTTATAAAGTAATATGGGCAAGCACATAATTATTTGCAAATTCAGAAGGTAAGAACCAGGATATAGCCGGGAAAATATTCACAGGGGTGTTGAAAGATTATTTTATCCAACAAACCAGCACATAAAATAACTATACATCTAGGATTTTTTAATGTCCTTTTAAAAATGTCTTATTTCTAACACCTTCCTCTTTCTCCAATTTTTTCCTCACTTATGGGGAAGACAGTCTTGGCATCTGAGACTCTGCAACTCTCCTCTTGGGCAGGCTTGCCTCACTTTACATGGAATAAGTAAATATTTACACCAAGCCAAAGAACTCTAAGCAGATCTATAGCCTAATGGTTAAGGTATTCACTGGCCAATGGGGTAAGGCTGTTTAAGTCCCTGTCTTGTTGGCTATTTCCTTTGAGAATGGAAGAACATGAATGGGATTCTGATTCTTGGCCTCCAAACCCAGCATATTCTGTGATCAGGTGATGAGGCATGCTTCTGGAACAATATGCTCAGATCCCTTCAAACTGAGGAAAGAATTGAATCCCAACCTCTCACAATGTGGAACCATGTTGTTAAATGATAGAAGGACATCTTTCCTAGAAGTTTCATGACCCTAATCTTCTGATATTTTTGCATGTCTACAGGAGAAAAAAGTTTCTTTTTGAGTCAAATAAAGAATTTAATACAAAAGGAAATATAGATTGTTACAGACTATGAAGGCTGATGAAAACTCTTCTTGCATTACTGAACCACTGGAAATGCACAAGAATTTTTAAAAAACATAGTATCTTTGCATACTGTTTTTCAAATAGGCGAGGCCATGTTATGGAACTGCAATTTTCTGGTCCTGGCAGCCCCAGAAGTGAACCTTGAAACTGTTTAGGCATCTCTCCTACATCTTCAAAAACAGCTTTTTAATGGAAATGCCTAGAGAAAGAAGAACTGACTAACTTTCCAAATGTCTGATGAGAAATACCTGCATAGGCTAAGATCTGTTCAGAATTAACAAAGAACTCTTCATTAATCGATTCTGCAAACCCACATCTAAGTAATTCTGTACACATGTTCTTTCACTGAGCTACCTGTGCTGTAGACAGGCATCAACATATGTTCGAAATTAAGGTTTGCAAAATGGTACCTTAATTATGCAATTAAAAGTGGATCTTTGAATATGTACCCTCCCTATTTTTGCATGTCTGCAAAGCATGACAAATATTGTCAACAATGTATGTTGGCAGCAACATATTGCTGTCTCATGCCTCACATGCTGAACATTAATATAGATGATCCTGTTCCTGAGTAAGGATTGCAGAATCTCTCAAGCAGTAGTGGGCAGCTGGCATTATCCTACAGGTTTCTTACTGCTTCACCTTTTCAGCCATAATATGCTGATCCATATTACTCATTTTATTCACAAGAAAACTGGACACTTTGGAGATACACATAGATGTGTACAAATAAACACACTTAATTCACTTCCACAAATGAAGCTGAATGGTTTAGTAGCTTTCACAAAACAGTACAATATGCATTAAAGTATATATACAATTCTAGGTTATGAGCATAAATATGGAAAAATACAAACCTGATTTATAAACTCAAAATAATCTCAGCAGTGATTTAGCTATAGTTTTACCAGCACAAAAATGTCTAATTTAAGGTTAAGAGTAATTTAGTTTTGACTGATTTGGCAATTCTTTGTTCTTCAGGTCATGTAAGTGTTGAGTAAATTATAAACCTGTAATTCTATCCAGAGGTCAAGGGACTTCAGAATTGATTTGATATATTGGTCTCCCGGAAAGTTCTTCCAAGGCCAGTACCCTCTAAACTGTGTTTATGGGTTGACTGCATTAATAACTAATAGAGTCATATAATATTAGCAGAAGTGATATTAACCCTTTCAAATAAGAGTATGCTCATATGCAGTATTTTAAATGAGCAGCAGAAAAATCAGATATATCTGTGAGAAGGCAAATTTCTACAAGGTACTGAAAAAGTAAAGTGAATGTTGCTCAGGGACATGGTTTAGTGGCAGACAGGAATGGTTGGACTCAATGATCCTGGAGGTCTTTTCCAACCAAGTGATTCTGTGATTCTATAACAAAGTATAGCCAACCGACTTCAGGAGTAAAATCAGGCTGTAACATGAACATTATTTGGGATAATCCTGGGTTAGTGAAGCACAACTGATTACCTTGATATCTTATATGGGGGAGGAATAAAACCCCAACAACTCACTAGCAACTACTTTAACAGAATATGAGAGAAGCATAAAAAATAAAATCAGCAACTGCTGTGAGTGCTACAGCTACTCATTTAATGCAGGTTTTGCTCTGCAATCCGACTTTGCTTTTCAAATTCTGCTGTTGAAAAACTGAGACAGCAAGTAAACTGAGATGTTTTCCAGACAAGATTTAAGTGTGCATTATAGCAGCACTTACTAGTTTTGAATGTTTTTAAGTTTCCAAATGGAAGTAATCACACTACTAAAAAAAATAAACTGTAAAGTCCAGGTACATGGCCTGGACTATTCATTCATCACCAGGTAAACATTAAAATTAATGGTCCTCTAAGCGTTTAGGGTTATTTCTTTTACCCAACGTCACAGTCCTGAACTCATTAGTAAGATGTATTTTCAGATTAGCCTGTTCAGTTCTGATTTAAAAGAAACTCAACATCAATCAGAATCTGAAGTCTTGAAATCATTAGGAATAACCTAGTATTACCATGTAGCAGTCCTGTGAAAAATTATAAGGGGGTTCCCCTCACCTCCAAGGCTGTAGATTTTGTGTCAATCTCCTGGTATCTATGAAGTACCAAGAGATGTTTGTCCTGAGCAGTCCTTGGCTATCTCCTTCCACTGCTTTCAAATTCCTAGAAAAAGCACTAACTTTTTTGCATAATTTTACACTTACACTGACTCCTGTATAAAAATCCAACAAGTTGTTAGATTAATGATCAATAAACACACACCAAGGTTAAAGAAATATCAGCATCAGAATTAAAACTGCAATCACTCTTTAGCACAGTGGATGACAGCATTTGACCTGGTCACGCAGTAGGAACAAATTTGCAGAAAAAGGATCATAGTTACTTGGTAAATAACACAACACAACCATACCCAAAGACCACAGAATGTTGTAGAATACATTAAAGTAGCCTTTCTCTTGAAACTTCAAAGGACCTTTCAACAAGTTTTTAATGGATATTAAAAACACAGGCCCAAATTCAGATGAATGTTTCACAATCAGCTTAGGTCAAGCTTTGGCCATGCCTCCTGAGCAGTGGCAGTGTTAAACTCTGCATGGTCAGCAGATTTCACTGCCTGCTTGCACCCAAAATGTCATAGCTGCACACCAACTCAGGTCAGCCCATCAGTTTGTCAGAAAACCAGCCCTGAAGGGGAGGAAGAAAGAGTATTTTCTCTTGGATATATTCCTTGAGCAAAATCACCTTTCCAGGGCAGATGACAGCAGTGCATGGCGGAGGCAGAGGGGGGGAAGGAGGAAGAAGGGGTTTGCAGCAGCTCAGATGTAGACCAGTTCAAGCTGTCAAGATATGTACCCACTGTCCTAGCACTAAGGGTCCACCTGCCAAATTTGATGACAAAGGCTTTTTGTGTCCAAACATGCATTTTCACAATGGGTAAATAAATAGAATGCTAACACATAGCAAAACACTCTTGAATGACTGACCGGTCCTAATCAGCATGACTTTATGATGGCCATCTCTATTTCAGGGCCTTGAGCCCACTAAGAGCCTCAGCAATGCTGCCCTACCCCACCTGGACCTCCCTGCCTTTGCCCAAGGGCTCAGGAACACAATTTCAGGCCAGACCCTACCAGAACTATGCTGTAGGTGCATTTCTTTCTGGTCCTGTCTCCTGGATAAACCTTGAGCCCACGTTGTAGTCTTGTCCCCAGACCTGTCTCTGATCCCATATATTTAGATCCCGGACCTGGCTCTTTCCTTGCCTGTGGCTGTCCATGGATCCAGCATTATACCCTAGTTCTGCCCACTATTTTGACCCCAAAGAGCTGCACCTTGTCAGTGAAGGCATTGCTTGCATGGGAGTCACACATGGATTCCAACTCACCCTCTCTTAGGGAGCAGCCAGACCTTGCTGCTCTGTGACATACTATACTCATACATCCTAACTGGGTTGTAAGGTGGAAGGACAGCAAATTTTTATGCTCGGCTTTCTTAACACATTGTTCTTACTCTTATTGTGTAAACCATGATCCTGCTCATTCTCAGTCGTCTACTAGTAACGTTACGACAGTTATGTCAAAACTCTACTGAAATATCTTATTTTATATTAAGGCAGTTACCCCTCCCTCCTGAGGCTGATTAAGCCAATTCACTGCATTGCCCTGGCAGAAACTGTTCAGGGGATTTGTTGACTGTGCTTGGGCTGATGATCCAGTTGGTTCAGAACAGTATCACATGAGGATCAGGAGAGGAGGAAAGGGGTGTGCAAATGGAGCAGGACCTGCCTGTCAGCAGTGAGCTGTTATGTTGGCTCAGACTTAGTCTCGCCTATTGCTTCAGCTTGGTGACTCTATATGCTACAAGAGGCCCTTGACAGCTTGTGAAAAAGCAGGTGAATTTTGGCAGGCTTGAGAACCAAGTGTTGTCCCATAACTGCATTTGACAGGGAAGAAGGGAAAATTAGCAGTGAAAACATCCTGCACTGATTTGAGAATGAGAGTACTTTAAGTGGCTGCAATCTCACTCATCTAAGTAGTATTTACCTTACATAGAAAGGAAGGTAGGACTCATCTCCATGTACTGAACTCAGGGCTGCTGTCAAGTTGCTAGGTCAGGGTCAGAAGAACCTAAACTCAGGTTTAGGTTTTAACCATATCAACAGGAGATGGGCGAGGACTTGAGTCAAGGACTCAGAGCTGGGTTTAACTTGCATCGCAAACCTCCCCTCAAATACCCAGTGACAAGCAGTCTACTACTGTTCCCAGTGAAAAGCAATAGGTTTGAATAGATTATGAGTGGTAGAGAAGATTTACTGAGTAAAGACAAAGGTTATCTCCTGCAACATGCAGAGTTCCTGTAGTTGCAGTCACTGATTTTATCTAATCTCCATCAACAGAATCTCCTTAGTCCTATATCTAGGTTTTTTTTGTTTATCAGCACTACCAAATAAAATTTCAGTTTTCTAATAATTATCAGCTGCATTTTAAATGAAAGGTATTTTCTTGGAGATAAAGAAAGAAAATTCTCTTTTCTCCCTTCTCTATTCTAAATACTATATACTATATGGAGATTACATGCTGTATTGTATATTTTCTATAAAAACATTACTTTTTAAACTTCCTTGGGACTATGTATATAAATATCTGTACATGAAATTATACAGTAGGCTTTGAAATTTGTTATACATTTCTGCTAATGTTCTAAAAATATTTGTTCAGGCAAATTAAATTGCAGTCAAATATTTTACTATGGATCAGTCAAAAGTTCTCCCAACTTTATCTTCCTAAAAAGAATATTTCAAGTTATAAAACAGAGTTCCATTTCAGATAGTTAAAGGCAAATTTAATCAGCTTGATTTGACTAATACTAAGTAGTTTAACATTTTTTTAATCACTGAAGTTTAAGGTGAAATAAAGTTAAGATGTAAGCATTTTCTTTGCTTACATATATGATTTAATTTCATTTTCTAGAAACTTACACTGTTAAAGGGAAATTATCTATGTGGTACACAGGAGGTAATGCACTTATTTCCTATTGGTGTTAACAATAATGAGAGCAGGGTGTGCTGCCCAGCATACAAAGCTTCAAATACACATATTGTTAATAAATCTGATTCTTCACAAACCAGAAAATTAGTGCAGTATTCAGAATGATGTGTGGCCCAAGACACATTTTTGAACATAGTCCTTCGGATGTCCCAAACACATAATCAGAATCTCAGCAGCCATCTGATGACTCCCAAAGGCTTACCACCCACTGTGGAAGCCTCCTGCATAGCTGAGTGAGAGCCCTGTTCTGCACAGCCACTTCTGCTCACACAGAACTCCCTTTAGTGCCAGCCTCAAGAAGGCTGAGAACAGCTCTCAAATCATATGTACAATTTCCACAGTTTTCTTACACAGTATGTGGGGGAAGAGACTATGTATCTTCATGAAAAGCTATTTTACCCTCTCCTTCCTCTTCTAAATCTTCACCAAAAGACTTATAGTCAGGTGAGCTTGAAATAATACCAGCTCAAACTTAGTTTTACCACATGTTCAGCATACCCACAGACACCTCTTTAGGGAACCTCACACCTAACTCACAGCATTTCCTTCCCTTTGGCTGGATCTCAGCTTCCATGACAGTACACTCCTTATCATATGACTGCAGCTCCCAGTCTATATCTTGTCCATTTTGCCTGGTCTTAGCCACCTCCAAAACTCATCTGCTCATTCCCCAGTCTTCTGTGTAGGTCTACACTTCAGAAACTCCTCATATCTGGTTACTAATTGCTCCCCAAAAGTGTCAGTTGTGCAGATCCTAAGTGGCCACCCAGCTGCAACAGGATATTTCAGATAATGGGTACCAGAGGATTAGCACAGAGGAATTCATGTTTTGTGGACATAGACTCAAGTATAGGAACTTACACCAGCACTTTAGTAATCCCCAATAATCTTCAGTTGTATCCAAATAATTTATCCCCTCACAGCAATATCATGTTGCCCAGCAGATGGAAAAAGCTTTTCTTCTTTTTGTTCCTGTCAGCAGCAAGCAACAACTCAATGTATATTTGATTCACATCAACTCTACATCATCTTTTTTTTTTGGGAAGACATACTTCTAAACTTCTTTTAAGATTTAGAACTACTTTATTGTAGTTCACCTCTTCTGGTGTTCAGCCACATAACAGTTTTACAGTAGTCATAAATCAAGGATAAGATGCCACTATGTGATCACTGTTACACTAAATTTTTGCTTATTAAACAACAGCAAATATATCCCAGAAATAAAAATTATTGATAAAATATTTTAAAATAGTTTTAGGATGGTAGTATCAATCAAGAAAGACTAGGAAATCAATCAACAAAGATTACACTCCTAAACTCAATTTAAGCCCAATTTAAGTGAAAATATATTCAGCCATTACCTACTGCACTATATTCAGCAGAGAATGGAGAAAGTTCATGTTACAATGTATTCATTTATACAGTCTCCTGATTTAGCCTACCTTTTGCAATAATATTCAGGTGACTGCAATTTTCATGGGTTTTTTTATGTAAAGAAAATACATTGCAGGAAAATAGTGTCACAGTAGGGAAGTTTCAGTTATCCTCATTTAAAATCTGGGTCACTGCACAGCCATTAAAATAATCCTAAACCAAACAGACTGTCTGTTCTTACAGCTGAAGAAAGGTGGTAGGAAAATTAACTGCCTGGGTTGAACTAACAAAGGTGGGAGACTGAAACAGTCGAAGACCAACTAGCGGTATATTTCAACCACTAACCAGCTTTAGCTCTGAAGGAAAACATGAAGAAACCAAGGAGGTGCCTTTCTTCAGGTATGGTAGTAGGTTCCAAAGTCAGCTCCAAGAAAACTGAAAACTTTGGTTTTTAAAAGTGTAATGTGCAAATGTAAGAGTGAACTTTATACCAAATTGACAGGCTAGCAATTAAGATAAATGCCTGTGCAGCTTTCCCAATGATCTTGCCTACTTTAGATTTTTTCTGCCTTCAAAGGCCTTAATTTTGTTTTGCTGAACACAAACTAAATGAACAAAAGAAGTTGCAATGAACTGAAGATTATATATTATCTCCTTCTATGAAAAGCCAAAAGTATTGACGAAGAAACTTAGTACAAAAATTTTCTACTCATATTTTTTGACCTGCAGAAGTCAAGACAGCTCAACTCAGAGTTCCCAGAGAAACTTAAAACCATGGCTTTTCTTTACATAGATACACATGGTCACAGTTTGAAAAGTTAAGCCATAGTGCTAAACAGAGATAGACTGCATCAGAAATTTAGAATATAAACTTTTAACTTTCTCAGACATTAAGGACCAAGTCCACAATAGCAAATTGGGACAGGAGGCAGTCAAAAAGCTGAAAATTGTCATTAAATAGATACATGAAAAATTATCTGCAGTCTGTGCAATATCATAGCAAAACACTGTGTGATCCCAGTAAAAAAATAATACTGTCCTGAATTCTCAACTAAGATTCTTCTAGAAGACCAACAAAATAGCGAATGAAATTGTACCTGTGAACAACAAAATCCTACTTGGAATACTAAGGAATATTGAAGATGGTTCAAAACCAGACAATGTAAGTTATAATAATTTAGCACTACAAGTCAGATACATTCAGTTATATAAAATCAGTTCATCTACCTTACCAAAACAGCACCACTGGCCACAGCTGTATGCACTGAATTTAGAGTAGGAACAGAAGGAGGTAAAGTTGAGTCAGTGGAACTACCTGGAAATTGTGCAACAGGCATCAGCAGTAGCAAAGCATTATTATCTAGACTGGAGGGTGGCTGATGTTGTGCCCATCTACATGAAGGGTCGCAGGGAGGATCCAGGGAACTACAGGCCAGTCAGTCTGACCTCAGTGCCAGGAAAAGTCATGGAACAGGTGATCTTGAGTGATATCATGAAGCACATACAAGAGAACCAGTTGATCAGGCCCAGTCAACATGGGTTCATGAAAGGCAAGTCTTGCCAAACTAACCAGATCGCCTTATATGACAAAGTCACTCGGCTGTTGGATGAAGGAAAGGCTGTGGATGTGGTCTTCCTGGACTTCAGTAAAGCCTTTGACACAGTTTCTCACAGCATTCTGCTACAGAAACTGTCAGTATCTGGTCTGGACAGGTGCACACTCTCCTGCGTAGAAAACTGGTTGGATGGCTGGGCCATTTAAATGGGTTAAATTCATCTGGAGACCAGTCAAAAGTGGGATTCCCCTGGGCTCAGTGCTGGGTCCAACCCTGTTCAATGTCCTCATCAATGACCTGGATGAAGGCATCCAGTGGACCCTTAGCAAGTTTGCAGATGACACTAAGTTGGGTGGAAGTGTGGATCTGCTGGAGGGTAGGGAGGCTCTACAAAGGGACCTAAACAGGCTGGACCGCTGGGCTGAGTCTAATGGGATGAGGTTTAACACGGTCAAATGCCGGGTCCTGCACTTGGGGCACAACAACCCTATGCAGAGCTACAGACTAGGAGAAGTCTGTGTAGAAAGCTGCCTGGAGAAGGATCTGGGGGTGTTGGTTGACAGCTGACTGAACATGAGCCAGCAGTGTGCCCAGGTGGCCAAGAAGGCCAATGGCATCCTGGCTTGTATCAGAAACAGTGTGATCAGCAGTTCCACAGAGGTTGTTCTGCCCCTGTACTCAGCACTGGTGAGACCATACCTTAAATCCTTGTTCTGGGCCCCTCACCACAAGAAGGATGTTGAGGTCCTGGGGCATGTCCTGAGAAGAACAATGAAGCTGGTGAAGGGGCTGGAGAATAAGTCTTATGAGGAGTGGCTGTGGGAAGTGAGGTTGTTTAGCCTAGAGAAGAGAAGGCCGAAGGGAGACCTTATTGCTCTCTACAACTATGTGAAAGGAGGTTGTAGAGAGGAGGGAACTGGCCTCTTCTCCTCAGTGACTGGTCTCCCAAATGACAAGTGAAAGGACAAGAGAGAATGGCCTAGAGCTCCACCAGGGGGGGTTCAGGTTGGACATCAGAAAAAAAAAATTCACATAAAGGGTCATTGGGCATTGGAACAGGTTGCCCAGGGATGTGGTTGAGCCACTATCCCTGGAGGTATTTAAAAGACGGGTGGATGAGGTGCTGAGGGGCATGGTTTAGTGGTTTATAGGAATGCTTGGACTCGATGATTCTGTGATTCTGTGATAACTTTACATTTGTTTTCAGTAGAATAGTAGTTGTTTCAGTAGAATAGTCACATGTAGCTAACAACTTAGTGAATCAGTTGAGTCTGAGTGATAGCTGATAATTTCCCTGAACAGGTCCAGTGAGGTTATTCTCCCTCTGCACTCAGCACTGATGAGACTGCTCCTTGAATCCTGTGTTCAGTTTTGAGCCCCTCACCACAAGAAGGATGTTGAGGCTCTGGAGCGAGTCCAGAGAAGAGCAATGAAGCTGATGAGGGGTCTGGAGAGCAGGCCTTACGAGGAACAGCTGAGAGAGCTGTAGTTGTTTAGCCTGGAGAAGAGGAGGCTGAGAGGAAATCTCATTGCTCTCTACAACTACCTGAAAGGAGGTTGTGGAGAGGAGGTTGCTGGCCTCTTCTCCCAAGTGACAGGGGACAGGACAAGAGGGAATGGCCTCAAGCTCTGCCAGGGCAGATTTAGGCTAGAGATTAGGAGGAAGTTTTTCACACAAAGGGTCACTGGGTGTTGGAACAGGCTGCCCAAGGAGGTGGTTGATTCACCTTCCCTGGAGGTGTTTAAGGCATGGGTAGACGAGGTCCTGAGGGACATGGTTTAGTGTTTGATTGGAATGGTAGGACTCAATGATCTGATGGGTTTCTTCCAACCTGGTGATTCTATGATCTATAAGAAACGGCAATTTACTAAATAAAGGCTTCCCTTTCTATGAAGCTGGGTTTCAGTGACAAAAATAAAGTCACTTTTACAGTTTGTTAACAGTAATACACAAGAACAAAGACCAGCTTTGTGTCAAGCAATTCACCAGTGCAGTACACACAAATCCAAGTAAGGGCAACATTACAACTGTAAATGTTTAAGAAAATTTCAGTCACCATATGAGAAGTATATGGAAGAGATTTTGAAAGGGCAGCAGAAGGACCATAAAAAAAGTTTTCCAAAAAACTACTAATGAACTGCTCCGTGACCTCAGGCAAAACCACTTCATTTTTCCATGCTTCTGCTTCCTTTCCTACTGGGTCTATTTAGACTAGGAGTGCTTTAGGGGTAGGGACTGTCTCTCACTTTCTATTTATACAGTGTCTAGCAGAGCAAGCCTGATCTCACATGAGATCTATAGACAATATTACATTACAAAACATAACAATAGTAACAATGAAGATGTAACTGAATTAGACAAATATAAAAGGGATTAGATTTACTCATGAGATTTATTCAATCTTTTATTAAGGAGTCTATTACAACAATCAGTTTTAATTCATAGTTAATATAGCAGGCAAAACTGACAATGAAAATGTGTGTCAATTATGCAAACTGAAGGCTGAAGATCAACTCTGGATCTGTAAAATGACCAACAGTTAGCCTGTTACAGTTGATTTTTGTTATGTGTAGTATAGCATTTTTTTATCATTTTCAAAATGGGAAGATGTTTAACAGATTTGAGAGGCAGAAAACAGTTATCAGTGCCTGTTAGTGAAAATTCACCCAGTTGTCCCTCATAATGATACCCATAGTTTCCATAACCTTCACCTTTAAAAGTATCTTCTTTATTTCTCCAGCTCTAGCGCAGTGCTACAGGTTTGGGGAAGAGTGGCTGGAAAGCTGCCTGGCAGAGAAGGACCTGAGGTTGTTGACTGATAGCCAACATGAACCAGCAGTGTGCCCATGTGGCCAAGAAAGCCAGTGGCATCTTGACTTGTATCAGAAACAGTGTGGTCAGCAGGACCAGGGAAGTGATTGCCTGCCTGTACTTGGCACTGGTGAGGTTGCACCTTGAATACTGTATTCAGTTTCGGGTTCCTCACAACAAGAAAGACATTGAGGTCCTGGGGATGTCTACAGAAGGACAACAAAGCTGGTGAAGGGTCTGGAGAACACATCCTATGAGGAGCAGTTGAGAGAACCAGGGTTGTATAGCCTGGAGAAAAGGAAGCTGAGGCAAGACCTTGTCACTGTGTATCTGAAAGGAGGTTGTAGAGAGGTGGGTGTTGGTCTTTTCACCCAACTGATAGGTAATAGAACAAGAGGGAATGGTCTCAAGCTGCACCAGGGAAGGTTCAGATTGGACATTAGGAAATCTTTGTTCATAGAAAGGGTTATCAAGCACTGGAACTGGCTACCCAGGGACGTGATTGAGTCACCATCCCTGGAGGTGTTCAAAAGAAGGGTAGATGAAGTCCCTAGGGATGTGATTTAGTAGTAGTAGACAGGTGAAGTTGCACATGAGGATCTCAAAGGTCTTTTCCAACCTAGGAGTTCTAGGATTCTATGAAATATGTGTAATGACTCTTTGCCATTACCCTGGATTTCATTTCAAAGGAGGTTCTCGTTTCAATCCTGTCTAAACTACTCATATGCTGAAGTCTATAAGAATTTTATTAACTGCAGCAGTTTTTAGCTTCTTCCCTGAGAAGATTACAAGAAGAAAGAAGAATCTACTGCTGCTGGGGAACCATCCATTTATTTTTTCATGTTGAGGAAAAATGCAGTCTCAGAAGGAGGCAGTGATAGTAAGCAAACGATTAATCGGTTTTGCTGGAAATATTTATCCTTTCTTCCTAAAATACATTTTAGGATGATATGATGTAGTATACAAAATAATATCCCTTGAAAGGAGAGGTAAAGAAAGGTATCATTCACATTTCTCTGTTGGGAACATTTCTGGAGACACCTTATACCTACAATAGTGTATTCCATTTCAAAGGCAAGTATTTGTTCTTTAGAAGTAACCTCTGCTAATGGATACAAACCTAACATGGCAGCAAAATCACTTTGATCTCCCTTTCAAATTTTTTTTGAGATTTATCCATTGCCAGGAAATGGGTTTCTTGTATGGATTATACCCCTTGATCAACAAAGTTAAATCTTAGAATTTTAGATCTACAGTATGATTTGTATTGATACAGCCCCAAATATGCCTTCACTATCTAAATAGTCCAATGATTTCTAGGTCCTTTTCTATCCTATTTTAATTCAGACAGTCATCAACAAAAGTACCCTGTCTGAATCCCTAGCATCAGTCACTTCTATATAAAGTTTTGTAAGCAATTATCAATAAGTTTTATAAACAGGAAACAACGCAGAAACTGCACAATTACAAAAATACTGTGCATAGTGTCAAAAGTTACCTTTTTTTTAACATAATGTGAATAGATATTTGAAATTATGGATATCTGTAGCTTTTCATATTATCATGGACAAAGTTTTCTATAAATTCAGATAAAATAACTAGAACACAGAAATTAAAGTCTGAAATACTCTGTATTTTCAATGCAGTTTGATGAGGAAGTTTATATTTCTTGCTATACAGAATTCTAAAATCTTAGGGAAACAAACTGAAAAATACTCCAATATTTGGAATTTGTTTGCTTTGTATTTTTTCATTACAACTAATTATTTTTCTTGCACTGCTGTTTTGTCTGTATTTACACAAGCCAGAATTGAAATGCTATAATCAGTGAGCTTTTTATCTTTGTAAGATATTTTGGTATAAACATTTTTCCCACAGATTTAGCCTAGTATGCTGAATTTTTAAGGACTTAAAAGAACAAAGGCAATAAAGAACAATGCTGATTTCAAACTCAACTGACAGCACATTAAATACCTAGCAAAAAAAGCAGTCATTTTGTGTGCATTGAAGAGCCAGTGAAAATCACACTGTTTTAAAAAAATTACAGCTCACAAGGCAGATGCCAGAATATGAACTCTTGAGTCTGGAATCCTACTTTTATATAGTTTACAAAGGTCAAACTGAGCCCAAAAGGAAAGTGTACAAAATGAAGCATTGTACTAGCAGTTTAAAAGGTGAGAATTCAGTTATAGTTTATCTTTGTTTTGCTTTCTAGTCTTACAGCTATTGTTACTAGCTTCTAACCCATGTATAAAAACAAATACTCATCCAAGAGAAATATTAACAATAACAAATATCAGATTGCACAATAATTTCATTAATCCAATAAACCCCCAGACTATAACCGTCCAATACACTGTGAATTATGACTTAAAAAGAAAATAGAGTAATTAGATTATGTATTTCAAACATTACTGGGTATATGACCAAGTCATAAACTATACATCAAGACTAAGATCTGACTTTCCCTGTTCTTGATTCAGATTTTGACAATAGCATTAAGCAAACACAAAGTTTGACCTCAGATCTGAATTTTGCTGAAACAAGTAGGTACTGAGCTCTTTCTGAAGCCCACTTTGAGTTATCACACAAACTGAGCCTTCTGTTCTTGATGAATGATCTGTATTATATTTCAAATCCATTTTATTATTTGATCTAGACAGATGAAGTCACATTTATTCAACCTGGACTGAACATATACGTATGAAGTCTTCTCAAAGGTGTAATAACACACAATTACTGACTAGAAGCATGACTGGTAGAAGCAAACTAGTTCATGACTGAATTTTGAATTCTCACATTTACAGCTTTGAGCTAAAGCACATATTTACCATGTCTGCTGAACAGGAATGTAAATTCTAGGAAATGCCCACACAAATAATTGGGCACTAACAGATGTGAATGTTTAAGGAATTTGCATTTGGGGATAAAAAACATGGTGAAGTGAGCTCTCAGGACTGTAAAAACAAACAAACAAAAAAAAAATGAATGAAAGGACTATACATAAAATAAACTGCAAACCATGAATAAACTAGAAAGCAATATTATATTTCTTACCCTTCTGGAACAAAAGAGGAAGCAGAAAAAGCTTAAGGTGCAATTTTTGCATTTTAGAAGGGGATGCCCATAGTTGAGCACATCCTTCAAACTAACCAACATTAGGTAAAGAAAGAAAGTAACCTCACAGTTTCTACTACCCAATGTTGCACTTAAGATGCTGTTACCAAAACCTCCCCCGATCTCTAAGATGTGGGAAATGAGTTACTACTGGATTTACTCTTGCCCATTATGCACACCAACATTTCCCAACATGTGCAAGAGAAAGCGTGCTAGTTCTAATCAAAGACAGGAGCCCTAGTGCTGTGTGCACGTAGGCTCTTAGCGCTGACATATGTTGACTTTAACTGCAGAATGCCTTTCTACAACACTGTAGAGACACTTGACTTCCTACTGAGGAAGTGCAGCTTTCTTTCCTAACAATAGGGCAACTGGTTTTCATAACGAAGATAAACGCTCCCTGCTGTGAATTGTAATAGAAAAACATGTCAAACAACCAACAATAAAAAGAAGCACAGCCAAAAGACTGGCTTTTCCTGTTTTTATGCGCAGTGCAGAGGAAACCAAGCATGTAAACTGCACTTGGCTCCTTACAAGTCAAAATATCACTTTTTTTAAATAAGAAAACGAAAAATGCAACTCCTTTCTGATTCTGTTTTCACTGTGAAGTGCAGACATGAAAACTGAACCCATTAGCACTTATATGCCAGAGGTTATTATGAAACCTCTGAATGTGAAACTCGGATGTTTTGTTTAAAAAGAGGAATGGTTCTACAGTTAGGATTTTTCCACCTTTCTAAAAGCTGTTATAACTATGAGTGATAAGAGGCATCCAGCAACCATTCTGATGATCCAATGATATTTTTTTAGTTTTATGTTCTCTGCTTTCACTGACAAAAGATCACGTCCTTGAAAAAAACCTCCTCTTTGATTCCATCATTAGTACACTGTCACCTGCCTACATGTTCCTCCTCTTCTTTGTCTTATTTTTTCCCTGAGTAACTTTTATAGCCGACTCGTTTTATTCTGACATTTCTCATTAATTAGTTCTGTCAAACTGCTTTAAGTCTGCAATGAAAATCACTGTTCCTACACCTTCACCTTGTCCATTTGCCATGTTTGCAATATATCTTCTCATTTCTTACTGTCCTTCTCATTTGCTTAAACTGGAAGAAACCAACAACGAGGACTTTTCAGTGAGAATGGATGATTCTGCAAATTATTGGTAATATTATAACTTCTCATTTTGGATTGCAAAAGGTGGTAACATGATTTTGATGATAGTCATTTGATCTCTTTAAACTCACATGCACACATCTCCATGGCTTAAAGTCCTAGTTTATTGTACACTTCTGGTAATGGCGGATGACCAGGTATCTAGAGTTACATTTGGAGACTGAACAGCTGCCTACATTGCCAAGAATCATTTTGATAGGACTGAACTTTTGGCAGACCTGCTTTGACAGGAATGAACATAACTGTGGTTAGTACCTTTGTTCCTTCCTCAGAGATATATTCTTTTCTCTTTTTCTGTTCCTCTCTTTTGTCATCTGTACCAGACTCCTAGAAAGAAATATCGGTGCATGTCCCAGGTACACTAAACTTCATACACAGCAGACCTTTATTTTACTTGTAAGCATTACAAGGAACACCTGTACACACAGAAAAAATCTGATACCTCCCAGTCTCAAATACCTAGACAACTACGCAACATGTGTACTTTGAGTGTATTTGACTCGTTACACCTATAGAATGAATGTTTGCTTGAGATATGAGGAACTTCTAAGACACAGGTGTCAGAAAGCTGAAGAAGTATCACTGGTTGCCTCTTCTTTCATTTTTCTCAAGGTATCCACATCACTGGCAGATGACTAGGCTGGATAGACTTCTGTTCTCAGGGCTTCAGCAGCCCTGTTAGTGTGAATCAGGCTGGTGAGAGAGGGTGATAGAAGACCTAGATCATCTTAGGCCCCTCTGATGTATAGCATTTCAGCTAGCCTGTGTGGTAGATTTTGTTAACTATGATTCTATTGCAATATGACTATTGTTGTTTGCTTTTAAATGAAGCATATCAAAATGGAAAAAAAAACAGTGACCTAAACTAATGTTGCTCTGTGTATTGTATATTAACACTCCCTTGCTCCACACATAAAGCCAGTACTTCACACCTCGAAGTTATTGTTATCTTAATCACAAACTTAATCTCCTAGAGGGTAAGATGATTCCTCATTCACTTGCATGGACTCTGTGTTTAGAAATGTTAGATATTCATAAAAACTGCTCTATTCTAGATAGACACTAATTGTGAGATTAGAAACAATAGATTAGAAAATGCAATATGTTTGTAACTGTAATAAGGTGGATTAGACTGTGGCTGTTTTGTGAATGGAATGGGAGAGGTCATGGAAAAAAGCAATGGAGAAGAGTCAGAATGAAAGGCCCTGAATGTGTGGTTATCAGGAAGGCTGCTTCCACTCTGCTCTGGTTTCTGTTAATAAGACCACAGCTTGGAATCCATCTGAAGACTTTGAGTTATAAATGCGTTAAGGTACATTAGCTACAAAGAACCTTAGACGTATGACATTATCAGATATGCTGGACAAAGAACAGATTCTCACAGCAGCCAGAGAAAACAAACAATTAATTACAAGAATAGCCTGTCCACATAACAGAGCCCCTGACTCTGTTAAATTATACTTAAGAAGAGAAATGGAAATTCAGCGAGAAAAAAGAAAAGGAGAAGCTGCTAATTTGGCTAATACTTGATTGCCAATAAAAGGGAAAACTGAAACTTGAGATATTTTAAAACTATCATATTTTAACAGTCTAATTTAAGCAGCTGCTTAGGTCTTTATTATGAAGAAATCTTAAAGCTGAAGGTAGTAGAGATGTATACTAATGCAGGTTACCCATGACTCCCTTTCTGCCAGAGTTTACCGGCAGTGTACATGAGTGAGTTGAAATAAATCATGACATTGGTGCAGTCTGCACAGGTGAATATCTTCCACAGAACATGACCAATACCACGTACACCATTGCTGGACAAAGGAAAGAGGAGTCATTTAACCTGCTGTAAAACTGGTCCTAGGTATATACTCTGCAGAGCTGGTCCTTGAGGTTTAATATTTTGCCAATTTTAATCACTCGCATACCTCTTATTAGTAATTAAATTCTGATTCATATTTGCAGAGATGTTTTCTCTCCTATCCCATGTTTGAACTACTCCAGTGAACAGAGTGAAAAACACACCTACAAAGGAAGAAAAAAAGGGAAAGAGACAGCTCCTAGAAACAATCATGTGGAGTCACTTGTTCAGGCTCAGATATGCTCAGTCCCAGTTTCATGCAAATGAATAAAACTGTTGCATGCAGTGGCACTTCCTACAAAAACTAGATTGGTGTTTGATGGAAAAAGGCTTGAGGCTTGTAACTATAAATTACCTATTCATAAATAAAAGCCTTCTACGAAAAAGTAAATAAATAAAGAAATATATAAAATGAATTTTTTTCCCCTCGTTTTTAAGGCATATTTTTAATATGAATGTCTTAACTGTCAAATAGCTCTGATGATTAATACTAGACTGAGAAGCATCATTTGCAAGGGTTTAACTATTTCTGTTACAAAATATGTTTGTTACAAAGGATATAAATGCTTACAAAATCTTTTCTATGTTTTTACAAGAGCCATGTGCAATATGTGGCCTTATTTTACTGTATATCTACACTATTACTATTACTATTATTTACTTAAAATTCCAGCCTGTCAGAGTTGTGGCTCTATATGGGTCTGACAACTGTGCAGTTACACTGTCTACATTCTTCCCCTTTTCACAGTGGAACTACAGGAAAAATGTTTATCATTCACTGTGGAGTGACAGTTGATATGTCTTTATTTTAGTTCACATGAGTTATCTATGCTCTATATTATTTTCTGTTACATGTAATTTTGCATTCTATTTTGTCTCCTCAGACCAAAAGAAAAAAATTGCAAAATCTGCTGATACCTGCACTGGAAGGACTACCTGTAGCCAAGGATATAGTCTGTAGTTCAGCAAAGCACTTACAGGCAAGAATAACCTCTTTGTTACTCACCAAAGCAATTTATTTAAGTATACGGTTAAGCATTATGCTAAAATGGCTGGAATTATTATTACTTGGTGCTAAAACTGTGTTTAATTGTATTTCTTGCCTTGGCAATCAGGGAATTAAAGGATGATGTGGCAGCTATAGCTATAGTTAAAACTACTGGTGAAAAATTACAAAGAAAACTGTAGTTTTCTCAGTCTTTTTTTCTTCTGAATGGTGAGTAGAATAAACTGTGCTGTGATGGCAGACAAACAATTGAAAAAAAATGTGCTTGTAACCCAGTACACTATTTTGTGTTTTCAAATGGAAAGAGAGACTTAGTGTTTTAGCTCTACTTACAAATTGGCATTATACACTTTTTGTAGTGAACTTATAAGTGCATATTAGACTTATTTAAATCCGTCTCTCATTAACAACACATTCAAAAATAGAATCCTTGTATTTAACTGCACATTCTTTTAATAATATGAATGCATTATAACTATGCCAATGTTCCTTTTCCAGTACTGTATTCCATCACAGATTGTATCTCTTTTTGCTTTCACCATCTTCTGAATACAGGCCTGCCTTTGAAAGAAAGGTGAGCAGACAAGTGACTTTCTATTTTCTGTTTTACTTCTTTCATGTGGTCAGTTTTGCCATCCTATGTGTCAAACTAGACACTCAGTCTTCTGGGTATGGAAGAAGTTTCCAAGATAGCAGTTGATCAACATTTGCACTCTGTGAAAGATTCTCTTATGGCTATTTGGATCCAATCTCACTTGCTGTATACAGTCTTAAGCCCTGCTTGTTTAACAGAGATCAGTCATACTATGACTACATATTCCTATTGAGAGTACAAGATTGTGCACGGGCAAAAGAATCATAGAATCATATAAGTATTAAGTTGGAAAAGATCTTTGAGATCAGTATCACCAACCATACCTGTCTTTTACTAAATCATGTCCCCAAACATCTCATCTACCCACCTTTTAAACACCATCAGGAATGGTGACTCAACCACCTCCCTGGGCAGCCAGAACACCAGTACTTGGTAACCCTTTCTGTGAAGAAAGTTTTCCTAATGTCCAATCTAAACTTCCCCTGATGCAACTTAAGGCCATTCCCTCTTACCCTACTACCTATCACTTGTGAGAAGAGACCAATATCCACCTCTCTGCGACCCCCTTCTAGATACTTGTAGAGAGCAATAAGGTCTCCCCTCAGCCTCCTCCTTTCCAGGCTAAACAACTCCAGTTCCCTCAGGCACTCGTCATAAGACTTGCTTTCCAGTCACCAGCTTTGTTGTCTTTCTGTGGACACGCTCCAGGATCTCAATGTCTTTCTTGTAGTAAGGGGCCCCAAAATGAACACACTATTTGAGGTGCGGCCTCACCAGTGCTGAGTACAGGGGCAGAATCACTTTCCTGGTCCTGCTTGCCACACCATTTCAAATACAAGCCAAAATGCCTTTGGCTTTCTTGGACATCCGGGCACACTGTTGGTTCATGTTCATTTGGCTGTTGACTAACATCCCTTCCCCAAGCCTGTAGCACTGTATGGGGATTTTGTGTCCTGAGTGCAGGACTAGCAGCCCTTTTGCTCTTTACTAGTTCTGTACTGAAGAGCCATGAGCTTATTCAGATTTATCATGGAAAATATCCAATATAAAAAGAAAAAAAAAAACATGCAAAAAAGAATTATTTCCATACAGAGAAATAAGCAAGGATAGGAAAGGAAATAAAAGCCAGATGAGTTGTTTTTCAGATGTTTGCCCTTGGCGGTGAAGGAATTTGCACTAAAGTGTGCAGGAGAGTAGAAGCAAGAAATTAAAGCATTTATCACGTGGTTCAAGCCGTGAGAAACAAGGGGACTGTAAGAATTTTGATGAGCAAGGAGTAAAGTGAATAACGGAGAATCTGTCACTGTATTAGACAATGGCAATGACAGTAATTGTAAAACAAGTAGTTTGCTCTTGACATTTGGCTATATCTAAAAGAGTCTACTTCTGGAGCTCCTCACATTTCTATGTGGAAAGGATCAGTTGGAATGGATCAAGGAATATCTACCAGACTATCACATTTCTTCAACTGCCACCTCAGTGAACTATTTCAGTGGGACAATAATATATTGTTATACTGAATATTGTTACAGGATCTGGAGCCCTCAGTCACAAAATGGGGCCCCTGTGCTAGGGTCCAGAAGTGCATTTCAGCTGCTGGACTGAAGGAATTTGTGATGTCTAGCAATACAGTTATGTGCACACACTAACTTTCTCAGTGCAAGAGTTTATTGTTGATGGCAGTGAGTAGGAGAGGTAGGAAGGGAAAAAAATCCACCTCACGCACAATGCAAACCAGAATGAAATGAAAAGTCAGATATACCACTCAAGCAGGACAGATGAGATTAATCTTGTCTTTTCTCTGTAACTTTTTTTGTTTTTAAATCTAAATTTTGGAAAACATTCTATCAATTTTGCTAAGGACACCAACTTAGTATCCTGTCATAAAATATTGTATTTATATTTGCTCACGGAATAGCAGAGAATATCTTACATTACCTATTTCAACAGAGCAATAATCTCAAATATATCCTCCCACTGCTTTAATGATGCCAATACTATTTTGTTTATGCTGTTATTCTTATAGCAGATTGTTCACCAAATACTTAATGTGCCTGTTGCTCATAAAACTGGATTTCAGTATTTCAGGTATGACAGGATACAACAGCATGTTCTTAACATCTTAATGGATAAGTAAATACAAAATATGCCATTAAACACTTCAGGAGCACTTATGTACCAGTCATGAAGTTGCAGTTCTTTTTCCTTCTTATTCCTTATTTTATAAATTAAATTAATTTTTCCTGGAGGTAAATGCTTGCTACTGAACAAAGAGGGAATCAACACAATCTAGGAGAGTTTACTACAAAACTTGAATATTTCCCAAACTGTTTTTCTCAGGGGAAGGGAGAGGAGGAAAGAGAAGAAGGGGAAGCTATTTAACCAGCTCTAGACCTAGCCATAAAATTCTTAACTCTGTTTCTTTATAATAATATTCTCCCCTGAAGTAACTTTCTTATTTTATTTGGATGAACATGTCAGACATACTCACAAACCCCCTGGTATTGCTAGAAGAAAAATCTTCCTACAAGATGTGGTAAACCTTATGCTTTCTTTAACCTATATTACTGGAAATTACAATGACTTTATTTAAGTATGCATGGGTAATCTAATAAGTAGTGCTAATGCATTATTGTAGGAGTTGGAAGACTACAGCCAGATACCGAAGACCTCAGTCAGTGTGTTAGCTATTGCTCTGAGCCCTGAAGGAATCTACATAGTGACTTTTTCTCCTGTTATCTGCAGACTTTTTGGAGTCTCTTTAGCCTGGGAGTTTGGTAAACCCAAATCTCTCAAGATCCTCTGAAAACTCAGTTTTGCTTCATTTTTTGTATCTGTCATTGTATAACAATGCAAAACGCAATCACTCTTGCAGTTTGTGATACCATCTCTCCATATGTAGAATGCTGTCTTAAGAGTCAAGAGGAACAGGCTTTAGAAAGAATTATTTCCTGTATTAAGGGGTAAATAGAATGTGTGATAAAGAGTAGGAGTAATAGCATTTCAGCTAAAGCAAGGTAGGCACAACTTTCTCCCACGCATCCCTGCCAATGCCAATGACCTGTTTCACCTCTTGTTATTGCAGTCCTCGGTCTCTGTGTAATTCTGCCAAAACACCTCAGTCCTGACCTCTGATGCCCTTTACTATTCTAGTCTTGGGGCTCCCAAAAGGTTCTGCCAAGACCTCCATTCTGACCTGCACCAAGATCCCTGCTATTTCTCTCCCTGAGTCACAGCACAGCTTTGTGTGAAGGCCACTCCAGTGCCCTGCAGTACCTTCTGCTATCTTTTCAGCCCTGGGCCCCTCTATAGCTCTGTAAATAAGCCTCCATCCTGACCTGCAGCAACCCTTGCTATTAGGATCCAGGGTTCTTTTCTGAGTAGAGCCTGTCAATCATTCCAGACCACTGCCTAGGGGCAGTGGGGAGGGAATTTTTCTTCCTTTTTTTTTTTTGTTGGGAGGTAGGGAGTAGAGAGGGAGAGAAAGGGCTGTTTTTAAAGCTTAATAGAAGTGATGAAGAATTTAAAAAATACAGTTTAACATGTTGTGAAAACAAAGGCTTTACTCTGGTTCGCTGCAGCAAAAGCACATGAAATGACACTTTTCTACTTGTGAGAACACAATGTGGACTGAAATAGAAGGAAAGAGCACATATGAAAGGATTAGTCAGAAGTGATCAAAGATGTTGATAGTCAAAAGAAAAACATAAATTTTTTTGCATGTAATTGGAGGTACAGTCCTGCAAAGATTAGTCCTGCTTCCTGATAACATTTGCTACCAGTTTTCAATATTCAGTATTTTTGCTCTCCCCCATCTTTTCATTTCCTTGCTTTCAAGGGCTGTAACCCAGCAAAAGCTGATGAGTGCTGAGTCTCACTGGGCTCAAAGGGATTCGTTTGCACATCTAATATTACTTACGAGTGAAAGGACCAGCAAATTACTGAGGACAAAAACCATTAAATATTTGAGATAGAGATTTGTAATCTTGCCTGTAGAACTTTATACCAATAGGCATCAGTGGTAATGCTGTCTTCAATCATATCCATGTAGATTTTGTACTTTAGGTGCATAAATATAAATTTAGTAAAGAGATAACTCTTGTGACTCCACAGTTTAGGATGCAGATAAGGTTTTTTTCCTAAGTGTTTTGTAGGTACTTGCCCTGCAGTCTTAAAATCTTATCTTTCTCAATTTGGAATTCTTTTCCCTCTGATAATTATCAGCAAGTATAATACTTATTCTGTGTTCACTTCATACAGCTATTGCACACTCTTTTCTGGCTTCTGAAACAATTGAGGTTTTGCACAACCTCACTCTTCACGCTTACTCTCCCCTTCAATTTTCTCAATGCTTTTGGTTTCCTCATATCACCAGAAAAAATAATTTGCTGGTAGTTTTTCTATTTTTTAAAAGAAATCTTTACCTGTGTACGTTTAGGAAGGAAGATGAAATTTGTTACTTGCTTTGTTATTTCAGAATTCATTAAATGTTTACACTCCCCATTTTTAGGTCAAACCTGTAGGTTTACATTACTATGATACATTTGCTGACTGGTCTATCTCACGACTTGCCGGAAGCATCATATATGTTTCCAGGATAACTTTTGAGTCTACAACATGATGCATCAGCTGGAAAATATTTTTTAACATGCTGGAATACTGTTGGCTTGAACAAAAAAAAAGATAAATGTTTCACATATCTGTGGAACTACTTTTTAAAATAAAATTTATGTTTATTTCTAAATCAAACATTCACAGAATCATTTATGTTGGAAAAGACCTTTAAGATTATCAAGCCCAACCACAAACCTGATACTGCCATGCCCACCACTAAACCATGTCCTTAACTGCCACATCTGCATTTTTTTAAATACCTCATGGGACAGTAGTATCACTGCTTCCCTGGGCTGCCTATACTAGTGCTTGACAACCCTTTTGGAGATACAATGTTACCTAAAATCTAACATAAACTTCTGCTGGCACAACCTGAACCCATTTCCTCTCATCTTATTGCTTGTTAGGAGAAGAGATCACCATCTGCCTCACTACAGCCTTCTTTCAGGGAGTTGTAAAGAGTGCTAATAAACAACAATCTGTTCAAAATCTAAGTAAAAATGCTCACGTTAGTGTTGTTAATGTATAGCAACACAAATCTCAAAAAAAAAATCCTGTTTGGGTTTAATTTAGCCAAAAGAAATAAATTCAACCTGATTTCAGCAACAATTTCAGTTCAATCAAAAGGACGTATAATCTGAAATATTTAATCAGACATAGTTACAAATGATCTTCCAGTACTTGGACAGTAATTCTAGCTATGGCTTAGGTTCACTTTGAGTTCATAGGTCACCTGCACCAAAACTTCAGAGTCCTGCATAAATCATCACTGACAAAAGTGGCCTCTGCCAGTCACTGAACACTAATTTGTTCTACCCTCAAATCCTGCTCTCCAGTGGCTGCTTGGGGAAAGCAGTCATTAATTTTCACCACCTGCTCCACACCTCAAATTGTCCTTCCTGGTATGATCAGCACCAGGACAGCCTCTGGTCTGTCCCAAGGAAGAATCAGAAGAGAATTCATAGGACAGCCAGTCTCGACATGCCACTGTATTAAGATATATGCCATATTCTGTTCAGAAGAGAGAACTTATTAACTTCATAGTGCTGCAACTCTTTTGAACCCTGGTCATCGATGAGGAAGGGTAACATGATAAAAATAACATATGGTAGGAAAAGACTATTTTCTAGATGGAAATTTCCTGAGACTTTCTGACTGTACCTTAATTAAATGAGCTGTACTTAATTAAATGAACTGTACCTTAAATAAGCTGGTGTTTTGACCTTAATCCATTGGAAGACTGGAGTGCATTCTGGGAGTATGGGAGATATATAACTATGGACACTTCCATAAAATAACGTTCTCCAGATATATGCTATGACATTACCCACTTCAAGTGAGAAACTCATCTCAGTTCTCTAAAAGAACTTAAGAATTCCACAAAAACAATGAAGGGGGGGGGGAATAGTATATATGGTTTAAAAAAAGTCACACTAAAGGGAGACAAATTCTAGCCACAGGCTGTGCATACCTTACTCTTGGGCATCCAGAGATACAGAGAAATTGAATCCAGGGGGATTATTAGTGTGATATAAAAATGTTTTATATTAGTATTACAGGTGTAGCGGTGGATTCTTCTCTTTAAAGCTTACTAGCAGTAAATGGCCTAGTTTAAAAACTTAATCAGCATGCTGATAAGGCTCTTTGTTTCTTAGAGGAGTTTGGTTTCAAATATTCCTTTCTCAACATTAAGAGTAGTACAGAAATTGAAATTGTTAACTGAAATGAAACTAACCAGTACCTTTCAGTCTTCTTTGGTCAATTAGATTTGCAAAATAAGCCAGAAAAGAATTTAATAATTTTAATGATTTGAGGAGTTCTTTGTAATTAAAGTGAGTAAACTTTGGCTTGCCACAATATTTATTACAAAAAGTTCATTTGTAAACAAACAGCAATATGTTGCAATTTATAGATTTAACTTTTAACTTTTAATATTTATAAAATGCTCATTGATGGACATAAATGTCTTAGGAAGGTATAATGCATCTTTTTATTTTTAACTATTCAATAACAAAGGAAAATATTGCCATCAGTTAAATAACTACCATTCTTCATCCTTCCCTGGAGGTGTTTAGGGGATGGGTGGACGAAGTGCTGAAGGACATGGTTTAGTAACTGATAGGAATGATTGGACTCAATGATCCTGTGGGTCCTTTCCAATCTGGTGATTCTATGATTCTGTGATTCTATGAATTGATTCTAACCTCCATATTTCATTTTAGACTACCATATATGAACAAGAATTTATTTTTCAGAACAGAATATATCTCTGAACAGCTTGTATAGGGTTTTATGAGGACATCAGAACTGATTCAGAACAATTATTTTTCAAATATAGCCTAGATAACGAAAAATACAGGTGTCAGAAAATTCTGTAATTCTTTATTGCATAAGGACATAAAAAAATGCAGAGACAGACATGACATAAATGTGGTCATGTATTATAAAATAATTCTGTCAAAAAAATGTCTAATTAAATTTCCACATCTTAAACCGTATTTAGAGATGGCAAGGTGGCAAGAAAGATAGCAAGAAAACAAAACAGACTAGATGTGAGATATTTATGACATATATTCTGAAACACAACCTTTTGAATTCTCAGGTTTAGATTTTCATTTTACAACCAGAGGCCCAACCAAGACAGGGTAATAAGGAAGAGAGCCTTGATAGAGAAAGTACTCTATCAATGCCGGCTAAAGTACCTGCAGGAATAATCAATGATTTCTAGCCTCAGTAACCTGCCTGCTTATGTCTTACATGCTGTCCCTCACCACACCATGCCCAGCAACTCCAAGCACATTTAATCAGCTTTCTGAGACAGTTTCAAGGAGTTGGACCATAGGTTGTATCAAATCATTGCAGTAAGAGGTGAAGAAGTATGGTTTCTCGCATTCACTCCTCCCTCCTGTATCATCAGGTACTACCTGATCCACAGTTTGCAAAGGAAAGAATACAAATGAAACTTAACCTTGCTCTTCCTCCGCTGGTTTTCATGAGGGTTTTATTTGCTAGAAAACTCTTCCTCTGTGCCCTAGTTCTCATTCAGCACAGAGATCTTCTCACGATAATCTCACGAGCTTCACACTGTGACTTGATCTGCACAACACTGTCTGAAACATTTACCTCATTTTTGCTGCAGGAATAGTAATAAATGCAAAGATCATGGCGGAGACTGAAGAGAGCCCTCCGAGAGCTGCGGTTTCTGCAGGTTGCTCTCTACCACCTTGCCAAAGGCAAGATACTAAGGAACTTAATCTACTTTATGCACATTGATGCATGTAAAGGTCCCAAATATTTGGTTGCTATAGGGCTTCAGTGGTGAAAATTGTGACATCTCTTGAGAATTACATATCAAAACACAAGTAAGGAGAAAACAATAAAAATATACTAATATTATAGGTGCATATGAAGAACAAATGTGACCTGACTGTTCATCAGAACATTAGCTTAACACTGTCTTAAATCGGTGTTGCATTGCCTTCCAAAAGCACACAGTGAGACTATTACACAGATATGCGTAAATTATTTTTTAAACAGGCTAATGTTGTCTTTACTTTCCTCACCAGGGTTTGTAGTGGCTGTAACATAAACCTTATTGAGCACAATCGACATGGGAGAAAAGGATGGGGGAAGGGAGGAGGAAAATCAGTTGTGCTAGGGATTGTGTGACTAACAAAGTATTGAACTTCTGGTTTTCACAGTGAAACACTCCAGGACAAATGAGGTGCTGAAGCAGGATTTATAATTCATTGAGTAATAGGATTTTGTACTGCTTAGCAGGATTAGGCATGTTAGAGAAAGACCTATTTATTTCAGTTTGACAATGGATGAGAAAAGTTTATCCTGCTCTTTGTTGTTATTTTAAGCAATTTACAGGATTACTTAGTACTGGAGGCCCTGTGCTCCCTCTGTCTGTAATGTGTCACAGTAATGGTGATATTTGTGTAATTGCAGTTTTCTCCATACAATTTCAGAATCACAGCAGTTGAGGGATCAAAGGTGTGAAAGGTTCGTGGAGCGGAGGAGGGAGGGAAGGGATGTCAGGAGAGAAAAAGTAGAAACCAATTAAAACACACCCTTATTAGGAGCGTGACCTCAGTGACCACAGCCTTCCAAGTCTTTGGGACAGCATGCTCTGTGACTTAATGGTTTGATTCAGAAGGTTTATGCTAAAATACTGACTGTGCTTTCTCCAACGATGTCTGCCAAAGACATGGCAAGGGACTATAACCTCTTTTGCAATGTGGATGGAGGGAGGAAGACGTTGTTTTTCACTAAAACTCAGGATGGGATTTCCTGTTATGGACATTATTATGTTGTTCCTTCCTGAACCTCTCTTTAAAAAAAAAAAAAGAAAAAAAGACAAAACAAAAAAGACAAAACAAAAAGCTATGAATCTTTCTTAGTTTTTACTTTCTTAATATTCTATGGGATTCATGCAGTTATTTGCTTCTGTTGGTAAATAGGGAAACAAAACTATCAGCACATCCAAGGTAAGGTTTCAGAACAAAAGACATGCGCAGAGAAAGTAGGACTTTCCCCAGCAGTGCCCATTCTAAAGTATACACATGAAATGGCAGTTGTGTCAGGAAAGTGCTTGAGTCAGGAAAGAGAAGCTCAGATCCCAGTTTATCCCTTGAGGGGTAAGAAGTATAGCTTAATTAAACTAGTGTTATATCCTTTTTCATAACAAAGTTGTTGATTGCTGCCATTTTCTTTCTGAATTTAAATGTCTAAAGCGGTTTAAAAAATTAGATCCTTTTCCCCCAGAAACTTAAACTATACCACCAATTAGCTTAAAGAATTCCTTTTGAAATCTGCAGAGACTACATAATGCACAGCTCTAGGTAATTTTAACCCAGAAAATAAGCCACAGTGGCATTATCACTTTGCTCTCAAAACCCTAGAGCTCTGCTGTAAGCAACAGAATGACCATTTTCCTTCTGACAACCCCATTATTACTGAAGAAACTGGAAAACTAGGTGCCTAAAATAGGACAACTTTCTGTTGAACACTGAATTAAAAATATGATATGCAGAAAATAAAGATTTTCATTTGTCTTAGTAGACCAACCACAAGCCTATTTACAGCTGGAAAAAATGTCTAACAGAAAATAACAGTAACCTTTAAAATCCTTATTCTACAGGTTAAAATTTTTATGCTATGGAGTAAAGTGTTCTCATAATTTAACTACTGATACCTGTTCTGCATGCAGAACTGAATGCCAACTGCACTGGATATCCCCCTAATTTCCCTTTCTACTTAGAAGAAGAGGAAAACAAATAGAAAAATCTGCCAATGATCAGAACAAGTTCTATGCATGTAGCTCTTTTAAGTCATATCTCAGAAAGGGATTATACTTCTTGGTCTCCACAGAAAGAACAAAAATTAGTCAGGAACTTATTGTACTTACGGCATCAATAATAAAAATCTGCAAGTTTAGTACTTATCACAGTTAGAAAGTAGATGCTAAATATTTGACAATGCTAATCATCCTGTGGAAGAATTAATTAAAAAACAGTCACTTGAAAATCAGTCATTAGTACAGGCAAAGACAGAACAGAGAGGGGTCAATAATCTAACAAAGTGGCCATTAGCAGCAGTTTAATACTTGGCTTTGACTGGATTCTTTCTAGGCTCCAAAACAATAGGTTACCCAGCAATGTTTAACAAAGATATGGTCATAAAAATATATTTATGCTCTCTGGTGACAAACAGTAAATGAAAAGATGGGACCAATTATTTTGGACCACAACATTGGTAGTCAGAATCACATTTTCTGCCCAGAAAAATCTTTTATTGAGATGTGAAACCCTCATTCAAATAGCAATTATGCCTCACAGTATTCCTGGGAGGTGTTTATGCCAGATTCTAAAAGCAGTCTGTCTGCTACCCTTGTCAGAAAGAAGTACCCAAAACAGAGTCACAGAATTACAGAATCATAGAATCATAAAATCATAGAATAGTTTAGGTCAGAAGGGACCTTAAAGATCATCCAGTTCCAACCTCCTTCATTGTGAAGAAGTTCTTCCTTATGTCCAGGAGGGACTGTATTACAAAAAAAAAAAAAAAAAAAAAAGCAAATTTGGGCACTTATTCTGAAAGGTCTGAGATTAGGCCTCTGAAGAGACTAAAGAACACTTACTTCATGGGAAGTCTCATGGTACTTTATGCCTTTCTTCTCAGAACCTCATGCCACTGGCAGTAAGGGATTATGTAAGAATTAATGCTTTCTTTAAGGGAAATGTCTACTCCTCAGGGCTCTAGATAAACTTGTGGGAATGTTGTCTGAGATTCAAAACTTGGAATGAAATGTGGAAGAATTTAAAATTAAACAGAATAATGTAATGCTTGGTGATTTTTGAGGTTTCATTTGTGTAGTTTTGGAATGCCTTGGAATGATGATATTGACTGAGATTTTGGTTGTGTTGCTCATTAGATACTACATAAGTTCTTTAAGTAAATTATGAGAGGTGGAAAAGCTGCAATTAGTTATTGTTCTACTGTTTCTGTGCATCAACCTAAAATTATATTCAAAATCCAAACTGAAAACCAGTCCTGTAACATCATATTTCATTAAATGCCAATTTAAAAGTCACACTGTGAGATTAGATTTTTACATTTTAGATTTTTTTATCTATTTCAGCATGTAGGAAACTATTATTATTATATGCTTGATGCTCTCAGAAATGTTCACATATCATGTTTCTTTCTATTGACCCATTTTGACCAGTAAGTAAAGGCAGTTAATGAGCAGAAAATCAAATCCATCAAAATTAAACTGAAGAATAACCCTAAACAATTGTTCACTTTAGGTCTATCTGTGTTGTCAGTGGTTTATACTGAAAAACAGACTGAGAAGCTACACCTGAAACATATTTCGATGCAGTTGTTAGAAACAGCAATTATAAGTAACACAAACACGTTCCAACAGAGTGTCAGAATTCTGTGAAATGGGCTTAGATGATGACTATGGGGATTTCCAAACTTTTCACAGAGGATTTAATCAGAAATGAGTTGATGTATGCATGCTAGGTAACTGCACTGGAAAACTATTGATTCATTCATTGTTTTTTGCATCATTATACCTGGAAATATATTTTAATGCACTGATTATACCATAGAATCATAGAATCACTAGGATGACCTTTGAGATCATCACGTCCAGTCATGCCTGTCCACTACTAAATCCTATCCTCAAGCACTCCACTGCCCATCCTTTAAATACCTCCAGGGACAGTGACTCAACCACTTGAGCAGCTTGCATTATATAACAAGATTTTGGACAGCTATCCTATTTAAAAGATAATTTGGGATACCAGCTCATGAAACTTAATTCTTCCTACTGATACACATCTCATCAGAAATCCAAAGCCTCACATACCAATCTTCCTTGTATCAGAAGATACATACTGTATCTTTAAATTAACTAGTTCAGAACTCATTTTTGTGCCTTCAGCTTTTACCTTTGTTAAGCTCGTGTCACATTTTTCAGGATTGTTTTCTCTATAGTCATTTTACCTGAAATACACTTGAAAAGACAACAACAACAGGAGTTACAATCTGACATGTTTAATCTTAATTTATGTACACGTATTACCTTAGTAGAGTATCAAATATTGCCCAGGTCATAATAAAATTACAAAGCCATCATGCACCACAGTGCAATGCAGCCTAACCTGTGGAGCTTTTTAAAATTTTCAGCCTATGATGTGCAAGTATTCCACTGTCCTGAACTACTTAAGAATCTGTAGAGGAAAGAAAGCCTATTATCAACAAATTCAAATTTGTTCTGCAGAGGTCTGCCTTTCCACTAAAATGAACTACTATATAAACAAACCTCCATACTCTCTAGGGTCTTCAAAAACCATTGGGAATGAAAACTAGTGTGCTAGATTAGATTTGGATCTGAAATGAAAACTAATGCATGGCTTTGCACTCTTCACCTTCATCTGGAGACTGTAAATCTAATCCATTAAGACAAATTTCTTAGAAATAAATTAGTTAAAGGACTTATGAGATTATTTCCTATTTTAGAAGTGTAGTATCTTTAGTTGCCCTAAGTCAAACCTCAACTACAGAAGCAGATTCCATTACTTTACTCGTGCACAGCAGTATTTGGCCAATCCTCTATAAAAAAAAAACACTGCTATTTTTAAGAAGCACACAGTAAGATGTTATAACTTGGACTAAGCAAAACATAAACTATCATTGCATTTAGTAAACCACAGTATCAGATACTTAATTTTAATGATAAAACAGTAATGAAATAACATGCAAAAGTTTCAGTTAGTTCTGCTTAGATAATGTAATATTCATAATTCTCTGAACCACTAGTCCCCATGGATTAGTTCTGATAGCTACAAGCTGCAGTACTTGTCCAAAATATTTGCTAAAAACCCTAGGCTTTCAGTTCTGCAAACTCAAAACACCTGTTTATACAGTCAAAGCAAATTCATTAGAAACTAAAATCTACTGCAAGGCAACATGAGATTAAAATGCTCATTCAGAAAAGTATCTAGTTTTAGAAAGTAAACCAGGACAGGATTTTGAAAAGAACATTGACTACAGTTTAGAAAAAAAACCCAGAGTATACTTTAAACATGGATATTGGATGGTATTTGTACTAAATAACTGCTATCTTCTTTCAAGAGCTGTAAACCACTAACTTTCTACTGTTATTACAAGTAATTTAAAGACTGACAATGACCCAAAGGATGCACAAATTCTCTTCCTCACTCCTGAGGAAAAATAATGAAAATAATTTCACAGCCATGGTAAAAGAGTACAATCCTGTGCTCGCAATTTGCCAAGACAACATGGTGACACATGTCCTGAACACTCTACAGCAGAGCTGAGAGTTCTGCAACAAGAGGTGGCATTATTTTACCAAAGAATCATAGAATCACCAGGTTGGAAAAGACCCACTGAGTCCAACCATTCCTATCAAACACTAAACCAAGTCCCTCAAGACCCCATCTACCCGTGCCCTAAACACCTCGAGGGAAGGTAACTCAACCACCTCCCTGGGCTGCCTGTTATAGTCCCCAATGACCCTTTCTGTGACTTTTTTTTCCTAATGTTCAGCCTGAATCTGCCCTGGCAGAGTTTGAGGTCATTCCCTCTCATCCTATCCCTTGTCACTTGGGAGAAAAGGCCCTCCTCTCTACAACCTCTTTTCATTTAGTTGTAGAGTGCAATGAGGTCACCCCTCGGCCTCCTCTTCTCCAGGCTGAACATGAGACTATCCTTCTTAAGTGTAAAAAATGCTTATCCATTTAGTAAAATGTAATTCTTTGACCTTCTTTCCCCTCAGGAATCATAATTCTTTATTAACTAACCAAGACATTGCAGTCATGTAGGATTTAAAGAAAAAGTTCTGAAGAAAACCATTGCATATGCAAATGATTTCATATTACAGCCTCTAGAAAAAAGAGAATGTCATACATGCTGGAAAACACACAATTCGTAGTACGCAGAGTTTATAGAGGTAACATTATGAAATGGAATGTATCACAACATTATTTGCAACAAGAGAAAAGAAGATGTCATGATCTGAGGCAACATTTTTGGCTTTGCAAAACAGAGCATTCATGCATTGCAAGGATCACACTCCTTCCAAATTAAATAATCAAGGCACCCGATTCAGAATGGTGTTACGACTGTTTCTGCTTTATCTTTTTCATGTAATAAATCATTGAAACTTCACAGTGAGTTTTTTGTGGAAAGAAGGTTGTTCAGTTCTGAGGAAAACAGTGTGCTATTGCATTATGGCAGATGTATGATAACATTTAAAATAAATCAATATAGAAATTCATACCAAAATAAAGGCATTTAAAAGAGGAATTAGAAAGGATATGGTTAGAAAATATCATTTTTTTAAATTTTTTCTGATTTATTCCTAGTTCTGATTGGTTCATTTTTTTCCCAAAATGCAAAAAGCACTTGTGTAATTCTGACATTTATTTCTCTTGGGGAGAACTATCAAGAGACGTTCTTACTACTTTTCACAATGTAACTCATCTGGCTAAGGGTCTAATATTTTCACTGAAATACTTACATGCATATAAGCTTTCACATAAGCATAATTGTACCACTGTAAAGGATCCTTATACTATTAAAGTGGTAATTCCCTTACACGTATATGAACATGCACGTCTCTCTAAATCTACATGTGGATTGTTATACTAAACTACTATATCAGCCAAGTTAAACTATTTAACCATATGAATTGGGACCATTTTTTTCTCAGATTTCATGGCATCAAACTAAATAGTCATGAGAGTGAGAGAATAAATTCTTATGTCTCTTCTCAGTGACTGTTCTGAGCACCATCTCTCCATCCCTCCAGATTATTTTTACACGTGTGGTACTGCACTGAATACATCGTCCTGATACTGGGCTGCTTTTCATTTCAGACTTTAGGCACTAGTGTTATTGTACTAAATTCAATTTATAGAGTTATGTATCTGGATATTGCCAGGATTAACGTGCCAAGTTAGCAAACAACTTGCAACAGAAATTGGTCCCATGGTATAGTGCAAATCTGGCAGTGAATATCATACGAGAACCTGTACAGAATGGAAAACTGAATTTTATATTTTACAACTACAGCAAAGTCCAGCTGATGAAACAGCTATCAGGAAAAAAAATCCGATAATGTTTTAGAGCTATATTTATTAGAAACAAGCATTGTCTTATTGCTGTCCACACACAGTCTAGTGAACGACCATTTTAAATATAGCAAGAAATTTGAGATTTTTTCAGTAATGATTTTCTTGTTTTAGATAAAGATATATAAGTGCAGAATGAATCTCTTGCCAGCTCTGTTTTTTGTGCATGCATGGTTTGAAATGCAGCAGCAACTTGTGCTGTGTCTCTGAACTGAGGAATAGCAAGAGATCTTTCAGAGTCTTACTTTAGAAAATTGCAGGAGTCATACAAAATCCCCATGCAGAACTAAGTGTTGTTCCACAGCATCATCAATCAGTCCACTTTTTGTGTGAAGACAAAGATGGATGCAACAGTGAAGCAAGGGATAAAGTGGATGCATAATTCTGCTCTCCAAAACTAATTACAGAATCTTTCTTGCTTTATTCCTCATCGTAGATGATGTATTTTCCCAGTGGGCCAAAGAACAAAGTCAAAGCCATGTACCCTTGGGCTATCAGCTCTACACCTGAGTACCACCTTCTTTTGACTTGGTTCAGCAAAACTAGAAACCTCTTGGCAGTCTCTTTTGCACTTTAAATAGCATGGTCTCTTTGTCTCCATAATCTGTTCCACAGTCTGGAGGTTAGGTGCTGACAGACTTAACAAGCTACAGTTTGCCCTGTCTGCTGATGAAGCAGAGAGCCGGTTTCATGCACTTAACTGTGCTGTTCTGGAGATATATTCATGTTACTTGGAATGAATGCGGGAAGATACGTCTTTCTCACACAAAGCCATTTAAAGCTTGGTAGATACAAATCTCCTTGCAATGATTTGGTTCTAAAGCACTCCTTCACTGTTGCTTGTACCTCCAAAACAAAGCCACATGATTCATCCTCCAAACCTGTCTTGTTATGTGTGAGCACATTTTTCTGATAAGGTAAATTACAGAACAAAGGGAAATGCACTGCTTCAACTCTCCCTCCCCTCTTTAATTATCAGTGGCTGGAGACACAATTAATTTTGGAATTAAGACTGTCTGCTTTCATAAAAACATATCCTTCCTTGTCTGGTTACGGTTTTTTTTTTTCTCTGAACAGTGTTAGTAATTATCTTCTGGGTCGCCTCTCAGTTGTCAATAGGGTGTCTGTGTGCAGGGCTGTTTCTGCAGTGTTTATAATAACGGGCTGTTTGTGGCACAATGTGGCACAGCCAGGAAGCTGACAGAGTGAGAGAGAAAAAAGAAAATCAAAATACTTCAGTAGGGCTGTAAAGGCTGATATTACAGAGTAATCACACATGTCATACAACCTGGTAACATCTTTGAAACACAGGACCTCCTAATGAACATGATAAAACTTAAAGCAATTGTTTCCAGTCTTGAATATGGTAAAATTATAAAAAACAGAACCTTGCCTCTGAGCTAACCAAATCCTTGAGTAAACGGATTTCACAAGCTTCAAACCTTAGAAAATACTGCAACTAGCAACTCTGCATGATCCTAAGGGAAGGCACACAGAAGATTCAGGAGCATACGGCAATTCAGATATGGAAAAAAACCCTGCACATGTCAGAAAGAGAGGGGATTTTTTATTGCTAAAATGTGCTGTGTTGATAACTTTGGCGACTGGAGTTCTCCCCATAAAATTTCTCCTCAGACAGGAAGGAACCATATCTAAGGCAGGTGGTAATAGGATGATTTTGCCTCCATATATTTGACTTCAGTCTTTGATTTTCCCTTGAGAGTACCCAAGGCTAACTGTCACAGTAACCTGGGCATGTGAATAAGGTCTGAAAATGAAGACTAGGACTGGAATCATAATAACCTGTTCAAGTAAGCTGGATGTGTGTTGTAAACTGGTAATATGAGACAGACCCATATCTGGATCCTATCAATGAAAATCTAACAACCTGCTACTAATGACCTTTTGTCTCTTGCTTTTATCTCAGAAATGCCACTGTTATATCCTGATTGCACCTCTCTGAATTGTAGATTCAGTGGCATTTTTTTGCCTTTGATTAAGGACAGAAGAAGGAATATTTTCAGAAGACAGACAAATAATAAGCACAACCTGCTCATGCTGGGAGCTGAAGCAATACAAGTCCCAAATTAAAAAATTCCTCTTCTCCTGGAAAAAAAGGATTTGGCTTGCCTAGGAATTTCATAAATTAGCCAGCACTTCAACACGACAATACCATTCCTCAATTTCAGTTTGTGATACAGTGAGTAAGTGTACTTCACCTGCCGGTAACACAAGGTTTCTAGAAACACTAGTTCATTCAATGCTACTCATGATTTTGTTATCTTACTTTGCATTCTTATTGTTTCTTCAAAGTTGAATTTCTAGCAGGCTATCTAATAAATCACTCCAGTATTGATATCTCCACTTTAAACTGATGAGTTTCTCTCTCTTTCTTAGATGCTTATGTACTGGAAAACAACCCAAGGGCAAGTTAAAATTATAATAGAATATGGTAATGCAAATGTATCCTCTGTCTTCCTCTAGAAAGTTTTGATTATTTACCTTCCATGGAACCTGAGTATAGTTTTGGAGATCATAGAATCATATAATTGCTGCGGTTGGAAAAGACCTCTAGGATCATGAAATCCAACCATCTACAAAATACCAATATGTGTACAAAACTATGCCCTCATCCAGTAGGCAGTCACCTGATCATAGAAGGAGATCAGGTTGGTCAAACAGGATCTGCCTTTTGTGGTGCCATGCTCGTTGGGTCTGATCTTCAGTTGGTCTGCACTTGCCTGGTGGGTGCATACAAGATGAACCACTCCATAATCTTTTCTGGTATCGAGGTCAGGCTGATAGGCCCATAGTTCTCCAGATCCTCCTTTCAGCGCTTCTTGTAGATAGGTGGCCCACCAGCAATCGTCCAGTCATCTGGGATCCTACCTCTTGACCAGAACTGATGATAAATGATGGAGAGTGGCTTAGCAATCTCCTGCACCATCTCTCTCAGTACTTTTGGTTGAATCCTATCTGGTGTCATAGAATTGTAAGCATCCAGGTGGATACTCCATGTGACAGGCACTCAGCCTGCAAAGATGGCAGATAGGGACATCTGAGTGCGACACCTGGAACTTGGCTACCCTAACTGACAGCCAGCACAGAGGAGTTGCCAGATAATCGCTGGAACGTTAAGGCAATACAAGCAACAAAGCAAACAAGTAATTTCCATTTCAGCTTCCCACATCATGTCTTTAGTTGTGGTATTTCAGTCAGTTCTTTTGTTCTCAGTGATTTATATGACCTATAGTCTGGCTGTTGCTAAAGGGGAGTGTGTGAGTGTGTGTGTGTTTATTAACTGCAGTGAGAACTTCACTAAAGTTCAGTGACAGAGAGCAGAAGGTGAGCACGTATGGCTAAAAACAAGTTTGGGGTTATTGCATGGTGGACATGGTAACTGTTGTCTATATTTTGATATGGGACAGTTCTAGAACCTCATGGGCTGTGAAAACCAGGAATAGAACACACATTTTGTTGGGGAAAGTGGGGGGAAAGTCGGGGAGGGGGTCTTTATCAGGGAGTGTATTGACAAGACAAGAAGTAACACATAATCTTAAAGAGGGTAGATTTAGATTAGATATTAGGAAGAAATCCTTCACTGTCAGAGTCATGAGGCACAGAAACAGATTGTCTAAAGAAGTTGTGGATGCCTCCTCCCTGGAAATGTTCAAGGCCAGCCTGGGTGAAGCTTTTAGGAACCTGATCTAGTGCAATGCGTCCCTGCCAATGGCAGGGGGGTTGTAACTATGTAATCTTTAAGGTCCTTTCCAACCCAAATCATTCTAGGATTCTATGATTCTATTCTATGGTATCTACAAAGTCTATTGCTACTTGATATTTACCAATCATTCGAATCAAAGCAAAGAAGAAAAAAAGTTCAATAAAGGAGTATGCATAAACATAGAAAACAATGACACAATAATAAAGTAAATAATTCAGTCTTCCCACCCCTTTAATAACTGAACATTGTCATGAAAAAACTCACTACTCACTATGTTTCTTTACAGAAATCATCATTTCCTTATGTTTTCACATCTCAAATTTGAGCTTATTATTTGAGGTCACTAAGTCATTGCTGTCCTTCTGAGCTGCCATTCATCCATCCTCCTCTAATCATTTCCCTAAATCCAGCTGAATGGGGGCCATCTTTGCTATGCACTTTGAAATTTAGATTTTACCTGATTTTTATGAAAGCACATGTATTACATGGAACAAATCTTTGTCTTGAATTAATAGTCTCTGAAGGAAAAAATAAGATACCAGAAGTTGCTAAAATACATTACCAATAAAAACATTCTTTATCAGAATTATGATATCTGATTTTTGATTACACACTTGCAATTGATTGTACCCTCAAAAACCTATCCGCAAGAAGGCAGTGGTGTCATAGAAAAACTTGCTCTCCTTGGCCTGTGCCTAACAGACAAACTAAAAATAGCTGGCATGGAGTGCAAATGGTTTTAATAATTACAGAGAAAAAAATACTCTCCTTATCCCTGAGTAACTGTACACACATGTGTGTAATTGCCAAAGTGCTTAACATTGCAATGTAAACACTTTCCAGTTGCTTTCAATGACATAGTCCTCTTACTAATCATTCCAACCTGAAATGATGATTTGATGATAATTTGGCTGCTGCTACTAAAATCTTTCAGTTTTATCTGTAAACTACCTTCTTTAGCAAGAGTATCCCAACTTTCTCATAAAAGCTGCGTGGTATCCCAGTTAATCATAACTTATACTTTGTACTGAATACATTAAAATGTAAAATATATATATATAAAAGAATAATGCCAAAAATATATTCCAATAGGTCAGCACTGAAAAACTGAATGGAAAAACAATTGTTTTACCTGATAAAAACTGTCATGATTAATATATAGCACCTTCTATTGCATCATACCTCAAAATAAACAGAGGATTATAAATGCCAAGCTGAAATGGAACAATGTCTTAACATCAGAGCTAAAATTAACCCAAGGGAGAACAAACAATTGGGCAGATTCCTCCTGCAACTGATTATTGCCTCTCATTATTTCAGGCTGTCTTCAAGGGCATGTCGCAGAACAATGGAAAACAATCAGAGAAAAGTTTTACTTCAGTGAGAGTGACTGCAAGTCTTGCCAATCTAAGTCTTGATTTAATTTCATAAGACAACACAGGTTATTTAAATTCTAGCACAGTAAGATGTCAAATGTAGACAGTGCAGTTCAAAGAAGTCAACCAAATAAAATGTAAGTGGAACTGGACACTTTAAAAAAAAGTGAGAGGAAGAGTTTTACCAGGAGCAGCAATCATTGCAACCTTAAATAGTTTTATGTTTACCCAAAATATTGTATTTGGTAATGCATGGAAATACATTTCACAAAGAAAGTACATTTTTTAGGCACAGAGATAGGCAGAAGAGTAAAAAAGTTACTTTCATAAATAATTACATAAAAGTATCTGTCCTTGTACCTGTAGGAAGAAGGAACTACATCTACTTGCCAAAGCTGTTCCTTCTGATGAACAAAATATAATGCAACTGTTTTTTCTATATGGACAAAACTCTTTGTTCTCTGTTAATCCGGTTATGTATTGATATGACTCACCGCTACTACAAATTTTTTGAAAAACAGTTCAAAAAATGCAATCTAGTTCAGTGACTAATTTTAAGCAAAAGGACACTGAATAGCCTAGCTAAATGCAACTGTAAATCCTCAGCCAATGAGAGTGGAAAATACTCCTTCAACACCAAGTCCAATGCTATCCAGGCACTCACAGAAGAGATTCTCTGTGACTGGATGGCCTGCCTACAGATTACTGAAATTTCTGATATTTTCATCACTAAGTGATTCAGGCTTTACATATGAAGATGAGCTCAAAGACGAACCACATCCCCATTGAGACTCCTGCTTTAGCTCCACTGGTATCACAAAGTATGGAAGAATGGTTACTTTCCCCAGGGCTCAGTGCAAGGTTCAGTCCCCAGGGCTCAGTGCTAGGTCCAGTCCTGTTCAATGTCTTCATCAATGACCTAGATGAAGGCATTGAGGGTACCCTTAGCAAGTTTGCAGATGACACAAAGCTGTGTGCAAGTGTTGATCTGCTGGAGGGTAGGGAGGCTCTGCAAAGGGACCTAAACAGTCTGGACAGCTGGGCAGTGTCCAATGGCATGAGGTTTAACACGGCCAAATGCCAGGTCCTGCACTTGGGGCACAACAACCCTATGCAGAACTACAGACTGGGAGAAGCCTGGCTGGAAAACTGCCAGGAGGAGAGGGACCTGGGGGTGTTGGTCGACAGCCGACTGAACATGAGCCAGCAGTGTGCCCAGGTGGCCAAGAAGGCCAATGGCATCCTGTCTTGGATCAGAAATGGTGTGACCAGCAGGTCCAGGGAGGTGATTCTCCCTCTGTACTCAGCACTGGTGAGGCCGCTCCTTGAATATTGTGTTCAGTTCTGGGCCCCTCACCACAAGAAGGATGTTGAGGCTCTGGAGCAAGTCCAGAGAAGAGCAACGAGGCTGGTGAAGGGGCTGGAGAACAGATCCTATGAGGAGCGGCTGAGAGAGCTGGGGTTGTTTAGCCTGGAGAAGAGGAGGCTGAGAGGAGACCTCATTACTTTCTACAACTGCCTGAAAGGAGGTTGTAGAGAGGAGGGAGCTGGCCTCTTCTCCCAAGTGACAGGGGACAGGACAAGAGGGAATGGCCTCAAGCTCCGCCAGGGGAGATTTAGGTTAGAGATTAGGAGGAGGTTTTTCACAGAAAGGATCACTGGGCATTGGAATAGGCTGCCCAGGGAAGTGGTTGATTCACCTTCCCTGGAGGTGTTTAAGGCACGGGTGGATGAGGTCTTGAGGGACTTGGTTTAGTGTTTTATAGGAATGGTTGGACTAGAAGATTCGATGGTTCCCTTCTATGATTTACAGGCCCAAGCTGCATTATCTGAGCTTTGAATACATGAAGAAAAATGAGAAAAGCAATGAGATTTTTTAATAAATCAAGTTTACCTATACTGGTCTTCTAGACGACCAATAAACAAGAGCTGCAATGGTTAATCCTAGATGATATCAAAGGAATTTCAGTTCAGTTCAATCCTTTTAATTTGCAACCTTTGGCATTCAGCCAAACAGTTGTGACTTAATAGGATCTGCAAGTTAAAATTAAAATCCTGCATGCCTGTCTGTTTCAGTTCTTATCCCACACTTCCTCTTTGAGTAAAACAATCCATTATTACTGCTGTATCCAGAGCCTATATTTTGTCTCTGGTCTCCTGTAACTTGTGTCAATCCCTTCTTAAGAACGACCCAAACAGACTATACTATAACTACTTGAGAATACTTATATATATATATTCTTTTAAGTTTCCAAAGAACTTTGGTTCAGGATCTTAGAAGCAAAAAAGAGACAATACACAACCTCAGCATACACAGAGACAGAGCCTTGGAGATACATGGAAGACATTATATACTGTGTGCTTGAAAAGAGTTAAAAGCACCTTAAAGAAAGCATAGCTGAAAGGTCCGATTTAGAATTGTTTTGCTGGGGGTTTTTTGGGCTTATTTTCGTTGTTTTTTTTTTTTTTTTTTTTTGGTTTAAGATACTTCATTCCCACACTTCAAATAATAAAGTATGAGATTTTGATACCTTTCAGCTGAGGAATTAAAAATAACAAACAAGTGCTGTGTTTGTATGTCACTTTCATTATATGGAAATTTAAAAAATATGTTGTGTAGCACAGGCTAGCACTTACAAAAAAATACTTATTTGCACTATAACTACTGAGGACTTCTCTGAAAGACATTAAAGGTAATAGTTTCAATCACAGATCAACTGTGAGTTCTTCTTTCACTTATCCATTACATTCCTTTTCTTCTTTTCGGATTTTATTTCCTTCATCTTATTTCCCTCTTCACAAGATGGGGGTCCCATCACTCTCAGAAGAGCTTGTAACTGAAATACTTTTCCGCTTTGTACTCTCCAGTAAACAAAACAAAGATCAGTTATAAATTGTGAAGTGCTGAGACTCATGTTTCAAAAAACTTGTGGTTCAGTAGTTCTTCAGTATACATGTAACATTTATTATTCCCCATGAATGCTGTGTAAGAAAAAATTCAGCAAATGTGTTAGAAATTCTTATTTTAAGATTATCCTAGGGGTAAAATAATAAATTTTTATCCTTGGTTACTTTTCTGCTTTAGTGGAGTGCTCCCACTGTGATCTGCATAAGACATTTCACAAGACATTTATCTACAACAGAAAGGAACAGAAAGAAATTCAGGCAGAGTGATTAAACCTGATGTCTCCTTTCTACAGACACGTGCACAGGCTTAATCAATCTGACGCCAGCAGTCTCCACTTTCGCATTGCCTGCTGGTTTCATGCCTGACAGATTCCACCTACTGTACATCTTTGTAGGCAGAATAAAGATGTGAGATAAAGAAATTGAAGTGAGCCAACAGAGCAGACTGCATAAATTGCATGCCACTAGTCTAAGCTGCATGAGGCTCTGATCTGTTTGACTATTGCTGTCTCAGCCACCCTGTAGTGCAAATAGAGTGTTTATGAAGAGTATATGTTTGTTTTTGAAAGCCAAAGCTTGCAAAAAGTTAGGCTACTCTGCTTTTTTCCAAACCATGAAGGGTAATGCTTTAACATTAAAGAGTCTGCCTCTGTTAAGTGTTGAGCTGCTCATCTACACATACTATATTAGTCAAATAGGAAACATATTGTGGTAATAGAGGTTCTTATGAAAATTTACCAATATATCTTAGGCACACTGACATAAGAGGATTCTTTTAAGCAACACCTATTAGACTTGCTATATGAAAGTAATGACTGTTTCAGCCCAGAATTTTCCTAAAGGATAAAAAACAAACCAAAACCCTGTAACTAAATCCCTAGCATTCCCTCTCCCCAGTGAAAAATAATAAATTGCTCTGGGCTTTATAATTCTTCCCTGAGGGTAATATTGGACTCTCCCCCAAATTAAAGCATCCCTTGAGGATAAAATGCTAGGACAGTAAGTATTTTTTTATGAGAGAAGACTGACCTGCCAGCTGTCTTAAACTGAAATCCAGGGGAAAAAGAAAATTCCATTTCTTCTTCCTATCTATGTATAATTTAATATTTAAAGGCCTCAATAAGGGACGATATCAGTGCACAAGATGCAAAGAAAGGCACTGAAGAAAATGAATGACTGTGGGAAAATTTAAACAGCTCAGATAATATATTTATAACCTAAAAAGCTTAAAAAAAATTCCAACAGTCAGAATAATAGATAAGTAAGAAAATTACTTCAAGAGAAATTCCAAATGTGTATCTGACATTAAAAAGCATTCCTTTATAATGATATAAATTACAGAGCCATGTTTAACTAATTGTAGTAAGTATCTGAATGACAGATCTATTGGGAAAAAACATATTGACAACAACAGATCACAGACCAAGCTGTTATAGGTCAGCCATATTCCCAATTGTGTGGGTCAGCATCAGGGAATTCTAATTTGCTACAGTTTCATAATAAAAATTGTAATAAAATACTGAACGAGAAAAGTTATTTTCAAACAGATATGTAATAAATTGTAAATACCTTTATGGCTGGGAATTTCCCTTTCATTTCATGAGAGAACATGGGCACGTAAGTGTGATCTATGCTTGATGATAAGACATATGGGGTGCCCTTAATTTGGGAAAAGTGGGATAAAGAAAAAGGTTTCTCAGAATTGTAGAGCTTCACAAACAATGCTGGTATAAAAGAGATCAAACACAAGTGGAGAAAGATAAGAACAACAGGGTGTCTTTACCGCAGTGTTTTTATAGTGGTCATATGGAAAGAGTGGGATGGACAATCCTGTCCTAACAAAACCCAACAAAAGGTTCATTTGAATTCTGTCTGTTAAGATTTCATAAATATTTAAAAGGACAAAGTCAAAGTGTGTACTGTAGACCTAAAAAACTGATACCATGTCGTCTGTGTTCTGCTCTTATGAGTAGGTAGTCAAGAGGATTCTTGTAAATCAAAGTATTCTTCCTACATTTCTAGCTGAGTGAGGACAGATACCCAGGGAAAAATGTGACATGTAAATGTCTATGACTGGGATGCCTACCCACCACCACAGACAACTCAAGCATCCTCTGAGTCTTCTTTAAGGTACCTTTCTCAAGTGCTAGTGGGGTTTTTTTCATACTAGGAGAAATATACTTTCAAAACTATTCCATTTTTAATAAAATACTACTATCATCCATTAGGTTTGACCACTGTATATTCCAGCAGACTAAAGAATGCAGGAAGGCATAAAATTCCACCTAAAATATTTTGAATGCCACTATATGCAAACAGGAAATAAAGCTATTCCCTTACTTTTTTTCTCAGGTCTCAGTTACACAGCTGAGTCCTACGGTTTACAAATTCCTATTTCTGCCTGATGCTACCATTGAGTAATAGTCCTGGATTTGAGACACTGGAATCTATTTTATGTTACCCATAAAATACCTCTGCTAATTACATTGATCTAATTGAGAGTTACCACAACTGGATCAAGAGAGAAAGCACAAGCACAAAAAGCAAGAGAGTTCCAAGTTTCCACTGATGTTTTCAATAATTAGATGAACAGGAAGCTAAATCTCAAAAAACAAAATAAGTTCTGTTTAAAGAATGATGCTGTCACCTTGTTAACCGACTTTCAGGAAACTGCTTTTGTGTAAGGAGGAGGAGAGATTATTTTCTTTCTAGTTAAGAACTGGGGAGTCACTATTGTTGGGGCTGCCTAGAAGTAATCACTACATGCATCCTTCTGCTTTCTTGAAGGTTTATTTCCCCAGGAACATGCTTCTCGCAGACCTACTACCCTTTGCTCCTGAGACACCCTTTTACTCACTATTCTTGTTGGTCAAGTTCTTTCATAACTGGCTCAAAATATATGATGGAAAAGACAGAGACCCTACTCTGGATCCCTCCAAACCCTTCTCCATGGAATCAAGGCAGTTCCACTTGGATCTGCATCACCCCACAACAGTCAAGATTTAAGTCTGGCATTTCTGAAAGCTGTCTCGGTTATGGAAATTCTTCTTTAAAAAGAACAAACAAAAGGGAGGGAGAAAGAAAGCTCACTGTGCAGCAGAAACAAAATACCTAAGTCAAACAGGCTCAAGGCTGAGGCATGTGATTTAATTGGGGGGGTGTATTTAGGCTAACAGGAAATGCCACTGATAAGAAGTTAAGGACTAAATGGACAAGGGATTTCAAATTCTTTGATAGGCCTGTGAGGCAGAAGTCCTCTACCAGTCTGTGCTGCAACAGTAGTTAATTATGGATTTATATATGTGGAGGAAAAGCTTGATAGTTATCTGTAATAAGCTTAAATTGGAGAGAGACAACCTGAGGTCAGAGAAGTTATTAGTCTGCTACAGAAAGCTTCTGTGAATCCAGAAAAATGTGAGGAGGTCGAGGAAGACAAAGAAGCTCCACACCCACTACCCCTTGCTTCCCAAGCTGAAGTAGCACTCTCTTCATTATCCTTACGTCCTAGCTGCATGCAAAAATCAAGGTATTTTCCTTTTATGATATTTTAATAGTAGTAATTTTACTTCCACCTTTTCTGTTCAAAATACTTTAAGAACCACTTTGTTACTATGCTGACATGAAGTCACAAATAAAGTAGTCACCTAGTTTCTAGAGATGGAAATTGTCTTTCTCATGTGCAGAAAAAAGGGTGCTTGGAGACCAAAAGCAACACTTCTCACACATGCAAGCAACCAATGTGCTACCTGAATGAGCTTCTACTACTCTGCCTAAAGATGGGGGTCACAGTTTAAGAGAGATCCAGCTGTGACAGAAAAGTCTTAAAAAAGCTCTGTAGGTAGAGGACTGAATACCAGTTTCCTATGTTGTCATAAACATAAGGTATCTATGAATGAACAAATTATTTACCCTGGGGCTCTCTAATTTAATTTGCTATATGCATTTTAAATCAAATTAAAAATCTTGCCTTTCCAAAAAGTTACTTCACTGTGTTTTCAAAGATGCAGTTTGATCAGCTGAGTTTGATTTCACCAGAGGCCTACATCATACACATTGTGCCTACCAAACCTTTACCAAAAAAACACTGTGTATATGTGCCTATTCCAAAAGAGGGGGGAAAAAAAAAAACAAACCAAAACTGGTGTTCCTGGCTTCTGATGTTTGATACTCTGCACAGTTTGAAGTATAATTCACTTGCCCACTGAGAGATTTTAAATCCAAGAAGGTCTCACTAACTTCATGCAAAGATCTGAGAATACACAGATCCCAATCTGGAATGACACAGTCCTTGTTGTATACAAATCCCAAACCATTGCACCACAGGAACTGAAGCATGGGCTTCAGGCTTGCCTGAGAGCACCCTTGCCTGAGAGCACCAAGAGGTTTTCTGAGACATGCTGTTGTGCAAACCACATGTGACTACATGGTTGCTTCTTATCTTAGGATCTGCACTTGATAGAGCCTCTGTATAGATGAGAATTTTTGTCCATAAACTTCAAACAAAGAAATGATGGGAGGAAGTTAAACAAAGTTTTCAAGGGAGGAAGTTAAAAAAAAAACTAGTAACAAAATTTCTGGGATAATTGACCTGTTACCTTATTTTTTTTCTGTTTGGCCAACTTTTTTAATAGGCTTCCCAGTGCAGGGCAGAAAGTACCTTTAATGACACAGATGTAACAAAAGAAATGACATTAAACTATTTTTTGACATACCGTATTATTTCTGTTTCCAGAGTTATTACTTCATTGTCTGGTTTCTTCTTGAAACTCCAGTTCCTGATATCATATAATTGCCTTTATAAAATACCAGAAAAGGCTGAAGATAAAATAACATATGTACTGGTGAAGTGCATGACACAAAGAGAAGATGCCCATGGATACTAGTTAAATCAGCTTCTAAACTGCTAGGATTCGAGTCAGCTCTGATCCAAAAGCTCTTTGACTAATGTAACACTGAACAGGAGTGCACAACCCCAGCAACATGAAAGGTCTCACAGACTGGGTTCAACACTGTTCTTGTCCTTCAATGTATTACACATAGAAACAGTACTACGTTCTATCACTATTTAGAGCTATGAGTGCTTGGATCACATTGTGATTTTGATAATGGTAATGCAAAATTCTGAAGTGCCAAGGCTGAATACTCGAAATACTCAGGCAATACTAGGACCTATTCTTGCCTAAATACAGAAAAAACTTGAGGAGGCAGACCTCTGTTTCATGCTGAGCTTAGAGATGTTTATGTTGAGGATAAATACTGCCTTGCCATAGGAACCAGACTGCCTGCATATCCACCACTACAGGGAAGACAAAAGTGTGACCACTGTGACTCATTCAGTCCTTTTTGTCTGGTTTGTATCTGTGCACAACAACCTTAATTATTACCAACTGGAAGGGGTGGTTTTATTAGAAAATGCAGGGGAGCAGGATATAAACTTTTCCTCTGCAGATCCCTGCTAATTGCTCTTTAGAATTTTCCTTTCCACAGGGAAAAGTGGTGCACTCCTCTTTCCCTTTTAGTGCAGGCCACAATTTCAATTTGAGTTATGAGTGGGATAAAATACATCTTTACATAAGCAGGTGAGTAGAAATAACTGAAGAGTCTAGTTCTATGAGCCAAAAATTTCAGAGCAGTGAGACTGCAAGAATACGTGCTTCCATTAGAAACATGTGTGCTGAATATTAGGCAAAATACTTTTGCTACCAATACTGCCAGACACTTAAAATCAACCTTTCATATTAAGATCATTAAGCTAAATGAGGATGATGCTAAAGACACAATTCCTAACATGAACAAGTATTTGTGTAACCTATAAGCCTAGATTCTTATTTCCCTGTAGCAAGCTGTTTATATAGTGAGGGAAAACATTTCATTTCAGGAAATATCTAGGCTTATAAAATCCTTCAACTGAGACTCATATTACATGTTGATTTCATCTGTCACTAAGAAACTATACCAAGGTTTGTGCAAATCTACTTATAAACCCTATAATTCTCATGATTGATAGCATTTAAAATTTAGTCCATTTAAAGCATTTCACAATTCTTTTGAAAGATATGGTAAGAGTGAATAACGTTAATAAAATACCTGCTTCTACCTTTGATTTACAGAAATCAATGCTAAGGTAGGTGTGTTCTGTTGCATTGTGGACTGTAGTACTTCTTTTTGGATGAAACAGATGTCATCAGTAATAAAAGACACTTAACACATTTGTAAAGATGTCTGGATTTTTTTTTTTTTTTGTGCCAGGAACCAACACCAGATTTCCACCACTCTTAAGACAAGTATATAATATGTTGCTTCTGATCTTTTTACTGCATTTGTATTTCATTACACATCTGAATACTCCCAGTGCCAGTATGCACTTCTGACACTCAACCACAGAAACAGAACAAACAAAACTCAAAAATAAGGTTTTAACCAAAAAAAGTACTACTTCCTGAAGCATTTAATATTTCCTGCATGATTTCTCAGTCAAGTAATGATGAGATTTAGCTTTACTTAGCTTGTGATACCTGATAAAATACAGCCAATGGTGCGGTATTGATGTTAGATAAGGAACCTTTAGTTTTGGTGAAATCATGTCCTTTTCTTTAGCACATCTATGGCTAAAGAAAACAAGAGCAAAGAAAAGCAACTAGAAGTGTTTTACAGCTGAGTGAGAATGAAAAAACTTAACCTCTAGCATATTTTTCTGGAAAGTTATATACCAATGACAACCAGGCTTGTAATAAATTCACAATAGCACTAATACTAAGAAATGGTGTCTACTGTAATTGCAAACCAAAATTGCTAAAAAGCAGCACACACAAAATCTGAGAAATTTAATAAAAATTACAGATGAATTTACAGAGCTTATTTGGCTTTGTTCTACCATACACTGTTCTCCAATTTAATTAAGAAAAAAAGTCAGAGTGCAGTTGGTGAGTCAAGTCTTTGATCTCACTTAAATCTTCAAGCTAATCTTGTCATCATAGTATTTTCTTATGACTGTTCTAATTTCTGAGTTATGATATTATGATTTTTGCTACTTTAAGCCATCCTTTCAAAGAATATATTTGGATTATCTATAGGTTATAAACACTTGCTCAAATTTAGGAAATGTCTGTGCAATTGTAACCAAGCAAATTTCTTCTTGCAGAAATATGTTTTAATCAAAAATAGAAATATCTGTAATCCAGCCCATTATGAGAAAGAACACAAAACGATTAGCATAAAAACTGTCATACAGATAGAGGATTTATGATTAAGATTGCATAGTATTTCCCTTTACAATACAGTAGTTTTATTAACTTGCAACTTTTACAGATTTGCAAAAATTATTCAATAGTTTTTGAGAATTTCAGGAGAAATTAAACATTTTTGCCCATGTAACAAACAAAAGCACTTTTTTTAAAAAGGATCCCTCTGTCCAGTCAGTGTCAGTCAAAAAATAGTTCTCTTGTTGAAAGCAAAAATCAAATTCTTGACAGAACCTTCTCAATACTCTCTGCATAGTGCTTTTTGCTGCTTCCAAGAAAACATTCAAGCTTGACCCAGCTGAAGTTGGGTCACCTCCAACCTGGTGTAATTTTTCAGCTGCAGCATGACAAATGTCACAATCACGTCAGCATTATAAGACAAACTCAACACTATAAATATTTGATTTTAAAATCCTCATCTAAATACATATTTTAATGAAAAAGAGTCATGTACTAATTCAGAACCAATTATTCAGAATTGCAGCTTTAAAATGTTGAGGTTAAAAGACTGGATATTTCTTCCTACAAAAATCAACCTGATCTTTTTCTTTCTCTACCTAAACATTACATAGACACAAAATATTTCAGTTAACAGTATAGAAATACTTTCGGCTATACATTTCAATGACTTTATCTAGGCCATTAGGAGCTAGATCACATTACTGTAAATTTCCAAGCTATAGAAAAATGTAATGCATTTAAGAAGCTTAAATGCTTAAGAGCTCATTCTTTCACAAGTCAGTATTTGTCAATTATTGCCTGAAGTTTTAATGCATTTAGTGATACCACACTCTTAATGAAAAATCATTAATGTATGCAAATTCATTTTTTCCTGAAGGGGGTCATAATTTAGTATCCTTATATTTTTTTTCTCTTTATTAAAGATGGCGCAACAATATGAATCCTAATGCATCTAGTTTACATAGACTGTAGTTTTCCTAGGGAATAGAATGTGAAGCATTTGGGGGTCTCTTGCCCCTACAAAAGTATGGTAACAATATCCCATTTTCCTTCTGGAATGTAGTCAGTTTTCAACAATAAAATGGGATGTAAACAATGTATTAGTTTTATGGGCCTGTTCCACTGCTATATACAAGGATGCACGTTCTGTTCACACTATGTTAAAAATATGGTCCTAGTGTTGAAACAGAGCAAATCTTCTGGATTAGGCAACCTATACCTGCCACATAGCCAAAACAGTGGGCAAGCAGCCACAAGGAGCTGCAATAAGCAGAATCACCCTGAAGGCTGGAAGATAGGACAGTTTCCCAGTCTAACCTCTTATTCAAAATACATCAAGTTTGTCAGGGCCTTGCTCACTCGAGAAGTGAATGTCTCTAGGGATGGAGATTGCACATCTTTTATGGATGCCTGTCCCAGGGCACAATCACCCTCACTATGAAGAGCTTCTTCCTCCGGCATATTCGGAAATTCCTTCGGCTACAAGGTGCCTGCTGTGATTTGGTTTTTATGTTGTGCACCCCCAAGAAGTGTTCAGCTATACCCACACAGTGATTTCTCTTAGCATCCTAAACAACTTCTGGTCAGCAGTCGAAACAGCCATTTCATATCTAATGCCATTTACATTACTACCAAGACAGTCAACACCTACGTATGCTATAAAATGTAATATTCAGTGATACTTGCTCTCTTGTCATAAAACACAGATGCTGCATGAGGTTACTCTAATGATACCACTTGAAGCAGACACTACTTGAATTGAAAGCTCATTTCTTTCTCAAAAGGTTATTTTTTAGTAAAGCAATTCTGTGAAATTAACCCAGTGAAAAAGAACTCTGCTTAAATGAAACTTCCTTTGACACAGGAGTATGTGGAGGTCATATATAGATCTCTTTCTAAATGTGTGTGCTTGAGGAGGTGAACAGTAAAATATAGGAGTTTCCATTGTAACTGAGGACAGACAAAAATATTTATTATGAGCATCAGCTGCATAGATAGATACAGCAACATCACTTTTGTATGCCTCAGAAAAGGAACTGCCAGCATACCGGTCTGACTATAAAACTAATACTTCATCTAGAGTAAGGGAGGCTGATATCCCCTTCCATTAATGTTTGCTTATTTTTAGGATATGTAAGTCCTCAGTAAGACATCCTTCAGTTGTTTTCACTTAACCAATGTATTTCTACCATTCCATCCATGCCGTTTCATATATGTTGTAATGAGAGGTCATGAGGGCACTATAAAACTGAATCAGGATTAGGATGCCTTGAACAAGGGAAAATATTGATAAAGCAAGATAAGAAATACACCTTCAACTACTAAGTGAAGGGAACTAGAAAAACACCACATTATGCTAAAAAGAATATTTTTGCCTCCAACAGCTGCAAATTTTCAAGTGAAGTAATGCTGGAAGAGAGTATCATAGTAATGCTTTTATCAGCTTACACGAATAACTACTCCTTCAACAGTGATTAGGCTGTTGCAGTGTAGGTGTGCTGGCAAGAGGATTAGTGGAAGCAGCTAGTATTTGGAAAAGACATGTATGCAGACAACTGTTCAGACAGACAGACATTTCAATTTCTTTAGCTAGCCTACTCCAGATTATTTTTTTTAAATAAACAGTGGTTTATAACAAAGTTAAAAAGCTCTAAATTATAATAAACTGTGATAGCTAATTTGATTAAACAAAAACTGGTTATGATGAATGCTTAGTTACAGAAGTAAAAAAGAAAATAATATAGTATTCTTTCTGAAATAGATTTATATTAATTTTGAACATAAAATATTTTCCAGAGAATTATAAATCAGAGACACAACCAGCAGAAATAAAAATAAAGAAAACATTTATATATAGTAATTGTCATCTCTGAAACACTGTAGTCACAGTATATCTTACCCTAAGAGCACAAAAAGCAGGCAAGACTGTAGTCTTCTGATCTGCAGTGCTAGCAGGGATCATGCATATACCTTTTTGTTCCTGTATAAAGGTCCAAAAACCATTTTGCACATTTCTGTCATAACTCTCAGCATTATAAGTTTAACTCTTTTTCCTAAAGTATACTAAAAGTTAAATTAAAGAATGATTTTAATTAAATAAAGAGCAATTCATTCCTGCAAGTGTATGCAGTTGTGTGTCTCTTTGTGGGACGAATTTGTCAGTCTAAATCAGTGTATTCATATATATTGCTCTCATCAGGACTGAACATCTCTTTTTTAATGTCAGCATCAAGGTCTTCTTATATTTCAAGACCACAATATTTAACTGTGGTCAAGGTACTGTAGTAAATTATTGCTTTGTGCCATAGCTGAAATCTGCTTTGATATTTTGAGAAAGACAATTACTCTTATCTAGAAAATCACTTTATGATCCACTTAAGGACTAAAATTTTTGTCCTGTCATAGTCACAGATCAAATAAGAAAACCACACAATATGTCGGAAGAAGGCTAGTGGTTTAATTAAGTTATATTCTGAGATTGCCAATAGGGTGGATGGACAACATGATTTTAACATAACCTCTTCAAAAGGAAGTCATGACACTAAACTCACTGAGAATCCACACTGAGATGATAGTAGTAAGAAAACATTATCAAAGTATACTTGCTTTATTCAGCAATGCAAAATTTACTTTACTGGAAGCCTTAGCAGGACAATACCGACAGTAAAATACACATCTGAATTATTGTCCCTTGAGCAGTCTCGGCACTGTAAAATATTAGAAGAACAGCCAAACTATCATTATATGGCAATCATAATTCAAAACTTAATCAGAAACATAAACTTTAGACTACAATCTTATCATCTTCTGTATGTGATTGATTTAGGTATCATGGCAACCGAGATATACACAGCCCCAGCACAATATTTCAAAGAAATGCTCAAAACAATCTGGAGACAGAGTGTATCCAGTTAATTTGCCACAGGGTCTGAGTATGACAGCTCGCTCAGTACTTGAAAGGATACTCTTGAACTGATTATTGTGCTTTTCCTGTGGCAAAAAGTATTCAAACACCTGCTGACTCTCACCAGTTCTTAAAATGACATGAAACAATTTGATTCTGGTAGGAGAGCCAATGACAAAGTGTTGGCAAGTTCTGAAGATGATCATTTTTGGTACTTCCCCCAGCTAATCCTACCAATCTGGCTAGGAATATGACATGAAAACTTTCTCCCCCCACCAACTCACACAACATGCAGGGCAGATTGGTGCTTAGATGTATGTGAAGAGAACCACAATCTACCAAACAGAGCCACTGTAGATCACTCACTGCAATGATCCCTATCTAGCAGTGACCAAGCCCTGAAGAGAAAGGCACCTGTTTTTTGTCAAGCGTTATACAGCAGTCTTGGAAGGAAAATTTTTACAAACAAAATATGTAAAATCACGTCCAGCAGAGACGTAGGAGTACAATTCTTACAGATTTGTTATGTCTTAAGTACTGACATATTACCTAAGCACCAAGTGGATGGAAGTATCCTCTGCATTCAGAAAACAATGAGGCCATTGGCATGAAGAACACAGACAAAAAAAAAAATCTGCTGTTCTATTTTGTTAAACCTTTACCTACAAACAAACGCCAGCAAGTTTGCTGTATTTCTGTGATTATACTGAGAATCGATGGCTATGTTCCAGTGTGTTTTCCCAAGCATCCGTATTATAAATGTTTCCTTTGAATACACGCACAGAGAGATCATAAGGGCTGCTCCAGCATTCCCATGGGAATGTTTAAACTCGTGAACCAATTGTTTTCATTGGTTGTGCTAAATTGCAGTTTATTTTTTTTAAAATTAAGTGCAATTCACAACCCACATTATTACTGCTATTTTGTAAAAAATATGTGGATTCAAGAAAGTAAAAATGGAATTGGTCCTAAGGGTTTGTAGTTAATGGTTGAGGGCCATAGAGCAGCACTGTTATTGGTTCACAGATGGATAGCTAAAGCACTTACTCTGAAGGCTAGCAGTGGTTAAATGTTTAAACAAACAACTTCTAGAAGTAATTGACAGTTCAATCACTTTTACTTCTGGATAATATCAACTCTCTCAATTTCAGTGTTTCAGACTGTCTTTGCAGACACTGCTGGTACTAGATTTGTTATTTTCTGAGGCACTTGGATCCCTTATTATCAGTCAGCCTAATCATTTTTTTGGCTTTGTTTGCAATCTATATTATCATATTGAAGTATTATCTCCATTTTGTATACCATCAGGTAAATACGAGTGCGTTTTTATGGTTACTTGGAAATAAAATAATATGATGCTTGAAAGGCTAACCCAATTCTTAGCTCTCTGTTGTGAGGCAATTAAAGTGATCATACACTGCATAATTTTATGTCTTTGTCAGTTTTCCACCTTAATATGTCTGAGATAGACTACTGAAGTCAGTTTGACAGAGGAGTAATGATCAATTACATTTTGTTCTAATAAACTTAATGAAAGAAAGAGGCAAAGAAGATAAATAAAAGGGCCCCCATTAGTGGTGCCCCAGGAATAAGGAAAGACTGAAATATAAGCTCCCTTTTTATTAGACACTAGAGAATCCAAGCACACAAGGGACCCTGTAAATACCCCAGCTGTAGGAAAACCTTCAATTGGAACTTTGATTTTACTGGGCATCAGAGTTCAACCACGAAACTCAAATCCATAGTGAACCAGGCTTCATTAGTTTCACCGCTCACAGGCAATATGTTAATAGATAGAGATATATTACAGATTTCATTCCATTTTATTCCAAATCATGTGTACATGCAAATGCCAACGAATACAATCAGCATGCACACAGCCTACAGGAGATACCGTCTACTTGCAAGAACAAAGCACTACAAATTAGGAAACTGGCACTCTTTCCAATTCTTTTGCTAGGCTTCAATGTGTGATCTCAGAAAAAAAATCAAACATTCTCATGGTTCTGGCTTCCTTTATCCATATATATGTATCTTTACACAGAAAGAGAGGAAGTTTGGTAGTGCTAATAATATGAGTTTACTCATTTTCCTAACAAACACACCTGACTCTCAGACATCTGTATGATAATATTAATTTTTATTTCTACAGCAATTTAATTTCTTTAGCTGTTGAAGGCCTATCTCAAATACAAAACAATAACAAAACCAAACGAAAACCCAAACAACAACAACTCCCCTCCTCTCAGGTTTCTACCTTGTTTGACCTCTGTGCCAGAATGTTTGAATCCCAAGTTCCTTCCTACTCAACTTTTCCCATCAGTGTTTTATGTTCACCTCTATTAGTCCACACCCTCCAAGTCCAGACTCCCTCTATTCCACAGACCTTCTCAGTGTCTCAAGGCTCTGGTCTACCAAAACCATGAACTTCCTGATTTCCTGTTTGATCTCTCCCAACTTGGGAATCCCTTGTATTTCCCTCATTCTCACCAAGTTCCTTTCCACCCCCTATCTCAGCTGTCCCTACTATCTGAGAAGCCAGTCCAGCACAGCAAAAGAACCACCATTACTATAAAGGGATGGGATGCATCTTCTTCTGAGCACCATTTCCACCCTCAGCAGCCATAACATATCTACAGAGATGTGCACCATGCTCACAGTGGCCACTGGCACCCTGTACATATCTTGGAGGCATTTAGTTCATGACAGTCACAAGAGCAGGTGGTCCTGCCTTGCACACAGCTAAATAAATTAAGCTACAAATCTCTACATATGGACCACTAGGCAGCCAGAGGCCCCCCTCACGTAAGGTGAACATAGATGAAATGGCAGTTTTTGATCTGACATAGTCGGAACAAGATCTGGTAAAATAACAGCTTATGTGAGGTTGGATACCAGGATCTTCTTTAACTAGAACTGCAGCCTGTGTTGTGACAGCCAAAAGCACTGGCTAGAAATTTTAAGAAGAGGTGTCTACTGGACCCAAAGTCACACTAAGCCTAAATCTTCTAGCATTCTTCTTTCCAGCAATAGCTGGAATAAATAGACTTGATTGTAACTTTCTCCTACATGAAAGTAAAGATGGATGCACATTAAATTTCCTCACCTCACACATCTCCAGCATGCAGAAAAATCTATAGGATGCAGATGAGTGTGTCAGAAGCTCCTGTTTATTTTCTTTCTCCTTTATAAAAGAACTGATTTATCAAACTGTGGGCCTTCCCATTTTGGTTTCCAGAGTGAGAATGACTTATTTTATTTTACATACCTTCAGCAGACCGTACTATACCTAGCTAGAAAGGTTATCCAAATCAAATCTATTGTCTATATTGAAAGGCAAAGGTCACTGTGAATGCATCAAAAGAGTATTATTATTGTGGCCCCTACACAACCTAGTTAGCCAAGTCATGTTTTAAAGGACACATGAGACAGATTGCAAAAGAAAGCAAACAATGTTTTCGGGGTTTTGATTTAAACCATCAATTGCTCCTCAACAATGCACTCCAAAATACAGCAGCTCAACTGAATCATATGTAGTGTCACTGTATATTTATAATAAAATAGTTCTGGTGGAATCTAACTTGGAAACAGATAATATTATGGATAGAATGATGTTTCAAGCCTCTCCTTGGCTCCATCTGAGTTACATATACCTTGTAAAAAATCTTTACAAACACAAGAAAGGATTCAAACGTTGCTGCAGCATTTTGTTAAAAAATAGAAGTCAATGCAACTGCCAAAAAGAACTGTCTTGGCAAGGGTAATTTATTGCTGCCTTTTTTTATCCTTCTTTAATCACAATCAATCTCTGGGAAGAGCTCACTGTGAGGAAAAAAGTGCTTAGAGATCAAAATGTAACATGGATTTGATTTCAGTTATTTGGCCTTCACACTATTAAACAGATGGGCAAAAACAAAAATAAGGGGCTCATGTTCATTTTTTCATTAGTCATAACATTGACCTTTCCTCTTCTCACAAGATAATATCCTGACAAACTTGGAAGAATGTAGGTATGACCTGAGTAGGTGCACAAACACAGAGAAAATAATGTGAATGCGGACTCACTCTACATGGGATTTAGGTGTGCATTGCACAACACAGTAGATCTATCAGGTACAATTTCTACCCACTGTCTTGTAAGGCTATTACTAATGCCCTTATTTCAAATGAGGGATTGCACTTCCCTGGCTTACGCCTTAAGACAGCAGGGGTCATGTTGCTTCAAATGACAAGAAGAGTTAGAATCATAGAATAATTTGGGTTGGAAGGGACCTTCAAGATCATCTAGGTCCAGCCCCCCTAACATGCCTAAGGCCCCATCCAATCTGGCCTTGAATATTTTCAGGGATAGGGCAGCCACCACCTCCCTGGGCAATCTGTGCCAGTGCCTCACCACTCCCATCATGAAGAAATTCCTCATTATGTTTAGTCTAAATATGCCCCTCTCCAGTTTACAGCCATTGTCCCTAGTACTATCACTACAAGTCTTTGTAAACAGTCCTTCCTCATTTTTCCTTTAGCCTGTTAAGGTACTGGAAGGTCGCTATAAGGTCTCCCCAGAGCTGTTTTCTTCTCCAGGCTGAACAAACCCAACTGTCTCAGCCTTTCAGTTCCTCATAAAAATCAAATAATGCTGGACCACAGAGGGAAAGGAATGATTCTGAATTTACTCTTAGAATGTAATGAATTTTAATGTTTAGATAGTACTTGATGGTAGAAACATGTTTAGCTTGTTTTGGTTTTTTTTTGCTGTGAACAGGATTAGCATTTAAAATTCTGTCTTTTCTGGCACTTATTAATAAATGTAATGCTTCACAATTTTTATGTAATGAAGACTTTCATCATAGGTGGAGGAAATTATTTCAAAATGCCTTCATATTGCCACCTGTATGACCAACACAAGAACAAATAATATAGATCAAAGAATAGAAGAAAAACAGAGTTCAATAAATATTGTTCTCAAACCACTAAAGGGTAATTATAAAGAACCATTAAACTAACAATATTACAACAGCATCATTTTTAAATAGATAGGCAGAAATACAAGTTATAAAATAAAATTTTGGTTTTACAACTTCATTTTTTTATTGTTCTTTTGTTAAAGCGGTAGTCAAAATTCTTCTTGGGAGTGTCTCCATGTAATGCAAGGGAATTACAGTAGGGGATATATTTAAGTTTCTGGCAAGTAATCATTTCAAAAATCATAATATGACAACAAGAGCTTTACAAAGCTAAATAATTTCATGTCTCAAATGCCTTTCTCTACCAATTTTCCAGCTCCTTTGAAGAGACATACCCAATTGAAATGCAATGCAGTTTAATGGACTATAAAAGTGTAGCAACATATTAGAAGTCACATAGACAACTTTTACTACAAAGGCAGACAATTATACAAGAACCTTATGAAAATAACTCTCTTAAAAAACAGAAAGAAAAAAAGAAAGGGTATTTTCAGAATTATTTTCTTAAAGGATCTGCTGAGGCAGCTGTTGAAGACAAGTGGATTCTACCTCCTAAGAAACACTGAAGCAAAGGATTTACTGTGCGAATCAAAGCTGTGAGACACAAATCCTTTCAAAATGAATGCCATCTCTAAAAAAGCAGGTCTTTTCTTAAGGGCCAATTTTAAAATCGAACCACTAGCTTTTTTTTCAGGGAGCCAACATAAAGATGTAGAGGGGTAATTTGATCACAGCTTATCAACCTAATGAGGTAGGTGTGCATTCTCAGCTCTCTCCAGTGCAGCGGTGGAGCTGAGTTGCAGGCCCAACTGAGAATTACAATAAGAGAGTCTTGTGGTCACCAGGGCATGTGTGCTGCTTTTGAGAGGTCATCCCAGGATACACATGGGTGAAGTCTGTGCAAACAGAACAGTTCTAAGAGGGATTTCAGTAGCACTAACACAGTTTTCCATGGGGAAAGGTGTGGTCAAGGGTAATGCCATGTTTCTTAAGTTAGCTCACTGCTTCTCAGCATAACCCTTTGAAAAGGTGGGGAAAAGCAAGAGAAAAAAACAGCTGACTCACTCCTTTCCCTTCCTCTGCCCTTTCAAACTCCACCTCTCTCCCACAGTTCTGAGCCATTCTACTGTCATCATAATATTGATTTATAACTTACACCAACCAAGAAGCCAGGAAATAGGCTTATTGGCACATCCACTTCATCTGCCTGCTCTACAAGCACTGCCGATGGAAGCACATAATTAACAGGAAGTGTTCCAGTGTTATGACTATGACAGAAAAAGCAAGGGTTTACCTAAAGTAACATTGGCAAAGCCACTATTAATATGGTGCATAGTCATTTAATGAGGTAATCTCTACACCATCATGGCCCTTTTCTGTGTGCCCTGAGACTGACATCTGACCTCAGCAGCCATCAGAGAGGAAAACAAAAAGCCCATGACAACACAGCTAATAACATAAAAAAACCAACTGTTTGTGTTGGTCTTTTATTGACAAAGGTTACATTGCAGCTGACTTCCACTACAGAAGTTATAACAACAAACCAAACACAACCTAGACACAGGCTGAATGGATGTTATGACAGAGTAACAGAACTGAATAATGACTTTAACAGTTCATCAGAATTATTCTTTCTGGCAGTGGTAATATATCTGCCCAACTCCGGGCTAGTGTTATGATTTTGTATTGTTGGGTATTTGCAAATTGACTATCATTATCGTGTGAACAAAAGCCACAGTCTTTCCAATGCAATGGGTAACCACCCTGCCCACTGATAGCTCTTTGTATAAAACCGATAATTGATGTGTTGAAATGTTCTGAAAACCTCTTATTATATTTTTCTGCTCAGGACCAATAGAAAATCAGAGGGGAACTTCAGCAAAACCCAAAAAGTCTGCTGGGGCAGCAAGTGCTAATGGAATTTTTTAGTACAGTGTATAAATAATTCCCCAATTTCCTCTGGTAAGCACATATGGCAAAAGGAGCATGCAATGTTTGTTTCACACAAGTCTTGTGTTGCCTTAGAATAATTAATCAAATAAAAGTTTCCAGAGCTCTAGCTAATGAAAATCTGTACCTTACATTTGCTTTGGCATTTGGACACCAATATTATGTTACCAAAGCAATTTGAACTTTAATATAGAATGAGTGAACTGAGGGAATGATGCTAAAAGATGAAAGATGAGAGGAACAAGATGCTGTTAAAGTTCCACAACACGATTAGAGAGATATGATGTCTTGCCTTTCTTTTTAGGAAGGTCTCCACATTTCTGTATCAATATGAGACCATCTGTGTGAAAATAAACATAGTGCTAAAGTGCTTACAAACTAACGTCTAATCTCCATCTTATCTGGCTATGTTTTCCTTCACAAAATTTGCTGCTTTGAGTTGACCACATGTAATTAATTTTTAGCTGCTATGACTTTATGAGCTATTTCAGGTTACTGAGATCCCCATCTGGATTCCCTATACGTGCTTTCTCAGCCGTTGTCATCTAAACAAGCTGGTTTAGTTACAGTACCATAAATACTGTGTATGTGTACAATACAGGAATAGGAATTACATTGGAGGAGTGTAATAGTAGACAATAAGGTAAGTGGTGCATCATTGGCTGAAGGAAAAACCACAGATGACTCCCTACATCACCGCCATGCTGACCATGCTGTACCAAAATTTTAACACCCATTTTCATCATTCAAACTTCCTTTCTGCAGTGAGAAGCGTTGATATTTCAACCCTACATAAATATACCCTAACGAGACTGCTGCTTGTATCAAGTAAAGCTTATCTATATCTTTTATCTCACACTTTTAAGTGATCTTGGATAGCAAGAAAATCAGAAATAATTAAATTTTTTCATGAACAGTTTCTGGTGGCCAAAGGCAGTTTGACATGCATTTCTATTGCTGTCAATATTCATGAATCTCAATTTTTAAACAAAAGCCTCTCAGTTCAATTTATTTAGCTGACACAAAACATTTTAGGTTAATTAATCTCAACATAAATATATAATTCCCATTACAATAGATGAGGTCCAGTTCAGGTCCTAGTTGTATTAGGTTTACTAGATCACACATAGTAAATTCCAGTTGTGTAACTCTACAATGCACTACAAAGGAGACTTAAAAGGCAATCCATTATTTTACAGCAGAAATAGTCTTCTGGTCACCTCAGTCATAGGGAGTATGGATTTCGGGTCTCAGAGGGAAATGTACTGACTGAAAAACATAAGTTGTTTTCACATTAAATGCTTGCAATAGACTCAACTAAATTCTGTTGTCTACCAAACTGAACTGAAACAATATACTGCAATTTGGGTTTCCTGTTGTGTTCTGGCAATATTTCATACATTTGCATGGAAAAAGCAGACTTTATAGACACTGGATTTTCAACTAGACAATGATTTTACAACAAGACCTGCCAGTAACTGAAATGTATTTAATAACTCAGTGTATACAATACATTCTCCCCTATTGCACTCCACACATCCTTCAAAGGCAAAAAAAAAAAAAAAAAAACAAACAAACAAACAAACAAAACAACAACAAAACTAAACTGAAGAGGTCAAAAGTCACAATACTGACAAATTATAAGGGTAAGAGGCATGTAAATTACACCAGATATTATGTGGTTCCCTTGGATTTCTAAGTTCTGTTTCCAGAGTCCCCTATAATTTCTTCCTTCAATTAACTAGCAGACACAGACAATGACTGTTCCTAAACAATCATTCATCATATCAGGCTGTGGTTCCAAGGAAATTTGCAACAAGGAATCAATTCTTGTTTTCCTTTTTCTGGACATCTCACCAAAGAGAGCTTTATATCACAGGATAAGTGTGAAAATCGGAAATACTGTTAGCCATGAAGAAGAATGACTGATGAGCCAGTTGGTGTCAGTTTACTAGTAACATTTGCTTGATGGGTTCTAAGTGGATCTGGCCTTGACCAGTCATACAGTGGTAACTAAACTCAGTCTAGCTCATTAATATGAGTAATACCCCACAGAAAAGTGGAATATAACAGTAAACACATGGTTACATACCTCTAAGTATTAATTCTTTTAAATTGCAGCACGATGACGTATTGGAAGCTCAGCTTCCCTATGAGTAAGATAGCCTTCCAAATATGAAGCAAATAAAAACATCACTGCAAGGTTTAAATCATAGAATCATAGAACAACCAGGCTGGAAGAGACCCATTGGATCATCAAGTCTAACCATTCCTACCAAACACTAAACCATGCCCCTCCAGCACCTTGTCCACCTGTGCCTTAAACATCTCGAGGGAAGGTGAATCAATCACCTCCCTGGGCAGCCTGTTCCAGTGCCCAGTGACCCTTTCTGTGAAAAATTTTTTCCTAATGTCCAGCCTAAATGTCCCCTGGTGGAGCTTGAGGCCATTCCCTCTTGTCCTGTCCCATGTCACTTGGGAGAAGAGGCCTGCTCCGTCCTCTCTATAACCTCCTTTTGGGTACTTGTAGAGAGTAATGAGGTCTCCTGTCAGCCTCCTCTTCTCCAGGCTAAACAACCCCAGCTCTCTCAGCCGTTCCTCATAAGGCCTGTTCTCCAGCCCCTTCATGAGCCTTGTTGCTCTTCTCTGGTCTCACTCCAGAGCCTCAACATCCTTCTTGTGATGAGGGGCCCAGACCTGAACACAGGATTCAAGGAGAGGTCTCACCAGTGCTGAGTACAGAAGGAGAATAACCTCCCTGGACCTGCTGGTCACACTGTTTCTGATACAAGCCAAGATGCCATTGGCCTTCTTGGCCACCTGGGCACACTGCTGGCTCATGTTCAGTCGGCTGTCCACCAACACCCCGAGGTCCTTCTCCTCCTGGCAGCTTTCTAGACAGACTTCTCCTAGTCTGTAGCTCTGCATAGGGTTGTGCCCCAAGTGCAGGACCTGGCATTTGGCTATGTTGAACCTCATGATGTTGGACCCAGTGGTCCAGCCTGTTCAGATCCATTTGCAGAGCCTCCCTACCCTCCAGCAGATCCACAATTCCACCCAGCTTAGTGTCATCTGCAAACTTGCTAAGGGAACACTGGATGCCTTCATCCAGGTCATTGATGAGGACATTGAACAGGGCTGGACGCAGCATTGAGCCCTGGGGAACCCCACTTGTAACTGGCCTCCAGCTGGATTTATCACCATTTACTACCACTGTCTGGGCCTGGCCATCCAGACAGTTTTCCACCCAGGAGAGTGTGCGCCTGTCCAGGCCAGGGCTGACAGTTTCTGTAGCAGAATGCTGTGAGAAACTGTGTCAAAGGCTTTGCTGAAGTCCAGGAAGACCACATCCACAGCCTTTCCCTCATCTAGTAGTCGAGTCACTTTTTCATAGAAGGCAATCAGGTTAGTTTGGCAAGACCTGCCTTTCATGAACCCGCATTGACTGGGCCTGATCACCTGTTTCTCTTGCATGTGCCTCATGATGACACTTCAGATCACCTGTTCCATGACTTTCCCTGGCACTGAGGTCAGACTGACTGGTCTGTAGTTCCCTGGATCCTCCCTGCAACCCTTCTTGTAGATGGGCACAACATCAGCCAGCCTCCAGTCCAGTGGAACTTCCCCAGTCCTCCAGGACTGTTGGAAGATGATGGAAAGGGTCTTGGCAAGCACATCCGCCAGCTCTCTCAATACTCTTCGGTGTATCCCATCTGGCCCCATTGACGTCCTCTTGGATCATGGGAGCCTCATTCTGTTCCTCTAACTCCTGGGTTTGTATACAGACGGAACAACTTTCTTTACAATTAAAGACTGAGGCAAAGAAGGCATTAAGTACCTTAGCCTTTTCCTCATCCCCCGTCACTGTTTTTCCTTCTGCATCCAATAGGGACTGTATGGTCTCCCTAGTCCTCCTCTTATTATTTATAGAAAGATTTTTTTGTTATCTTTCACAGACTTAGCCAATCTGATTTCTAGTTGAGCCTTAGCACCTCTGATTTTTTCATTACACAACCTCACTTCCCTCCTGTAGTCCACCCAAGAGACCTGTCCCCTCTTCCACACTCCATAAACATTCCTCTTCTTTGAAGTTTAGTTCTTGCATCCATTGATTACACGTAATCTCCGTATGCAAATATGCAATTACTACAGCAATGACTTTAAAACCTGGTGACAATTTGTAACAGTGGAATTCGTTGTTTCGCTGCACACAGGTAAGTCTGGTTGCAGGTGGAAGGATGGAAGCAATCTGGCACAGAGAGGCTAAGGGAAAGAAAACATAGATTACATATCTCTTTCTCTGCAGTTCCACTTTCTCTGTTTACACACAGAGGTTTAAAGCAACTTTTGCCCAGAAACCAGTAGAGAAAAAGGAGGCTCACAATGCTCAAATTATCAAAAATCTATCAATAACAAAATGAAACAGCTTAACCTATCACATAGGCTGTGCAATGCAGCAACTAATATCTCCTTACTCGTAAAATCCTTGAGCTTTGCCCATTACATGGCAGTTGACTCTTTCCAACACAGTAATTTGAAAGAAGCTGAAAGGTAAAGTTTCAGCTTGGTGGCAAATAGAGCATAACAGCAAACACCTAAGATTTAGCTATAATACCAGTCTCCCAGGCAGAAGTGAAATGTGAAATCTTTTAAATAGTTTTTACCTTCTCTAAAGTGAGGTTCAGGTTTCATCTCACATTAACTTTAAACATCCTTTTAAACTTCTTTTTCTTCAATAACCTTAGTAGACTTTATATCCAGCTTGCCTAACCCAGGGGAGAAATGTCCTAAGCCAATGCATTTGAATAAAAATATTATGGTTGAGTATCTCAGTTTCCCAGTGATGTAAATTGGCAGTAGCAGTTACGAGTTTTGCAAATTTTAACAAAAAATTAAGTCTTATTGTGCCAAAAAACCACTTATGCCTCGAATTATAAAACAGATTTAGTTTAGTCTAAGGAAGCATGTGCAAACAGCACATTATACCAGAAAAGCTTGCAAATAAGCAATTTACAGGATAACGTCTGTATTAGAGAGTTGCTTCATGTTAAAAAGGGAGAATGGAAGGTTATTTTCTGTCTCGAGATACTGCAGCAAAAAGTAAAGAGTTTAGGCTATTTCAAAGTCTTTCAGATACTCCTTTGAGTGGAGTATAGCTGACATTGTCCCAGCGATTTTTTTTGTCAAAAAAAAAAGCATTTCAAGAAGGGGAGTACAATCCGGAAAGAAGACATCATCTTAATTTCTAGGGGAGAAACCACAGTTCCTCAGACACCACAGTCTGTATTAGTGACTTAATGTGTGACTTTTCCAAGGCCTTTTCCTCTCTTTGTCAGCTTCACTTTGAAAGGAACAGTCAGTCATACAAAAGGGACACGTACATCTTTTACCATGCATTAAAAGGTGAAAACCCAACTTATTACAAAAATACAAACATCAAACTTTGAAATGGACCTACCATTTTCTTTTATTCTCATATTTGGTCAAAACCAAACAACACTCAAATGAAAGAAAAATTCTCTCACGACAATTCAACCTTTTCAATGACTTTGGAAAGATCATATTTGAGGGCGCCTACTTGGGACAGGGTGATGCCCATGTTGGGAGAAGGAGGGTGAATTTTCCAAACTCCTTTGCAATGTGGTTGTGACTGACATGGTAAGACGTGAAGTTTTACAAGTCTTCACTGCTGGACTTACCTGGAAGAGTGACCAAAGGGACCACTGTGGGACAAACAGCAGCTAATCATAGAATCATAGAACAACCAGGTTGGAAGGGACCCATCGGATCTTCTAGTCCAACCATTCCTATAAAACACTAAACCAAGTCCCTCAAGACCTCATCCACCCGTGCCTTAAACACCTCCAGGGAAGGGGAATCAACCACCTCCCTGGGCAGCCTATTCCAATGCCCAATGACCCTTTCTGCGAAAATCTTCCTCCTAATCTCTAGCCTAAATCTCCCCTGGCGGAGTTTGAGGCCATTCCCTCTTGTCCTGTCCCCTGTCAGTTGGGAGAAGAGGCCAGCTCCCTCCTCTCTACAACCTCCTTTCAGGTACTTGTAGAGAGTAATGAGGTCTCCTCTCAGCTTCCTCTTCTCCAGGCTAAACAACCCCAGCTCTCTCAGCCGCTGCTCATAGGTTCTGTTCTCCAGCCCCTTCACCAGCCTCGTCGCTCTTCCCTGGACTTGCTCCAGAACCTCAACATCCTTCTTGTGGTGAGGGGCCCAGAACTGGACACAGTAGTGTCCGACCATCCTCAAGTGTCTCAGCACTGTGAGCAATAGCTGCCCAAAAACAGTGCTAAGGAGGTCTTTCTTTCTGAGATAGTAACACCTCCTGCTGAGCTATGTTCTCTTGATTGACGTAAGCAGGAAGTATTCATTTCTTTACTGTTAGGTTAGATGCAATGAATATGTAGCTAGAAGCTGCCAGTTGGAATTGGTGTACAGTATAAATGATATTTTTTTTTATGGCAGAAGACTAAATAACTTAGGGAGGAGAAAAATCCATTTTCAAAGTGTAATACTAGTTCATTCAGTAAGACTCTGACAACTTTACACTATAAAGGAGAAAAATGGGTTTGAGGATGGTGCTGATGAAAGCAATTTCCATGCACAGTTACTGCAGACCCTAAAATTCCCATGTCATTTTGGTTTTACTTGTATTCATACCCTTCTTAGTTTTGACTGAACTGACCATTAACGAGAATATATGTGGACTAGGCAAATGTAAGCATAAGAAGAGTTTACCTCTTAATGCGTGGAATCTATTTTGCATTCAAGTACATGTAAATTTATTTGAGTGAAGAATTATCAAAGTGAAGCACTATGGTCCTGTAGTTTTCCAAGATGATTATGGTTGGCCATGACATGCAAACATACTCAATTCTCATATAATAACTGGGGTGAACTGATGCTTTAGAAACCAGGAAGGTTGGACTTTGAAATTCTGTTTCACTTTTTCTTATGTTTTAAGGGAAGGTGAGCTGTTCTCTGAATGAGTTAGATTTTTTTAAAATTCTGACTACAGTTTTCCTGTTGCTTCTTTTAATTAATGGCATCATACCAGTCCCCAAATAATTAAAAAACAATCACACACCCAAAAACTAGAAACTGCCTTTCCAGAACAAGATCTTCTATTCTGGTGCTTCCAGGGCATCAAAATTCATTTTGCCACAGTTCTTTGATAAAATACCACAAGCATCACCATGATTCAGCTAGCAATTTTGGTATCATTCAAGTTAAAAAAAATAAAAAATCTTCTGTCTCTGAGGCCTGACACTCCTTAAATCAAAATTTGTAAGGGAAAGTAGTTACCTTCATGCTATGTCATTAATTTAAAATATTGATATTAAAATTAACTTATAGCATTATTCTTGGTTAGGTATTGATTGGTGAAACATTGATGCTAGAAATACTGTGAAGTTCAGAATATCTCAGTGAACAATGACTGAAGTAAATATTAAACAATTCACTGTAGAAGATAATATTCAGTACAGTATGAAGCTATTGAATGAATTTATCTCAAATGAAAACTAATGCTATTTCAAATTGTCTGTTTAAATATGTTTACTAATGCTATTTCAAATACAAGTCATGAAAGAAAAACAAACAAACACACACATTGAATCAATAAAAATAGTTAGTGTTTTCTTGGTTATTTTCTCAGCAGTGAGAACATTGGAAACCCTCTTAGATTCTTCTCAGGCCATCATTCACAGCAGTACTCAAAATGTAAAAAATCATTCCCAGCAGGAAACTCCCTTGCACATCTTTCCACAAGTATTTTGCACTTTGTTTTGTATGTTCATGTAAGACAAAACCAAAGTAAAATATATAATTAAACATGGTGACTGGGTTTCTCCAAGATATTTTGAAAACTGCTACCCTTTAATTAAGTTTCAGTCTTTTTGCTGGTACCAGATTCTGGATGTTATGCTAACATATAACTGTCATCATTTTATTTCAAGAAGATCCATTCACAAATCCTTTGTCTGGTAGTACAGGAGTTGACGTGAAATAGGTATTACACCAAAACTAGATTTTAAAATGTATGACTGATATTATTTTGCCAACAAGGCTCTCAATTTTCAATATCTTTTGACAGTATATGCTAACAGAAATAATGGATGGGGAAGACCAACATGAATACTTTGCACTTAAAGTCTGGATATCAGAAATGCATATTTTTTAAGAGCCTGGATTGAAACGTACATTTATTAGTGAGTTTCCTATCTGCCAGGTTAGCTAAAAGAAAAAAAAAATCCTGTATCCCTCATTCAAGCTGTAAGTAGACCATTTTCTTAAGTCATCACTTAAAAAATTATAAAAGTGAATTCAGGAGTATAATAATTTTCAGAGTAGATTTAAAGGCAAATAATATATGCAACTATACATCAAGACATATAGTAGCACAGATTAGACACAAATCATGAGCCTGAGTTCAGAAAGGATCTGATTTTCCATTTTCAGTCATGAGTCAGACTGCACACTGAGAATGATTTGTTCTGGAGGTTTGATTATCGCTCAGGTTGTCTTCCTTAGTGTTTCTGCTTTGGAAGTCACATGGTGGAGATGGTGAGACCACTGTTTTGAATTTGTGTGGCAAAATATTTGTACTCTTATTTGGCTGGGAGATGAGGAGAAAGGCCAAAGTATAATTTTTAATAGTGTTTGAATGAATATCCACTAAAAAATCCACAGTGAGGTTTTGAGAAGGGGAAGCCAAACCCAGAATTCAAAGGGTGTAGTGGAAAGGAATGCTTTCTAAATTCCTAAAACACATAAAGCTGAGGAAGAGGAAATCAACATACTAAAAGCACAACTAAGAGCACATAAGTGAGCATATGTATTGTTTAATCTATGATTGTTCCCTTCTACCATCACAGAAAAGGCACTGCATAAGAAGAACACATGAAAAAAAAGGCAGCAAACATTGATAGCGGGCCTCAACTTTTTCTTTTAGAACAACTTCATGGCACAGTATCTTTGAGAAACACTAGATTAAATAGTAATCTACTCTCTCAAAAAAAGATAATGTTTCACCAGCTCAGACAAAAGTACCTATTTCTTTGCTCACCTGTCACTGTGTAGCTTTAATATAAAAACAAAACCCTCCGCACACAAAAACTCACAAAGCAGAAGTGCATATCATGTACACATGTCAGGAAGAGGTGGCATGATTACCAGATGTTTAGGTCCATCTTAGTAATCAGATACCATGCAGACCTGAATAATAGGTAAAGAACTGTTTCCCCAATAATGACATACGCTTCCTTGAAAGATGACAGATTAGTTCAGCTGTGGTGAAAGTGATTCATCACTTCATAATCACAAAGCAAAAGCCTCATGAGGAACACGCTGCTCTCCTGGTTCCTTATTTTTCCATGGGTGAAGAATAAAGTGGCACCAATGAATTATTAATTACAGAGATCTTTTTACATGTAGGATGGTAAATTATTGTGCTTTGCTAACAATAGTTAATTTGTTTCTAAGCAAGACGTCTGAAATATTTTAGTAATTTTCTTCATGTTATATACAAAGATTTGAGAGATTAATTGTCCAGATGTTTCCTTGGGTTTTGTTCTCTCTTTCTCACATAATAAAAATCTTTCAGCACATTTTTTTTTCTAATAAACCCACAATCCATCTGTTATACTTTGCTGGAGACATAAAACAGCACTACATGTGTGTTACAATCATTCCAAAATGTAAATCTTCACCATTTTCTTTTACAAATAAGGTGAAATAATCCATTTTTATTTGTTAGGTAATGTCTTGATATGTTTCCCTCTGCCCTAGAACACTAGATCTGTTCATTAATACCTTCACCTTTGCTGCTAATGTCATAGGCTAAAATCTTCAAATCCCAAGTCAGACCATCAAGTAATTCTGACTCTTTCACAACAGAAACTATGGAAAAATACAGCACAGAGAGTCTTTAAGTTATCTTCTACTTAAATACAGCAGAACTTCTTTAGAACAGTTTGGAACTTAACCTTTCTCAGGATGTCATGAATAAAATGAATAATGATAGTGTGCATTTTATTCACTGAAAGCAAGGTACAAATTCTGCTGAACTTAGTGGAAAGTACTTCTCTGGCTTCAATTGACTTTGAATCCCTCTGAAAGTGGCTTGTGAATATGCGGGGGGAAACTGCATCAGGACACTCATGGAAGTGGTGTTGCTAGATAGGGTTATGAAGCCAAAGGTACATAGGTACTGCATCCATTTTTGGGGCCCTCCAAAGGAAAATGTTGATAAACTTGAGTGAGTTCAGCAGAGGTTCACTTTGGAGGGAGTGGCAGGGGTGAGGGAGAAGGTGTCATTTGAGAAGAATATGATGGAATAGGCCTCCTGCCCAAAGTCCTTAAATCATCACCTGAAGCGGAAGCTTAGAATCTCATTTCTTCAAGAAAAAGCTGGCCAGAAGGTGTGTGGGAGGCTGACTGTAGTGACCAAAGGGAAGGTGAGAGTATCAGTAGTTGGCAGATGTGTGGTGTTGGGGAAACGTCCAGAGCAGATACTGACCAGGAAGATGCAGAAGTACTTAACAGCTGTAGTTGATGTGGGAGACTGAAGGGAAAACTTCAGTGGGATCTGACTTCTAGTAAGCTGTGGGACAAGTAGTTGGAAGAAAAAGGGAAGCAGATATATGAGGGATAAAGCTCAAGGTGAGAATGAGCAGGACTACAAAGTGCCATCTATTCAAATCAACATTTTTAACTAGGACCTTGAGTTCCAGCTGGGTATAGACACACATGCCCCGTAGGAACACAGAGAGGACATATACTTAATTTTGCTCTTTCTCTGCTGTAGCAAATGCATGGACTTGGGTTTATTAATCAAATGAGAAAAGCCAGCCTTCCCCATACACAGAGTGGTATAAAATAACAAAACAGGATGCTCATCTAAGTAAAACAAACCATCTGCATTAATCAGTAAAAAATAACAAAAAACATTTTTAAAATGTTCATGTAAACACTATTTCATGTATGCCAAAAAGGTGATAAAAATACAGTTAACATTTAAAAGTGCTCTAAGGTGTAGGCAGTAAGCGAGCTATCTGGATCTGAAGAGAGGGTTTGAAAATGAGAATGAAGGATTAAGTTGAGTCAAAGTCCAGAAGCAAGAATTCATACACAGCTCATTGCTCAGGCTGATTCTCCTTTTGGAGCATCAGTATTTTGGGCTCGTGATGATGTGCTTTAAATGTCAATGTCAGCACATTGTCTCTCCTCAAGATAACACCATAATGCAAACACTGCAACCTGACATCAAGGTACCAGATTGACCATGACCACTTTGTGGCATTCAGTGTTTTCAATCAATAGAGGCAGTTCTGATTTTTTTCAAGGCTATTGCACATTTGAACATTAAAAAATTAGGAACACCCCCCCTGCCCAAAACTGGCCCAAACTTTTCAGTGAGATATACTGGTTTTTTTAAAGTAACAAACACTATTGTTCATGCACACACCCTCTTATCACTGTAAGCTACTTATTATCTCTGCCAGTATGTAGCATGTGCTGAAATCAAACAATCTTCATTCAGAATGGAAAGAACAAACAAAGGATGAAAAGCATTTGAAAAAAGGCATTCAAAATGACAAGTCTCCCCCATTAATGTCTGTACTGCTGCTAAAATTCATAAGTTAGCACAAAAATCTTAATTTAGGTACGCTGACACAAATTCAGTCTTTATATGTTATTACAGATTTAACACTACATAAATGCTTACAAAGTAAGTATCTGAAAGCTGGATATTGCCATCTCTGTAATCTTACCCCAGCTTTTGTTATTTCTGAAGGGTTACTGTAACATTAGCTTTTTAATAATGCTAAATAAACATTTAGCAACATCTATTATAAATGGTGGGTACAATATGCAGTGCTGGGTGGGGTCATCCTTTATAGCAACTCACCATATGGTATCCCTATGAATGTGGCCCTGATAAAAGTAATCTATTGAATCTGAATTACTTATTCTGCTACTGTAGTATTAAATTACCCTCCTCCTTCTTCCCCCATTCACCTACACTATGAGTAATTTACCTGTCTATCTCATGCTGCGGTTATCATGTTCTCCAGCTGCTTGTATCATCAGGATTTAATAAACTCTATTACATTATTCAACTTGCATTTGGTTTGCGGAGTGTAAGCAGAGAAAGGAACAAAATGAGAAAGGAACAAAATACATGGGTTAGGATTTAAATGATCAACCTAAGAGACTGATACCTATGCCCTTCTCTCAGCTGCCACCCCTATAAGGAGGCTACAGAACTTTCACCTAACTAAAGATTACTGGGTTAGAGTACATTATTAGAATTCAATCACCACTGCTTTTCTTCTTTTCCTTTTGTGTGTAGAGCATCTGATTTCACCGAAGAGGCACAATAAGGGGCTGCATCTGTCCTGAGATCCTTGAAAGCGAACAGAGGAACAAATGACCTCTCCATATATGATCTATTTGTAAAGAAGATAATTTACTCCCCTTAAATTTGAGCTTACATAAAACTACATGAAAAACTCCTGTTTCATGGACAGTGTCTTTAATAAAGTCTCAGTTCCCGTCTTCTGTCCCCTACATTCTCCTTTCCATTGTAACAGTCTCTTAGTTTTATTTTCTTTCTGTCATATAAAAGACAGAATCATTGTGGCTGGTCTGGATCTACATACGTTTCTCAAGGACCATATGCCTGTATGGACAGACTGTTTAACAGACACATTTTACTTTTCATTAGTAGAGGCTTTAACTTCAAGGTCCCTTTTCCACCCACAGCAGACGTGCACAAGACATGCAAGACCATAGTTGTCAGTTTGGGTTGAAATCTACCATGGATTCAAAGTTTTAAGGAGAAAATGCTAACAGACGGAAGACTGATCTTACCTAATATTTATTGGTCTAGGAAGGCAGGCTAACTGATATTTGTATTAATAGTGGCTCATGATACATTACCCAGGTGGGTGCCTCCCTACCTTTTTTCTGTAGAAAACAGAAACAGAAAATGTTTCATTTCAATATATACACAAATAAAATAAATCTCTTCATAGTAGATTTATTAATAATTTTAGATATACAAAAAATTAGAAGACAAAAAAACCCCTATCAGACTAAAACCTCTTCTAAAATATGAGAAAAAGTTTAAACCATAAAAAGATAAAAATGTTCAGTTATCCAGGTGTGACAATTCCAAATTTTAATAAAATTAACAAGGCAATATAGAACAGCTGTATCATTGCTATTCTTAGTACTTTTTCCCCCTCTACTCACTAAGTCATAGCATGTTCAATCTTAGGAAGTGAATTTTAAAATGTTTAAATAGTATAGAATTTAATCTAGTGGAGAGATTCAAATTAAATCAGTGAAGCCATTCATGGAGCAAATCCATGTATGTGGTTGAGTGCCTGCAAGATCAGGGGTTCAGATAATGAGCATTTTATGGCAGCAACTTTATTCTATTTATTTGTATTGCTCAGCCACTAACATACTTTTGGTCACTACAAGATGTTAATCTGAATATATATTAAAAGTTATTGAGAAACAGCATCTGGATCACCAGGAAATTTTAGTTAAAAGAAGTATAAATATAAGACTTTCAGAACCATCACACCAATCACATTGCTTGTGTGTTAGAGCCCTTTCTCTGCTCTCTGGTTTGATTGTGTGGCTAATCATTTCTGAGCTAAGGTGGTTTAACTTCTTTGTACAATATGTAATCTCAGTCACTAAACACAGTAGCAAAAAGAATTACGATTAGTGGAAGGCTACTCTACATACAGACTTCTTGTGACACTTCAATGAGCCTTTCATGTGTATGTCACTGATATATCATCATTCTTGTGAGATTTGGGTTCAGAGCAAAAGACAGTTTTTCATATCTGTGCACGTTTAATACAATGACTTCTTGACTATGCAGACTTCCATATTTTTATAATGCATTAAAATCAAAGAATAGCAATAAGACCTTTCTTTCTTATAGACAGAGTATTTTTAGAGGAAAACTTCTTTCTGGAACATATAAAAGAACCAAGAAGTTATGAGATCCCACAGAAAGGCTGCTTGCTAAAACAAATGACTTGATGGCCAATAAATTCAATGGGGCATGATATCTCGTAAAGAAGCCAGCAGAACTAAAGCAGCATGCTTGACTATTGCTTTGTATCTTAAAAAGAAAATCAAAACAGAAACACAACCAGGTGACAAAAATATTAAATGTTTCCTAATGTTTGTGCAACATAACTATGCAGGTACACAGATGAGAGAAAAAAATATGTAGCATATAGAAGAAACAGTTAAGCTGACTTGAAACTGTAATCTGTAAATGTGTGTCCCAGTATAAAAGGACTTTGAAATGTTGACATACGTGGCGGGTAAAGTGATACAAGAAAAAACAGCAGAAATGCTGGAAAATATATGACAAAGGATGCCTTTTGCTGAACCAGCAGAAGCAACAATGGGAATTTTTGCCACTTAAATTCCGCCACGTGGGTGCAGGCGAAATCTCACACTAGAAATGAAGACTGGGCTTGCATGGGAAACAGAGAGGTCGCTGATGAGGGGAAAAAAGTGCTGAGACGCTGCTGTTTTAGCTGAAGCACTGACAGCAGAATTGTCCCTGGGAAGTTTGTCTGCTGGTTTTGCTATTTTTATTCCAAGCAAGCAGGAACTGAGTATATTGTATATTCAGGGTAAGAGCTACATGATCCATGTAGGATGAACGATGCACTACAGACACTGCACTGGTTCCTCTTTTCACATGAGTAGAAGGGGCAATGGGAGAAGTGCTGTATAAGCATTCACAGATAATAAATGCTTTCCCCGTCAATTGCTGGCAGCAGACAATGTGGTTGCTCAATTTTGACAGTAATGCTGCACTTTATGGCAGGGTGAAAAGAAGAAAATGGCAGAAGAAAATTATGAAAACTGTTAGGGATGCTGCAGATCACATTGAGGACATGTACTCTGGTCCCTTTAACATTCTGTGCACTGTTAATACAATTAGATAGCGAAAAAAGAATTGTCAAGAGAGTGTTTCATGCACAGGAGAAAGTAATGAAAAGGCTACTACATTTATTGTGTGCTTTTTATGTGCTACAATGGTATGTTCAGAAAACTTCCTCCACATTCCTTAGTGAAGTAGATACGTTACATGACTAAACTCAAATGGGACTTTCTATCTTGCTTTGACCAATAATTTTTGTTTTCATTTTGTCCAGCTTTGATATAGATGTTATGGGAAAACACAAGAGAAAAGTGAAGAATTCATTAGAAAGCACAATTAAGGATTAATACACTTGCACAATAATGAGAGAACTGTTTGCAGCATATATGTGTGTGTTGCTGATGTATCTTACTAAAAAGGATGGCCAGAAATGCATCAAAATCACTTGAAACTGGTTTGATGTAGTGTAGGGCACCAACAGAGGAACTCACAAAGTGTAGCACTTCTTTCTTTCTCCTCTATCCTGCCTAATCTGGAAATGAACAATCTTCTTTCCAATTTTTTTATTTGTTTCTTTTGTATTTTCCACTCCTAGAAATGTGGGAAATAAGTCATGCAGATGAAACAAAAATATTACTCTCTGGCACACTGTACCTCAGAAATGTGTCATTAAAATTAAAATAGATCAACAGATTCTCTCAGTCAGACGCTGAGGACATCCCTAGTGTCCTTTCTGCCAGACTTAGGAAGTTTAACCAGAGTTGCAGTACAATAACTCGGGCATTTCTTTAGTGGGAGTAGCCCCTGTACTACTAACTGGTTCCAGATCTCCACTTTCCTCAAAGAAGGTAAGTTAGAACAGACAGAAGGCATAACTATTTTATCACTAGTCAAGATTCCAGGTTTGCAAAGTCTTTAGCGCCAACTGTGAGACTTAGTCCCCCAGGTACTTTTCATTGGTCTTCTCTGTGAAATCATATGGAAAACTCTTCTGTGGTCCACAGACTAGCTGACCCTGGCCCAGGGGATTACAAAAAGGGAGAGAAGCTGTGTTACTGCACTGTGGATAGAAAATATTTAAAATGCATGTTAACGTAGTGACATAGATCTACTACTAAAAGTAGAAGAGTCTGATAATCACGATGATAAATGACAGTATTAAGTTTCAAAACAAATGAAGGTTTATCCCATCATGTAAATGAAGCATTTCTATAGGAATACATAATTAAATTAAAACTACACATGTATTTAGCCATACATGTAAACTTTACATAAGTAAAACATTAAACTTTACATTAAACTTACATTACATAAGTACAATATTTGATGAAAAGCACATATATGATATAAATAAGCCAGAGAAATTTAGATGTACAGTAATTGCTAGTGATATACACGATTCTGTATATTTTTTTGCTTAAAACTAGGTTTATTTAAAATAATCTTTGGTTTAATTATTATTTTTCTATAAAGAGAAGTATTAACATTCGGATTTGATGACTGCCCTTTCCAGTCAGAGGAAGGAGTTGAGCCAAGGAAAAAAGTAGTGTTCCCTACTTATGAGTCCATATAAGGGAAATATCTTTTAATGCTGTATCAGCATATTGGGCAAAACCAGAGGTAATAATCAGTAAACATAAGTCAGAAAAAATACATTTAAAGTCAGTGAAGTATACTAAATCAGCCACAAGATCAATCTGAAGCCTTTGTAGTAGTCAGTACCTAGAAAGTTAAGAAAGATACTGGCACTTGTGTCAGGTTCGGCACTGACAGGGGACTTGGCTTTTCTCTGTTGTTGTGACGATAACACTTTGAACATTTTCTCAGAAGGCATCAGAAAAGTCTGCCTCTAGGCACTGATGTGGATTGCAGAAGTCCACCACTAAAAGAAAGCTCTAAGAGCTTGATTTGGGTTTTGATGGGTTTGAGGGGATAAGATTTTTTCTTGTTGATCTCAGAGTTGATCTTTTGAAGACGAAACTCACACACCTTCAGTCAGTTTGATTTGTCCTGTTTACTCTCTCCCAAATATCTTGGACTTGAAATCTCTCTGTGCTATCCCACATCCATCTCTACATGAACAACGGAAACACGGACAAGATGCAGGGAAAGGAGAAGCTTGAAAAACACCAGGAAGCACTGACTCTTCACTGGAGCAGTCCTTGCAGAACAACAGAAATTGATTGTCAAGCTGGTCAAGCATAGTGGATCATGTTACACAGCCATATTTCTCTATTCTACCCAGGCATGCTACAAATTGCTGCCTTCCACTCACTGAAGTACATAACCAAGAACATCTGTGAAAAGTTCACAAATAAAAGCCTGAAACTAAGCTATTTTGTCAGTAGCATGTTACAATCAATATTCAAGGACAGAAAATTATTTAAAGATGCTGTTATGATGTCACTTAAATTTACCATAAACTAAAAGAGAGACATAATTAGATTCAAAATAAACCTGCAATTTTTTATGCTAACTTTACATGTCCTTCAAGTTTTAAATGTAAAATAAGTTTCTAAAATTATTCCTTCTATCCTAATATTACGGTATTTGACATGAGAATACAATAGATACTTTCTGTTCTGTTACATGTACTTCATGCCAAATGGAAGCACCATTTCTGCCTTGTTTAAAGTGCCAATTATATTCTACTCTGTTCATGCCTGATTCTCAAAACAAGTGGTTTCAAACATTTCGTATCATGACACGTAAAAGCGTGACACAGTTTTAAAAACTGCTCTGTGTTCAGAAGATCTGTGGATGGTAGATACCTTTTTACAAGCTGCCAAAGACCCTGATGACACAATCATACATCACTATCAATCTGATATAGGTCTTACTCCTCAACAAATTTGGGTTTGTTTTTTTATTTGTGGGGAAACAAAACCACCATCTGGGTCAGACTTGGCTCAAAGGGATTAGTGAACAGACACTAAATTGGCAACCTCGGTTCTGAAGAACTCCAGCAGTGAGAATTCAGAGAATAAATATGTGTTCAGAAATGGTGCCAGGTCAAGCTAAGCTTAGGTTGGCATGAAAATATGAGAGAGAGGTTGTATAACATTTAAAAGTACTTTCTTCAAAAATAAAACCTAAAAATGGTCAGTTAAACAAAAAAAACAACATTTCCATTGACTCCACTGTGAAGTTACTCTGCATTAACAAGCAATGAAAAATATCTTGGATACTTATCAGGTTTATTTAAAAATGTAGTTCTTCCTGAGGACTGCAACTATTAGAGCAAAATTGCATATCACAGTTTATAAGCTATAAGAACACAAACAGCAGACTGCTTCCAGTATCCTGGCACAAGTATTAAGTTATAGTATTACAATTTCCAAACTTAGCTAATGTCTTCAATATATGTGTTGGTTGTATCAGCAGAATAATCATCTCTATGTTACTAATGGCACTATTTAAGGAATCCTGGTACACAATTCTTTAGTAATAATCACTTCATTTTGTCAATGACTTCACTTACCAAAAAAAAAAAAAAAAAAATCTTAGCTTTCCAAGATCTACTTATTTTTACAGAGCATGAAAATTAAATTAACAGCTTTACCCTACCCTACATAAGCTCTTTTATCTGCTTGGAAAAAGTGCTGTTCCAAACTGTTGCACCATTTACGTGTTCCACATTTGGCTTCAAATGTCTGTAGTTTGCATATTTGGACTCGTGATATTTCTACTGCTTGCCAATCTTCTTCTAGTACCAGTGAGATAGTTGTCAGTGAGAGGTTTGGCATGCTTAAGACTCTGCTTCACTACCCAAGATTGCAGAAATATAAAAGATACAGACAGGCTCATAAATCATATGAAGGAAGAAAACATTTGTATTATACTAGAAGCCCAATAACACTGCTGACCTTGAGAATCTGGCAGCCTTTATGTTATAAGAGAATTTTCAGAGGCCATAAACATTCACACTGGACTGAAACTTGGCATGAGGTGATGCCATTTAACTGATCCACATTCTGCCCTAAACTCTGTTTCTCATTCGAAGGCAGTGATGGTACGCAGCACTCTATCCATAACAGATTTGCAAGGCTTGTGCCACTGCTACAGCAGACTCTAGTGGCTACTTAAAAACAGAGCTCTGGGTAAAGGAGTTCTTGCACTTGTGTAAGGAAAATTACTGTGATTTACTGCAGGCTTTGCTGTCCCATTTTTCTTCTTTACCAAAAAAACAACTCCAAACCAAACAATGCCTAAGTAACATCTCTTCCCTCTAGATAGACTCATAGGTAACAGAGCACACTGAATCAGCTTCTGGGCATATCCAGTTAAGTTTTACAAAGTGCCAGTTTTACCACCTTCTGATTAGCTCTAAACTACTGCATCAGGGCAGTACTGAATTTGAAGATACAGGTGCCTCTCTAATGTATAAGGCAGCATATGCAATTTAAAAGACCTATATTACACTTTCTTGGAAAGTTAAGCAGAGCTTTCTTTACAAGATGCTTGGCAGGATGCTGTTTCTACTACAATGATTCAGTGCATTTCTAAGGCATATGAATACGGACTGTTTGCCACTGCAGACTCATCACAAAATGCATAGCCTGTTTCATTTTTAAGTAAGTATGATTTATCTGAATTATCTTGGTTCCCTTATATTTAAATATGAAGATTTCTGAAGCTTGTTAAGACTATATTTTAAAGTAAAAGTGACCTCAGGGATAGCTATTCCCAAAACTCTGATACACAGGATTTATTCCAAAATCAACAGTGGCAGATGATTCTCTTTTCCTGCCTTTTCCTGCCAACAGACCAATTTGGCTAGTGCAGTATAAAACCATCTCTAAAAACTGAAAAGTGGGAAGGTTTGCCTTTTTTTCCCCTTTAATTTTACAATCCAGAGACTGAAAATGTTTTCCTTCTTCCCTTCCTTGCTGTTTATTAATCTCTAAACTAGATATAGAAAGAGTTTCTAGTCAAAGATAACCTTGGCCAAAGGCATCAGTTGACTATATGAAAGTCTAAACCGAGATGTTGCTGTGCCTGTACAAGTTGATAGGCTGAGTCCATTAGATTCAATATATTGTCATCAAGATTGACATTCCATCCTGAGAGATGGAATCTGGGAGAAAACTCAAATTGCTGATTATGTCCATTGTTCTTTTTCCAATCAAAAGAATTTGGGTTCAGGTTCCTATTGAGAAAAAGCAATATTTTTAAACATTTGTTTCTGTCAGTGAAGAGAATGTACAATAATGCAGTTATGTATAAAGACAATACATCTCCTAGTACAACATAAAACAATGAGTTTACTATAGTCCTAAGCATTTTGCAATGGACATAAGCTAAGATTTAAAATTTAACATTCTATTCCCTTGCACTTGGAGTTTTAAACTACTTTTACTTTTGCAAATTATTAATATTAACTGTTTGACTAGAGGTTGGCTTACTTATTAATATTGAGTTCTAGGACAGAATTTTATAAGCCATGAAATCCATTTCTTGCAGGCATACAAGTTAAATAATTTTTGTTGTGAAATGTGATTTAATTGGATAAAAAAGAATAGGGTTTTCCTTTAGGAATCAAAGTTCTCTTTTATAAACAAGTAATACGTAATAATAATTTCAGACATTGAAATCTTAGCAGAGGTTCTGTAACACCACTGTCCACAACATGTGATGATACTTCACAATGGCCACAGAACACTCCTAAAAATCTACCACAATTTTAAGTACAGTTTAAAATAAAATGTATTTCATCTTTGATTGCTATCTCATCTTGAGATTCAGAAAATAATTCAGACTGCATGAAATATGTCTTTCCTATGTTTATTAGAAGTTATGAAACTAGACAGGAAACAAATAGTACTATTTTGAAGAGCTTACCCAGAATAGTCTATGATGTCTGAATACCCAGGATATATAAGAGGAGTAACATGAGTTTAAATGCACTATTATAATTCTTCATTTTAGAACTCAATAAGAAGATAACTAGAAGTTAATTATATTTTCCAAACAAGCAAGTTTGAGGCAATGCCACAGATGAACTGAAGCAAGCAGAAAATTATGAGAAAAAGAGACATGTCATGACACACTGCACAATAATATGCAGACCTGGCCAGCCATGTGGTCATACTTTATGCTGGCAACAGAAAGAATAAGAAGACAGATTCCAAGGTGTCAAAGACATCTTTTTCGTATTGTAAGCTACATGCAAGTCAGTTCGTTTTAGCTTTAAACCCAGTGCATGGCACTAGATTGCAGAAAGCTGTAATTTAGTTGGGTATGCAGTGACAGAGAGCAGGGCTGAGTATGCAGTTCTTTTGTGTAAATGTATGAGATGACTGCTAAGTCTTTTTTACTTGTAAGAGAAAAAACAGTTTGCCTTTCATTCTAGACAACTTCTGTATCATTGGAAACTGAATGACTCTCAGAAAGGGAGACATGAAGCAAGTTAACCATATGTTAAGAAGACAAGAGAGATTTTTCTCAACTATCTCCTCAATGGAGGCCAAACTAAGGTTATTGAGTCTACACAGAAAGGCAAATAATCAAAGCTACATAAAAAGACATACAAAATAAACAGAAGACTAGGTTAGTTATCAATTAAGTGAAGCAAGCTATTACCTATAAAACACTTGGAAGAAACCAGATCTAGTTCTTGAAAACAGAAAAGGATCATAGACTGAAATACAGACAGAAGTGTTCTGATGGCAAATCCAAAAAAAACACCAAAATTCTATACTGAGAGATTTTATTTCTAAATTTTACATCATGTCCTGGGAGTTGGAACACTACTTTATTGCTAAATCATATTTTTCAACAAGTAAAAGACAACAAAGAAACATGAAGCTGACTACGCTAATTCCACTCTCTAAGCTGAAAAGAGCCAACAAACACCCACAGAGCATCAATAACAAAGAATATAAGTCAACTAAAAACATTGGTTTCTTTTAAAAAGGTCTTAACTTTTCTTTTAATCATGTTCTTTTTTTTTAACCCTGAACTTATTATTTATTAACACATTGCATGGAAATCATATTGCTACATAAATAGACTTCAATGTTAAAAACTAGTGAATTGATGATTTCTCTTCCAGGACACAGGTTCTTTAACTTACGGCACAGTAAGGATAGTGGGCTTCAGTGACAAAACATCTGACACCTATCTACTGAAGTGAGTGGGAAAAAGGAAGGGTGAAATTGCTGAAAACAACATTCCCAGCTGCAAGAAAATGAGACTTGATAGACTGCATGTTTGGGCCTCTAAAGAGAAGAAGAAAAAATTACTTTCTAAAACAAAGGAAAATTAATACACACATGCATGGAAAGTGTATAGTAAATGAAACATGTTCTCATGAACTGCAAGATACTTATTTTTCTGACTTTGAACAGTTCAAGTTTGCCCCTGCTTAGCCACAAGAGGTAGGAAATCTTGTAGCATTACTATTTTCTTTGTGGATATTTTGGGGCACATTTCAGGAAGAAAAAGGACTGTAAAAACAGATTAATCACAGTAGAAAACTGGCTGATTCATTTTCAGCTATTACACAGATAACCAACAATTTAGCATGTATTATTTATTACGTTGTACAAACTAATACCTTAGCTAGAAATTTATATCTGTACACACCTATTAGTGAAAAACCAAGCTGCTGTTGGTTTCTAACAAAGTTTTTTTTCAGCTGCAGTGTGAGCTTGCCTCACTGATACTTAAAAATGGATCCATTGTGCATGGTTTTAATTGCTATGGAACCTCCAAAGTCTCAATCACTGAGTCTACACAAGCATAAAACAGAGCAGATCTCTTCCTAATTACCCATTGTCCAAATGGGCAGTAAATATCTCCTCAGTATAAAATGGCTATGATTTAAAATTCTTTGGTTTTGTCAGTTTAGTCCCTGTCTCGACCCACAGCACAGTAATCTGATGCACTGCAGAGGCAGGCAGGCTCTGCCTGTTGAGCCACATAAGGTACTGAGAAGTTGAACCACCCCTCCTGTAACGGAGCTGTGCCCCTGGGTAACCCACAACCCTTGTACATTCAGAGGTGAGCTGACATTGTCAGCTAAGACTGACCTCCTGGGTGGACACCCAGATCACCTAGGCCTACTCTGAAGCTGTGAAATCCTGTGATGGCAAATGTGATTTCTCACCCGTGAAATGCTCACCAGTACTTCTGAGGTACTTGGATTGCATCTCATGGTCCTCAGCTATGCAAAGAATATGTGCTTGTAGTCACATGAAGACTGGCTACTATTGGGATACACTAATATGTCACATAGGAGACAAGGGAATAGGATTGCCTCTAATAAAGAAGCACTTCACAACAGAAGAAAAAAATGTGGTAGAAAATAGCAACTGGCAGTGGCTTGAAACCAATATAGGCATCACTGCCACTGCAGAGAATGCAGTACACACAATGAAAATGAATAAGAGAGAGTCCAGAAAATATACCACACACCATTTGTATTCTATTTACATCCTCCATTTGACATATGTTTGCCTTTTTGGACCAGCTCCCTGGAGTGTAATGCGACAGGTATTTTGGAAGCTGATACTAGTACTTGCAATGTCTTTGACAGAGAGCACCACTTAAGAATTTACCAGATGTCCTAGGATGCAATGAAAAAATGTCAGTGCAGTCAAAACACTCCAAAGTAAAAAGTAAGGTGATAGGTAAATATAAAAGAAGAAAAGCAGTTGAGAGATTTGTAAGAGCCCAGAATGGGAGAGGAGAGAAAATACATTGCTGTATTTTTTCCTTTAAAACCAGCAAGCCACTCCCCCTAGGTCAGACTGATTAATTCCAACCATTTCTACCAGATGAAGTTGCACATGGCTTCAGAACTGGACCATTCCATCATGATAAGAGTCCTCCAACATTTTATTTGGTAGCATTTTAAAAATGAGCACTGAAAGGAAAGAATGGGCCTAAGAGTAGCCCCACCTTGAAACCCAGATATTGCTGGGAGCTGTGTCTTCCTCTGCTGTGTAACACTGATATACTCTTGTGGGTGGGTGGGTAGCTTACTGTAGGGCTCTAAGTTGCTGAAATAAACCACAATCTAGTATAGCACCGGAAATATAGCATTTGCAAACTACTTCCTCTCTAAATGTCACAACTTCAATAAAGCTGTGAGCATCTACAGCTACCTTTGGCTCTGTTCCCCCAGGGAACAACAAGGTTTAGTAATCAGATGAGGAAAATGAACTGTCTCAAATCTTAAGGTTCCCTTTTATTCCTTTTCATAATCAGAGAAGTAAAAATAGGGAGGTCTTAAACAAACTTATGCAAAAGCCAGCCACAATGCCAATTAATAATATTTTTGCAGTAGTGTCACCTCATCCTGGACCTGGTTAGGGCTTCAGAAACACATCTAATTCCTAAAGCAGAGGCTTCATACAAGTGGCATTTCTCCCAGCTTCCTTTCAAAGACCTTCAGTACAATCCACTTCAGAGCAACTATGAACAGAAAGTTATTAATGAGTTTTCTACTAAATCCATCTTGCTATTATAGATATATTTTAAATCTTGTCTGTCAAGAAAATGGAGTGTGCAGCACTTCCTTTCTCCTTATACAAGTTTCGTGCATATTTTAAAAACCTCATAGTCATTGTCAAGCTTTCCTTCTCTATGTAGACAAATAGGATTCTCATAGGCTGTGTTGTCTACCTTGCTGAACATTTTCATTGCTCCCAAATGAAGCCTTTCTTACTTTATTCATTTCTTTCTTGAAATGTGTTGCCCAGAACTGAACACAGTACTCCCCATGAGGCCTTGTGGGATTACTTTCTGTGCTTTGAAAGTTACATTCCTGTTTATACACAACAAGGTGGTATTTGCTTTATTGCAATAGCACTGCACTGCTGACTAATGTTCTGCTTGTGTGCTGAAATAACATCTGCACCTTCTTCTATGAAGCTGCTGCTGATCTACACCCTTTACTTGTGCGCTTCACCACTCATGCATTTGAGCCTAAGTGTGAACTTTGTACCTAACAATTTTCATCTTGTTTTTTTTTCCTCAATAATTTTTCCCCATTTTATAAGATAATTCAGTGTTACCTCATAGTCTACCCTACCCACAGCAACTTACTCTCAGTGAAGGATTTCCCATGCAGTTTTGTAGATCTGCACAACAGTACCCTCCTGTGGGCCACGTTTCCTGAACCTATCTGAGTCACAAGAGATGAAATAATTTGAAAATGTTGCTAAAATCAGGAGTAGACTGCATTTTTCCTTCTGCTGAGAGCAAACCACCAAGTATTTTCCTGAAGAGGTGTGCTCTTCCCTTGGTAATTTTGGAATAGTTTGAATCTCAGGCAGTTATTTGCCTCACCGATGTAAAAGCCACACACCACAGCTGTTCTTTGTACATTTGCACAGGCCACTAGGAGAAATGCTGTTTTTACAAAGTCTTAACTTACTTTGCTGGATGTTTATTGCTATTAGTGTGTTATTGCTTTTGAAAAATTGCAGTTCAGCCTTGAATGAAAGTCTTTTTTTTCCAACACTAAAACTAATTAGCACTGGCAGTGAGAAACAATGGTTTTGTTATCACTGACACACATTTCTAATTGCATTACCTCAACTCAACTCCTGATGCCATGCACAACAATAAATGAAAATGTCTTGAATTTCAAAGAACTGATGTAAAGACGTGGTAGGCTTATTTCAGACATGATAGAAATGTTACAGAAGAGTACATAACTGTTGTTAGAAACCTGGACAGAATTCACATTTCACTGCTTTTACTGAGCAGAGGTCTAAGGCATACATAAGAAAATGACATGTTTGTTCTTTAGGAGGTAAAATAAATAGATAACTTATTGTTCCACTGATAACACTAAGATTCTAGGGGTCACTCTCTCTTCATATATCTGGTCACGCAAATGAATATATACAAGTTTGCTGGAAGCCTTTTATAAAGTATTCTCAATAAAACCAAGAAATGTTAAGAAGAATGACAAATGTTTGAGTAGTCACACACAGTGTAAGTGTTCTGCATTCCTTTGGCCATTTTTAGTAGTTAAAATATTTTAGAATTAAAAATATATGAAAGGAAAAGTCAGTCAAGTTTTTGAAAGAAGTAAAATATGCTATTGTAAAGTAACTACAACACTGACAATAAATTTCTGTATTACATATTTGAATAAAACCTTCACTACCCAAGAAATATTCCATTTTCCTATTTAAATAAAAAAGCCTGGGCATGAAAGGTAAACCCACCATTCACTAGTGCCATGTAATCATGCTTAGATTAAAAACTACACTGTAGCATGAAAGTCGTAATAAATTCTGTCACTTTTGATGAAAAAAAAACTGAGTTCTAGTTGACAGTTCCATTTCTAAAGATAGAAATCTTTATCTCTGTATGCAGCACAAAGAATCCCTAGACAGCATTCCTGACTATCATTTGACCATAAAGTTCTAGTTTTCAAACATCTTCCCCTTTGTTACCTCTCCAGGATTATTCTGTTTTAATGACAGATGTGTCACTTGCACACCACTGGCCACAAAGTCTTTAATTTTGGTGAAAATAAAATGAAATCTTAGGATAACTTCTAACCAATATGTACAAAGACATATTTTTATTTTGTAAGAAGTGTTATTTTGCAAGGCAGAAACCACAGTGTAGCACAGTCAAAGTGATGATGGCACATGGCTAATGCTTGTCCAGGAGATATACAAAAGATACAAGTAACAAAAAATAGGGTTTAACTATTCACAATACCTCACCCCAAACAGTAGTTGTATTAATCAGCATTTGGCATGTCATAAATGTAAGGGGGAAATAGAGTTCAAAATAAAAGGAACTGGTATTAAAAATTAGTTTAAACTTCAAATTATGATTAGGAAACTGCATTGCATAGTGTATTATTTTAAGAAATGTGAATTAGAGTAAAATTTTAAAAAAGCCTTGAACATGTGCATAGGTAAAAATAAAACCATTTCAGTTGTTATTTGCAATCTCAACTCCTGTATTTTTCAAGTACATTAACTTAAGGCGAAAATTGGTAAACGCTTAGATGCCTGTTTGGAGGTCTAAAATGAACAGGAAAATTCAATTTGGAAAAAAAAAACCTGAAAATTTGACAGATAAAGCAGGAAAAAAAATAAACAACCACTTTTCTCTGTGGACATAGGTTGCTCTTTCAATCAGTTGGCGTGCTAACTAGGTTCACGTATTGATATCTGACTAAACTGTACTTAACATCAAACCACTACAGTTGAGAGCTGGCTGAAATCACAACTAGATTCTATATTGATGCAGTTAAAAAAAATCAATTGAACATTTTCTGCACTACCAATGAACTTAAATCTCTGTTCTATTTTGACTTTAAGAATAGATGTCTAAAATTAATTATCTAGTATGAAAATAGCCTTAACTGAAGGAGCCTGAGTCCATGGTTTTGATCTCTGGGAATTAATTTTTAAATTGCAGCACAACTTCTAACATGGAGTATTAGCTCCTTGTTCTGACTCTTATTTCATTCCCCTTTTTGCAAAGGCATAATTCTCCTGGTGAATTTAGCACAAAAAAGCTCAAGAAGCATTATATTTAAGTTCATTGCACTATCCTAACACTTTTCTGTGCATATGGTCTATGAGGTAGACTTAATTTCACAGTAATGATGTTTTTAAAGGATGTTTTTCCTTGTTTTTCCTTTCCTGGCCTAATTGCAGGGATTTACAGATTGGGTTTTATTTGCCTTTTTTGTTTTCCAAAGGATTTATGACTGCTAATTATGAAAGATGCTAAATTACAAAATTATACCAAGCAGAAAATGGATGTGGTATGAAATAAACACCTCAAAAAAAAAGCTTTACATGACTGGTGTTATATTAATATAGGATGGAGATGAGATGAAAGAGTCTGGTGGTATATCACTGTGAATATATAAATTGCTGCATCTATGTACGGCAGCTTTAAAAGCATCTTCTATCCAAATTCTGGTGACAAGGTTCTGTAGTCAGCTGCAGAAGTTATAAGAACCTATCTTCAGAGATCCAAATATCCAAAGAGAAATAAATACATTATCATCATCTTGAAGCATATGCACCTCATGAATCGTACAGCGTACTACAAACATGCTGTCTTAAACCTTATTTTTCCATTAATTTTGAGATTCTTTCCCACTTTATCTATCAGACTTTCAAGGTCCAGGCCTATAGTTCCATCATAAATAAGTCAGAAGAGTCTCTTACAGACAGGCCTCAATTTATTAATATTTGGCTGGGGCCAACAGAGCCAACTCATAACAAAGAATATAGAGTTCAACTATCTGAATTCCTGCAATGCTAAAACTGAGGGCCAACCATAAAAATGAGTAGGGTATCGGTTCAAAGGAAATTTTTAAAATCTTCATTACAAGAGGAAGGTGAACTCCTGAAATTTGCAGCTAGATGAGGCTGTGGAGGTCCAACATAACAGCAGGTTTGAAAACAGACTACATTAAATAGAGAGCTGGTTTATAAGCAGATATAAAAGATTCTTAAACACATGCACACACATCCCCCATTGCTAAAAAAAGGCAGATACTTTTTTAACATTTTTAATACAGGAGTTCTGAATGGTGGGGTACCACAAAAGCAAAGGATTACAGAAAGTAGTCAGAATACTTATGTGCTGTCTAAGCAGAAGCTCTTGCTGTCACTCTTGCCTTTCTCAGGAGATGCAGTGCTAGGCTAGATAGTCTGACATACTACAGAATTTCTAATATTATCTACTCGCTACTGGTACCCTTTGTGGGACAGGAACAGAATACTGAAGGGCCCCTTGGAGACTTCAGTTTCTTTTTCTCCTTAGGGGACAGAAGCTGAATTACCAATGAGAAAATGATCTTCACCTTTAATCTGCACCAAATATGAATTGTTACAAAATTAGCCATTCTTATGTTGTGTCTTGACACTAGTCTTCAGAAATACTAGTGTCTTTACTCCGGTTGTGAATCAACAATGGAGTAAATGAAGTTAGACAACCATAGTTGCCCCACCAAGTCATGCAGTTTAGCTAGATGGAGGAAAAGCTAAGCAACCGGAGATCCTGAAGTTGGAATGATAGGTCCTATGCATTCACTCAAGGGTTAAAAATTTTAGTGACCTTTTGGGGATTAGATGATGGAACTTCTATTGAAGTTCTGAATTTTAACTCCTGTATTTTCTTTACTCACTGACTACAAGGTACTGTGTCCCACCATGAATTTCTATACCTAATGAGGAGTAAAGCAAAATTATTTTTAAGGATTATGAACAATAAATGTCCCAATCAATAATTCAAAGGAATGTATTTGTGCACAGATGATCTCTAACCTGTCATGCACACATTCACTCCCTCTTTTCTGCCTCAAGCAGGTCACCATTTAATCCTGCAGTTCGAGGAAATATTTCTTCTTATTTATTGGAGCTGGATATGGGGACAGGGTAAAGCTAAACAATAAAAAAAAATGTTTGCAGAGGAAGCCTGGAAAACAGAAACTCTACAATTATTGTAAGAATGTGCAATCACATTTGCAGCAAAATGAAGAAAGAATTGGAGGAGAGGTGACAATCTGTACCAGCTGGAAGAGAAAGTCAGTCTGGAACTGTTGAAAAACCTTCCAACACTGTTGTATTGAATGTAAAGTTATATTTTCCAGGCACACTTACTCTAGGAAATTATTGCAATAACACCAAGAAAGGTCTCCTCTGGGAAGATCCTTACCATACTCACAAACGTATATTAAATTATATCAGATCACAAACATTTGTAAGAAATGACACAAATGAGTAATTAGAGAAAGTGTCAAGTGTTACTTTTGGTATGACCGCTATGAACTGAATGTAATGTAATTTCACTCCTACTGTTTGTAATATGATCCCAGCCCTGATTAGTGCTGAGTGACCTGCCATGCTTCAGTATTCACTAAATTTCTAGTATGATGATTAATTTCTAAACATTTCTGAGTTAGTTTTACTGTCCATTTGACAAAAATAATGTGTCACTTGTGTGCGAAGTCTTTAAAAAGTTCACTCTCCCCAAACCAGATTTTGGACTTTTTTTTATTGATTTTAGTGTGTCTTCCCCATAGGTGTAAGTTCTGGCTTTCAACCTCTTCTGTCTAATAAAGAAACTGAAACCAGGTTTCCTACTTTATGAATGTTTAAATCAATAATCTGTAATATAAAAAGGGGGTACTGTTGTTTCTCTTTCAATAGAAAAATAAGTAGTCTGTCGATGCTTCTTAAAACTTATCTTTCATCATTTGATCATAAAAGATGATTCCAGACTGTGTCTGACTGAAAAGAAATGTATTCTTGTACATCAGTGTTAGACTCAACAGGGTGCTGGAATACAAGATTTTGCCTTGACTTGCTCAGTAATATCTTCATTCAAAGTGGTTGGATATTATGGCTCTTATTCTGAGTCACTAAATGTTGTCCTGTGGTGGCTGAACTGTCCATCAGTGCTAGACTAAGAGCCTCTTTAATCTAGAGACTTAAGCTTTGACAATTTCCTCCCTAACCAATTCAAATGAAAATTCAGTCAAAACTCGCTTATTTATCCACAATACAAAATTCCTATTTTGCATTTTTTTAAAATAAACACTATTTTTCAAAGCACAAGTTTTCTCCACAATCAAAAAGCAGCACTTTTTTTCATTGATGATGCAACGACACTGTCCTCTGGGGACCTAATCTATTTGCAATATATTCTGTTCTCCAGTGTTATGTTTATAACATCTACTTAGTTCGCAGGAAATTTACTTCCTGCATTCTATAATCCCATTACCAATATACCCTTCATATTCTAAGTAACACTAATAATAAAAAACTGCTTAAGTAAATTTTACATTTGATTTTTGAGTAAAGACTAATCTCTCAAAATACAAAAATGGAATGTACAAAATTGATAGAAAATATTCTAGTTCACATATATGGAAATTTGGGAGCATTCATACATTATTCAGTAGATGGAAGAGAAGGAAGAAGAACCTAGAAAGGATAGGGAAAAATATTATTACTGCACTGTTTTGTAAAATTAACTATTCCAAGATGCTTAACTTTATTTCTGAACAATTTGTGTTGGACAGGTTCCCTTATGAAGAGGATATGGTTGCAAATTAAAATTTTGCCTGTTGCTTTTGAAAAAGAAATCTTGAGAGTGCTTATAAAGTAGAGCCACCTTCTTTCCCCTTTTACTGATTTGAAAATGAGTCACATTTCAAATGCTTATTCCTATGTATCATCCAGAGAAGACCACCCAAATTAATCATATTTTGAGCAAACTTTCAGTTCTTCAAACCTTCAGTACTCCTCTCCACTTATCCCCTCCCCCTGACCTAATCCATTTGGCTCTCAAATACAAGCATTAAGTGGGACAAAGAGGTACATGCCCTAGCTTCTTTAAAAACACAAAAGGAGAGGGGGAAAAAAAGCCCCTATAAACTCAAGGTGCATTTATTCAAAATGATTGGTAAAAAAGAGAGCATTTCCACCAAAAACAGAACTTCCCACCTCCCTCCCCCTCCCTCCTCAAGTAAAAGTCCAGTATTATAAGCCCTGTCACAATAAGAGAGGCCACAGACTTCAGCTTTAACTAATCTCAACAGCTACTATAATTCTGAGGCAGGAACATTTTCAATTACTGGAGATCATCAGATGACAGTTGCAAAACTGCAGTTACATCTTATTCCTGTATATTGTTATTTCAGAAATATACATATGACAACCAGGTGATTAAGATGAGTTAAACTTTAAAAAACACAACTAAAACATTATATACCACTATATTGTGTTTTCCTTTCCAATAAATGTCTATATTGTATTCCAAAATCTTTTCATACCAAGTAAAAGATTTATTTATATTTTCTGCTTTCCTTCTAGAACATACACTGAACTGCCAGTAAATGCATCAAAAGCCATTTCCTCTATTTGTTGAATTTTCTTCTTGACTTAGGTTTTCCCATTTACTTGGATTGTGTGACAGCAATTTAAAACAGATTTGGTACTTGAAAACTATTGCAGGAAAAAAAAAAAACTTTTAAAACACAGAAGGAATCATTGGTTGGTAATCCTTGAAGTAAAAGTAAGTTGATTTGTCTGAAAATACTCCTGTTTTGTTTACTATATTTGGCATCTTTATACCAGATTTTCAGTTCTAAACACTGTTTATAGTAAGCTAAGAAACAAAGTTGTGTTCTTTTTATTCCTTTAGATGAAAAAAAAATAAGAGTAGCAATTTTAAAGTTTTTATCTGGTATATTCTGTTTTCCCCAAAGTAGGACTGTTGGGATTGTTTTCTCTCTAATGGGAAGTAAGAAACTAGTATTTCAATACTTGCTTAAGGTGATCTGATATAAATCTGGTGAACCTCTACATCAAGAAACCACAAATACTCGAAATCAGAAAGTGCTACTGTAAAATTTAGGCCAAGACACTGCAAATGAAGCACTGCTTAATACTGAGGACACATATCCTTGTTACCCTCAGAAAGCTATCAAGTTACCCTCAGAAAGTTAAAGAGTTAGAAGGGCTCAAATCATCTCAAACATTTTATTTCAAGTTAAAATAAACATTTACATAATAAAATTCATATATAAAACAATCTTCCACTCAGTTTCCAGAAAAAGGATACTATTCTTATGCTAACCTTAAATATCCGTTTACTCCAAGATCATGTGTTACTCTTTAGATCTTCTCACATCATTATGATCTGAGTTGGGGTTTTTTTGATACACGATAGAAAACCAAAGCAGTTTATTTCTTTCTCGTTGAATCCACCTGACATCTTACCACTTCATCACAGAAATCTGATTCAAATTACATCTACTACAAAGCATAAATAAACACGGAAATGGGCACTATACTTTCTTCACAATAGAAGTTTTGAATTTATAGGAACATGGCATAAGGGTATACTCTCGCTCACTTCTGAAGGTTTCCTTTCTACCCTGGCTGTGGACCACACAGAAAGTTACACTTTCAACATACAAGAAAAGGAACATCCTTTAATATTGCAATGGGAGCGTAATAACTTACCTGGCTTTTTATTTATTAAAACAAAACACAGGAATAAAGTTTATTAAGGAAATAGATTCTGAATATTTTGAGAGAATATTTAAATAGGAGATCTTGTGATCCTGTCACTACATCTTTAATAAACTCATTTAATATGTAATTCCAAATATTGCCAAAAGAATGTAAGAGAAGTAGAAAAGGAAGTGGATGGCAAATAAGGATGATAACAGGTAGTGGAAATTGTGTATAAAAAGTAAAAACAGAGACTAGAAAACACTTCCTTAGCTGGAAAGAAAGATCATGTGGGTCTATATGACAGTTCTATATAAAATTATAGATAGCTTTAGGAAAACAGAATAGCAATCCTTGTTCAGCGTTAAATACATAACAAGAACAAGAAGCAGACAGTGAAATTATCAAACAATGGTTAACTAGGGTCATAAAAGTTGTTTTCGTTAATGTTTTCATAAAGGCCCAAATAGGAATGGAATAAAAAGGGCAGATTTCAGACAACACCTCAATTAGTAACATCAAGGATTACTATTCATATACAAACTCTGGTTCAAGCCATGAGCCATAAATTGCTGATATCATAAGTATAGGAGGAAGGGTAACTTTTTATTCTCTTTACTGCTTCTTTGGGTCCCTAGGGGCCAATTCCTGGTCATATTTGAAGACAGCATACTGGGTTAGTGGGGCCTTTGGTCTAATCTATTAGGACCATACCTAGGTTCTTAAATAACAAGGTTCTTAAAAATTCTGAGCCCACAACAAAAGGTTATTTTGAAACTCAAAGAAGAATATCCTTTCCATTTCCTGTAACATCAGCTGGCAAATCCAGTGTGTACCCTTAGTACGGAGAACATCAGCCTTTGGGTGACATAGGAATACAACAATACAGGATATTAGGCATCTGAGCCTTCACTGTGTGGTTTCCCTGAAGAATGGATTCAGTTGGATGTACCAGTAGCAGAAAGAACATTTAACTCAAACATTGGCTGATCTTTACTCCACATGCAGTTGTTTCATCGGAATTTAATTTCAGTCATCTGACAACCTGCTAAAACACATTCATGTTTCATTAGACAGATTTGGAGGGTTTGGTCCTCTAATGGGTTATTTCATCTATTTCTATATAACATATTGAGACAAATCTGATACAACTGCCCATAAACAACTCTCTAGTACATTTCATGTGTTGGTGCACACACACTTTCACTGCAGAAGGTTGGGACTAATTTATTAATTTCCTTACTATTTTCCATTTTGATTATTCTAATCTAAAATATGTCTGATACTGACCAGGGAGAAGAGAATGTATATATTTACGTTTGTTATAACATTTAATCCATGAGTTTCTAAGTGACTGCTCAAAAAAATTGAGAATAATCTCTAAAATCCCTCCTCAGCACCAAAAACAATAACGTGATACAAGTGCTTAGTACATTCTGTTTAAAATATAATCAGATACATTTCAATCATTGCCTACAAAGGATATCACTACTCATTTAGATAGGACCACTGGAATGTCTCTTACTATGTTTATTAAGGAAAACGTAATGCTAAGACTTCATAAGTCTAAACAGTATCAACTATCTATCTGCTAGTTCTATTGGTAACTAATTTGCTCTCTGTTCTTGAAAGTAAAATTGCATTCATGTAACAAAACTTCTGTGCCTGTCTCCACAGGCCAATAGCAGAATACAAATCCAATTTGTTAAATTCTTCAAGTCACATCATTTAGCAGCCCGGATAAAATAATCTAAGATAGTGCTTTGAAAAATTACTGTCAAGAAGTGTCTGAGATGAATATGCTGTCAGAGAGAACACTTATCCACTTGAAGTTTTTCTTCACTACTTACTTGTATAGGCTTCAAGAAAGTTACACCCATTTGCCATCATACTCTTTATGACAATCTTTCTGTGTCATGGCAACAAGCCTGCATTCATGGAACCGTCTGCAGCTCTGCCTGCAGGAGAAGTGCCCTTTGACCCTGTGGGACAGAGGCAGATTTGTGGGTCTTGGTCTTCATGGACTTTAAACTCATTTCTACAGATGGTTTACTGCAGAGCTACTTGGAAACAAATTTCTCTGAAGTCCAGTACATGATGAATTGCCCTTGGTTTTAGCTTCTTGCCCTGTGCTCTCCTCCTCTACCCTCCCCTGCACAGCACATCATTTGATGCAGCCTAGTCGTAAAATATTTAAGGAGCTTAATTTTTCATCTACAACACGTGTTTGAAAGCAAACTTTAATGCCTGCTTTTTTCCCCCTCTCCTTATAGGAAAAAACACCAAAAAACATGTATCATTTTTATGTCTTACATGTTCTGTATTCAGCTTCCAAGTAGGATGAGAATAACTTGGCGTGGCTAGTGATTCATATCCAAAATGAATTACAATATTTGAGGAACTTTCCGAAAGTGCTTTACAACACAATCACGTCAAGCAATTGTCAAACAATGTAATGACAGGAATATCATATCAAATTTGTGGTCTCACAAACTTAATAAAATTTCTTTTAAATGGACAGCAATATAAAGTCATAAAATCTACTGAAAATAAAGAGTAATGAAAATTCACTGAAGAGCTTTTTCCACACTTGTTTATCCTGAATCACATCCATTGTTGTTTTCCAAGAAGGTCACACAGAACCATGACCTCAGAAATCAGTGTAAAACTGACATTTTAATATAGGCTGAATGGGATAAATTAACTATACATGAATTGTAATGGGCTAAAAGTACTCAAAAGAAGACAATGCTTGAATTGTTTAGCAACTTATCAATGTTTTAACCTTTTATATTAAGGCTACCATAGGTAATGGTTTATCAACTAATATATCTTTGCAGCAGATAGTATTTTCCTATTACTGTCTCTGAAAAAAATTACAATACTTATGTGGCAGCAAATTTATAAATGCTAAACTTAGGGTAGATAAAAGAGTTAAGGAAGTACTTCACTGAGAGAAACTGAAACCTGATACCAAGTTTTTTAAATACTATTCTAAAAAATGAAAGTGATAGTAATAGAAAATAAGATATTTCATTTCAAGTTGATGTTACCACATATTCACTTTTTTGCAGACTGTTAGATGAAACAGTGTTTTGGCAAATTTCACAACAATAGGCATAGATGATTTTTGTTTTATTATAAACTACAATAAGTATTCTACTGAAAAGCACCTGTCAGCAGGGCTTCCATGGAAATGCACTTACGTGTGAGAATTCAGAACTTTAACATTTCTATTACAAAGACATATTATCTTAGTGAAATATGTAGCATTTCAAGATAGTACTAAAAGTTCAAGCAAGCATTTGACTTTCACTGAATGAATTGAAAAAAGTAATATTGTTTTGTTTATAAGTTTATATTTTGAATTTTTTTATTTTTATTTAAATGACTATGCTTATATGAAAATGTAAGATTACAACCCCTCTGTGATGTTTTGAAGTCTAAGTTACACAAATAGTGAATAGATAAACAAGTAGAAGGAATTAAGGAAGAGCTGCACAACAAAAGAAATTGCATATATGTATTTTTTTTATCTCAATTTTACTGACGTGTCAGTCATCAAAAAAATCCCGAAACTATGCACCTTTTGACTGAAATAATGGGGTATTTCTGTCTTTCTATAGTTTTCATAGCAATAGACCCATTTGTTATAATACAAAAGCTGACAATGAAATGTTCCCTGCATGTTATAGTCATGTGAGAGTAAAGTAATTTAAAAACAAGATGAAATTTAAGTTTCTTATTTTTTCTTATTAGCCTAACAGCCAAATAGCTAAATTTCTCTATTATCCAAATAACTGTAACATCAAATCATTAGCTCACTGCAAACTAGAAAGGAAACTAGTGTTCGGATTCCCTTAGTACCTTTAATTCCTGTGGTAATGGTAGAAAAATAAATCCTGTTTTTACTACAAAAATACCCATTTCTGATGAGCTATTGAATCTGTCTCTCCTCCATTTAGACAAGTTGGTTAATATTATGATGCTACTCTTTAACTAGACATAAACTGATCATTTTTGTTGAGTGAGTTTTCAGTTGTCCCAATTCTGTGGTCCAAGTTTACCAGATATCTGAGCGACTATCTATCAGCTTCAGAAAAAGAATAGAAATTAATAGATAGGGCCAAGACAAGATCTCTTGTCTCAGTAGCAAGCTAGTGTATTTTGGTCTGTAGCAACAGGGAGTTTAAATGAGATCTTAATGATAATTACCAATGGGAGACAAAACCTTTTCAAAGGAGAAAGCAGGAGGCAGAGAATGGGATTCAGAAATAAATTCATTGGGTCACATAAGAACCCTAGGAAAACAAAAACTACCAGGTTTTGTTGTAAGCTGTTACTGGTGTTACTGCAGAGCCACTCCAACTGCAGAGAATACAAGATAAGCTGGGATGATTCAACAATGCAGAAGACAAGTTATAGCCTTCAGAACAGTAATGCTGGAAAACCTCAAAAACCTGAACTGACCTAAAAAAGGTTCTAGACTGCTAACAAAACCACTTAAAGTAAGAACATATAAGATTACTTATTTTTTGTCTAGATTTAGACATTTCCAGTGCATCAACAGTGATAATAGGTTTGAATCTATCAAAAGTACACATATTTGTGTGAGAAAGTACACAATATGCTGCTTTCCATCACCTATTTTATGAGCTAGCAAACTGCAAGGTAGAAGCAATTTTTTCCATGCAGTACTGAATCCTGGAGACACAACTTGAGACCAGTGTCCAACTGGATTTAACACCATTTACCATCACTCTTTGGGCCGAGCCACCCAGGCAGTTTATAAATCAGGAGAAGGTGCATCTCTTAAGGCCAATAGCTGCCACTTTCTTAAGCATAATACTGTGAGAAACAGTGTTAAAGTCTTTACTGAAATCCAGGTAGACTACCCACAGCCTCGTGCATTAGCAGGCCATTTGTGAAAAATAATTTGATCCTATGAGAAAGCTTAGGTCAGGAAAACAACTTTTTTTTTTTTACCATATTTCAAACAGAGTAACATTTCCATTTATAAATCCCATTTCTGTATTAAGACCTAATCCGGACAGAGACCTAATTTCAAAATAAGTTTTGAATAGCACTTGTTTTAAAACTGAAGTAAAAACAAACTAATGGATACCAGCTTCTATTAATTGTTGGCTTCAGTTTATTTACTTTTGCTTCAGAAATCAACAATTTTATATGACACATTTTTGTATAACTACTATTGAAATGATTTATAAAAATAAATCTTTCATTATAATACTAATATTTTGTTTGCTGCTTTCTTTTCATTGGGTTTTTTTCATGTAAGTTAGTGAAATATTTTCTATTTATATCTAAAAGCAGGTGAGTTACATATGAAAATACTTCCACACTTCATGTTGAAAAGTGACTTCCAAGTTAAACTAGTAAATTGAAAATCTAATTCAGCCTTTCATATTCAGGAACTGTAGTGTATTGCCTGAGTGAGGAGTGAAACATCAAACAGTTATATGTGCTTATTAAAGAATGATATGTTTAGCATATTGGAATATGTTTTGCACTTTTATTTATTTCTGATTTTACAGTGAAATGGCCAAGATTTCCTGAATTCACTCACAGAAGAAAAGCAGTAGTAAGCTGGAAAAAAAAAAAAAAGAAAGAGTGCCTGCAAAGGGAGCTTATTCCGGAGTAGTTTATTGAGAATATTCCATGCACAGATAGGAATCATGAAGGCCTCTATTTACTCACACAGATTGTCCTGCTGTTACATGAAACCTAAAGTGTTAAAGAATCTGACTGCAATTTCTTCTGGAAAATATTGAGAATCACACTCTGTCCTGAGGTGGTAATTAGGTGATATTGACATATGCTGCAAATGATGTGTACATATGACCTGTGCCTCGAAATATGAAAAAAATGGGAGAGTTCAGAATAAATTTTCTGTGTTTCAAGGAGAATGTCAACACAATGATTACTTAATGTCTCTGTAATTAATTCTACATGCAGACACTATCCAGGAAAGATCCTTGTGGGGCTGGGAGAGAAGAGTGCAATTGCACCCAATCTCTGTTTGAGATAGCTGAGCATTATTGCAGATTAAACTACATTAATCACTGTTAATAGAAAATCTTGTGCAATTTACATCAGAAAATATGAACAGTGGCTTTTAAGCTTATCTTTTACACTAAACTAAATGTTTTATCAGACTTTTCAGCCTTAAGGAACCAAGTTCTGGCAAGTTAATATGTATACACATACGTTTGTATATATATGCATATATACATTTGCTATACAAAAGGAAAATCCTGTTTTAATATGAACAATGATCTCCATAAATGCTCATTTTCTTTTTCTACACAGCTCACAAACACATCAGCCTCTAAACAGAACAACCATACAAACATCAATTAACTTTAGAAAAAGTTGCATTGAAAGTCACTTCACTTTCACTATCTGTTATTGATTGGATATCAAGTTTAGAAACTCAAAATATGGCTTAGAAAGAAAAAAAAAAACAACGGGTCTCATACTGTAATGTAGGAGGCCATGTAAGCTTCATATTGAAATACGCCGATATAAGAGTCATACATTAAATACTGCATCAATGTTCTGCATGTGGCACAATGTCCTGTTTTGTTTTCCAAATAGCATTAGTGTCCTAAGAATACTGAAGTAAACATTTCTCTGGACTGTCTTTAAGCATTATACGTGTTCAGCTAAGCTTCTGGCCATAAACAATTTAAACAAAAGAAAATCATTTCCAGTGATGAATACATAAGGAAAACTATTCTACTCAACTACATTTTCGCTATATTTACATTAGAACATTGGGCAGCAGAAAACAATTAGGTCTGTTAAGAGATTTTCTGCTAGGAAACTAACATATGTACCCTATGCATGTCAGGTTTTCACCTCTAGCTAGATCTAGTCTAGACTTGTAACTAAAGGTCTGTCCACAGCTAGGATGCATTTTGTTTAACTTCATTAAAAAAAAAAAAAATCCATTTGCACACTCAGATAGTACTGTACAATACATAATGAAATGCAGTAGATCAGGGCACTTCAAACTGCACACCTAAGATGAATTGAAATGCTAATGAAGAAACACCTTTTCTTACAGGCTGAGGATCCCACAGACCTACACAAGGCATGGGAGTGGTTGAATATGCAAAATAATCAATTGCACTCTCTATGGGTCAGCATGTTTTAGGCCTTAAACAATGATGTCATATCCTTAAATTTAAATAATTATCATTCTTAAGCAACTGCTGACTAGTTGACTATTTCATTAATCTGGTTATATATATCACACCTTTGCATACTAGTTAGGTTATTTTCATAAGGTGTACAGGGAATTGCAGCTAAGGTAGTAGTCAATCAGCTTTAAATTCACTTAGCCTCTATGAAAGGTAACTAAAGGCACAAAAGGGAAATGAAATACCAGGTGAGGAACATTATTCCTTCTTCTAGACTTTGATGTTTCCCTGAAATGACAGGTTAGTGTGCCACAGACACTCTCAAAACTACTTATGTTTTCTAATGAGAGCTGACAACCCATACTTCCAAGAATTTCAGCAAATAAGTGGCAAGCCAAAGATTTATTCCACTTATCAGGTAGGAAGATGGTGGTTATGATAGAAGTCTTTATGCAATGGGAACTAAATTATTAAGTTTTAACCACTGTGCTATAGTGCACCTGTAAGCAAACAGAAGTTCTGAAAGAAATAATCTATAAGCCTAGAAAACAAATGCAAAGAAAACCAGTAAATTGTTCCATGATAAGGAATAGTGATAATTGAGTTAGTATAAGCAACTGTTTGAATTGCTTGGTGAAGTGAGAACAAAATCTACAAATTTTGTAAAATAAGTACTTCCTAGCTACACATGATGTAGAATATCCATTATGAACAAGGAGTGAGCAAAAGTCAGTATCAATTTCAAATATCAAGATGAACATGCTATCTGACTTGTGTTTATTTATCATATCAATTGACAAGGATGGGGGTGGGGGTGGCTGGAAACAGACTCATCATCATAATCCTGTCTTTATTGGAATGGCCAATCACAGCATGCCATTATCCCCAGTCTCACAATACTCATTTCCAACAAAAGGGTCACGAAATTACAGAAAGAAATTTGTTGCTCTTTCAGGGTAGGTAGTAGAAAAGATAAACCTAAAAGCCTTTCATCTGCAAAAGGTTCCGTTTTAATCTGCTTCAGGTCATGAAAGATATGAGCTTAGTGGTTTCAAATGTTCTTATCAACGAGGTACCACACAGCTCAGCTCAAAAGGCACAGATAAAAACCTAAAACACCAAAGTTTTTGACAGAATAACCAAAATATATTTATCAAGTTTTCTAGCAAACTCACACAACAGTTGTGTCCTACTCTGTAGATCTGGCAGTAGTTTCAGATCCAGGCATACCTTCTGAAGATTTAATGGTGACGGTGTGCTCAACTACAAGTCACTTTCTATCTCCATGAGATGGATCCCATATTTGTAATTCAAAATTTTATGTCAGAAGAAAGTCATAGAGTTCTGATTGTTATTTTAGGCATAAATAGTTCATTGGACTCCACAGTGCCACCCTGCAACATGATAAAATCACACCACCTTTGTGACTTTAATTATAACTATTTCAGGAACAGGATTTTGACTATGTGATCTCAAGTGTAGGTCACAGGGTATTTTCTAAATTTGGAAGAGGCTTTCACATGGCATTTTTTTAAAAGCCTACATAAATTTTTCTTGCCTGCTATCACTTAGTGAAAACTGCTTACAGAAGTATCTCTCTGAGCAGTTTCTCACTTTTTTCAACCATGGGAAGTATGATACTAAGAGACACTTCCTTGTAATGCTGAAAAATTCTGTTAGAAGAAAATCAAGGTTTATTTATCTCAATTAATAAATGGAGTCAAACAGCAGAAGAAACTCCTTTTTTTCCTCTATTCTAATTCTAAACCAAAATGAATACTAATGTAATAGTGCTACATCAAACACTGTGATGAATATACACTGGCAAAGGCTTGGTTGTATGATGACAGCACTCCCCCAGTGAATAAGTGCACAGTGCATTGTCCCTTCTAGAGCTCAACTTCAAAGCCCTTGAAAATCTCTTTTGAGTTTTGAACCTTCCAGATCAAAGCCTTGGAGTTCATTTATACTTTTCGGATCAGATGAAGGCAGTCAGTAAGACAGCCGTGATTTAAAGGATAAATCACTTCAGAACAATGTCTATGATCATTCTCTATGGCATTACACTTGAAACTAGATTTAGAAATTAATACCATATAGGCACATACTCTGTTTCAGGAAAACTGAGGCAAAATCACATTATTTTATTTTTAACCTGAGTGGAATTTACGTTGCTATTTTCCAAGTTTGTTTACAAAATAATTGCCCACATAGGTCTAAGTCCAATGTCTTGATAGCTCTTCATAGAAATACCAATAGAATTTTCTGAGTTTACATAAGGGGCTGGTTTTGAGTAATTTGCAAAAAAAATAGTCATGATTATGTTAAGTAAAGACTATAAGACAAGTTTGGAGGGAGGGGTACATCTGCAGGGAAATCTGAAGAGATAAATCTATTAATAGGCTTAAAAAATCACTTCACACAGCAATTTTAACTAATTAAACTTCAAGAATATAAAATTATTTAATAAAATCCAAGAATTTATAGTAAATACTCTTTTGTTTCTCCTATCAATGATGTCAAATACAACTGTCTCATATGCACCCCCCCAGCAATGAGAAGAAAATGCTCTGTGCATGTATGCCTCAAAAAAATTCAGTGTGTTCAGACTAGTTTTGAATAACTGATCAATACAGAGAAACACTGTTGTACTCACAAAAAAATAGGTGTTTCTGATTTGATGCCAGTCAAATAAAACCAAGACTTGGCAGAAGCCAAGGAACAGCAGAGTTTGCTTCCATATGAACAACACAAAGATTTAGAGAGATTTAACATTTTGATTTGACCAACAAAAATATTGGAAACAGATGATGCTGTGGTACTGGAAAGTTTTAGGGACTTTTTGCCCTATGTTTCAAAGGTATGAGTTAGGCTAAGGAATGACACTACCCTTCCCTTACAAAATCCACCTTGGACAGTCTCTTACAACTACAATAATGTGTATACTCCATATAGATATAAACTCTTACCCTGTCTTCAATTAAGGCTATAGAAATAACTATACCGCATTAGAGAGGGATTTTAGAAATTTTTATTGCATAGACATAGATGGAAGCAGAGTTAGGGCAATCCTAAACTCGCATGTGTGAGTCTAGATTCTGCTAACAGCTGATGTTAATTACCAGGACAAGATCTTGCTTTATGGAGAGATGAAAACAACAGGTCAATCTATGGCCAGTGATCACATGAACTACCTACTCTCTAAATAAGCATAAACACTGAGGAGAGTACACTTAGCTTGTCAACATTTATATAGCTCAGCTGCTCTGGCCAATTTTTGTTGTTCTTTTTAAGGTTGTCCTCTCCAGTGTAGGAATTATGTAAGGATATAGAAGGATTTATACAACAGAAGCAGCACAGAAAACAAGGTGCCCACAAGCAGTGGATGTCCTGCATAATCACTGGAAAATTACTTTTATACATTCCTTCTGCATTCTCCTGAGTCTTCCAGGTGTATTGCTAGAACACACTGTAGTCATCTAGCCAGGAAATTACAAATGCACAGCTGACAATCTCTGTGACAAAACATTTTAACTTTTAGCCAGCCATTAAAATTTGTTGTGTGACTAAATGAAGATTGGCCATCCATAATGAAAACATGGGGTGTCCAAGAAACAGCACAGACCCCAGAACATCTGAAAATTGAACACCTTCCTAACAAAGCAGACAGAAAACTCAACTTTCCTAATGTCTTCTACTTTCACTCCTATTATTCCTGGGCAAATAAAAAATCCCAGCTGGAGAGCACAGAAGCAAAAACTGAATCATCTAGCCACAACCCTGAATTTATTCAACTTTCCATAATTACACAATCTGGAATTTAAAACAGTTTTGAAGAACCCTGCTTCTCAAGAACACAGAATGAGAAGAAAAGAAAGGAGAGGAAAGGACAAGAGGAAGAGCCATCTCTACAGTTGCCTCCTCAGATTTCCTTGCAGGGAAGCTAAACATTCATGCCTGAGGACAACTACTACTGTGCAGTTAAACTATTTTCCTACAAAATATTTTAATTTTAGCTTATTACTTTCAATCATAATCATTTTTTAATCATATCAATATTCCACTTTTATGATATCTACACTTGGATAGCAAAATCTGTATAAAATCTATCAGAAATCCATGGGCATAGCCACCAGAAAAGAAGAAATATTAATTACTATTTCATTATTAATCACTGCAGCATGCTCAGGCACACTGTTCCTAAAATGTAATGGGGAAAGATACACATCACCCTTGTTCTAAAAATTTTTTAACAGGGAAATTTAAACTAACAAAACAAAATTTGTACTTTGCACCCAGCAACAAGCCATAAAAAGAGCATTCTTTTTCTTGTATACCCCAAAACTTTTCCTCTTCTCAGTTAAGTTAGGTATCTATCTATACTTTTTGTTGCCCTTCATCCATCCCAAAGATAGGTCTGAGAATCAGAAATCTTTAAGATCAATGCTAGTCTTTAAAATAATAAAATACTGTGTAACAGCAAAATGTATGTTATCAACTGAGAAGAATGCAGAAAGCCACTATTATATCAAAGCCCTTACTCTGTATTGCAAGAATTAAGAAAACATTGGAATTTCACTCAGATAATGAAAAACTTTAATATAAATCCTGAACATATATAAGCCAATGTTAATATGCTGAATTATAAAACAGCAAAGTTTCAAAGGATCATATTTTCTATTTTGTCATTTAATACATAGAGCATCTTATTTCAAAAAGGAATGGAAAACATCAACAACTCAAAGCCAGGACCTCTGGAAAAACAAAACAAACCCAACCCAAAACCAAAACGCCCTCTATGGAATCTGGTTTGGTGGCAAGAAAGCTACTCCATCAGACTACGAAAACATTACATTTACATTAACCCATAGTTCACTCAGAATAAGTAGGAGGAAAAAAGCTACAGTGCAATTGTATCTATGCAGAGCCCTTTATTGCTCAGAATGTCAATGAAGTACAAAGTAAGGCTAAACTTTCAGTACAAACTATCATCCAAGAATAATTTTTACCTCTGAAAAGGAAAATTAATTACTCAAAGGATTACCAGAAAGCTCAGTATGTTTGCTGTGTAGAAATAGGAGTGTTAATCCAGTACTAAAATAGACTTACATCTGTTTATAGTTCATTTACTAGAAATGATGAAGGCTAAAGTAGTTCCAAATAGATGCTGAGCTCCCCTACCCTTTCCCTTCTATTATGTCAACAATGGTGACTAGATAGATTTAAAAAAAAAAAAAAAAAAGACTGAAAAGAAGTTTTGGAAATATTTTTACAGCTTTCTGAAGAGAATTCTTTTAACAAAAAAACCTATTGTATTTGTTTAGTGCTAAAAAAAATAAACTAACTCCACATCTGATGGTAAACTGAGAAATATTGTACCAGAAGTTTTTTTTGCAAATTAATAATAATTCTTTGTAGGTCCAAAACCAGAAGCTGAAAGTAGAAATGTGAATAACTTTCTTTATCTTCCTAGGAAGTTCACTAATAAATCACTCTCTATTTGATTATAAAGCAGATAATGGCCCTGCATGAATAAACGGAATAGTAGTTTAGAAAGGGACCTCATTGCTCTCTATAACTACCTGAAAGGAGGTTGTAGAGAGGAGGGAATTGGTCTCTTCTCCCAAGTGACAGGGCAAGAGGGAACGGCCTCAAGCTCTGCCAGGGTTGATTTAGGCTGGACATCAGGAGGAAGTTTTTCACAGAAAGGGTCACTGGGCATTGGAACAGGCTGCCCAGGAAGGTGGTTGGGTCACCTTCCCTGTAGGTGTTTAAGGCACGGGTGGATGAGGTCCTGAGGCACATGGTTTAGTGTTTGATAGGAATGGTTGGACTCCATGATCCAGTGGGTCTCTTCCAACCTGGTGATACTATGATTCTATGATTCATGAATTCAAAGTGAACAGGCATATCCCTGAATGGTTCAGAATCCTAGAGAGGGCTATTAAGTACAAATCACTGTACACTTGTCCTGATTTTGTTATGATCTACTCTAAGCATCTGCTACTAATCACAGATGGCAACAGAAGCTGGACAGACCTTTAGTTTCTATCAGTATTGCCACTGTTCCATTCACAAGGATGTTGTCCTAAGTTATTTCACTATGCATGAGCCCACACACCTCCCTAGGAGCAGAAAATCCAGTTATATACATTAATTTACTGTGTTTTCCTCTTCCTGTTGCATGTCTCATTCCATTTAGCAAACTTTTGCAGTGCCAGACTACTTGAAGAAGTTGACATCTGATCTACAAATATCTGGTTTTATCTGAATTATCATGTGATAAACTCTGCATATTAACAGTATTATTACAAGTCTATTTTGAAAATAACTGACCTTGCAAGCTGAAACATAAGCATGAAGTTAACTGTTTGTGTAAGCACTAGATCAATGAGGCATCTGAAATGTCAGCACAGATCTTACAGATTAGAGATTTGCACCTTTCAGAAACAGCAGCCAGGAGCCAGGTGGGATACCTTAGTGTCTCAAATGACAACAGATACTTATGTTTAGGCAACAACATCCCACCCTGAATGAGAGAACTACAGAAGTCTGACATGCAAATAGCCTTCTTGTGCATCTACTCTGTACACATTCATGAAACTGTAGCCAGACGAATAAAGAACGCATTCCTAATTACTACCAATTTGAAATAAGCAGCTTACTGAAACAGTTTGGTTTCAGTCTTGCCAAGGTATCACTTTGATAGGAAAACAGATGGCGATTTTTATTTTTCATTTTTCCTAAGATATTTTATATTTCATTACATACATCATCACAGAATTCTAAAACATTTAATGTATTCTGAAGCATAAGCAAAATGTCTGCTACTGAATTATCAACCACCTCTGATTATTATGCTTCTGAGTGTAATGACTGAATTAATATCACAAAGACAATTATAAATCTGGCATGTCCTTGTTTCCAAACTCTTGCCTCTTCAAGTCTGTGACTTTAATGTGGTCTTTCTAATGAATATTACTTATGCTTATAGCATCAATAATGTTCTGTTTACTTCATCAACAAGTTAAGTCATGACCCCTCTCTACTTCAGACTGTCAGTGGGATTGAAATATTAAATATCAAAAAGTACAGCTCTGTGCATAAAAATCCTTCTTCAACTCTGAGATAAACAACAGACTGCCTAGTTGCTGAGATCAGCTGCTAGTGAGTCATGACCACACAGTCAGGCCTTTGTATTACAGTTTGATGATGTACAGAAAACATGAGAAAAGAGAAAACTTTAACACTGGTCAACGACGATTAGAGTAGTCTACATAGCTTTTTCATTGTAAGACAAAACATAATACATATGCATGTATATGTGTGCATACGTACAGTAGTTATTATTATTATTTAATTCTTCCTGGGAAGTTAACCCTAAATATGGGCCTTTGAAAACTACAAAAATGTGTCCTGTGTTTTCCTATTTGAAATCTATGATTTCGCGTGCATTGCTATATATATACCATCACCAATCTTACTCGCGCTGAATACCTAGCAGCCCATGTTACATGATATTTACAAACTCTGGGCAAATCTATGATTCTATGACTCCACCATTCAATGGTGTCTGCAGAGCCAACCTGGACGTGATTCCCAGAGGCAAGTAGGGGAACAGTTCAGCCTCAACCAGGACCTGTACTTGCCATCACAGAATCTCTTGGAGTATTATCAATGACTTACACAGGAGAAGAGGCAAAGTTTCCTCCCATCTGAGAAAAAAAAAGGAAAATGCAACATACTAGTAACATATTACATCCACTGAAAATGTGTTTGGATTGCAGGAGCATTCAGTACCATAGTTATATTCCAAAGAGTAGGAGGCATTCATAATGAAACTGCTTCACCTTTACAACACCTCCCACACCTTTGTAAAAAGCATCTACTTTTCATGTTAATATACCTTAAGTTTATTTAGAAGTAGAAACAGATGGAAGCAAAGAAAGTTGAGAGCTGACTTCTAAAAACTCAGCCTGAATGGCTGATGGAGAGTTTCTGTGTCTCCATCCACCAGCTGGCTAAGTATCACATAAAAAGTGCACAAATAAGTAAAGAAAATAAATTTTCCACACAATAGCATTTCTGTGATTAATTCTGATGCCAAGTGCAACATTTAGTATGCTAGCCCCAAACATATCTGCAAAGCTAGAATTCATGAAACAATGCCTTTGTTTAGAACTGCTCTGTGTGGATTATCTGCACTCTAACAAGGATTGCATTTGCGCTGTAAGCTTTTTCCTCCTTGGAAGGTAAGTCCTTTGCATTTCTCTCCACTATCTGACTTCCAGTATTCATGACTCCTCTAGGAATTTAAGACTTCTCAGGTTTTTCCTCCTCTAGAAATGTGACTGAGCTTGCTCAGAAGGTTCAAAAGTCATTGCTGAGGACTGAAGGAGAAAGAGGAAGAGGTAGGGAAGAGGAGACTGGCAAAACCAGAGACATAAATAATGATCTCATAAACTTTGTCTCCTTAGGAAAAGATGAAAGTAGAATTGGTACCATTCAACCATGAGACATAAGAGTTAGATTAGAGTAATGCCTTTTTCTCATTCTTTCACATGCCACAAATATGGGATTGTCATATAAACAAAATTCTGATTCTAGCTTCTAAAAAAACCCTATGAAATCAATGTTAGTAACTAGAATGTGTATGTAGGGGCTACAGAGCACAAAAGTAGTCCACTCTCACCTCACAGACCATATCTGTCAGCTCAGCAAATGAATGAAAATCAACTCTGCTTACTTATACACACAGGTTGAACTGAATGGTGAGTGATCTTTGCAAAGACAAAGATCAAAGAGGAAAAGGCCAGTGTGCATGCATAAACTGTTTTCATCAAACCTCTATAATGCAGTCATATCAAAACAGATTTTCTTAAGATGTATGACCTGGGATTATGATCCTTCCAAAGCTCTAAAACCCTGTGGGAGGAAAGAGATTAGAAATATTTGCTTAAAAAAAAAAAAGAAAAAAAAGCTAGCAACTTAAAATACGATCTATTTTTCTACATATGCATAAATGGTACAGTACTTTTCACAGCCAGAAAAAAACATATTTAAATGGGCATAATTTTTTAGGAAAATGTTTCATTCACAAAGCAATAGAAGTGAGTAGTTTCAATGTAAATGAAAGCAGATTGCAAAGCTATAAATATCTTACAAAATAAGAGAATTTAATCCCTCTTCACTCTAGGTATTGCTCCATATACCATCTTTAATTATGTAGGCATATTCAAAGACAGATATTAAAAAAAAAAATTGACAAACAACAAGAAATGCAGGACCAGAGTCAGAAAAAGTCAAATCTTACACTTCAATGTCTAGTGAACAGAAAACAACAGCTTTCTCAGTTTTTGATGCTGACCACATGTGAAAATCCAGCTTAAATAAACAAACAAGAAAAAGAAGTAAAAATGCCAAGATTACTCTATTTTGATCAAGCCGGGTTTTAAAGCTTAAATTTAAGAGAAGAAAAGGGGGAAAAAACAGTTTAGATTATTACACGAGAATGCTGAGGTACTGTAGACAGTTGTTAAGAAAATCATTAGACCAAGTATTAATACTAGAGCTGAGTTTTGGCTTTATGTATTCTGAATGCACAAACCTATCTACCTTTTAATATTTTATCAATTTACATCTCCAAGCATAATACTGTCTTAATTTTAGGTATATAATACCTATGAAACAATGGAATATTTTGTATACAATGTTTGTTGGTTTTCATCATTTCTATTAAGAGATGCATCCATAGTGCAGAATAGGTTCATATGTATACAACCATCACTTTGGAAGTTCTGTTTCAAAGATTATGTTTTGTGGCAGTTCTGTGAGAAACCACAATGAACTGAAACCAGAAGATCTCTAAAGGTTATGTTCACAGCAGTTGTGATATGGGAAGTTTCTCAGCCTCAAGAAAAAAGATCTCTGACAAAATAAAAACATATCCACTCTAATGTCCTACCTGCTCTTTCACTTACTGAGGATGTAATAGGAGACCCAGGTTCAGCTGTACTCCCTGCTGAATATTATGATGGGACTTGGAACTCAGCTTCTCATAGTCATATTGAATAACATTCATTCTTCAGGAAAAAGTCACACAGACATTTTTCTAACCAACAGTCCTACTGCACCTTTTTCAAAGTTCCCTTTCTTTTTGAGTCATCTTGCTTTCTATATTTCTTCTCAATCTTAGAATCTAAGACACAATAAAGATTCACTCTTTCCTGCAGCATGTCCTGTCAATCATCTGGCCTACCTGCTTTGCATATCATAGTCCATTTATTCCAAGAAGAGATTGGCAAAATCATTAACTGAAGAACATATTACATATTGCTTCACCATTTATCTGAAAAAGAGAATCCTTTGAGCAAACCTTGTCATACTCTTCACAAGCTGATGCTTACATAAAGTTAAAAGGTTACTAGAGAAGTGTGTTGAAAAATGCCTGTGAGGAAGTATTTTTTACTATTATTAACTTATTTGCAGCTATAATATAAAATGTAATTGGAGCAGTATATCAGGTGCACAACAGAAATCTTATCCAGCTGCTTGCACTTCCAGATGGGTTGCTTTTTTTTTGTTCACCAGCTTTAGAGTTCACCTTCACCACTAGAGTCTGGTGCTCTGCATCCATTTAGCTGCCAACGTATCTGTGTCATGGTTCTGCTAAGGAAAGCAGAGCAGGTTTTGGATTCAGTTTGAATTCTGTTGTGAACTGAGGCGCATACATGGAAAGGAAGACTGGTTGAAACAACCACAACTAAAACTGTTAAACTGAGCTACTTAAACCAGTTAGGAACTCAAGGCATGATTCTGCTATGTCCCACTGCAAAAAAGCACCTCAGTTCCTTCTGTCTTCCTTCCCTCCTATATTATATCTCTCTTTTGAAGTGGTGTGCCTCATTTTGAACCTCATTATTAGCTCTTTGAAGCAAGAACCACATTCTCCCATAAGTTCATAAAGCACACAGAACAGCTGAACTTGCAGGGATGTTTCCAATAACTGCTCAGTCATTTAGATAGCATTCTTACAAAACGACCGAGAGTGATGGCAGCCATGTGTTGAGCAATGCTCTCTCAACCAGTAAATAGGGAACCCAGAGGTTGCATGAAGTCAACTTCCCAGAAAGACCACAACAATCAAACTTGGTTTGTTGGCTCCAAGGAAGCAAAAATCAAACATCTGCGCTATTAATATTGAAAAAAGCCTCCTCCTGTTTTATCTTGGAGTGCCTGTGGTCCACTTATGTTGACACATAACAAAAGGGCAATAAACAGCAAAGCTTACTGATTTTACTACTGCAGTTTGTAATGCTGGGGGCTAACAAATAGGTAATAAGACAGGTTTCCAGTTGTATTTATTAGGGTACTGCTATGCACAAACTCAGAGCAATGGCGACCCAAGAAACATTACTAAACACATTTGCACTTTTTATTGTTCTGCTTACATGGAGATTTATGTAGGGTTTTTACAAACCTAAAGTGGTTGTGATAATTTATTACCACAAGATATTGCTTATAGAACAGTTTTGAAACATCTAGGTACAGACTGCCAAAACCTATAAAATCTAGTTCTGAAATCTTGAAGAAAAGAGCAAGAGCCTCTTCAGCTTGTGCATTAAACCACATCTGTGTGCAACATACAATGGAGTACTTTAATGTTAAATGATTTGAAGATGAACAACCTATACAGAAAAAAAAAAAATTAAAAAATCCCTTTCCAAACTTTCACAATTGATGCTTAATACCACATGGAAGAAACCTATGCCAGACTTATAAGTTATTGTTTTAATAAATCCAAGAACACTTCTCTTCAGAAAACCTCCTTATTAGACACCCACGCCCAGCCTTCAAAATCTCCTACTGTCATTAAGTATTATGGTAAATTACTAGCCTTTCCCAATTTTAAGTCAACAACTCTGCTTCTATCATAAACCACACTTTCCACACATAGTAGAACATGAAAATCAGGCTCACAACCGGTAACTGAGTCCTGGGAACCAAGATGAAACACTAATGAACCACAAATGAGTTAAATTGACAGGACTTCCCAATGATAACATTCTTAAAAAACATTAAAATGGTATGTAAAAACTGTGGCTTACTTCTGAACCTTCTAAACTACATCAACAAAAGATCAATAAGGATTTACAGCTTCATAACAAAATGAACTGTATGTATGTCATCTTGTCCTGCTACTTGCAGGGAGGAAGGTCAATGTGAAAATATTTCTAATTCGTAAGTATTAACACCAAAACAACAACAACAACAAAATCATAGCTAATAAGATGAACTATTTATAAATTACAACATGTAATAAGGGATGGCAGACAGAGTGAAAAAAAATCCCCTAATTTATTTTTACTCTGGTGGTCAGCAGAGCAGGGACAGCGGGAAAGTGAGTGCAGCAAAGTGTGGCATTCCAACCTCATTCCTACCTTAATAGGCTTGTTGGGGGCCCTCTGTTTGCAGCTGGCAAAACTCCAGAAAATTCTCCACAATATATGTCTTAGCAGGCTCAGCAGGAGATCTTGCAAATAGTCTTCACCCACTCAAAGCCTTCATTTCAGACCATAGGGGACTGCTAGAACTATGATATTTTCAACACACAATCTAGGGACACAGCAGCTAATCAACTAGTAACTCTGTAGAGAAGACACGGTTTTGAATCTCTTCCACTTTATTGACTCTTTATTGCAGAAACACTTCTTTTTTCCCCTTAGAAGAGAAGAAAAAAAAATTCTTTACAGGATTAGTGATTGTGTGTGTATATACACAATGTTTACTCATGTAGAGCTTTCTCTTCTAAAAGCTTTAGAAGTAGTAAATAATTAACTAAAAAACTGCTCAATAAGTTGCTTCTTTCTTTATAAATTTATAAAAAGCAGGCTCTACAGGAATTCAGAAAAAAAACCATAAACGAATACAGCAACAGTTATTTTTCCCTACATTGCCAAATATTACGAATGCTTAGTTTAATAATAAGATGATGTGATATTACTTATTTGTGAATAAACAAAATTCCATGAAGAATAATTTAATTATCAGCTTCTGAATTACAGTTTTTCTTACACAAGTTAAAACTTTTTGGTTATATAGAGTAGATCATCCACTATGTACTGACCACGTCATCTTTTTACACAGATTTTAGGCATCATAAAATCTATCTTGACCTTCATTTCTCACATTTTTCAGTCTGGTAGATTGATTATTCTAAAAATAGGTAAGGGATTATAAATCAAAATGAAGAATGTGGCTTTTCTAAGTAGAAAAGACATGGAGAATACTACTGTCTACCAGACTTCACAGTTTCGGCAAACCACTGTAACAGTGAAGCACTAAACATTATTATCAATCATAAGCAGCAAGTTCATTGCTAGAATTCAAAATTTCCTCAAGTCCGTACATACTCTCAATTTCACTAACATGTAAGAGTTAAAAACAGAGTATCATCTTTACTTGGTATTCATTATCAATTTAGCTAAATAGCTGAAGCATTTTTATTTTGAGAGGAAAGAAAAAGAAAGGAAATCTTCTCTAGAGGAAATTAAAGCAGACTGCAACTACACACAAACAAGAAAATGTTAAATATGCTCATGAGATGGTGTATTTAATTATTTGCTGCTTAGTTAATTATACTAGGAATCAGATTTAAATCTGTACAGAAAAAGAACTTTTACATAATAAACACAGAAATTACAATCAATTGAGTTTCACACATTTGGGCTCACTGAGCCTGCATTTTGTATCTTCAAGGAAATCAAACGCAGGGAATACATTTGTACCTATGTCCTTGGGTCACCAGAAAGGAAATACAGGAGAACACTGTAGGACCCTTGTTTGACAACTATTTGAGGAAGCTGAAATTTATCACTTTACCTTCTACATGAGAGAACTTTGAAATAGGCCAGGATCCACTTAGTGTAAACACTAATGATAGCGTTGCCTCAACTCTGCCAAATGATATATGAACATAATTTATTAACATGATATTATTTTGCCTGTTGAATTGGATTGGCATTATAATTGCTTCACCTGTGAAGAAAACAGAAGCAAGTTTGGCATATAGTAAATTTCATCCAATCCAATAGAGAAGCTATCCTGAAGTCAAAACCTTAAGCTGTGCCAAGCCCTGACTCTCCAATAGCAATGATGTGGGCAATACATCAAACCTGTTTGCCTAACACCAGTTCCCACTCTGTAAAGGTTTGCTCAGCTTTGCTTACATTGATTACATTTATCAGAGCAATTCTGAACCGCATCAAACTACCAGTGGTTATTCTGTAATCAAACAAAAGACAGTACTTTGCATAGCAAAAGCAACAGTGGATGAAAAAGCAGAGAAAATATATTATAAAGCAGAGCCACCCTTTTAATATAGGTTGGGTTTCAGTAATGGGCTACTGCCCACAACAATGCCCTCTCCAGTAGTGCCCTACAAAGTCTCAGTGTCATGGAAGAGTAAGCTTAGCTATCACATAGATAGTACTATTTATACTGCTGTAAAAGACGTAGACACAGTCCAAGTGGAAGAAACTACAGTTTCTGGCTTGCACATATTATAACTTGATCATTTACAGGCTGGAGAAGCAGGCTTATGAGAAACTCATGAGGTTCAACAAGGCCAAGTGCAAGATTCTACACCTGGGTCAGGGCAATCTCCAATTTCAGTACAGGATGGGGGATGATGTGATGGTGAGTAGCTCCGCAGAGAAGGACTTGGGAGTGCCGGTTGGTGAGAGGCTTGACATGAGCTGGCAACCTGCATTTGCAGCCCAGAAGGCCAACTGTATCCTGGGCTGCATCAAAAGAAGCATGGTCAGCAGATCAAGGGAGGTGATTCTGCCCCTCTATTCCTCCTTGTGAGACCTCAGCTGAAATATTGTGCCCAGTTCTGGAATCCTCAACATAGGAAGGGTATGGAGTTGTTGGAATGGGTCCAGAAAAGGACTACAAGAATGATCAGAGGGCTGGGGTACCTCCCATATGAGGACAGGCTGAGAGAGTTGGTCTTGTTCAGCCTGGAGAAGAGAAGGCTCCGAGGAGACGTAATAGCAACCTTCCAGTACCTGAAGGGGGCTACAGAAAGCTGGAGACATACTTTTTTACAAAGTCTTGTAGTGATAGGGCTAGGGGTAATGGATATGAACTGAAGAAGGACAGATTTAGACTAGACATAAGGAGGAATTTCTTCACTATGAAGGTGGCGAGGCACTGGCACAGCTTGCCCAGGGCAGTTATGGCTGCCCCATCCCTGGAGGTGTTCAAGGGTAGGTAGGATAGGGCCTTGGGCAGCCTGATCTAGTGGGACTTACCCCTGCCTATGGCATGGGGGTTGGAACTAGATGACCTGTAAGGTCCCTTCCAACCCAAATTATTCTATGATTCCATGATGGACAAAATATGGAGTACAAAGGGCAGGCCCAAGTGTTACAATGTGGAATGAGCTCCACCAGGGTAATGGTTAACACATGCTCAGTTACAAACTTTCATTAAGCATAGACAGGATGAATTCTCAGTTGTCTACCTATTTCCCAGGGAAATGTAGCTAGAAGCAAAGCAGTTCACTCTGGATACTGGTCAGATGCACTGGCAGGAATGGTGTTATCTAAATTGTCCTGTTACTAGACCACCATTGAGTCCCTTCCTTTATCAGGACAAAGTTCGTCAATTGAAGTCTTTGGGACACTTCACCGACTCCACATGAGTTCAAAGAACATGAAAAAATGTCTTTTTTTTAATTATCTACAGAAAAAAAAATATCTATTTCTTTTCAGTTTTTTCACTATGGCCCATGGTTTTACCATCACAGCTCAGACCATCATAATGTTTTGCCCCAAATAAGACTTTTTACTCTAGCCAGTGCTGAGCACCCAGCAGTACAATTCACTCCCCTTCCAGCTGATATTAAACAAAATCCTCAGTTGCTGAATCTAGATGTCTGAGACAGGTAAGGCTGCTGCACCTCCATGGCTGTAGGTTCAACAGGTAGAGATGTACTCCCAGGAGGTAAGCACACACATACGTAGAATAAATACATATGCATCACAAGGCCAGTCACAAAAATCAACGTAGACAGAGAAACATTCAGCATTCATGAAAATAGCACCAAGTACTTTTGTTCCTCTTGCTAGCTGATCAAGATGAAGGTCCATTATAGGAAAACTTATATGGATATTTATAATACGGATCTATCCAGTAGCTGCATTGGACATACAAGTCCTTAAATCCTCCAGCCTACTTCAGCTGCAGGCAATGGTCACCCTTCCACACACCAACAGATGTACAAACACATTATAGATTCCTCCAGTAACTGGTGTTAGACAGTTGGTCTACTAAGTAATCAGTCCCTGAACCCTCTCACCTGCAGTTGTCTCACTCAGAGGCACAAATGTGTACACTTACTTGAACCCCAAGCCCTACAGTCTCCCTCATAAATGTCCTGATTCCTAGGTCTGCAAACTGAGACCCTTTAGCCTTTACCTAGCTTCCTGGGCCTACTCACTGTCTAGTCTGGCTTCGTATTGTCTATCAGTCAGAGTGACCTGAAAATCCACATTTACACCAATTGTAGGTTCAACACGTGCACAACCCCTGTAACTCACGGTCTGACTCCAGTTGCTGACCTCTCTATGGACACTTGCACATAGAATAAAGAGTCTCTGTAAAAAAGGAGTGGAGTTTAATAAGAAGACAGGACAGACTGCTGATCAGGCAGAGGGCATGGTTAGACAAGTACTAAAAATTAATTATCTGCATGTGACCAGCCCCTTTTCTCCCCTTTTCTATTTCCTCCACTTCCTTCCCAAAGCTCCTTGAGCTATCCCTTTCTCTACCTTTATTTCCTCCACCAAATATCACATAGTGAGTTTTGTACAGTCCCATGATTTCTCCTCCCTTGTACCCCATAATGAGTCCCATACCACCAGGCAGTGACCCCCACAGTCTGCAAGGTTATTTAAAGAGATATTCCCTTTGATTCGCCTTGATGGGTCATGCAGAACCATGGGGCTTATGCTTCCCTCTGACAGTCCTGGGAGGGCCTGGGACAGGTGTTCCTTCCTCTGTGCTATAGGGGTGATCCTGCCTGCCACTTTTATCATATAACCTAACAAGTATAAATGTTTAGCAGCAATATCTGCTAAGCAGCTGTAAATCTCCCTCCAAAAATTTAACAGGCAAATATCATTTAAGACCAAATATAAACTGCAGAGGGGGAAGGAAGGTTGTAGGCAGAAGGTCTGTTTTCCTTAAATTTGACTACAGCTCCAGGAACTACATAATCCCTTCTCAAGCCCTGCAAAGTGGCTTCAGTCCCTTTGCCTGCACACACAAAGCTAATGAGCACACTTAAAGCTTGAGGCTTACGTAGTCCTGGTACTTAGAAATGTGGGATATGTAAAACTCCCCCAACAAACCCAGGTTCCAGCACTGAGCAGACTCAGCCTCCTAAGCCCATTGCATTCAAAAGAAAGCTGCTTTGTTTATATAAATTTGTCTTTCAAATTTTTTTCTCAACAATCTGGAGAAATTTAAATCAGTAGAATATTCAGGTAAAGCTACAGATTTCAGTGTACAGAAAGTGTAACTTTCAGTATCTTATAACACAGAATAGACATTCTTTAAACTGCAAACAAAGGCTAGTGGTTGTTTTGTAAAGGAAAAAAGCACCGCAATAGGTCAAGATTTTCTGGAGAATGGGATTCTCAATAGAATATCCAGCCACAGCTGCCTTGTCTGCCTGTAAGTGATGTTTGAGAAATCACCAAACACTGTACAAAACCATGAGGAATGAATGTGAGTGGGTTGCTGGGCTGCAGCTGAGTAGCAGAGAGAATAAGTACAGCCAGGTCACTTAAATCTAGGTAAATAATTTCCAAACTCCTAAGTCATCATAGTGTTCTAGGCTGCTAAGACAACTAGAAATGCGAGTAGAATATATAATTTTCTTGTATCTCATCAGCAAACTGAAGCAATAAATGAAAGAACAGCAGCTTTTACTATCACCAGCTTCCAGAGAATTCAGATCTTAATTTCCTTAAGGATCCCTTCCTTTATTTCTCAGCAAGATGCTTGTGAAAATGTTCTCTCCTTCCTCCCCTCCTCCATAAAATATCCAGCAACAGGATAAGGGGAAAAGAGGGAGGAATAAAGGAGTTACAATGAAAAAAAAACCAAAAACCCTCTGGACTAAATTCTGTAATCAAATACCCTCCAGGTTCTGCTCCAGGCTAGCCTATTAATTTCTCCCGTTGTCGGCTATTCCACCCTGCAGAAAAGAGCTGTTATTGTGCTCTGCACAGGTGCATAGAAAGGCTCCTAAAGAGAACTCCCAATGAACACAAGGCATAAACAAACTCAAGTGTGGTCTTCTCTTCAAGAAAATAATTCAGCCAATGTGAAACTCCCTCCTTGTAATAAATTAGCTCCTAAGAGTATTCAAAAGCTAACCTTTGACCTCCTCCCGTATTATTCTCATGACCACCAGTGGGAGAAGAGGTCAAGTTGGTCAGTTCTTCTCACCAGTCACTGATGCCTCTTTAGCAAAGAAGGGGTGGGGGAGGAGGAAAAAGAGAAAGAAAAAGTGAGAGGGGGGTAGAAAAATCAAATTTTCTTCTCCATTGAGACATAGACTTAGTAAGTAAACCAAGGAGGCCCAAGCCTCCCCCGGCAGGCGTCCAATTTTGCAACACATTTGTAAGCGTGCTGCTGTCTAAATATACTCAACACAGAGAAATTCCACACCATGGCTACAGCAAACGGGTCAGCACTCTGCAGCCAGCTGCTGCAGGATTTTTCAGCATTCAGTCTGCAAGCTAAAACCATGGAAAGCTAATGGAAAGGCTACAACTAGCAGCTTGTTTTGGCCACCTCACATACATTAGGCTTGTCTCCTGATTGAAAGCATATGAAGAAGGTTAGGGTGCTAAAAATAGAATAATTTGTGGTACATTCCACCTACCCATGGCTGGCACATGGTAAGTTCATTTACAGTCGTAAGACATTCCTCATCAATCTGTTCTGACATTTTTCACTTAGTGGGTAGTAATTGTTAGAATAATGATAACTAGATAATATATAGTATCAGATAATCTTTGTTAATAAAACCACACATTAATTTGCTTCCTGTGTCACACGCAGTTTCATAGGAAACCCCTCTTCTGATATCTGGATAGTTACAGAACTCCTGGTAAATGGAGCTCTTTGGAAAGTATTCCAGCTATCTGTGGTTGGCCAGCATGTGATTTATTTTGCTAGCACATGCATCAGGCTGGAAAAGAACCCAATTTAATTTTCATTTGGAGTACAAAAGATGTTCCATAGTTTCAATACCTCCCATTGCTTCTGTCACCTATGTACTTCACAACACTGAGGGGAAAGATTGGGACTTTCAGCAAAGAACTATATTGAATATTTGCCCTTACAGAATAAAATTATTCTGAAAATCTATTTCATTGCCTCCTATCAAAGATGAGCATTTAAATCTCAACATTCAATAATATATATGTCTACTTCGCAAATCACCACTACTCTATCCTATTTTCTCCTTTGTAACTCCATGATGACGTCTTCTAAGAAACTGCTTTACAATCACTCTATAAAATTATAAACAAGTGAACAGTTGTCCATAAAATAAACCTAAATTATGTAATTCCATTCTATTTTAAAAGATAATACAATTAAGTGGAGAAATCTGAACATATCAAAGGTAAGACAATTTAAAAAGTCAAGAAAAGTTACTGCAGATAGATTAATATAAATGTGAGGTTTTTACAATGTCGTAAAATTTGTCATATAATTCATAAGAAAAATTATATTCTGGGGACAGAGAAAAAACCCACATGTATCTTTCATTTCAGTTTGTAATTTGCACGAGCCTTGTAAAGAGTTCACACTAAATTTAAACAATTTTTCCTATCCTTGTTTGATACCCCACAGTTCTTCCCACTCTCGTAGAATACCACTGTGCAAATCTAATTTATAATCTACATAACTGCCATACATCGAAAATTTTGTATAATACATACTCTTTTTAAGAAATTTCTCTGAAATTAAAGTGACTTTTACCTAATATGTTAGCATATCAAACAATCTAGTCTGAAATATCACATTCATTCTAACATCAATTAGTACAGCTATTATTTAATAGACTTAAAATATTTATTTTCATTTTTTTTCTCTTTGGAAATAATGCTAGAGTATAAATAGATGCTGTTGAATCAGACATGTGACTAATCCCAAACCAAGCTTTGATATCTTTTCCAAGACAGCAAAGAAAAACTGATAGTAACATCATACATAGCTACCATAAATGACCTGTGTGAGTTATGATGGCAGTTCATAACTGTTAAAAATCAAACACAAGTCACATCAGAGTCCAAAAGCACAGAATTTCCTGCTTCACTAACGTGGTAATTGGCAAACCTAAGCTACCAGCTTAATTTTCAGAACCTGAATATTTCACAATAAAAAGGTAGCTGTGATAACTGAAATAGCAAACTATTCCAGTGTGAGGCTTAATGTTCTTTAATAGTCTGTGTAAAACAAGCAGCATGAATGTGTATCAGCTCTCAACAGATAATTTACAATAAAAGACCATTATAAAGGGCTGTGCTTGTATCAAGATATCAAACAATACAGGTTCTAAAGCTTCACAAAGTCTAACATATCCAGGTTAGTCCCTTTTTCTACTTCTCACCAGGAGCAGAGCTGTTTATACTAGCCATCCATAATCAGGATGACTTTTGGTGCAAGCTGAGGGACTGAAGAATAAGAGAACTGATAGAGTTTTGAGCAGTACCTTGCCAGGCTGAATGAGAAAGGTCAAGCTTTCCCACTTTCCAAGCATGTTTTGGTGACTAGCAGCACTCAGGTACATGGCAAAGAACATGCACAGACATTCTTCAGCAAATACACAATCCGTTTCAAAATAGTTTTTGTCATTTTAGTGGGGCTATTCACAGTCTCGGATAAAGCTCTTCATGCAGAGCTTGGCGCCACCAGAAAGAGGGACTGGTATTAGATGAGGTAATGTGAAGGGTTTAGAACAGTCTGCAAAGGGTAACATATCACCTGCACTTCAACTCCAACCAGTAGATACCCAAGATGCTGAAATCCACAAATGGTTTCTAACACAGAACAATGAACAAATTGCACCACACAAGGCAAAATTTGAAATCATGCACAGACCTATCTGGGTTGCAGACTGAATGGAAAAGTTTCTCCATATTCCCCCCTAATAAACTTATTAAGGGGAGGTACTGGGTTTCTTAAAGTTCATTTGGTGAATACTTTGTGGCTCCTGCTTCCTGATAATAGGTATTAATCATAAGATCTGTACGACCATTAATATTCATTAATGGTACTATAACCCAATGAGTGCCCAAGGAGGACTCTCTCAGCTCCTGCTATGATCTCTCTGGGAACAGCGTAAACCTGCAGGATGGAATTGAAATACCAGCCTAGTAGCTATTCTTTTTCTAAATTCATCTGAATCCCACTCGTAAAATACTGCTCAATGTGTAAGAATAAGGAGTAATAAAAATGTATGCAAAACACATACATTTTTAGCCATTAAAACACAAGAGAAAACTGTTACCCATGCTCATACATGCAAAGGAGATGTGGGAATTCATAAAAAGTCAGTGTATCAGAAAAGGAATTAAATAGTAAAAAAAAAAGATGAAGAGTTCTACTAAATACATAGAAAGCTCAGGGCAGGTAAAGCCAATGTTCTAATATTTACAAGAATTTTTTTTTGCAATACAAGTGGAAAAAAACTTGCCTACATTGACACAATGAACTTTCTGGATGGCCACAGACCTGAAGCCAGAGGGTTGCCAAGCATCCTCTCCTGTAGCATTGCATTTTGATCTGGGGTTCAGAATTTTTATTCTGTGCAGCTCAAGCACAAACATGCTGCTGTTTTCAGGGAGTTGTTAGGTTTACTATAAGTGCTTTAGGAAAAAAAAAAAAAAAAAAAACCAAACAAACAAAAAAAAAACCACCCCTCCCCAAGCCCCCACCAACTAGTCTGAAAAAACATCAGATACATTCCTGTAAGGTTTTGAAAGCATCTTAAAGCAGTACTAAATTCAGCCTCAACTTATTCTTGCCTGATACGACAGTATTTGGCAGGGACTCACACACTCATGATGACATCAAACCGAAGAAAAACAAAATAAAAGAGGTGTGCAGTTAAGCTAGCTAACATTCAAACAGGATGAAACTTACCCATGTGAGATAAGAGAGCCACCAATCTCCTCTAAGCATCACTGAAGACTTCAAAATAAAATTGGAGCAGCATAATGGGATTTCATCCTGCCTACTACCAATTTCTCTCTCCTGTATTCAGAATACAATATATTAAGACATGGTGCCTTTGACACATGCCAAACAAAGGCAGAAATCTTCAACATGCTATAGTCCCTGTGCTGTGTCACAGAAAGCCAACAGGATTAACTTGCAGAAAACCCCTCAGATTTCGTCCAGACGTGTGATGCAGAAATGTGCAGGCACAATTTTCTAAAATCTGAGGATCATTTCTAGTTCCACACTACAAAAATAGACAAATCCTTTGTTTAAGACGACACCATTCCTTGTGATTCCTTCTATAGATTCTCCTTTTTATAATAAAAATAAATAGTTTTAACATAATTTAATTTATTTTACATTCAAATACATGGTAAACAGTCTTCAACATGTTTCAGGGATCAGTTAAAACAATTTTGAAGGTTTTGGCCAGGAAGTATAAAACTAAAACAGTTCGAAAGTTAAAGAGCTTTAAAAGTTTAGTTTAAACTTTAAACTACATTCATAATTATTTGAGGTTTGCATTAAAATTAGGATTAAAAATATTTCATCTTAATCTATTTATAGAAAATGAGCTCACATGAAAAACATTCAATCCCTTTCTGGATAAAACAGTAACTTCAGCAAACTGTTATTTTACCAAGTATAGCTGTATATGTTTAGTGACTATATTAAATTGAACTACGTAAAGTTTCTCTATATTGTCAAAATTAGTCATCATGTTTTAAAATTGTACAAAAATTTTAAAATCCTGTTAGACTTACAGTGCAGAACTCATATGGTTTAGTGAACACAATGTGTTTTGACCTCCATGAGGCCAATTCATTAAAAATAAGGAACTCTACTTTAAAGTGATTCAACAATGTAGTGTTAGACACTATAGCATAAAATTCATTAGATTGACACCAACCTAAATTTTGCATAATTTTCAGATTTACTACTTTTATAGTGATTTTCAAAATGAATAAACTAATATTACACATTTTAAACAATGCCATGGAAAGAATGCTCCTCACTGACAAACTGTTTGCCAAATCTAGACCAAATTTAGGTATACTTTTGGTTTCCCTGAAGATGTAGAAAAAGAAAGAAAGATATCCTAAGAAAGCAGTCCTGACTACTTAGAGGTTAAGGATGAGCAGCAGATGTTTTTTCCAAACAGTGAAATATTTCAAGATTTTTATTATTAAATCATCCAAAAGTGGAATAAAATTTCCAAAAGTATTGTGAGGCATAACTGGAAAAAAATCAGTCTATTTTATATATACGTTGGCTTTTTATTCATTTAAATTTGCTTACAGTCCTCTAAGATCTTTAAATAAAAAAAAAAAATCTAATAAAACCTGAAATTTAGTTTCTGAATGAAATAAACCATTTAACAAAAAGATGATCCTTAATTCTTTTAAATATTAAGAGATTTAGCAATCTGCAAAGAGAAACAATGTATGAAATACGTAGTCTATATTTTAGGTCATGGTTTAGAAAAGGAAAATGAAGACTAGTTTTTCTTTATTTAAAGCTCTTTTAAGCCACAACTGAACCATGGTATGTTTTCATATATACCATCATGGATTAAATTAACAATACAACCAATATTTGCTCTCCATTCACTCACTCAGTACAGATACTCAGATGAAGGACTGATCTCATGATTTATACCATTTTACCTGAAACTGATGCAGCTTTGCCACACACATTCAGATGTGCTTCTGGTCAAGTAAAGGAGCTGCACATACCCTCTCCCATATCATGTAAGCTAGAGGCCCATTGCTTTACAGCTGGTCTAACTCAGAAGCTTCAGTTCTTCAGTTCTAGGTAAATTCAGACCTGTTGTGACACAGCTCCTTCATAATCTAAGACTTTGAATTACATCTCTTTCACTTTTCAAAGATAGTCATTCCCTTCGCCAGTCTTTTATAACTACCTGGTCCTTTCAGACAAACTTAAGGATAGGACTCATTCCTCTCTCCCAGCCATGGCACTAGAAATAAAAACAAGTGTTGTTTATTGAATGTGCAAATATTTTAAAAAATATATATAAATACATTTCTCAAAACCACACTTTTTTCAGTAAATAATTATTAGCTATTTCTGAAATTTCCATCATACTTAACTTTGCCAATATACAATAATAAAACAGAACTATGCCTGGGTTTACAAACAGTTTTTCAAAAGCCTCTGGAGGAGAGAATCAGGACAAATAGTTTTTGCTCTGAAGTACCAGTGAAGCCTGTCCCTGTTTATGAATGAGTTTAGAATCCAGTGAACTAGAAAACAACTGTGCCGTAACAATCTGAACTAGAAAGAAGACAAATATGCTCTATTCTGGGCCCCCATACTCTCTATATAATGTTATGCAGTGTTTAACTGCAAATATCTCTGTTAAAATTAAGCATAAAGACTGCTTTATTTTCTGAACTTCATAGGATTTTTATAGATGCTTTTTCTTCCACTGCGGAGTTGTTCTTTTTAGAAGTGTTTGTAGGCAATTGGTTTTAAAAAGGCTCCAGGGGGCTTTTCCCTACTGTGTTAAGCTGTTTTGATATTCTTTTACAAGCACAGTCTTAAAGTTGTTCTCCCAGATGCATTGTCTTACTAATCAGCTTTATGAGGTTCAAGGTCTCCATTCAACATTAATTATTCATTGTACAATTCACAGCTGGTGATGATGCTTAAAATGGCAAATAATAAGCATGTTCAAAAATACAGTCATCATCATCTCCATAAAGCTTCAGAAGCTTTCAGAAGAAATAAGAAAATAGAAGAAAAAAAGAGATAAGATTAGTATGGTGCTATGGATAGCATACACTAAGATCATCTCCAAAAGCACCTGTGGCTTTGTTATATTTATACAGACATTTAAAGTTATCTCAAAATTAACTGCAATAGAAAAAAGGGCAAGTTGTGGCCACTGGTATCAAAATAGTCCAAGATTTACCTAAGGCAGCTATAGCAAAATTACAAAGACAAAACAGGATGGTTAAAATACATCGTTCAAAGATTTAAAAAGTCAAAATGCTTGCAAAAAATATTATCCTTGAATGAAAACTCATAGCATGGAAAGAGGGTATAAATATCTTACATTTATGGTAGTCCTTGTATGTGTTTTAAATCTGCACAGTGTTAATTTTAGAAAGGTTTTTTCTTCTTTATGCAAGCCAAGACTTGTCACATGTTGACAGTGGCAGGAATGACATCATCAACAAAAAAATAAGCCTTTTTTAAAGGGATATTTAGATTTTGGCAAACTGGTGTGGGCAAGCTGCTACAACAGATTTTGCCATCTCTCTCCTCCACTGTACGCATTCCTTAACTTATTAAAGATTCAAGAACAGTTGAGGCTTTGAAACAGAGAGGAACCAGAGCCAAAAATCTCCAATTCTAATTATACTCAGACCCTTCCATACACATTCTTACAAACATAGCACTTCTCTGTGTACAATATACTTGCTTAGCTGAATGTTTTTTTTAATGATAGTACCATATTAAAGACCTTCTGTTTTCTTTTCTGATGTCCTGTTTTACAGTTAAAATACAAAATACTTGCTGCTTCCACTCAGTCACACTTCTGCAACTACTTGATGTCTCCTGATAGTACTTCAGTAATTATTTTTATCTGCAGCTCGAATGTTTTTCTTTCCCCTGCATGTTAATTTCTCCATTTGTTTAGACGAAATATGTTTAGCTGGTTTAAAAAATATGGTTTAAAAAGTACAGATCACTGCCAGATGTTATTTAATACTGTCAGGCTGCTGCTTTGTGTCCAGAAAGTGGGTCCTGTGATGATTCTCTTGTCAATAACTGCTGAGCTGACATTTAACAAATGGATCTGATTCAACACAAATATTGAAACTGATACCTTAATTCTGGCACAAATGTATTGTTTAGCTTCTTTTCAAATACAAGAGATAGCATCGTTAAACTTTTAAACACTACCAGATTCTAAATGCTTGCAGTTATGAGCATGCGCATTCACAAAACCTTATTCATTAATCAAGTATATTTATTTTCATTAATGATTGTTTATGATAGCTTAGGAAATACTATAGTAAGCTTTAACTACATATTATAGTAGTAACATGCTACATTTCTTAAGAAGTGAATGCTTCAAGCACAAAACTATGTTGCCAACAAAGTAGGCAATCAAATTAACCATATAAATACACTTCTGAAATTCACCAAATTTCTTTTTTCCAGCTCTATTTTACGAGGGAATTAAGCATATGAAAGCATTTAATTTGAGTGGACAGACTGTAATTGTTTAAAAAAATTATTAAAAATGTGAACTGTTGTGTCTTTTCCACCCATGGTAAATCATAAGAGTTCTGCATTTTTAACTTGTTTCATAATTTCATCAACATGGTTTAATCTACAGGTAAAACTAACTACGGCACTTCTCCCCTCCCTCTCTGAAACACATATATTTCCAAAATGCTCTCTAAAGTAAGTGTAGACAGGTTGCAAGATTGCAAATTTAAAATCTCAGCTATCAAATTTTCCATTCTTCTTCTATTTAGTGTTCTTTCATTTGTTATACGGCATCAAGTAGCACCACTAACACTCCGCCATGCTCTTGTCAAGAAAGTTAAGCTTGCATTTTCAGAAAAGAATATGGGCAAAAAACCAGCTGCATCAGCATGTATTTCAAATGCAAACACTGATGACTCAATTGTAGGAGAATGACATAGCTACGTTTCAGAAGAGCAACTTTCTACCTCCCAGTCTTGTACTGCTTTTCACCTAACAGATTCAGAAAATCTGTGCCTTCCTTACCCACACAGTGTAATACATTAGGTTGCGTAGCTCCTGACCCTTTAGCACTAGGGATCAATTTCTCTGACAGTAAATTGGAAATCAAAAAGGAAGCATTAAGTTTTGGCCCACTCATGCAGTCACTCAACAAAAGTGTTTCATTAAAAAAAAGACTTGAAAAACTTTCCTGCATTTTTTTGTACATTTGCAATGTATAGTGGACTATGCCGTGACCAACGTGCAACTTAACCTTTCTTGTTCAGTTTTTTCAATTTTCCTTTTCATTTCTGTTTACACAAAGGCATTAAGTGTCTGACTTCAAAGAACAGCCAGCACGGATTTTCGCTGTTCAGCATGGTGGTCTTTACTCAAATGGCTGCTTCTTTTGTGGTTTTTTTTTTCTTCCATCAACTTACTACATAAACATTATGATCTCAGCCTCCATGTCTCTCTATTTACTCTTATAAAAAAATTATACAACCTTACATAAATTGTTCAGGTAGCCAAATGTAATACATATGTCCAGAATATGTTTCATTTTTGTAAAAATGTAAAATCATGTTTCCAAAATTATTTGTACTCATGTCAAACATTATTCCAAAAACTTAAAACCAACTAAGAACTGCAGTTATATAAGAAATTACACTCTCAAACCTAAAAGTAGATGGGAAATGTAAAAGAACCTTAACTACTTTTCCAAATTTTACAGCAGAGACTGTTACTTTAAAATTACAAGAAACTCAGCCACTCTCTCATCAAATGTAAGTATTTTTTTCTATATTTATCATGTTAAATAATGGTTAGGATATACAGGTCTAAAATGTTGTTCCCTTGAGCAGAACAAGAGTCAAAAACAGAAGACACTTGATTGCAAAGGCTGATATACAAAACAGCATCAACCACTGCTACTGCTGAGTGTTATGGATATAAGCTGTCACTCATTCACACACTGGACCAGCTGGTATGCATTAATGGAATACTCCCAAACTTAATAGAGATGTATTAATTTACACCCTCTAGGAATCTGGGGCAGATTTTTGGACCACTGAATACATGGCAGCAAGCAACTCCTCTGCAATAATTACAGATGAAGCACTCTGTCCTATGTTCAGGCTGGATACATCTCATGTATTATAATGCATATGTATCATGTCTTCATTCCACAAAAATTAACATAATGCACACCCACAGAACAATCACCTCAGTCTACCTGGGTCATAGGTTAAACGGGACATTGTGGCGCTGCACTGCAACCAGGGTGCATAGTTATCAGAGCTCAATCTCAAAGATTACTTTTAAAGTGATAATCTACAGGATGCAGAACTCTCTCTCCTGTTGCATAACTGTAAATCCAGGATATATTTCTCATGCTGTTGGTGTCCTTCTACCATATGCACATAGTACTGTGTGTTGGAATGCTGGCAGCATTGTGCATTCAACGCTGATGGTTTGAGTAGATAACGCTACTTATCCTGAATTCTGACTGCAAGTTTCTGGACAAGCTTAAGCTGAGAGGCAGGAACATTTTCACAATTCTAACTAAAGAAAAGCACTGCAATATCATCAAGTACCATAGAACATCTTACACTTTAAGAAAAAGAGCACACAGAACTTAAAGATGGAACAAATCTTTTTCCAAGGTAATCCCACTTGTCAGCATGCTTTCTACTGCTCAGGAACCAGAATAGGTCCCATGATAATTTACTACTTGGAGACTGCTGTTGCAGAAAAAGGTACTTGGTTTTGTGCCACCTTCTCTTCCCCATCCTGCACTGGTGGTCAGCATAGCCCCTTCCCAGACATGACAGACTCTTCCTAGCCTTGCATCTGCAGCTACCTTCTTGCATCCTGCAACTGACATGTAGAGGGACAAGATAAGCAACAGGAAAAACATGTAGGGCTACAGTACAGCTGAATTGTGTGTACCAGGGCCAGATTTTTAGCAGAAGGTCAGTACCACAATACTGTAACAACAGAGCAGTGTTTCCTATGAGTAATTTGGAAATACGCTTTGATGCTGCTTACATTTATAGGAGTATTTGCAGATTTAATCAAAGAAAACATGAGAGAAAACCATAAATACTGTGGACAATGAATACAAGCATTCTACTTCTCCGAAGAATCTTCAGGGAATCCGGTCTACTGTTTCTAGAAATGAATTTTGGAATTACTTAAGCAGGGGTCACATGGAAAAAAAATTTTCTTCATGAGCTGATATGACCCTAATTAGTATGAATGTTACTTGTACAATGTAGGGCAAATTGGGACCAATATAATACGTAGATGATCAGGGACAGACTTTTTAGCAGGACCTGTTGTGATAGGACAAGGACTAACGGCTTTAAATTAAAAGAGGTTAAATTCATACTAGGTATAAAGAAGAGATTTTTTACAATTAAGGTGGCAAAACAGTGGTAAGGGCTGCTCAGAGTGGCGGTAGGTGTCCCATTCTTGGAAACATTCAAGGTAAGGTCGGACAGTGCTGTGGGCCATCTGATCTACTGAAAGACGTTCTCTGCTCATTGCAGGTAGGTTGGACTAGATGAACTGTCAAGATCCTTTAAGACTCAAACCATCCTATGATCCTATGACACTGTATGAGTCTAGCTACTTTTATTGCCAGTAGTTTAGATCAAGCAAAAGGAAAAGATACAGACCTACTGTTGAGAATTAGAAAGAAAACTCCCTTATAACTGTTTCCCACTGCTGAATATCTGAATATCTGTCTCCTCAAAGTGGGGAGGAAAGGGGTAGAAATATAGAAAGAATACACTGTGCCATCCTCAAAGAAACATGAAGACATTCTCCATTTAAAAAAAAAAAAAAAAAAAAAAAGAAAGAGGAGAGTGATTGTCTTAGGGGATTCTCTTCTAAAAGGAACAGAGGGGCCCATCTGCAGACAGGACCCACTCCACAGGGAGGTCTGCTGTTTACCTAGGGCAACAGTGAGGGATGTAACTAGAAAGCTTCCTTCCTTGGTCAAGGATACAGATTATTACCCTCTAGTAGTATTTCAAATCATCAATGATGACACATAGTGTAGAAAGCTAAAAGCCATCAAGAGAGACTTCGGGGCTCTGGGGCACAAGTAGTGTTTAGCTCCGTTCCAGCACTAAGGAATGAGGATCAAGAGGTCAAAATGAAGCATTTGATTAGTACCTGGTTCCGAGCCTGGTGTGAGGAGCCAGACTTTGGATTCTTTGATCATGGGGTAGCTTACACACCCCCAGGCTTTCTTACTAGGGGTGGGGCACACTTGTCTCCTCGGGGGACTAATGTCCTTACTAAAAATCTAGCTAGGCTCATAAACAGAACTTTAAACTAGATGTGAAGGGGGAGGGGGATGAGATCAGGCTCATCATGAGGCAGCCTGTAAGTGTAACTCCAGTGAATAATAGATGGTGTGCTGGCAAGGAGCGCCAGTATGTGACCACAGAGCAAGTAGGGGTGAGTACATCTGGTGACAGTAGGGATGAAACTGGCACTGAGGTGTCAGTTATTTCAAGGACCAGTTAATCATGAATGAACTTTATTCCCTTTATAAGAGCTGAAGGTTTGCCGGTCCAGCTGAAGTGCACTTACACCAATGCACAAAGCATGGGTAATAAGGAGGAGTTGGAAGCTGTCGTAGGGCAAGGAGACTACGATGTCATTGCCATCACGGAAATGTGGTAGGATGACTCATATAACTGGAGCGCAGTTGTGGTGGGGTATAAACTTTTCAGGCAAGACAGGAAGGGTATGAGAAGAAGCAGGGCAGCCCTCTATGTTAGAGAATGCTTTGATACCCTTGAGCTCAATTACAGTGAGGATAGGACTGATTGCCTGTGGGTTAAAATCAGAGGACCCTGCAAGAAGGTGGATATTGTGATAGGAATCTGTTATAGACCACCCAGCCAAGAAGAAGCAGATGATGAGCTCTTTTATAAAAAAACTGGAGATAGTCCCAAGATCACTATCTCTTGTCCTCGTGGGAGAATTCAATTTTCCAGATATCTGCCGGAAGTACAATAGAGCAGAAAGGAAGCAGTCTAGGAGGAAGACAACTTCCTTACACAACTAGTGAACAAACTGACAAGGGAAGATGTGTCCTGGACCTGCTGTTCCTGAACAGAGAAGGTCCTGTGGGGGATGACAGTTGGAGGACGCCTGGGACAAAGTGATCACAAGATGATTTTTCTTTCAGTTCTAGGTGAGGTGAAAGGGGGGATTTGCAGAACAGTCACATTAAACTTCCAGAGGGCAGACTTTGGACTGTTCAGAAGGTTGGTTGGCAAAGACCCATGGGAGAAAACCCTTAAGGGCAAGGGAGCCCATAAGAGCTGGGAGCTTTTCAAAAACGAAAACCTAGGAACTCAGGAGAAAGCCATCCCCATGTTCCGGGGGAAAAACATAGCTTGGTTGAATAGGGAGATCTTGAGAGACATCAAAAAAATGATGAAGGTCTACAAGCTTTGGAAGAAGGGACAGGTGTCTTGGGTGAACTACAGGGAGGAAGGGAGATTGTGCACAATAAAAATCAGGAGGGCTGAGGCCCAACTAGAAATCAAATTGGCTAAGTCTGTGAAAGATAATAAAAAAAATCTTTCTATTAATACGTTAACAATAAAAGGAGGACTACGGAGAATATTCAGTCCCTATTGGATGCAGAAGGAACAAGAGTGACAGGGGATAAGGACAAGGCTAAGGTCCTTAATGCCTTCTTTGCCTCAGACTTCAATAGTAAGGTAGGCTGCCTTCACCTCTGAGTAAACTGAAAGCTCAACCTGAGAAATAAATCAGAGTCGAAGTTGGGGACAGAACCCAGGAAATAAGTAGACTTTTTTGTGCTTTAACCAGAAGAGAAAATATTTCTCCAGTTGAAAGTTAGCATGACTTTTCCCCTGCTCCCCTTTAGGAATCAAGGCAGTAAACCAGACTTGTGTTCGGCCATGGGAACTTTTTACTGCTCCAACTCAGTTTTATGGTAGTGTTTGCTAGCGGCAACAGGTTATGAAAAGATAATATTCAATACCGTGTCCTACATTGCTTTATTCTTCATTGAATATTAAATGCAAATCTGTATCCACAATAACATAACAGAGAAGAAAGTAGAAAACCAAATTGAAATATAGATGAGTGGAGAAAGTTATTACCCGCTACCTACCAAGAGCAGGACACATTAAAAATAAAGCCAGGGTGACAACACAAGGTAACTTTCACCTGAAGACATTTTCTAAAGATGTGACACAGTGGTCTGTATAGAGCATTTGAGTGATTTATTGCATGAATCAGTATACAGATTTCATAAGCATGTGCTGGTGAATCTATCAGATATAGAAGATTTACTATATCACTCACCCGAAACGCATGTGTTCTGGTCTATAAGGCCTTTAAAGATAAGAAAGAAAAAAAAACTGAGGTCTTGTTTTTCTTGATACTTCTCTGCCATTTTCACTTCACTATGGAGATCAAGAATAATACAGAAAGTGTAAACCCTATGATAAAAATCTTCCCTTCCTCCGTCCATTTATCCAACTCCTGGAGGTTTTTTATCATTAGGTACAGAATTGTATCCCACAAATTGTATCCCATAGTTGTTTTACTGAGTAACATTAAAACTGTTCTAATTACTGAAGAAAGTGAAAAAATCACCCAAACAAACCTATTTGGTCTGCTAATTTTACTTGGAGTTTCTGAAGTGACTTAATGCAGGTTCTTTATAAAGCCTTGTTGAAAAAAACCAGCAATTTCCTGTGTTTATTTTCTTCTCTTCTTACTTGAAAAAAAGTGTCTCTGATTTGTGGCAGCAAGTGTGATCTATGATATAGAAAGTTTTACAAACAGGGGCTTTAGTTGCAGTGGCCAGTGGAGAAATAAGACCTTTTGAGTATTATTATCATCATAGACTTGAATATTATCATGGGCATGTCAAATAATTTATGGTTATAAAAAAGAATAATCTCAAAACTGACTTAATAGGAACGTTGTATAATAACTTGTGATCTACTTTTTGGTCTAAAGATTTGCCTTAAACTCAAATCAATTTATTCAGCTGAGGAGAATGGAAAATCACATGGTATTTCTTATCTTGCAAGAACTGTGACAATCAGTAGTAAGATTTTAAGGTTTTAAATTAAAATAGCAGTAAGAGTTGGAGTAAGAGCCAAGTGGACTAGATTGTAAGACAGATTCCAGTATGCTTTTTTACTGCTTTGACTTGAAGTCAGAATATGCGCATTTGTAAATGAAACAGTTATTTTTTAAAATGGTCTCTTTGTCAGGAAGTACATCCAGGTAATGAAACATTTCAGGGACAAATTTTAACTACAACAATCAAGTTGCAATCAATGGGGAGAAAAAGTAGAAACTTGTAGATATTAAGAAATCCCTGTCAAATTGTGTGAGTTTGCCAAATGCACAATATTGTGATGAAATATAATGATTTGCCCAACATTAAATTAAACTCAGAAAAAAAAAATTCTGAAAAATAATATATTTTCAAAAGAGGGGAGAATAGGAGAGAGGAGGAAAGTTGTCTAGAATTTGACTCAAAAAATCAAAACTGAAAATGTTAGAATTTCATGTAAAGAAAGACACTGTCAGAAGTTAAGTATCAATGCAAAAGGAAATGTTAGCTGATAGAGACCGGAGATTTAGTCCAACATGTTTCCTATAAAATCTTAAAATCTTCTGACACAGCCTTCTTGCAGGATACACATTGTACTGTACTATCCTTTTCTTGACCCTCAGCAAATGCTAGAATAGGATTTGTTACAGACTTGCAACAGAAATTTTCTTTACATATAAAGTTTATATGAAGATTATTACATAGACTGCCTGTACACAGAATGGCATCTCACTATCACAGAACACCTTTCAGAGTCTATTTTTCATAGAGCACTTAAATATGTTACTGTACACTTAGTGAATATGCTACATAAATAGAAAGCAACACTATGAATGATCTTTTCATGTGATCCCATTGGTAATACACACAACCCATTTTTTAAAGCCTTTGTAGTCCAGATTACCAACTTGATGCTCAAGAAAGCAAAAAATTCCAAGGGATCTTTAACAGATACTTGCTTGGAGGGAGAGATGAAGAAATGGCCTCAGTATAAAATTGTCCTCCCATAAGAATGCTCCCAAGAAGACCACATCCTTCAGTCACAGCTGTAAGCATGAACTTGGGTCTCTATCATGTATCAGGTATTAAACCTCCATAGTTGCAACTAGCCTAAGAAAGATCCCTCAAATTACATTTAAAACATGAAGTCTTGAAAAAGGCAAAGACAAAACTGTTTATAAAATTCAAGAATTGCTTATAATAATAACTAATACATTTGAAATTGTAATGACAGTCAACTTAGTGTATTAACTGAGCTCTGACTTCCTTTCATCAATCTGTCTCTAGAAAAGATTGATTTTATTTTTTTCCTACTCTATGATATATAAACCCTACCAATATTGAGAGAGAACAAGAGAGCAGTAAATAACTCATATTTAGTAAACCCAAGTTTATAACGTAAGTAAGACTATGCTTGCACCCTGGCTAAGAAAAATTCTCCAAGTCTATTACATCTCTTTTCCCTACCTGACACTAATAAAGCATAAAACTTCACTGTCAAAGTTCTCAAGCTTCTGAACCAGTATACTACTTTTCCAAAACTCGCAACCTTGAAAGAGAAAACATTCACAACCCTACAATTCAAAGAGGTAAAATCAATGCATGAAAAATTTCAATGTGCTTGTTTGCTACTAGCAAGAAACCAGAAACAGAGATTCTACATAAAGAACTCCTGTAGTATTCTGATTCCCACAAGAAACTCCACATTTTGTTGCCTGTTCAGTTTGCAAAGTCACAGTTAACTTGAGTGACACCTACTTAAGGGAAAACAAGCCGTTCATTTATTACAAGGATCGAGCTACATAAATCTGCAGACGCTGCACTTACCACCCACAGACTCCTAATACATGCATACAGGTAAGTACTCATTAAACCAGTGCCTAATGTTTAGGAAGCACAGCAGCACTGACAGTTTTACTGTACATAACACTGCCCACAATCATTACATATAGTCTGCCAGGAAAACATGCTGAAATTCTAATAATACAGTCTTTAGTGAGGAAGAATCTCCTTTGATATGAACACCTGCTTCTAAAGCATTCAAATACCTACAGTTTCCACGACTGCTAAACAGAGAGGATAATTTACTTCACCTATTGTTTGGCTCCCTGTTTTTTGAGTAAGCTGGTAACCTGTTGCTGACTATTTCTGTTGGGAATTTCACTCTACTCTTTCTGTAGAAAAAGCAAGGAAGTCATGCCTAGATTTGTTGCTATTGTGGGTCTACAGAGTCAAATTGCTTTCTCTGCACACAAGCTTGGCACCTTTGTGCATTGCCGACAGAAATCTCCCCTGTTCCCCCAGCTCATAAAGCATTGTAGCATCACCCTCAGGGAAATACTGAAAATGGCTTTCCTGTGGAATGCCTGCCCAAGAAGCGTAAGTTACATCAAATGAGGTACAAGCACCAATTCCATACTGCTACTTTGAAGTAAGAAAAAAACAGAGAGAAAAAGCAGGGATGGGGGGAGAAAAAAGCAAGAGGAATTTGTCTCACAGCCGCAAAAAGCCCTGGAAAATGCACAACTTTGCAAAACCTGACATGGGAAACTTGTCTGGGAATGTGATGCTTGGACATAAAGGTAGCAGATTCAGAATTAACTTAAACACAGTTTTACCATGAAAACATTACAAATCTTCAGACACTAATATATTTGGCAAAGTTGCATGCAAATACAACACACTTAGGTCCACTTGAAATTTATCATACACAATGCAAGAAAAATCCTATCCACAGAAAACAGGGAATAAATAAGAAACATGTACACACTTGAACTTCAAAACAAAACAATTTAAATTTACACATAGACACACTGAACTACACCAAACAGAAATCAGTAGCAATGGTGGTTGTTAGTCTGGTGAAAAACAGGAGCTGAAGGGATTTGTACTTTAAAAAGAAGTTAGCACTGTGCTGGTGAAGGTGCTCGGTAACAGGCCTTATGAGGAATGGCTGAGAAAGCTGGGGTTGTTTAGCCTGGAGAAGAGGAGGCTGAGAGGAGACCTCATTGCTAACCACAACTACCTAAAAGGAAGTTGTGAGGAGGAGGGTGCTGGCCTCTTCTCCCAAGTGACAGGGGACAGGACGAGAGGGAATGGCCTCAAGCTCTGCCAGGGGAGTTTCAGGCAGAACATTAGGAAAAAAAATTTTCGCGGAAAGGGTGACTGGGCACTGGAACAGGTTGCCCAAGGAGGTGGTTGATTCACCCCTTAGGTGCTGAGGGGCATGGTTTAGTGTTTGATAGGAATGGTTTTACTCAATGATCCTGGGGGTCTTTTCCAACTTGGTGATTCTATGATTATTGTCTAATAGCTTCCGATTAAGAGTCATGCAATATCTCTGATTTTAATACCTACCGTCTGTGCAAAACTTGAAATGTATCAGAGCTACATAGCTTCAAGATACAGAAAAAAAAATGAATTATGTAACTACTGGTCACCTGCCCATAGTCCTTTCTGCCTTATAAGAAACACAAGGTTCTGTTCATGGAAAGATATCCAGTCTGTAACATTTTGATTGGTGAGGCAAAGAAGGAAAGAATTTTCTGTAGTCACTTTAGAATACATTAAATCATTGATAGACACCTTTGAAAATCTGCTGTGCCTTAATTTATATTTTCAGGGGCTAAGAAAAAGAAATAAGAGTTCTGGTACTTCTCAGACTTCTACTAACATAAATAAAGCTTCCTCCTGCCTATTGCTCATGAGTCTAACAGTTGTTCAACTTTTAGGGCAGAGGTGGGAGAAAAAGGAATCCTACCTCTGCAAAACTGATGGACTCAAACTAAAAAGAAACCAATTTCTCCTTTTTTCCTAAACCCCTTTTTTGCTTTTGTTTGTTTGTCCTGGATTTCATGAGTCTTTTTTTCATGCTGGTGAATCATGTCTCTGTCACAGCTGATTCCGTTTATCTATCCCGGGAGAAAACAAAAGCTAAAAATAACTCTTTTGGGGTTTCTGTTGGGTTTTGCACGAGAAGGGACTGAATATATTCATTCCAAGCTTGTGCATTAATGTTTTGCTTTATCTTCGCCAGGGTTGATTTAACTAGAACCATGCTACAAAAAGAAAAAAAGAATGCAATTGCTGTCCATAAATTCCAAGTTGGGTAAAATTTAATAACATCTGTGACAAATGAAAAAAGAAAACTATCTTAACATCCAAGCTAGTACTATAGAAATTTATTTTTAAGTGGGAGCTTTTTTCCCCAAAAGCACTTTGCCATTTCTTATAATGAAAAACAATGAAATACACCAGTTCTATCAGGCTACAGTATTTTTGTTTAAAAGGTTCTTTTGTCTTACTTTGAAAGATCTAACCACGTAAAAGTAATCACTAAGTTTAAAATATCATTGCAATAAATCATCAGTCTTATACAGTGGAAGGAATTTCATTTGGGCTAGGTTGCAAAACATTTATTTCTAAGATGCCCAGTGTTTCTTTGTCCCCATTTGTGTTAGACATAACTGACTAGCTTATTATGTACAGATAACGATGAGAAGCATTTTGATGCATGTGGCTCACTCAATGAAATGCATTAGGTGTATCTTCTCTGGGCAATGGGAAGGTTTTGGGCTACGTCTAGTACATTTGCAGAGGGAAAATTCAGGTCAGTATAAGATTTCATTCATTTCATCCATATATTTCTAACCACAAAAATAAGATGTTAATTGTTGCGACAATTGTTTATGCAGCAACTGGGTTCAAGAGAGTTTTTTCAGAAGAACTCATAGTAGTTATAACCAAAACTGAAATTTTCAGAAATCTCGTGTAACTAGATTACAGATGAACACTTCAGGCTGTTTTCTACATAATATAAGTGCCCTGAATACTTAGATTCTAGAAAAATCAAGCTCAGTCCTTAGCCTGAAAAATATACATTCAAAACTAAAATACATATTGCATGCACCAGAAAAGGTTGTAGTATTCTACAACATCTTAAAGAAAATATGGTGGTTAAAGACAACAAGGAACTATTAACAGCATCTTCTGATGGTTTATGCATGCTAGTCTGAGTCATTAGAGCATAACTTAGAAGTACAGAGGGACAGGGTGAGCAATGGTACCTGGAGCTTAACCCCAGAGTATCAGATGACTGACCTTTTATCCTACTTTTGTCTCTTCCATGCTAACTGCTTATGCCAAGCACCATTTGCTTAGGGTGCAGACAGAATAAACCTCTAGAGGGTCTGCCAACTTAGCTGTGGAAGATGAGGAAATTTGGGCAGGTAGCTACACTGATCTTTATGGTACTACCGAAGCACTGCTGGCAGTACCTAGACTTCTGATTTCAAGTCACCTCATAACATGATCCAAATCACAGTTGCTGGCTAGCTCACTGTAAAAGAAGCATGAGTGTGACTGAAATGACATATGTTTTTATAAAAACAACAGCAACAACAATAAAACTGTGCAGTTTAATATCCTTTTTCAATCTTGAACTAGATTAGTGACTGTGACATACACAGTCATCTTCCAAGGGAATGCAAATAAGTTCTAAGGAATCCAGCAAGAAAGACAGATTTCTGAGCACTAAAACAATCCATAAGCAAGAGGCATATCTTTACGGATCATTAAAAGGTGGTATTTAAAAAAAATATAAGGTGCTCAGTCAGATTTGGTTTTCCTGTTGCCAGACCTTTCAGAAAATTCAGAAAGTCATAGGCAACGAACCACAGTAAATTAAGTATCATAGACTTGACTTCAAAGAAGCAGATCAAGGTGGCAGCATTTGCACTTTCTACAAACTAAACCTTGAGTTCTCTCTGTGCTGAACATGTCTAAAGGCAATGTCATGAAGTATGAAAGGATTTCTGAAAATAATATTCATCAAACAACAAAAAGTTCCTTCTGTAAGTCACTTGGCAAAACTGCCCATGATATCACCACATTCCAGGCTGACTGAGCTGGAATCATTTAAGTTCATGAACTCCTGCCTCTCACAGCCACTCCTAGTACAGTTATTCTAACTGGGGCCACAATGTGCTTTTCAGAATGTTCCAAATCTAACCTTGAAGTGAATATGTGCTTCTTGAGAAGGAATAGCTTGTTCTTCCTGCCATCTCCCAGTAACGTGATTGCTCTGTTCTGTGTTACACATAATGAAATACCAAGCAGCCGTGTTTTCAGATGTTTCATAGAACATGAATCTAGTAGGGATGTAGTGACTACAGCTTCACCAAGTTGTGGTTATTGTGGTTGTTCAGCTGCAAGCCATCTTGTAATTCAAAATGAAAATGAGTAGCAGAAGAAAAGGCAGAACAAAGTGTTACCTTGTAGAGATAGCATTAAAAAAATATTGACCAAATACAGAATTTTATCACCATAGCCAAGTCAATTGCATTTACAAGTCAAGTACATTTAAAGTGCTAATTAAAGTTTAAAAACAAAAAAAAAAATTGCCATTCACCTTTTTTTAGACATAACTGTTCTGGGTTCAAAAAGGAATTGCTGTTGCATCACCAGTGGGCCAAAATATTACCTTACTGACTTTTCTCTTACAAATCATTTAGAAGAGCCTTTTTAAAAGTTGACCTTACCATTAATGTGGCCATATGAAAGGTGAAAGGAGAAGGACAAGAAATGTAAAAGTTGAAGTTAAGAAGAGTAGCTCCATAAATCTTGCAAGCCCACATTTGGGAGGGTGGGGCGGGGGGGGTGAGGAGGAAATCTGTCTTCATTATATTCTCAAAAGCTCACAAGATAATAAAGAATTTCTTTACTCCTTTATCATTCTCAGTCTCTTTTACTGGGTCTTTTGCAAGTGTGTAATCAGATAAGTGACCTGTGTAGTATTTAGTGGTGAGAAAAGGGAGACGATGGAACCACAGAGGCAGGAACAGAGCAAGATGAGCTGGAAAAAAAAAAAACAAAAAACCCCTTTTGAGTCAGCAGGGTCTTACATTTCTTTAAATTGATTGTGAAACCACAGCTGTGAAAGCGAGAAACAGTCAAGACTTGTGTAAAATATCAGTAAGAAAACCTGGAAAGGAGTTACTGAAAGAAAATTAAGTACTTGGTGAGAAACAGAGGGAGGTACTCACGATTTTGAGAAACAGCCTTGAGGGTAGGTTCTTGGTTTAAATAGTGCTTCTACTTTTTGATGAGACTATCTTTTTAAAAACAGTACATCAAAATTCCCAACAATTCGGTGCCTTAAGTTATTCAAATACTTCTGGAGACTCCTTAGCATGATGGGGTTTTTTTACTTGCAGGAATTACTTTACTTTAGCTACACCTTCCACAAAACTAGATAGAGAAAGCTTCGTGTATAATTTTTTTCTTCTGAAGTATAAAAAGGAAAGAGGAAAATCTGATCTGAAATCATCCTTCTCATGTAAATTCTGTAAGAAACGTGGAAGCTAAAAAAACAAACAAACAAACAAACAAACAAAAGTGACCACCCAAACAAAAAAATCCCCAAATAAGTACACCTCTGTTTTTTGACATTCTTTGTCCAAAGTGTCCTACCTTTCATTTATCTCTACTATAATTCACCTGCAATTGCACTCCGCACTCCTCTTGTTTACTGAGACTCAGCAGAATTTTCTTAAAAGCCTTTTTGTTTCCTGTTGCTAAATGACTGCTTTTTTAGCAGGTCATTTTACTGCCCTTCTCTGTTCCTGTTTTAGTCCTCCTGTATCATTTTTCTTAATCCAGTTCTAAATGACAAAGTAACAATATTCGAAATTACATGGAAGTTACACTGGCCTGTGTTTTATTTCAAAAGTTATCATTGTTAATTGAAAAATTCCAGAGGAAGCATAAGCTCTTGCTCCAAAGGATAGAGCAGTTTGTTTTCAATCTCCCTTTGCAATGGAAAGAATTCATCTTCACAAAGATAAATGGGCATTTGTATACAACTGGTAAAAACACCAGCTTGTTTGCATTTTCCCAGGTGTATTATCCAGTGATTTTTTTTAAGAGCTCTTTTTAATCTGAAAACCTCACCGTATGTCACATGAATCTGGGAGTATGAAGCAACCTCATTGCAATTCTGAAATAAATAGTCTATACATTTATGAATGGGAAAAATGAAGTGGAGATTGAACTTCCCAGCCGTGGAGTAATCAAACTGAGCAATATATTAAATGAAGATCAGCAAGTATGCTACTCTTCTACAGGTGCTACAGAAGCTGCTATACTTTTCAAAGTATTTAACATGATTGTGTGATATGGCTTGTATAACCAGTATAGTAAGTTTGGACATTAGAAGAAAACTTTAACCACCATGACAGATTATAAGAATTTACATTCTTCCTTTAGCATGGCTAAGGAACCCACATAGTATAGCTGAAAATCTCACTAATTAGCTTAATTCTTTTCTTTAAGGAGCTTAAAGAACCAAGCAATGATATGTAACGTCTACAGGGCATTTCTTCATTTAAGAAATAATAAATGCACAAGCAAAATCAGACTTAAATTTTCAGTCAGGTGGCCATATGTCCCCTTAATTCAGAGTTCCAATCTCATTTTTGTTGGCAAATCAACAAAAATCATGTATCCTTCTGCGGTCATTTACTTGACTTTTTGCCAATGCATTAAAGCATTCTTCCCCCAACAGAAAACACATCACCAGCATCACATACTACTCCCCTGAAAATACTTACAGTACAACATCACATGTATACTTTTGACAGAAGTACTTTTGGAATAGATCATTCTCTGCAGCAGTTAGACAATAAAAGCTTTTTCATACCAAAGAGATACTATTTAAAATATGTGCTGCTGACTAAGAACAGACATAAGCCTTCCTTAAGATAATGCACATTTCTTGTCTTTATAACCAAAAAAAATTTTACTGTATATAGGTAAAAGTCTGGATAAATCCACACTCATTTAGTTCTGTAATTCCCAACCCTCAAAAACTTCGTAATCTATCACTATTCAAAAGTTTTCTGCGTGTAGTTCAAAGTAGAAAAACTATTTTTTATAACATTTTCTAATGCCAGAATTTTCTTCTTTTCTTGTCTCAACTAATATTCCTTTAGCCAAAATTTAACCTTCCATTTTTGAAGATGATTGCCATCAAGCAACATAAAGATAAGTCAGGAGATTAAAGTTAAAAACTAAAATGCTAAGGGTCCTGTAGCAATGATTAATGCCAAAACAATTTTACTATGCTTTGCTTTTAAAGACAGAAATTGCCTTTTGATTTGTTCCATAGTTATTATGCAAAATGGCACATGCAAAGAGGAAAAAACATGAGATCTGCAGAAAATAGAAGTTGACAGAAAGTTACAACAAACATGAAAAGTATTACTTGGTTAAGCATTGATCAAGCATTATGTTTATATGTCCATAACCATTTGAAGGAAATAAAGATAAGGTCTGTTAGTTTCTTATTAAAAAAAATCAGATGGGTTTTAAGACAGGGAAGATTAAAACTGACTATCAGGATATCTACTTGATAGGAAAAACCATATGTTCATGAGTCTTACACTCAGTATCACTGAGGATTGGGGGGGAGTGGGGGGAGTATATTCCAAGAATGTCAAAGAAGAAATTACACAATGCAAATCTAGTTTCCCTGTTTGTGATATGAACTTTATGGTTACTTTACAAAAGGTTGCTTATATGGAAGGTGATTTTGCACAGGTTGCTGTGCAGTACTCAAAATCCCTTTGCACAGTAAGTCATCTTTGAAGTCATACCTTTGTAGCACAGATACAAGTAAACACAAGATCCTCGCACAAGCTCACCTGTAGACACCATGGTTTACAACTCACTTAATAATCTGGGCCCAGAGTCAGCATGGATAAGTTTCTCCATTGCACTCTGAGAACAGGTCAAACTAATATCCCGTTGTCAAGTAATTTCTCAGATTTCTCCCATAGAGTTTCCTTGTTGCCTTTGGTAGCGCAACTACAGATTTCACCTGCCAGAGCACAGCTGGTTGCTAGTCCAGGACAGGCTGGCTGTGTTTAAATAAAAATAACTCTAAGGAGAACTAACAGTGTACATAAAGAGGCTGTGGCTACTGCTGTGAAGGATATTTCTAAAATAAAGGTGGTCACCCAACTGAATCATCAGACAATTCTGTACTATTTCTTTGTTACCAAGCAAGGATACTGAAAACTAATGAACAAACAGAAAATCCCTACCCAGAGAGAACTATAACTGCTGTCAAATACTTAGATTAACCTTGCTCAAACAGTGCTAGAAGAAAAGCCAGCTCAGACAAGAATTGGTGAGGGGAATGATGATGTCTTAAACAGCAAATACTATAATAACATAATAATATAATAACAGTAAATTCTGTCTCTGAAGCAGATAAGCACTTACTGAGCAAGGAAGAGGAAAAGATTAAATAACCTTGGTCACAGCTCCAGTTCTTCATTAACTCATGCATTAAAGCACCACGATTTCTCTTCTAAAATCAGAGATTTTAGAAACATTCATCATTGGTGTTCAAGTAATACAATTCAAAACCAGGAAAACTTTGTAATGCCATGAGGATTTTTTTTACTCTGTGGCTATACGCAACCATATCTCAGATAAAAGACCGAAGCTGTAAGTTAAGAGCCTATACATTTTGGTTTTGTTATTCCAAATTTAGTTACAGGGTCCATGAAATAGGCTATCACAAAGTCTTCACTCCAAACATCAAAAATAAGACTTACATTTTGAGTACTAGAAGACTCAGAAAACTTTATGGTATACCTATGGACATTCCAAAATAACTTCAAGGTATTTTACATTCATCTATTGGGATGTTTGTTTCTCACATCAAACAAATCAACTAGAAAATTCTGCTAAACCTTGGCTAGGTGTCTGTCTATTGAAGGTGAAGAAAGCTGCCCTTGCAAACAAGCACTTAAATTTTATTTTACCCTAGGCCACCCACAGTGTGTTTACTCATCACACACAGAGACTTGCTGTAAAGCAAGCAGAGGATAATTCTTACTTAATTTTCAGGTTTTAATACTATGCATGAGTGATAAAACTAAATTGAAACTCCAAGTAAATATGCAAAGGTTCAAGCACACAGGTTGAATAAGAGATTTTACAACTAGGTAAACAAACAAAAGAAATGAATAACAGTATAACATAATACCACAGAGAAAAGAGACCTCTGTAAGGCACAGTCATAGACTGTTTTACAAAATTCCAATAGCTACCTACATGATTATGTCTCTAAACCTATGTTTAATCAACTGTAAAAAGGTCTGACTGCTCATTGTAGCAAATGAATAAATTTGAGGAAATGAGGATACCATCTGTATCCTAGTTTATCGATTGTATTTCCACAGCAGGGACCTGCTGCAATGCTGCTGAAGAGATTTGTTGATAACAAAAGATGAATACTTTCCTCCCAGTTATCCACATGCAAGACATTCTTCTTGAGAAAAGTTTAACACCCTATGAGGATGCATAAACTCAGATTCTTGACACAACAGGGAGACCAAAATCAGACTACACAGACTACTCTCAACTCACAAAAAAAAAAAAAAAAAAAAAAAAAAAGGAAGAGGTGAAGCCAGTGGGGCTAAAGTGGTGTTGAGGCGGTTATAGATGACAAAAAAAGCTGGGAGGAGCCAGAGCAAGCTCTGAAGTGGTCAGCAAGATGTGCAAAGAAGCTCTGGGGAAGAGTGAGGGTCCCTTAAGTTTTCATTCTGAAACAGGATGCTGCTGTTTTCCCTGCATCTCTTCTGGGTTTTGTGGCTTTGGGGTTTTTTTGGGTGTTTTGGCTTTTTTTTTTTTCAGGCAAGAGCCCTGTCTCCTCTCTGCTGCTCTACCACAATCAACAGAACCTGTACCTGCCACCTAACACTACACCTTATGAATCCCTTATCCTTAGGAACAGTCATTGCTCCTGTGCTTCCAGTGTTGCTAGGAGAAAAGAGGAAAAAAAGAAGAAGAAGGCAAAAGCACAGTCCATTCCTTCTACTGAGACATGAAATTTCATCTCGCAAAGAAATTCTCTCTCACTGGCAAACAGTAATGCTGTATAGAAGCAACAGGGATAACTAGCTTCATAAATTGTATGTTACTTTATTTAGGCCTAATCTTTGGTTTCCCTGCATGAGGGGCCAAACAAAGTCAAAACTCTCAAGGTACCATAGCATTTCCTTGGCTAGCAAATTCTGCTTGCCCAGTACTTGTTTAAGTTAAACACTAACAGGATCATTTTCTAAATTAAAACTAAGCGGAGCTTGGCAAGTGGCTAACATAAGACTAATAGAAGAATTTCACTCAAAGCTAGACATGAAAGACTATGCATACCTATCAAATTAAAACTTTACCCACATTATAAAGAAAAAAATTTTGTTAAGATGAAAAAGTATTATTCCACAAACAATGAAATTCTGAGATGAAGAGATCTAAAATTTCCTGCAAGCATATCCTAGAAAGAGTAAGAAAAGAACTAAATATAGGAAGAGCACACGCTTTAATTATCTGAAACACCTGGTAAATGCTGCAAGTTTAATACACTTCAGTTTAGAGGTATTTTTTTTAAGTAATGCTATCTCTAAGTAAGCACAGCAACATGTGGAAACCTCTGGCAAAGTTGCGTCCAAGAAAATAAATACCAATTACATTGTATTATTGGATTTGCAATACTACAGGGAAATGTTACAGGACCCATTGGAGGGGATCCTTCAGTAGCAGCTGCGGAAGTAAAAGAAATCAGCCTAAGAACAGTTTATTAGCTCTTCAAGCTTTGTTTTCAAACATATTTTAATACTAATAAGCACCACATATATTGTAGACAGATGACTAAACAAAAATGCCATCAATATTATCTATTTTGGCTAGTCTATGGGTGTAGGCAGCCTAACTAATGTAAACCAGAGAAGGTAAGTATCAGTAACTTATGAAAAATGCCATTACAGCATGCTAGAAGCAAAACAACCATGTGAAATGAGAGGAACAGAACTCAATATAGCGTGCAATGACTGTAAGCTTCAGTGCCCACATACTAAGCTTTCTGTACTGTAGTGGTCTGATACATTCATTTTGACCCAGAGACCAGAGATAAATTGTCTTAGCAATACAAACAAACAGCTAAGCAATTAGGGCAAAGTTTCTGGAGAACATAGTGATAACATCTAAAAGCATTGTTGGGTGATGGGGAAAAACAGCCCTGGAGATAGGGGGTTTAATCTGAAGTAAAAGGCAGAGTATAATTGCTTCTCCAAATTATAGTCCACTAAAAAACACAGACCAGCAACTGGCACTGGTATTTGTCTGGCATCTACTTCAGTGTATCCAACGTGAAAAGTAACTTTCATTGTCCCATTTGGAGTTAATAAAGTTTTGCCTATAAGAAGAAAGATTATACATGTGCAGCTGTGAAAGTGTCAGAGCTGAGGAATCCTGAGGTTTAAAAGAATTTGTTACATGAATTTCCTTTAAGAAATTTATTAAAATAAAGTTTCCAAGCACTGAGGCGAACAAAGTAGTCAAATGACCCAAGCAACAAATTTATCCATCAGCTTTTACATATCAGCCCCATTTTAGGGGGTCAAACATAGATGTACATGGGTCACAATGAAGAACATTCATTGCAACAATGTCTATTACCTCCCTGGAACAGAAATAAAGTCAGCCATTATTTAACCTAAATTTATTTAACAACACTTATTTGGTTATTGATTTAAAACTTTGTACAAAAAGTTATCAACATAGGTGAAAAGCATTATATAAATTTAGAAATGTGTGAAGTGTACCAGTTGGACATGCCACCTCATATGTTTGATTTTGGTGCAAAAAATTGCGATATGGAGGATGTACTTGCACATGGTACTTTTACTGTGGCTGAATAACCAGCAGTCCCAGTGTTCACCTAAGGAATGAAATTGTTATTGTTTGTAAAAGCATAATGGAGATGCATACATTTTAAAAGTTACAAAATTCAAGCATTTTATAAAGAAAAATGGATTTGGAGCTGTCATAAATGACAGAATTTTAACTCCATTCCATATAACAGGAGCAGCTTCAATAATTCAGCTACATTATCTGAACTCCAATGTAATTTAATGCACTGAAAGCAGGCATGTGTCTTGCTCCATTGTGTACTAAGTTGTAGCATACAAAAATCTATAAAATTCACCCAAAATATGCTTTTCCTTATTGAAACAAATACTTGTTCTCTACTGTTAATTACAGAAGAAGATTGTACAGAGATTAGCAAATAAGGCAAGAGTGCAACACCTCTTTCTAAATATCAAATTAACTTTCTTAAAAACACAAAAGAAAAGCCTTCATTCTTTTATGTTAGAATAAGGGACAGTCTACCTGATTTTGGGGTAAAAATAATCCCAGGGGTTTTTTTTGTTCAGACTCCAGTATGAAACATCATAACCAACTCATACCATTTTAATTTATGACAGATATATTATTTCACAGGTTATTTGGAAGGTTTTAAAATAAATTGGCATAACATTTTCTAACTATGAAATATCAAAGAAAACACCCACTATGTTCCCTAACTACACAATTGCTCTCCGTATCTGTAATAAAGTTTTCTTTTCTATCTCTCTTCTTCCCCTAACGTATTCATCACAACCTATCAATTAACAACACTGAGCTCCCTTAACTTTCACTTCCAGTTTCTGCATTTTTCTCTGCTTGATACTGCCCCAGAAAAAAGTATCAGTAGGAGGAACAAGTCAGACAGTTAACAGCCCTTTCTTAAAAAAGTAGGCTGTGAAGATGAACTTCAACTATGATAGAAGGCAGAATTTCTGACTTGTAAGGAGACAGCATTGTAATACTCAGATACTATTGAAGTAAAATGTATAACCCCTGCCTAAGGAGGAATGTTAGTTTTCTATGCCAGCTCTCCCTTTCACGATGACAACTTGAACTCTTGGGGAAACAAATTCTGTCTTCATGTCTTCAAGTTTTTCTCCATTCTTTTTTCCCCTCCATAACTGCATATATAGTGTGCACAGGCAAGAGTGGGTTTTTGATTTGATTTGATATGTGGGCTGCCTTATTTTCTGTCACAGGAGGAGCGCAAGGAATCAACATCAGAGTGAAACATGGAGGACAAGTGTTATTGGAAATTTCTAAAGTATTTTTTCTATTCAATACTGCCAATAAAAAAACACAGGGTATGTCATGACTTATGGATAGACTAGTCCAAGTCAGGAATGACCCGTGCAGCAGATACCATGAAGTCGTATCACCATACTTTTCCTTTCCTTCAACACACTTAACACAAACGACACAAACACACACAGTCAAGTGCCTGTTACTAGCATTAGTGCATGCATGTGATTCTCATATGTCAAATTTAGTCTCACATAAAAACAAAAATTGAAGTTAGAGTTATTACAAAATCATAAAATAGATAAATGGGCAAACCAAGCATTTAATTTTATTTTGTTTAACAATGACAGACTGAAGTGATCTGAGGAGAAGTTTTATACTGTCATCTGCAACAAAGAATGTACTTTAATGTTACATCTTTTAAACTTGAACCATAGATGCATAAAAATGCAGTTATCAATATTGTTAAGTGTTATGGATTTTGATGGGTACAACTCTGAGCTGCAATATGAATCTTTAACTGAAAATCTCAACAAATTATGAAGGCCAGGAAAGTCCTTTATAAATGATTCATCCCTTTACTAGTTTCTTCCTCACTGAAAGTCAAAATTGAAGATTATGAATGCAACCTAGATCTTTGCATCCTTTTCAATTACAAATGAAAATGTTGCCTTATTTCCATTCTTTAACTTGCTACCGAGATAAATAATTTCAGAGTAAAACAAAGCCACAAATGTGAGTCTTTTAATTTGATCTGAAAATAGAGACATTCTTTGTAAATTCTCTCATAAAAGACACTTAAGTGCAGCCATACATACAAGTCATCTCACTACCCTCACAAAAATTTTGATCTCTACTCTAAAATTTGATGAATTTCTTTGAAAACTCATTAAGAAATATTATATTTTGCAAATATGTATATGTATAAATATGTAAATGTATTTTGTATTATATTTTGTAAAAGCTTGTTTCCAAAACAACATTTCATTTCAGACTTTTCCATCAGATCTGAACCATTTGTTGAATAGAAGCTTACATGATATGTGCCCTTAGTTATATTTTGACAACCTTTAGTGGGCTGCTATAACAGTATTTTTTGAGAAAAGAAAGCATAACCACAATAGCAAATTGAGCCTTTAGGGGTTAGTTAGGTTTCCTGTTAAACTGGTGTTCAAAAGTATACATAGCATTTTTTCCTCAGTGCGGCAATTTGCCAGTTTAACACTGGGGAAATTCAAGTGCTTATAAACTAAGTTTATATGTAAGTTTGTTGAAATGACAAATCATGTTTCGAAAACTGAAAGTGGACTTTCTGTCTGTCAATGCATTATAGTGCAGTGCCCTCCACTGGCCAAATGCCCTCACTTGAAAACAAAAGAGCAAAATTCTCTGAAAATTACACTTTAGACTAAAAACCAAGAAAGAACCTCCAATAAAAACTCAGGAGCAGTGTCAAGATCTTTGAACATGTTACTGTGTAATGGCACCAATTTATGCTAATGCCAGCCTTGCTTTCATATTACATCGTAATAAAAATACTTTGGGTGCTGAAATAAATCCTGAATAAAGCCTTTTTAAAAAGTTCAAAATTAGAGATGACAATGTAAAAACCAGGTGGTATGGAAAAAATGTAACATAAGACAAGTCCTTATAATGGCAAAAAGCCTGCAATCATATTAGCAATTACTACTATCAATTGACTTTTCACTTCTTTATCTTTTTCAGTTCAGAAGTGACAGACTTTCACCTAAATTTCTTTTTGAAACAATTAATAATGCTTTTGAATACACTGGACAGAACTAGCTGTGTAAATGCTACCTATATTAGATGTATAAAAGAGGGAGGATTAATAAGCAGCAAGGGCCAACAATACAATGAAAAATCTGGGGAAAAAAAATATAAATGCCCTCCCTTTGTGTTATTGTAGGTTGTCCACTTGTTAGATTTTTCTATCTCTCTCTGACTTAATTTTCTGTTTGTTTTAAAAATATGGATGAAATTCAGATATGGTGAAAGTAGGCAAATTATAACATCTCTAGGAATATTTTATACCGTAACTAACCTTGCTGTTGTCATTTGGCCAACACACTTGTCTTGAATGAGGTTACCTCTCATAATCCAATTATATCCACTTTCTGGTCGATGGACATTATTGCTTCACAACTTCCTCTGATAACTTCTGTTAGCTTACTGGCAATATGGGCAACATTCACTTGTTGCATCAAGTGTTTGATCATGCTTTCAAACACTAATGACATTATTTTAAAATAATCCATGACTATGTACAAATGGGCAACAAGTGGTACAATGGATCTAGCTGATGGTTAAGGACCCTCTCTGTCCCTGTATTAGTAATAAAAGTGCTATTAGTGAGTTCGCAATAGATAAAGTTAGATAAAATTACTGTCTAATTACCAGATGTAGCAATTATGTAATAAAGTGAACCGTTTCTTTAATAAGACTAAACAATAAGTTATAGGAAGGAGTCATGACAAAAACAAATACAAATTTTGTTTGCACAAGAAGATCAAAACCACAGAAAGATTGAAGATATTTTTTATTTTAAGAAGTACACATTTGGATTTTCAAGCAAAGCCAAAGAAGATGGACATAAAAATATTCTGAAGTCCTCGATAGAAACCTTCACTGCCATCTACAGATAGAAGAAGCAGCTAGGAGGGTGAAAAAGCTGAAAGATGGATTTAAGGTTCTTTTTAAACAAATGCTGACCAGTAACTTAAAAAGGGACATACATCACTGTTTTATTGAAGCACATCTAGCATAAGCTTTAAGACCTAGTATAAATTTTATAGTTTGTTCCATTCATATCTATCCATCTCAACTGATAAACTACGTCCACTATAAAAAAAGAAAACCCAACAAAGAAAACCCAACACTAATCCTACATTTTTTTAAGGAGCTAGAAGCCAAGACTAATCATGAAGTATCTTTAACTATAATAGCATGGATTCCTAGCAATGGAAGAATTTTCTTCTATAGAGAACAGTAGTTCTGTGCCCCCTCAACCTCTATAGACCCTAGCTCTGGTGAAGTAGGGAGCAGTTTTTCTGTTCTGTTCTTCCAGGCAGCCTAGAGCAAGAATAAATACAGACAAGAATCTTTCTCTGCCTCATTAAGCCTCAACCCTCAGAGAAAGTTCTGTTCCTCATTGAAGAATAATTTCTGACACTCCTTTTGTATCAGGATTACCCAAAGCCAAGAACAAGGCACTCAGTTATTCTCACCCTTAGAGTTTCAGATTCTCCTGTTAGAAGGAAGTGCTATACTGTAGACCTTGAGGGTCTGCAGCCATTGCTTTACCACAGAACTATCTTTTCACCCATTCTCAGTGTTTTTATATAGGTTATGGCAATCGGCCATTTCCCCTTTTTTTTCTTTTTCTTTAAAAAGCTGATATTCCCACTTCCTCTGATTGTGCAACAACCACATACTAATGCTGGGTTGTTCTGTTAATCAGTTTGCAGATAAGACCTCCCTCGTACAATCTAAGAGCTATTTATCATACCCTGAGCTTAAGAGAAAATGATTTGAGGTCAGAACAGTGAATATCTGGTTGCTTCAACCTTCAAAGGTCTTCTACTACACCATTTTGAGACCTCAAACTGAAATAGTGAGCCATTTCCACAGCCACATTACACATAATACGTATGAACATAGCAGGAATACATAAACACTTTCTAAACCTTTGCATTAAATTGTTTTAGCCAGAACTGTAGTAAACCCACAGTTTCTTAACATAATTTGACTCTGTTGTGGACAGGGCCTCAGAAAGAAGAGCGACTGTTGTTCTGGTTAAAAGTAATTGAAACCCACTTTTCTGGGGGGAGCAGGTGTTGCTATCACCTCCTTGGTAGTCTGTTCCAGCTGAAGTGTTATTACTACAGGTGTTCAGCTGACAGCAGTTACCACTGACCATGGTCATTGTATGCAGATATCATCATCTAAATGCTTCCTCCCAAGAGAGCTGATGTGATGACTGCCGAAATGCAGTATTACACTGCTTTCTGCTAAGAGACCAACTGACATTTACCTTTACATGACCTTAGTGAGCTATGAAATATGTACTCAACCACAGTCGCTTAACCATGCTGACATATAGACTTTCTAACTTTTGCTTTTCCTTACAGTGTAAAGAGCTTTAAACACCACAGCTTTAAACCACAGAACTCTAAAAAACAAAAACAGGATATCTGCTTCTAAGGCTGGTGCTGTGTAATTTTTCCTGAGTCCGTGCTATGTGAGACCAGGTTCGTGCAATCTTTCAATACAGCCTTTTGGCCAAATTCTCTTTCCTGCTGGAAGGTTAACCCTGGTGCGTATGACAGAAAATATTTTCACGGCCTGTTGTCATCACAATATGCATAACAGGACCAGCTAGAGATTAAAATAATTAAAGCTCCAAGTTATGTTCAGTTGTCCTCTTTACTCTTTCAGAGTTCTAGTGCAGCTAGGAAAAAGACCAGAAAGACAAACACTATTTGCACAATTCAACATGGGAACAATTACAGCACAAAAGCAAATTATATAATCGTATACGCTCCACCCTCTCACTGTTACCTAGTAAAGGAATACCAAGTTCCTCAAAGTGGCAGAACCTTTGCTCCTTCCTTTCCTGAATCTCTTTTCCCCCTTAAATGATCAATAGGCAACAGATACATAGCATCATCCAGATTACTGGGGTCTGAAATGTGAAACTGAGGACCAACAGATTTAATAAAAAAAAAAAGGAACAAGTAAAGGACTCAAGGCCATCTGAAACTCAGCAGCATTCACACCAACTCCAAAACCTTATGTTAAAAGTCCTGTACTCTTATCAACTAGGCACCCACCTCCCTTCTAAAATTCTCCATGCTACACTGCATTCAGCTCATACAAAGTTTGTTTCCATTTACAGAGGACTTCAGCAAGCTGCTCACTTGTATCTATCATTTTAACTGCTGTTTTTCTTTAGAAGAACAGAAGCAGGTTTTGATACTGCAAGAGCATATTAGTGCAAGTCTATAGGACTTTTAGTAGACTGTCTTGTCAGTCTAGCCACGTATTCACCACGAAGGCTGTCTTAGGCTTATTCAACTTTGGACACACCTCAGAAGCAACCAGTATAAAACAACAAAGCTCCACTCAGGTGAACAATTACGTGAATTTTTTACCCCTGAGAGGGTGGGCCAGAGATATTCAGGAAGAATTTCAGACAATCATAGAATTGTATCTTGAAAATTCTGCTTTTGTTCCTTAGCTCAGGACAGTTGCATTTTTCCCCATTTTTGACCAGATTATTGGAAAAAAAAAATCACCTCAACTATCTAAAGGATCCAAAGCAGCTATATTTCTAAAGAAAAGTATCTTCAGCACAAATTGCAAGTTTGCTATTATCACCTCTACCAGGACAGCATACCTTCTCTAAGCTTGCATGGATCACTAATATCAGAAATTCCATACCACATGTATTAACTGCTGAAACCTCGGCAATGCTGCAACCCACTGAACTGATCAGCCTTCACTGAAGATACATTCTTAAATGTATCTTCTCCAGTTTCTAACCAGTCTTAAAAGTTTTGCCAAGTAACCACCTTCGTTACTCTGAGACTTATGCATGGGCATAGATATATGCAACAGACATTCGTCCAAGGTAGCATGGTTCAAGGGTAGGAACTCCATTCTCCTGGGACAATAACTGCCTCCCCATACAATGAAGAGAGCTTTGAAGACAGTATGGCCAAAATTCAATGTTATTGTCAGCAGCCAATATTCCTTCTATTATCCATCGAGGAGACAGGATTTCAGAAGCATCTGCTGTATGGAGAAATAACCCTGAAAACATTGAAATATCAACATAACAGCTTACAAAGTTTAAAAAATTACCAGTTGCTGACTTTGTGATAATTCTATAATGTGCGACAGTATTTTGTAACTTGTAGTGCTTGTTGAAGGCAAGGAATACTTTACCTTTTGGCAGCTTGATAAAGTCAAAATTGACTTCACAAAGAAGTGCTCAGTGTGAAAATGTTGTCACTGTCTGGAGGAGAAGGAACCTGGGGGTGCTGATAGACAGCCAACTGAGCATGAGCCAGCAGCGTGCCCGGGTGGCCAAGGAGGCCAATGGCATCTTGGCTTGTATCAGAAACAGCATGACCAGCAGGTCCAGGGAGGTTATTCTCCCCCTATACTCAGCACTGGTGCGACCGCACCTCAAATACTTCATTCAGTTCTGGGCCCCTCACCACAAGAAGGATGTTGAGGCTCTGGAGTACGTACAGAGAAGAGCGACGAAGCTGGTGAAGGGGCTGGAGAACAAATGTTATGAGGAGTGGCTGAGAGAGCTGGTATTGTTTAGATTTGAGAGGAGGAGGCTGAGGGGAAACATCATTGCTCTCTACAACTACCTGAAGGGAGATTGTAGAGAGGAGGTAGCTGGCCTCTTCTCCCATGTGACAGGACAAGGGGGAATGGCCTCAAACTCTGCCAGGGAAGGTTTAGGCTGGACAGGAGAAAAAAAAATTTTCATAGAAAGGGTCCCTGGGCACTGGGACAGGCTGCCCAGGTTGGTGGTTGAGTCACCATCCCTGGAGGTATTGAAAAGCTGGATGAAGTGCTAAGAGGTATGGTTTAGTGATTGATAGGAATGGTTGGACTCAATGATCCCATGGGTCTTTTCCAATCTAGTAATTTTGTAGCATACTATCATTAACTATTAGTTAAATCAATGTTTTCACTTATGTTACAAACTGGGAAGCTTCATCACCTATGTATACATGTTTGGCTGAATTCTAGTCTTCGAGAAAAATTGACTGTATTGTGAGTTTAGAATGAAGATTTGTCACAGCATGGTATTCCTAAATCAGAAAAAAATACTTCCCATTAAATCATTCATTCTAAAGGGGAAGCTGGGGGTGGAGGGTGAAATCTAACTGATACTTAATGCCCGATCATGAAAAGTCATCTATGCGAACAAGGAGAATAACTTTTTATTCTAACCAAATAAGCAAGCAGAACGAAAGTGGTTCTTTAACCAAAAAAAAAAAAAAAGAAAACCACAATAAAACAAAGAAAAAAATCCTATCACAAATTCAAAGGCCCCGTAGCAAAAGGAACATGTTACTAAGTGAAAAGCAAGAGCCATGCTGTTTTAGAAAGCTCACACACCAAAGTAAGTATAGCACATGTGAAGACTTACCTGCTTTCACTTCTGCTAAAAGACAAGTAATCACACTAAGTATAGCTAATATTCATGTAGAAGGCATATGCATATCGGGTAAATGCAGGGTTAATGACACCATGAGCTTGTGCCAGCTGTACCATACCTTTAGGCCATATCACTGATAACTCAAGAATTCTATTCACCAGCATCGATTGTACCAGTTTTTGCTGTGATGTAAAGCCCTAGTATGATACCTGGATGCTCTAGCCCATCCAGATATTGCTGTATGCTTTAATGTTCTGCTTCACATTTGAAATTTACTACAGAATCCCCATCACTAGCACTAGAATTGTACATTACTGGACAAAAATATGAAGGCTGTCAAAACACGATATGGATATTATGCTTATTTAAAGAAACTGATGTTTGCTAAACCAAGTACAAGCAGCACGAGAGGTCATTGAACAGATGCAGTGACCTCATTGACAGTAGAGACCCGCTGTTCTGGCCAATCCGGATATCTTCAATATCTCCTTAGTAATTTTACCTTCATAGTTATGGAACATCATTTCCTTACAAATTTGCCTACTTTATCAAGATATTACACATAATAAAACCTTTCTATTTCCAGGCTGTATCTATAAATTACTACCTCATTTATGTTTCTAATCAATTCATACATGATTCATACTACAAGTTCTTTAGAGCTCAAACAGATTTGGAATTCTACATAGTATAAACCTACCTATGAAACAATCTCAGGAACTGTCAGTCACCTTAAAAAGTAAAACAACAGAGAGAGCAAGACAGCAATCCACCACATGCTTTCTGCGTGTTTGACTTGTTCCATTGAACTTAAAGGTAAACTGGCATTTTGTAGAAATGTTCACGTATAGTTAAATAACATGAAACTTGTAATCACTTCAAGTGCAGTCGGTGAAAGAATAATACTTGTGTTCATCATTAATGAACATTAATATTACCAATTAAAAAGTCATTACTCCACTTACTGTGCCACACTGGATACAGCTGGCAGTGGTGACTCTTCTGACACAAATTCAATGTCATCAGTGAAGCTGTTTGCTCGTGACATTTCTTGGGTACTCCCTTGTAAACGCCTTCTCACTGCACAAACAATTCAAAGAAATCATAAAAACAACAGATCAGACAACATATACAAGCTCTTAGCCTTTGCTTAACATATTGTGCAGTAGATCAAGAGATTGTTCTAATAAGATAAAAGGTTTTCTTTTTTTTATCAGAATCACCAAAGTTAATGCTCAGTTCATGTGCCATGCAAATATAAAGATGCATGTATACATAGCTTATATATAAATACAAAGAAAGCTCTCACAAAAAGGTCTGTCTTCTTGAGGACAGTCACCTTGTAAGAAGAAATTCACTGTATCCACAATTTCTTTGGTCCTGACAACAGAAACTATCTGATTATCATTTCCTCAGTTAACCCTAGTTTATATGTTTGCTTTAATTTCCCTAAAACTCTTCTTCAAAATTTACTGCCATTTCACAAAAAGAGCACTCTTGTCTGAAGCATTCAATCTGGTCGATATATTCACCCACGTTCAAAAGTTCTCCCATGGACTAGGGAAGAGCCTCAGGTGTTAGAATGCAGCCAGCTCAGCAGAGTAACTGTAACAGATACAAAGTTGTACTATAGCTCTGCCTATATTCCAAGCATAAGAAAGGTGCAAATTTCATGACAAACCGGGAAGGCATACGATGGCCAACAAATGAAGGTAGTTTATTCAGAGTCTGCAAAAAAAATAGAGAAGGGCAGCTAGCTCTGCACCTGCTGAAAGCTGAGCATGAAACACAAAAAAGTCTGTAGCTTCAACACTTGTTTCCATCAAGTACAGGGTTGTGTTTTATACATGTACACTTCTTTAAGTTCAGCTTCATCTGTACTTATAATCAGTTCCTCCTTTAGGGTCTTTTCAGAATCTTTTCCTGTATTTATTTTGTGCCAAAGCTATGAAGCACATCTAGATTAAATTACTGTGATCTGGTACAGTACTTCTTTTTTCATGACTACTAGTGATGCTAACAGCCTCTAAGGAATATCCCTATCTATTTTAAACCTGATCATTCTTAAAAGCTTGGTGCATACAGTCATTCCTCAGCTAGTAAAGTCTAACTTGGAAAATGCATAGGATAATGCATATAAATTCAATTAAAAAAAAAGTTTGCAGGGGGAGAATCACTAAAATTAAGTATCAAAAAAAACAAGTAACATGAGTGGTGTAAGAAAGGGAAAAAAACTCCTTACATATGAGAAAGGTTGCATCCCAGAAAACTAAATTGTTGACATCTCAAGTTAATTCTACAGCACTGCTTTGGCTGGACTGCATTTGGGCCAAGCACTAAAAAGCATATAACAACAGAGCTTACTGTTTAAAGAGCCATAGCATAAATGGCAAAGAACTTTATTTTGCTAGACCTGCCAGTTCTTCACTTGTTCTGATATGACATTTTTCTGTAAAGGTACGTAGCCTTATTTCTGGAAGAGACGTGTAGATCCAATATTTGCAGTATTGCTTTGGGAATCACACACAAGTTCAGGAACATGGTCCTTCAATCTCTAAAGAAGTAACCTCACACACGATCAAATCTGCAAGACTAAGTCAGGGGGGTTTTGGCTTCAACTTCTGCTGAAGGTTTTATTTATAGAAACCCAGCAAAATCTGAGAGTCAGCCAAAGGCAGAATAAAGTCGCTCTCCCCATGTAAGGCATAGTCAAGGTAAACAAAAACATTGTATTACTATTAATTCCTACTACATAATGGACTGCTGGGATGGTAGGAGAAGGGCCTAGTTAATTCATGGGACACTGCTATAAAGCACAAAATAGATATTAAAATTACTGCTATGCGTTTGTCATGATAAGAATTAGGATCATATTTTATTTCTATAATTTTAAAGGTTTGATCCATTTTGCCGTATCAAATTTACCTCTGTCTTATCACATCGCTGTTTACAATCTGCATCCATGGGTTCTTAAAAAAGCCCACAATACCCTAACTGTTTACATTTGGCTTGCTAATTCCTTTTCTGGAAAGGATTCACTACTACAGTGGATCTTTGCTCCATAACAGGGTAGTTAGGAGAAAAGAGGGACAACAGTAACATGCCAGTTCTGAAACTTTCACTTTCTTGTTATTCAGGTCTGTGGTTCCTCTGCTAAGTGCTGCAGAGCACCTCTGCTGTTGCTGCAGGGTGCACCTGCAACCCCTGTTTCTCTAACAATGGAACCTCTACAGAGATACTGTGGAACATAAACCCAGGCTTAATGGCTTCAACCAGTGTTTAGTTACCTTCACAAGCCTGGCAAGTTTCTGCTCCCTCTTTTGTACAGAGTAGAAAAACATGCAAACTTTCTGTTTGGTGAAGACTTTGCCATGATTATGTGAGTCTCATCACACAAGCAGTACACGTGCATTTCATTTCTACAAGAGAAAAGCTGTTTTATCCTTATGACCCTAATAATGCTATTTAACACTACAAGCCTTTGTGTTTTTATCACTCATCAATGCTGTGCATTGCTGCTTTAGTACATAAACCCATTAATAATGTTTTCTGGTCCATGTCTCCAAAAATTAATGAAAATGGTAAACAAATAACATATCCTTCATTCTACATATTTTCTGTCCTTAAGGTAACAGTCAGAGTCATGAGACAGAGTCACAGTCATGAGTAGTTATTGTATTATTTGAAACACTCTCCCTGGAGCCAACTCAGTTAACTTGCTGAAGTAAACTGTCACTTTCCCCAAGTGAACTTCCAAAACTCATTTAGACAATAATATTCAGTCAGAAATCAGAATTTCCAAAATGACACAAAAAGGAACAAAACACTGTCAAGAAGCTGTAAGATTCTGATCAGTGATATAATTAATAATAATAATCATTCATGGCAATGCTTTCAATTTGAGAAAATGTGGAGCATTAAAATATATTCAATACATTGCAGTGATGCTTTCCAGAAATAAAACTCAAAGTTCTAAGGTCCAGCTACTACGTATGGTAAGTTTGTAACAGCTGCAACTGAAGCCAGAACAACCATAACTTCCCTCTCTATATTTATAAGCTTTCAATAAGCTTTGCTTTTGTAAACTGACTTTATGAGAATGCATGCCTAATTTTTGTTGCTGAAGAACAGCAAGGAGGGAAGGCAAAGAAATAGGAAGGGGAAAGGGAAAAGAAGCCATCCTTCCTTTCCATGTGTTATTATTCACAGTATTAAGGAGGTGTACCTATTCAGTTATAAAATATTTAAATATCTAATTTTTTTTTTGGAGCATGAACAGTTGGAAACAGCAAGTTCAAAATAGAGAATAGTATCTACTACAACACTATAAATACCAGTGAATAGCATAAGCCAAAGAATCCATGAAAAAAAAATAATTCATTAAATGAAACAGCAAAAGAAAAGCTAAATTTCAATACTACTATTCTTTTTCTTCCATTTCAGTTTCTAAAATGGTAACAATGTACAATAAACACATCCAAATATAACCCAGGGATATCTTCATAGGGCTCCTTAACTTTATCTAACCTTAGATTCCCTATTCATATTATACTAACTTACATCTTTGTAGTATTTGTAAAAAGTAAACTCCCAATTTACAACTTCAATAAAAAATAAGACTACACACAGTTCCCATTACCATGGCCAACCATATGCAATGCCTACTGATACCAGGATAAAACGACCAGGAAGATTTTGCACTACCCTCTTCTCCAAAAAAGAAGACGGGGGGCAGGGAGTGGGAAATAAAAAGCAGGTATCTTCTATTGCAAGTGACTTCAAATTATTCCTCTTACTAGGAGCATTTTATCAAACTCACCAAAGAAAAGCCCAAACACTAATTTAGAAATAATTCATACCATTCCCACACAGTCTAGTTTACAAAAGTCAGCAGAGAACCGCAGTGCTATTTATGTTATATGGAAGTGCATCCACATTTGTTAGTCCAAGGAATACAAATAAGAGGGAACTTGCAATGAAAGGAGGTATTTGGCAAATTAAACTGTGAAAACACAGACACGTGGATAGAAATAGATAATAAAATTGAAACTGTTTAACATAAAACTGTTCCCGTGACACAAATATTTATTCCTCAAATCATTAAGTAATAGATTGTGTGACAACAATGTCAAGCATCTGATGAGAGGGAAGATCTCAAAGAGTAGATGAATAAAGATGACCAGGAAAAACGTAGAGTTGCATGTACAAACAGAATGGAGAGTGGCAGGCCAGGACAAAGAGAGGAACTCAAGCCAATCTTCAACCATAGCAGTAGAAAGATTCATGTGCAGAGAACGCTGATGTTGGTTGTTTTTAACCTTCACTCAATTCAATTATTCTTTTTCTTTCTTAGGACAAGGACTTCCTGTTAGTCCAGAAAGGTTATTCTACACAGGATAACTCTTAAATTAAATAACCTGTGAGAGAAAAGTAATAAGATAGCATTTTGCTAAATGTGTTTTATCAGTATTATATCCCTAGCAAGAATTACAGCAGAAAGGAAGCAGTCTAGGAGGTTCCTGGAGTGCGTGGGAGACAACTTCCTTGCACAGCTGGTGAATGAACCAATAAGGGAAGGTGCCCTCCTGGACTTGCTGTTTGTCAACAGAGAGGGTCTTGTGGGGGATGTGACAGTAGGGGGTCGCCTAGGACTTAGTGATCATGAGATGATAGGGTTTTCTGTTCTAGGTGAAGTGAAGAGGGTTCTTAGCAGGACAGTAGCACTAAATTTCCAGAGGGCAGACTTTGAACTCTTTAGAAGGCTGGTTGGCAAAGTCTCCTGGGAGACAGTACTTGAGGGCAAGGGAGCCCATGAGGGCTGGGAACTCTACAAAAAGGAGATCCTAGCAGCTCAGGAGAATGCCATCTCCGTGTTCTGGAAAAAAGGCCTGCAGGGGAAAAAAACCAGCTTGGTTGAGTAGAGAAATCTTGAGTGACATTAGGAAAAAAAGGAATATTTATAGGCTCTGGAAGAGGGGACAGGCCTCTTGGGTGGACTACAGGAGGGAAGTGAGGCTGTGTAGGGAAAAAAATCAGAGGGGTTAAGGCTCAAATAGAAATCAGATTGGCAAAGTCTGTAAAAGACAACAAAAAATCTTTCTATAAATATATAAACAATAAAAGGAGGACAAGGGAGACCATACAGTCCCTTTTGGACACAGAGGGGACAACAGTGACAGGGGATGAGGAGAAGGCTGAGGTACTTAATGCCTTCTTTGCTTCGGTCTTTAATTGTAAAGAAAGCTGTTCCCTCTGTGTAAAAACCCGGAAATAGAGGAGCAATATGAGGCTCCCATGGTCCAAGAGGAGGTGGTCAGAGCCCTGCTTGGCCAACTGGACACCCACAAGTCTATGGGGCCAGATGGGATTCCCCCAAGGGTATTGAAGGAGTTGGAGGATGTATTGGCCAAACCCCTTTCCATCATCTTCCAGCAGTCATGGAAGACTGGGGAGGTACCTCTGGACTGGAGGCTGGCTGATGTAGTTCCCATTTACAAGAAGGGTAGCAGGGAGGATCCGGGGAACTACAGGCCAGTCAGTCTGACCTCAGTGCCAGGGAAAGTCATGGAACAGGTGATCTTGAGTGCTATCATGAAGCACTTACAAGAGAACCGGGTGATCAGGCCCAGTCAACATGGGTTCACAAAAGGCAGGACCTGCCAAACCAACCTGATCGCCTTCTATGACAAAGTCACTCGGCTGCTGGATGAAGGAAAGGCTGTGGATGTGGTCTTTCTGGATTTCAGTAAAGCCTTGGACACAGTTTCTCACAGCATTCTGCTGCGGAAACTGTCAGCCTCTGGCCTGGACAGACGCACACTCTCCTGGGTAGAAAACTGGCTGGATGGTTGGGCCCAGAGAGTGGTGGGAAATGGTGTTAAGTCCAGCTGGAGGCCAGTGACAAGTGGTGTTCCCCAGGGCTCAGTGCTGGGTCCAGCCCTGTTCAATGTCTTCATCAATGACCTAGATGAAGGCATTGAGGGTACCCTTAGCAAGTTTGCAGATGACACAAAGCTGTGTGCAAGTGTTGATCTGCTGGAGGGTAGGGAGGCTTTGCAAAGGGACCTAAACAGGCTGGACATCTGGGCAATGTCCAACGGCATGAGGTTTAACACGGCCAAATGCCAGGTCCTGCACTTGGGGCACAACAACCCTATGCAGAGTTACAGACCGGGAGAAGCCTGGCTGGAAAACTGCCAGGAGGAGAGGGACCTGGGGGTGTTGGTCGACAGCTGACTGAACATGAGCCAGCAGTGTGCCCAGGTGGCCAAGAAGGCCAATGACATCTTGACTTGGATCAGAAATGGTGTGACCAGCAGGTCCAGGGAGGTGATTCTCCCTCTGTTTTCAGCACTGGTGAGGCCGCTCCTTGAATGCTATGTTCAGTTCTGGGCCTCTCACCACAAGAAGGATGTTGAGGCTCTGGAGCAAGTCCAGAGAAGAGCCACGAAGCTGGTGAAGGGACTGGAGAACAGGCCCTATGAGGAGCAGCTGAGAGAGCTGGGGTTGTTTAGCCTGGAGAAGAGGAGGCTGAGAGGAGACCTCATTGCTCTCTACAACTACCTGAAGGGAGGTTGTAGATAGGAGGGAGCTGGCCTCTTCTCCCATGTGACAGGGGACAGGACAAGAGGGAATGGTCTCAAGCTCTGCCAGGGGAGATTTAGGCTGGAGATTTGGAGGAAGTTTTTCACAGAAAGGGTCATTGGGCATTGGAATAGGCTGTCCAGGGAGGTGGTTGATTCACCTTCCCTGGAGGTGTTTAAGGCACGGGTGGATGAGGTCTTGAGGGACCTGGTTTAGTGTTTTATAGGAATGGTTGGACTAGAAGATCCGATGGTTCCCTTCCAACCTGGTTGTTCTATGAGTCTATGAATTTGCATAAACAGTAAGCTGACAACAGAAGCAATAAATCTGTAAGTGGTTTCTTAATAATATACACAGTTAAAATGGAAACATACTCCCAATTTTTTTCTTCTGCTGAAGTTATTTTGGAATTGCCATATCAATCAGACCCCATTGAATTAAACAGTAGCTTTCTAGTAGAACAGAATTAAAACAACATCTGAAAAAGTGGATTGAGGAATAAGGAAAAAATTGTATTTACTGCAAACATATTGCAAAGTATGTGCACAAAGTGCCATGTGCTCCTGCTGCTGTACTTAGTTACATGTTTAGCTACAAGTGTTTTAGATAAGCTTGAACATTTGGTTTCCTGTGTATCTTATTTGAAACAATCAGCACTCGAAATGCACTAATGCCGACTTTATTTGTTGTACATTCTTTTGTTTAGATAAGCCTGCAGGCCAAATTACATCCTGACTTACACCCCAAGGAACCATAATCACTCATTACACGTCTAATGGGACAACACAGACATGTAAATGAATACCAACACATAATTCAAAATCACAAATATATGTAGTACTAGAAAACATACAGAAAGAAACCAGTGAAACACTTTTGAATGTATGTGAAGGTGCAGTTACCTACCTATGAACAGCATCATAAATCTAAGTCTTCCTAAGGAAAGTACTTTTAGCACAAAACCAACCTTTTATCTTTAAATGAAACACATTGGCCTACAATATTTAGCTGAATAATTTGTGTGAAATAACTTGTAGAATGAGTAAATGTCCATACTATTGAACCTATGTGATACTTGGCATTAATTGACAAGTAAGTTTGTTGATAGATTCAGAGACATGTTTAGGGACAAACTGCACAAAGAGTTGCAAGTAACTCCTCATACAGAGATATGAACTGCCAGAAGAAAATTGGAGATTAATGGAGCATAGTACAAAGCACACAGTGTCAGTGCCACTATCTGCTAAGACAGCAAGCTATTACTTCTATAGCACTCAAATCAGTTCCTTTCAAAAGGGTTAAGTTCAGAAAGAATTTTTCTTGACCAATTTAATCAGAGCAAATTAATTATTTTTTAAATTCCTATTGATTATCCTCAGATAGAAGTATTTATTATCAATTAAAAACATGAAAACATGGGGCAAAAAGACAAAGAAGAGCAACTAATCTATTTTAATTTTTATATTTCTGGTTTTATTATGCCTAGATTGTTTTTCAGTTTTCCTAGAATGACGCACAATAAAAAGCTACAGGAAGCTGTTTGCAGTTCCATGTCTGAATAACAAGCTAAAATTTGTTCCCAAAAAATGGCAGATGCAATTGTTGCTTGTTTTTTTTCTAACAGCTAAATGTAGCTAGCTGTGAGTGAGCTGTAGTCATTCTGCTATTGTTACTTAATCATACTTCATGTTGGACAATAATATACATTGTTAGGCTAGCTATGCAATCCAAGTGCGTGGATGTTTTCCTCTCTGGCCTCCTGCCTTTCACAGGAGAAAAGAAATAGCATTTCAGGAATACACACAACTGCCAGACAGATACCTTTACCCCATGCGTACGCATAATGTGCTCTTAGAAGCTCTACTTGTTGCAACAAATTTTACCTCTACAGACTCTTGTTCTCCATCTGAACTAAATAGGCTAGAAGACTCCAAAGACAAGGAAGTCAGAGAAACAGAAGGACTATAAGTGAATGCTAAATGAATCTCTCATACTCAATCTGAATCATTCATAGATATCTCCCTTCTCTTAAGATACAGTCTTTACATGTGTATCTCAGGCAGCAAGCCCTTCCTATGTTTCTACATGAATACAGAAGTAAGCATCTTTAGTACATGTTCTCTCTTGGTCTTTTTTCCTGAGGGGAAGGGCAGGGGGGCAGGGGGAGGGGAAGGAAAGGTCACCTTTCTTATGAAAATTAATTTCTCTGAAACACAAAAGCAGCAGGATTTCAAACTCAGTCAAATGGATGTGGCTGATACCAATGGTAATAAGGGTTAAGGTCTGGCAAATAAATTGGAAAACTGATTTCCTTGGTTAGTTGGGGAAGAGAAGCATTCAAAGAAAGCCACAGAGTGAATTCCACAGAGGATACAGTTCAGCTAGTAAGTTGTGCCACGTGGCAGTAGCAGGAGAATTGTGTCAGCAGGACAAATAGACTAAGTGACATCAACAGGGAAAAGAACATTTACCCAAAGAACAGAACCTACCTCTCCTTACCTAAAAACTTCCCAACCCTTAGGGTTATGCTTCTTCAAGTGAAGAGAGTAGGTACCTCACCTCCTCAAACATTTCCTAGAAAAAAAGACTATCTTGGGACATGTTTTAAACATGTTTATGTATCCAACTCCACAGTCAAGAGGAAATCCCTATGTATCTTTCTCCTTCCATTTCTCTTTCTTTGCAGGTTTACTATCTTAACACTACACATTCTTCTATTAGATATCCCAATAGCTAGGTAAATCTACAGCTTTCTGCAGAGTAACTCCAACTGACCATAGGAGTTTGCCATTAACACTCAGTGGCTAAAACAGCACAGAATAAGTTGCTGACATATATCGTCAGCAGTGAGCTACTTCTCCTGCCTACATTAGGCCAAAACACTGCAACAAGCAGTCGAAGAGGAATGCAGAGTGGACACCTCTGGGAAAGCATCTAACAGGACAAGTTGAATTCAAATGACTTCAAGAAAACAATGTTTTTCAATATTCCACAGGAGGGTATTTTAAGTAATTTTAACTTTTAAAAGTCTCTCTCTTAACTGAAGCCTTATTGTCTTTATTTTGCTTATCCGACACAAACTTTGCAGCCACAGATATTTTGAACTCTTTTTTTAGAGTTGGAGATACCATTTAGAGCTTGTGAATACATACAGAGATCAGCCCTGCATGATTAAATTCAAGTCACCAACACTAATGCATTTCACTTTTTAAGGCTATTAATACTTGACTGTCACTTCAGTTATTCTGAAGAAGAAAACACGCAGTAGTCAGAACAGTCAAGAAAAATAAGACAAAAATAGCTGTAAAAAATGATCCTTCACTGCTTAGATTTTTCTTTTTTAAAGGACAAGAAGAACTTGACCTTAAACTGAAACAACTAATAGCCAGTGAAATGTAACTTGGCAGCTTGCTAGCTCTGCAGGGAGAGGTCTTAACACATACAAACTCTTAGGATTACACATAGGGAATGTATTATGTAATATAAATATATAGAGTTACTTTCCATTATGGGATTCAGAACTGCCATTATAGTAAAAATGTTTATTTTAAAAAGGAAGTACAGTTTTAGTGTTGCTATTAAAGAAAATAAACCAGTCTGAAAATGTTTTTATTTTTCAAGACTGTTAATAGTCAAAGAATACAAATTGCAATGATGGTAAAATTAGAGACATCTTCCAAATTGTTATCAATGTTTTGACTCACAAGAATACAAAACATAACTATTGTCATTACAGTGAAATACGCCATAATTATTTGCATGTTTAATGCAGTTCTTTGCCTCACAAAATAGGATTCTTTTAGAGCAATTGCTCATTGACTAGCAGTTTATTATTAACTCAAGACATACAGAGCTGTTACCAATCTGCTTATTCTGAATTGACTGGTAAAATCTTAGAATCATAAAATATTTCAGATTAGAAGGTACCTTAAAGATTATCTAGTTCCAACATCCCTGTGACAGGCAGGGACACCTCCCACCAGACCAGGCTGCCCAAGGCCCCATCCAACCTGTTCTTGAACACCTCCAGGGATGGGGCAGCCACGACTTCTCTGGACATACTGTGCCAGTGCCTCACCACTCTCATGGTGAAGAAACTCTTCCTTATGTCTAGTGCAAATCTGCCCCTCTCCAATTTGTAGCCATTGCCCCTAGTCCTATTGCTACATGCCTTTAAAGTAAATCTTAATACTACAGGAAATAATTGCCAAGTTTGCCCTAAAACTCAAAGTAAGTTCAGCAAGTCAATCTGTTACTGAGTCAAAACTGTTCCTACCTAAAGGACCAGCTGTTATTATCTTATTCATTCCAGGCGAAAAGAAATGTTTTGTGAGAGTTTTCCCTTCCTATTTCAAATACTTACTTGCCAAATGTTGAATGTGAAGATATTTTAGGTCGGGTAATAATTTGAGGAAAAATCCAAATTCCAACTGTTAAAAAATATTTCAAAATAGCCATGGTTATGTGCACTCCAAACTACAAACATTTTGAATTACAGATCTTCAAATTATGGAATTTGAACTGTGACATCTTATAAGATCAAAACACCTTCATAATAAATTATCTTCCCAGAAATGCTGCAAACCAATTCGTTAGAGTTATTGAAATACTTTAATTCACAGGGTCTTCAACCATATCCTTCAAATCTCAATTGGTATGTACATTCACTATTAATGCTATGTTCTCACTTTCTCATATTGTTTATTCAGAATTTGCATTACGTAATATTTAAAATACTTTTAGGTTCTTCTTGAATTTATTTTAATAATAAAGAAGTTCCTGAGGTTTTGCTCCTACAAATAAAACATGACAATACAATCTTTTGAGACTCAAATTATTAGCTTTAGAAGACTTGGCATCATTACAATTCTATACTCCCAACAGCAGCCAAAAAATTGTAATGACGCCAAGAAAACAAAGATACAACTTTAAGTTCGTACATACTCTCAGTGAGAGACCTAAAGACTTTCTTTACTGATGACACTGGAAGCACATCTAAATATGTCCTGTAGCTGTTGAAGTTTAGGACAATCTTGATTCTCCTCTGGCATCAGGCCATGATTTTCCTTGGAAAAAAAAAATAAATGAGTGACAGCAAGAACCACACTGACAGACATAATGAGATGTACAGCTCTACTGTATGTCTTTCCTTTCTCTCCAGTAAAGAAGGTGTGTGCAAGAGCATGAAAAACTCACTCTTAGGCACACCTTGTACTTAAAGCTTAACTGACCCGCTCTCCTCACAAAATACATTCCGTGGAGCAGACTGTCCCTCTTCAAGAGATGTGCAATAAATTCCTGGAAGGTAGAGAAGGGAGAGTTCACTTCTAGTGCCAAGATTGCCAAATACAATGGTCAGGGTCAGTACATCACATTATGAACTGGTTGCAGATTCTACCAACCTCAAAGAGAAATCTGGATGAGTGACTTGACTTATACAAATCACAACAGGTATTTTCTTACCCCACCAGCCCCATCACAAGGCTTTGGTTCCATCCATGCTTCTTCAAACCACATTACTGAGGACTGAGACAGAGATTCATCTTTGCTGTATGTGAAAGTGACATGGCTCAGCTCTAAATCTTAATGCCATTAATCTCATGATTTATGAGAGCAAACATTTTCATTTATATATAAAGCAGCAGGGGAAAAACAACTCCCATAATACTGTCTTGACTTCAAACTAAACATTTTTCTCTTAACTGAAAAGAAAAAATAAAAGTGCAATTTGCTTTCTAATGACTAATGGTTTCAGACACATTGTCAAGAGGACAGCAACGAAGTGCTATTAGGATAATATGCCTTGCACAACTGACAGACAAGAGAAGCTCTAATATTTGTCGGCAGGCAAACCACAGACTACCCTTATAGAATATTGCCATCAGTTTTCTGTGGCTTGAAAGATTCAGATACCAGTGTCTTAATTCACCTGAAGAACCTACAAAGTGAAACTCAACTTTCACATTCTGTCTTACAATACATGATAACTTGCACAAAAGCATCTCTAGAATAACATTTTTAGAACCCTTGGTAATTAGAACTCTACAGGTTTGGGGTTTTTTTTTCACCTAGTAAAAACTCAAAAAATTTTTAATGTGTTTTTTTTCTTTTTTTTTAAGTAAACTAGAAAGTACATTTTTAGCTGAAATAAGAATGATTGCTCAAAACTGAACTGCGGTGAAAGAAAAAGAAAAATTCAGATCTGGTAAACATTTTCTTCAAAAACACTGTTGTAAGGCATTCTAGACAGCTAAGGAATACTGTTTCTTTTTGAAAGAATATCAAATACTTGACAGTTTCATCATTGCCTGGAAGGGTCCTCCCTGAATCGCTTCAGCTTGATTTTCCTCGGAGTGAATTTCACAAACCTTTGCTGTTGCCTAGATGCCAAAAATGATTTTTGAGGAAAGCACTGTATTACTATGCCTGTGTCCAGTGGCTAGAGCAACAAGCTAACCTGACTTGAGTCTGTCTTCTGAACTTGGCTACTATCTCCCTGAGTTTTGAAAATAAGTTACATGCACTTCATTTCAAAACAATTGCATTCAAAGACTTGATTACAATAGAACAGGGGGGGAGAAACAAAAGCAACAACCAACCAACCAAAAATAATTTTTTTCCAAATGCCAGGTAACAACAGATTAGGATAAAAAGTGTGTTATGCACCACTGTGGTGGTATCCAGGAATTCTCAATAGGTTTTCTTCACAGGAACTTTGTTCACACGGTGTTGAGACTATATCAAAATTTGTTTACACTGATCTTTTTACAGATCTGAACATGTGCTTGCCCAGAGAATGGAAAATTCACACAGTGGCCTCAAACACTTAATACTGCTATATGGTAATAATGCAGCACTAGAGAAACATGTCAGAACCCCACAGAGGTAGGATATAAGTAAAATTAATTTTAATTTAACAAAGCTTTAGAGGAAGGTATTAAAGACTAAGGAAATAATGAAGTCCAAGAAGCAAATTACTTCTTTCAATAAGATAACGTGAAAAATCTTATTACAATTCTTAAGCATTAAGACTGAAGGTTTTCACTGTCATTTGGACTCTTGGCATGATAAAGGCTACTGACTGTTTTACACAAGGCTTTTAGAGATTTGCTTGCAGACCGGTAGGGAGAAATTAACACTTTGTCTCCCACCTTCCCAACCCTCTTCCTTTTCATTGATGCCATTGCACAGTAACTTCCCCATTCTAAGCATTGACTCTATTTGTCTATTGAGGAACTCCTCCCAAACCTCCTCAAAATCCATGCCTAACAAGCTAATTTTCAAGTTATAAATGCTTTGGGTTTCTTTTTATCCATATTTGCATATGGATATTATTATAAGGATGATGTTTGCTAATATGGCATAGAAGCACCTTTTTTACAAGGGCCTGCTTCTCTTATGTCCAGATCCAACCATCACTCCTCTGATTTTACAAGGGATTCAAAACTGGAATCTTACTGTTTCCCCATTCCTCTCCAAGGTCCTTATAGATTAGTAGTCAGCAAAAATAATCAGTTACTCACTGCTCAGCAGGTTAAATGAAAGCTAGCAGCACAAAGACAAAAATCAGCAATATTATTTACCCTGGAATAGTTTGCTCAGTTGCAAAAGTAACTTAGATGAGATGACTTAAACTGAAGAGAGCCAATCCACAAACATCCCTTCATTTTTTTCATGACTAAAACATTGATTCCTTTGCAGAGTCCCACAGAAAAAAAAAAAAAAAAAAAGCCACATTTTAGCATTTGAGATGAGACACATCTGCACTACTAAAGGGAGGATGTGCAAAGATAAGATGTCCTATCTCCCTGTAGCATAGTTTCTTCAGATGGTTGGCAGAGAAGTTAACAAAACAACTGTTGGAAAAAAGTTTTCTGACAACTCCACTTCATGTAGCAAAGAATTGCATGACGCAGTCACAGTAGCATCTAAATGAAGGGAGAGAGAGAAGACTGTAGACGTGTGACTGCACATATGAAATGGAAACACTAAGGTATATTTAATGCTAGAATAGGGAGATATTTAGATGAATGAGGTAGTAGGTCTCCTTAGCAAGACTTATTCTGAATTAAACTGTTTGAAATATGAAAACAGCAAACTTGCTCAAATTAAACTTAATTGTAGAAAGTGCTACTGACACTGACTTGATTGATTCTAACCTAAACTGCTTTGCTTTTCATATATAAGAGGTTCAAGAAATATTTTATCTCAGGCTGTTTCCACTCCAGCTAATCCATGCCCAAGTTTGGTGAAAATTAATGCATTTATTTAACTAGCACAAAATATCTTTATTCCTTTAAGGGGACTTAAACAGAAGATAGCAAATAACGTAAGTTGAGGATCTTTACCAGGTAAACTAATTTCTTATAAAAGCCTTTACTATTTTATCAAAATAGATCTCTATCAGCTAAAACTGATGTCATTCATTTGACATTTGAATAGGCCTACTGTTTTATGAATACAATTCTATCAGTGCAACTGCAGAACTTCCAGAGATACTGTTTCTCCAACAAGAAAAGGAAAAATCTTACTTAACAAAGATATTTTAATATGTTAAGGCAAGTTTGCATGTACTCTTGCACATACTTTCTGCACACTCCGCTGCCTAAACTCATCCTCATAAACTTTAAGCTGCCCTGTGTACACCAAAGTCTAGTGCATGCTCTCTCTTTGTTACAAATTTATAGAAACATCAGCCAATCTGAATCTTTCAAATAAACAGCAAGAGAAACTTCTAGATTTCTACCTAAGGCTGCCAGCACACACTTGCTTCAAGATGGCTCACTCAGCACAAACTAATCTAGGATAGATTCATGTCGACCTGACCTGAAATGGCTCTTAAAATTGAATTAGTACAACCAGGTCTAGAGTATCCCATTGCCATGGGCTGATTCACCCCATTAAAAACAGAATTAAAAATCCACTAGCAACAAATACTGGTTTTATGCTGCTTAAGATTTTTTTTTTTGAAAACTTGAATCATGTTCTGAGAACTCAGCATAACACAATACTTAAAGGAACACAAACCTACTCAAAGGGTCAGAATAAAGTCACAGTTTATGTAGTCATGAGGCAAATTCAGGATCAGGTTGTGTGCAACTCAGAATTCCTGGAATTAGTTATCAGAACTGTATAACATGTTTTCCCCATAATTCACATTCAAATATGAAAAAATATTCTTCTACAGAGGAATTTCTAAGTCCACACCAACTACATACAGCACTCTTATTGGTGAGACCACATGCTACAGACCACAGTAAGAATGAAAAAGAGGAAACTCAGGGAGGATTTTTCTTTGACAGTGGATTGCCACTAATGGAAGGCGCTTAATATCTATTAAAGAAATAATACATCATTTTAAAAGCCATCAGTGCTGCTTTATATTTCCAAGCTGGTTGTTTTTCTGCTGTGTTGGCCAGTGCTGTACGTTTTCATAACAAGACAGCAGGGTGCTGTGGAGTCTCACCCACATTAATATGGCAGAAAAAGCAAGAGTACTGCCTAACAGAGGGGCAAAGCAGAGAATGGTGTGTCCAAGGTGTTCATCAACCCTTTCACTCTACTCCCTCTATGAACCTTACCCCAGAGGAATTTTCACAGAAATTACTGCCAAGGCAGTACATTCACTGCAAATTTCTCTGCAGGAGGACACTGAGGAGGACCTTTTCACAGACACACATTTACTCATTGTTTCAAAAGAGGTTCATTATAATATAAATGTTCTCTAGCAAGTATCCAGGATTTATATTAAAAATTTTGCCTTCTTTTGGTAAAGAAGGAATGTATTGCTGACACAACACTTAAATACATGTTATTTTTCCATATATCTCCCACTGAGTGGCTTTTTAACAATTGCTAGAGTTTTATCCAGTTCAATTCAGTGATTCTTTTAGCTCTACATAACAGGAAAGCCAGCTGAAAAGCAGCTAGCAATAGCTCACTATGAAAGTCCAACACCCTAATTCTGCAAGAAAGACTAAGAATTTTAAGCAAAAAAAGTCATAGGTAAAAGCTTTTCACATCCTCAAAGTTTTATCATAATCCAATGTGACATTGTATTAAAAAAGTAACAAGGTAAAATTGCTTCATCTACTGTAGTCAAGCAATGCTAAAGAGATAAGAATTTGGCCCAATTTTAATCAATACAAATAAGCAGTCTTACTCACTTAGAAATTTATTAACTCTGATCAATAGATTTCATGCAACAGCTGCACAAAATCAATGAACAACATAAAATATACAGAACATCGCAAATGTTTGCTCATTAGGAAATTACTGTTGCTTCCTCTTTTCTTTCCAAAAAGATAAAATTATTGCAAAAGATTGTTTAGCCAAGTATTTTAATGTGTAAGGTGCACTAGTTGTATGTACATAGTAGATTACAGGACACTCCAAATTGAAAGGCAATCAGTTCCAGATGTTTTCCACTAATTAAATTTAGCCCAAGCAAGGTTAAATAAATGACAAGCAGCTGTTTTCCTTTTTTTGCAATAGTCATGGAAAATACTCCTAGAGTTCTCACTGCTTCTAACTGGCAGACATACAGTACAGTACCTATTTTTCCACTTTTTTCATGATTAAAAGTGTCTGGGGACAGTTTTACCTTCAGCCTGCAAGACATTGTGCAGATCATAACTACCAGGAAGTAGCTCAAAAATAGAAATAATTCTTTGGAATGCCTCAGTTATGCACATCCCCAAGACAGTCATTCTCATTGTATTTTCTGCTTTCTACTGGAGTAGGTAAAAAAAAGATAGAAAAATGTGTCACTAGACCAGATTATAGCTCAGTGCAATACCAGCATCACCCTAACAACTCATCACTCCGTTTCGAACAGGATAGTAAAGTGCATTGATTTCACATGTCACATTCATAAGAACAGTAGAAAGAATATGACAGCCAGGAACAGATGCAAGAAGTGTAAGTTCATAATTACCCAGGTGTGAAGATTCACAACATAATGGCAAATATGACCACTTAAAATGTGGATATTACCTAGGCAGCCCTCTCTGAAGGGTTGTTGAGTCTTTACTTTCAAAAAAGATTGACTTAAACACATCAGTTTTTACTATGTAAAAAGGTTGGAACAAAGCTTTATTTCCTAGCTTTCTCTCTTTTCATTTATACTCAGACATGCAATTTTTTTTTACAACTCATAGGATTAAACTGACAAAAAGGCGTAAAAGTCCCTTGTGTGTACATTTTTCATCACAGGACTTATTCTTGGTGGTACATGGAAGCCCTTTTCGAAGCACAAGAGTGAAAGCAATGATTCCCATGGATCTGTGGGGCTGTGCAAATCTGGAAAGAACACCATGCATTCCTGTATATCAAAACTATTTTCCAAGCATCTTTTATGAGACTGCAAAAGCACATGCTATGTAGACAGACATGTCAAGCAAACTAAAATTGTTTAAAAGTTGGCTAACATCTCGGCTTCTGAATAGAAAGCAAAACCAAAAAAGAAAACTTAATTTTTTCTCCACCATTTTTAAGTGGCACTGTCACATATATATGCACAGGCGCATGCACCAAGGAATGGGAGTTTATTTTACTTCTAATTCTGGAATGTTTTCAGCTTTCCCAGCTGACTTGCAGTGTACAATATTTAAAATGCCTACTTTTCAAGCCACATTAAGCCCTATATTCAAGATGAAAAGTAGATATACTAGCACTTATTCCTATTTTTAAGTAGAATTAGTAAAAAAGCTTTTTTTCTTTTAACATGGTGCCCTAATATCCCACAATAACATTCTGTCATTCTCATCAGAAAGAACAACTTCTTGTGGCTAAGAGATAGCTTTACATTCTGGATTAAATCGTATATTATTTTCCCCATAGAGCATTCACTACATTTACTGAAAAAAAATAAGCTTCTCTTCTTACAAAAGCTGGCATTCCTAATTACCTCTTCACCTTGTTTATGCTAAAAATAAACAAACAAGTCGGCTTATGGTTAATACTGCATTGACTAAGAGCATTCTTCACTTCTGTAATGCTGTGTCAGTCTAAAAACACTTCATAAACAATTAAGGCTCACAATATCTCTGTAACAGAGAAAAGACATTCATTTAATAGATGACGCAACTGAAGCACAGCGAGTTAATTGTCCACCCAAGGCCACTTAGCAAATCAGTAACAGAGCTAGGAACAGAATCCAGGAACCCTGACTCATGCAACACTCCTCCTCAACAGGAGACAAGCTTTTTATATATGGCCTCAATACCAAAAAAAAGATTTCCATTGCAGTATAACAGTGTTCTGCTCTGTGCTGGAGTTTTGTCATTTTCTACCACTCTTGTTTTAAAAGTCTCTACCAGCCTGTGCTGCTTCTTTTGTGGAAAAGAGTTAGTGGCAAAAGCTGATGGTCCTTCTTTCCAAAATCATACACAAACATTCATACACACAAAAAATGCCTTTATTCAAAATATAAGACGAAGTACCCACTTCTCACCAAAGGTAAGAAGGCTTTGAGATAGCTTAAAAAGGCCCTTCCTTTCATACAGTCAGTAGTGAATACTAATTGAGATCCTCACAGTACTAATTTCTCTGTCCGTAACTACTAACTCAAGTCCTGGTTGGCTATTCCTCCCCCTCCACCCCTTTCCATTTTCTCATTCACTGGGTCACATGGAAATGTACCTTGCATTTTGAAATTAAATTATTGTTGTTTGGAGTTTGATCTTTGGCATGTTAGGCCACATAGTCTGTGGTTTGGGCTGTACTGGAGTAAAACTGTTACTACTCCACCGAATTATTAAAAAAAAAAAAAAGCCCACCAACAAATTGTATACCACATGCTGATTTGTGTTTTAAAGGCAAGTTTCACAGACTGTTTCCCCCAGTTACTCCTATATATATACTAGTTTCTCATTCTGCTGCATGATCTGCATTATAATATTAAAGTTACTGACTAATTAGAACAGAATTAGAAAATCATGTCAAACCCTCTGTAAAAAAAAGGGAAACCTTAAATCCCAAGGCACCTATTTTTTTCCCACCCTATCTCAAAGGTTGCCCTGACTTCCCAAAAATAATCTGATCATGTAACCTCCAGAAGAGTGTCTGCTGCAGTGCTGTGTTGTGCTTAAAAAAGCTCTGCCTACAAAAGCTTATCTTTTCCCTACTGTAGCATTATGTACCATAAACAACTGGTTAATAGACCAGACATCATGTCAGGCAGCTGCCTTTGTACTCAATATCGAGTGTGGAGGCAGATCACTGCAGTGAATTAGCAAGATACAAGATCAGCAGGGGAACATCAGACAGGAGCCAAATTCATGAGCATTGCTACCCCTGTGAGAGGCTCACAGGCTGTCTCCCAACTACCCGCAGCCACTTCTAAGTTGATAACAACCACATAGTAAATAAAAATTCCAATCTAGTCCATGATATGACCCACTGATAGGCTTATTTGTTAACACCAAGTCTCTCTAAATAGATTTCTCAGTTGAGCAGGGAACAACTGGCAATTATTTTGTTAACCCTCATATTCCTACAAGTTTTCATCCCTATTACAGTAGTCTACACTAATTTTCTAATCCACATCCTGTGTTTACACAGATGTAAAGACAAGACAGCAACAAGTGACTAAAGTCAGTAAACTCTTCTGCCTTCTGCTATAATACACATTGCCACACGACAGAAAAACACCACACATGATCTGACATGACTGCTCTAGAACAATTAATCTTAACTTCTACTAGTTTCCTTCCTACTCTATTTTTTTGCAAGTAGCTTAACCATTCCAACATTCATCTAAGAAATGGAAATTCCTCCTTCCCTTCCTTTCAATGCATTATGTATCATTTCATAGACCCATGCATCTCCCTAGTCTATCAGCCCTCTTAGTGGTTCTCAGGTTGTTTCTGATCACTCCCTAACTCCTCAGCCATTTACTATGCAAGCCCGACTTTAGTGTTTCTTTCCTAGTCCTCTCTCCTGTTCTGACTTGATTTGCTGCTCACTGAACCATTGACCAAATAAGTAACACAAATGTAGTGTCAATTTTGGCAAATACAACATTAATTTCCAATGAAAAGAGCCTTAACTATTTCCCAACACCCTTACTTTCTTTATACTTCATGTTTAACAACTGGGCCAACATTCCACTCTGCATAGAGTTTCATCTCAAGTTCAGGACATTAAAAAAAAAAAAAAAGAATCGCAATTTACCCAGATTGTTGCTACCTTTCCTATATTTTGGAAAAGCTCCAGTTTGGGATATTCATGTGAACTCACTAAGAAGCTGCTATGTCTTCTGAAATCTCCTGTTGTCCCACATCAGCGCTGCTAGGAACTGGGTCTGAGGTTTGTACTGAGTTTGCGAGGCCTAAAGAACAAGGCTTATCAGGTTTGTTCTGTTCAAACTTTTTTTCATCTGACATTCAGAGGTATAGCTGCTCCAGCAATTTCTCTAATTGACCAAGAGTCAATATCTAAGTTGGTTTACTTTGCTTATCTTTGGGTTGTAGTACTACGGTCTCATAGCTACAGTAGCAACAGATATTTACAACCAAATAATGACATCATTTATTGAAATACAGGCTGGGTAGAACATCAGAGACGTTGATAAGTAGAAACATAGGATGCAGTGCAAAAGAGTACCCACATGAGATAAGAGATGGGGCATAAGCTTGGCACTGTAGACCCCGTAGCAATGAAGAAAACTGTTTTTAAGGGCAACACAGAAAAATTATCTCAAATATATAAAGGGGAATGTATATGGTAAATTCAGATGAAAACTGGAGCTGCACACAGATGAACTATTTAAAAGTGTCCTAGGAAATATTTATAAGTGACTCTACACGGTTCCCAGGAGAAGCAGAAGAAACCACTGTCTCGGACATAATATTTCTCCTTGTGAAGGATACTATATTTTAACAACTTATTGTAATGCTTACCCTTCTCCCCTCACAGCAAATTAAATCTTAGGACCCAGAAGAGCAGTGGAAAGATGAACAAAAGGCTAGGAAAATAGGTAGATGTTAAGATGCTTGTGTTCCTGTTTTAATTGTATTTTTACTATTACTGAAACTTTCATATATGAAAAAAAATTTATTTCAAATTTTTTTCCAACAATTAGATACATACTAACAGTGACTAGATTTCAACACTTCTGTTATACTAGCACTAAATTCTAATTGAAGTTCCACTTGCCTAGAAGACTAAGCATAACACTTGTTCTTGCCTCCTACCATGCCCTATTTACTAACTCTTGAGTTTCTATTCTTGGTCTAATAACTATTTCACTTCTCCCAAAGGCTGGCTAAGTCTATCATTTTTACAGTTAATCTTCAACACATATTTTGTATTTTTGACCAAACCTCTACAGTTCAACTCAAAGGTAGGACAGTCTCTCACTTCCACGCATCACTTTCTGTACCAAAGCTTCTGAAGACCTATCTGAATAGGTTTTTACAACTTATTCCTCCAGAGACAGATGTTGGAGGAAATACCCATGAGGGCCTTTACTGTGAGAAGATTCTAATGTTTGCTCAAACATGACAAAAGGAAAAATTATGTCTTGCCTTTATCACCAACAGTTGGGTTCTCCCTTATCATCTCTATGACAAGGGTCTTTAATTTCCTTCATTCTCTTGGCCAGAGGCTTACACAGCAAGACTATCGCTATGCAGATTCTGGACCTGAGAGCAAAAGTTATTAAGATCACAACAGTGAAAGAGCTTACAAAAAAATCACACCAGTTTGTCAGGTCTATTTAATGTGATTTTAAAAATCTGTGTCTTTGTTTTATTACTAGGCAACAAGCTGATTCATAAATGTAATTTCTTTACTTCTCGATTTCTCTACTTTTTAAGGTATTAAGAGTTATCTAGAATACTAATTTTTGGCAACAAAACATCCTGTTCTAGGGTATGCTCACCTCTGAAATTGATAATTATATTTTTTCCCCACTGCAGTGCTGATGGGATAATTTCTTCCCGGGTCCTGTAGTCAACTTGCCCAAAACCACCATTAAATTATACTTTGGTCATGCAATATAAACCAGAGAATTGACTGAATGTTCTTGCTCAGCAGAGACAGGCCCAAAACAGCAAGGACTGAAAACTTTCTGGTAAAGGGATACAAGTATGTTCCCACAATTACTCATAGGGAAGTACCATTAGTACCTAATGTCCTGAATTAACTGACAAAATTAGAACTTTAACAGCCCTACACTGAATATAGGTTCCTACTGCAACACCACCAGCATCCGCTAAACTTACCTTAAGAGCATGAGATTTTTCATGAGCGTGGTACCTGGATACCTTCTCTGCTAATACAGAGCATATCTTTATATTTATGTTTTTCTGACTTACTGACAGTTATGCAGACCATCAAAAGCTTTGGTGTTTGCTTTATTCTGTTAATGTTAGCCACATGTTTTTTCTCACCTTTCACTCAGCTTGTCAGCACCGGAATCTACGAATCTACTTAAAATGTTATGTACTGCAGATTGTAATCCATCTGCACCACAGAGGGAAAGTGGTCCATTTTCCCCAATGATAACTCAATCAGTTTTCAGGAACAATCAACCAATTACTTGATAGATGTCAGTCTCCAAACTAATGTTAGAGATAGAATAAATCAAACTTAATACTAATTACATATTTTATATAAGAGAGCTTACAAAGGTATTCTAGGGGTCAGTGATAAATACAGCTCTCTACCAACCTGGAGAAAAGTTACTCAGGAGCAGTTTTTCTTTAAATATGGGGGGAGGCAGAAAGAAGTATTTCAGCATGCAAGAAACTCCAGAAATTAAATGGAAAAACATAGTGATGAATAGAGAATTTTGGTTTTACCCCTGCAGAGATTTATCACTGTGAGTCTTGTGACTTTGACAAATTTGGCAGTAATGAGTTGTGTATACAACCTACAATAACTGACAAAGAATAATATATTCCATCTGCTGCAGATGTCCCAGGAGACTGACCTTCAAGGTCCAAAAACTTTCATATTTTGATGATTTTTTTTCTTCTCCAATGAAAACCATTCTGAAACAGCTATTCAGTTCATTTCCAGAAGAATAAATTGCCATAAATAGCTCTTATTTAACAATGAAACTCAAGTTCATGTAAAAGCATTCAGTTACATTAAAGTGTTACTTGTTTTTCTTCTATTTGTATCAGTCTTTATGACCTGTTGCTTACTCTTACTATCCTGAAGAACTACAGTCTTGATAGTTAAGCACCTTCTTTTAATCTTACAGGAACATTAAAGATGCCAAAGAGTTTATACATGTTTTGTCAGCCTAATAACAGACCTGGCTGTAGGGGAATATGAACAATCGGGGACAGCAGTACAAGTAAAGAGCCATTTCAAGGTAATAGCCATAATTGTTTTCTATAATCCCCGATGAGGATGAAATCACCAAGGTTTTTAAATCATTACATGAAACAATTAAACTATACACCCTAGTATGAAAGAGTTCCTCAGCAGAAGCAATAGATATTCATCAAAATAATACACTGTACCAGGTTACCTTCAGCACTGCAGTTATTTTCCAGAATTGTTTTTATTATATTCACATTCACTTTAGCTGTTCCTTTTTAATTTCTTTCTAAATAGCTTCCTCATTTTGAGATGGTTGTTTTCAAACAAGGAAACTATCACTGTAGAAGACTTTTGGCCTTTCTGATCCTGCAAGGATGGTCAAGTTCCTAGGGTTACAGAGCATTCTACATTAGTCACACAAGATGATGCAGGGTGCAGAAGTAAGGAACTGTTTTCCTGTTACATTATCAAGTGTTTGTTTCCAGATCCCATCATTTATGACATGCACAGATTCACTTTCTACATAATGAAATCTCCAATGCTTGTTTCTTATTACACCAACAGGTATGTCATAAACCTTAATAATAAGCATATCTATAGGCTTTATAACGTTTTCCTTTTCTCAAACCTTCTTTATATAGCAGAAGAAAGTATTCTTGCCTAGCTTTGAAAGATATATCTCCTAAACAAGTTCTGAGTAAATCTAGAGGATGCTGGGTGGATATGAATATGTGAAGAAGATATCCTAAGAAAAACCTTATTTTCATAAGAAAAAGGTGTGCTCACACAATAAAGTTCCTTAATTAAGGAAAACCTCTCCTTTATCAAGGAAAGGTTATCTTAATTTCAGTCTATTTCTGCTCAGGACAAGGAATAGTCCAAGTGGGACTGTTATTCTCTCATCTGTGCATACCAGGCATTTATTTCAGGACTCCTTAGATCCTCTCTCACACCCAACTGGAGCAGCAGAATAGCAGAGCTCTTTTAAAGCAATACCTCTGTTCCTTCTGGATCAGGCCTATAAATGTGATCTAACTTAACCTTGAAGTTTGCCATCATCTGTGAAATATCCAGTCCAAATAACCAACGAATAAAATATTCCACTATAGCAACACTGAAATAGAAGCTGGTATGGCCCTTTTCAATTGCCTTTATTTACTCTGCCTGTTCTACTTTAAGCTTTATAAGAGAGGAAAAAAAAAACACCCCTCCATTTACATACTTGAAGACTAGTACTTCTGCTTCCCAAGAGTAGAAGTCTATTAATTGCGGCAAGAAGAACCTCACTGAGAGAAGTCAAGTATAAACATTTGAGAGGTGTCAAGAATGTCCAGTCAATTGAGTTGGCCAACTACATTCTTGGAAGGTTTGCAACAAAAGGAATAAATCAGAAAATCAAATGAAGCGTGACTTACTCCTGACACTAGCTAAATCAAAATGTGAAAGAAAATGAAAAATAGATAAAAGTGAATTGTTAAGGAAGTAATACACATGGTTGTCTTTCAGAAAAAGAATAAATTAGATCAGCTACAATAAAAGAGTAATGAGAAAGGCATTTTCTGAAAAAGTTGTAAAAATTCATTAATTTTCCTCTGTAACCAGACTGTCAGGCAGAAGGTGATATAGGCTTGTCTTTTCGATCTCCTTCCTCTGACGAACAGAACTCCATTCAGACTAACTATCAACATTTAAGAATCATAGCCTTTGTGAATAAATGCGCATTGGCAGTTATGAATACAGACAACATTGTCCTCAGCATCTTAACAATCTTCAGTATTGTTAGAACAACACTTTGCAGATTCTATCTGTCAACAGCTGATATCACAATAGCAAAATACACACAAAATCAGTTATTATAGTCAGCAAGGGAAGTTCACAGCTCAAATAAACTTGCCGAGAATGAACATAGTATTCTGTTAAGAGACATCTTGTTAAAGCAGGAACTTTAAATCACATACTTCATTCTCTTTCCCAGAACTGTGAAAGCACTGGAAATAACAAAGAAAAATTTAAATGCCACCATTGCCAAAAAGCATTCTGACCTCAAAGTGAAGAGAAGCAAGACTGATACGAGACTGTAAAAGGAAGGAAGAACATGACAGGTAATGAAAATCTCCAAGTGGAAGAACCTCTCCCTCCCACAATGGCAGTTCATGGCTATCAGTTATGCAAAGCAGAGGCTTGAAGGGCTTTCTGAACCCCTATGTCAGTCAGATGCTCCTACTCCTTACAGACCCTACTATATGTCACAGATCTCAGCTCTCTAGTATCCCACATCTGACTGGCTGCTCTGGCATGGACTCTGTAAAGTCACAGCAACCCAGTGAAAGTCCTACTTTTGATTGTGCTCAATACAGAAGACACTACATATTCCCTCTGGGTACAAAATATTTTAAGTACTTTTCATTAAAAGAAATCATCTAGTCAAAACTGCAGCCATGCTTTCTCTGGGCAGAAATTGTGTGTCAGCTTCAATGTCACGTAAGAATAGCAATTTTATACATAGTTGATGTTCAGATTTATCAAAGATAGATGAAAACCTAACTTATAGCATCACATAACATCACTTTGATGACAGCCAACATCTCTGGATATCTCCTTTGACAAGGCTTTGCATGCCTCTAGGTATGGAGCACGGCTTCCTCACAGTCTGAGGAGTGATCTGCCCACGAGCTCAAGATTTAGCAGATACAGAAGTAGCAAAATTTTCTCCAACCCCATCAGACAGAAGTGACCTCCACAAAGATGGAAAAATAAGTTTCAGAAAAACCTCAGTTTATAGTAAGCAATACCATTTCACACCCACATTTCCACTACAAACTTACTTAAAAAAAAGTCCTAAAAACAAAGCAGTATCTTAGCTCAGCAGTGAATTTCAGCCAGTTTTCAGGCTGAAATGTATCAACCAATAAAAGAAACACAGTATTTTAAACACAGAACAACAAAACTCACTTATCAAAACCTCTTTGCTGACATAGGCATTAAGTATTTAGCTGTTCTAATCACTATTTCTTTGCACAATATTCAAGAGGATGCTGTAAAAAATAAACTATTTTTCCTGTTTTATTTTTCTTCCTTCAGGTTCCATGTGAGGTAAAGTTTAAAAGTAGAGTATATCTGAGGAAGGATAATTATAAAAACAGAACTAACAATACACGCAAAATCTTAACTGGGTTAACTCTGGTAATCCATCCAATCTCTTTTGTACTCACACAACATGAATCCAAAGACTTTCTTTCACTTGCACCCCCTGATTTTGTTATGCAGTTGTCTTTGGTTTGAGGCATCTTGATTTAGTGATTAGTTTTGAATCATGTTTTCATAGAAATTTTACCTTCATCAGTACAATTCACTAACATTGTCTCTTAAAAATGCTATAACTGTATGTAAGTGAAAGTAAATTACCTCCTGGTTCACCAATGTAGAAAGACACATTTTTTTTGTCATCTTGTTCATTAATGTGATCATACGTGATCTGTGGAATAGACAAGGTATTCTCTCCTGGGTTTATTACAGGTGCAGAACCGTTACCACAGCCTAGTTTCCCTTTTCTTTTGTATCTTCTAGCCTGTTGTAGTAGAAAACCAGAAAAATACACATGAACTTCACTATAGAGCAAACTTTTTTTCCTTTAAAGAATGAAATTGCAATACAATGAATGTGTTATATTTGCTGTTACCATTTAATGTGTAAATGGTAAGCAAAAACCAAGTCTTAAGTAAAATGAGTCCAGAACTCAAAGTACCCAAAATACTAATAACTTGAGTATACAATTGCTTGACTGTAATACATTTCTAAATTTCTAACTAAACACAACCATAGATTTTGAATTATAAAAAGGTTGCACAGTGTCTTGCTTAATGAAATTTTTTAAAAAATACATCTTTTACCAAAAATACTTTTTTAGGCACACCAGGAGAAGATAAATTCTTCCTTCTGCCCCTAAAGCTGAAGTTATCCTGATTTTATGAGTCTAAACAGCAAAAATTTATACACAAGAACAAAAAATTGAAGGTTTAAATTCAAGTGGTTCCAAGCAAAGTTGTTCTTCATCTGCCTAAGTGACTAGAAGTGACCAACACAACAGCTACTTATATATTGTCTAGATGGCCTGTGCTTTCTACCTTCACCACCTAGCTATATAAATACTACTTATCACAACATAGTGTTCATTTCCATTCTCCATAACTACCTACCTTCCAGCTCTAGTCCTACTTGGTTCTGCTACTCACACACCTCAAAACAGAAACGAGAGGCATACTTTAACTTGCCTGATACTCCAATAACCTTCAGACAAGGAACAAAAATCTAGAGCTACTCCACTAAATCACGGAGAGTACTCTGGCCTCCAATGTGACCACTAAGCAATTAGAGATAAGCATCATCAAAGAGAACAATCATTCACACATATCAACACAAACAGCTGCTGACTCCATACATTCACAAATGGCACAATGCTACTTGGTCCAAGTCAACTAACTATTTTATTAGAGTCTGCATTCAGTCTTTTAGAATTCATTCTTCTGTTCACTTCTGCAGTATTTAAACAAAAACATGCTCAGTATTAATCATACAATACAAAATAAAAATGATAGAAATTGGCATTTACTGTGGACAGTGGATGTACTCACACGTGTTAAAATGCTTCTAAGCATAAAGATAATCCATAAAGACTCTCATACAAGGAAAATAAACTAGGAACTCTCTGCAGAACAAAATGCTACAATGTACACAAAATGATCAATATACATCTAAGTCTTTAAAACAAGAGGCTAGGTAGAGAAATAAAGAACCTGTCTCCTTTGATAAGAGAAAAGGATCCATTAGTAAAAGATCAAAGAACCATTACTGTGCCCTTGAATTAGCATTAGCAGTTCACAGGGAAGTTTTGGTTTAATATATTAAGGAAGCCCCACCCACTAGAGAAAACAGAAGAAAAATATTGAAGTACTCAGTGCTAAAAACTGTATATTATTTCCAGTTTTCTCCACCATGGACTGCTTGCTGTTCAGCAACACAAACTACCCAGCGTTACTTCATTGTAACCTCTTTCCTCCTTGTTCTTCTACCTCTAATAATGAAAAGGACAGATTCATGGTAAAGTTACACTGCTCAGTACTGAGTGGACTGGACCGATAGCACACTAAAACATGCAAATGCACACAGACGGTCCTGATACAGCTTTCTGCACGTGCTGTGGTAATATTGTACTGCAAGTATCTGCTGGGCAACAGCTATCAGTGGAATTTCTCTGCCTAAAACCAGGTCAATAGCCAATTTTGAAACCCTGTGTAAGACCAGCCATAGACCTGGTCCTTTCCAGTAGAGATGATGAAGGACAGGCAAGCTTGCCAATGAGACTGCATAACTACATTTAGGCAATCCCATCTGTTTAGACAAATACTTGTATTTTACTGGTGCCACAGCTTGGGTATTTGCCAATATATTTTTTTTTATTTTCACCTTTTTTTTTTTTTTTTACACACAGTCCCAAATAAAAGTACCACGTAGAGAAGTACTTTAGCAAGACAAGCGCAGCTACTGTCAGTCCTGTGTTGAATGTGAGCAGAAATTTTTAAAATAGCTTTCTCCTTCCTTGATGGGAAAGTGTCATCATTGACTTACACTACCTTTTCAGAAGGAGAATTCAAAGGAGATAAAATTAATGGAGAATGAACACCTGTCAGACCACAAGGACAAATTTAAATTCTCCTGTCCCTCAGGAATATTTTAAGGAAAATTACACTAATAGTGCTGTGGCATAAGGAAAACAATCAAATGTCCCATGACAAATGGCCTTCAGCTTTCCAAATGTTTTGGATACTTCATAAGGATTTTGGAAATTTACCCTAAACAGATTAAAAGCAAGAACAGAACATAGCTCTGCCAACTCACTCTTACCTGTTTTCTCAAACTAGGGCTAGATGGCGCTGGTGGTTTTTTTGGATTAAGCACCGGTGATGTAACGTAGATCTTCCATGTTGCAGTAGAACTGCAAGATTTCTCTGCTGCATAGCACCTCCACAGAGTCTATAATAAAAACCCCCAAACAATAATTTCAGTGAATAGGTAGTCACAGTTGATCTGCAGGTCAGGTACATCAGATTTTGCTGCAAAGCAAAATGACATTAGAATATTCAATGAAAGTAAACATGCTGCAAAGGGTTCTGACTGCGATTGCTGTGCTATATCACATAACACCATACCTAGTAAAACACACTTTTCTCTGTATATAACTGCGGCAACTGTAATTTGCACCCAGGAAACAGAGTAAGCACACAGTGATCGTAAGGATGCTCAATGTAGCATTCTCCCAGGGGGCTGGTGTCTTAACACTGCCCACAGTAAGCAAAACAAGACAACTCGGATAAAACTGAATCCCTCACAAACATCACATAATGCCGCTGCTTCCCCTTTTCTGCAGCATGTCAAACATCATTATTTGTACATCATGCTATCACGTTCTTCATGCAAATTTCTTTATACAGAATGCTATGCCAGGACATTTCTCTAAACAGAGGTACATGTATATGCATGTATACACAAGTTATAGATTTATAATAAAGCCTCGTAATGGTGATTCTCAGTACTTGTAACTACTAGGCTATGCTCCCTGTTCAATACTCTAAGCATTTTACAGTTAGGGGCCTTACTTGTATTAAAGAAGCTGCAGCTGGGATTTGTCTATTGAAATGCTTCTGTCGTTGCTTCTGCTGTACTTTCAGGGCAAAACCAGACCCCAGGATACCCTAAATAAAAGCAGAGTTACCCATCAGATTTTAATATAGTTTTGCATATATAAACCTAATATTTAGCATATAAGACAAACATTTCATAAAAGACTATCCACATTTTGTAAAAGACTACCCTAGAAAAAGATAATCTATGAATTTTCAAATGTCCTCGGTGACAGAAATAAATTCATTTCAGCAAATAAATCTGAAATTCAGCATGTTGACATTAGCATCATGTAACTTCAATAAAGAGCATGTGTTTATTACTGTGAGCTAGATGTAGAATTAGTAAGAGACATTCACAGAGTCTTTCACCTTCCAAAAGCAACCCTCCATAATCATGGTAGAAGTGGATGCCAATGTCACACAACTGATCTACAGCTGTTCTGTGCAGTTGTTTTTAATTCCTTGCACCCTCCTCCCCCAAAAAAACCCCAAACCACAACACCAAACAAACAACAAAAAAACCTCTTGCAATTAAAGCAGTAACAAGTTCTTCTGGGCAAACCCAGCAAAAGAAGCCAAAGATATACTTTATAATTTCAGTATTTTCATTAAAACTGATAGTTACTGAAGAGACAGTTTGCCTTTTCTAACTGTTTTGATGTTCTCTTTATTTCCCACTATTTATTTAAGGATCAAAAATCTCAAAGAAGCTTTATAGCATAGGAAAGCACATACAGTTCCTAGACCTCTGCTTCATGATAACATTCAGTAGCATTCCTTTCTGTGCAGAGCCCCAAATTCTTCTTGGTATCAAAAAATTGCAGAAACAAAGGAAGTGTCACCTCTAGCAAGCTGATAAAAAAGCCCTCTCCATTTTCCTCACAGAAGAGCTTCACTTCTTTGAGTAGTGAAAGTTATTTTTACTTCTCTTCTAAGCCCTACATCTAAAGCCTAAAATTATTGCAGTAAAAATACGGCTGTTTCATTCTTGTCTGTGCACAGGCACACAAATTGACACTTGAGGATATGTGTGTGTGTGTGTGCATGTTCTGAAGCAGCATCCAACCGCACTACTTCCTATCAAAGCCATCAATTCCAAGATATCTAATTGCCAACCCAAATCAGACAGACACTTAAAAAAAAAGTGAACCAGTCTTACTCACCGCTGGCAAAGCAAAGAAAGATATAGCAAATACTGAAAAACAGGAAGCTACTGTCTTCCCAATCCACGTCTGGGGAACTTTATCGCCATAACCAATTGTTGTCACCGTTACCTAAGTCAGAAACAAACATCTGAATCACTGTAATGCAGTACCAGCTTTTCCTCCAAAACATGGAAAAACAAGAAGAGGAAAAAAAAAAAAAAAACCAAAAAAAACCAAGAAATAGTAAATAGTTGAACTAGAGACCAGTTCTCTTCCAGCATAGCACTGAGCTTGAATTGAGCCTCTGGGTGTAAGTAGAAGACACAGGTGATGCTGATAAGGTCATTAGTCCAATTAGCATCCTCAGGACCCTGATAACAGCTTCCCCTCTCAGCAAGGTATGTCGTTACACAGTTCTAGGATCAAAATCTCTGTGGGGACCTCAGTAGCTTTTTGCACAGCACTGCAGAGCCAGATTAGGGGCAGCAAACTAGAAAGGAACATTGTATAAACAACTCAGGACTTGAGAAGGGCAGCCACCCCAAAAAAGCCATAGAGGCAAGGAGGGCTTGAGTGGGACTTTATGAGTTATGGACTGCTCCTGAGGAGCCTCAGCAGGCTCATCAGTGGGGACTTGAGTCCAGGTGAAAGCTGGTCCATCAGAACTGTTAGTAAAGTAACAATAGCCAGCTGCTCCCAAACAGAAGGTGATCCCAAGGACAGATCCCAAGGGAAAGCAGGGCGATCCCACAGCTGGCCAGACAGGGGCCTCACAACCCTGATTTCCACCCCACAGTGGGACAGACTTACAGGCAGTGGCCATTTCCAACAAGTGTCTGAATTATAACACAGTATCAAGGTGATAAGTCAAGCATAGATGTCAGTACATAGGCTGAGCTCCACATCACCAGATTATAGGTGAAATGGAGAACAGCACTACTCAAGCACAGATCAGACAGGAAAAAAGTATCCAAGGCTGAACCTAAATAGAACATACCCCCCAACCACCTCCCACCCCAGCTGTGGGTGTTGGGGATGGCCCCAAGGGTGGCTGGCCAGAGCCATTAAGTGCTTTTTAGCATACTCAGAGACTTGGCAGTGCCTTGAGGTGGTATGACAAAGATGACTTGCACTCCTGAGAAGTGGAAAGCTGCTAGAGGAGAAATGAAGAATTCTGTCACCAATACCAGTCACTGGGGAAAGTTTTAAATAGAAAAAATGTACTTTTGTTTGGGAGTACCAGCCCTACATCCAGTCCCACACTGTTCACTTTGCCTTGAATGGTAGCAGAAATACAGCCAAAACAGACTTAAAAGAGTATGTAAATTGACACAGACTACAAAAGAGGAAGTGGAAATAGTGCCTTTTATGGGAAAAGTTGCTGACAAATAGGCTTCTCAGAAGAATTTATCAGCAATAAAAGCATGGGAAGAATATATTTTCTACCACACTAAGAGCAGTTCTACAAAGAGCTGGAAGGAAGATTTCCAGAGAAAAATTACCAACTACTATTAATCTGATTTTTTCCCCATTTAAAAAAATAATAATAATTTTTTGTTTATTTATTATCAGTACCTCACTGGATGAAGTCAACTTTGCAGTATCTATAACCTATAATGACTATTGTTAATTTAAACTGCAAACTGCTCTCAGCAGGAGCTCTGTCTTGCAGGGTGTTTGTCCAGATTTAATGTGGCTGGCCCACGAAGTGACTTGGGTGCTGTGTACAACCAGCAAAGCAAATAAATGGGTTTGCCAGGCCCTAAAATTAAATCAGACCCCCCCCCAAATTCAACTTTGAAATGCAGTAAGTGTTAGTGGGAAGTGGAGAAAGTTAAAGCAGTGTTTCTTTAACAGCACTTCAGCTCCTTGGTGTACCTAGATGACCCCTTAAGGTCTTGGATTTTTCCTTCCTTTTCCTCTTTTTTTTTCTTATGAAAGGCTTCTTGGTATTTTGTGAGATTTTTTTTTCTTTTTGAGTTCTCCAGCTCTCAGGATTTAAAAACAAACTGAAGTAATGTTGAGCTGCCTTAGCGTTACTATGGAAGATGGCATGAAATCTGTAACCACAGGAAAGATTACTTTCCATCTCTACAGCAGTCATTTGGCTGGCAGATTCCTGCAGGTGCCTGAATATTTCTCAGAAAGTTTTTACCTTAAGAGTGTTCATTCTTGGTAATCTAGTGTTTACATAGAAGTATGTGGAAAAGATTACAAATAATGAAATTTTCTGGCTTCCTTAACAACCAGAATCTTTTCCTATTTGTATATCCAAAAGTTATGGGTTATCTGCTCAAAGAATGTTTAATAACTAGGTTTCTGAGAATCAAAATCACACCTCCTTCTTTATACAGATTTACTATGTCACATTCCTGCTGGTATACACATGCTGTAACACAAAATCTGAAAACAGAATCACAGAATCACAGAACAACCAGGTTGGAAGGGACCCATCGGATCTTCTAGTCCAACCATTCTAACACTAAATCAAGTCCCTCAAGACCTCATCCACCCGTGTCTTAAACACCTCCAGGGAAGGTGAATCAACCACCTCCCTGGGCAGCCTGTTCCAATGCCCAATGACCCTCTGCGTGAAAAACCTCCTCCTAATCTCCAGCCTAAACCTACCCTGGCGGAGCTTGAGGCCATTCCCTCTCGTCCTGTCCCCTGTCACTTGGGAGAAGAGGCCAGCTCCCTCCTCTCCACAACCACCTTTCAGGTACTTGTAGAGAGTAATGAGGTCTCCTCTCAGCCTCCTCTTCTCCAGGCTAAACAACCCCAGCTCCCTCAGCCGCTCCTCATAGGGTCTGTTCTCCAGCCCCTTCACCAGCCTCGTTGCTCTTCTCTGGACTTGCTCCAGAGCCTCAACATCCTTCTTGTGGTAAGGGGCCCAGAACTGGACACAATATTCAAGGAGCGGCCTCACCAGTGCTGAAAACAGAGGGAGAATCACCTCCCTGGATCTGCTGGTCACACCATTTCTGATACAAGCCAGGATGCCATTGGCCTTCTTGGCCACCTGGGCACACTGCTGGCTCATGTTCAGTCGGCTGTCGACCAACACCCCCAGGTCCCTCTCCTCCTGGTAGTTTTCCAGCCAGGCTTCTCCCAGTCTGTAGCTCTGCATAGGGTTGTTGTGCCCCAAGTGCAGGACCCGGCATTTGGCCGTGTTAAACGTCATGCCATTGGACATTGCCCAGCTGTCCAGCCTGTCCAGGTTCCCCTGCAAAGCCTCCCTACCCTCCAGCAGATCAACACTTGCACACAGCTTTGTGTCATCTGCAAACTTGCTAAGGGTACCCTCAATGCCCTCATCCATGTCATTGATGAAGACATTGAACAGGACTGGACCTAGCACTGAGCCCTGGGGAACACCACTTGTCACTGGCCTCCAGCTGGACTTAACACCATTTACCACCACTCTCTGGGCCCGGTCATCCAGTCAGTTTTCCACCCAGGAGAGTGTGCGTCTGTCCAGGCCAGAGGCTAACAGTTTCCGCAGCAGAGTGCTGTGAGAAACTGTGTCAAAGGCTTTACTGAAGTCCAGAAAGACCACATCCACAGCCTTTCCTTCATCCAGCAGCCGAGTGACTTTGTCATAGAAGGCGATCAGGTTGGTTTGGCAGGACCTGCCTCTGGTAAACCCATGTTGACTGGGCCTGATCACCCGGTTCTCTTGTAAGTGCTTCATGATAGCACTCAAGATCACCAAAACATGTATACGTAGACTTCGAGAAAGACAGAACTCTAATTCTAATTTAGAACAAGTCAACTCACATGCTCTAAGATAGGCAGGTGTCTTAAAATTTAAAGAGTAGGAACTGCACACCTCAAAAAACATTAAATATAAAGAGGTTCAAGTTGCTACCTCTGGCATGGAAATTTACTACTGGAAATTCTGAGCAATTGATCCCAAGTACTTCTGCCAGATAACATCAACTTACTGGAGCAACTATTTAACTCATGTTCAATGGCTCAGAATAATCCATCTTGAAGCAAAACCTATAAGTTTTACCAACAGTAAGAGATCAGTATGGAAGCCTACTACATGCCCATCTTCTTTCCTAAGAAAAGATACCCAGAAAGGACAGAAAATTGTTGTGACATGGGTTGCAATTCTGGCAGACTGACAGTGCTCTTGGACATGTTTTTGCATGTAATCTCCTGAAAATTGCTGCATTTAAAATACCACAAGCCTTTGATACACGTTTGCAGTTTAATCTGTGCAGCTGCCCAATCTGGGTGAAACAACCTTGCAGTTAACTGCAGTGGGTGAATGTAGTTGGCAATTAATTCCAACTCTTGTTGATTCTTTATCTTCCCTTTTCTTCATATTTAAACCTTTCAGGTCATTTGTACCAAGTTGAGCAAGCTTGCATTTTCTACTTAAAGGAAAATATTGCCCACAATCCACTCTATGGTTTTTGTAAGACACATAATACTTCCAAATACTTGCTATGAAGATTTTTTCCTAGGTTTCAGTTTTGAAAGGCAAAAGTGAAATCAAGTTTCACTCCTCAGTAACTCCACATCTGTGTTTCTATATTATAGAAGATTTGAAAAGAAAAAGAAACCAATTCACTTCGTCCTTTGTCACTGTTCCCAGCTGTGAACTGCACCTGCACCGTGACTCACTAATGCTGAAGAGGCCTAGACGTCTGGAAATCTTAAACAATTTCAACAGTGTTCTTCATGTGCTTCACACAGCTAGAGAAAGACAAAGCTGATTTTATCTTGCTATTACACAAAACAAGTCAAGTTTTGGAAAACAACAACAAAACCCTTCGAATACTTTGCAAAGCCTATACATACACTTCAAAATATAGATACCAAGTCGTCTATCTCAACAAGGTAAAGAACATTTTAAACTTATATGTTGGTTTCAAAACTGAAGTCCTTTTAAATTCCTTAAGTCCGAGATATTAATCAAATAATGCCTGTATAAAAACATCCTGAATTTTTTTGTCCTTACTTTTTTACTATTTATGCAAATCAAGGCCCTAGGTTCTAGTTGTAATCCATATCCCAACATTCAATGAAACTCATAAAGCAAGCTCTGGATAATTAGAGCTAAAAAATAAAAAAAGAAGAAATGGTACAGAATGTACACTGGCCTCACATGGAAATTCTATTACATGCAGGAATAACACACACATGAATATACATGGACAGAACTGGATGCTAAAAACCATAGCTAGTACTCAGATTTACTGCTGAAAACCTTTTTCTTGTTTGTTTGTTTTTCACTGGTCCTTTTCCCCTGAAGTTTGATAAAGGGTTCTTCTTCCTTCTCATTCAGGTCTGAATTTGGGAATTTCTAAATTTGGGCATTTCTAGCCTTTTGCAGTCTCAGGCCTAATAAATATTTATGAAACACCAAATATATTGTGCAGCAAAACTATGAACCACCACCTTTTAATAACTACAAATTAAATTAACACATCCTTTCTAACAAACTGAATGCTTTCCATTTCTTTCATTTGTGACATCCTAATTCCCATGGTCCTGCAAACCTCTCAGGAACATCACTAATACTTGAAAAATTTATGAAACATTTCTCATAGACTTAGTTGCACTACCACAAGCTTTTGTGGGAGGCCCTAATGCTACTGAATTCCTATAAGTAGCCCTATTTTTAATTACATGTACTTCACAGACTATTCAAGCCAGACCCTTAGTTAAAAGAGAAACAGTAGCTGTTTTCCACTGTGCCCAGTCATTTGAACACTAGTATTTGAGCTGAACTGCTCAAATAAGAGCAGAATAAGTGAACCTATGCACTGGTTTATTTTCTTAAAGTAGACATGGGGTGTCTTTCACAGCATCAACTGCACCCTAATTGTTTTACTTTTGTTTTTAAAATATAGCCCAATCTGTGCTTCTGGAATATTTATTCCTTTCCTCCACTAGCTTGAGGTTATCTCCTGACTAAAACCATGAGGTTATATGTTCTCTCTGTTGAGAACTTTAACAAGTGATTGTTGTATGGGCTAGTTCATGGTTTTGTTTATTCCCAGCACATTAGATAATCAAGTCCATTAGCCATTTAGTGGTTTTTATTATTTTTGTACTAGATTCTTCTTGGTTTGTACTATTTTGCATAGCCACAGGTGATACTCTGCAAATGATATTAATACTGACAACCTAATGACAGGAATTTAATATACGAAATATTTTTATACTGAATTACTTTAAAAGTGGTAGCACAGGGTACATGTAATATAATCTATATTTCTGTATATTTCATTGAAGTTGAGGCTTATGGAGCATCCAAGTTAGAGATTAGAAACATGTATATATTAGGAACTTTTTGTCCGTCTTCCCAGACTTACTCACCAGTTTATTTGGATGCAAATAAATAAGCGGCCCAATAACTACATAGACATTTTTCAAGTCTATCATCAAAACACAAATCCAGTTTATTCTGTTTCCAAATCATTCTAAAAATATATCCTTCTTTCTTTGGAAGTTGAAAGCTCTGCATCTGTTCCAATTGCCTCATTTTTCTCTGCCACTAACACTGATGTGAGGAGTCTCCTTGGGTTTTACAATGAGCTAACTCATAAAATAAGAGTTTCTGTAGTGGAGCAAAGAGACCACAAGAGAAGATATTGTTTGTGCAAGAACTAAAAAGAAGGGAAAGCATGAGTTACAGTGAGAAACATCATGAGGAGAGTCGTATGAAAGGACTATAGAAACAATCTGGTCTCTTAGTCTATTCATAGCTTTCTATTCTGTTTTCAACTGATTCTGGGCATATGCACAATAATCTTCACAATCTCTCCTAATCCCTGTTCTCCTCTTAATAATATTTTTTCTTTATTTCATTGATGGTTTGCACTGCCTCTGACTGATGATCAATATCCAGAGTAGATGGTGAATCTGTGAAGCTTCGGCAGCTGCTTTAGATGGAGTCATTTACCTTTACAATGAACCGTGGAATTATTAAAAATTAACTGGAACCTGTTAACTGCATCAAGGTATATATTATTCATGAGAAACTGAGATTTAAACAAAAAGGATTAAAAAAAATAGCTATTAACTCAACTTCCACAGATAGAATACACTTCTAAAGTTATACACATTTTGCAAATAATTTAGTAGAGCTTAAAAGAAGTTATGTAGGTTTCAGAGGATAGTTTTTAAATATGGATTTAAATATGGATTTCAATGTGGACTTTTTTGCATCTGCAAACATTCAATGTCCTTTGCAAAGGATTTTCTATCCTTACAATAAATTTTAATATCAAAATAATAAATAATTGTATTTAATGTATTTTTCTTGTATCCTTCTTAAAAGATTGTATAGCCTCCCTGAAGAAATGAATTCTGGAAAGAAATAAATGCCAGCATCTTTAAGAAGATCACAACAGAAAAGCCTGTGAATTAAGTTTGCTTATGCATTTTGTTGATGAAAACTTACCACACCCCACCAAAGGGCATCAGCATAGCTGGAGAAACCTGTCTTTCCTTCCTCATCAACTGCATCCTTCTCAGCAAGATAAACAAAATAGGATGAAAAGATTAATCCCAAGAATCCAATGTACAGTGTGGTTATGAGTTCCTATTAAAAGAGAAATCAAAGAAGTACATAAAATCTACTTCACATATATTCCATTGTAAAACATCATAAAATGGACAAGAGGGAATGGCCTCAAGCTCCACCAGGAGAGATTTAGGCTGGACATTAGGAAAAAAATTTTCACATAAAGGGTCATGGGGCACTGGAAGAGGCTGCCCAGGGAGGTGGTTGATTCACCTTCCCTGAAGGTGTTTAAGGGATGGGTGGATGAGGTGCTGATGGGCCTGGTTTAGTGTTTGATAGGAATGGTTGGACTCGATGATCCAGTGGGTCTCTTCCAACCTGGTTATTCTATGATTCTATAAATGTTGGGGGGGAGGGGGGAGGGGTGCATCACAAGAAAAAAATAAGAATAATTTGTATTTCAAGTATGACAATTACTTCCAGTAAAACAGGTGGATCAGGGATCTGTTTTTTATTCAAATAAGACTACCTAATTCAAGGAGAAGCCAGAATTTGTACAAAATTGTTTAAACAGCTAAACATAGGATGGGACACTTCTCCTGCTTTACGTCTCATGAATGAGAATCATTTAATTTAACTGTGTACTCAAAATATCGACTGTTAATATGTTTTATATATAGTAAGACAGATTTAGAAATGCACTTCGTGAAGAGTATGCTAAAATAAGAGTTAACAAATAATGAGAATGTCATGTCACTATGACCATACCTAAGTAATGAATTTGTTTATCTGATATTTAGATTGCTTAAAATTCAGTACTGGTGCCCTAAGAGTTTTATGTTACAATAACGTAAAATATGATAAGATTAAACACACTTGATTGGCGTAACCTCTACTTCAGCCCTGAGAAAGAAAGACTAAGGCTAGGGACTTTTGTTAAGGTGTGACATAGTGTGCTTGTGAATATACTTGCTTTTGATAGATTTTTGGATAGGAAAGTTGTGACGGGAAAATAGCTTATTTTAATGACTTAAGATAATGCTTCAACAGTTAACACATATTGTATTCCTTTGTTTGTTTGGAGTTTTTTTGCACATAGCCATCTTTACTATGAAACATTGTACTACTACATCTTCATTGGAATTTTGTTAAATTTGTGATGGAGTTATTTTTCTTTCTTTGGATCTGAACCAATACTGGAATTAGAATACTCCCATGAGATACATTTAAAATTAAAGCCTGCATAAAAAGGATTGCCTCCACTTTTAAAATATGGTAGATTTCCACAAATTTTCTGCAACATTCTACCCATACTTCTTCAGGTTTTTGAACTCCTTTCAGTAGCAGGAACTATACATACTCCTCCTTCTACTACAGCACTAATTAAAATCTAGGTTCAGAAAGTTTTTAGGCAAACTTGGCACAAAGCAAAGTTTTTTCTCTAATCATTTCATAATTACCTAAACAATAAATTTTTATAGTATTCAGTTTTTCCCCTGGGTAAGTCTTTTAGTCTAAAACTTAACTTTTTGCGGGCTTGTTAGCTAAATAAAGTAGCTGAAAGAGAAAATTAAACTTTTTCAGTAGTTCAGATTTCTATGCTGGTCACCATTCTTATCTTTTTCTCTAATAGTAGTTGTAGATATATAGTGCATGGAATACTCCTGTGTTAAATGCTGGCTTTTTGAAAAATGGGAAGAAAAACATACTTTTCAGAAGTGTCTTATGATATTTCTTTCAAAGAGGTTGAAATATCAACAGACCTATTCTGATTATTTCACCATTGGCACCTCTCAGATATCGTCCTTTTTCATCTAAGGACTGAACTCTCATTAAGTAAAGCCCAGATTCAAATGTATTTGCCTTAGACTTATTCTAAATGTCATTCCACATTACATATGTATTGAGAGACAAAATACTATGTGATTATTTTTAATTATTTAGAACAATGGCAGCAATCTAAAGCATACTGCATTTCAGAGGAAGCTCACAAGATTTTAAAATCATACGTGCTTCAAGAAATATGCAGAGTGGTGTCTAGCAATGCCAAATAACACAAATTGATGCATGATCTCAAAGTAAAGAGGAATTTGCAGAAATTCAGCCTTAAAACTCCACATTGATATGAATTTTTATTGGGTAAGAGCTTAAGAATAAAGATTGCTGCCCAATACAAATGTCCATTCTCAGCAAGGGAATTTCAGATATATCTATGCAAAGGAAACAGACGAAAGAACAAAAAATAAATATGCAAAAAGGTAAACTTGAATATTTGAGAGACTTGAGTCAACAGTTTTTGGGTTTTTTTTAATTTAGACAGATTTCTATTTTCAGTTACAATAAGGACCACACAATATGTAATTTGATACTTAGGAAAAATAAATTAGATCCCCAAATCCACAGCATATCAGTAACTCCCTGTCCAGAGCAGTAGAAGACCTCACAAAGCAAAGTGAGGAATAAGTAAAACTAATTGAGAGGCTTACAAGCTGGAACTGGACTGGCTAACACAGTTTTTCAGTTACCCACATGATTTTTCCATGTCTTTCTATCACCACATGTGAAATTGACTCATGTTTTGTTGCTTTTGGCGAGAAATGCTTATAAAAGCTCAACCTGCTGAAAACAGAAGAGCATCCTAGCCAAAATGGGCCTGAGTGAGCTAATACAGCTATATGTAAAATTCAAAAACACATGGAAATAATTGATGACAACTTTAGTAAGCTCATCTGGGCCTACAGAGGTTAATGTGCTTATTATTTTCACAGGTCACAAAGGTGAATTTCTTGCATTGTTTAAGTCTTTAAGGGTTTGGGGTCCCATATTTCTGGAAGAGTGAAAAACTCAACAAATAAATGAAGACCTTGTACTCTGCCTCTAAAGAAAAAGCAGCTGAGGTGTTTTTGTTTGGGTTTTTTTTTCTGAAAAAAAAAAATTTCTTTAAGAGACTGGACAGGAATAAAGGTTCCATTTTCCCTTCCACTTGGTATGATGCTAGGGTTTCAGCTACACTTGTCCAATGTCAATACAGAATTGCGTGTTTAATTTCTTTTTATTAATGTGTTAGTGGGTGATCTGCTTTGACAAGTACTACAGATCTGTAGAGTTTTATATATCATCATAATCACTTCTTTGGATTAGCAGAAATTCAGGTGCATTTATTCATAAATTCACCATTCCGAGAGTATTTTTTTTCCTTTTAAATCACTGATCTTATTTATGTATGCGACATTTAAGACTTAAGTGCTATATTTTGGAGATGGTATTTCCAGATTCTTGACTAAAATTCTGAACTCCTACAGGAAGAATTCTCTCTAACACCTCTGTCAGTAAGGTTAGCACATGTTGAGAAAGTGTATTTGGATATTAGCTGTGCCCTATCTAGATATTCCGGCAATGTGACCATAATAAATGAAGACCACACAGAACTGGAGGATTACAAGTCATTCTGTCGTACTGGATGAAAGCAGTCTTTATATTAGAATACTTCAGGGTGCATTAATGCTGCACAGCAATCATGACATAAAATTCCCAAAAGTACTAGAGTGGGGGGAATAAAGGAAATGAAAGTAACTTTTAATATCAAATTAATATTTTGGATTATGTACTTCTCATTTGTTGGCCCAGAACAACTATTTTCTAAATTGCAAATGAAGCAATGTCTGTGTGGAAAGCTATAACTATTTGTCAATATCTGGAGAATAAATCTACACTCATAAAGAATCAACCTTACAAGTGTGATGTAAATACTCATAGAACAGTATTGCCCATTCACAGTACATTCTGATTTGCAAGATTTAAGGCAAATAATCAAAGCTGATTATTACATTCATAAATCTAAGTCAGCTTTTCATCAAGAGATTTCATGAAGCCCCCAAAAGAACCTTTCATCTAGAATTTTTCTGAAGTTTGCACTAAAACATTTAAGTTTATCCTGCTTGATGATTTTCTATACAAAGTAACTGTTTCAAGATTTAGTGGACATACAACTATTCAGGTTCAAGTTTACCTCTGAGACTACACCTTTGAAAAGATAACTTTTCTTGCATATTATCATAACATAGTTAGTATTTTTTATTTATGGAATGAATTAGAAAAATCCTTTTTCAGTCAGTGAAAATAGGATGATAGAAATAATAGACTTGTTCCATCGAGGTTTTTCCATTTCTATTTATCTTTCCACAGAACATCAAAGCTGGGAAAACGTCTGTGAAGACAGTGGACAGTATTTGCAATATCAAAGGCAGCCCACATAACTGCATTTAATAAATTATATTGAAGGATAACTTCAGAAAGCACAATAGTTAAAAAAAATACTGATGCTGATACCCTGTTAACCACCAACCTGAAGTAAAGAATAGTGCTCCCATTTTAAAAGTAGAAAGGAACACATGATCAACTTTTAAAATATTTTTTTTTCTTGCAAAGGTAAATGTTATTTTGAATCAGACTGTGATTTGAAGGCCATTGAAAAAAATATATTGAAGTAAATAAAATACTAGGGGTCTTTAAAGATCTAGTACCTGACGATGTATGAAAACAACTGATCCTAATAGTCGCCAGGTGCCACCCTGGCGATCTACATGAAGCATGCGAAGTATCTGGAGAAACCGTATCCCCCTGTAAGAAAAACAGGACATTAAAGAAAACTAATAAATGAGGAAAACAGTGTTCTATCTATACATGGTTGACTATGTTCATCAAAATACTGTTGTATGAGAGAGCTGTGATGGCATTGTCGCTGGCTAGGGTTGCATCTTAGGCTTCAGACCTCTCAGTAGACCATATGCTTAGACCACACTTCATTATATTCAAATATATTCAGAAATGTTGACCAGGACAAGTTATAAGGAAAAAAACCCCTCTAAAATATATTTCAAACTCAGAGGAAACTTGCATATTTTACTTAATTATGACTGATATGGGTTAAGTTTCTCTGGCAGCATTCTGAGCTGTAGGACACTGGCTGTATAATTTAACAGTAGGAAAGGCTGCACTGAGCCCAAAACTACCTGGATTCATATATAAACATACAGCGGGCTTTTCCTTTACTGTCCTTCCTATATGTCTACTTAAATTAAGCCAAATCTTTGGAATTTTCATATTCATCCTCCTCTTCTCCTGTATGGGTTGATTAATGACATGCATGTTGCCTGTGTGAATCTTTATCATCATGTAAGGATTAATGTTCTACAGTAAAACTTACCTTAAAAATACTTTATACATATAGTTACCTCCAATGTTTGTCTACACAGGTACACAGTTTAGACGGTACTGTACTTTCTCACTTCCAAGTGATTAGACTGCATTGGAAATTAGAGGCTTGTAACAGAACAGAACATGTAGCACATTTTGCAAGTTAAGTAAGAAGAAGTGGGAAGTACACCTCCTCTGCTTATCATTCCTTTCTGGTATTTACCCACTTTACTTCCCAAAACAAGCTTGCAGTATTTTATGCAAGTTGAACAAACCCTGTAGACGTCAAGTGTTTCTGGTTCATGTATAGAAGGAGTTATTTATGCCAAAAAAAAAATCCACTAGAACATGATTACTCTGTAAACAAAGTAATTATTTGTACTCAAATAGTAGCAAGTTGAGTGCTGTCTGGATTACTTCTTACAAAACCCAATGTTCCATAATTATCTTTTGTCTCAAAAAGAGATCTCGTTGATGTTTTATTTATGACATGGTGTTGCTTTATTTTTTTTCCGCTTCACTTCAACATTCCCAACATTTTTCATATGCCTTGTTTCTGCACTCTTGTTTCCCAACCAGTGACGAAGGAAAATAACAGTCTTCCGCTGTCAAGTGTTTCAATATAAAAACTTTCCCTTTATCAGGAAAATTACACGTCCATCTAATTTGGAAATTGGGAGATTAGATATACATCTAATACAACCCTACAGCTGTAAAGAGCTACAGTCACTAGAAGAACATACCTAATTGCAGAGGTGGCAAACACCTGTCCATTAGATCCTATGCTCAGAACAATAATTGAAGCTACTACCACAATTAGATCTGTAAAAAAAAGAAATAATAATAGTAAAAAATATATAATGTATTAAATGTTAGCTCTTAGCACTGAAACACACAACAAACTGACTGAGGAAAACACTTTAAAAAAAGAAACAAAGTTAGCTGAAATCTGGTGGGCAGTAAATTAATGCAATAGTTTCATAACAAAAAAACCAACTACTGCAGTTTCTTCCATGATTAAATTAATGGAAATGTTAAAGACTCTGCAGCTACAAAAGCAACAAAGATAAAGGCATACGTGCGCCCTAGAAATGAATCCATGTCTTGGCTCAGGGCTCTTGATTTAAGAGGGAAAGTAAGTTCAATCAATAATGGAATGCATAAAGTCAAGTATCAAATGCTGATACAAACATACACTTATTTTAAACAATTGTATCAAAGCTATAAAGCCAAGCTGTCAAAGCTTAGGAACTGTCAGAAAGAGATTGCCTAAGAAGAATCACTGTTGTTGGTTACTTTTTGATAATCATATGAAAAAACAATTGTTTCCAGAGTTCCATTTTTTCTACAGTTTACACAGTTCCAGCATTATACAATGCAAATGATGAATTGTTTTCACAGTGCTAACATCCCTTATTTTCTTTTACCCTAGTTGAAAGTTCTATTACTTTTGATTATTGAACCCTACTCTAACATTTTGAGAAGACATTTTTCAATTTCCTCATAGGTATTTCTGTGGTAATTCTCTTTAGAGCATCTAAATGCTTCACTTCCAAATTCTAACCAGAAAATAAAGGATAATGTTATAAATGGGCAGCAAATATACACAGAATGAGGAAAAGTTTTGGAAAATTTTCTTTGCCAGTTTTAAACAAGCAGTACTTTATTCTTCAAAGTGTTTAACATTATACAGCACTTGAAAAAAAAAAAAAAAAAAAGGAAAAATAACCAAACCAAAACAAAAAACAGTGTCTGCTTACTTCACTTGCAGCTGTGAGAGCTCAAAACCTCTATAAACTGACTTCAAAGTCTTCATCTGGACATCCAGAAAATGAGGCACACTTGTGAAAACTGATTTAAATAACTGTGACAGAGTTTCTGTGTGATGCACAGGCAAGATGCAGGATATGATCCAACTTTTGAAGCAACAACAGTTGCCTTTAACAAGGGTAACTTTTTTTCCTCTCCTTTAAACATTCCTTTAAACATTCTCCTGCCTCATTCACTGCTGTGTAGTTGCTGAAACAAATATTGCAGCAGTTCTAAACCAAACAGTTTCCTTCACCCTCTGACTTGAATTAATTTCCAGTAACAGTCTGATTTTTACTGTAAAAATAGGATTCCTAGAAAAGGATAGCACTCAATCAATTTAAAGACTGTACTAAAATAATTGTACATTCATAAATATAGAGAGGGATAAATCAAGACTATAGAAAGAGCTTTGATTTTGGGATAATCTAACTTTTGAGCACCTGACCTTCCAAACTTGCTCTTCCTTTATCACATATATGTGTGAATATACATTTGTAAGCACTCAGAATTTAGGGAGTTTTCTTCCCATCACATCATAATACAGATCTTTGCACTCAATCAGATAATGCACCTGATGTCCTTATTGAATCATCAGACATAAAAATATCCATCCAATGAACAGCACTGAAGGTAGAAAACACCTCAGTTAGGAAATTAGTTTCAATCAGGCAGTGACAGTAACAGATTTTTCATCTGTACTTTCCACTTTTCTGAAAGTGTGTTCTACATGACAGAATTATTTCATTTTTTCACCCAGACACATTCTTCTTTGTGGCCAGCAGGTTAAGGGAGGTGATTCTGCCCCTCTATTCCTCTCTTGTGAGACCTTATCTGGAGTACTGTGTCCAGTTCTGGAATCCCCAACACAAGGAGGATACGGAACTGTTGGAATGGATCCAGAGGAGGGCTACAAATATGAGGAAAGGCTGAGAGAGTTGGGCTTGTTCAGTATGGAGAAGAGAAGGCTCTGAGGAGATCTCAAAGCAACCTTCCAGTACCTGAAGGATGCCTACGAGAAAGCTGAGGAGGGACATTTTTACAAAGGCTTGTAGTGATAGGACAAGGGGGAATGGGTATAAACTGGAAAGGGGCAGATTTAGGCTAGACATAAGAAGGAATTTCTTCATGATGAAAGTGATGAGGAACTGGAACTGGCAGCTGTAGCTGCCCCATCCCTGGAGGTGTTCAAGGCCAGATTGGACAGGGCATTGGGCAGCCTGTTCTGGTTGGAGGTGTTCCTTCCCATGGCGGGGTGGTTGGAACCAGATGATCTTTAAGGTCTCTTCGAACCCAAACTATTCTATGATTCTATGATTTTATTTATGCTTCTCTATTCCTCAATTTCATTCCAGTTTCCAGTCTTTAGGCTTCTCATATTAATCCCAGTTTACTGGTACAAACAGTCCTTCTCGTTCTTCACTATATCATTCTGCCTTTACACTGCCACCTTTCAATCCCCTACAAGTTCTATTTTCTGCTTGCTTGTCAGTCTCTATACATGCTTCTCACTTACATCAGCATTCATCCTCCTTCCACTTCACTGAGCTTGTATGTACCAGTCCATTCCTCCTACCCCATTACTTCACCTTGGCATTTGAACCTGATATTATATTTTCCCTTTCCATGTGTCCCGGGCAGTTTCAGGAAGAGCACTACAAAACCAAAATCAACAGATTTTCCACTTCCACCTCCAGCAGTGCTGCTCAGAGAAACATGAAGTTTGAATTGTGCAGCTCACTACAGATTGAATCTTTGAAGAATATAAAAACACTCACTAGCAGGGTGTTATAAGCATAAGCAAGCTACCAATTTTTCAGAGGCTTGTTAGTCAACCAGTTTGGAGTTGATTTTGAGTGACAATCAAAAACCTATTTTCTTAATAAGTTTCAAGTATCTGCTTCAGACTGTGGGATTATCAGTGCTTCTTTATTAAAAAAAGAAAATTACCACAATTACCTTTTTCAGGAACAGCTTAAATGTTTTGCATGAAATGTTTACATATCACTCAAACTAAAGCAAACTCTTGGCATGGAAAATATTAGGCTAAAGAACCAATGTCTGTTTAAATAACTTTTTCAACTCTAACAAGCATTATTATTTAGATTAGCGTTACATTAATATTTACGTTAGTTTTTAAAAAGAAAGAGTCAGGAAGCTTTGGTAATTCTAAAAATTGAATTCCAGTAATTTATGAATACTGATCCGTGGATATGTTACTCAAACTTTCTACTTTACTTACATGTTTGCAAAGATGTCTGCATATACAGAGATGAAGAGAGACAAAAACGACATGTCTTCTATACAATATGAGCACTACTTATATAGAAGACAGGCCTATATACCTCACAATCCCAGCAGTTTAGTATGTTTAGTACATAAAAGCATAATTAGGCTAGGATTTTCAGAAGCATTTCACTCCTAACCTAATCCTACCAAAGCATTTGACATTTTAGATGAAATTTTAAAAGAACATTCAAGAAAAAGTGCGTCCTATATTAAAATTTTCCTTCCCCAGTTATAGACGTTGCATGTCAACATGCTATTTTATGCAGCATGGAATGCAATAATATAAAATTTTAGAAAATAAACCAATAACTAGGTTTGACTTCTAAATCTCTTTCTGGTGATAAGCACAAAAATAATATTTATATATGCTTAAGGAGGGGAAAAAAAGGAAAGAGAATAGGAGAAATTAGAAGAGTTAAAAATTACTACCCAAGTTGAATTTTCTAAGAATGAATCAAAATTTTAATGTGGACAAAAAAATGTAACAAATCTCTATGATATCAGACATTCCAATGATATTTTCTGATTTTTAAAATAAATACTTCTCTACTAATGCAAATTTAAAATGAGCAGCTACTGTTTTACATTCTGTTCTAAACCTTTAACTTATTTTTCTTACATTTTTATTTTATTCTTGTTGATTTGAATATGATAGGATGTCAGTATGATTCTATCAATTGTGGCAAATGTACTTCCCAAGTTTATCTATCCGGATTAGTGTAGACACAGTTCCACCTGCATTTCATATGTAAAAACAAATCTTGACTTTAAATGTCTTGTATTCTTAGGGAAGTTTAAATGTAAAAATACTACTGATACCTTTGAATTCCCAACCAGATCTAGTCATTCTTAGCTTTTCTAAAAAAAACACGGTACTTTCTCCAAAGGCTATACAAACAGAAAAGCTTACCTTGGTATATAAAAAATACCAGTTCACAGAACCACTATCAAGTTGAAATCACAGTTTAATAGAACTGCTGCATATTCTCATGTACCTCTGTCCTCTAACATATCTATCTACCTAAGAAGCATTTCTTATTTGATAAAGAAGTCAAGAATGTGATTTTCTAATCACAAAAAAGAAAAAGCTACCCATAACCTTCATGGTTCAATCATGAAACAGCTGAATAATTTGTTTTTATGTAATGAAACACTTCTTTCTTAATAACCCAAAATTGAGTACAGTATCTTATCACATTATCCACTACCAACATCCAGATGTATAATACATCATATGAATATGTTGTTTCCTGAGTTTTTGTACCAAGATTAATAAAGTCATAGATGGTTAAGGAAACACCAGCTCATTCTCTCTCCTTTTTACCTCTCCCTCTTTGCTCTTTTTAAAACTCAATGAGCTGATGTTTGAGTAACATAAAATTCACACCTCTACTGGAGTCTACACAAAATCACAGGCTTAAAACAGAAATAATGATTTTATGGTCTACCATAATTTTGTCCAAACATCACCTTTTATTAATCCCTCACTGTTCCTCAGGTTCTATGAGTTACCTCCTCCACTAAACTCTCTCCTACTTCAGGAGAAAATAGTTCCAAAATAGTCCCTTGAACCATCTAAAATGGCTTAACTTCAGTATTGCCCAGGAGGATTTTTCCTGAAATACAGTTCACACACTCCCATGGTATTCCCAATTTCTACCCACCTTTGTGTTTGCTTTCTACAGCAGACCTTAGAAAAAAATTACTGTGTTCAAAATCTTGACAATTTTCTCCATTTACACAAGTGAATTTACTAAACATTTCTTCACTTTACAGATTTGCCTTTGGTAAGCTGATGTCTGCCTGTGTCTCACAGACGCATTTTAAATGTTCAGTACTAGCAATGCACAAGAAGAAATAATTGCACAGATTCACAAAACAGATAAATATTTGAGTGACAGGCACAGCTCAGAACTCCAAAATGGTCTTGGCAATAGTTGACAACTTTATTTTAAAATGGATTATAGCAGCAAAATTAAGTAAAAAGAAAAAAAGTTTAAATCTTACCGATAATTGATATTGGCTTTCTGGCAAACCTTATTCTTCCCTGGAAGCCAACATACTTACTCCTGCAGCCTGCAGACCACAAGCGGACCACATATTCAGTGCCAAAAAACACAACCAGAACTATTTCCTATCAGAATTAAAAAGACAAAATATCAGATTTTTTTTTTCAATAAAAGACAGACTACAGTTTGTACATCTAATTTGTTCCCAACTCTCATAGAATCATAGAATCATAGAATAGTTTGGGTTGGAAGGGACCCTGAAGATCATCTAGTTCCAACCACCCTGCCATGGGCAGGGACGCATCCCACTAGATCAGGCTGCCCAATGCCCTGTCCAACCTGGCCTTGAACACCTCCAAGGATGGGGCAGCTACAGCTTCCTTGGGCAACCTGTTCCAGTGCCTCACCACTTTCATCATGAAGAAATTCCTTCTTATGTCTAGCCTAAATCTGCCCCTTTCCAGTTTATACTCATTCCCTTCATCCTATCACTACAAGCCTTTGTAAAAATGTCCTTCCCCAGCTTTCTCGTAGGCCCCTTTCAGGTACTGGAAGGTTGCTTTGAGATCTCCTCAGAGCCTTCTCGTCTCCATACTAAACAACCCCAAATCTCTCAGCCTGTCCACGTACAGGTGGTGCTCCAGTCCTCTGATCATCTTTGTAGTCCTCCTCTGGACCCACTCCAACAGTTCCATATCCTTCTTATGTTGGGGAACTGGACACAGTACAGCAGGAGGGGCCTCATAAGAGAGTAATAGAGATGCAGAATCACCTCCCTTGACCTGCTGACCATGCTTCTTTTGATGCAGCCCAGGATACAGTTTGCCTTCTGGGCTGTGAGCACACATTGCTGGCTCATGTTGAGCTTCTCATCAACCAGCACTCCCAAGTCCTCTCTCTTGAGACATGTGTACTCCATCTGTCACCAGCAGGCCTGGTGTAATGTAGACTGACTCCTGATCAAAAAACGCCAAAATTCTGCAGGTAGTACTAGCCTCAGAGAAGTTATTGATCTGCTGGGTCTTTCTGTTTCTTTCCTCATTGTTCCCTGCAATTGGAAGCATGGAGGAGAACACTAGTTGTACTCCTGATCTCCTAACCAGTTGTGCCAAAGCCCTGAAGTCTCTTTAGATTGTCCTTGGACTTCTTATTGCAATATCATTGGTCCCTACCTAAAAACTCAATAATCCAAGGGTCATAACAATGATAGTAAGTTTTTCTTCACATCTTTATCCCAGGCCCCAGTGAAGAGACAGACTTCCCTAAGAAGTAGGTCTAGTCTCTCACAAGAGGGACAATGACCTATCTCTTTTTTCTTCATGGAAACAGTTTTGATGCAGGGCACAGGTCCACTTGACCTTCATGACACCTTGAACCTAGATGAACCATTGTCCTTGTTAGTGTCTGTTTCCACATTCAAAGCCTCATACATATTATGGAAGGGAACCTGGGAAGACGCAATTGTCACAGAGAAGCTACACCTGCTGCATCAAGCAGGAACTTGTCAACATTCACCCATATCCCTTAGGTTACCACATTCAACCAGGTGGAGAAATGACACAGAATCTTCCATATCACACATCCTGCCTGCCTGACAGGCCTGTTTCAGGGAAGATATGGTGCTACTCCAGTAGTCTAACTCTCTCTCAGACTCCCTGATACTCCTGAAGCTACTTACCACCTCCCAGATCTCTATCACTAAGCTAAGGAGTTTCTTTACCTGAGCACACCTCCCATAGGTATATTCACTACTGCCATCTAGTACTGGTGTAAGTAAGGGTAGGGGACACCCTGCAGCCTGACACTTGGGTGTCACTGTGTTCCTGTCAGAGCTCTGTATGGGAAGCTGTGTGGATGCAGACTTTAGAAAGGACATGACTTTCCACCAGGTGGATACCACTGTTCCCGGGTTAACTCTGGCAGAGTTACCACACCCTTCTACTCAAACTGTCATGTCATGCCCTGGTCCCTAGTGCTCCCTAGGGGTTTGTTATGGGGACAGGGGACCTTGGCCCTACTCCAGTCTTGTCAGCCACTGTTGCATGCACTGCAGGCTCCTGGTGGTTCTCTCCACTCTCCTAAGGTTTTCCCAGTTCAGGCCCTCCACCATAAACCACACTGGAGCACCCCACTGCAGATTGTGCTGGCATCGAAGCTGTTTACCTCAGTGTCAGAGATGAACAGATTATATATAGCATATAAAATAAAGCATTTATCTATAATTTAATATTGCATCCTTCTATAGCACTGCATCATAAGGCCCTAGTCCATAACCAAGGATCAATATACTTTTTAGGTACTTCTAATGAAAAGATATTAGTAAAGGATCACAACATGGACAAGTTTGTTGACATCTTCCTTCCTTCCTTCCTTCCTTCCTTCCTTCCTTCCTTCCTTCCTTCCTTCCTTCCTTCCTTCCTTCCTTCCTTCCTTCCTTCCTTCCTTCCTTCCTTCCTTCTTTTCCTCCAACATCGCAATGTGCCAGCACAACCAAAATGCAGCTTCTAGCTCCAACCCAAACTGTATTCAGTAACTCAGAGTCACCAAACACCTACTATATAAATTACGTTTTTGGAAAATATTTGTATTTTAACTTAAACATGCTTGCTATCTGCACCTGGGGAATTCTACAGCACCTAAACAGTGAACACACTTAAATCACCATTTTCACTTAATAGCAATACTAATATGTCTGAACAGCTGAAAAGAGGCCAAGATATTTCAAAGCTGAAAAGCATATAAGAAAAACTCTACAATAATAAGCAAAACATCACAGCAATTTTGATTCTTAACAAAATTAGGTTAACATTTCTGTATTCACTTCTACCTCCTTGTTTTGCCTGGAATGAAAACCGAGAAAATACGCAGTTTTCCTCTGTTTTCATGGCACTTTCAAGCTGACTAAAACCAAGGATTAGCAGAAAGCTAAGAAAGTTTACAGCAAAATTCCAAGGCAGAAGCACAAGAAAATGCATAGAAAATTAACTCCACAAGTGTGATATTTTAATTAATGTATTATCTAGAGCTTTTACAAGTAATACTTCTAAGTTTGTGCTCTGTCTGAAATCTAAATACAAACATTTATTCAATCATTATAGTCAAAGCACACTTCAAGAAAAACCTTCAAAGGAAAACAATTCTTGTATTCCAAGGATCTTGCAAAATGCATTCTCTCTTATTAAACTGTCCACATTTTTAGCAGGTTCCTATTGTCATCATACAACAGCACTTGTTTTAAAGCCTCTTCTTAAGGATCTCCTTAATCCTTCTTAAGGATTTCCACCAAAGAAAGCAGAACACTGTCTATGTAGACCTAATAGATCAGTTGAAGGAATGACACTGATGCTTTGATGATACTGTGAAGTCATGAGCACTTCTTTCTGTAACATGGCAGAAAGCTAGTACCAAAGGTTGAAGTGAAAGAACGTTCCTGAAGCAAACAGTTCCATGTCCTTATCTGCAGACTAAAATGGCTGAGCTCCACTCAGGTCCACCTCAGGGATACATGTGTTCACAGTCTTAGAGGAAGAAAAGCAATTTGAAAGCATAATTTACATGACTTTGTTGGTAACTCACCCTTTGACAAGGGAAGATGTCCATAGCAATTTGAATGACAACAACTACACCATTCAACTACACCAAAAACATACTTCTGCCACTGAGAGACAGTTTATTCAATGTCGATCCTAACAGACAACACTTATGGCAGTGGAATCATAGAATCATAGAACAACCAGGTTGGAAGAGACCCATTGGATCACCTAGTCCAACCATTCCTATCAAACACTAAACCACGTCCCTCAGCACCTCATCCACCCACACCTTAAACACCTCCAGGGAAGGTGAATTAACCACATCCCTGGGCAGCCTATTCCAATACCCAATGACCCTTTCCGTGAAAAACTTCCTCCTAATCTCCAACATAAATCTCTCCTGGCGGAGCTTGAGGTCATTCCCTCTTGTCCTGTCCCCTGTCACTTGGGAGAAGAGGTCAGCTACCTCCTCTCTACAACCTCGTTTCAGGTAGTTGTAGAGAGTAATGAGGTCTCCTCTCAGCCTCCTCTTCTCCTGGCTAAACAACCCCAGCTCTCTCAGCCGCTCCTCATAGGTTCTGTTCTCCAGCCCCTTCACCAGCTTCGTGGCTCTTCTCTGGACTCGCTCCAGAGCCTCAACATCCTTCTTGTGGTGAGGGGCCCAAGAATAACTTATCCCAGGGATAGAATAATTTCTACAGAAACTGCATAGTAGAATCACTCGTTCAGTTCAGTAAAAAATAGTATAGAAAGGGGACAAGCAGAGAAGTGCTGAGAAAACAAAACCCTCTTAAATTTAAGTCATTCCTTGATTATCCTCTAAGGGTACTTTTAAAACCTAAAACTAAATCTATATCTGGCCTAAAGACACTTTATTCTTAAGGAAAATTCCAGAAGCTATGTGTTTATTTCAGCTACCACCAAGAACCCATCATGGTTACATCTATGAAATCTTGCAGAGTGTGTGGAAAGGGGTAATAAATTGTTGACAAGAGGAAGGACGAGGAAAGAACCTACTAATTACTGATCACAGTTCATTTTGCCCTGGACAGGTGTCCACATTACCAAAACCTCAGCAATTAACAACTTGTTGGCAGCCTCAGGCAGGTCAAATACCAAAAGAGCATGGAAACTGTATAAATATCACAGCGTCATAGCTCTATAGCTGATCCCCCTTACAAAAACACAAGAAAAGAAAAAGGAAGGAAGATTATCGTTGTGTATACTTCTAATAAAAGACAGAAGACATCCATTTCCAGGACTGTCAAGGCTGATCAAGCTTCACCTCTATAAATTCACCTTTAAAAATTCCCTAGCCTGCTTTCTTTTCCTTCTATGCATATAAATACTTTTCAGAACCTTAAATTTCTTTTCTTGCATTTACTTTCTAGTAAAGATAAGAAAAAAAACCAGAAATTTTGTTGCAAGTCAGAAAAAACACAAAACATGAACCAGAAAAAAATCTGAAAAAAAAATTGCAAATTAAATACTTTGCCAGATATGCTCCTAATTGGCATCCACCTCCATGTCAGACTGAGATCTTTCTCCATAATTTTTATGAAATTTTCCAGAACGCTTCCTTTCAAAATGTTATTATTTTCACTAGGATCCTACACAACATTTATAGTTAGGCTCCCAGCAGTATTTTCCCCCTTCTTCTGCAAGTGGTGATGGAAGAAGTACATGCTGGAGGATACTAAGCAGATTTCATAAACCTAGAAAGCCATTTGGCATCAACAGAAAGCCAGGGATGAACTCCTCTAATGAAATCAAAACCAAAAATAACAAGTAGGAACTATTACCTTAAGAAAGTAAAAGTCACATCAAGTTTGATCAAAACAGAGTTGAAAAATAATATTGGCTACTATAGCAGTCAGCCTTGAGTGTCAGCCTTCCATTTTTCTCAGCACCCTTCCCTGAACTCCTATGGGTAAAGAGAGGGAGAGCAAAGATGCATATACTTTGAACAGAACAGTTGCAATAAACTGGCAGGACATTTGCCACGACCCATTGAAAGATCATTAGACAGATGTGGAAAAACACAGAGCATCATCAGTATCAGCAGCCCTATTATTCTGTGCTTGTCCCTGCAGTTTGGGGAAAAAAAATCCTAAAACATACACCTATAATACTCTTTTCCCAGATAGGTGGAAGCTCTTAAACTTATGTCATCTTTGCATCTTTTTTCCTAAACCTAGACACTGCGGAAGTCTTCTGTTTTCACCACAAAATAAACCATAAAACCATAATCATATTTCTGCTATTCTTAGTGTAGTTCTGTTTTATGAGTTTTATTAAAAATATGAAAAAAATAATTTTAAAGGGAAATATATATGCTAATAATCCATATCTAATTCAATCAGTCAAATAAATTCTCGTGGAAAAGCTTTCAACTTTTATCCAGGAATGCCATTGATTATCAAACAGAAAAATGTTCACATTAGCACAGAAAATCAACAATTTCTACAGAAGCGTGTCTAAAAGAAATACATACAACCAGAATTTACAATATATTCCAGTATGGTTATGGGTAACTGCACAAGGTAAGCAGAAGGGAAGGAGTTCAGCTGGCATGATTAAAGTGCACACATGAAAAAGACAAGTATTTTCTCAGCTGCAGCTGTGTTTTAGGTGGAGAGCACACACAAGGCTCTCTTCACTTTTTTTATTGGAATATTTAGGTGTTCGGGTAAAAGGGGGAAGTGAGATGGCTAAGTGAATACTGTGTGCTCATGAAGATTCAGTCAAGGAATGGCAGCTCAAAACAATGAAGCCTCAGAAGCAGGCATAAAAGCTTAATAGTCCAAATGTTTGCACACGTGTACTTATGTCCAAAATTTAATCTGATAACCTGTCTTCAAGGTATTCCAGTCCTTAGAGTTTAAAATGGCAATTTAGTGACCTGTTTAGCTTAATAGTTACTCAAATGTTACAAAAACCTACTGATGGTGAAAATACTTATTCCTACCATCATGTTCTCTCTTATACACATGACAAGTATCACATGTGAAATATAATAGTCATTATATTGAAGAAAAGGTTTCAAATGCTGCTAATTGTCCTACAGTATCATTTACTTATTCAGAAATATTTCTCTCAGATGAAACCAATGCACTTAATGTTTAACAGTCTATTGTTTGGATTTGCGTAACATTTCTTAAAAAAATACTTCCATGCACTTCTAATAAATATGCTGAATTTGCTGACTTCATACCACGGGTATCTTTATCTTTCAGTTTAATGACATTTACTGTTTCCTGTACAAAATGAAGTTGTACACTAATGAGGGAAGCACATGGTGCTCTACTCGCATTATATGTGACAACTACCATTCAGGTGAGTTGGGTAAGTCAGAGAGGAAGAAACACTTTTTAATTCTTGCTCTTTTTGAGCAAGACTTTTTTCTATAATAGCTTAATTCAGAAAGATACCACTGAAGCAAACCAAAGCAAACAGTGAATCAAGAAGATTCAAGAAGTTAGTGCCTCAAGTTCTTAAATTCTCTATAGATCCACCAACAGCCCACAGGACCCTTCCCATTCCCCAAACGCATGTCTTGAAGCCTGACTTCTAGTAGGAGGGGAAGTGTTTAGCTTTGCTGCTGGAGTGGAATCAATCCAATGTGAATATCTACTTTAGAATTGTAAATAATTGTATCCTTGTTTCTTAACATTTCAACTGGGGAGAGTCTCAAAATCTTGAGCAGAGGAATTGGAAAAATTCTGCATGCACCTCTTCACCTTCCTCTCACTCCCAAGGAAGAAATGCTACTCTAGTCTCTTGGGTCTCATTATGAAACCACTTTACAAAACTCAATAGAGCTAGAGTAAGAAGTGAGTAAAAATTGACCAAGGGCATTATGAGGTGGCCCTTTGTTAATTCATCTCAACCATACTTACCACATAAGTATTTATATTTTGCATAGTTGAAAATTACACAGCAATCATCCAGCACAACATGTTCTGTACTGCATCAGGGCAAAGCAGAAGGTCATATAAACCACAAGAATATTTGTACTATAATTCATTTTTAGAAGCCTGATGGTTGCATTTGATTCCAGAAAGACTACGGCAGTTCAGCAAGACCACTTATCAGAGAACTTAAACTTATGGAATGTGTTGAAAGACTTGTGGACTCAATTTTTTTTTCCTCATAGGCTTAATTTATGAAATAATGTTCCATATCTATTTTAATAATGTTTTATTTTGTAATGATATAATATTCTGATCTATTTTTTAATCTTCCCACAGATTAACAAGAAGCTCAGAAAGAAACAGGATTTTTTCTTATTATTTTCTGTCTTACAGGTTTACAAAGAATAAAAGAATAGAGCAAAAACTTTTGATTGAACTTTCAGTTATTTTTATTCAGATATATTCTATTCTAACATGGTCTGACTCTTCCACAGTATAAAAGATATAGCGTGGGATTTTTACTGAAGCAGTTCCTTTAAGGGAACAGACACCTCATTAACACCTGCTGTTACATAGTCAATGAAGACTACACAAGTATCACAAAATGCCAATAAAAATTATGGGACCTGCTCTGTATGCTATATTCTGTAAGAAATCCATTATCATATCTAAGAAATGATCTGGTGTGGCCAGCAGAAGTACCCATGAACCTCATGTATTAGACTATCAACATATCATTTTCTTAAACAGACCTGGAGAAGGCCGTAAGTACTAATGCCATGTGGCAAAGCACAGATTTAGTGTTATAAATTAACATGAAAGTAGGAAATGCATAAAAATTCACCATTTTTACTTTCTAACACCAATTGTTTTGATGGGATGGATAAAATTTCCTCAGACTTGTTAGAATATATACACTCCACCATTTATCATAGAGATGACCAAATTAAGTTTATATACCATGCAGCTTTAACTGTACTCTGCTAACAGATTAAAGATGACACAGCATTTCATTGAAAGACTACATAGCTTGGATGGGAGAAGGCTCAAAATCAGAGACAAAAATAAAGAAACAAGAGAGCCCCTCCACTGCAGACACAAAGACAGACGACTGAACATGAGCCAACAGTGTGCCCAGGTGGCCAAGAAGGCCAATGGCATCCTGGCTTGTATCAGAAATGGTGTGACCAGCAGATCCAGGGAGGTGATTATCCCTCTGTACTCAGCTCTGGTGAGGCCACTCCTTGAATCCTGTGTTCAGTTGTGGTCCCCTCAGCACAAGAATGATGTTGAGGCTCTGGAGCAAGTCCAGAGAAGAGCCACGAAGCTGGTGAAGAGGCTGGAGAACAGACCCTATGAGGAGCGGCTGAGAGAGCTGGGGTTGTTTAGCCTGGAGAAGAGGAGGCTGAGAGGAGACCTCATTACTCTCTATAACTACCTGAAAGGAGGTTGTAGAGAGGAGGGAGCTGACCTCTTCTCCCAAGTGACAGGGGACAGGACAAGAGGGAATGGCCTTACGCTCTGCCAGGGGAGATTTAGGCTGGAGATTAGGAGGAAGTTTTTCACAGAAAGGGTCATTGGGTATTGGAATAGGCTGCCCAGGGAGGTGGTTGATTCACCTTCCCTGGAGGTGTTTAAGGCACGGGTGGATGAGGTCTTGAGGGACTTGGTTTAGTGTTTGATTGGAATGGTTGGACTAGATGATCCGATGGGTCCCTTCCAACCTGGTTGTTCTATGATTCTATGATTCTAAGAGTGTGTCCTCTTTCTAAAACATACACTTGGAAAATGGTGTCACCAATTCACTACTTTCAAAAAACAAAAGCCATCCCAAGGTGAAGTTGAAAGTAGAGTTAATAGAGCAGTTAAATACACACAGATTTCAGCCAGCTTACATAAACCAACTGTCACTTCATACTCTTAACTCTGGGTACTCTGAGAAGCCTATTCCATGTATACAGCAGGAGCATGTGTTCTTGGCATATGATGCAGAAGAAATAATTATAGAGAACCAAAACCAAGCAGGAGCTTCAGGGAAGAGACAGCATGATGTGACCCATCTGAAACCCAGCCTTCTTTCATGAGGTCCTTCCCTTAAGACCTGACTCCTAAATACAGCCACCAGCATAAACAGCTCATGTGGAAGCTCCTAATCTTACATCTGAGCCTTTTCTCCAACAGGATTTGCAAACAGAGGAATGTTAACAAAAGTTACATGATAAATATAGTCACCACATGCTAAATAAAGTCACTACATGAGGATTTCTAGCAACCATGCAATGTGAGAAGGCAGTGAGGGTCTATAACAGAGACAAGCAAGGATCCTGAGAATACAGTCTTTACAGGTATTGTGTACCCTCTAGTACTGTACTGCTACAAACTATTGGTGTTAATGTGTTTGGAAAGTATGCTGCTGCTTCTGCTAGCAAGGAATCATATCAGAGGAAGGCAGATGTGTAAAGTCTTTCTCTCAAAGGAACGGATACCATAGGAACTAAGCTCATCTAGAAAAAACACTGGAATCTAGGATCCAGTCATGCTGAAACACGGAAGGTGATCCCAGATGAATATGATCCCACACAAAGAATTAAGACAACCTATCTTGTTTATGGCTATACTGCAGAAATCTAGGACAGCAGATGTCCCTGATAAAGTCTTATCACATAAGCCTGAGAAAACCACGGAAGGAAACAACCCATCAGGACAACATGGCTAGAATCTAGTGAACCCTGGTGAAAGCAAAGAAAAGGCTCAGAAACCCTTTACCTGTTTTAAAATATAACAGATTTACAAGAAAGTCTTCCTTTTTGCGCTGAAAACTGACCACTATCGGAGATACAGCAATGAAATAACTCGGCTTTTGGTCCAATCCAGTATCAACTCCTACATACTTTTGCCATTAGCATGAAAATGCTGCAGTGATTTCACACTTGGATTAAGCACTCTGAATGGGAAAGTGCATTAAGATAAGCAATGCTTCCTGTCACCCCTTCATTCCATTTGCCATGACCACAACATTAAATACATCATGGCTTAAAAGCAGAAACTCAATGTAACAAAGTTGAATCAATACACTTCATAGCAAAAACATTCTGGTTTTGCAAAGTCAAAAACATTTTTGGTATTCTTGTATTTCAGAAGTATTTCACACCAAGATAATAAAACCACAAAAAATTTCCCCTTCACCTACAACACAGTCATTATACAAATTGATGATTTATTGTGTTCTTAACCTTTAGTGTGTAAAAACATTATGCACATGATAAAAATAATATTTAGTTCTTGGTTTTAGAACAGCACAATTAGTGAAAATACTACAAAGAGCTAAGATACTCTCCTTTTGAAATGCCTTTTACAATGAAAACAAAAAAATTGTCTTTTGTAAACTACCATGGTGACCTCTCCTGGTAGAAAAATATATGAACACTAACCACAAAAACACTCAATGAGATTGATCCTCACAGGAGGAACTACACCTGGTCCACTTTATAGTTTATTTTTTAATGACATATCCATAAAGATCTAGATGTCATTTACAGATCAAAACTGACACACAAATTACTGAATCAGTAACAAAACTTTACAGCCTCCTGCTGTTTCGGTAAAAGTGTGTATTAGATGTTCTGGCAACCTTTTAAAACTTATTTTCAATAGAATTGATTTTAAACAGTATAAAATTATAACTGTATATATAAGGGAATTAACATTTGGGACAAAGTGGAATGATAAAATGTTACCTAGATGGGACACAGTGAAGGAAGGCTGAAAAGAATATATGGACATAAGCATATATATTTTGCTGAAAACATAATATTTTTTTCCTTTTCTGATATGATCTTTCTAAATTTAAAAAAATTATTTCCATAGGAACTTTAAGTAAAAACGCTTTTTTTTCCTTTTTAGTTTCAGTCACTTAGTTACCATGACCTTGGACAACTTTAAGGTTTCTCTATTGACATGCAAAAAGTCTGTGCTAATATATATTTGCAACTCTTTGAGAAAAGCTCGAGACATTCTTCACTTTGAACAATCACCATACTAATGAATGAAAATACTTCATTTTTTCATATAAGATGAACACACAACTGAAGGAAAGCTTTTTACATCAAGATAGAAATGTCCTTGTATGGGACCCAGACAAGAAAGTGTTCCTGTCAGAAAAGTGCATGGGGACCCAACTCTGCAGATCAAGCAGGAATCACAAACACATTCTGTATTCAGTCACTTGGTATTAAGGAGCACTTACGAAAACCATCGGCAAGGCAACAGATAAACACAAGTAATAATTAGGAGTCAAATCTGTCAAAGATAGAAATTGAATAATGTTGACTCAAGATTTAAGTATTGACTATAGGAAATCCCATAATTGCTATTCTTGACTTTTATTTGGAAGAAGCTATTAAGAAGACAAGTGAACCCTGACAAATGCCTCCATGAGTGCCAAAAGCTACTGGAGAGTAACTAAGTGGAGGGGAGGGGGGAAAGCACTGTTTAGCAGGTACATACACCACGGTTACACATCCTCCGGTATTCAAGCATGGAGTGAAAATTTGTGAGGCTGTATCCCAAGTCCATAAACACCAGGGCAGGATTATTTCAAAGTCTTGTTTTTAGCATACAATAGGGTAAGTTCTCCTGTTTCAACAGTTGCAGTTACAGAATTGCCCATAATCATCCCTCACATTGCTCTTTTGGCTCAGTATGCTGCTTGGTTCTGCCAATTTGTTCTGGTCATCACAGTGGAGGATTTCTCAGGACAGTACATACTCCAATATTTAGGGCATGAAATACTGGAAGAAATGCACAGGGACCTCAGACAGGGGACTTAAAAGAGGCATGACAGACTTCTTCCAGAAGATAGGTATTAAACTCTTGCACCAAATCATGATGTGACTAAAAGCCACTAAGGGTCACATCTTGGTGGGAGTTTGTTACAGACCACATGATCAGGGCAATGAGACAGCCAAAGTCTTCCTTAAACAACTCAAGAAACTTTCTTGAGCAGTCTATTTAGCTACTAGAAACAAGAAACCTCACCACTCTATGAAAAAGAACTAATTCAATTAGCTCTACAAGCAACCTTTCAAGTGTTGTAATTGAAGTGAACTTGTTTCGGAGAAAACTCTGAGGCTCACAGTTTAAGACAAATGCTTTCTAGGCAAATGAATCTACAGTAGCCAGCAGAACAGCTGACCTCTGTACTGGCCATTTCTAGGAGTGAAGCTCAGGAAACAGCAGGGAGGAAAATAAACTCCAAACAGTTATCCTCCAGGGTAAGGCTGCAACACAAGGTGGCCAAGAACTTGTTCCAGCAGTGCCACTGACTATGCATGATTCATTTCTTTGATTATAACATCACTTAAAAATAGCTGGTCATGCTATGTGGGCACTAATGTGAATCTCACATCTGTCTTGATCTAGTTATTTTTTGTCCAAAAACAATGTGTCTGCACATGCACATACCAGCTACAAAAAACACAATCAGCTAAGCATTGGACTCTTGCCAGTATTATTGTTTTGGTTGGTGGTTATACTGACCTAAAGTCACTTTACATCCTTTGGTAAGTATGAGAAGACTACATATGATTGGCAAAATGCTACATTCTTGACACTAATTATGGCTTAAAGGACAATCAACATTTGTTACAAGACTAACATTTAAAAAAAATCCAAAAATAATTCAGGAATCCTAATGATGGCTTAGTCAATTGCATGCAAGAGCTGCATATACTCTTGCAGACTAAGCCACAGGAAAACAAATAAGTAATTGGTATTTATTTTCAAATCAGATGGGAAACCAAAATCCATCACATCAGAATCCATCACTTAGGAAAAGAAACAAGAATAAAACTACTGAGACTATCATGCATAGAGATCAAAGGATTTGTATTGCTAAATTATAGCTAATGTGAGCAACTGTTTAGAAGTGATTTACTCATTTTTTTATTCAAGGATAGTTCATGTCTATGCCTAACTTTGTACAGATGAAGAGGGGAAGGGGAAAACAGAGAAGGAGCATTGTCTAGAGTCCTCATGCAAAAAAAAACCTTTTATTTCCCATCTACTACAAATTAACACCTAAAAATATTGTATGTATACAGTTGGTTGCTGGATGTGATCTCACATTTTTGAGAGACTTAATAGCTTAAGTGTGGTAACATAGTTCGGATATATTTCATGTGTAAATCAGCCACAATAAGCAACCATTGTATACATACAAGTGAGCAGATTTTTCGATACACAACTGGTTTTTAAATTATTAGTTAGGATTCTAAGAGCATAAGAATATTAGGTAAGTAACACAATGTCTTTATGCTTTTGCAAAATCTCAGCTACAGAACCTGATGTATGCAGAAAAAGGATCTGAGCCCCTAGTGGATTTCTAACAGCCACAACAGTTAACAAGCATCAAATTCAAAGCCAAATCACTGATGCCTAGAAGCGTGTTAGAAGCTCCTCCTGTTACACATAGTGACAAACTAGTCTGACAGAAATCACTTGCCCGTGGTTTTCAGTCCATTTTTACATTAAGACTTGTAAGAGTTATGTACTAAAAATGCATTTCTGCCTATAAGGTATCCTGTTCTACACTGCATAGGACTAATGAATACCATTTGTCCACCGTAAGGGCTGCAGAGTATAATTTCAGACCTTATGAAAACAAGTATATAAACCTGTTCTTCTGTCAAGTACTCTCACAGTTTACAGATCTAGAAAATAATCATCACCTTTAAAGTATCACCTTCCTTTAGTGAAAGCTGGGAATACCTTAAATGTCCTGGTAGCACGTTTTGCATGAGGATTTTTAACAGTTATCTCCTTTATTCACCTAAAGCAACTTAGATTTAGTCAAAATAACTAGAGCCTTTCCCAAAAAAAGTTCACTTACCATCCAGAAAAGTGTTCCAGTAGCAAACTCAGCATAATGTTCTATAGTGGACAGTACACTAAATATTAAACAAATCAGCACCAAAAGAAATCTGTGAAAAGAAAACAGTATTAAGTGACCCTTCAAGTTGAACTGTAGATCTCAGCTCTCTTATTCATCTAATATTTTTCATCAAAAGTATGTTTTGTTGAATCAGCTAATTCTTAGGCGAATATAATTATTTTGCATTCAATAACTACTAAGATATATGGAATAAAAATGACAGAAAGGCTGAACAGTTAAATCAATAGGCAAAGCACACATTATCAGGTATAATTTCCCATAGAAGCTTGTCAGTGAATATTTAATGCTTCACATTTCACTGATTCATATAAAACTTATGTGCTACTGTAGGAGAAAGGTATTGTAATTGATAACGTATTAATTGAAGTAGAATTAGACATATGACTGGAGTGAGGAAAAATAACTTCAATGAAAAATGGTTCATTAATAGTATTCCTTAAGTCACAACATACATGAATACAGAAGAAACAGTTACTACCATTCTATTTCTAGCATTACCATTCACATCAAGAAAAAAATACAGAAATCTCAAAACATATACTCCTGCACTCCAAAATATATTTTTTTTTTAAAAAAAAGCAAAATTGAACACTCATGAGGACTGGAAAACAAAATATGCTTTTGAATCCTAGTAGATTAAATGCTTAAATGATGGCAGAATACCCATAACTTTGATGCATACAATATCTAAGCCAATTTTCCACCATGTTTAATATAATGCTTAGAAGCAATTTTTTACAGTACTTTTTTTGTTTTCATCACCTTAATAAACATTTTAAATTGTTTTCAGTACAAATCAAAGTTTAGGTTTTAAAGCATTACTCCCATTTAACACAAAGCAGAAAATGGCCCTTTTTTAAAAAAATATAATGGGTATATAATAGAAAAGTATATATAAATAGAAAAGTATGTATAAATTGAGTGAAGTTCAGGTGAAGAATGATTTTACCATGCCATACAATAGGAGAATGATTAAGTAAACCAGTCTATAAACTGTAACATATGTGAGCTCTTGCAAGTCGCTTTTATTCCCAGTGCTCAGTTGCTACAACAAATAACAGTAAATATGCAGTCAGTTCCCCACCTAGATTGTCTAGCACTGCTAATGGACCTTGTTATTATCACCCTGCTCTATTCACTGTACTTGGGTGCCATGCAGGACCCTGTTGGTGAAGATACTGTCCTCATGACATTCAGAAGCTGTTCCTGGTTTGCTCACTCTCATGAAGTAGCCTTGATCTTGCTGCACCCTGACAAACCCATAGGAAAGAGTAGTAGATAAACATTGTTGTGCAGTCACAGGGAGAAATGGTCACATACCACCTTAACAGCTCACAATCCCCATTACCTTCATTGAAGAGTTTTTAAGGATTGAGTAAAACCTGTGCTGAATATACAGAAAGATCAAAGATGGGTGAGGATGGAGGTTTAATGTGTTTGACTCTGTGTGGTGGTCTGGTTTGTTTGTTTTTTTTTAAATAACCAAACCAGTGATTCGAAGTTTGTGTTGTTAGACAACAAATCCCTCAGAATTCCCTGGTTTGAGACTGCTCAGCCTGTGACTCCTAGTCAGATTGTTTTGGTGTTGTACTGAGAGGTGGAAGATGTGGAAGCCTGGAGAAGACGAGGTTGAGAGGAGATCTCATTACTCTCTACAACTACCTGAAAGGAGGTTGTAGAGAGGAGGGTGCTGGCCTCTTCTCCCAAGTGACAGGGGACAGGACAAGAGGGAATGGCCTCAGGCTCCGCCAGGGGAGATTGAGGCTAGAGATTAGGAGGAAGATTTTCACGGAAAGGGTCACTGGGCACTGGCAGAGGCTGCCCAGGGAGGTGGTTGATTCACCTTCTCTGGAGGTGTTTAAGGCACGGGTAGACGAGGTTCTGAGAGACATGGTTTAGTGTTTGATAGGAATGGCTGGACTCAATGATCCGATGGGTATCTTCCAACCTGGTGATTCTATGATTCTATCTGGGTATGAATCTTCTCAGTCTCAGAAGGGTGTTAGGCCTAAAACACTTGCTTTAGCTCTAAAGCAGAGTCAGCAGTAGCCCATCATTAGCACCAAGTAGAAAGACTGGGCCAAATACAGGGGAATGATTTTAGGCACCAAGTTGTAAAGATGCAGCTTCAGATTGCAAATCATGTTCTTACCTATGCATACAGTTCAGGGCCCTTGGTTGTATCCCAAGGGTCTGACATATTTATCTACTGCTAGAATTAATAAATAAATAAAAATTATACTGCACTGATTTCCAAGGAGGAATTTGGAACTGTTCAGTGTTTTTTCTGAAAACTTCTCAAAGGTGACTTAACACACCTGAAGAAGCAAGCTTTTCAAACCTAACCCCTCAAAGGGCAACAAATTTCTGGATGCCTTCAGTAAACCTCTCCTGATGCCTAGCTGCTATCTAATTGTCTTGAATTCTGTCCCTGAGTATGTTCTGCACTGGCCATTCATACGTGAGAGCCAGCTGGTAAAGGCCTGAGGTAGGACCATGTAAAAGAGCAAGCCAAACCAGCACTGGAGGACTAAAGGAGAGAAGGAACCAGCAGGGAAATATGTTTATTACAGTTACTGAAAACTAAAATCTGATTTCTCTGCATCTATTATATATCTAGGAAGCTGTTTTGCTACTTTCAATGGTGTTAGCAAAGAAAAATGTGTTTCTGATAGGCACCTTAATGATTTCTAGTCCTTCATTAATGGCAAATACTGGGGGTTGAAATGTCTTCAGACAAAAAACACAGCTGCTGAAAAGAGATCCAGATAATACATCTTAGTAAAAGCTAGCAGTGTGTGTAGCACAGGACACATTGTAGCCAAGGACAGATTTTAGCCATATTCTCATGACTTAGAAGTTATTCAGCCCACCACCCAATGCTGCTACTTCTTTCACTTCAATATATACAAGATGCTGAGCATATTATTCAGCCGTTTTGCTTCCAGTCCCAAATGTTTACCTCTCTGAAAATGGTGGTATGCTTTAGTGGGTACAGAAATCTGTCCAAGTCATCATGAAAAATAGATCCATTGCTTTAATGAGCCGCTCCACTGACCAAAGACAAACCAGCCAGCAGAGGGGGCAAAAGTCCCATTTTCTTCCCTTTGGCAGCACTCTGGCAAGTGAAGCTCCAAAAAAAAGAAAAGTAGACCGAAGGGTTGAGAAGAGGTACTGAAACATAAACCAGCCTTTGTCAAATGGGAAAGAGCAAGTTGATACGGAGATTACAGAGTAAATGTATTACCAGAGTCCAATTGCTAGAAAAGTCTAGGCATAGGATTATGTAAAATTTTAGCCTTTTCTTTAAATAGTAGCATTGCTTTCCACATAAAGAAAATGCAGATAGAAAAGCAAGGTAACCAGTGTTATAAAATTCTTCTTTTCTTATTGAATTTATTATGAGAAGAGTAGACTAGTATAGAGAAGCCTTCACAGGCTCTGAGTGCCCCAGATGGCTGGATGCTCTGCTCTATCAGCTAGTTTCTTCATCCTATTAGCAATTGTAGTAATGGGTAAATGGAGAAAGACACAAAGATGAACAGACCTGTCGATACATCAGGATAGTGTCCACAGTACATAGAACCTGGATTCTTGGAGCCCAGACCATCCTCCAGTCAATAGTCACAGGAACTTTGCTTTCCTTAAATAACATCAAACAACCCAACTATAAATTTACCAAATACTTCTCGAAATTAGTGAGTCTGTTTGTTCTCATCTTTTTTATGAGACTGATCTTCCACTCCAATTTTTATGACAGAACTTATGCATGTACAGAGATATTGAAACCTTCCTCTGAATACAGCCTCTAAATTTCTTCCAGATACCTGCCAGTTCTCAGAGAACAAGCAGGTCTCCTTTCAAAATCCCTTTGTCTTCTTTTACTGTCCTCACTAGTAATAAATAAAAAGCCAGGGATAATTCACATTTTTAATATTGTCTATCAAGATAATGAGGATGACAGAGCACTTTATACCTTTTCCACTGTAAGTTAAGCAAAGACAAGAACTGGATATCCTTATTCAGCCCATGGATGTTATCATTACATCTTCAACAGCATTTCCTATTAGGCCTAAGAAAAAGTAACCAAATTTGTAAACCTCAAAAAAAAAATTTTAAAAAAATTGAGAAAAACTTGATGCCAATATGTGTGTGCTTAAGGATGTATAAGGGAGGACAATTGTTGCTGTTTATTCACTGTGTAACCTAAAACTGTCCAGAGGCTGCTAATACAGCCCACAATTGTTGCTTCACTCCTGTATTTGTGTCTTGAGATACTCTCTTTTTCCACTTCCAGAACACACAAGGACCCTTTAAACTCACTCAATTCATGGTACTAAATATTCTGGCCAGTGAGTGTCACTCCTTCCTAGTGAATAACAAAGGACAGGACAGGCTGGACGTTCTAAGGATAAAGTATTACGACCTCAGATAAAATGAATTTATTTGAAATGTAGAATCACTGCTGATCACTTTTGGTCATAAAAGATCAAGACATGCTTTTTGCCAGAGGGAAGGTTTAGCTTCAGAGCACCTGGATATAGTCCAGTTTCAATAAATTCCTTTCCAAAATCCAAATTGCAATATAAAACCTTCCAGAAAATGTCAAGCAGAAAGTTCTTCTCTTTGTACACTACACAATTAACAACTTAAAGCACTGAAGTACACACATCTAGTGATCGTGTTTGTCACTTCTGTCAACTGTATGGCACAATAGAATGATATATACAAAGTATGTGAAAGGTAAAGTTAGCAGTGAAGACACAATTGAGACTGGCATTCAAAGTAAGGCAAGGACTGTATCAGCGTTAAGAAGCACTAGACTATCATACTGCATTATTACAAGACAGCTCAAAGTAAGGACACATTGGCTTGAGACTCTTGACCTTGATCCTGAAAAATGAGAAACCATTACAGGCTGCTTGTTTATTGGAATGCTGAAGAATAACAAGCCTGGCACAGAAATGTTACATAATGTCAGAAAGCCTGATATGCAACCTGAATGTCAGAAAGCACCAGGAGACTTTGGCAAATAACATCATGATGGAGAAATGAGTGGCTTCTTTGTCCAAGTGATAAAAAGCAGTGCTAGGCAGTGGCAAAAGCAACTGAGCAGTAAGCATTAGGGCAGCTCAGATGAGGTGAGCATGGGTTAAGTTGCAGTTAGACCAAAGTCAAAGATAACTGCAGACTAATGAGTGGATAAAGGCATCAATTCCTCATGATTACCAACCAATAAGCCATGAATTGATAGTAAAGATGTTGTTCCAGTAATCTCCAGTCACAGAATAGCTCTGACACAGAAATAATAGGTTTAGAAAGAAGATTGTAAAATAACTGGTACAGAATTAGATATACATGCTTCAGGCACTTTGTTGCATAGCTCAGCAGCAAATGGCAGTGGCAGCATTCTTGCAAGTAGTTTGTCACTGAAGAAAACTGTGCTTTATAAAGAAAAATAATTATCTTCTTATTGAGCCCACCTTGGCTGAAAGATGAAGCCATCAAGTGTCCTCAGTTGTAGTCAAAACCAACGTCAGTGATTTTTCCCTTTTAAGTGATGGGAGGACAATATTCATTCTCCAGTAAGGCAATTTATGTGGGGAGAAAAGCAGCATTAATAGATATCAAAACTGCTAATAACTACTAAGACAACTGTCAAGGCCTTGTGGACACTGTTCTCAGTTTGAATGGCAAATTAAGCTTGTTTTTTGCAAAAGGAGCAGCCAGCAACACACAATGCCACTGGTAAAACAGATGAATTGGGAGGTAGTCTATCAACTCCAAGGCACCTGGGGTGAGTTGGAGGTCTCACAGCCTGATGTTGCTTCAGATTAAAACAGACCCCTTCAAAAGTACAGACTGAGCTCCCTGCCTTTTCTGACAACACAGGTAGCCTTGCCAGGGGCCAATCAACACATACAAATCAACTCAGACCCCACCCCACCAAGAGGTGCGAAAGCATTTCAAGAGGTACAAAGTTAATACATAACAAACCTCTTCTTTGAGGTAGAAAAAAATGACCATTTTATGTGATGGATGGGTCAACTGACCTGGACCAAGGTCCTTTGGACCTTTCTCCACCAAGAAGAAATGTCTTGTTAAGAATTGCTCCCCTAACTCTGTCAGATGTGTCCCTGGGAAAATAACTACTAACTTGAGCTTTCACTGTTACTTGCTTTATATCTAATTGTTAACTGGTTATAAGTTTTTAAGCGATAATGCAGCAGTGAATATATCAAGGCAATTCCAAATTTGTTTTAATCTGTCACTTGACTTAAACTACTTAGTGCCCCCAGCACTGCGAAGTTGTCTCTCTAAGGGCTTTGCTGAAAGCAGCTGCTGGCCATCCCATTTCAGGCTGCAAACCACACATATTAACCTCGTGAACACCACTCTCCAAGGAAACTCTCACAGGTAACTGGATTCTGACTTGTGGCAAAAACACACATAAGCACACACACATAACCTTTCAGTCAAACTGTCTGTCAAGTCTTAGATTTTTAATCTTGTGACTGGACAGGAAGGCCTCCTTAAGTCACCTGCCAGAACCTCACCTGTTTAACATGATGATGCCTCATCACTCACTTTCTACTAGCAATCTACTCCTGGGCTGCAGCCACAGAACAAAGGTAGGCAGAATATTAAGAGAAGCAGATTTTGTTTACTAAATTACTTTGAGGGAAGTTTCAGTACCTCATCAACTGGCAGGGCTATAGACCAGACTAACATTCCTGGGAACTGGTGAACAACATGCATGAAGCCTAAACAAAAGTATTTACAAGTCCCCCCACAAAAGCAGACCTTTGTGAAGTGCAGGGAAGTGCAGGGACACACCTTGACAAGAATAGGGCTGTTCTTAGAGCTCTGAGTGCACTGACAGGCTGTATTTGCTCTGGTCAGCCTTTTGGTACATTCAGCACCCTTGCAACATGTGTGATTACTTCCCAAATTCACCTCAGGACATGTCCACACAAGCATTACTGAAGCTGAAACAGCTATGCCTGAGCTAGCTTTGAACTGGCTAGCCTGGGAACTGCTGATCATAGAATCATAGAATCACCAGGTTGGAAGATACCCATCGGATCATCGAGTCCAGCCATTCCTATCAAACACTAAACCATGCCCCTCAGCACCTTGTCCACCCGTGCCTTAAACACCTCCAGGGAAGGTGAATCAACCACCTCCCTGGGCAGCCTCTGCCAGTGCCCAGTGACCCTTTCCGTGAAAATCTTCCTCCTAATCTCTAGCCTAAATCTCCCTTAGCAGAGCTTGAGACCATTTCCTCTTGTCCTGTCCCCTGTCACTTGGGAGAAGAGGCCAGCTACCTCCTCTCTACAACCTCCCATCAGGTAGTTGTAGAGAGTAATGAGGTCTCCTCTCAGCCTCCTCTTCTCCAGGCTAAACAACCCCAACTCTCTCAGCTGTTCCTTATAGGGCCTGTTCTCCAGCCCCTTCACCAGCTTTGTTACTCTTCTCTGGACTCTCTCCAGAGCCTCAACATTCTTCTTGTGCTGAGGGGACCACAACTGAACACAGGATTCAAGGAGCAGCCTCACCAGTGCAGAGTACAGAGAGAGAATCACCTTCCTGGACCTACTGGTCACACCATTTCTGATACAAGCCAGGATGCCATTGGCCTTCTTGGCCACCTGGGCACACTGCTGGCTCATGTTCAGTCAGCTGTCAACCAATACCCCCAGGTCCCTCTCCTCCAGGCAGCTTTCTAGACAGACTTCTCCCAGTCTGTAGCTCTGCATAGGGTTGTTGTGCCCCAAGTGGAGGACCTGGCATTTGGCTGTGTTAAACCTCATGCCATTGGTCTCAGCCCAGCGGTCCAACCTGTTTAGGTCCCTTTGCAGAGCCTCCCTACCCTCCAGCAGATCAACACTTCCACACAGCTTAGTGTCATCTGCAAACTTGCTAAGGGAGCACTGGATGCCTTCATGCAGGATATTGATGAAGACGTTGAACAGGGCTGGACCCAGCACTGAGCCCTGGGGAACCCCACTTGTCACTGGCCTCCAGCTGGAATTAACACCATTTACCACCACTCTCTTGGCCCAGCCATCCAGCCAGTTTTGTACCCAGGAGAGTGTGTGCCTGTCCAGGCCAGAGGCTGACAGTTTCCGTAGCAGAATGCTGTGAGAAATCGTGTCAAAGGCTTTACTGAAGTCCAGGAAGACCACATCCACAGCCTTTCCCTCATCCAGCAACCGAGTCATTTTTTTCATAGAAGGCGATCACGTTAGTTTGGCAGGACCTGCCTTTTGTGAACCTATGTTGACTGGGCCTGATCACCCCGTTCTCTTGCATGTGCTTCATGATAGCACTTAAGATCACCTGTTCCATGACTTTCCCTGGCACTGAGGTCAGACTGACAGGCCTGTAGTTCCCTGGATCCTCCCTGCAACCCTTCTTGTAAATGGGCACTACATCAGCCTGCCTCCAGTCCAGTGGAACCTCCCCAGTCTTCCAGGACTGCTGGAAGATCATGGAAAGGGGTTTGGCCAATACATCCGCCACCTCCTTCAATACCCTAGGGCACAGGGTATTGGCACAGTATCAGCACAGGTTAGCTGCCTAAAATGCTAGATGTGCTTTCTGGTTTGCTGTGGTAGAAGATTCTGATCTAGCTAGTTTAAAGTGAAAGCATGTATGCTATCATGTCCTGCAGCAACAGTTCCTCAGGGAGCAGCTCAGGAAACCTACAGCCCAATAGCTGTGCAGTCTTGTCAGGTGTTCAACAAAGCAGCATTTCTGCACTCAAGATTCTCTTCACATGTAGCCTTTCCCTTCATATCTCCTGCTGCTACCTGCTTGCTTGCTTGTATCTTCTCTACTACCATCCAACCAGCACATTTTGTGTCCTCTGTATTCCCTGTGTTGTCCCACAGAACCAAAGAGAGAAAGAAGCTAAAGCTATACACCAGGTTACAGGGGAAGCAAGCAGAACAAAGCAACAGTGAAGGCTAAGATAGCCCACAAGACAGCATACTGATGCAGAGCACAAGCTTCCTCCTTGTTCTGGGCAAAGCAAAGTGAGATTCTGAGCTAGAACTCAGACAACAGCAGGGTGGCTTACACAAGGTCAGTGTTACTAGCTTGAGAAAAGGAGAAGAGCAGGATGAAAGCCTGAAAAATAATCCCTAACTGTAGAAATTAATAGCTTAAGCAACAACACCATTTCTGCAGCTGTGTTCCGCAGTTCTTTGTATGTGGAACAAACCACTTGGCATTAACAACTCTATTTTATTGTCCATTACATTTCAGGTGTCAGTGGAAAATACTGTTCATTATTATCTACATTTCATTCTTTCCATGAATAATATGAAGAAAAAAATAGTTCATCAGGGATATACAGCATTAGTTATTACACAGAAGACCCACAATAGAGAAAAAGTGTCGTGTTTGTTGATTTTTTTTTTTTCTTGTGTGTATAATCTCAGTAAAAGGCTTTATCTCTCTTTCCAGTACTATCAATCACCTGGAAGTAGTGAACAAACCAAGAATCTCAGTTCTACTTCTCAGGTATATACTTAATACATGATGATTTTCTGTCGGCTTCCTCCAGGCTCTGACAGTCTTATACGATCCTGTTTTGATTCCCAGAAGACAGGATTCTCTGAGTGCCAAAGATGCCTCAAACCAAGGCCTTAGCAGTACAAATAGCTCCTTTTTAATCACAACTCCCCAGAATTCTGGAAGCCTCCTCCACTAGTGATGCTTTAAGTTTCAAGCTCATCCGATCTTTTTTCTAAGTAATCTCAAACAGAGGAACTAGACGTGAGGAGCTCTAGTAATTTTACTGTACAGTCTTTTAGCTGCAGCAGCCTGTCATCTACATGGTGATAGAAATGTCTGCTGAAGTAAGTTGGAAAGGCAAATACTTCATTACTAGTCCTCACAACCAACCTGAAAGTATATCTTCCCATTCTTTTTTTGAAGCGTTTAGAAACTGAACTTGAAACAGATAAAGGATAGTTTCTGGTATTATCAGCCCATCTCAGATAGGCAGAAGATGGCAAAAGTAACAGGAGTATTTTAAAGTAGATATGAAAACATATAAAAAACCCCAAAGTGGTACTGTTCCAGGCAATGATGTTACAGTATATAATTTCCCTTTTATTTAACACAGGTAGCAGTTAATGGGTGGACACAACTTTAGTGTGAAGAAACTGGGACTGCTCTCCCCTCTCACTGTATGTATGTGTCCTGAAAAGGAAGGCAGGAAAGAGTTGGAACTGATACCTTGAGTTGCCATTTGGGACCCATGGTTTACATAGCAGCCCCAGAGACAGCTTTTAGCCACTGCTGGCAATGCCCCTTTCATAGCAGCGCAGCTGTTTATACTCTCAACACACATTACAGGCTGATGGAAAGAAGCCATGTGCTTGAGCTGGGTGAGTATGTGGTATCTGCTTTATGACAAAAGTGCTGGAGACAAGTAGCGGAAACAAAGGTCAAGTCCTCCCTGCACCCAAGTAAAACCACTCCCATAGAAACTCTAATACAGGGGAACAGCATTTCCTTGTCCCTTTGATATCTTCAAACAAGCAGACAGTGCATACTGCCTTTCTATTTTTTTTAAAGTTACTACCACTGTCACTGAGCCATGCACCAGAATGCAGGTTAGTTTTGACAAGCCTAAAGAGAAATAGCTTAATTGCCAACTGACCTGCAAAATCCAACAAGGTACAGCTCTACTGCACCTTAGGCAATCAGGAATCTTCTTTGTGGATTGCTCTTAGCAGCCTCTGGTATGCTAAACATAGCTCTAACCAATCACCTTTTTAAGCATGCTCAACTAAAAATTCTTGAGTGAACACAAAATTCCCTATAAACAACGAAACAACAGTTGAATATCTGGTACCACATGCAAACCTTTAGCAAGGATCATAATTAAATAGCATTGGTTTGTATTTAGGTCTCACTTCATGTTTTGGTTTGAGAAAGATGTTCCTTCAAATGCAATGTCAACCAGTGTACTTGTTAACAAGTGGCAATCAGATCCTGGGTCTCCGTAAATATGTCTAATTAGATTTCTGGGATACTTACAGGTAGGGTAAGTAGATCAGTGTGAGTTTAACACTGTGGCCTTGGAGTGAAAGTATTTAAAGCTTGTCATGTGGCAATTTCCCTTTCCCCACCAGCTGCCAGTTTAGCTGCCTCATGTTCCCTGTTAACCACACTCTCTCCTGTAAAGGGCAGTACCTTGTGCTGCAAAGAGGGAGAAAACAGGTTGTGATTGTTTACTTGCTTGCAAGGAGTTATTTAAACCAACAGAGAACAATCTCACTTGTTGATGGCTGTTCACTTCCTAAGGGGAAAGAGCTAATAAGGAAGAGACATAAATAATTACTAACTAATAAATGTGGTCTACTCTTTCCTAGTCTAAAAGAAGAGAGTTGCTGCTTTCAGTCCTCTTTGAGTCTTTTTGTGATTCCTGGGGATGTCAAGCCGTAGTCTGAGCTATTACTTCAGCAAATACTGTTTTCTTTTTCTACTATATATCTGCTAAAAATAGATCAGTATTTCCTCTCAAAACATCTGGCCTTCTTTCCCTTCAAATTTTTACTTTTCAGAAAACAGAAACTTACCCCTACTCACCTATTTGCAGGCTATTCTGCACTCTCTCTTCAAAAAGAAAAAAGAAAATAAAAAAAAGGTTTACTTATCAGATGAATGAGAATTTCTCATTTGGTTTTGGATTCTCAATGCAGCTCACATCCTCAGAAGACTGAGGGACCAGGCTTCCCAAGAGATACTTGCTAACACACACTAAATTTTAGTATTTCTTGATTTCTTCTAAACTCCTTAAGCTTCATGCATACAAAAAAAAACCCCAAAAATACAACAACAACAACAACAAAACCACAAAACCCAAACAACCAACATCTTTAAACCTGTTTCATGTGTTAACAAATTTAAATAAGCAGTACTGGTGCACTGGACAGTTGATCAAACAAGGTTAAAGGTTAAATCATGTGTGCCTCTGTGTCCCAGTCTTCCTAAGCATTTTGGAGAGTAGCTAGTGCAACTGTAAACATGTTTCTGTTGCTATTGTAGCCAGGGACATATTCTGTTTAACAGATTAAGTGGCCATGAGCATGCTCTACTGAAGTCTACAAACACTTGGAACCACTAGGTTAACAACAACTTCAAGAGCCAAAAGAAGTCAAACACTTTATCAAGGGTGACCTCTTTCAAGGTCGTGCTATAACAATCTCATTTTCCATGGACGACAAGCCTAATGAAAGCTCTTAAAGGAGAAGTATTAATCATTCCTCCTCCTATTTACATCCAATAATACCATTTCTAGCAAAGGATCTCTGCATGTGATTTTTTTTTGTGTTTATCTACTGCAGATAAGTGTACTTGAAGTGTTGATATATGAGACGCTTGTGGAATGTTGTTTCTTGAACAACAAAAAAAGGGATGGATGAGGAGGGGACAAACTTATTAACTGGTAGAGAGATGTACTCCTTGACAACCAAATACAAAATAGTAGCTTTGTGGCCTTTTTGTCTTGCCAAACTGAATTGACTCTGGAAAGTCTTGTTTCGAGAATAAAATATTTCTAGAAAACTATAAGCCCCATAGCCAAAGAAAAGTCAACAAAAATTATTACAGAAAAAGCTATTGAAACCTATGACCTATAGAATTTAGATGTCTTGACCATGGACCACTGATGTTTTTAATGCAATTAGACATGTCTTTGCCCTGCTGTATTCCTTCTTCAAAACTGAGCTCCTGTGGCCAACATCACTATTTCAAAGCCGTTCAGCTAGATATTCACAAATGACCTTCATAAGTCTCCAGTTCAAATTATATTCCAAAATTGTTTTTTTAATTTCTTATGTTTTGTGGTTTTTTGCGGGTTTTTTTATCATATCTACTGTTTTCTCCCATAAGATGTGAAGCCAAGATGTTCTGTTCTACTAACATACACTAGGACAGAAGAAATGCAGTTACTTCAGGTGGCATTAAATTACAAGAAAAAGAGATTGGATTGAGACCAATATGCCCAATAAATCTGTTTGCAATAACATTCATAGGGGCTTCAGCCTTTTCCTTGATGACAGACTACAAAGTTGTCCAGTGGAGATCAATAGTTTTAAGGCAGTCTGTTGTTAAATAGAATAAATGAGCTTAGCCAGCAGAAAGTTCTCTCAAGGCTCCAGAGGCATGAACTGCTTTTTAAGTGGTTATTTTGTGGCAGGAAAATTAAGGAGAGCATTTCCATTTTTTCATGTTATAAAAGTCCAAGATATTCTCATTCCCAAGTGCATGAAACATTTCACTTTCTTCTAAATGGGACTATTCCGTCTTATGTTGAATAGTCATGTGCTTCTAGAGGATGTCCCTGGTAGATTCAATAAATAAAACCTCATTGTTGGTGCTTAAATATTTTTATTATCCAAAGGAGTTTCTGACTAAATCAGCGAGAAGGTTGCCCATGTGCCTTTGAAGTCAGTTTTGATGTCCCTCAGTTCTCTTATAGATGTCTTTCTGGACTCTTGAGGCTTGATGTTTTGTTGAAAGGTCTTGCACTTACACATATGTGATCACAAAAAAATTAGAATTGGTTGGAAATTTTGGTAAAGGAACAATTTTTCTGCTGAAAATACGGATATGTTAAAATTAGAAAGTAGTCTGGGAACATGTCAGTTTCAGCAGAACTGGACAAGGAGATCAGACACGTTTTGATGGAAGCTTGCCTAGCTTGGACTACACTAACAGGCAGCCTGCCTGGCAGCAAGTTTGAGCATATCTGACTTTGTTTTGCTTCAGAATAAAGCATTTTCAGAGTTTTGAACCCCCAACCAAATGAAACTTTGATCTATTACATGGGTATACTGAGGATATCTGTTTTCAGTTTTTATTTCAGCTCCTTTTAGGCTGCATCCAGAAATGCCTGATAGCCCCATTGCATGTAACATGAAGTTTTCCAGCTGGCTCCAATCAGAAGTAATTAGTTAATATTCCTACAACACCAGAATTTTAAAAGTAATTTACTGCTATTCTGTATTTTCTTGAGTCCATTCACTCCCATATGTATATATTACTACAAACCAGTTTGAATCAATAGTTAATTCCAATGTTGTTCAAATCTTAGCACAAGCCACACATCATACAAAAAGATCTCCCACTTCAAACAAACTTTCTGAATCAAATGCCAAGGATAGGTTATTTTTTTTTAAAACATCCCCAGCTTCTACTAGTAATGAACACTTCACATTTCTAAAGCATTTAAGAGACTAATGTATTTGCTGCTCTTTAAAGAAGACTAAGATTTCGGTTTCTCATTTTCTCTGAGTTTAGCTGGTAGTGGTCTAGAACTGACAAATTACATTCATGCATCCTTTACAATCACTAGAAAAAACACTGGTCTTTCAGAAACCCTTTTTCTCAGTGCCCTGCCATTAGTAGGATTTAAGCTCCCCAATTCAATCAAGTGCCTGTATCTTCCACTAAGGTCTGTACTTCTGTGTTTGCAGTTTGTGTTCTTATGTCCATATGTCTTCTTACCAAAATGTCTAGTTGTCCTCGCCTCACCTGGACACAGGACAGAAGCTTCCAGTTTGATTCTGTATCACTAGGACTTTCTAGAAGAGACTTAATCAGTTCTTTGAACATGATGAAAACAGTTCATCATCATCGTGACTTCACAATCAGTGTTCACGATTCTGATACATTTATCATCAACCTTGACCATGAGACAAAAAAAATCTGTAGGTTTTGGTATGCCATCTATGACACATCTCCACAGGGACAGGAAATTACTACCACTATTTCCAAAGTAACACCAACCTCTTTGTAGTGCTCACATAAAATAACATTTCTTAGGTTCAGTACCCAAAAATGAAAATAATAAATGCAAATAATGATGCTGTGACTATACATCGAGAATAAGTAAATGCCAGCTTGATTATCATGAAGATATCTGAAACACTTCTTCTTTAATTTGATACCATGTGGGTCCAAAAATTAATGAGTAATTGTAATGTTAACATGAAGAAATATATTTTTATTTTGCCGATTTCTGTAAGAATGATGTTTTTCCACAAAAGCATAACCAAATTCCATCCATAACACCATATCAATGCCACATACAGTATTTGTTTTTGTTATAGAAACAAATTGTTTCACTATAGAAACAACATTAGCCTGTGGGGATATTAATGCATATTCATTACACAGACTATTACAAAACAGAGCTTCTAGAATAATTTGGACTGAATTTCTTACATAAATGATGGAAAGAAGTCATCAATAATTTCAAAAACTGAAAATAAAACTTATGTAGCATGTGGCTTTTTGCCCTGTGGTTAGGTTATTCTGTGCCTAAAGCGAAATACACTTGGATCAAAGCTCTTCCTTAGGAACTTTCATAACATCTCTCTCCTGAGAAGACTCTTTGGTGGCAAAAAATCTAACTGAGCTCCAAGTGAAGTGTTTTAATCTTTATGGTTACTAATTTCTCTCCTCTGCCCAAATGTTTACTTTAGGAAAACATGAAGACACTTAGTATCTCCAACGCATCTCATTCTTGTTAATATTAGCTGAAACTTGCCAACTGGCTCAAGAGTTTTTGGTAAGGCACTCTCAGAGAGACTCATTCAGTGTGGTTGCATAAAACTCATTTCCTTAGGAAAAGAGTCTAAAAAAATTATAACTGTCCCCATGCATTTTTAGAACATCTCAATCTTGGAACTTTACTAAGTCTTAAAGACAATTCTATTTAATATTAGTGCACCTCCATTAGAAACTTAGCGGTTCCACCATACAATCCAGTTGAACATGGAACCCTAAGCAATAAGAAGAACTTTTCATTTTAACAAAATTAATAGTTGATAAGTTTCTCCCCTGTAATACTGCTCATCTTTTGGTACCTGAAGTTTATCATCATACTCAAGACATCGGCTTTGTATGTCTCTGGTTTTAGTATATGTTGTAGATGAAGAGTAGCTACTGCAGTTCTAAAATTGGAAAAATTGTCAGTTCAATTTCTGTATAAAATATCCAAATAAATAACTGTTATGCTGGCAAGAAATAGCCTGAACCCAGTAGTAGTAGTAATAATAATAATAGTAATTATAATAAGTCCTAACTTACCCTTATGAAAGCACATCATGTCCGGACCTAAGCTGTGACATCAAGGTCAAAACCAGGATCTCTAAATCAGTCATATACTCGTAAGTACTCTGAATTTACATCATTGGAAAAAAGCAAAATATCTGCTTGCATTCTAGAGATAATTGTGGGAAGGACAGAAATGGGAATATGATGGTCCTTTAGAGATAAACAGTTATAAATTATGGATAACAATTATAAATTTACGGATAAAAAGATAAGCAGGAGAAGACTATGCTAACTTAATTGCTATATATATTTAGTTTCATAGAGAAATGCTACACTCAAAGAACTGGAAGATATGCAGCACATCACCCACAATCATGAAAAGAAAACACTTACATTTTTGCCTTTTAATGTTCTCTGCATCAGTAGCAGTTGTTTAAAAAAAAAAAAAAAAAAAAAAAAAAAACAGAAAACACCCCAATCTATCAGCTAGCAGTGGCTAATACCTTCTTCAAATGCATTAACAGAACACTATAGTATGTTTTACATGAAGATGAGGGAATTGAAAAGATTAAGCAAAGTTTAAGGATAAACAACAATAAGAGAAAATTGCTATTTTTAATTTGTTCCTATGGTCTGAACTCTCTTTTTTTCATTATTCATGGTGACACAGCCTTCAATAGATAGAATCTTTTCTAAAGGAAAGTACCTTTAGCTGGCCAGCCACCATTTTAAAAATATGTTCTTGATCTTCTGTACTTTCATCCTAAAGTTATAAGTTAGCAACATTACTGATATTGTTCATAATTTTGCAAGAAGTATGTACTTTTAAGTTACCCAACAGTGATCCCTTAGATGAGTTCTTTTTAACAAGCTACCAGGATCAAATTCGTGTCTCTATGAAGAAGAGGTGTAAAAAGCACACTTGGGGCATGTTTTTGCGTGTAACCAAATCAACACCGCAGTTCTCCAGTGGCAGAAAAAGAGAACTCTCCCTTATCCCATCCCAGTTTTGGCCAACGGGTTAGTGCTGGTTCCAGTATTATCAAATCATTTGCTGACATGCTTTAGCTCCCTAAGGTATCAAAAGCTACTCACTTTCTTGCTGAGCTAGATTTCTGCCATTACAGCAAGTTGACTTAGCTCAGGAGGGCTACAGTGAGGGCTATAAGCAGCTCACATTATGCAGGAGAAACGCGTAGGTAGGAGAGAAGGGAGGGTAAGAGAGGGAACGTTATCCTTTTGGTATTGGTAAACTATCACACCAGTGCTTGTGAAACCATACTCTAGGGAGAACATTCTCCTTATCTTTCCCATACATTAAGAGACAGGCAGCATCCTCTAGAAAGGATTCAGAGCAATAGCTGTTATTTTCTTTGAGTCACCGTTTGGAGGAGTTGTTTCCCCATAAATCATAAGGTAGCCTGGAGAGCAGATTTTGTTGCTAGGAAACCTGCATTTGTGGAATGTTTTGCAGTCAAACCAGGTGGTCAGCAGATTTTGCCAAATGATTTGCAGTGCTACTTTGCAATTATTTTATACAATTGTATATGACATTTAACAGGAGATTATGATCCACTAGGAGCACTAAGCGAACAGTACTTCAAGATCCTGAATGTGTACTACTAACTTAACAGAAGACCATCTACTTTTTCGTGTTGGGCTAGGTTTCTGCTGGCTTCATAAATTGAATTGGCTCAGTGATCCAAGGATATCCCGGGAATAGGGCAGATAAGGGTAGTATAACTAGAAATGGTCTTTTGGAAATGGGCTGTTAGACCAGCAGATCCCATCTCATGGGAAGTTATGGGATATAAAGACCAGTCAAACTTTTAAATATAAACAAGGTCTAATACTCATTTAACAAGTGGCCAAGCAAACATGAAATAACCTGGAACAGCTGCAAGTTCTCACTTAAATTTTCACAGTGTTGCACGACAAGAAAGTGGCAGGCCTGAGAACACAATCTAAGAATCCCTCTCATCGGCCTCCCCATAGAGGAGAGACTTGCCCCCTTTTCAAACCAGCCTGTGGTTTCTCTACTGACTGCCAGCAAGCCTTCCAGCTGTGCTAACTCCAGCAGTGATGCTGACATCTGTTCACTAAGGACTGGACAGAGACCAATAGCTCCTTTTCTATCTCCCCATAGTCATTACTACTTCTTCACTCTTGGCTTGGATGAGATTCAAACTAGTTGCCTATGGGTGAAAGGTTCCTTCTGTCATGAATTCCATGCTCTCTCTTTCCCCTGGCTTTCAGCTGTCATCTCCCATCCCTTCTTCCTCCCAGTGTCTGGCTCTGAGCTTTCTGACCATTTTCAGCTGTCCTGCAGCTCCAGCTCCTTGTACCTATCCAGCCTTCTGGTCTCCAAAAGCTGATGGTCCTTGTTTCTTTGTCCTTCCTGCTTAAGTTTGCTTCTCCATGTTCTTGAACTAGCTCACTCTTACACTGCTTTTCTTCTAGTTTCAGCATCACTGGCACAAGTCTCAGTTACTATAATATAATCAAGTCTCTTTTTCTCAAGCTCTCTTCTGTCCCCATTTTACCAGATTCAGTGCAGCCATTTGTTCTGCTTCCTCACTTCTAGTCCAAGTGTTACCCACACAGGTTCCCTCTCAGGTTCTAGCTTTTAACTTAAAAAATCAGCACCCAGCCAACAGCAGCTTAAAAGAGTAAAACTAGAAGTTGATGGATGCTCCAGAGAAATGTAAAAGAGAACAAGGAAGTTGGATTGCAGTGAGTAAAAACAACAGGGTGTATCTGAGGGGAAAGGTACTATGGATCCACCTTTTTTTGCTGAGACATACAGCAAGTTATCTTCAGTGCAAATCCAGTTGTGTTTTGTTCTTTTTTTCCTGGACCTGAGCCAATGCAGCTTTGAAGCACAGCTCCACTGTGATGACGACACAGCCTTACGCTGACACATGGTGGCCTCTATCACTCACACTCAGAACAAATTAAGGTATGATATCAAGCAGTTACCTGTTCACCACAAACATGAGCGAAACCTGACAGTTCTACTATTGTCAGTCACTACTTCTGTGTGTAAGTACACATGGGTGCACACATAGCAATCCTTTTCTTTCAATAGGTTTGAGTTGCAGCTTCTTAATTTTGGTTCTGTGCCTTTACAAACACAGCAGAAGACACAGTGCATCTCCACCCTTTGGCTATGTCCATGGTGGCCTGCAAAGGCTTGGCAGTGTAAAATTCCCCAGCATAAGTACATTCTAGCACTCTGAGTACATAGTTTGGATTCTGGTTTTGGTTTATGAATGTTGCTGCTTAGTGTCTAAACGGGGACAATAATCTTATTACCAGGAAAACTGTCTGGCTTCACTTGTCCCCACTCAGTTCACACATACGTGAACACAATATTTTAATCAAATTCTAGAGTACAAATGAGCCATTCCAGTTGCAATTATATATGTGTTTCAGAAAATTAAACCCATTACATGAATAAGGCTCCATTTACAATTGCATGATTTAAATGTGTGAATTTGCAAGTTATTTCATTAAAATACATAACTCATCATCAATACATATTTTGCTACTCATTAAAAAAAAAAGATATTAAGGTATAATCTGCTTATTTTGACATGTAGGTGTGATTTAAATGAGTGCACAGCTGAGTTGAGAAATCAAATTAAAACCAGGCATGCATTTCTTTTCCTGGACTGAGGACCACATGGTAAACAGCAAGACTCACATTCATACACATTCATATTCAATACCCTGAAGCTCTTAAATAGCTGCAAAAACTGGTTGGTTAAGATAAGTGCACCCCTATTGCATGTCACAGCTGTTTCTCCAGCCCTTATCTTTTTCTAGCTTGTCAGTGGAATTCTCTACCTTGTTCTCAGGGGTTTCAGGAATTAAGTATTTCACAGTACTTCCAGTGTAGCTACAAAGTACTTAAGTGAGAAGGTTTTCAGGACTGGGAGAGGGACCTCTAAAGCAAATCCACTGTCTTCAAACATTTTGGTTTGAAACCATGATTTTTGCCTATTTTTACTAAAATAACATAAATTCCAAATTTAATGAGGCAAAAATAATTCCATTTAACATATGTTATGAAATCCTTTAAGAAGCATGAGTTTAGCCCCTTGAAAGCAACTTGAAGTATCAGACATACAACAAATGTTACATAAAATTGAGATTATTTTGGTAATTTCAGAATGCAACAGAAAGGTTACCTCCTGGAGAACTTGCTGTTCCCTCACTTTGCCTATTTCCTGGAAAGTTAGGTTCTTTCTAGCAGAATTGCCTCCAGATCAGAACAGATTCCAGTCCCTCTTGGATAGAAGCTTCCCACAACTTTGAGAATGATGTGGTCTTTGTGGCATGTGAAGGATGATGATAATGAAGGGACACTGAACATCCAGCTCCCCCAGGCTACACAAACTCCATCTACATGCTTGGAAGACTGGATTTGTAATGAAAATACTCACCATCATCAGATAACTCTACATAAATCACCCCAAAGCCACAGATATAATATGGGAAAGGGGATTTTTAAAATAAATTATAGGCTGTTCATATATAAAATTGATGATGATATATGATGATATATGATGTTCATATATAAAATTGATTTAGATTAGCACTACATAACTTTAACAATGTTTAACTTTAATAATACTCAATGTTGTATATAATGTTCTCAAACAAAATTCTGATATAAGTGAACACACCATATAGTTACTGGGATAATTACTAGGACAAAGATACTTAAGACAAAATGCTTTCCTAAACTATGTTTAAAAGGATTACTTTCAAGCAATCTTTATGAAAAAGCTTTTAAAAGAGGTCAATTTACATAGTCTTTCATTTAAGTCAGCAATCCTTGCACTATTAAAAAAAAAAAGAAGAGTTTTTTTTTAAAAAAAAAGAAGAGTTTTTTGTTAGCAATACAAATAATTTCTTCAATTTTCTGGTACGGGAGGGGGGATGATGGTGGTAGTGTATAGACTTGCATTTCTTTATTTTATTTTAATGCCTACTGCAGAAGTACATATTAAAGATCAACCTTAGTCCTAGATAAAAGCAATGCAGGTGAAACAAATGCATTTTAGCAAGATTAGTAAGCCCTAACCTCAAATAGGCTTCAATCATGAGTCTTCACATATTTAAATCTACATCTGTTTAAGACCTAGGAATTACTGTACTCTATAAGCACAGTCCTTGAAAGACGTTCTACCCTTTTCCTTTGAAAAGCTAAATCATGTATCAAAAATAATCAAAAAATCCTTTTAAAAAAATCCATATATGATTTCAAGGCATGAAAGGAAGCAAATATTATTCAGACTATCTATTTTATGCCAAATAGAAGCATTATTATAATTACCAAGTCTTTCTCTGAGCAGTTCCTGAATGCCATAACTGATATTTTTTTTCCAAAATGCAGTCAAGCCATAGAAAAGCATATATGAAGCAAATAGTTTCAACACTCTACATTGAAGTACACCTGCCAATTTTACAATAAATGAAGTACTTTTTGCTCAGTTTTCATTCAATATAGACAGTAAAACTTCCTCTTGCCTCAGTGAAAGCACAATTGTACCTTTTCTATAGCTAAGATGACAAATTATCATTTGAATTGACATTCACAATAGTAATTGAAGTCTTGCTAAATTTAACAATACCATAAGCAGCTCAAACCAGTAGTAGCTGTATTAATATACTAACCACTATTTTACAAGAGTAAATGGAAGCCTTAATTTCCTCCTTGCATGCACTCTATACATGGTATGATGAAAAATGTTGCTGAAGTTGCACTCCTGTGTTTATAAGTGTAAATTAATTCAAATTTGTAAGGACATGGTTAAATCTTTGTCCAACAAATTACTTGATCTGGCATTTCAAAATGAGTAAAACAGACTTATAAAAATGTGACTTGCCTCATCACAGCTAAACCTTCCACATCACATGCTAAAACCGGCAGTTTCTGAACAACGTAAATCAGCGAAGACAGCAATAAAAACTGCCATATAGGAGTTTCCTTCAGGAATATAAAATATACAATGTTCATCTTTTAATAAAGCTATCAGATAAAGAATACAAAGCTCTCCTTTGGAAATGTAATGGATATAGCAGCTGATCCTTTGAGAAACTGGGTTACCCATTGCTTTTAATGGGATTCAATTGTTCAGTCTGAAAGGAAGTACTACAATTTCTTGCTAAGTGGACAGTTTCAGATTGTTCTTACATTAAAGATTATGCAAAGATGTATGTACTTACACTGTGAAATGATAGATAAAACACTTCCATCCACTGGGCCTTTCCAGGAAGTTGTAAACATCTCCTTGTGTACTGGTTTTAGTTAAATAACGGCTATGGAAACACTTTGTCATACAGGTCCTACGGACTTCACTTGCTGTCAAGTCTGCAGCCTTTATGCCTTCCTCAGTGCTGTGAGGAATCCCCGATCCATGATTCTCCAGGGTTTCTGGATCCAGCGCCACAGAAGAATACTTCATATTGCTTAAACTCCCTCTGACTTTCAGCAATGCTGCAGATTTCCTGTTTCCATTTGGACTGCTAAGCTGGGAAGTGGAGCATTGAATCTCTTCACATGGGTGATGCATTGGGTGCCCAACAGCTTCACTGCTATCACAGAACATTCTGTAACAATGCACAGGTATTGCTAACCCAGATCAGTATTTCAAATTATAAAGAAGGAATTGCATGTTTTCCCTGACTTGCCCTGGGTGTTCTCCAGCAGCTGATGACTTTCTGCTGCTATCAAGGACCTTCTCTGTGATAAAAGCATGAGCTGTCAGCCTGTCACTTGCTGTCACTCACAGTCTCTGAAATTAAATCAGAAAAACATATTAGACAATGACACATGCTAGATAACAGATGTAACAGGAGGCTGTCTAAAAGAAAGAGGTTAAGACTTCTGGAAGAAGATAAAATGTTAAGATTTAAAGTTACATTTGTTATAAAGGATGCTTAAAACTGTTAAAATAGTGCAACACCTATACAGCACCAGAATTGTCTTGAGAGCTGATGCTATGATATTATTTTAAGCTGAGCAGCTCCTGAAATGTCCCAATTAGACACGGGGCTGTGAAAATTTCATGGAATTCATAAACTTTCTATTGTCTGAAACACACCTGACTGAGGTTTTGAATTTCAATGCATAGATGCCAAGTGTCAATAACAGAAAGACTTTTTAGACCTGAATTCATTATTTCAGTCACCCCACAGGACCTCATTTTGCAGTCCATGGTACTCAGGAACATTTTTTTTCAAGTGTACAAAGAAGGATGTCATTGATGGTAACTCTTACTGAGAGGCTAATATTGTTGCAAGGGAAAAGATCAAAGAACTCACTCTTGATTTTCTTCAAGTCATTTAATGTTTGCTTCTAGCTCTGCTAGTCTCAAGCTAATACCTAGAGAAAGCAGAACAGAAAATAAGGATCTTGTAGATCAATATATATTTCATGGGGAAGACTTGAATTTCTCTTACTACATAGATACAAGCAGCAATACCAAACATTCTGTGAGACTGAGAGCAGCTGTCTTTCTGAAATGTCTTTTTCAACTGGCTCATTTCTTACACTGTCATGAGAAGCTTGCTCATTTAAAATGTTTGGCTGAAATGAAAATATAAAAATATTATTAAAATGAGACTATTAAGTGTCATAAAAGGTACCTTTAACTTTAAAGTACTACTGATGTTAATGTCAAAACTATGTCTCTAATGTCATGTTTTAATATACTATGTTATCCACAATATAATGCTCATATGCCTAAGAGTTACAGCTGACTGCTCCTCTGTCAGAAGAGACTCACACAGCCATTTTTTTTGCTCTCGCTTAAAGATCCTCTTGTGTAGTAGATGAGCTACCATTGTAGTTCATCTGAACAAAGCTCTATAAGATACTCCACAAAATATTTACATGGAGTGATGGACTTTTTCCAATGTACTTATTTCTTAACACTGGTCATAGTAAGGTGGATCAATGCATTTTGCATTAGTTATAGAGCAGGTAGAGAAATATTTCCTTTCTCTTATCATTTGTCTTACCAACAAAAAAAATGCAGGGACCAATCATGAAAGTTAAAACACAAAGCCCTTCATCCAAGTGAATCTGCAATAAGAACATGAGAAACACTTAACAGAACTACACTCCCTCTGTATTATTCATATTAGAGTTATTATATATGTTAGGCTACTTAGGCAAGTGCTTATAAGAAATGCTGGCTACAGAGCAGTTGCAACCTGAAACACTTGCATTAACCTGCTTAATCAAAACAAGTGATCCACACAGACAAGACAGACATAAACTACAGAAACACCTGAAACCAGCTGTCCTACCTTCTCTTATTGCATATACTTCTATTCCTCCTCTTTGCTGCTACCTCAGCTCCACACAGCAGACTCCCTAGATAGGTGCGGGGAGAAGGAGAGGAGCTGCTGCCTGACTGACTCTGCCCTGAACTTATCAAGCACCACCCTGAGTGAAGCAGGGTCCCTCCCTTTTATCTACCTTATATGGCTACAGCTGGGAAAGGCAGAGAAAGTTTTGACAGTTTCATAGAGCAGTTACTTCTGCTTCTTCCTGTTGTCAAAAGCAGCAATCACAAGCAACAGCTTAATTTTGCTGAAGATTGTCCTCCGTTCCCTCAAAGCCCTTTTCTTATCAGCATACACTTAATTGCAATGGGTTAAAAGTGAGATTTTTCTTACTGCGCATCTTTTAAGAAACTAAATTAGGGGTTGCTTGTAGTTAGAAGGTTCTGCAACAGGCTTTCATATTGACTCAATCTAAACAGGCAGTTTCAGTTGTTTGGATATTGCCATCAAAGTTTTGGAAACAACAAAAGCAGCACTTCACTATGCTACATTAAGTAATGGAAAATAGGAGTTCTATGTCGTCGTTGCCTTTCTGAACTGCAGCTCATTTTTTTACTAATTTGGGAGGAAGAGAATCCCAAACATAAACATTCCAGCATCAAAGTCCTCATTTTATTGTTAAACTTTCTAGTCAGGAAGGAGAAATTGAGTACCACTGCTTCTCTCTTTTTCTCCCTTTTGTAACAGAAAACAGACCATTGTCCAAAACGTCAGCATTTTGAACATGAGTTGCTTACTGCTTTTCCACAATCTTGCAGCTGAGAATGAAACAGAAGTAACTGTGTCATGATTTGTTTTGGTAGTGGGGAAATGTTGCCACTGTATTTGTCATTCAACTTTTATCGTAAATTGTTCATGGGGCTAAGACCTTTCATTCTTTGGAATAATTATCCCAGAAAGTTACTTTCTCAATCAGTATCATCTCCACTTAAATGAATGCTCTTAGTTCTTTTCTTCTTCTGATTAATATAGCCAGATCTGTCTTGCATTTTTACCTCACTAAAAATCAACACCTTCAAAACATTGTCCTTGGATGCTATGTGACTTTCAGTTCACATTGTACACAGAACTGAATACAGTATTCCAAACAGTACTCTACATGAGCCATTGAGGAGGACTAATATCTGGCAGTGGCCATAGAAATCTTTCTCTACATTTTTATTCAGCCTTCTTCCTTGAGATGCTTTCTGTATCAATTAATACCTTCTCTGTTGTATTACCTTTTCCAAATTGTAATTTCCTAAATGTAAAATTTGCTTGTTCTCTCCTCTGACCTCTCCTGAATATAATTATTCAAGCTTAAAATAACTGAATGAAGTATATAGAGGGGAAAAGCATAAAAAAAATCAGCCATCATTATCTTGGATATTTTATGTTTTAAAATCCATTAGATTTGAGGGAAAAGTAGTACCTGGCTTTATTGCAAGCACAGAAATGCAACATAATAGTAGTCAGTCTGAAACCACTGCAGAAGTGGAACTCAGAACATCTGACACATGTTTGTTTAGGTAGGTAAGTTAAATAAATCTTGCAAAGAAAAGATAATGATTTACTGTTAAGATTTTATTAGATTGAACTGTGGAAGACATTACCTCATTCCTTCACCTCCTCCTCCTGCACCCCGAAATGTATTATACCATACCTTCGGGTCAAAGTCTAGAAAGGCAATTACTTGCTTAACTGATTTATGACTTATGAGAAATGGAAATGCATGGTTTCAGGAACATAACACTGCTGAAGTTTTAACTGGGAAAATTATATGCATTGCAACAGCATATACACAAAAGTGTGGCTTTTATGGCTGGGCTCATGTCTCATCTCATGTTTAATCTGGATATGTCTGACACAGCTCACATGCTCAGAGCATATCTATCCCATGCTGGCAGCACTGTAACTAGCACCAGGCACAGCAAGCATGATAATTTATAACCAAAAGGCCAAGATGGGGAGGCACTGGGAAATGTCTGGGTTTAAGATGCAGATTTGAATGCCTTCTTGAGGCATCAGAGATGCTTTTCAGATTACCCTAAACACAAGGAAAAAGACATTTTTCCATTGATATCACTATCACTGCCTCCTCCAGGGGTGGTATTTTGGGGTAAAAAGAAGTGTCAATCAATCATGCAAGCAACATAAATAATATGGCAAATAAATGCTAGAAAAGATTTTGAATGGTAAATAATAGCTGAGACTTGAGAAATATTCCCGCACTCCTCCATTCATTTCAAATTCCATTCTCAGGACCTTAGCTTTCTGCATACAGCACTCTTAAACATCCACTTTAGGTTTCTGAATTCCACTTCCAGAATTAGATGCTTAAAAGCTGGACACTGCTGAATGCTATGCACCATTCTGGTTTGGCTACAGAATCCTTTTTTAGCAGCTATTATGACGGAGTGCAAATTCACCACATTGCATGTCTTGAACTGGTGGTGCTTATGTTTCCTATAAGAAGCAAAATGCCAACTCTAGCTTTCTGCTTGAGGTCTCCAACCTGATGAGCCAACAGCCTTACAATTGAGTTCACAACAAAGCTTTTTGTGGGTAAATAGGGATCTTGGAACTGAATGTAGGTTTGAACCCCAGGTTCACATTAACACTTCTCCCTGCACTTTTAGTTTTTGAACTGTAGATTGAAAATGGAGTAATACTGTATCACAAATACTTTAGGTAGTTCAGTTGTCTGTAGGGCATTTTGCAATCTAATGTGCACCATGAATTTTTCTTTTTAAAGACCTGCTAAAGATAAATTAAGATTTTTACATCTTACATATTATGATATTGGAAGGATGACACATAGAATCCCAGCAGACTGTGACATTGGGCTTCCATTCACTCCCAAAAGCTTGTCAAGTATAAAAAAAGTTATAGCATTTTATGACATGTGGGAGGAGCTGAAATGCTAAATTGCTTTTTACACATTACCTCTATTCCATGACATTAGTTTTAATACAGATAGTCTACAAGGCTGACTGCTTGATCTAGAGTAGTATTGAATAATTCTATCAATCTCATTGACAAGATGGAATTGCTTTAAGAAATTAAGATGGATTTCCTCAGTTATGCAGATGTATTTCTCTCCATTCAAGCTGAAAATGAAATGTGTTCCTGAACAGAAAATGCAAGTTTTTCAAGGAATGCCTGAAATTAGTGTCTGCTGTGATGTGACAAATGTGTCATTCTCTTGTAAACTAAGGTAGATCTTATAGTTTAAAACATGGATGCTATGCTGACTTTAATCAAGCAAATTTTATCCACCTGATGCAAATACTAATTCTTTAATACACATGATCATTATAGCGGAAACTTCCAGATCAGTTCGTCTATCTCCACCAAATAACTCCTTTTCAGTTTTTGAAATTTCATCAGAATTGCAAGCATACTGACTGAAATTTTCTTTTGGAAGTCTTCATCTACTTCAGGTTCTGACAGTTTGGTTGAAAGGATTTTGACCACAAAGACAGGAAAACTAGCTAGTTCTTTTAAAATAAAAAACACTGGCAACAGGCATATAGCAATCCTGAACTGAAAGCAACTATATGATATTTCACCTTTGCTGACCGTTTCAGTCATCTTTTCTGTTACCCTCACCATCCACCATATGCAGGCAAACTCTGCTGCTTAATGCAATGAAAAGTGAAGAACTGCTGGCTGCAGTTGTAGGTACAACAAGGCTATTAAATGTTCCATGCTTAAGCACTGGGAAACATGGCAAAGACGGAGTCCAAAGGGAAGGGTGAGAAGGATATTAATGCAAAGTATCTACTGACAAAAAGAGTGCCTTCATTCGAAGGATGTGGTCTTCATTCTGGAAATAAGAGGAGTACTCTATATACACTGTATATACACTGCATATAGTATTTCCCTGCTGCAATTCCTATGGCTGTCCTCAGCTTACAGTAATGACAAGAGAGGGGAAGTGCAACAGCTTGTAGACTGAAAGTTCCATTTATTTCCTCCTGTCACCCACCCAGCATGGTGCACAGGATTCAGCACCCTGGAGAGTGCAAAGAGCTCACGCCCAGCAAGCCCCCACCTCCCTTCCCAGCCCCTGCCCACCCTGAAAATTACAGAAACCCACCAGCAGTTTATTAAGAGGCATACTTAATCATCTTAAACTCCCACAGAGCTGTACAAAGCATTCAAAGTGCAGAAGAGCTCCCAGCTCACACCTCCCACATGCAGGCAAGGTGCACATATGAAGTTTTCTTCAGTTAGTCCTGGTAAAGAAGGGAAATTCTGTTTTCAACATGGTTCTTCTTCAGATTGGGAAACTGAGCAAGCATTCAGATTAACACTTGTGAGGTCCCATCCTCATTTCTATTTACTCTTAAATCAGTTATTTACTTCATTAAAAGCTATGGGCTAGTGTGCCCTTGTACAAGGTAAGCACAAGAAATTCTGAATGGTGGTTCTTCAAGTTGGTGCTGTCTGGTTGTCACTCACAGCTATGTGTGGGATCATCACTTTGTCAGAGAAGTCAGGCAAAATATGGACATGAGCCATTCCAGTCAGGGGAAACCTCACCATCTCTTCAGGCACTATCAGACAGTCTGCCTCCTGCCCTGCAACAGCAGCCACAACAGGCAACTGCCTATTCCACTTACCTTTCAAACGAACTTAGTAACAATAAGTCCATGCAAAGGCCAGGTGGGGCATATATAATAACACTGTACGAAGCCTTACAAGGTGTGTGTCCAGTGAGAACAAATACAAACATTAAGCTTTTCACCAAGATGAAATCCAGGAACAAAATGACACCTGTCGCCCTTTGCACTAGTATTATGAATAACTTGTCTTCTAAGAGATTATTTCCTAAGCAGACTTGAAACCTTTAAAGGTCTCTACTTGTAAATGGCAGATAAATCCTCATATCATGAAGATACAAGAAGAGTGAATGCCTCCTAAGACTGTATATTTATCTCTTTACCTAGCCAAATTTATAACTGTTCTATGGTTGAGGATTAGGAGAGAAAAGCAACAGAAAGAATTTTACTTACAATTAGCTCTTTGCTCTTGTGCAATTTCCCTCTTATGTCACCAGTTAAGTAAAACATCTACTTCTAATTCAAAACTGCTCTTATTTCACAAAATACCTTAGGCATTAATTACCTTAAATACCTTAGATATCACCTGAGGACCAACATAATATCTTTAGGCAAGATTTCATATTCCTTATGATGTGTGGGCATAAACTATAGTTAGAAAAACTGCAGAAATGTTAGGTAAACTTAGACAGCTTAGCTTACTGAAATACGCACTGTCTGCTGGTAAAGGCCTTGAAGACCTTGGATGTTGATAAGATAGAAGCTGGAATGCAGAAAACAACTGCAGCTCAACCAGGATGAGATTGGGCCTGTGCACAGATTAAATTCAGGGGCAGTTCTTGAGGAAGATGAAGATGGCTTCAGCCCTAAGTCCCAGACCACAACATTGCACCTGTGCAAGTATAGAAGAGGCTTCTCAAATCTAATTATAAGTGGTGGGAAACATCATGAATATGTAATAGGTGCTTATGAATAGGCATGTCTTCACACTATAACTTGTTAGACTGTTTGGGGTGTGAGTTAAGAGGATTACCCCCTCACACCTGCCAGCGAATAAATGCATACCTGCTTTATAACCCTTAACGGAGTTATAGAGTTTGATTCCACAAAACAATTTGGCGAACCAGAAGGGACACCCTCTCTGTTCGGCTGCGGGACCGATGGGGAGTGGGACATTCTAGGCACCGTTGGACTATTTCTCCAGAGAATCTCCCATTCTCATCCAATCACTGCAACGAGAGAGACGGACCATCAGTGGGGGGACAAGTTATGTGACTTGGGGATATGGATACTTGGTAATTGGAAAGAGGTGATGAGTCTGTAAGTCGTGTATGGGACGTGCGATGATGAGGAGCTTGAGTGCTCGCCCCTGAGAATTGGAAGGAGGGGCAGAGTCTGTAAGTCATGTATGGGACACTTCACGCGGTGATGAGAAGCTAGAATGCCCGCCCGTGGGAACTGGTGGGCCCAAAGGGACGCATAGTGAGGAAGGCTGTGGGGAGGGATTTCCTATACCTTGCCAAGACCTTGTAAGGCGTCCAGATGTGTAGTAAGGTAGCTGTAGGGGGGGATTCCCTAAGCTTGCTAAGACCATGTAAGGCGTCCAAGGTTAGCAATACCTATCAAAAAAAAAAAAAACAACCCCAAAACAAAAGAAAAACAAAAAAAAAAGAAAAACAAAAAAAAACCCCAACAAAACAAAAACCCCAACATTTTATTCCAAGTGTGGTATGTGCCCGGTACCATGTGTGGTTTAGATATCCATGACATCGGAAATTGTGGATCCAATTTGACTGGTCGTAACTAACACTGTGTGAGTTGGGCTGGCCCTGAAATGAATGGCTGTGTGTTTGAGACGCAGCATCACTGCAAAGTGAATGAGGAGTTCTGATTGTCGTGTGTTGTTAATTTGCTCTGTGTTCTGTGAATTTTTAATGTATGATAGAGTGCTGGAGTTTGGCAAGAATTTAAAACTTTGGATACTGGTGGGGAGAGAAGCAGGTATGCTGGGGTGGGTTCAAGCAGCCGACCTGTGCCACCAAGGAGTTTCAAGTACTATGCAGGTAAAACTAGGCAGGACAGCTTGCTCACCCTGAAAATATCTAGCAAAAGGGAAAATAGAAAAAGATGGAAAAACCCAGCCTTGTGGTTGTGTGTGTGTATGGGTGCCCCCCTTCTGCTTCTTTGCTGAGTCTGCGGGAGTTAAACATATTCTCTCTGTAGGGAGATACTGGGTTATGAACTATTCTATTTACATAATAATGAGTAACCTGGCTATTATAGGGAGTCCTAAACAGGTTTTGTTAAGAGATGGGAGAAATTATCCTTTAAATTTTAAGAGTACCAGCTATTGATTTATCCAAAATTTGTTGGGTGATTATTTCTGCGGACAGTTTTATTGTGTATGATTGGGGAACAATACATTCAGGTTTGGTATATGTGTGTGTATAATTATGTTTATCAGTAATGTAAGAAAGGTTGAACTACTGCCTAATTGGCAAGAGCAAAACCTAATGTAATTTAACAGAAAGTATGATCAGTAGTGCAAAAGAAAGTTTGATTCCAGAAATCCAGGACCTTGAGGGGAAAGACTGGGAATGGGTTAAAGAACAGTGTAAAGAAAGGTTTTAGTGAAAACTGATAAAGAAGTAGGTTAAACTAAGGAAAAGGCAAACCAAAGAAACTAAAAATGGAAAACAAAAATAGCCCTCTGGGGTGTGTATTAACACATTGGAAGAATGTTGTTTGGAACTGGGAACACTGAAAACAAAAAGACCCTTATTAAATATTGTAATCAATGGTGGATGCTTTACAAATTTGATGATGGGGCAAAATGGCCACTTAATTAGGCAACAGATTATAATACCATTTTACAATTAAGATTGGTTTTGAGGACAGAAGGAAAGTCATGTGAAGTGTCTAATGAGGATATGTATTTTACCCTCCAAAACAATCTGGAGTGATAAAGGAACTGTGGAATTGTGCCCCCGCCAGGAACCTCTGGCACTTGCCCTTGAGTGAGAAAAAAACAAGGAACCTGGAGGTAAACTGAGGCAATTGTCGTTCAGTGTGCAGCATTGGACAAAAGTGCACAAAGTTAAACAAAACTCACCAGGCACCAGAACAGGATCCAAGTGTTCTTTTCAAGCATCCCCCTCAATCACAGGAACAAGATGCTGACTCAGAAAGGACCCCCACTCCTCTGGATAGCCCTGAATCCTTCCACATCAGAAAAAGTCTGCTCGATCAGAAAAGGTCCTGCAGGCAGCTCTCTGGGAGGCAGTAGGACGTGATGGAGAGACAATGCTAATCAAGGTACCTTTTCTACTGTGGATTTAGAAGCATGGAAAGGGTTGCCTGAGAGTACCAGAATGATCTGGTAAGTGCAGCCAAATATTTTCAGTTTATTATAAGACAGCACAACCCCGATAGGGGCAATCTACAGTTATTAATGGACTGTTTGACAGAGACTGAGAAACAATTAAACAGTCTTACAGACTGTGGGGGATTTGGACAAAGATAATAAATGAGAAGGGGTGAACATTAAAGAGTATTTCCCTTTTCAAGACCCAAAGTGGGATACAAATAGGAATGCACATAAAGAAAGGCTGCAAGCATATCAGGGGTGGATATAAGGGATGGAGAGAGTCAGTCCCCAAACAATAAATTGGTCAGTATTATATGCAGTTAAGCAAGGTCCTTCCAAGTCACCATCTGAATTCCTGGATTGATTAAGGGACGCAATGTACCACAGTACACGGCTGGATCTTGAGTCGGAAGTAGGAATACAACAACTAGTTTCTTTGTTCTTGGGTGACTCAGCAGGGGATATCAAGCATAATTTCAAAAGCTGTGTTCCATAGGAGATAGGAACCTGCACGTATTGTTGAATGAGGCGCAAAAGAAATGAAAGAGAGAGGAGTAATCGGAAAGCACAGATAGTGGCCCATGTGAAGGAGGATTGATGGAGATATAGGAAATCCACCCTAGCAGATTGTCTGGTTATAATGAATCTAGGGAAAGAGTAAAGTAAGGTAGAATTTTAATTGATGCCAGGGCAACATATTCAGTTTTAAACCAAGCTTTCATACCCCTGGGAAACGACTACATGCTGGTAAAGGGAGAAACTGGCCAAAAGAAAAGGCATATTTTGCAAACTTCTGAAATACTAATTGGGGAAACAACGGGGTATACACCAATTCCTGCAACATGCCCCACTTCCCCAAAGGCACTCCTGGGGAGAGATTTATTAGAACAATTAGGGGCTGTGATTAAATTCATAAAAGGAGAAATTACTCTGGAGGTAAATTATCAACAATACATACAAATAATGACCTTATCTCTAGCTAGTGTTCCCACAGGAGGAAAGGTTGATGTGGAAATTATGAACCAGGTATATCCTGGGATATGGGCCACTGATGTGCCCGGAAAAGCAAAGAATGCTCCACCTGTTGAAGTCAAATCAAAGAAGGGCAGCAGCCAGTAAGAATTAAATAAGATGCCCTAAAAAGAGAAGACAGGGACAAAATTCAGCCAATACCTGTCTGTAAGCCTGATGGATCATATCAAGTAGTCCAGGACTTATGAGTTGTAAATAAAATAATAAAGACCTCTATCCAGTGGTGGCAAATCCATATACTCTATTAACTGTATTGACACCTGAACTTAGTTTACCATTTTAGACCTGAAGGATGCCTTCTTTTGCCTCCCTCTCCATGAAGCCAGCCAGAAAATATTTGCATTTGAAGGGGAGAATCTCAAAAGTAGATGCAGAAATCAGTTTACTTGGACTGCAGATTTCAAAACAGCCCTACTATATCTGGCAATCAACTTGCAAAAGATCTTGAGTCCTGAAAAGCCCTGTCTGAGGAAGAAAAACTGTTACAGTATGTGAATGATATCCTGATTGCCACCAGGGCAAGGGATGCTTGCGTGACCTGGACGGTGAGTTTATTGAATTTTCTAGGACTCCAGAGATATCGGGAATCCAAGAAGAAGGCCCAAATAATGCAGCACAAGATGATTTACCTGGGCTACAAAGCCAGTGCTGGACAGAGGACTTTGGGACAAACCCGAAAAGAGGCAATATGCAAACTCTGAGACTGCAAACAGTGAGAGAGTTACAAATTTTCCTGGGAATGACTGGGTGGTGCCGACTGTGGATCGACTGTTTGTTAAACTCCTGTACACACTAACAACCACTGAACAGAAACACCTTTAAAGGAATAAAGAAGCTATACAGGCCTCTGAACTACTGAAAAAGGCCCCGATGTCAGCTCTAACCTTGAGACTCTCAGATGTGAGTAAGCTATCTTTTTTTCTCCTCTAATATCGGCACAGGATCCAGGCCCATCACCAAGCAGTTGCATACTTTTCCAAATAATGGGCTGCAATTGCAAAAAGTTGGCCTGGATGCCTGCGAGTGGTTACAGCCATAATACTAGATATCCAGGAAGCTCGAAAATTCACCCTGGGCCAGAGAATGATTATGTTAGTGTCCCATAAAATGTCTGCTCTATTGGAAGTGAAAGGTGGACGCTGGCTCTTCCTACAAACGTTCTTGAAATATCAGATCGCAATGGTAGAAAACTGTAATTGCTAACATTGTCAGTCCAGCCTCTTTTCTTAGCAGAAACACAGGGGAACCAGAACAGCATGACTGACTGGAAACTACTGAGGTGATATACTTGAGCCATCTGGACTTAAAGGACAGTCCTATGGGAAGTGCTGAAGATTGGTTCACGGATGGAAGCACTTATGTCCTAAGCGGTAAAAGACATTCTGGATATGCCATTATCACTAGTCAAGACATAAGAGAGTTAGGACCTTTACCCATGAATACCTCTGCACAAAAGGCAGAGGTAATTGCTCTAAACCGTGCCTTGAAGTTGGCTAAAGGCAAAGCTGCAAATATCTATACAGATTTGAGGTGTGCATTTGGAGCTGTACATGCACAGGGAGCAATCTGGGAAAAAAAAAAGTTATTGAACTCACAGGGTAAACACATCAAATATGGGCATCCTGGAACTATTGGAAGCACTCCAGCTCCCTGAGAAGGTAACAACCATGCAAATCAGAGCACAACAGAAAGTGAATTCGGAACTGGAAAGAGAAAATGAGCTGGTGGACAGAAAGGCAAAACAGGCAGCCAAAGGAGAGGTAAAAACAGAAGGGGCTTTGACCCCTGATGGGCTAATCTCCCTGGAAGGAGAGCCCCAATATATCAAAGAAGATAAAAAGCTCACTGCAGATTTGGAAGGGTCATATAATGAGGAGGGATGAGTTCTCACTCCACAAGGTAAATTAATCATATGGGTTTTAGTAAAAGAGGGGCATAGAAAAAATCATTGGGGAGCAAAGGCCCTGTAGAAATGCCTAAATAGAGAAACTGCAGCAAGAAATATATACAGTACTGTGAGACAAGTGACTCAGCAGTGTGATATTTGTCTCCAGACTAATCCCAAAAATACCCCCATACTGGAAATGGGCCAAATGGGGAAAGGTAATGGACCTGGATGACAATGGCAAATAGATTATTTTAGAACTTACAAGAAAAGGGGGGTATTGATATATGTGAGTACTAACCGATACCTTTTCAGGTTGGCCAGAGGCATTCCCTACCAGAACAGCCAAGGTTTGAGAGGTAACCAGAATATCAATACAAGAGATAATACACCATTTTAGAAAGCTGCCTGGAGGAGAGGGAACTGGGGGTGTTGGTCGACAGCCAACTGAACATGAACCAGCAGTGTGCCCAGGTGGCCAAGAAGGCCAATGGCATCCTGGCTTGTATCAGAAACGGTGTGACCAGCAGGTCCAAGGAGGTTATTCTTCCTCTGTACTCGGAACTGGTGAGATCGCTCCGTGAATACTGTGTTCAGTTCTGGGCCCTTCACCACAAGAAGGTGCAAGTCCAGAGAAGAGCAACAAAGCTGGTGAAGGGGCTGGACAGGCTGTATGAGGAACGGCTGAGAGAGCTGGGGTTGTTTAGCCTGGAGAAGAGGAGACTGAGGGGAGACCTCATTGCTCTCTACAACTACCTGAAAGGAGGTTGTGGAGAGGAGGTAGCTGGCCTCTTCTCCCAAGTGACAGGGGACAGGACAAGATGGAATGGCCTTACGCTCTGCCAGGGGAGATTTAGTCTGGAGATTAGGAGGAAGTATTTCACACAAAGGGTCATTGGGTATTGGAACAGGCTGCCCAGGGAGGTGGTTGATTCACCTTCCCTGGAGGTGTTTAAAGCACGGGTGGACGAGGTCCTAAGAGACATTGTTTAGTGTTTGATAGGAGTGGTTGGACTTGATGATCCGATGGGTCTCTTCCAACCTGGTGATTCTAAGATTCTATAATTTTGGAGTTCCAGTGACTCATCTGTCACTTTGAGATCCATCTGGACACTAATCAGAAGACTGTACTCATATATATTGCCCTCGGTTGTATATATTTAAGAACTGCTTGCATTTCTATAGTAATAGATGAGACAATTCTAGATACAAAAAATCATTATAATTTTTGCATTTGTAATTTTGTTAAGATTGACAGGTGTGACTTTTCTTACTTGGCACCAGTCGTATCCTACCAATTGATAAAGTCTAATTACACTATGTATCACAAATTATCACCTGTACCTATTGAAATGAATCTTATATTGGTAAAACAATTAATGAAATGTGGGGATTTGATGAAGATCTCGGATGAAGTCCAAGAAAGTGGGAGAGAGACCCTGAAAACAGTCCACCATGACAATGAGGATATAAACAGGATCCTGAAAAGAGTATAGAAAAATGCAAACCATCATTAGTGGGACATACTATTTGGATGGTCCCCCACTACCACAGACATTCTAAATAAGCTTTGTAACCCCATTACTATCCTTTTGATGATAGCTTTAATTAGCTTTGTTTTCACTACTATGTTGTTTGTTCAGAATTCGAGAATGCTACAAATGGATAACAATTTTGACCTCTGTGTCTAGTGCTCATAAGAATGCATTGAAAGGTATTTTTCAAGCAAAATACTATCCAGTTCCCCTTTCAGAAGTACATCATGTGTCAGGCAAACAAATTTACCTAAGGTTAAAAGAAAGGGGGAAATTGATGTGCGGGCAGAGACGTTAGAAAAACTTAGACAGCTTAGCTTGCTGAAATGTGCACTGTGTGCTGGTAGGGGCCTTGAAGACTCGACCAGGATGAGACTGAGCCTGTGCAAGTATAGAAGGAGGCTTCTCGAAACTAATTATGATAAGAGGAGGGAAAGAAAGGTCATGAACATGTAATAGGTGCTTATGAATAGGCATGCCTTAGCACTATAACTATCTGCTTGTTAGACTGTTCAGGGTGCGAGTTAGGAGGATTTCCCCCTCGCACCCGCCGGCGAATAAACGCATACCTGCTTTATAACCCTTAACGGAGTTGTACAGTTTGATTCTGCAAAAGAGAATTCCCTACAGAGCAGATGCCTCAACAGTCTGAACTCTGCTCTCCTCAAGTCCAGGGAAATGGTTTTGCTGCATGCTCTCCTCATTAACCTCAGGATCCTGCACTCCACAATTTAATGCTCATTTCAAGCAAGGCTTCCTTAGAGTGGCACATTTTCTTGTTTCCATTAAGAATAAGAAATAAATCTCAAGAGACAAGAAAGAGGCACACATCACCCAAACAAAACCAGTTATACACCTACGGCCTTGCCGGGGGAAGGTTCCCCGCACAGCTCACCTCTGCTGCAGCCAGCGCTCCTCCTGGCTGCCTGAACCCAGCATGGCCAGAGAGAATCTGCAGTGGTTCATTGGGTAGTGATGTGTGGGCAGAGACGTTAGAAAAACTTAGACAGCTCAGCTTGCTGAAATGTACACTGTGTGCTGGTAGGGGCCTTGAAGACCTTGGATGTTGATGAGAGAGGGGCTTGTTCACAGACACTCACTGACAAAAGAAGGGCTGGAATGCAGAAAACAACTGCAGCTCGACCAGTATGAGACTGAGCCTGCGCAAAGATAGAAGGAGGCTACTCGAAACTGATTATGATAAGAGGAGGGAAAGGTCATGAATATGTAACAGGTGCTTATGAATAGGCATGTCTTAGCACTATAACTATCTGCTTGTTAGACTGTTCGGGGTGCGAGTTAGGAGGATTACCCCCTCACACCCACCGGGTAATAAACGCATACCTGCTTTATAACCCTTAACGGAGCTATAGAGTTTGATTCCGCAAAACACTTATACCTCGGGGTATGCGATAGTAGGAGTGAATCTATAAGTCCATTTGTTCTCAGACAAAATATCAGAATTTTCTAATTCTCTATTTATGAAATTTTCTCTCATTTTTATTAGTTCTGCTGGGACAATAGCAGTCCAATACTCACCTCTTATTAAATACATGCATTTTCTTCTTTTCTCATGCAAAATCTTAGATAGTTAAATTACTTCTGTGTGCTAAGTATCGTTCCAGTCTTTCAGGATGAATATAACTTTTGCATGAAGAATATCTACTACATGTCTTATTTTCTTAGCTTAATATCTTGTTGGTACTTTATGCTCTCTCCCACTACAAGGACAGGGGGAGATAAAAGCTGGACAATTAGGGGAAAGTGTTGACAAAGAAGTATATTTTCTTCTGTAGGAAGGAACAGTGAAAACTATTCAATTCCATGATTTTTGCACCAGAGTTGAGCTGCACTAATTTCTATTAAACAGATGCCGTGTTAATGCTATGTGGGCTATGTATGTGCTATGGAAGTATACATCCCTCTCACTTGCACAGGGCAGTGATTTGGTTAACAGTTTTATAGTAAAGAAAAGGTTGGTCCAAGTAAAACAAGATCTGATATTCCGTGGTTCCAGAGATCCATAGCAGAAAGGAAATAACTCTGGGATGTCATGGTTTCAGGCATTATTGTTCTTGACTTCACTGGGCAGAGTGAGGAAACAAATGTGACAGAAGTATGCAACCTTGTTAATTATACTGTCATTTCAGTAGGCTTTTGGAAAGAAGAGAATTGTTAAATTGCAATATTAAGGATAAGGAGAATTTTATATTACGAGAGTGCATTTTCTAACTTGGCACTATAAGCTGATAATGTTATGTAATTTCTTGAAGGGCAGCACTATTGAGTTCTGATCTTGTTTGCCATTTTAGGCACTATTGTACATAAAGCAATAATTACAAGTAAATTAGAGTGATTTTTTACAATGTTGAAGCTAAATTCTGCTGATCTCGTGTTATTCTGCCTGAACCATAAAGAAGAGCTGGATGTGCAGTTCAAGCTACGCTTAGTCTTTAAGTTTAGTGTTCTTTACTAGGGAAGCAGAATTCTTAAGCTAACTATAATCATATCCATGGTATTTTTAATACTTGGATAAATAACAATAAAACTATTAAATAAATTGTATTAATTAAATTAAACTGCTACCACATACGACATGGTATCTGTTTATATGCTTATTTGCATAAAAGAGAGACAAAATTACCTCCTAAAGGACCTATTCTAATTGATGAGGTATCAGATAGCAGTCATGGAGAGCCTTCAAATAATAAGAAACAATTTAAATTCTTGTACAGCGAACCTCAACTGTTACTTGATTCCCATCTTCAATTATATTAATTGTCCTAGCATTGTTTTATTGGGTTTCTTTAAATCATTAGTGATGCAAAGGAGGAGAAGGATACTGTTATTGGTACTGAGGTTGTAACAGAATACCATTACATGTAGATACTTATTACAAGTATATTTGAAAAGATCAGTCAGAATATAACTATTGCTTGAGCAGACACTTATTTTAACATAAGAGCAGCGTGTTATAACTGAGAAGAGTGGGGAAAGATGGCAATGATCTTTTAAGGATAAGTGCAGTTGTACATTTTTACATTTACATGTATAAGTTTAGTCAATTAAGACATTCTGCTAATTTTAGATAAAGATTTCCACAAAGCTTTTTCCTGTAGGCTATAGGTTCTTTTATACAACCTTTATAAGCTGGTATTAAAAAGAAGTAAGCTAACCTTGAAATTCTTAATGTGGCAGGTCCATGTTACCTTCACTTTCTGTACTAACCTGGAATCTGAGGCAGTAACTCTTCTGAAATTATACTCTTCATTCCCAATATGGAGGGTATCCTCAGCAAGAAATCCATTTCTTACTTCCAATTCCTGTACATGTTTAAGACAACTGTCTTTTACTTTCTCTGGTAGGTTTAAATTCTTTACTGCTTCTAGAATACAAAACGTGCAACGCACACATGCAACACGACCAGAAAGTCAGGCCTCAGTATTCATTCTGCATAGATTTAAAGAGCATGTCCACAGCCAGGCTGGCAAAGAGCCTTCCCACTGTGTTCCAAACAAATTCACCAAGGTTATCTTAATACAGGCAGAAGGATATATAGCTACCTGGTAAATTCTCTGTGCACTCAGAATGTTAATAAGGGGTGGAATTCAATCATAGAAGTAGACTCCTTCTTTCACCAGTAAATTTTGCTCATTGAATGATAAATGTGAAATTGAATCTGACTGGGAAAATCAAAGAGAAACTGTAATATCTTTTTGAGAGAGATGAAAGAACTCTTGTAAGTGCTGGGGTTTTTTTCACTCAGAAGATGTGAAGAGAAATTGCAAAAAATGTAAAAAGGAAAATAGTAGAAACATAAATCTATGATTTAACTATATAGAGTGAACACACACTTATCTAACATCTCAAATACCTTTTGGGTTGCTGAGTTTCTAAATAACGTCTGCAAACTCATGCTTTCAAATAAACACAAAGTGGCTTCAGTTGTACTGTCATTGGAAATGCTTTTCAAATCATGCATGCATCTCAAAATAAGAGAATACTTTTATGCTAAACAAGTCTACAAAGAACACACCCTGAGGTAAATCTCTAAGGCCAGTTGACAGGTCTGTTGATTTCAAGTTAAAGTACACTAAGAAGATCACTATAGCAGTAGTGTTACAGTTATCTGTTTAATCTTAACTAGTTTCTCTGTAATATAATTAAGTTATTGCTCATGAAAAAAACATTCAGATTAAGCATTTAATTATAAGAACATATATTAGGCTTTTTTCTTTTTTAGATTTCTGGAAAAGCTTACTAAGATGAAAAATGATAAAATAAAAAATGATCACAAAATATTGATTGAGTAGTAAAATCTGACAAAAATAGTTGCAAGTAGCAGCTGTAATAAACAACAACAAAGCATGTCATATTTGTAGCAATTTTTGATAATCACTAATGGTGCACAAACCCCCTGAAATATACTGTACTTGTATTCTTAGTTTTGCATTTTTAGTTTTGTCGCATAGTCACTGGTAAGAAAGATGGATCTTTATTATTGCTTCTATCGCTCCTTCTTCTCTTTTATTCTTCAGTGTTAAAAATATGTTCTCAAGTATTATGGGTTTAATAAAGATGAGAAAAATGGACTTAGGTCCTCAGAGAAAAATAACCTTAAACAGCAGAGAATATTTAAGAATTCAAATATCTTGTCATGCAAACACCATATAATTAAAATTCAGGAAAATATAAGAACTACGTTGTTTCCTTTGAACTTACTAATAATAGTGCTGGCAGGATTTTCTCTGCTTTTCTTTTATAAGAAATCAGCTTTGACCATGTGGACTGGATTTTTTTAGGTACACATCCATTGGGGAAGCCAACCAAGATGGAATGGAGAAAGAGTCCTGACAGAATATTTCAAGCAAACCTTGGTTGCAGAGATCCTTCTCGTTTCAGTGCATTTCCTAGCCTATCCATATAATTATTACTGCAGCAACAGCAGCTTACAAAAAAGTGATAACACATGATGATGAATCACCTTAATATGGTGATCTCAGCAAAGATACTCTGGATCTCAGGCACTTCAGTCCAGTTTTGTCCATCTTTGAGAAATCTAAGGCTCTGTTTAGCTTTGCTGAGTCAAAGCAACCTAAGATGAAAACTGTGATAAGACATAATTGGAGCTTTTTAAAAGTAGAAAAGAAGATGCTTTGATAGTAAGGATTCTGGGGGAAGCTGCAATTCTTGAGAGCTGTTTATTCTAGCAATGAGAACATCCCATAAATATTTCTTTAAAAAAAAAAACCTTCTGAAGTAAACAAATCAATTTTCACTTTCTTGAGTCAAATCTAACACAAGCAGCAGTGTGTTGAACACAGATCATTGTACTGAAAGCTGATGTTTAAACAGTAATTGTGACTAACTAGATTCTTTTGAGGGGGGAAAAAAAAGCCTGAAAAATTTGAAGAGGATTTTAAAAACTTTTGATACTGCAACCCAACACGGGCAAGTGACCCATGCTGAAGTCTTGAAATAGAACCCCCTAGCTAACACATAACACCTGCAGTTGGATCTTTTTCTATTATCAGTACTACCTGCTTCCAACAACAAAAGATTCTTCTTAAGTTACCCTAATGTGGAAAATAAGATAAAATTCAGAGTGCATTCTAAGTAAGAACGTTCCAGTGAGAACATACAGCAAGGACATCAGAAGGTTAGTAAGGCTGCCTTAGTCTTCACTGAGTATCTGTGAAGTCACTAACTATTTTAAGTGTTAAGATAAACCAAAGGAGGTTTACCCAACTTTACATACTAAGATCATCCTCTGTTGTGTCTCTGTGTGCATAAACTGACTTACAAGGTTTCTGTCACAAGGATATAGGAGCACAGGTGTGCCATAAACACAGTGTTTCTCTTGACCTTGACAATGATACATCTTTGTGAAGGGTGTCTATGGCAAATATTATGAAAGTGAAGATGCAATTTTCATTGGAAGTTATTAATTAAAAGTGATATTTCTGAATGTATTACATCATATTCAGTGCAATTTTATATATCCCATGTGTGTATCATAAAAAATACATATATTGTCTGTCTGCTGAGGTGTGTCTGGGCATCTTGCCACTAGTAACATTCGAGTTTGTATTTCAGGATAGATTCAACCTCTCCTGCACTCAGGCCTAAATCCTCATCTGGATGCCTAGCTCTCTTTTACCTCTGAACATTTTAGCTTCAGAAATAACTTCTTGAGAATTTAAAGATTTATAGATTCAATTTGCAATTCAATCTTAGTTTGGATTAGTTACCAGACACTGCTATTAAGAATTTAATCACATTTTGTTTTGTCTTTTTTTCCACCTGCTCTTAGTAATGGGATGGATATTCTATAATTCAGAATTTGTAAAACTAACAAATACCTTGAAATTGAAAGGTTCATATTGTAATTAGCATTGTAATCAGGCACTCTCTATCATTCATAAGAATGTCTTCTGGCCAACAATTGTGTTAAAGTGGATAAAGTTGTTTTGAGATGCTATATTAATAATGAAATGCTAAAAACCATCACCAGCATGTTGTAATTTGAAACAGATTATAGCCAAGAACTTTTGAGGCTGGCCAGGAATACAAGTAGACTGCTACCAAAAGAAAAAAACAAAACCCAAAAAATCTTGACATATGCACCTAACAACTTCAGGTAAGCAGAAAGCAGCTGAAACTTAAGAAAAGCAGCACTAGCTAGTCAAGATCCTTTTGTTTCCATGTGACTGGGCTGCACGCATTTGTGTTTTGTTGAAGAAATCCAAGGAGTTTCACTTACAATGGTCCCTGGAAGATCCTGTCCCTGCTTGGGGGATACAAAGAGGATGCAGGGACAGAGAAACTGTATTTTCACCTGTGAAAAGGAAAAAACTGTCTTCTGGAAAAAGCCATCCTCAGAAATACCCATCCCATTCACCTCTCCAGCTAGTTTTGATACCAAGAACACCTGCAAATAAATTCCCTTAAAACTTGTTTCGGAGTTCTAGAAAGCAAGAACCTTTAATCAGGCGTGGACAACATGATGAATGATCTCTATTGATCATGTGCAATGAGACAAAAGCTGGTTACAGAATATATTTCCCACTTACATGCTTACGTATACATTTTCCCAGATATCTTATGCATATTCTATTACTTTCCAAAACTCATTTTAATATTTTCATATACTCCACAACAATCAAAACTCTTTCTAATTTGGAACTTTGGAGCCAGCTCTGCTTGACCTTGCATTTGAGATAAGGAAAGGCTGCAAACAGAGGTGATTCCAGAAGAAGACACATTTGTTCAGCACAGACCACACTGAACACAAGACGTTATCACCTCCAAAGGATTAACAGTGTACAGAAAAGTTCCCACTGTTTGAAGGAAAACATGCAATCAGAGGGAAATTCAGTCTAACTTTCAAAAAAAAAAACAAACAAAAACCCCAAAACCAAACCAACAAAACCAACTATTAATATGAAACTTAACTCTCCTTTAGTGTAAATCAAAAATATCCCACTTTTTGTAATGATATAAAAAATGCCAGCAAATCAACTCTCCAGGACTCATTTTAGAGTTTTAGAAAGCAAGTACTCTCTATCAGGCGTAGGCAACACGAGGAGCTACCTCCATCAGGTGTGTTCGCAGCAAGATCAGAGCTGGGGCAGGATAGATTTCCCACTCATATGCACCTGGATAAACTTTTTCAGAAATCTTATGCATATTCTATTACTACACATGGACTCATTTTAATTAATTTTAATGTTATTTTGAATTTCACAACAGTCAAAACTCCCACTAACTTGGAGCTGGCTGCAGGTCTCTGCCTGACATTGCATTCGAGATAGAGAAAGGCTGCGAACAGAGGGGATTCCAGAAGAAGACACGTCTGTTCAGCATAGACACAATAAACACAAAGATGTTTTCATCTCCAAAGAGTGAAAGGAAAAACACCGTTTTAAAGAAAACGTGCTCTTAGATGGACATTCTGTCTAACTTTGAAAACAAAAAGAAAAAAAATCAATTGCTTGGGTGAAACTGAACCCTCCTTTAGCTTAAATAAAACGAAATAGCGATTCCCACTCTGTACCAATAACGGCTTTTACGGAAATGTGTCCCACGCCGGCTTCCGTCCTCGGGGCTGGGGGCGGGGCGGGCTCGTGCTTGGCTGGTGATGGCGGTAGTCGCAGGGCGCTGGGTCGCGCTGTCCCGGCCTCTTCTTGGGGCTGCGGCTCTGTCCTCCGCCGTGCCCGCCGGGGAAGGGCAGCCGAAGGAAGGTGAGAGCGGCTCGGGCTCGGACCCGGACCCGACTGGACTGGGCCGGGCTGTACTGTACTGGCGTCTTCACAGAGTGAGCTGAGATAGGAGAGACCCGCAGGGATCATAGAATGGTTCGGGTTGGAAGGGACCTTAAAGCCTATCCAGTTCCAGCCCCCCCTGTGATCGGCAGGGACCACCTTCCACCAGATCAGGCTGCCCGGGGCCCCATCCAACCTGGCCTTGAACACCTCCAGGGATGGGGCAGCCACGACTTCCCTGGGCAACCTGTGCAAGTGTTTCCCCACCTTATTGTGAAGGAATTATGTCTACCCTAAATCTGCCCCTCTCTAGCTTAAAGCCGTTCCACCTAGTCCTATCACTACATACCTTTGTAAGCAGTCCCTCCCCAGCTTTCTTTTAGGCCCCCTTCAGGTGCTGGAAGACAGATCGTGGAGTCCAACTCTTGTCCTTGCAAAGGAATAATACAAGAAGTAGTTACTATTACAAAAGGTGAAATATTTTGATTCATGCTAAAATGGAGTTATGTTTTCTCTAAGCAATAGTGTATTTTGGAAGTTAGACCGAATGTCCCTCTGATGGCACCTTTTCTTTAAAAGAATGTTTTTCCAGACAGTATTCATTTTTTTGAAGGTTGTGTTCAGTGTGATGTGTGCTGAACAGATGTGCCTTTTTCTGTAATGCCCTGTTTGCAGCCTTTCTCAAATGCAAGGTCAGGCAAAGCTGGAGCTAGCTCCAAATTAGCAAGAGTTTTGACTGTTGTGAATTTCAAAATAGCATTAAGATTGGACCTTTGAGAGTAATAGAATATGTATAAGATTTCCGGGGAAAATTATCCATAGGCATGTAAGTGGGATATCTATTATCCTATCCTAGGAGTGGTCTCGCTGCACACACTTGATGGAGATGTCTCATGTTGCCTAAGCCTGAGGATTCTTGCTTTCTAAAACTCCAGAACAAGTCTTGGAGTTTATTTGACAGTGTTTCCGATATCGGGATAACCCCAAGATTCACACCATGTGTCTGAGGGCGTTGCCCAGATGCTTCTTTTATATTATTAGGTTTGGCACCATGACTGTTTCACTGTGGGGAACAGTTCAAATGTCCACCACCCTCCGAGTGAAGAACTTTTTCATAATATCCATCATAAACCTATTTGTCTGAAAGAAAAGTGAACATTTAGCATCTGGAGGTTCAGGAGCAGGCTGGACTACTGAAAGGACCCTTAAGTCTCCCTCTGATCTGCTCTCATGAGACCCACCTAAAGTGGGACACCATTGAGATGGATCGTGGTGATGAGGAGATTGAGTGCCTGTGGGTTAAAATGAGAGTAGCCCATAAGAAGGTAGATTTTGTGATGGGAGTCTGTTACAGGCCACCCAGCCAAGGAGAAGCTGATGATGATCTCTTCTATAAACAGCCGGGGTTAATCTCTAGATCAATGCCTCTTATTCTTGTGGGAGACTTCAGTCTCCCTGATATCTGCTGGAAGTAGAGCAGAAAGGAAGCAGTCTAGGAGGTTCCTGGAGTGCGTGGGAGACAACTTCCTTGCACAGCTGGTGAATGAACCACCAAGGGAAGGTGCCCTCCTGGACCTGCTGTTTGTGAACAGAAAAGGCCTTGTGGGGGATGTGGCAGTAGGAGGGTGCCTAGGACTAAGTGATCACAAGATGATAGGGTTTTCTGTTCTAGGTGAAGTGAAGAGAGTGCTGAGCAGGACATTAGCATTAAATTTCCAGAGGGCAGACTTTGAACTCTTTAGAAGGCTGGTTGGCAGAGTCTCCTGGGAGACAGTAGTTAAGGGCAAGGGAGCCCATGAGGGCTGGGAGCTCTTCAAAATGGAGATCCTAGCATCTCAGGAGAAAGCCATCCCCATGTTCCGGAAAAAAGCTGGCAGGGGAAAAAAACAGCTTGGTTGAGCAGAGAAATCTTGAATGACATCAAGAAGAGGAACGTTTATGGGCTCTGGAAGAGGGGACAGGCCTTTTGGGTTGACTACAGGAGGGAAGTGAAATTGTGTAGAGAAAAAATCAGAGGCGTTAAGGGTCAACTAGAAATCAGATTTGCAAAGTCTGGTAAAGATAACAAAAAAACTTTCTATAAATATATAAATAATAGAAGGAGAACTAGGGAGACCATACAGTCCCTATTGGATGCAGAAGGAACAACAGTGAGAGGGGATGAGGAAAAGGCTGAGGTAGTTAATGCCTTCTTTGCCTCAGTCTTTAACTGTGAAGAAAGTTGTTCCCTCTGTGTACAAACTCCGAAACTAGAGGAGCAAAATGAGGTTCCCATGGTCAAAGAGGAGGTGGTCAGAGCCTTGCTTGCCCAACTAGACACCGACAAGTCTATGGGGCCGGATGGGATTCACCCTGGGGTATTGAGGGAGGTGGCGGATGTGCTGGCCAAACCCCTTTCCATCGTCTTCCAACAGTCCTGGAAGACTGGGGAGGTTCCACTTGACTGGAGGCTGGCTGATACAGTGCCCATTTACAAGAAGTGTCGCAGGGAGGATCCGGGGAGCTACAGACCAGTCAGTCTGACCTCAGTGCCAGGGAAAGTCATAGAACAGGTGATCTGGAGTGTCATCATGAGGCACATGCAAGAGAACCGGGTGATCAGGCCCAGTCAACGCGGGTTCACAAAAGGCAGGTCCTGCCAAACCAACCTGATCGCCTTCTATGACAAAGTGACTCGGCTGCTGGATGAGGGAAAGACTGTGGATGTGGTCTTCTTGGACTTCAGTAAAGCTTTTGACACAGTTTCTCACAGCATTCTGCTATGGCAACTGTCAGCCTCTGGCTTGGACAGGCGCACACTCTCCTGGGTGGAAAACTGGCTGGATGACCAGGCCCAGAGAGTGGTGGTAAATGGTGTTAAGTCCAGCTGGAGACCAGTGACAAGTGGGGTTCCCCAGGGCTCAGTGCTGGGTCCAGCCCTGTTCAGTGTCTTCATCAATGACCTGGATGAAGGCATCCAGTGCACTCTTAGCAAGTTTGCAGGTGACACTAAGCTGGGTGGAAGTGTTGATCTGCTGGAGGGTAGGGAGGCTCTGCAAAGGGATCTGAACAGGCTGGACTGCTGGGCAGAGTCCAATCGCATGAGGCCAAATACCGGGTCCTGCACTTGGGGCACAACAACCCTATGCAGAGCTACAGACTGGGAGAAGTCTGTCTAGAAAGCTGCCTGGAGGAGAGGGACCTGGGGGTGTTGGTCGACAGTCAACTGAACATGAGCCAGCAGTGTGCCCAGGTGGCCAAGAAGGCCAATGGCATCCTGGCTTGTATCAGAAATGGTGTGACCAGCAGGTCCAGGGAGGTTATTTTCCCTCTGTACCCTGCACTGGTGGGAACGCTCCTTGAATCCTGTGTTCAGTTGTGGTCCCCTCACCACAAGAAGGATGTTGAGGCCCTGGAGCGAGTCCAGAGAAGAGCAACAAGGCTCCTGAAGGGGCTGGAGAGCAGGCCGTATGAGGAGCGGCTGAGAGAGCTGGGGTTGTTTAGCCTGGAGAAGAGGAGGCTGAGAGGAGACCTCATTGCTCTCTTACAACTACCTGATGGGAGGTTGTAGAGAGGAGGGAGCTGGCCTCTTCTCCCAAGTGACAGGACAAGAGGGAATGACCTCAAGCTCCGCCAGGGTAGATTTAGGCTAGACATCAGGAGGAAGTTTTTCACAGAAAGGGTCATTGGGCATTGGAACAGGCTGCCCAGGGAGGTGGTTGATTCACCTTCCCTGGAGGTGTTTGAGGTATCGGTGGACAAAGTACTGAGGAGCATGGTTTAGAGATTAGTGGGAATGGTTGGACTCGATGATCTGATGGGTCTTTTCCAAGCTGGTGATTCTATGATTCTAAGTCCTGTGTCCAGTTCTGGAATCTCTAAAAATGAAGGATATGTAACCGTTAGAACGGACCCAGGGGAGGGTTACAAAGATGATCAGAGGAATGGAGAGTAGAGCCTCCTGCTATGAGGAGAGGCTGAGAGATTTGGGGCAAGTATGGGTGTGTATTGTCTTTGTCAAAGACAAAAAAGCATACAGGATTATGCTGGGGTTTTTTTTTCCCCACAAAACCATGTAATAGCTTGTATTGAAAATGTTTCTTTTCCTTTTAGCTTCAACAAGGAGAAGAGGCAGGACACCACAGTTCATAAGATCAGTAAGTAGTGAAACCATCTGCACTTAAGGAGGTTTGAAAAAGTTCGCTAAGCTTATACTTATAAGCTTTCACTGTATTTATAGTCTGTACAGGAACCCCTTCTGCAATCAAAACCTGTGACTATAAAAGAATCGGCACCTAGCTGCTTGTATCTCCTTGCTGTTTTCAGTCTTGTGTTCTCATAATGACAAAAACATTAACAATAACAAGCTAACTGTTAGCTTGTGTTGACACCATGTACTACTGCAGGTCTTAAAAGTAACTTAAATTGCATTTAAAATACAACCAGATATTTTAATATTGTTTTCAGTATGAATTTATGCAATTTGTAGTGGTAGCTTTCTGGCATAATTTGAAAATCTTATATTGTGCATAAGTGAAATTGTACTTGCGTGGCAGAATTAAAACTGATAGATGAACATGTATGCATTGAGCATTGTCTTATTTATTCCACACACAAATTTCAGAAGTAGTATATTATGTGTTATGATTTTTAAGGGCAAGTAGTAAAAGTGGAACTAGCACATATTAAACTTTTGCTTGCCTTCCAAAAGCAGATTTAGTTCAGACTTTCAGAATTCAAAATTCATTTTGTTGCCCCTATCAGATGCTTAGGCACTTTAGGAAATAGAATTTGCAATTAAATACTTGTTTGATTCTCCTTCGCCCGATGGTGGTTTATCACAACACAAGAAGATGGATCCATCCTTCTTTCTAAAGTGCTTCTCTCCAAGGATTTCTGGAATAAAATGCTATTGTAGATTGGGAAAGACCTGTTACGCAAGCTTTGAGAGGCTTATCTTTTAAAATTCCTTTACAAATGACTGCTGACTCTTGATGTCTTGGAATTTCTAGCTGTAGGAATTGAAATAGCTTGTTTGTGTTGCTCCTGTTTTGTCTCACAGAACAGTGTATGTCCCATCAAATGTTTATAATTCTTGATTTATTAGCAAGCCCCTCCCAGAACTGAGAGAATGGCTGTTGATCAGGACTGGACCAGTGTTTATCCAACAGCAGCTGCGTTTAAACCAGCCTCTGTGCCTCTCCCAATTCGAATGGGTTACCCAGTGAAGAGAGGAGTACCTCCACCAAAAGAGGGCAACTTGGAACTTATAAAGGTAAGCCACATGCCATTGGTGTGTGGTAACATTTAAAATTATTTAATTTAAAATTATTTAAATTTATTTAATTTTAAATTATTATTCACCACTATTATTGTACTTCCTTGATTGGAATGTTTGCATTGGATACTGTTTTCCATTATGAAATAGGATAATACTCTATTTAATTTCTAAATTAAAATAATAAGAAATACAAATGTTAATGACTAACAGCATCAGGAGACTTTTTTAGGAGTATTGTGTCTATGACTTTTGTAATGGGGATAACTTAAAAGTCTTTTGCTAAATGAGACTTGAGAAGAGCATTCTTATTTGAATATTTTATTACATGCATTGTACTACCTTAACAAAAGTTAAAGCTGTAATCAGATTTCAGTAACACCAGTCATTTATGAGCGGATAAGAACCTGTTATTTTGGTAACTCCTAATGTATCTGTTTCAGGTTCCCAATTTTTTGCATCTTACACCTCCTGCAATTAGGAAACACTGTGCAGCTCTTAAAGGTGAGGTTTCCTTTTTTTTGTCTGGCTTTCACTAGTATTTTATGCTTTCAGTTGTGTGCTGTTGCATATGTGGATAGTTGCTGTGCTGAGTCATACAGGTGGTAGGCAAATATATCTTAGGAGGTTTTCAGTAAGACTACTTTTACCTTTCCATTAGGACCTGCTTGTACTGGAAAATTTATGGTTTAGTATCTTAAGGAAGATGAGTGATGAATGTGAGTCAGTTCTCAGAAGTTTATCTGTGATTAAGCCAGGGTTCAAGCAGTAGTCATTCTGGCATGCTTTTAAAACTGTTAATACATGAAACCCTATGTGTGAGCTCTTGGTCTTTGGCAGACTTTGCATCTCCACCTGTCGACAAACCAGTAAGGGGAATCTCATGAAGATGTGGAGTCACAAGGGAGCAGGGAGTGGTAATATAGAATCATTTAGGTTGGAGAAGAGCTTTCAGATCATTGACTCCAACTGTTAAGCTAACATTACCGTGCCACCACTAAACTATGTCACTAAGCACCACATCAACATGCCTTTTAAATACCTCCAGGGATGATGACTCAACTACTTCCCTGAGCAGTGTGTTCCAGTGCTTGTCAACCCTTTTGGTGAAATAATCACTCTCTTGAAGTCCAGGCTGTAGTTCCACTGTCTTGCTTACTTTTGTCCGGATTTTGGATACCACAGTTTCACAACCACAGTTAACAGGGATTCCCATAATCTTTGTGTTCTTCCTTGGAGTTGTCCAGCCTGGAGAAGAGAAGGCCTTGGGAGGACCTTTCGGTGTATAAATGGGGCTTATAAGAAAGATGGGGAGAGACCTTTTACTAAGACCTGTAGTGGCAGGTCAGGGGGCAATGGTTTTAAACTGGAAAAGGGTAGATATTTAGATTGTACATGCAGAAGACATTTTTTACAGTGGAGTTGGTGAGACAGTGGGAAGACCTTGCCCAGAGAAGCTGTGGATGCCCTGTTGTTGTATGTATTCAAGGTTAGGCTGGATGGTGCTTTGAGCAACCTGATCTAGTGAAAGATGTCCCTGCACATGGCAGGATGGTTGGACTAAGTTATCTTTGAAGGTCCCTTCCAACTCAAACCATTCTATGAGTCTATGTGGCAATTGTGAGACCATATCTGGAGTAGTGGAGTACCATATCCTCTTTTGGGGAGCTCCATAAAAAGAGATTGAAATACTGGAGGAAGTCTAGCAGAGATCCTGCTTTTATCTAAATGAGTATTGTTTCTATAATTAGTACTTTAAAAAAGATACATTGTAATAAATCTGAGAGAAAAAACCAACCAACAGATACTACTTGAAGTGTTTTTATTTTACAGATTTCTGCACTGAATGGCCAAGTGCTTTGGACAGTGATGAGAAATGTGAACAGCATTTTCCAATAGAAATTGAAACAATAGATTATGTTTCTGCAGGGACATCTATTCGTAATCCCAAAGCAAGAGTGGTGACTTTAAGAGTAAGTAGTATTTTTGGTAAACAGCCTTTATTTCAAAACCCCAAATGCTTGGCTTTCTTTTCAAAACATGCAAGTATGAAATGTTGTAAGGAAATGAGGGAAACAGTTTACTGAGTGTCTCAATAAAAATGCAGTGAATTTCCTTAATTATATTGCAGCATGTTAGAACTGAGGTTTTAAGGCAGATGTGGTAATAAAGTTAGAATTATGCTATGGCTTTTGAACATGCCTTTGGAGATGAGATCTGAAGCTGTCTTAAGAGCAGCAGCAGTGGGGTCAGTGGTGGTTGTGTTCTTACTCTGTCAATATAGAATTTAAAATACTGCATGATGCTACACACTCATAACACCTATACCACATATAATCACAGCAAAGTTTTTGTCTGTAAGAGTCTCCACTTTCCCTTTATGTTGTAAAACTGTTTAGGCTGTAGCTTAATTTGATTTCTCATTGAGTTAAACATGCATTTCACGGTGCTGTCAGCAATAACTCCACCATCCCCTTGTAGTCATTGTATACTAGAGGTTGGCCTCTTATCTAATTCATATCCATAGTCAAGAGCAAGTTTACACAAATTTGTATGCATTAGAAATAAAAGGAAATTGAGTGCATCTGTGCAAGTAGATGCCTCTGACTTCATGGTGGGTTGGGAAGCGTGCACAGGAGTCATATGTTGCACCCCCTTGCTCTCATATTCCATTATCTTGGATGGAATAATAACTGACACTTGCAGGTCAGTACTGTGCTTGGTGTCAGGGGCAGGGGTAAGAGTTCAGCTACTCAAACAATCTGGAGTCTCTTCCCATTGAAAACAGCAGGTGGTGAGCACATGTGAATTTCTCGCTTTCTAAATTGTGTAGAATATTGCTAGATATAAATGTCTTCCATTAAGTGTGGCTGTTGAGACACAAGATGCTGGAATAGGGGCTGGCTGTGCTGCAGCGGAGAGGATAATTAAAATGATACACAAATAAACATGTGGGTATTATGCAATCTAAATCTGTTGATTAATGTTAACTGGCCTTGATATACCTCCACATAATACCTTACAAGTATAGTACATGTATATTGAAAAAGAAGTTGGAGTGGGAAACAAAAATGGAACATCTGTCCATATGTGTTTTCAGTTACTGGGGTCCTGATCCCAGACTTTATTAATAAATGCTTTTTCTGATTAATCCTCTGACAACAGTTTCTCTTCCCCCTCCCTGGGCAGAAAGATTTAAAGGTGAAAGCAGATGGCATTAGGTCAGGTGGTGGCTGAGTTTGAATCGATGAGAGAGCATTTACTAGGCACTCTGTTACAGACTGTGATAAACTGTCTGGTGGATCTTTGTGATAAGATTTCCTTTTTTCAAAGTTAAACCTTTTAAATCTTAATTTTAAAATGATGCTTTTTCTTCTAGCAAGTATAATTTTCTAGCAAGCACAGGAGATGCTTATTTTTCATTTCTCTTGTAGTCCAATGCCAGTATTTCTTGTCATGAAATTTATCTTGGTCTGTTCATAAGCGGAATTGTTGACATTGTGCCAGATAACATAGTAGTACAGGATGTAAACTTAGACTTTTTTTATAAATCAACTGCTGATATTTATGGAGCTCTGACTCTTCTAAAATTCAGATTTAAATTGTCCACGACATTCCAGGTAACAGTTACATGCTGTCCAATTGCTGTCCCATTCTGAAGCAAGTAACTGTGTAAATATGTTTCACCTTAAAGTGATTGGATTAGTAAAAACAACATTTTTTTTTTGTGATCCTGCAATATAGGCAGCAGACCAGATAGCTTTTTATGGGAAAAAGCAAATCATGTAGAATAAAATTATAGCTCTTCTAAGAGTAAATTTCAGATGATCGCATGGTATGAAGTCAGTGTGATACTGCTATGATAATGCCATCATTTTAAGAGTATGCAAAAAGTGAAATCAGTGTGCATTTTTGATTCAGTCTATCTAATGCTGGATATCTGGGCTGGAGTGTCCTATTAAGTTTAGATAGTCATAATCATAAAGAGCTTGCATGCACTTGCAGTTGTATGCTTGCCAGAAAGTTCTGTCTGAAATCCTTTAGAACTTGGAGCATTCTTTCTTTCTGTGAGTGTTAGAGAAAGACAATGTTAAGAAAACGTGTTCTACAAAAAGGTGTTTCTCATTGATTTGGGTAACCATTGCTGAAAAGCAGTGAAGGCAGGTTGTTCTCTAAGGGTAGTGACCTTTCCAAAAAGGGTGCCGCTGATACCTGAGCAAGATGAGCAGGATAGGTCTGATAATAGTGATCTTGTCCATCCAACTGCCTAAAGTCACCTGACAAGTTCATAATGATAAGGTACGTTTAAAGTTAAAGGGGGAAGACAAGTAAGAGGATCAGGATTATGTCTGGTTACAGTAACTAGAATCAGTCAAAAGTCTGGTGATTGCCAATCCAATCGATAGTAATGCAGTGAGTGAGATTAGGCCAGGAAGTCAAGGATATTTATCAGTGTTGGGTCAGTGTGGGCTATGACCAGGCCCAGACATAGTTGCACTGTGCCTTAGACAGGGACTTGAGTGCCCTAGCTTAGCTTCAGCTTTTCAGTAAAGGTGGGACAGGCCCATCTTCTCATAGCTCCTTTTTTTTGTCACCACTAATTTAAGGCTACGTGGCTGCACTCTGTGGAAGAACACTGTATATAATATAGCCTTGAGTGCAAGCTGCCAAGACCGTTACAAGGGGATGCTGTGTGCATAAGACATCTTTGGACGTATAGTACTTTCAAAAGTGTTTGTTCATGGTCATTTTATATCACACGAAGAGTAGTGTACCTTCACCATTAACTTAAAGGCTTGATGCATCTGATAGAATTAGACTTCGCAAAATGTGAGTTAGGGAACAAAGCTAGGTGAACTCCTGCTCATGATTACTCTAGGCATGCATAGTAAATGATGGATGGAAAAAATATTGTTTGAATATTCAGCTTATACTTCCCTTGTGTTAAGACTTCTGGCATGTTGTACAATCGCGAGAAATCTGCAAACACATACTTAATAGCTATCCTTTTAATTTGTGAAAAAAGATATGCCTAACTATTTCAACATATTTTCCAGGTGCAGGAATTGAATTTGTCTAAGTAATTTAAGGTGTTTTCTTTGTACTTGAAGGTGAAACTTTGTAACCTGAATTTGGATGAACATGCAAAGAAGAAGCTCATTAAACTTGTAGGAGAGCGGTATTGTGAGGATACAGATATACTCACAATTACAACGGACAGGTATGGTTACAAGAAGGGGAAAAAAATGTCTGTACCAATGTCACAGTAAAGAAAGGAATGAGTGTCTTCCAGTAATACCAGCTACTTCCTGGTAAATTATTGTACTTTTAAGGTTAAAATATGAAACACACCAGTCAAACTTATTATTCATTTAGTATTGTTACTTATTGAAGCTCTGTATTTAGAAGTCTCAAATGTGATTTTTAAAGTAATGGTCATGTTTCCTAGCAGAACCCATGGGTTCTGTTAGTTTTAACAATGATCTGAAGGGTTGCAGGCAAGAAGAGTTGCATCAGCGACCAGGCATTTCTCAATGTTTTTGTGTTCTAGATCTAAACAAATTACAGTAGTTATTTACAGTTATGTTCAGAAGGCTACATAAGAGAAATGTGTTTTCTGTGTTGAGGCATTTAAGAGAATACTAGATATTCCTAAATTCACAGTTCACTTTAATTTGCAGTTGCTTTCAGTGGCTGGGAAAACATTATTGATAGTCTTCTCTTTGCGTGATTTCACTGTAATTGTTTTTCAGCTCTTACATTTCCTTTCCTTCAGTATGATATACTGTTTTATTCCACATAAAATTAATACAGAATGGATAAAATTGTGCACACGTTTCTCAACTGGACTTGAAAATTGGGGCATTTTACTGGGACCAGTTGTGTTATCAGCAGTTTCATTTCCCTAGCAAGACTGACTGTGGCAAAAGCATCAGGGAAGCCAAAAGGAGCTTACCCTCTAGAGCATCTGTGAATGGTCTCATGCTATGTTCCAGAAGAAACTCATAATATGCCTGTTATTATATTTTATTTTTAGTAAATTCTAGGGCGTGAGCTCTGAGTGTTATCCATTTCTTTAATGCTGGACTTTCCAGACTGATATTTATACTACTTTTTAAGTGAGGCTCTTTTACTGTGAAAGAAATAGAAGCTGAAAGCTTGAGTGAGTCTTTTTAAAGTTTATTTGCTACAATAGTCATGGTCCATAGTTGTTCAGATGAGTGTTTTTAAGGGTGCCTCAGATGAGTCTCACATTATTAATAAAAAAAGGGAGTAAAGCAACCTGCAGGGAGATGTGAGTATTATGAAGAGACAGGAGGGTATAGTTGGTCAGCATGAGAAAGACATTAATGTCATCAACTTCTCAACAGAAGGTTTTGATGACTAGCTTTAAGAGATACATTGTTTTTGTAGGACTGTGTTTTTATCCCAACAAGTTTTTTCATGTTGATCCTGTTTTGGCTTATGGCTACATTGACTCAAACTTTTCTTTTAAAGTTGTTGGCTACACTTCCTGTTCTGAACTGTATTTCATGGTTATTATCACCAGTCATCCTGCTCTCTTCAGGACCAGGGTTAAAAAATATATTGGGTTTTAAGGGAGTTCAGGCTTAATATATGCTGGGTTTTACTTTGGCACAGAGGAAAAATAAACTTTTAATGTTTTTTGCAAACTCTTGCATTTTGTACATTTTCCTACTGACTTGCAAATGCCCATTCTTATATATTCTTAATACTCATGCCTTAGTGATGCTGTTGATGATTGTGTGTAATTGAGAGATGTATGTGAATGCACATTTCTCTAAGATTCCCTACATTACAAATCAGAAATTTTGACTGTAAGTTTGTAAGTGGCTTAAAGACTAGCTTTGTTTATGTTTTTTTAGGTGTCCTCTGAGAAGACAGAACTATGATTATGGCATCCATCTCCTCACAGTTTTGTACCATGAATCTTGGGTAAGCAACTGTGAATAACTCACACTCTCTAACACGTTCTCTCATAACTTATTAGAAGTTCTCTGACTGTGCCCAGCTTAAAGTAAATTATCTTCCTCTTCCACTTCACTTTCCTTCAAATGCAACCAAGGTAAGTTACTTATGTTTCACTCTTAATTCCATGGCCAATTTAGAGTGCATTTCTTTAACTTCACAAGTGCTGTTGTTTGTATGTGTATTTTGCTATTTTCTCTAGTTATTAACTTTAATAAGAGATTCTTTCCTGGTACCTTGCTTCTGACAACAAACCTGAAACTGACTCTGACTCTATTGGAAAACATGTTTATTTTCAGGATTCCTAAATGTACCTTTAGTCTGTCATATGAATTGAGTGCATCCAGAAAAATGATTTACTCTGTGATTATCACACTTTATCTATGCATTTGTGACAGTGATTGTATTTAAACACAAAACAAACCTATCACAAAAGAGCAGAGGATTGTGTTAGTGGCTTTAAAGCTGTGAAAACTAACATACAGCACAGTATCTACAATTAGCCTGATTCTGACCTTGGATCTGTTACTTCAAATCTGTCTTTTCTTGGTCTCTTTCCGGGCTATGGTAGAACATGTCTGCAATTTGGAAGTATTCGACTTCTTAGATGCTCTCACAAAACTTGACTCAAGCTGGAAGGAGTTGAGGACTCAGGCTCCTTTTCTGAGGTCCTTTTTGCTCAGAAAAGCAATGTCCTCCCCACCTTCTGTTAGATTTAGGATTTCATTGCATCAGAGTTCTGCCAATGTAAGTGTAATGTAAACTTTTCTATAGCATATTTGGAATTTTTCTCGGCACTTTGTTCTGTTAAAAGGTTTTACATTTGAAATATCCAGTGTAAATAAATTTAAAGATACTATTCCATTTTTTCAATTATTTACTGTGATTCTTAAATAGTCCTCTAACCATGCAAGATATCTTCAGACCACAGGTCTTTCTTCTAGAGTGAAATCATTAGACTTGTCTCCTGTGTTGTTGTAATTAATTGTGTTGGTTATAGGTATTACCACCAGTAATTTTACAGTCAGTTTTTACAGAAAACAAGTTAGTTATCTGAAATGAAATCATTGTTGAAAACCCATAGTTATGCTTCAAGTAACTTCACTTTGTGTAAATATAATGTATTATTAGTTACATTGTTTGACACAGACAGTGAAAGCCTTCATCACCAGTGTATTTCCATATTTACACTCTTAAATAAGTTGTAGCTGAGTAGCTACCAAATTTCAACTTAGTGTTTTCAGTTGTTCTGTAGTATTTAAATTAAATCTCCACATTTAGCACTTTTATGATTTTCAATGTTCTTAGTTTTGATCATTGCGGGGATGACATAAAAAACATAGTAAAGAGGATGAGCTGTGTTTCCTTCTTGCTGCAGGTTGCCTTGAGGGATACTCTTTGCATCTAATTAAATTCAGCGCATAACATCTTAAAAGATCCATTTACTTTAGATTTCAGGTGCTTTGTACATGTGGGTATTTTTGTCCTCAACAGCATTACATCGCATTAGAAATCTTAAATTAATGACAGATCAGCTTCCAGTATTAAGCAATGACAAGAGGGCTAGACACTCCGCGCTTTATTAATTCCAGACAAACAACTTATCTGTCCTTTGCTCTAGCATTACTTAGTGATGGAAGACAGAGCTATGCGATATTGCTACATGAGTGTTCTGTGTGTATTGAATATGCACAAGTCTCTTACCCTTTTATTACCTTTCAACTTCCACATTAATATTTGATGAGTTCATCAATCAGTTGTAATTGTCTTTGATTTCCATGAAAAATTAATGGTCTTCTGAGACATGGGGGGTTTTATTTTGTATGACGTTTTGTTTTGTGTTGTTTCTTTTTTTTTCCATGATCAGTGATAATACTTTTTAATAACTAGCTGTAAGATAGTTCGTATATGTTTTGTAAACCATAACCAAACAATGTATGGTTTCTTTTACTTTGTAGGAACTTTAATATTGGAGGGAGATAGATGGGGTCTGGCTTTTGTGTAAACAGTAACATCAATACTGTTTCAGAACTAACTGCAAGGTTTGATGACTCTCCTAGCAGAGTAGTGCCACACTGTTTTCATGTATGTCTTTAATGGAATTCAGTAAAAACACAAGGGCAGTGTTTCTTTCCTGCTAAGTGAAGAGAAAGCTGACTGCATGTAAATTTTACCCTCAATCCTGAAAACTTCGCCTACTCTCTCTGAGCATGGCATAAGTCTGTAATTTATGTTAGTAACTGGATTACTGAATTTTGTGTACCAGCAACCTTATAAATATATAAAAGGAAAAACTGCGTGTGGATATACATCAGGAAATGTAATTTTAATTGTGATTATATTTTAATTGCCAGTGATACATAATTCTTTTATTACAGTTATGAACTAAAGCATCCAAATAGTTTAGGAATCTGAAACCTTTTTAAAAGCACGATGGTTCTTTGTGGTTTTGTTGGATATGTAGTGATCCATGTGCTATGAAGTTCCATTTTGTAAAGTTGCTTTCCAGCAAAAAGTTATTCAAGTAATGAATATGAGGGGTTTAATTCTGGCTCATCTGTCTCTTTGTATGCCTACTTACGAGACAGAACATATCACTGTGTCAGCAGTAGCTTCTGTATTGTAAATTTTCTTGTATGCTTTTCTAGTTTGGCTTCAACAAAAGCCAAGGGCATCCACATCTCATTAATTCTTTTGCTCTTGGACTCAGGTGTAATTATTATAGTTTGCAAGAATCTTTGTTGTGATGGAGTAACAGGTGAAATACACAACAGGTGCATGCAGACAAAATAGAAAGGAAAGAGGGGAGGATTACCAACAATTGGCATAGGTGTTGCTCTGTCTCAAGGCCTTGAATATATTGTTAAGAATGGATTTCTTTCTTGGATTGCTATGTGGGGAAGAGAGTTTTTTTACATTTCAATATATGAATAATAGGTTATCCAAATTAAATTAGGAAAACTGGTTTCTGAAACATACAGGCAAAGCAAGTGAAACATGCTGATAAGTTAGTGCACTGGCTAGCATTTTTGTCTCCTTTAACCTGCTAGCAATTGATGGATGATTGAAGAAGACAGACTGGCCAAACTGCGAGAGGCTTTTATGATATATTGCAGGATTGAACCTGACATAAAGAGGCTTTCAGAAGAGTTTCAGGGATTTTCTAGAATCACGTGTGTCAGAAGAGCTCCCTTGTAAAAGAAGTGGGATACAACTGGGCAGCCTTTGGGGCTACAAAAGGCCTACAAATTGGTAGATAAAAGTGGTATTGCATTTGGAATTGTTTTGTCTTTCCTGTCTACTCAAGTCACAAAGAAATGCTATCACTGGACTTGACCATGCAAAATTCTGCAAAAGTGTAGGGTGCTCAGGACTTTTCAGGATTGTGTTAGACTTTACCAAAACATAGTGTAGAGTTACAAGTTGGTATTTGATCTGTATTTAAACAAATAACTCTCTTTTTATTTTGAAGAAAGAAATGTGATTATTTTCCTTCATCCTCTAAGAATGCATTTCCATAGCAGATAATACTACCCTTGCTGTTGGCAAAGGGAACCTATAGTGCTTGTTCTTTTTTTTTGGAAGGAAAAAAAAATTAAAATCTTGCTTGTTTGTTTTAACAGAGGAAGTGAAGGAAGAGAGGAGGAAAACAGTGAATTCATTTTCTGGTTCTTGATCTATCATAGGTTCAAATGAGATAGACTGTGGGAAGCTGTTCAGAATATTGGCAGCATATTGGTGGATTGAATAAGATAACATGCTGTTTCCTGAAATAGATCTGGATAGTGGAAGCAGTATTAACTGGGGGTCTATATATTTTGTTCTTGGTTCAACCTATTTGAATTACAGGGTGTGTAATGAGGCTGACTGAATCTCATGGAGAGTTCAGTTTAGCTGAAGTCTTTGTCACTTAGAGATGTGTAAGAAGCAAGACCTGTACCTTGAGATCCCAGATAAATTCATTTGGCACAATAGTTTTCATAAGTGCAGGTAAATATCAGGCCCACGAGTTCAGGTATCTTTAAAACACTCAGATTTTAAAACTTAAAAATTGTGTTTAATTTTCTTATTTTAAAATACTTTGGGATCTTTTGCTTCCTGTTTAGTAGCTTTCAGGTCATTAGTAAAATATTGGTGTTCAGTTCAGAGTGTATTCAATAGATACCTGACTTGGTAAGAATTGAAATTTTCTTCTTTGGACTTTTTCTGTCTTTCCTTTCAAATTATCCCCCAGGATTGTGCCAGGATTGAATAAATGAATGAAAGGGTGACATGTAATGAGTAGATTGTTGAACAACAGCTCAATCAGTTGATTTTCATGGAACAGGTGATCTTGAGTGCATTCATGAAGCACATGCAAGAGAACCGGGTAATCAGGCCCAGTCAGCACAGATTCATGAAAGGCAGGTATTGCTAAACTAACCTGATTGCCTTCTATGACAAAGTGACTCGGCTGCTGGATGAGGGAAAGGCTGTGGATGTGGTCTTCCTGGTCTTGAGTAAAGGCTTTCACACAGTTTCTCACAGCATTCTGCTACTGAAACTCTCAGCCTCTGGCCTGGACAGGCGCACACTCTCCTGGGTGGAAAATTGGTTGGATGGCTGCGCCCAGAGAGTGGTGGTAAATGGTGTTAAATCCAGCTGGAGGCCAGTTACAAGTGGGGTTCCCCAAGGCTCAGTGCTGGGTCCAGCCCTGTAAAGTGTCTTCATCAATGACCTGGATGAAGGCATCCAGTGCTCCCTTAGCAAGTTTGCAGAAGACACTAAATTGGGTGGAAGTGTTGATCTGCTAGAGGGTAGGGAGGCTCTACAAAGGGATCTGAACAGGCTGGACTGCTGGGCTGAGTCCAATGGGACTTAGCAAGGCCAAATGCCGGGTCCTGCACTTGGGGCACAACAACCCTATGCAGAGCTACAGACTGGGAGAAGTCTGTCTAGAAAGCTGCCTGGAGGAGAGGGACCTGGGGGTGTTGGTCGACAGCCAACTGAACATGAGCCAGCAGTGTGCCCAGGTGGCCAAGAAGGCCAATGGCATCCTGGCTTGTATCAGAAATGGTGTGACCGGCAGGTCCAGGGAGGTGATTCTCCCTCTGTACTCAGCACTGGTGAGGCTGCTCCTTGAATCCTGTATGAAGTTGTGGTCCCCTCACCACAAGAAGGATGTTGAGGCTCTGGAATGAGTCCAGAGAAGCTGGTGAAGGGGCTGGAGAACAAGTCTTATGAGGAGTGGCTGAGAGAGCTGGAGTTGTTTAGCCTGGAGAAGAGGAGACTGAGGGGACCTCTCATTGCTCTCTACAGCTACCTGAAAGGAGATTGTGGAGAGGAGGGTAATTGCCTCTTCTCCCAAGTGGCAGGGGACAGGAAAAAAGGGAATGGCCTCAAGCTCCACTGGGAGAGGTTCAGGCTTGACATCAGGAAAAAAATTTCACGGAAAGTGTCATTAGGCACTGGAACAGGCTGCCCAGGGAGGTGGTTGAGTCACCTTCTCGGGAACTGCTTAAAAGATGGGTGGATGAGATGCTGAGAGGCATGGTTTAGTGATTGATGGGAATGGTTGGACTCAATGATCCAGTGGGTCCTTTCCAACCTAGTGATTCTATGATTTCTGCTACCTTTAAACAATGACTTATTGAATGCTGCAACAGTTCTCTAAACCTGAATGTATTTCTATGGTAGTGGATTTTTAAAAGTAAGAGTTTGCTGCCCTCAAGTGGTTAATGAATAATAAGTACAGTAATAGTCGGAGTATCTTACTGGTGTATCTCTTTGCATTGTGTTTGCATTGTAGATAATAATAGTAGCTCAAATGAAAGGACAGGGATGTTGAAGCAGAAAGGTGAGGGAAAGAAAAAAGCAAAGAATGGACAGACGGAGTGAAAGTAGAGGCTTAACTAAAATTTATCTATGAATACCAAAGCTCTCTATTTTGAATGAATTTGAGGAAGGTGTTACAGATAGTGTTCCTTCTTAAGTATAGCATTCAACTGCTAGGCACTGGTGAGGTGAGGAATATTTGTATGGATGTTCTGAACATTCATATGTTATGACACATGGGTTGTAAGGTTAAAATGGGAGGTAGAGGGGAGAGAGTTTTAAGTCTTAATGAAACACTCCCTAGGCAGAAGAAAATTCAACATTCCTTGAACTGAAAAGAAGGGTCATAGCTCAGTGATTTGTGCATGTGCCTGGGAGAGAGAGATTTAGAACTCTTGGCACTGTCTAGTATAACTGAAGACTGATTAGCATTAATCTCCTGACTTTGAGATCTCAGAATAATAAAGTGTGATATAATTGTACCCTTCCTACAATAGAGTTCTTTCTTAGTATGTCATTATATATGGTGTAATTAACACAAACAGAGGCTGAAGTAAATGTGGTCCCTAGATGTTGTAATATATACTTTGTTTTGAAATATGTATTAAATTTCTTGTGCACTCGCCAGAATTCAAAATCTAACAACTTGAAAGAGCTTTCACCGTTAACATGAGTCAGAAAAGATAAAGCTAAGTGGCATACTAGATGTTTAATTTAATAAACTTGTCTCTGAAGATCTGAATTCAAACATTCAAAACTGAAGGGAAGAATTTTGCTGACAGGAAATGTGTATTGCAGTGAAAGAAAAACTTTTTTATAATCTCTTGCTCAGAACAACTACAAAGGATGAACATTCAAGCAAAATGTTGAATAAAAAATTGGTTTTGTACTGTTTCAGACTCTAGTAAGCTACTAACCGTACCTTGTGTTTAAATGTTTATAGGTCTTGGAGAAACAAGGCTCCTTTTTAATGCGTAAATATAATTTCTAAGTTGATCTTCAGTCTAAATGTTGGACAGAAATGATGCCTTATTGGGATAGATATTAACAAAATGAACAGAAAATGATCAAAGATTTCATCCTCCGATATCACTGATGTTTCTTGGTGAGATCAGAATCTTTTCTGTTCATCAGACACAGTTTCTCACAGCATTCTGCTATGGAAACTGTCAGCCTCTGGCCTGGACAGGCGCACACTCTCCTGGGTGGAAAACTGATTGGATGGCCAGGCCCAGAGAGTGGTGGTAAATGGTGTTAAATCCAGCTGGAGGCCAGTCACAAGTGATGTTCCCCAGGGCTCAGTGCTGGGTCCAGCCGTGTTCAATGTCTTGATCAGTGACCTAGATGAAGGCATCGAGCAAGTTTGCAGAAGACACTAAGCTGGGTGGAAGTGTCAATCCACTGGAGGGTAAGGAGGCTCTGCAAACGGATCTGAACAGGCTGGACGACTGGGCTAAGACCAATGGCACAAGGTTTAACATGGCCAAATGCCGGGTCCTGCACTTAGGGCTCAACAAGCCTGTGCAGTGCTACAGACTAGGAGAAGTCTCTGTAGAAAGCTGCTTGGAGGAGAGAGACCTGGGAGTGTTGGTTGACAGCCAACTGAACATGAGCCAGCAGCATGCCCAGATGGCCAAGAAGACCAATGGCATCCTGGCTTGTATCAGAAACGGTGTGACCAGCAGGTCCAGGGAGGTTATTCTCCCTCTGTACCCTGCACTGGTGGGAACGCTCCTTGAATCCTGTGTTCAGTTCTGGGCCCCTCACCACAAGAAGGATGTTGAGGTTCTGGAGCGAGTCCAGAGAAGAGTAACAAAGCTGGTGAAGGGGCTGGAGAACAGGCCCTATGAGGAGCGGCTGAGAGAGCTGGGGTTGTTTAGCCTGGAGGAGACTGAGGTGAGACCTCATTACACTCTACAGCTACCTGAGGGGAGGTTATAGAGAAGAGGTATCTGGCCTCTTCTCCCAAGTGACAGGGGACAGGACAAGAGGGAATGGCCTCAGGCTCTGCCAGGGGAGATTTAGGCTAGACATTAGGAAAGTATTTTTCACAGAAAGGGTCATTGGGTATTGGAACAGGCTGCCCAGGCAGGTGGTTGATTCACCTTCCCTGAAGGTGTTTAAGGCACGGGTGGACAAGGTGCTGAGGGGCATGGTTTAATGCTTGATAGGAATGGTTGGAGTGGATGATCCGATGGGTCCCTTCCAACCTGGTTGTTCTGTGATTCTGTGATAAGTAAATACCTTTTGTTTGACCTTTTCAGAGGCAGAGTGTCCCCAGAAAATACAGCCTCTTCAGCACAGAGAAATAAGGTGTTTCATTCCTGAAAGTGACTACTGTTGACTTTTACATTAGTGACTGAAACAGCGATTAGGCCTATGAGTGTCATTAGGTCTAGGAATCATAGAATCACCAGGTTGGAAGAGACGCACCAGATCATCAAGTCCAACTATTCCTATCAAACACTAAACCATGCCCCTCAGTGCCTCTTACACTTAAAGAGCATCTCTTACGTCCAGTATTATTCCTTGAGGCAAAGTTTTGTTTCTTTTTCTTTGGTTGTTCTCCTTTTCTGTTTTACATTTGTACATTACTGGAATGTTTTGTCCTTACAGGATTTTTTTCCTAATTTTCTTTGGTAGTCTGGAGGTCTTACCAACCCCGTGTCATTGCCCATGTCCTAGATAATAATGTTCTTATCATTCAGAAGAATATTTAACCTATTGCGCATCACCAAGCAATTAATTTTTTTATCCGATCAGATACAAATATGTTCTGCCTTTTTGCAAACTTATGTTGATACTTCTTTTTAAGTTTCTAAATAAATAGTTTGAAGGTATACTATATCCAGGATAAAGAGATAAGAGATTATTGTACCACAGAGTATCTTTTATTCAAGGCAGTACTAAGAAATAAGAATATTTATTCCAGGAAATAGTAACTTTGAAATTTGACTTAAAGAGCTTTCCTTTCCCTCAGGTCTTTGCTAAACAGCATTTAATTTTTAACTGTTCAAACTATTTACAAGAAAATTGAATAACTTGAGTCATGTTTTTAATTTCCTTGACGATTTCTGTGTGCCACTTACACATTCTAGTTGAAGTATCTTCCCCAAAAGAAACACTAGAGAACTGACAATTCTAATCCTGACTGTGGCAGCAAAATTACAGAAATTAAACTGTTGAAAAACCTAAAGAAAAATTATGATTTAACCTCCCAAAATATGGACTCAAAGTTTCACATACAAGATTTGCTTTGAAATAAAACCTTATGCTGTTTATAACATTAAATAAATAATTCTATAGATTTGCATTAGGATGTGTAAAAAAACAAAGAACAAAAAATCCAATCACTCTTCTGTGCCTCTTTAGTAATGCATTTATGTCCTTTGACTTCATGTGAAAAGTAGTTTTCTGGTGATTTTTATTTTTCTTGACAGTTGTTATTGGAAGTGTTGGTAAGAGAAACAGTTGAAGTTAGTACCTGAATGCATCTTCAGCCAAACTGGTTAATACACACTGAGATTCTGCCTTACGTGTGATAGAATGAAGCCATTGCTTTTAGTGAATTCATTGAAGAAACATACATTCTTGGTTTTTAATATCGTTCGCTAAGTGGTGATTCTAGAAAAAGATATACAATGCTGCACTTGTACTCCAGTTTTCACAGTTTATTCTCATAGTAAGACTTCTGCAGTGTTTACTAACATTTTAATTTTGCAGAGGACAAAAATAATCAACAAAACTAAGTGATGAATACCTAATTTTTGAAGTTTCTTTCATTATGTCATTAGTTTTCTTCTTAACACTTTAAATTTAGACTACAATACTGGTAACATTTCCACTATTCCGAGTTCATGGGTGCTTTTTCAAATGAAAATATAATTCCAGATTCACTTTTTCTCTTGCAATAAATCTATTTGGAAAGGTATTTAAGTTTCATTCAATGAAGTTATTTTGCAAAAATCTTGTTTCTGTTAAGTTTCCTGTTTGTGATGTATGTCTAGACCTGTGTACAGTAGGATAACTTTTCATTTTGAGTCATGGCCACCAACATACCTGCAGTGGATACAGGCTTCTTGTAACAGGGCTGAGGAATGGCTTTTGAGATCTCCTCCTACTGTCAAATCCCTTCCTGCCTCTCTACCCCCAGAAGTCAGATTTTATTTTAAATTCCATTTTGACACAACGTTCTGCTGGGAAGGATTCCAAGAACTAAATGCTTAACAGTTTGCTTGGCCTCATTTAAAATCTTCTTGCTGCATATATCTCAACATAGAGAGTTCTTAATCTGTTTATCAGTGTGCATCTCTGAAATCCTGTAAGTTAATGTGTGCAGAGAAGAATTTTCCTAAAGAGATAAATGTAATAACTGTAATTAGTCCTTGTTGTCCCTGCTATAACTTAAAAGCATTTAAAAGCCTCATAGTGATTTTTTTGTTGGAGCTTTAAACATGAATTTGGTCCACGGAGTGACAAAGGGTGATACTCATATTCCCTTACTCCTAAGAAACACTACCCCTGTGAGAGAAGCTTTTGCTTTAAAATTCTTTTCAGGTCTAGGAAAAAAGTGTCTTGGATAGCCATTATGCAGGTAAAGAAAGGATATGTAAAACAGGATGATGTAGTTTATTTAAAAGTATGTGAATCTCCACATTGAATTTGCAGTATGTTTTCAATATACAAGGAATACTTTACTCTGCCCACTTGTTCCATTACTGGTTTAGCAATTTACGATACAGTCTGTCCTTCCCCACTGCCCCAGTGCTGAATGAGGTTCTTTGAGTTCTGTCTTGTATTGTGTTCAGCTTTTAATGTCAGTCATATGAACCTTTGAGCATTGTTAATCACTATTTCTGACTAAACATTTGGACTCAGAGATTTAAAAGACAAGAGATCTCATTTACTGCATGCAAGATGCAGCATTTGCTAAGGTGTTTTAAATTCATATCAACAGACCCAAGCACAGAAGGCTGTAGGGGAAAAAAAACCTTTGGTCATAATTAATGGTTATTAAATATTATGATTTGTCTGCAGCAACTTTGTTGGCTAGTGGACAGAATACCACAAAATAAACAAAAAACCCAACCACATCATCTCCTTCCCACCAAAAAAAAAAGAACCAAACCACACAACCAAAAAACCCCAAACCTCCTGTGATTGCTAAGTTTATTATATTATACATACAGCTAAAAATTTACTGAAGAGCCCTTTCTGACAAGGGATTTTTATTTAAAAAAAAAAAAAAAGAAAGAAAAGGAAAAAATCTATGCAATGCAAATACTTTACTATAATGTTTCTTTGAACTTACTCCCAGAGAAATATATTAACATGATTTCTACAATGATTGTAAAAAAACCATGACCATCAAAAATAAATGAAAAAAATTCAAATTGTGATATTTGTATGTCATTGAGATAATATAAGGATACCGTGTATTGTTTATTGTAAAGTACTAAATAAATCTGCAATATTTAAAAATACAGATATATCTACAAAGCATATATATTTACAAAAGTACTATAAAAATATGTATAATTGGCAAGTTATAACATTGAAATATTTTGTAAAGAGTCTGCGGAGCTAGACAAGGGCCTGCGAAATCAGTGAAACAACAGACGCACAAGCCAAGTGTTGATGTCTTCTGTCTGGGTTCAATTTTTGATCCTGCCTAATCTTGCAACACCAATTAGGTACAAATTAGCACCTCAGGGATAGAGAATCTTTTGAGGAGCAGTTTGTTTTGCAGGAAGTGGAAATGGATTAATTAGTAGTGACTCACAAAGAAAAGCACAACTAAAACATTTCCCAAATGGTGAAGGATTGCTGTCTCTCACCATAGAATACTTTGTATGAGCTGTCTCACTTTGCATCTTACAGCCAATGCAAACATAGAAAAATCATATGGTAGGGACATAATAACTAGGTGGCTACTTCCAAAGCTTGAGCACTTAGGATTATTTAAAATTATTACTTTTACAAGGTTTTTTTGTTATTCATTATGTATAATCCTTAAGTTTTTTATTCCCATTCTTACTTGTCAAGTTTTATCTGCCATGTATATAAAGAACTTGATAAGTGGGAGGAAAGAAACTCATTTGCACAGAAAACATACAGCATATGGGCATCTTTTGAACTTCTAGGCCTGAGTTACAAGCCCTGGATTTTAGAGGAGGGGATGTATTGTTCATTATGAAAGTTATTTTTAAAGTAAACTGGTATGAGGGAATTTTTTTCACATTATTATAGCTTTCTGAGTAGTTTTTAAGATTATATATCTTTTCTTCCAGAAAACTGAGATGTGGGAGTGTGAGAAGAGTGAGGAAGACATGGAAGAATATATCTGGGAAAACAGTCGCTCTCAGAAAAATGCCTTGGATACATTACTTCGAATAAAAGCCTCAGAGAATGTCAGTAATGTAAGTGAGGAAGAGCTTCTTGCATCAGAAGCGGTTAATGATTACAGGAACTCTGTAATTGCACTTAAAAATGAAGGTGAAACAGAAATTAACATGTCTCGGTATAAGGAATCTGTGAAAAAACTATTGAATGTAAAATCATGACCATGAAAGCAGACTCTGCAGGTACATCTGATTTTTATGGAAATATTAAACTACTATGGTAATATTTCTATATGATATAGATGCATAATTATTCAGAACCTTCACCAATAAAGTGATGAGTTAATTTCAATAGTAATCATATTTTTCATTGCCACTGGATTTTCTTGTAAGCATAATTTTCTGTCCATTAAAATTGTTCTTTGAATAAAGTATTTTTGAGTCATATTAGTGACTTGAACATTCTATTTTCTGCTTTCTTAGCTTGGGAGTTCCTGGTTCAGTCTTCTGCTCAATCACAGTCTGACTTCTGACACAATCTTTGGCATATAACTTAGAGCAACAATGTCAAAACCAACAAAATTACTTAGGCTTCAAGTCCCAGTAATTAAAAGTATCAAAGTTAAGGGCTCTAAACTTCCTAAACACTTATCAAATGTCACTCAGGTTTTTCTTTATCTGTACTCCCTGTCTGTAAAACAAAGATAATGTTGCTTAAGAAGTTTAACTTCTGGAGAGGTGTGAAAGTGCACTGAGTAAGTAGCATGAGATTCTCTGTTGTCGTTAGGGCTAACAAACACCCTAAGTAAAAATACCTGTCTCTAAAATGATGGGATGAAATAAGGTAGAAAATGGTATAGTAATGGAAAGGTGAAGTAGCAGTTATTTACATGATATCAAAGTACATGGGAAAGGAAGAACGATTAGAGTTGCTGAAAGTGAGATCATGATTAGTGAGGTGAGTATGTACCTTAAATAGATTTATAGAATCCAGCTTGGTGCTGTGAATCACAGAGAAAGAAATTATATGGCTATTTTTGTTATATTTGGTATTTGTGTTTGAAAGGAGTTGATTTGAAACACAAATCACAGACAATTCTTATTGATTTCTCATGGCAAAGAAAAAACCTTAAAAATTTCAACTTGGAAGGACATGAATAACTAATTTAGAATCATAGAATCACCAGGTTGGAAGAGACCCATCGGATCTTCTAGTCCAACCATTCCTATCAAACACTAAACCATGTTCCTCAGGACCTTGTCTACCCGTGCCTTAAACACCTCCAGGGAAGGTGAATCAACCACCTCCCTGGGCAGCCTATTCCAATGCCCAATGACCCTCTGTGTGAAAAACTTCCTCCTAATCTCTAGCCTAAATCTCCCCTGGCGGAGCTTGAGGCCATTCCCTCTTGTCCTGTCCCCTGTCACTTGGGAGAAGAGGCCAGCTACCTCCTCTCTACAACCTCCCCTCAGGTAGTTGTAGAGAGTAATGAGGTCTCCTCTCAGCCTCCTCTTCTCCAGGCTAAACAACCCCAGCTCTCTCAGCCGCTCCTCATAGGGCCTGTTCTCCAGCCCCTTCACCAGCTTCGTGGCTCTTCTCTGGACTTGCTCCAGAACCTCAACATCCTTCTTGTGGTGAGGGGCCCAGAATTGGACATAGTATTCAAGGAGCGGCCTCACCAGTGCTGAGTACAGAGGGAGAATAACCTCCCTGGACCTGCTGGTCACACCATTTCTGATACAAGCCAGGATGCCACTGGCCTTCTTGGCCGCCTGGGCACATTGCTGGCTCATGTTCAGTCGACTGTCACACCCCCAGGTCCCTCTCCTCCTGGCAGTTTTCCAGCCAGGCTTCTCCCAGTCTGTAGCTCTGCGTAGGATTGTTGTACCCCAAGTGCACAACAATTTCATTGTATCTTCTTTGCTTACTAAGATTTCAACCTAGATAGAAATTCTTTGTTTTCTGGAAGGAGCAGAGCGAGTTTTTATTTATCAGACTTAAGGATTCTGCATACCTATAAAAGAACCTATCACTTTGGTCCTGGCAGCAACTCTTTTAAGAGGAAATGATGTAACAATAAGGAGATTGAAAAATTTCAAATTGAAATAAACTCTTATAGCAATTGATTTCTGTAGTGTGTTCTGCATGGCTGGACTTGCTTACTGCTAGAATTTCTTATTTTTCATTTTGCATTTACATACAGCCAGAGTGCATGCATTCCCATTTTCAAAGCATTGTCAGTTCTGGAAGGATTTTTCTCAGATAGAGATTGTTTTCAAGTGGCAGGAGGTTGAATGTTGCACAGCTTTTTACTCTCTATGAGAATTTTCTGGGTCTGTAGTTAAGACTGATAATGCTCTTCCTGTAATCACTCAATAGCTTGGTTATTTACTGTTCCTTCCTCTTAGATTTGCATTAATGTGAAGTTTTAGTAGAAGCTTAATATGGGGAAAGTTTTGGTTGTTATTCCTTTATTCAAGGATAATGGGGGTAATGTTTAAAATTCTCATTTGAAATGGTACATCTGTGTAATCCCTAATCTTTTTTTAAGAGCCATGAAACCAAAATTACTGAGGAAGTAATTGCAATTTGAGTCAGTGGATGGTATGGGTGGTGGAGTTTTACCTGGCTTTATTCCAAAGGCAGTTTGGTTCTAATATGTACACAAGAGAAATTTGTTTTCTTAATTAGCATTGTGGGTGCTTGCATAAGGACTGGCATACTAGCAAGCATGTGTAACTAATTTCTGTTGTGCAGTGGCATGTCTTGTACCAGACTCTCATGAGTAATCCTCAGAATGTTTTGGGAAACCTAAAATCCCATAAGCTCACTTTTCTCCATAATGTTGTTCTTGCATATTGAGGACATACAAGCACCTGGTAAAATCTTCTCTGCACCAGAAACTTCAGTTTTTTCTTTGCTCTACATAGACTTTAAATGGACCTAAGCAGAACTGTGTGTGGAAGTTGTAATTAAAATAATGATTTATTAATAATAATGACTGATAGAACAACACAGAAAGGGAAATTCATTTTTAATTTGACTATATTAGCATTTGATTAGCTTCACACCTAATTCATGGAAGACCTAAAATGCACAGGCTTCTATAGTTCCTGCAGAAGTGTTGAAGCCTAGCCCATATAAATTCTATAAATGTCTCAAGAAATGCAAGCAGGATAAAATGTGGCCAAGATATTCAAATATCAAGTGTCAAGATATTCAAATGTGTCTACCAACATTAGATTATCCCTCCTGGTCAAGAACAATGTTGGGGCTAATTCTCTATGTTTCCTAACTACATTTACCCTCAGAAATTGTCAGAGATACCAGTTTTTCAGTAGGTGTCTCGCCTAATGACTCTATGGCTATAGAAAACTTTGCCAGCTGACCTTAGAAATCTGCAAGTTTGACTTCCAAACACGGTTTTCAATGTCATCTTCATTCCCTTTCCTTTCTAGGAAATATAGGAGCAAAATAAAAACCTTTCTAATCCTTTATGTGTCCATTCAAGCTTCTAGAGTCAAAGGCAATATAAATTTCAGAGTTACTTGTGATTTTTACTGATGGTTTTTATGTTACAGTACTGAACTTGTGTGGTGCAGTGGATCAAAGGTAGCCTGAATTGTATTTTGACCTCCTTCTCATCTTGATTGTTTCTCCTGTTTTTCTGCTTCTCCCTCCAAGGTGTTAGTGTTACAAGGTAGCAGTATTTTTCTGTGATTATGTAGAATACCTACAACGCTGGGGTCATAAACACAGTGGGAGTCTTCTCAACCTTGACACTTAATATAATGTGGTTTTATGAACTAAACTACCCATCTTTATTCTCCTGTTGCAGACTATCTCATTGGAAACCTGCACTGAATTTCAAAAGACTGAAAAGTTAAAGAGTAATAGACATAGCTTAAGCAACTCTGCAGCGCAGTAATAAGTACATCATTAGCAATGGTCTCTTATTAATGTATCATGTACATTGTAATGTAAAGGCATAAATCTAAAGTATGTATCCCTCTATGTACCTGTGTGTATGCACATTCTTCTGTGACATGGAAGTGCTCATGTTACTTTTAAGTAGAAATGTAAATAGAAGGCGCTTAAACCAAGAAGCAGGCTAGGCCTCCCCACTGCATAAATTTGAAAGCAAGGAGGAACCAAAACCCTCGCGTAATCTAGAAGCATTGACTATATTCATAGGTAATTCTTCTGCTGGTATTTATTGTCCAAGAGGAACATGGAGCTAGTTCATTGCAGCCTTGACCTCAGGCAAATCTGTCCATCATAGATTGAAACTTGAGCAGGAAGGCTACTATATTATTTACTTGTGGTGCTGTTCTAACCTCCAAGTAGCAGATGTCTCATTTCAAATACAAACACTTGCCTCCACAAACTGGAAAAGTTAGTTTCCTACTGCAAGGAAAAATAAGCTGTTTCCAGAGGGGGGGGAAAAAAAAAAAAAAAAAACCAAAACAAAACCTTGCACAAGTTAAATTCTTGGCCATCTGGAATAGCTGTGATGCATAGTTTCACTGGTGCTGTTGAGGAGACTAATCCTTCTTTTATCTCCCATATAAACATACCAAAGAAAGGTTGAGATCTAGTTCTTGGTCAAACTGAAAAAGAACTTGCTTTGTCAGTATTCTGGCTATTTTTTTGCATCTAGAAACTATTGTAATCACTGGCATAAGATGTCTTTAGTAAACATTGTGCTAAGGTGTGAAGTGAAACATTCAAAATGTCTTTGAATAGTTTCTTGAGGTTGCTTGTCAATGTTGTATCACACTTTTGCCCTTTAAAGAAGGGCTCTCAGGCACTAAGTATAATGTCAGATAAAACAAGAAGACTTGTACGGAGGCGTAATTCAGACTTGGAGACGTAATTCAGACTTTGGCAAGGAGAGGAGATGTAAAAACTACTTGTAGCCTCACCAACCCCTAAGATCTGAATGTGGCTGGCTGTGTGTGAAGGGTTCATAAACTTCTGCAGATATCTCATGGTCTTCAGGGAACTAATCTATTACTCCTGACTGGAGTAGATATTATTTGCCCTGTTGTCATGCTCAAATACAAGTAGGGGATGAAGGGGCAGTTGCCTAAAAAGGGATATGCTCTGAACAAACCACCATTTTGATTGCTTTTTTTCCCCCCTCATATTTAAATTGCATGCATTTATTTTCTTGTGCATCTCCTAGTCTGTAATAAAATAGCCTTGCTACTGTACTTTATAAAATCTTTTTTTTCTGCCTGTTTTTAATCTATATGCCAATAAGCCAAGACAACTCTCCAGAACACTGTCTTCAACATTCTAGTCATTCTACCCTGCCCGTGAAGCGTTTTTGTGGCGGACAGATATAAAGTTTCACTTCTGTCTCATTTTCCTTTTGTGGTTAGTATTGAGGTCCTAGTTCCATTACATGATTCTACAGAACATAATACTGAGGGTAAGCATCAAAGGAGCATCCAGGTGCTATTAAGTGCGCTTTGTAATTACTAATCTGGAGATGAAGATACCATGGATGTCAGGTGTGACTGACTTGTTGCAGATCACACAACTGATCAGTGATCAGATGGAGGTTACTTTTCTGAAAGGAGGAGGAGGTAAAAAACCCACTTGCTTTAAAGCAAGTAGTATATTATCTATGATGTATTTCCATTACAATTAATACCTTCTTGGAGAGATTTGTGTGTATCATGTCCAGTGAAAGGCTTTCTTTGCTAGTCTTCATTTGTAGATATACAACATCCCCCCAGGTAAGAATAGCAAGTTCTCACTTTTTCAGTAGTTTATGATTCTATGATTTTTTTCCTCATTTTTAGAAAAATCTGTTCTGCTAGTAGTATCTGTCCCTTATGACTAGTTTTTCTCCTTTTGCTCAATTCAAGTTTCTATGGAGGTAATTTATCATAGAATCATAAAATAACCAGGTTGGAAAAGACCCACTGGATCATTGAGTCCAACCATTCCTATCAAACACTAAACCATACCCCTCAGCACCTTGTCCACCCATGCCTTAAACACCTCCAGGGAAGGTGACTCAACCACCTCCCTGGGCAGCCTGTTCCAGTGCCCAATGACCCTTTCTGTGATTTTTTTTTCCTAATGTTCAGCCTAAACCTCCCTGGTGGAGCTTGAGGCCATTCCCTTTTTTCCTGTCCCCTGTCACTTGGGAGAAGAGGCCAATTCCCTCCTCTCCACAACCTCCTTTCAGGTAGTTGTAGAGAGCAATGAGGTCTTCCCTCAGCCTCCTCTTCTCAAGGCTAAACAACCCCAGCTCTCTCAGCCATTCCTCATAAGGCCTGTTCTCCAGCCCCTTCATCAGCTTCATTGCTCTTGTGCTGGAAGAAGCCTACCACTCTTGACTTTGCAGCACTCTGCACTATCTGCAGATGTTTTGGGAGCCAATTAGGTATCAGCCTAGCCTGTACAGGAAGAGCAGGATAAGAATGGATATTAATGATTTGGGTACAATTAAATTAGTATAAGTCTTGTAGAATAAACATATTGTGATATGTTAGAACGTGTCTCAGTTTTTGTTACATTGCATAATACTTGTCTGAAAGCAGTGATATCATAATTGTACGGGAGGAAGAGAGAGAGGATGTCTTGTATCCATTCTTATGTTTCCTGTCTTGAATGTTACCTATTATCACACACGTACTACAAGATACCAATTCTGCAAGAGCTCTTCTGTCTTAGGTGTCCAATGATGTTGCTTACGTGGCTTCAAGTTCAGCAGTAGGTTATAAGTATGTTCTACGTATTTAAGCATCTTCCCCTATTTTATATGCATGATTAAATGAGTTGAATCAGAAATGCACTTTTCTCAGTATTATACATTAGTGGATAAAAGACACTTTTACAATACTGCCACCTCAAACTGTTAAACAATTCTGCAAATTTTATTATGTGAAGCAGGATGAAAGAGGTGATGTGCAATCTCTTTTCTTTAAACCTGGGAAACAGGAAAAAAATGTTTACTTTCATATTTTTAAAAAAATCCAAAGTACAAAATAACTAAAAATAATACAAAGTGCATATGCCTCTGTAACTGAAAATAATATTCAGCAGTGTTTGGCAAAACTCTAGGCTAAGAAAAATAAAATGTATTATCCAACTGAAACTATGGAGGAATTTTTAGGTAAACAACATAATTTTTCTACTTGAATTGGACTAAGCTCTCTGCATGTGAATTCCTTATCCTAAAAAAATATATGCAATTACTAAGCGATAATAATTATAGGATGTTCCCTATGTGTTAGGATAAATTATATTTGGAATGCAACACTGCAAGGTCTTGAAAATAAAGTTTTTGTGGTTTGAAATGCCTTAATTTCTTAAGTAACATCTTCTCTTTGTCTGGGAGCTATTGAGACTGTAACTTAATCACAAGTGGAATTTTAATGGCTCTATTCAGCCTGAAGAAAGGCATCATGGTGAAGACCTATTTCTCTTACAAAGTATTTTTCTGAGTTCAGGTTTTAGGCTTTTTAACTCTTAATCATATAAAAACTCAGTGTTTCTTTAAGTGCAGCTTTTGCTGAGCCTTTCTGTGGCAATGAACATAACCATTTTGATCTTTTTTGCCATTTTAGACAAAGACAATTTCATAAAACATTTATATATTACTGTATTATGCTGGATGTTTATTCATGTGGTAGCAAATAGGTAACCAGGAAGTTAACACGTTGTATTTTAGTTCTGCTTTTGATATATCTTTACATCTTAGTTGCAAGTTGGTTTTGAAATGTATTTTCCTTGGTTATGTGATTTTAAAACGTATAGGGAGAAAAAGTAATTTAAAAAGCAAATAGATGTAACATCCTCCTCTGCAAAGATGCAGGTTGAGGGTGAGTTAGATTATGAAAAATGAAAGCAAGTAGAAGACACGATTTATATACAGTGATAGTGGGAGGTGTCCTTGCCCATGGCAGTAAGATTGGAATTGGATGATCTTTAAGTTCCCTTCCAACCCAAACCAACCTGTGACATTGCTGGCTGAAGGGTTTTGTGGGAGGAATCCTTTGACAAAATGTGCTTGTAATCAGTACTGAGATGAGCAGTAGCACAACTAAACTTCGAACGTGTGGTTAATCAGTTTGTTTATTTAATATATTTGATCAGGTAGTCATGATGTGCGAAGCACTGCATGTTGGCTGTGGTAAAGATCTAAACATGAACTCCACAAACTTTTTGTTTTCTGATTAAATAAAAATCATTTATGCCTGCTTGTGTCTTAAATAAAAAGGTGCTCCATGTGCCATGAACAGTCCCTTCAGAATTTGGTTGATAGAACACTGTATGAAAAGGAACCTGAATCACATAATCTGCAGCTGCTAGTTCAGAAAAGATCATACTGATGGTCTTGGTGCACATCACCATTTCCAGTGTAAGTTGCGATGAAAGGATATAAAGCACATCGTGGTAATCTACAGACTTAGCAACAGAATTCCTCTTCTGTCATACATGTGCCTGTGTTTCCTGAAGAAGTAAGTCAGAACTGAGACTTTTCCATTCTCGGTTTAAATCCATGAAGACTACCTTCACATGAAGAGCACCTGAGAAATAGGTTCTTTGTTTACAATATCACCATATTCAGTCTTTGATACAATATAGGGTATCTTGTTTTCTTTCTCCTAGTTCCTTTCCTTTTGGTGTTAAAAAGCTGTAATACAATACATGTCAACTTCCTCTAACTCAGAACAGCCCTTGAAATTTTTAGTGATATTCAAACTATGTACTACATTCAGCCATACGATGAATTAGTGCAATTTGATGATAAAAATAAGCATCTTCAAAATTGAAGTACATCATGCAATGGGCGCATCTCTAAAGTTTGTATGATTTTACACATAAGTGTAAAAAAAACCAAAAAAACAAACCAGATCATACCTCAGTCTATTTTTTCTAGCTAAAATTGAAGGAATTGCTTTTGTGTTATCCCAACTGATTAAATAACCCCACTCCTTTAAAATGTTGTTATCCTGTGTCAGTCTCTCTTCTGTTACATACAAATAAGCATACAAGGTCAATAAAATACTATAAAAAAGGGTGTGTTTTTTTTAAACTTAGTTCCCTAAGCTACAGTGCTTATCTGTGAGCTATAATATAATTTTAGAAAGGTCTTTTCCTCTCAAACCAACCTGTTCAGCTGTAATTAGGTACTCATGTCACCTTACAATATCATAGTTGTAGCCTTGGAAGATTGCATATGTCACTAGTTTTAAAATCATTTTATGCCACACAGACATGTGACAATCAGTTTTATTTTTGTTGTTGTTTCCTTTTAAAACATTTACACTTGTCTGGGAAATAGAAACTCCTTACAGCAAGTGAAGAACATGAGAAATTCTAAAACATCAACAAGTTTAAAAGACGAAGAACAATCCTGGTTACTGTTGAAAATGTTTGCTTTGCTGAGCAAACTTCCTGACTAAGGTAGGGCAAGGAAATACCTTGCTACCTTGTTAATCTAGTTGCTTGATTTATATTCAGGAGGAGCACTTTTCTGAACAGGATAAACAGAATGAGGAAACAAAAAACCCAATTTTTTATTAAAAAACTAACTTCTGGAGCTTTCAAAACATTTTGTCTATCACTGTGTAACATACATTAAATGATTGTTCCTGGTTTAAAAAGCTCATGGTGTAAAGGATAAATCTGAGTAAGCAAGAAAAAGCACAGATTAATGCCAATTGCAAGGCATGAACAAATGTTAGCCACATTTGTGTTTCATTTGCAGTAACAGAATGGATTTGTCAATGCATTACAGAACAACTAACTTTAAAATAGCAGTTAAGTCTGAAGGTGCTTCTGCAGAGCCCTGAAAAACATTTGAAGTGAGTGTTTTCAGAAGACTGAAATGAGGAGTCAGGTAGAAGTAAAGCATAAAGATAACATGATCAGATTTTTGGGTATGAGTTAAGGGAGTTCAATAGTTTGGGGGACTTGCGTTTTTCTTTGGTAAAGCGTGCTGGGTAAATAGTTTTGTCTCAGTATTAGGGGAAAATGAGGAAAAAGTTAGATCTACAATTTGGAAAAAAATTGAGTTTTTATGGAAACAATGAGATCTGAGACAAGGAATGGTTAATTACAGTTAAATGATTTTATGATACTATAAACTTCAGTTAGTTTACTGTTTACACTTAATTTTCTCAAGTTAGTTTAAAGTCAGGGGAAAGGATACATACAGCTGCAATGAATCTACGTGGCATGCTGTTTGTTAGGCATTTCTCTGGGTCATATTATGAACCAAAATGCTCTCAAATACTTCTGAGCATGCAGTGGGAGCTAGGAGTGTGCACTTCTTACCTAAAGAGACAGAGGAATTGTGTTTTATCTTATGATTATTAAATTACAACCTAAAGATTCTGAAAACATCAGTGAAAAAAATCGTCTTTGATTCCGTAAAGAAATAAGCTTGTATGTACAACTGACTTTTAAAAAGCTGTTTGTTCCAAAACAAGGATGGTGGCAGTATTTTACAAATTACCTTTGATAGTAGTATATTTTATGAATTGTCTTGACACAGTGGTTCTCCTTACGGGCTTATACTGACCCCTCCTGTTTCTGCAATGCCCTGATGTGAAAGCAACAGTACAGCAGCAAAGGAAGATGAGAGAAGAGCAAAGAACAACAGGAATCAACCAGATACGCAAAGTTGCAGCTCTCCAAGCAGATGCCTCATTATCTGAAGTGTAATTCCTACCACTGTAGCCTTTGGTTTCATTTAAGTGTTGCTTGCTGCTGTTTATACGAGGAGGAGTGGGCATGTGGGATAATACCTCGGCAGACTTGGATATCAAAGTTGAGTGTACAGTCTTCTTGTCTGAGCTGGTGATTGACCTAGTGGTTACTGAAGTTGTACTTGTCCACTTAGCAAAATAGTGATCCAGTGGAAAGCTTTCTGACCAGGAATAAGTAGTAACTTCAGTTTCTTTGACTGTCAGGCTTGAGCTGGGGATATGAGTATGGGCTGTTAAGCTGTTGTTACTGGTAGAAGATGGAGCTTGGAGCAGAAGAGAACTTGATGTGGCATTATGACGCTGACATCCTTCCCGCTCAGTGGTCTTTGTGCTGTTTTGCTGTTCATATTTACTCAGTGAGGAGTGAGTATTTGGCTCTTTAGATGTCAGTTTTTCAAAAATAAGAAGATCTGGATCAATCCCTATTAAATCATAAACAATGTTAGTTTATGTGATAAAAAGCTCATCAGAACACTCACATTATTTGAACCCAAATAGTAATCATTAATCCTCTGGACAGAAAGTGTCACTGCCTAGATTTATGGGACACCTTATGGGATGCAAGGGAAGTGCATTCTGGAAAATCTTGAAAGTAGGACATATCTTCAACATCCTTTCTCAAATACTTAATGGAAGAAAGAGGGAAAGTATTCTTAGGAGTAGGTACATTGATGAAAAAGGAAAGAAGTCTTATGATTTCTTAGCACTGCACGTTACTTCAGAAGATCTTTCAGGTCAGCAACTGACCTAGCATAGACTTAACATCTCCTAGAGCTGCTATGTTTTCAGCCTTCATAAATCAAATGCTTGGTTACCTGTTGTGATGTTGTACAAAATGACATTGATTCTAGCCTTCAGTATGCAACTTTCCAACGCCGGGCAAGACACGTGGAGGCAATTCATATTCTCATTAATAGCTCCATGGTAGAACACTGCCAGATTGCAGGAAACTGTAATACAAAAGTAATAAGCTTGACTTTATCAGTATAATGAACATTTCATTTTGCTTGTTATTATATTATTTAATATTAGATCATTAATACTGGGCAGCTCAATAGGACTTTAAATTTGTGGTTCTCTCATTATTCTGCAAACTAATTAAACACTACGTAAAGTATCATAGAACTACTTATAACAGTATTCTTATTTTAAGAAGGAATAGAACAGACATCTTCTAAATATACCTCTTACTAAGTCATAAAATGGGTTGAGTTGTAAGGCACCTTAAAGATCATCTAATTCCAACCCCCCTGCCATGGGCAGGGACACCTCCCACCAGACCAGGCAGCTCAAGGCCTCATCCAACCTGACCTTGAACACCTCCAGGGATGGGGCAGCCAAAACCTACCTGGGCAATCTGTGCCAGTGTCTCACCACTCTCATTGTTAAGAAATTCCTCCTTATGTCTAGCCTAGATCTTCCTCTCTCCAATTTAAAGCCATTGGCCCTAGTCCTATGACTACAGGCCTTTATAAAAACTCCCTCCTCAGCTTTTTTGTAGCTCCCTTCAGATACTGGAATGTCACCATATGGTTTCCTTGGAGCCTTGTCTTCTCCAGGCTGAACAACCCCAACTCTCTCAGCCTGTCCTTATACTGGAGGAGCTCCAGCATAATTAATTTCATAATTTATTCATTTAAATTTAACCTGTAGTCCACCTACCAGTTGATTTCCTTCAAGTCAATGTCATAATGAAAATTCTAATATATGCCACAATCTTGATAATTAACACTCACCATTCCTCAGAAGGCAGCAGGTTCTGCTGCACTGTTGGGGTGAGGCTTCTGCATATATCTTCAGCACCTGGGCACCCCTCTTCTGAGATTCCTGTAGGTCAATCAGAAGACCTGGGAAGCGTCGGATCCAGCAGTTCTTGTAAAATGTCGTGGGTGAGCAGAGAGAGTCTGACTTCAGAATTAAACCCAGGACCAACAACACTTCTGCTATTGCCACCAGCAGAACCATCTCTTCAATGTAACGGGCTTAGTTGGCATGCTTTTTCCTCCAGGGATGAACTAAAGTTTGGACCAGCATCTTAAGAGACAATCTCTTGGGTGGCGAGTATGCTGCCAAGTTTGCCAGGGACATTAGCCAGGCGAAATTTTTTCCTAACAACTCCCATGATGCTGTTTGGTCAGCTGCTGGAAGGAAGTAGCAATTTTATGAGCTATATACAATTGTAATAGTTATTATTGCTGTTCTTTAAATGATTTGGTTGCTCTTAGTTATTCAGAGAACTTGTTTCTATGATCTCAGGTTTATGTTTCTTTTTCTTCTAAGACCAAAGTAGGCAGAGAGCCTTAATATATGATGGATAATGGTTAGCTCAGCTTACTTTTTCACCTCAGCTCTGAATGCATGTGGTATGGTCAGTTGGGAGCAGGTAGATCTTCCAATTTGTTCAGACACGCTATCACATTTGACAGAAAAGAAACAGCTCATTTTCATTCCCTAACACTTCTTTAATTATCTGATGGCTGCAAATATAGTTTCCTTCTTTACTAACAAACTTAACTAGATAATTCTGCCTGCCAGCCAGACATGGAACCTTGTTCCTCTTCCCTATACTGCTTTGATTGCAAGAATAATACAATTTTATTTGCAAAAGATCTAGAAATAGGCAAGTATGACTGGACAATGCTACATTTATCTCCAGACTAGGTAGGTAATTGAAGTCCTGCCCCTAATCGTCCATAAATTCAAGAAAATTAACAGTGTGTACTGGTTTTTCTTGCTATTTTTAAGCTTGGAAAAGGCCTTTGAGAGCACAAGAAAGAAAATATAGTTGGCATATAGGGAGGCATTTTTCAAGCACCTGTTCTGAAACCTGAAACTCCAAAGTGTTTTGTTTCTTAAAAGGACCCAGCCTGATCCCTGATTCCCAGTTATGCAAGCCTTTCATACAGAAAGGCTTTAAAATATTACAATACTTGAGCTCATTTAAACTCAATGGATTATTCAGTGAGCTTAGGAGTAGAAATATGGTTGTCTGCAATAAAAAAAATGTGTATTGAATACACAAAAGTATTGTAGATGGCATTTTTCCCCCTAAAGTTTAGAATCAAGGAATTTCCCCAGTCATACATAAAGGGTAGAACAGTGATGTGGGGATAGGGAAGCCTCAAACTCATTTTAATTCTTTAGTCATCATGCTTGGTATTTGTTTTGCAAAACAAGGCACCCAGTTTGGATATGCGATGACATGTATACAATTTTGTTCCTTAGTTCATTAAAAGGTAATTGAACTCAGAGCACATTAACTCCTGTTGATCTAACAGCAAGACCAAAGACTTGATTTATTCAGTGGAACTACTGGCTATAATTAGGAGGATTCCATATAAAAGCATTTTAATTCAGATTATATGTCCATTGTGAGGAATATATGAATTAAATGATAAGAAACTGCATAGGTGGGTAATTCTTTAAACCTCTGTCCTGAAAATCAGATCTTGGTACTTAGAATCTTAGAATCATAGAACAACCAGGTTGGAAGGGACCCATCGGATCTTCCAGTCCAACCATTCCTATCAAATGCTAAACCAAGTCCCTCAAGACCTCATCCACCCGTGCCTTAAACACCTCCAGGGAAGGTGAATCAACCACCTCCCTGGGCAGCCTATTCCAATGCCCAATGACCCTCTGCGTGAAAAACTTCCTCCTAATCTCCAGCCTAAATCTCCCCTGGTGGAGCTTGAGGCCATTCCCTCTTGTCCTGTCCCCTGTCACTTGGGAGAAGAGGCCAGCTACCTCCTCTCTACAACCTCCCCTCAGGTAGTTGTAGAGAGCAATGAGGTCTCCCATCAACCTCCTCTTCTCCAGGCTAAACAACCCCAGATCTTTCAGTTGTTCCTCATAAGGCCTGTTCTCCAGCCCTTTCACCAGCTTTATTGCTCTTCTCTGGACTCACTCCAGAGCCTCAACATCCTTCTTGTGGTGAGGGGCCCAGAACTGAACACAGTATTCAAGGAGCATCCTCACCAGTGCTGAGTACAGAGGGAGAATAACCTCCCTGGACCTACTGGTCACACCATTTCTGATACAAGCCAGGATGCCATTGGCCTTCTTGGCCACCTGGGCACACTGCTGGCTCATGTTCAGTCGGCTGTCGACCAACACCCCCAGGTCCCTCTCCTCCTGGCAGTTTTCCAGCCAGGCTTCTCCCAGTCTGTAGCTCTGCATAGGGTTGTTGTGCCCCAAGTGCAGGACCCGGCATTTGGCCGTGTTAAACCTCATGCCATTGGACACTGCCCAGTGGTTCAGCCTGTTTAGGTCCCTTTGCAGAGCCTCCCTACCCTCCAGAAGATCAACACTTCCACACAATTTAGTGTCTTCTGCAAACTTGCTAAGGGTACCCTCAATGCCTTCATCTAGGTCATTGATGAAGACATTGAACAGGGCTGGACCCAGCACTGAGCCCTGGGGAACACCACTTGTCACTGGTCTCCAGCTGGATTTAACACCATTTACCACCACTCTCTGGGCCTGGTCATCCAGCCAGTTTTCCACCCAGGAGAGTGTGCGCCTGTCTAGACCAGAGGCTGACAGTTTCCGTAGCAGAATGCTGTGAGAAACTGTGTCAAAGGCTTTACTGAAATCCAGAAAGACCACATCCACAGCCTTTCCCTCATCCAGCAGCCGAGTCACTTTGTCATAGAAGGCGATCAGGTTGGTTTGGCAGGTCCTGCCTTTGGTAAATCCATGTTGACTGGGCCTGATCACCCGGTTCTCTTGTAAATGCTTCATGATAGCACTCAAGATCACCTGTTCCATGACTTTTCCTGGCACTGGGGTCAGACTGACTGGCCTGTAGTTCCCCGGATCCTCCCTGCTACCCTTCTTGTAGATGGGCACTACATCAGCCAGCCTCCAGTCCAGAGGTACCTCCCCAGTCTTCCAGGACTGCTGGAAGATGATGGAAAGGGGTTTGGCCAAGACATCCGCCAGCTCCCTCAAAACCCTAGGAGGAATCCCATCTGGCCCCATAGACTTGTGGGTGTCCAGTTGGCCAAGCAAGGCTCTGACCACCTCCTCTTGGACCATGGGAGCCTCGTATTGCTCCTCTATTTCCGGGTTTTCTACACAGAGGGAACAGCTTTCTTTACAATTAAAGACCGAAGCAAAGAAGGCATTAAGTACCTCAGCCTTCTCCTCATCCTTATGCTGCTTTATTTAGTTTTGGTAGTTTGATTCTTGTAAATTTTCTGTTTCAGCTTTTCAAATATTCCAAGGCATCACTTGATATGGGTCACACTCAAAATTTTGAATATATATGCCTATTTATATATATATGTGTGTGTGTGTGTGTGCATGTATATATGCCTGTATATTGGCATTACTCCAGCATTTAGCATGAATTTTGGATTTATTTTATTCTGTAAGACTTGCATGCAAAAATGTTGATTCCTGATTGTTTCCCTACACCTGCTCGTCCCATGTCTCCAAGAAAAGAAATCTAAAAATTATGAATAACTTGGGGAAGCATGCAATAAGAATGTTAAACTGATACAAAACAAGCATTTATATTGGATATAGCTGAGTATGTCTTTAGTCTACTGAAATAAATAGGATTATTTGCCACAAGAAAAACATTTGATAAATAGGTATGTATAATAATAGATATACTTGTATAGCGAAGTTTACACTGTCTCAGCTCCTCTGTACTTATACATTTGATGCCTTGCAAAGTATATGTCCAATTAACAAATAAGTTTTCTGCTTCCTTTCCAGGAAAAAAAACCCAGCCATTCAACAACAAAGGACTAGCCCTGTGACCTGTTTCAGTTTAATGGATCTAAAATACCATACAACTTTTTCAATTTCAGTGGGGCTCTGTCCAGGCATTAAGATAAAGTGCCAGAGTGGATGTGACCACACCTGAACATCAAAACACCTTTCAGACCATTCCATCAGCCTGTCTCTGTTTTAAATAAAGCAACAAATTTTGAAGTACCTGCTGCTTCCACTGAGGCAGTCACCAGACACAGCAAGTGTGAGTACTCACTGTGTGTAATGTTTACTTACGTATTTGCAAAATTGGGCTTGAGTAGCCAGTCACGTTTTGCAGAATCTCTCTGTTTTCAATGTTTATTTTAAATCTCTTCTTTGTTTGCCACTGTTTGTCAATAAAGATTTTGCTAGTCTTTCTCAGCACCTTCATGCTTTTATTCTGTTCTTCTGCTGTGTGCTTCAACCAAGTAGCCTTTTTTCCTTTTCATTACTTGTCATTGTTTCTCCCTCTTATGTTTCTGAATGAATTAAAAGAGCAGGAATAGCTGCAGAGAAACGTTTTAGGTAATGAAATCTAAAGAGATTGAAATGAATAAATAAATGGCTACTGTAGGCAATTTCCTTTAAAAACTGAGAAATTCTCTCTTAAATTTTAGAGTCTTCTGCCAACATCCCCAGAATTTCACATTTTTTTTTACACACTTTCATGCTGAAGTTTTAAATCACGAACACTTTGTAAGAAAAAAATACCCAAGTCTTACCTGCAAACCAGTGGCCGACTGTTCTATGTTCACTGCAAGGAGAGATGAAGAGACTTTTACTGTTAGCAAGGAGTCTCTGGCCAGTATCAGACCAGCACTTCACGTAATTCAGTAGTTCTTTTCAACGGGCTTCTCAAGTTTCTTCCTGGAAAACAAAAAGGCAGTTACCTGTTTTTCATGAGAATATGAATGCCTTTGTAGACCTTTCAGAAAAAGAGATAAATATATACATGCTACAAAGAAAGAGAATGATCATTTTAATCATTTTAATCATTGTTGTTATAAGCAGAAACAGTACCTCAACTTTTCCACCTGAGCTGGCAGTGATAATGGCACAATCCAAGAGCTTCCTAGCAGAAAGGAGTCATCATCAGTTATTAACTCTTTTTTTGCCAAATATAAACTAAACCAGATGCTTTTCTATGTATTTTGATATTTGGAGTTATACTTAAATTATATGGAATATATGGTTCTATTAGTCAGAATACATAAAGACCAGAAGGATCTACAGTACAGGAAACTATTCCTGGAAAGGACTATAAACACCAAAGCTTTGATGCTGTAGTCAGATCAGCCGTCTAAGACTATGCTACACATTGACTTTGTTCATGGATTATCTGTGGTCCACACTGTAATTATCCTGTGCTTCTCTGCTGAATGTCTTGAAGCCTCCTGTCAGCCTGGAGCAGAGATGACGGTCAATATTCTGGGTCTAGCTGAAGTTTAAGCATTTATGTTGTTTGAACAGCTAGAGGAGAGGGTGGTATTAGTTGCTACATCCCAGCCAAGGCTAGTGGCTGTCTTGGATAGTTTCTCCTTTCTTCTTCTCTCTAAGTTGTGGCTAAACCAATGTGCTCTCATTAGGACACATCCCTCAGATAAATGCAGACTAGACAAGAGGGGACAGTTGGTCCTCCTGTCAGAGTTTTCCTTTTCCCAAGCAGATTAGATGAGAGAAGGGAGAGATACTTCCTGAGGCACAGATAGGTCAAATAAATGCTCCTTGGTGCTTCTATGATGATGCAGAAGTATACAGCAAATGCCTGCTGCTAGCACAGAGCCAGCCTGCTGCAGGCATGGGAGACAACCAGGGCTAACTGTTTACAACACTTGTCTGCTACACATAAAGTTAAATATTAGCTTTAGTCACCTGTGGTTTAGATTGCCTCTGACAGAGCAACTGAAAGATGACAACTACCAGCTGAAAAGAAGCAGCAGCTCATGTTTCATGAGCAGTTTCTCATGTGAGTTGTGAACCTGCCTATGTCCTCATTTGAACATTACTAAGCATATTTAATCAAATGAGCAGCATAATCCCATGCAATATCAACCCGAATAACCTCTGCTGAACTCAGTGTAGCTCAGTGCCTGTGTTGTGATCCATGTGAATAAATTGAATTGCAGGCTTTTGTTAAAATCATCTTTATCTCATTTTTACTTTGAAATGTACATGTGTTTTCCCTTTATTACAGGATTGTTAAGGTCAAAATTTTACCTAAACTGAGTATTTTGATAATGCCAGAATATGACACTGTAGCTCTATTATAGTATAAAAGTTATAAAATGCTGACGTAATCAATCATGAAATAATGAAATGTAAGTACTTTGGAAAAAATATCAAAGCAAATCTTTTTGACATTACTGAAACACTGTGGATCACTTTCTCCTTTAAAATTTACTTGAAATCAAAACATTTTTGCAAAATGTCTGAAGTCTAACAAAACAGCAGTTTTTGAGAGAACTGTTTTGTCAAAAACAGCTCTTAGTGGTCAGATTTGGGTTTGGAGCAATGTATCAAGTTTTTAATGAATCTAACCTTCTCCAAGGTTTGAGACAGTTGGGTCCAAGATTCTGGTTTCAGCCCCATCCCAGCAACATGGTACAAAGAGGTGAAACATCACAGTGTCTGTTCCTCAGACTTTGTGCAAGCTATTTTTTAAATCCTTCTTTCACTGCCAGGCCCTGAGATTCTCTTAGAGCTCGGATTCAAACTAGTTCTGCTAAAACCTCTGCATGAAGGCTGGAATCTGTGTTCAAACAAAGCACAACAGATGTCTTAGATAGATAAGATTTATACAAATACAGATCTGCTTGCATACGTATAAACTTGAGCCTAAGGTATATAACAAAAGACACAATGTATAGCAAACACGCTAATGAATGTATGCTGATTTATGACAGAACTTGAAACTAGACAAAGGGGGTGAGGTTTTAATATCCTGATGAATTTTATACAGCTGGATACTTAGTGAAAGTCTTCCACATTGGTTACCACTTACCTTACCTACTTATTATGTACTAAAATTTAGCTCTGTCTGTTTGCACCAGGATTTAAAACTATATGCTGTTACAGAAACACCCACTTTACTCTCATCTAGACAGAGCTACAAAAGAAAATTCAGATGGGGATGCATGATGCATTTGCTCAGAACAAACGTGCCTAACAGGAGGTTCAGCGGCAGGCAGAGCACTCCAACACCCTGACCCCCATTCAGGTTTTGCCACTTATTTCACCTGAGAGTTTCAAGGAAATTCCTTACTGGATTGTTGGTGTATAAAACCAAACATATGAATGCCGCTGTAATGATTTACATGCTCATGCCTCCATTCTGCTGCCTGATGACCAAACTCTTACAGAATCCCCACTAGCACACAGACTACTGTAAGAGCCTTCCTAGCCCAGACAGAGCTTGGTAGCACATACTTCAGTTTTAATCACTCATTAAATCTGACTAAAGCAAGGATAAGTTAAATATTTTATAATAATCAGTATTTTAAAAAATCTGCTCTGTGTATATTTCAGTAGTGTTACATCATACATGTGTTGTAAGAAATAAATATTACATTGAAAGCAGAAAAATTAGACAGAAAATAATAGGGATTAAAGTCTAAACAAGTGCCATTAGAAACAGGAGACTTGTTTTTTAATGGCATTGGGTAAGAAGTGTTTGTTTGGCTGCAAATCTGAAAAAAAATATTAAAAAAGAAACTGCCTTTATTTAGCAGGACACCCTTCAGCAATGATAGAGATTTCAGTTCAAATCAAATTATGCTCCAGCCAGTTCCTCTGAGAAACGCCAAGATCCTTTAGAACACTGATGTTTTTAATGCTGAAATACTGCAGGATATTTCCTATGTTCCATAGATGCTTACTTTGTATCCTGTGAAAAGGAAAATACTAAACAATGGCAGCAGTTGGTGAATCATTTCCAGAAGCCTAATTCCTTTCTTGAGTAATTCCACTATTACTCAATACACAGTTCCCTGGCAGTACAGTGCAATTCCCTGGCGTTTCAGAGGGAAGAATGTGGCACTTTATATTTTATATTAGATAGCATGTATATTTTAAATCCCCTTGATTCTGTTCCAGTTCACATTTTAGACTAGTAAGGCTGAAAGGAATTCAACTTTTCCTTTGGTTTTGCCCTTTATGTGATCCTTTCCTTAGAGCAATCACGTTGGAGTTACTTTCTGGTTCACATATATTATCCAGTGATTCTGTGTTGAATCAAGAGAAAGTTTGCCTAAAACACACACAAAACCACTGTAGTCTTCCTTTAGGCACTGTACTGGTGCTTAAGGGCTTGGTTCTCCTCTGCAGCAGAATTTTTGTGTGATTTTGGCTTAGGCTCACAAAAAAATTCAGGCTGCATTTCATGTATTTATAAACCAGATCTCCTGCTGAGAAAAGCATTTGCCATTCTGATTATCAATCACTGGTACTTCTGTTATCCCCTTTGCTGTGTCTTGTGACCTCACAAGACTGGAGACCCGTCTAATTTACCATATAAAGCCATTGAGTGATTCACAGAGGAAAAACAAGCAGCCATGTTTTTCTAAGTAAAATTAACCAGTGTTGAATACTTGAAGTTAATTTAAACTGTAAGCAGGCTTCACTGTTAGTACATGGAGCAGGTTTGCACTAGCCCTATATACACGCTTTGCCAGTCAGGAAGTGTGAGCTGTGCTCCATGCAAAGCAGAAAGACTCCTACTTCTGTCTCATTATCTGTGGCTTTGCTTTTCCTGTCTTAGTGGCAGTAGCTCCTCCTGACTCTGTTTCCTTGTTTTAGCTAAACTAGGAAAGTAAGAGGGCTATAGGAATGTATTCCCAGGCAGAGAAAGGGTTAGAAGCTTAGGTTTTCCATATCATGGTTGAACGGTCTATTACAATGCAGCTGCTGTACAAAAGAGTCTTCCATTTCCAAGTCTTTCTAAAAGAAAAAAGTGATACCTCTTCTGGCTCGGAAATAAGTCAGGCATTAACTGCAAGAAAATAGTTCAGGCACCAAGCACAGGAAAGAATGTCTAGACTGTGAATCCCAAGCAGAAACAGCCATCTCAAGTCTAGAGAGCCCTTTCTGTCTAGAGGCACTTTCTGGTACCTTCCTGCTGCATTTGCTGGCACTTAAGAATCCTTTCCTTTGCCATAAATTTGTCTCTCAGGCACTGCAGAGAGAGACCTGAAGTATCTACTTGAAGATTTTGCTACAGGAGCCAATGTCTAAAAGTAGCTTGAAAAGCTAAGGATAGTTACCCTTGTCTTCCTCTCTGTGCAAATCTCTTGTTCTTCACAGTATAATCTTTTGTCACACACTTATTAAAAATCTACCATAATGCAAATTTGCTTTCATGTTGTTTCATGCTTCAGTATGTTCTTACAAGGAGTGATAGGTGGTCTTTCGGATTTGTTCCAAAGATCATACAAGTCTATTATAGCTCTTAACTACAGATTTTGACTTTGTAGCTTTAACGCTAGCATTTATTTTTTTAGCTCTTACTCTCGAGATCAACCAAGATGATTGCTGGAGAAACAGCAAGACCTGTTCTTTGATTCCAGTATGATAATATGCATTATTGCTCTTAGCAAAAAGCAGCATAGCTATAAACTCGGAAACAGATTAAATTATCTGTACAAATACAGAACAAAAAGGCAGGCTTTGCTTTGATGCATTTGCAGTGTAAATACTATATAAATACACCATACACATTGACTGATTAGCATAGTAAAAAAACAAAGCAACTGCCCCGTCAGCATGCTCTGACTTAGTACAATTACCCAGTCCTAATCCTGGATAAAGCACAGATAGCTGATGATCAGCCTAGTAAAAACTGTTGGTTGAAGAAACAAATTCAGACTTTTTGCAAAAGTAGCCATTCAACAGAGTACTGCTGACCCCTTCTGCGTATGACAGCTCCTAATTAAAGCTACAGAAGCCAGTGCTCTCAAAAGTTTGCTAGCAGGAAAAAGGTACTTAGTAATACACGACAAAATTGATCCAGTCTACTAAAAGCCTCATGGACTATAAGGAAGGAGGACTTGAAATTCTTGGCAGAATCAGGTGCAAGCATATAGACAATGGAAGAAATAGTCCATCTATCCAGGCTGCAGTGTCAACACAGAGAGAACTTATCATGACTATGTCACTCATAAACTAGGAGCTAACTTACCAATGCTTCAAACATAGGAGACTCCAAAACAAATGTCTAAAGATGGCAATCATACCACTGTGTTTGCAATCACACTGCATTCTAACAGGGTTGCTTAATGGCCATGACAAACACAGACTCTCTGTTTACCTCTAAACTATGAATTATTACAATTACTTGAAATGTCTGCTTCTGGAAATTAAAGTAAAAGATGGACATATACGCTGGACTCCTTCTGAAGCGGTAAGACATTTGATGTGTATGATGATCTTTTCAAGGCTGAAACTGAAGTAGAAAAAAAAATCAACCAATGCTCAGATTCAAGCTTTAGCTCAGATTCAAGCTTCATCTAGGTGTAAGAAATTAAAAAAACAAATGATGCAGTGCTTCATCAGATGACAGGAATGTGGAATTTGAGAATTAATTAAACATTGAGAGAAGAAGACAGAGGAACACAGAACAAGTAAGCAGTGAAACTCAGTAGTGGTAAAGAGAGAAAAACCCAGCTGTGGACTGAAGCTGTTGAACTGGTTGAAATCTTATGGAAATCCTATGAAATGGGCCCTTCAAAAGCAAGATGATGAGAATGCATTTAAATGAGATGGAAGACAAACATGCACAGAAATCTACCTCAACTTAACAAACGGTTTTACAAAAGTTAGCAGAAGAGAACACTTGTAACTCTGAGATTGATATTTATCTCATCTGTCTGGGTGTGCGTTAAGATGAAGATTGACAAAACAGTGAGACAGCATCATTTCACAGATGAAATGCTAGAAAGTATAATAAAAAAAAAAGAAAGGAAAGGAACAACCTAATGCTACTCTGAAGTGTTAATAGTTAGGGGAAATAATCCCTTCTGATTAGTGGAAATAGGGAGTTGTCTGAAAACTAAACAATCTGTAATATCTAGGGGTGAGTCACATAATTGCTGAAGTTAAAGTGAAATTGCTGAAGGCAGTAATACTTGGGTTGAAAGAAATCTCTTTGTGAAGATATAAAATAGATTTAAAAATATGATTGATTAAGCCTCATCATATAAGAACACAGAGGATGGAAGATTTCCTCATCTGTTTGCAGTGGGATTGGGGGGTTTTTTTGGGTTTTTTGGGTTTTTTAGAAAAAAAGGACTATGATCACATTTCAAGAATGTAACAGGGCAAACAGCAAAACATTTATCTATGCCCCAGATGCCCGGCTGTTAATTTGCTCATTCCTTGTTCATGTCAAACAAACTCAGGGCTTCTTATGAATTCATTCGCTCTCATGAATAACATGGATGCGCTATTCCAGGAACTTCAGGTACGGAATAGTAGCACAGCAGGTGATATGGTTGGTATCTTTAGATGCCAGACCGGGAGCTGAGACATTGAGGGACTCATGCAGGAGGAATGACGAAGTTCCTCGTTCAGTTAGGTGTCGTTCCTGAATCCTACTGCTGCACTGGATGTGCAAGACGATCTTTTGTGTTTTGTTTTGTTTTCTTTTGTTTTGCTTTGACTGGATGCCACAGTGTCAAGATTCCGCGGCATCGCGTTGACTGCGGCGCTCCCTCCTCCCTGCCTATTGGCGAATCCATGTACACATACCACATTTTTTTCCCTTGCGTGTGCGGTTCGAGAATATTCCTCTTCTCCAGGGACATTTATGGCAAGAGGTTAGAGCTGCAGGCACAGCCCGATTCAGGCAGCGCCGGGGGGGCAGAGGGAGGCAGGGGAACTGCTGCGCGTTTTCCCTCTGTTTGTGCAGCCGAGTCTTCGCTTCGCACAGCGACATCCGCAGCTCAGTGCCGGGCGCTCGACGTTTCCTTTTTAGGGCTTTTTTTTGGTTTTTTCTTTTCTTCCCTGTCTCTGTTTTTCGTTTTTTTCCCTTCTTCGCTCCTCGCGGGGCAGGACCGGCGGCAGCGCCACCCCCGTCCCTCCCTGTTCGGAGGAGGAGCCGGGGTTGATCCGCGGCCGGGGCAGGGGGTGAGCCATGTCCCTGTCGGGGCGGCAGGGCGGGGAGGAAGAGGTGGGGGAGCGGGTCGGAGGGGATGGGGACAAGGACGGGGAGGAGGTGGTGCAAATCCGGCTCGGGGACAAGTGCTACCCGGTGTGCAAGAGGAAGCTGATCGAGCAGAGTGACTATTTCCGAGCCCTGTACCGCTCGGGCATGCGGGAGGCAGGGCAGGGGCAGAGGGAGCAGCTGCTGCGCGGGGGGCTGAGCGCCTTGGGGCTGGAGCTGGTGCTGGACTTCATCAACACCTCGTGCCTGGCCAGGCTGGAGCGGGAGGAGGGGGGCGAGGAGAACCCGCCTTTGCTGGAGGAGCTGGTGGAAGCGGCTTCCTACCTGCAGGTCACCCCCTTGCTCCGCCTGCTCCTCTCCCAGGTGAGGGTGGGCAACTGCTTCGAGCTGCACCGCCTGGCGCAGGTGTACGGTCTCCAGGACCTGCACGACGCCTGTCTGGACTTCATGGCCTCCCACTACCATCAAGTGCTTCGGAGGCCCGATGCCCGGCCGCATCTCCTCCTGCCCCACGCTCTCCAGCAGCACTTGAAGGAGAGGCGGATGAGGGGCACGGCCACCCTCGTGGCCATCGGGGACTTCATGGGTGCCTCCTCCTTGAGCTTTCACCCTCAGGCAGAGGCCCCTTGGTCTATGCTGAGGTACGATGAAGAAGCACAGAGGTGGCTCCCCTTGGCCAACAACCTGCCCTCTGATCTGGTGAACGTCCGAGGCTATGGGTCGGCAATGCTAGACAACTACCTGTTCATCGTCGGGGGCTACAGGATCACCAGCCAGGAGATTTCAGCTGCCCACTGTTACAACCCTTGCCTAAACGAATGGAGTCAGCTGGCATCCATGAACCAGAAGAGGTAACTCGTGCTTCCCACAATACACGTGCAAGCATGTATATTGGCAAAATAGACCCCATCAAGTCACGTGCTGTTGACTGGACTGAGCGTTAGGAGAAGTGATTCAGACCTGTCTGAGCTGTGAATCACCTGTGTCTCTTGCATGATGTGGTGGTGGGAAGGACCGCAGCACTTGTTGATGGCTTGGCAGCATGCTGTCACATAGTTGTGGCAAACCTTGTCTTTACTGGCACAACACCGTGACCTCTCCTGCTTAAGGGCCCCCTCTGCGTGCTGTGGGGAACTGCTGTGGCAAGGGAAGGGTGAGGAGGATGTGGGAAACGCAACACTGATAGTTAAGGCCTCAGCTGTGGGAGAACATGAGCTAGACATCAAAGGAGGAGGACCATGCTACAGCTTTCCAGTGTGTGGGATTGTTCACCTTGGTGTGAAATGGTGGTGGGCTCCCACTTTTCATTTAAATTGCAGTATACAAAGAGCCAATCTCTCCACACAGTTGTTTTGTGATAGTGGAAATTGCCCCTAACATAACAAGTATTAAAAAAAAAGATAAAATTCTTCTTTGCTTTCTTTGTGGAATATTTTAACTCCAAAACTGTGACAGGTTTTCCTTCTCTTTTAATCATAGAACGGTTTGATTTGGAAGGGACCTTAAGAATCATCCTATTCTGACCCTCCTGCCATGGGCAGGGACACTTCCCACTGGATGAGGTTCCTCATGGCCTTACCTAACACAGTATTGAACACCTCCAGCGATGGGGCTTCCACGACTTCTCTGGACTGCTCTTAGCGGGGATGTGGAGTCTGTTAAGAGCTAGAGATGACTGAAAAATTTTAGTTGGAGCAATTTCTCATTGATTAGTACTTCCATAAAAATCTGAATGACTAGTAGGCCTGCATTTCAATTAAGTATTCTCCAGAAAAAATGGCAGCAGGATTGTGAGAAATTTCACACTTTATCAGAATGTTTTCATCTGGGCGACTTTCATTATTTTGACTGTTTTGCTTTTCCTTGTAACCTTTAGAACTGTTTGTTTTAAAATTTGTGTTTAAGTTGGTATTCTGAAAGGCCTGTATAATTCATGTTTGAAAGAATAATAGAGAGTTGGCCTTGAGGGAGACCCAAGAAGAGAAGCCATTGCCCTGGCCAAGGTTGCGGCTGCTCTACTTTAATCACTCTGCAGAGTTATCAAAACAAAGCCTTTTACCTCTTTGAAACAAGAGGGTTCTGTTTATTCAATGTGAATTTTCTCATTATTTCCATTTTAGATAAAGTTCTTAAATTTTTATCTGCTCTGCCTGAATCAGAACTAAAACAAGGAGGACAAAATACAATGTGTAATGGAAATTCTCATCTTCAATCAGTAAATTCAGGGATCATCCAGAGATTCCATAAATGCTTTGTATCTGGGTAGTAAAACTTCAGTCTATTACAGTGATCTCACCAGCTAAAAGCCCTCAAAACAAATACTGCAAACACCTCTTCTTGCTGACATTTTTCTTAGAGGCTAGGCCTGTAAGCAGCCTTCACCAAGATGCCTGTGGGAACTGCGATGTTTTAGATGGCCTCACTTTTGCAGTCTTGCCCACATGAGCACGATTGAGAGCACGTTGTCCTCTGTAGGAAGGGATGATAGGGTCAGCTCACGCAGTGTCTCCTATGGAAATTAACGTAAACATAGAGATATCCCACATGGATCAAGTTTGGTGGTTTTGGCATTGGTTTGTGTCACGTGTATAGCAAACCAGATGTTATTATGTGTGATGATTCTGAAGCATGGTGAATGAAGACTTTAAAAACTTTTTTCAAGGCCCTTCTTTCGCCTTACGTGATCTAGATCAGCCTTTCCAGCCCCAACAGTTTCCTCTTGTTCTAGGATATATAATGATTGTATTGGAAATAAACATGTGAATGTTTCCTCCTTATATTACTATTTTTAACTGCACTAGCATACCAACTTAATCTTTGGACCCATCACAGGTCACAGCAAGGTATTCCTCAGCATAGAACTTCATGTTGACAATTTACGACAGAAAAGTGGCATGTGAATGTCATTTTTTGAATAGTCTATATTCTTACATGTCACGGTAGTTACTGCAGGTCAAAAAGAACCCAGAATTATGTCTGTCTCTAGACTACAAGGTAGCATCAAGTAAGCATGTTGCTCCCTGAGTTATAAACAGGGCATGTTTTTTTCATGGAAAATCTGCTTTTCACGGAAACTTCATAAAACATGCTTTTGACTTCAACATCTTCATGGCTCTTGACTCTGAAGTTGTTATTTATTATTTTTTTCTGTCTGACATAACGTTCCAGCTCTTTGATGACCAGCTTGACATTTAGTGACCACAACACAAGAAGGCCATAAGAGCCAAGAACAAGGAAATTTTTAGAAATGAGGAGTTTGCATTGAACTGGAACAGCCTGTGTGACAGAGAGATGTGCTACAATTAGATCTGCACTTTGCTCAGCATTGCATTTTTAGTTTGTTATGTTACAGTAGAATAAGCAGGGCAGTTGCCCTGAATACTGCCAAGGAATCACAGTCATGTGACTGTGTCAAATTAATGTATTTAATCTGATATAATTACGTCACATAGGTGAATTTTTATATACCTTAAGGGAGGATTCTAGTTCCCACGGGAGTTGGTTTTACTTCAGGCAACATTTTAAGAGTATCTGAATCTAGTCTAAGTGAGTGGTTGCATGTGTTGACCCTGAGAGAATTATGGAAATAATTGTGCTGATTTGCTGTTAATATAGAATCATAGAATCATAAAATATCCAGGTTAGAAGAAACCCACCGGATCATCAAGTCCAACCATTCCTCTCTGCCCTCAACAAACCTTGTAAATTTTGTTATATTTTTATCTGTAATTATTTTAACTATTATAATATAGAATGTCAGAATGCTGAGATTTTCTACACATTCATAGATATGTAGGATAGTCCCAACTTACTTCTAAATAGAAAACAGAAGCCATGAGATGCAAACTGAATATTTAGCAGTTGTTTAGGTTGTAGCCGTTAGCTTTCTTTCTAGATGTAAAGGTCTTATTGCTCTAGTTTCAAATTTATTCATATAAAATCACAGAATCATTTGGTTGGAAAAGACCTTTGAGAGCATCAACTACTAAATCATGTCCCCAAGCACATCATCTACCTACCTTTTAAACACCTCCAGGGATAGCGACTCAGCCATCTTCCTGGGCAGCCAGAACACCAGTACTTGGTAACCCTTTCTGTGAAGAAATTTTTCCTATTGTCCAATCTAAACTTTCCCTGATGCAGCTTAAGGACATTCCCTCTTCTCCTATCATCTATCACTTGGGAGAAGAGACCAACACCCACCTCCCTGCAACCTTCTTTTAGGTAGCTGTAGAGAGCAATAAGGTTTCCCTTTTCTCCAGGCTAAACAATCCCAGTTCCCTTAACCACTCCTGGTAAGACTTGTTCTCCAGGCCCTTCACCATCTTCGTCGCTCTTCTCTGGATGCACTCCAAGAGCTCAGTGTCTTTCTTACAGTGTGGAGCCCAAAACTGAATACAGTATTCAAGGTGCCAACTCACCAGTGCAGAGTATCACTTCCCTGGTCCTGCTGGCCACACTGTTTCTGGTCCAATCCAAGATGCTGTTGATCTTCTTGGCCACCTGGGCAGACTGTTGGCTCGTATTCAGCCACTGTCCAGCTATTGCTGACCAACACCCCCACATCCTTCTCTGCCAGGCAGCTTTCCAGCCACTCTTCCCCAAGCCTGTCACACTGCATGGAGTTATTGTGTCCCAAGTGGAGGACTCTGCACGTGACCTTGTTGAACTTCGTCCCATTGGCATCAGCCGATCAATCCAGCCTGTTCAGATCCCTCTGTGGAGCCTCCCTACCCTGCAGTAGATCAACACTTCTTTCCAGTTTAGTGCCATCTGCAAACTTGTTAAGGGTGCACTGGATTCTCCATCTAGCTCATTGATAAAGAGACTTGAACAGCACTGAGCCCTGGGGACACCACTGTGACTGGCCTCCAGCTGGCTTGAACTCCATTTATCACCACTCTTTTGACCCGACCATCCAGCCATTTTTTAAACCTATTTCACAACAAGAAATTGATTTGATTTGATACCCATATAATTATTGTGATACCCATATAAGCTTAAGAAAGTGTTATTGCTTATTCATGCATACATAAAGGAAATAATTTGCTCAGGCTTGTATTTGAATTCTGTGACTGAGCATGGAATTTCCCATCATCTGAGGGCTAAGTCTGGCACCAGTCACAAATAGTCCAGAAAAGAGATACCAGTTTCTAGACTTTTTAATCCTAGAGATATTACTGTACTTGGAATAGCGTCTTCAGTGAACTCCTCATAGTAGAAACTCCATGTAAATGTTGCTCAAGACCACTTGTGGTCTTTGGGTATGGGAAGGTAACAAGGCACTTTACAGACTATTCAAGTGATGCCTTTCAATACGTTTTCTTTTGATTTATGACATCAGTTGAAATTTGCTATTTAAAAATAATATACTCATAGGATTTTTACTGCATGTACCAGTTACAGTTGTATATTCCATTTTTATTTTACTTCAAAACCTTCTTGTTCATGGCAGGTAACTCTTCCAGGCTTGGAAGACCCTTGTAAGCCCTTGACTGGAATGATACACATGCATGTGCAACGTGGGTTTTGTGAGCAATCTGTGCCTGAACTGCTGGCACTCTGAGGACTCTTACAGGAGTATAGGAGAGGATGCTCCTGGGGATTGGTAGTGATTTATGAGACCTTCTCCTTCCGCATTTTAAATATTGTTTTTCACTCAAAATTCCTCTGTGTTGGGGGAAAACAGTCTTTTCAAAAATTTTAAGTTAGGAATATTCACATTTATCACAAATGTGTCATAGAATTCCAGGGCTAAAGGTTGGATGCAGTATGCTCTGCAGACTTGTATAAGGAATGTAGAAAAAGTGGTTCATGCAAGAAAATACAAAATGTTGTGTAATTGTCTTTGTAACTGTGCTTTCGTGATTCTTTGTCTATGTTGTAGATGATTTAACTCTAGAATAAGGAAGCCAACTGATTTTTGAGAAATTTTAAGGTTAAATTTGATCACTGGGCAGGAAAGAATCACTGGTTAGTTAGTTCAAGCCTCCTGTTCTGCAGCAGGACCAAGATTACCTTGCAAATACATGTCTAACCTGTTCTCAAAATCCTCCGACAATTTAGATTCCAACCTTCTTCCTTCCAGGTAATTCATTCCTGTGTTTACCCCTCTGATCTGGGGGTCCTCTCATTTGGTTTATGCTAACTTTTTCTTGTTGTATGTTAAATTAATCATATCTGTCAGTGAACACGAAGAAAGTTTGCTGACCTCTTTATAGCTTTTTCTTCTACAGATACATCTATGGCTGTTAACACACTCCATTTGTTGCATGTTGTCTGATAATCAGAAAGCTATACACTCTCACCGCCTGATGCTTTGCATTTGTGTGTTAGGTTTTTCTTTATTTGTACATGTAGTATTTTGCATATGTCCTTATTGAACGAAAAATGTTGTAGTTCAAAACTACAAAAAATCATGAAACCCCAGAGCTTGCACTTTCAGAGGAAATAAGGAAGATTAGAAAAATAGTTTAGACCAGTCTCATCCCAGAAAGGGTGTAATTGCTCAGCTTGGCATTCAGAAAGTACTTTTGATCCCTCAAGTTTAGATAACTTGCTGGTTGTGAGTGGAGTTACATGGCTGTTGTATCTGATGGACTGTTCAGCTCCGTTGTTTCCAAGTTGCAGTCCATGGAACAGTTGTTAGTTGTGGAGAGCTGGCAGGTTGCTCAGTGTTAGCTTTCCTTGTTTCCAGCTGCTCCAACACATTAAAAGAGTGTAAAAATACACTAAATATTTCCTAAGGTTCACTTTCCATAAAAACACCTGCTGTTATTGGCATGGAAAGGTGAATGGCTGAAGTTTTTCATAACATACAGAGCCATTGTCCAGGCTTCCATATAAAATGTGCTGATGGATACTTACAGCTATTTTTGAGTAAAATGAACCTTGTAGCTAATGAGTTCCATAAATCTGAGATTTTAACAGGTGTTGGATTTGGTTAAATGACTGACAGAAATATATGTGACCTCCTGGAATAATTGAAGTTGAAAGTTGTGCCATATATCTTTGACTGGATAGGCTTCCCTATGCTGCAGGAAACAATTCACTGATACAAAGGCCACGCAAAAAATTGGATAAATTACCTCCATTCAGATAAAATATTAGGAAGCTACAATTAAAGGGTAACTAGAGAAGCATGTGTCAATCAGGAAACCTGATTTTTTTAATGTTCTGACATTTCAGACTTAATTCATGTCCGCTGTGGCAGAATTTGTATTGTGTTTATGAAGTGGCTAGAAGAACAGGGAAATACTATCTGTGTGCATGTGAACTCATAAGCTGAAAGACCTGCACCATCTCCATCATAGGCACGGTTACCGACTTTCTGTATATTTTAAAGGATTGCTTGGAGAGTGCATTTACATTTTGTGGGTTCGTCCATGTGTTAGTCTGTGGTTTTGGGTTTTATTCATCATAACTTCTAGAATAGGTACATTGCTTTGAAAATCATAGTGTTTTGGGAGTAATTATTCTCCTTTCATACCCATTATTGATTACCATGTTATTTCAGATTCTCTTAAGATGGAAAATATAATTGCTGTAGAGGGGAGATGAAGTGACCTAATCTTAAATGTCAGCATAAATAAATAAATAAATAAATAGCTATTAATTCCTTCAAAGGAGCATTTTACTTTCCAGATCTATATCAGGATGACAACAATGAAATGATTCCATCTGGAAACAAAATCTTTTTCCAAATATATTTAATAAAAAGAAATTGCAGGGCAATCTGTTGTTAGTCAGGGTTCATTTTGTCCAGACAAATTCCTGCAAAACTACTTAGCAGTAAATTTTGATTCATGTATTCATCCAGAGTGAAACTCACTTTGCTGCTCAGCAGGCCAATGCATCACTTAAGTTTTACAGACATAAAGCAGTTCCCCATTCGGCGTTGTGCTGAGCTGGAGCACTCCAATGACTTTTGCACCTCTACTTAACTGGGATACTGCGTGGTAAAATCTTAATTTTACTCAGCAGTAGAGAAGAAACAATCTTCCTGTGCTATGAGACAGACTTATCTGTAAGTCATACTCTTTCTGAAGAGAAGAGCTTGTCTTTTATTAGACCAGCCTCCACATCTGGGAGGAATAGCTGAGTGAGCAAGACCTCCAACTTCAATCCCTCTGATATTTTCCTCTAGACTTGCACCTTTAACATCCTCTGACCATTTGGTTTTGCCTGTATTATCTTTAAAATGTAAAATACAGGGCTTCTTGTACTTCAGTAGTTAGAAAGTTGCCCTTGGCCAAGCATAATAGAACAGAATAAGAAATAAAAGAACAGGGAGTGCAATGTATTTTGTTTAAGTATAGGTGGAACAGTAATTTACAGATATATCTTAATTTAGTGGGATGGAGGGTGTGTTTAGTAGTTTAAATTAATGCTGAATAATGTACAGGAGGTTCTGTCTTCCCTCTTTTGCAGAACATGACTCAAAGTGTACGACTTTGAATTTCTGTTTATTAGGATTATTAAAGAGACTTTGTGTTACAGGCTAAGATGAGTACATATTCTTAGGCATTCATCAAATCTTGTTTGAAATTTCTGCAATTTTAACTAAAATAATATCCTTGACTATGTGTATACAGATACGTTTTTCTCTACTAAAGGTACTTTACTAAAAGCCTCATGAAATCATCTACTAAACACACAATTTAAGTAAAACATTTACAACTCATGCTCTGACAGACTGAAATCCAAAATAAAGTATTCATCAGTTTTGCCATCAATATCATTAACATCCAGAATGTCGCTGTTTGCTGTTCTCAGTAATTACAGTGTTAATTAAAGGATTTTGGACTTGCACAATGAAGTTCAGATTCTGTAATTCATGAAGTGATGATACAAGTTGTAAGTGGTGATGAATATGTGGAAGCCTGGATAAGAAAAACTTTCTTGTAATTTTTGTACATCTATTTAACCTATTTCAATGCTGCAATCTTTTCTTTCAGGTCCAATTTTAAGCTTTTAGCTGTAAATGGAAAGCTCTATGCCATCGGTGGTCAATCACTTTCCAATGTGGAGTGCTATAACCCAGAAAACGACTGGTGGAATTTTGTAGCATCCATGCCAAACCCTCTTGCAGAATTCTCAGCTTGTGAGTGCAAGGGCAAGATCTACGTTATTGGAGGATACACTACACGAGGTAGAAAGCTTGTTTTACTCTTTTTGGATTTTTAACCTGTTTTCTTCTAAGGCCTTGATAATTTTCCCTTTTTCAGGAATTTTTTTGAACTGATGTAGAAAGCTGTATCATACGTAATAAAATATTTAGAATTAAATCACTCGTAGAAAATAATGGACAAAGGAGACAAAAAGTATCTCTGCTGTAGAGGAACCAGATTATTTTTTTCAGGGCCTACATGGACTTGGGATTCTGTTATTCTGAGAGAACGGACTGATGTGTATTTCAGCACCTAGATTAGGCCTCCTTCTTTAGATTTTGATTACACAATAGAGAGATCTCAACAGATACACTTTGTTTATTTTTAAATACCTGGTTTAGACTATCAGAAGGAAAAATATGAAGAAAACATCTGCCTACATTAATATTTCTCATGTATTAATGGATGTTGTGATCCTTTCACTATAGCCTTTCAGTGTTTGACATGCAAATTCAAGCTATGGGTAAGATTTTCATTGCTGGAATAACTTAATTGAATAGTTAAGCAAAAGCTTAAGCAAGATCCAACAGTTTTTACTTACTTCCTCTCTACACCCTGCTGTCTGGGTATACCGTACAGAGGGAAGGTTTGAAGTTGTGTTCTCTCCTGAAAGTTTCTTTTTTCTTTATCCAATGGAAAAGCAAGAGCTCCTCTCTGACCATTCCTTAAGCATATAGTGCCATTCCTTGTAAGGAATACCATTCTCACAGCATTTTAGAATTCTTTTTCTTTTTTCATCTCAAATGTTTAGTACTTACCAGGTTTTCCTAAATATAAATTCCTTTCTCTAGGCATTTGCCCACCTAATTTGAACGTAGTAGTTTTAAACCTTTTTCCAGATGGAGAATAAAATAGGAAGGGAGATTAGATTTTACAGAATACTACAGTCAAAGCTAAACTAACATTAGAGCAAGCTGTCCCTTCTAGTGTCTGAGCAGAATTTTGCTCTGCACCATTATAAAGGTTTATATATGACACATTTCCACGCTTTATGATCATAGTCACAATGGTGACCTTCAAAAGCATTTTGTTTGGTCTCTTCTGACCCACAACCTGGTGGCTGAGGACAACAAAAGGTATTGGCATGTCTGTGTCCATACAGAGGGCTACACAATGGTGTGCTCTGCAGTCCTAGTCCTTTGGTCATCTCTGCTAAAGGACCTGTATGTCACACCCAAAGGAAGGCATCCTTTGGGACAACAAAAAACAAGGAGAAGAACAGAAAGTAATAGGAAGACTTGTCTCCAGAGACAGGAGTTAGGCTTTTTGTCATGTTTTTTCTGGAGAATGATAAAGAATAGGTAAGAAGAAAAAGCTCTGTTGTATAGTAGTGTTAGTAGATTACAGGAATGCCAGATTAACTCCTACATCCCCTGTGCTTTGCAAGTTCCTCTTCTAGTGTTTGTGCTGCTCTTTCTTCAGGCTGCCTGGTTATGGATAGAGAGATAAGGATATTGCTGATGCAGATCCTATTCCCTTGAAATTCATTAATAAAGTGCACCTATTCAGGATTGCTGCCCTGTGTTGAGCTCCTTATTTGGTACTTATTGTTTATCATTTCAGTGGAAGAAGGATAGTCAGTAACTTACCTCTTGCTCCTTCCACACCTCAAGGGATTACCACTGACTTTCAGGGCTCTGTCTTTTCCTAAGACTTTTCCTAAAGGCTGCTTTTAGTGTAAATGGCGTAGTAAAACAGTATAAAGTAAGCAGTTAGACTTATGTTTAAATCAAAGACTGTCCAGGGCAATGAATGCTTGTGCTTGTCATAAACAAAAATTCTTTCCTCAGTGAGGGTCTAGAATCAGTTTTTCCTGTAAAACCTTGGCTTAGGACAGTTACTAGACTTAGAAACGAGAATTGCTGCAATTACACTGATGATTTCCAAGTTTTATCTTCCAAAGTAGGCAGATGTTGGAGAGTGTTAAGGCGTAACTATCTGAGAGGTGGTGAGGTTAATTTACTGTTTCACTACATTCACTAAATAAAATACTTGCAACTTGCACCTCCCTAATCGTGCTGCTAATGCACTTCATTCATGACAATCTGTTTATATTTATGGCTGTTTATATCTGTGCCCTTACATAACTTGTCAGTATGTCACCATCTGCTGTTCCACTTGAGAGTTCATCTGGAGATCGTCATGCAGGATAGACTTGTAATATGGAACAGATTTTATTAAAATAACAGGCTGAAGTCTGCAAAGCTGTTGCCACTTGTCACTTGAGTTTGGATTTAAATTCAGGTCTCCAAAGGTTGAAACTGAATTTACTAGCTAATGAGTCCTGTGCATACAATGTTAATTTAGTGAAGTCTTGGACATAGCCAAGGTCTCGTCTCCACCATAAATCAGGTAACAATTCCATAGAATAATGGTATTGCAAACACATGCATCTACTAAGTTGTAACTGAAGTATAGATAATGGCTTCAGCTTTTCTCTGTGCCTCTGTCTGATGCTGGAGCACGGAGTCCCTGGTGCTTAAGTTATTTTGACAATGTATGTTTCTCTCTTTATAAGGTTCTGAATATGTGCCTTTAAGTCATCCATGCCACTTGATGAAATGTAACTAGCTTTATGAGTTTTATTCCATAAAACTTTCATTTATTTATAGTTAAGCTTGGATGGTCAGTCATCACTTGGCAGCTATTAATGAAGTATACTGTGTTCATGATAACTTGAATCATCTGTGATCACCATTGGACAGCAGAATTTGCTCCATTGCCCTTTACGTAAAAATTTCTTACATATTAATCAAAGACAAAATTAAAAACATAAGTTAAAAAGTAGGGATTATTCTCTAAAATCTGCATCCTGAGACCATTTATGTCATGTAACATGCCAGGAGCAGCTTAATTTTTCCCTCAACAAAGGAAGAGAATATTTAGACTTCATTGTCAATGGCAGAAAGTTACAGTTCTCAGCAGTCAATATTTAATCCCTGATCTGCTAGTTTTGCACTGTTACAGATTAGCCACTTGTAATCATGGATGATACAATTTGTAGGGAGGAAGAATCTTCCTTCATGAGTACTTTCTAATATATTTATTTGTAAATATCTCTCCTCTTGTTTCAGATAGGAATATGAACATTTTGCAGTACTGTCCCACTTCTGATTCCTGGACCAACTTTGAACTTTGTGATGTCCATGTTCGCAAACAACAGATGCTGTCTGTTGAAGAAACTATATATCTGGTAGGGGGTTGTATTCATGAACTTGGACCAAACCAGAAATCCAGCCAAAATGAGGATATGTTAACTGTGCAGTCTTACAATATTGCTACCAAAGAATGGCTCTACCTCAAAGAGAACACATCAAAATCGGGTCTCAATTTGACATGCACTCTCCACAATGATGGAGTCTATATATTGAGTAGGGATATTACTTTATCTACAAGCTTGGAGCACCGTGTTTTTCTTAAGTATAATATATTTACAGACAGTTGGGAGTCACTAAGACGCTTTCCAGCCTTTGGACAAAATATGCTGATCTGTTCTATGTATTTGCCTGATGTACAGGAAGTGTAACAGCATCAGGTTTTTCTTTGCAGCTTATTTATCATTCTTAGAAGAAATATTACTCCCTCTAAATAACTCCAGTTTCAGAATGTAAAATGATTTCATAATGTAGGCATAAAAAAAAGATTCTATTGCTTACAAAAAGTTGCAAAATCCAATATTAAACAGAAATGCTTTGAGAAACCGTTTTAGGTTTTAAGTTTAAAAATTGTATGGTTTTGGATTGAAATTTCACCAGGTATTGTTTGCAATTTAAGCATAAAATTATTGAGTTGGTAAATGATAAAGGAATTCTGAAGACAAAACTGTTCAGTCTAGTTTTAATCTCTATTTTACTAGACAGCATAGAAGATAAGCAAGGAACATAAATAATAAAAGTGGAAATAATTCAATAAAGTAAATAATAAGGCTAAGGAAAATCACAAAGAGAGTAATTTATTTTAAAATGCAGTTTTTACTCAAACTGTGTCCAGCTAAATGCACAATGTTTAAAATTGTTTATGTTATCACAATTTTATATCTTTTATGATTAAAAGTGAGATTCTTCAAGGTGCCATCAATTGGGGTACCACCTCAAGAAATAAGAACTCTCCCTGAATTATTTATAATGAAATGCTTTGTCAGGGTCTGGGAGGAATTGCCTTCTCCCAGTTCCTGCCTATTGCCTGAGAGAATTATAATCATAATTGGCCCCTTTACTTTTTGCACCTGGCAAGTTCATAGGCATCTTCCGAAGGCAGCTGCCCAGGTGTGGTATTTGTGTCCTCACGAGAGGAAAAGGAGAAGATCTGGGTCACCATGGGATGGTTTCACTGCAGCTGCTGTTATAGAAGAGGTAATCAGGTTAGATGTGCTGAACACATTGTGGGGATGCTGTTTCTGCACCAAGTGTTTCTCCACATGAGAAGACAAGAGATTTAATTCACCTGTACATGTTCTTACTATGTGGAGTTGTGTTCTTTAGCTTGGAATTCAGGAATCGGAATCTTCTTTTGAAGATACATGCCTGTTATATAGAGGAAGAGGAGGCAGCAATGTTTCCCTAAAGGTTCTTTTGACTCCCTGTTTCTCCATGAATTTGCATGAAATCAGTGATGACTAAAACAGGTATCAGACTTGAAGTGCCTTGCCAATTATTTCTCATACATTCAGTGCTTAGGTGTCTAATTCTTGTGCATCTGATCGTGCATAGTAACCTGAACAGAAAATCCCAGGAAACTGGTCCAGAATGAGGATATTTGATTTTGAACAGTTTTAGGATGCAGATACATTGGATATCCAAGGTTTGCCTTCTGGGTGGATTTTCTGTAGTTTTTTGCTGAGTATGTTACACTTAAGCCCAAATAGTATCTGCCATTCAACTGTATGTGTGAATTTGATGAGTTAAGCCTGTGAGTATTCCTTTGAAATCACAAGGTACTGAGCAGAATTGCTTTAGAATAAATATAACTAGTGTGTCAGTCTCTGGTGATAAATTACCTCAGTGATGTTATTTTACCTGCTTCTCTTCCTTTCTTTTCATTTTCAGATTTAGTTCCCTACAGTCAAATCAGATCAATACTGGTAGAGGGAGTCACATCTGAGTTGCAACTTCTCTTGCTTAGCAAGTCAGTTGTGAAAACCCATCACTCAGGTTTGCAAGTGTGTTGTATATAATATGGGCTTTCAAACCCATTCATTTCTTAATGCAGTCATCATTCCAAAAGCTATGACATCATCTTTTAGATGTTATCACAAGACTTTTCCACACTGGGTCTAATTACCTGTTGGTTTCAGTTTCCAGCGATCAGATGGAAATCTGTAGAACCTGCTCATATGTAGAAAAGAAAAGCAGCTGACATTATAAATAACCAGACTTTTATGCCGGTCCGTAATGCTAATTCCTCACGTACTGACAAATAACAGTACAACAGTCACAAACCATAACTTATGTTGCATTTAGTGGGAGATCAGACTGTAATAATTTAAATGCACTGTATTACTGCAGGCTGAAATAAATATAATTTTCTTAGACAAAATTTATTACAGAAAATATGCAATGTGGGTGGTCCCCATGCCTCAGGGAAAAACCCAAGCACCATAGTAGTTGTGCCATGCTTTATTCATTTCCTTTCTGTCACTTTAATATAGTCAGCCTCTGCCCTTTGAGGGAAGGAAAACTGGTTGAGAGTCACAAACAGAGGATAATTGAAAAGCTGCTTTTTAGCCAATAGAATGTTCTTCAGGAATTCAAGGTGTCTTTGGTGGTGGGAGGAAATGCTTTGTCCTTACCTTATCGACAAATAAGCTTCTGAATGACAACACCAACATAGACAAAGGTCCTTGCAGTCTGATCAACTGAAAATGCCTCTGTTATCCTGATATTGCTGCTAACTTGCTGTGTGGGCTTGTAGGGAATCCCTCTACCTTCTTGCATTTTCATCCACAAATATAACACATGAGTAGAAATGTTTATCGTGTGGGAACACAAGTCATTTGCTTGGTGTAGGTATGTAGTGTTTGTAAGACATCTTGAGCATTTGAAGTAGTACATATATTATATTGTTGTAACTGTTTATGTGGTAATTAAAGTGGCAGGACAGAAGGCAGCCAGTAATCTCATTTTGGTCTCAATAATCACCTTCATTTTGAATTGATGGTTATTTCCAGTCTGTTTCTTTTTCTTTTTAGTACCTAATAGCTTGTAGTCCTTCTAAGTTTCGTAGTCTTGATGTTCTCAAGTGTGTATCCAAGTGCAAAACTGCTCCTTTCCTGCTATGTCTGGGTTATCCGATGCATACATATCCACTATTAATTGTTTCTGTCTCATGGACTGATTTGACTTGAAACTGACCAGTGAAAGCTAGCCATAGTAAGGAATGATCCCAAGTTGAATGAAAGAACCATAGGCAAAACAACAACCTCCAAAGTCTTGCGGGAGGAGTAAATGGAAAACTGGGAACATTATTCTCTTCTGATAAAATAGAGAAGCATGTAAGAAGGTTGCACACATCAAGACTAAGAGAGAGCATAATAGTGTTTTCCTTTGTGGGAATGGTTTGTGGTTTTCAATGTGAAATAATAGTTGTGTGGGTCTTAAATTTAGTTTCCCTGGCCAGTTTCCATAGGTTTCCCTTTCTGCCCTGTCGGCTGACCTTTCTTGGGCTTAGTAGCTATAGAAGATTTTGCCTTTCTACATCAGTATTCTGTTTTCCTAAAATTATATGGTAGCTGTCTGGTTGGTCTTTTCTACTTGTTAGCCTGCTTTTCACACTGATATGTGTCTGTCAATCCCCGTAATGAAAAATAAAGTAATTTACTCAATTTGGGACCCTTGGAAGAGAGGTCTACAAAACTACAAATGTTTTGTTTCATTTAATCTTCCTTTCAGTGAGAAATGATGCTACAGCAGACATTCAGCTTGTGGAAAATGATCTGCGTCAGTTTTGTGATAGAGAAAGGAATGCACAGAGTGTAATGACAACATTTAGTACATAACATGCTCAAAGCCTTACGGAAGCAGAAATTACTCCTCTCTGTTGTCCCTGAAATGTAAGATATATGCTGTAAATGGTGTTTAAGCAGAGATAATCCTTGGAGTATCTGCTAGTATTACAAATGAATTTATAAGTAGTTACTTGGAGACCTCAGAGGGCAGAAGCCATCAGCATCCACGGTACATCATATTGATTTTGCATTTACAATAATGACCAAAGGGTGGCTCCCCATCCCCACAGTATTTCCTAGAGTCTGTAATAAATGCTGTAAAGATACAGAAAGTTTAACTGTCTTCCTCTCAATACTAGCACAACCATTCTTGGAGTATGTTTTCTGTCTAATCGACTTAGAGCCTGTTTCAGTGTAATGTGTTTTTTCCCTGAAAGGAGAGTGGTGATTGAGAAGGGAGTCTGGATTTTGTGAACTGATAGGAATCATTTGCTGCTTTAAAATTGTTATCGTGATTATATCTGGTATGTGGATTTTTTTCCTTAAAGTATTGACGTTATCAGTAAATAATATGTTGTTATGTCCTATGAATATCTGTATTTTCTAAAATAATTTTCAGTTTATTCTAATTAGAAGAGTTAAACATGTTTCATTTGTGAAATACAAGTTGTCTCTTACAAAAGAAGTTGCTGCAAATACTCTATTTTTTTAGTAGAAGGAAGGTTAGATAGTGTCCAGTTTCAGAGTATTTAGTTACATGATGTGCTACATCTCTTCAACTCATATGTGCTTCAGCAGAAAAGATGTTCAGCACCTGAGAAAAGACACTTCCTGTTTGTTAGTACTCATGCTATTATTTAAGATTCAGCAGTTAATGCAAACTCTCTAAATCCTCCCTCATGTACTCATTGTTTCAGATGAAATTTATAATTATTTGATATGTGGTTGATTTTCTACTCCCTGATATTTTCCAGATGTTTTAAGGATGTGCCTTGTGATAAGACACTCTTTATAAATTTTCAGAAAGTAGTTTATTCTGTCTTTTGCCTATGAAGATTTTACCCAGCCACAGATCTGTCATTTTTCTTCCAGCATGACCCCATGTTTACCCCGATCACCATATTATCTTTTATGTGCACTCCAAACTGGTAGCACTCTCACATGAGGCTAAGGTATGATAGTCTATGTTATACTACAAATACCCAGTTCCCTTCCCAGGACAAAACTTTAATGTACTGCTTCTACTATACATAACTCAACTTATGAGACTCTGTCAGTCCACAAGTCACTGCAGAAATCAGATTTCTTATGCAACTGTCAACCTCCTCTATGGTGGAAGCTGCGTGTCTCTTTTGGAGTTATACCCAACTCTTCCTGTTCAAGATTCCTCTAAACAAGGAAAAGTCAAGTGATGGAAGACCTCTATTGTAGGGAATTCCTGGCAAAATAAAATCACTTCAAAATAGAATCAACTGCTATGAAGGTTTTTATCTTCCCATTCCTCCACTTTGGCCCTCTGACCAAAGCCAAGGATATCTATGTTCATCCATATCTTCTGTGTGCTCTTTTTTTCCTTGTATAATGTTTTCCAAGCAAAGATATAATTTTTCACCATTCACCTTCTATAAATAGGAAAAACTAAAATCCTTTTTCCAAGAAGCTTCCCATTTTAATTTCTTGCATCTTCAAAATGACTTAGCCTATAAAGTTTCTGGTTTGCTCTTATTTGCTGTTATACTTTGAAAAATTATTCTGTAATATTTTGAGTACTTTCTTGTAAATAGTGAGTATTCACAATGTAAGGGACTTATGCAATCTAAAGGCAGGAATATCCTGTCTATAGCTCTTCAAGGATGGAACTTCAACTATGCAAGGTTGGAAATGTAAAACATGGCATTGCTTAGTGTGCTTTGGAACACGGACTAATTTCAAGATTTGCTGTTCACTGGAGTGAAAAAATTTTAACTGAACAGTGTTTTGAGAGGTGGTATTAGAAGGACTCTGATTTAATCTTTGGATATTGTTACCACAACTTTCTTTTCCTACTAGAGATATTGTATATGTCTGGTATCAGATTTTATTTCCTTTTTATTTCATTGTAAGGGAAATTTTGCCCTTTTACAGGTAGAACCTCACTTTACTATGAAGACTAGGCTGTGTAATTTGACAATGTGTATTATGGAGTTACAAATAATCAGTTGATGATAGCTGCATTGAAGCCCATAATAACATTATTTTGGGTCGTAGAGTTGGAGATTAAGTGAGAAAATAGATGCTTAGAAACAGCCATTCTCTAACCTCTAGGCATAAGCAATTTTCAAATGCAGAAGCAAGTAGAAAAAAATTTAAAAGGTTTTACAATAACAGCTCGTTTTTCCCATCTTCTCATCTCCCCCTCTGCTACTCAAAGCCTTTCAACCTCAATAATTTGTGTGAAGGCATCTGTGCATTTGGAAGGAAATAGTAGTAGTGAGGGAGGAATGCACTGCTTGGGCAGGTGATCCCTTATCAGAACTACAATTTGGCAGACCAAGAATCTTTTCTTCAGCTTTTCTGGATGACGGTCTGACTGACATTTATGACTCTTTAATGACAACATACAAATAATGATAGGTGAGGCAGGGAGAGGAATCACAGAAGCCCTATTGTGTATCCAATAAGAAACACACAATAGACTTGTAGAGAGACTTGTTTTTTAATAGGGCCTGATCTAAAGCCTTTTGATGTTAATAAATGACCTAGCTTTGAATTATGTACGTATTTCAGTGAATTAGTTATTTTTTAATGAATCTGAAGAGATATTAACTCTTCAGTTGGCTGTTGAAAGAAGAGGCATAGACTGAAGACTTAGAGAATCTTGTTAGTGTGATCTCTGATACACGCCACCTGGGATTTTTTTGTTGCATTTCATGTGAAGTTGTCCATTTCTGTTAACACAAGCCTTTCAAATATACTGGCTCTAAAGTAGTTGGAGAACGATGTTTTCTTAAGAATGTTTGGGGAAAGGTGCACATCACTGCAATTATGTTTTTGGGGAGTCACTGAGAAAAGATTGACGATACTTCGTGACTGCACAGCAAAGTACTGTTATGTGTCCTTGTCTACGTTTTCTTTTACCAGGAAATGTGTTGGATTGGAATGTTTTATTTTAGTTTGTGATACTGTGAGCAATGTATCCACACACATACACACACACAGTTTTCAGTTTGTATGTGTAACTGTTTTTCATTATTTGCTTAAGCCAAAGGGGTTTTTTGCAGGCTTTTTTGGGATAATCAAACAGTGCTTTTCCAGAAAATTAAATATTTTCCCAAAGCTGTCTACATGTAACACCCCAAAGGGATGCTCAAGCTTGCTTTTCCTATATATTATTTCCCTTGCTTTTTTTTCTGAATCTGTTTCAGTATTCAAATTAATCTTGTTGTGTCCTAATATTGTGTCCTCTGAGTGCTTGCAAAGCAGCTTATGAAACAAAAGTGTCTCTCTGTTATCAGCCCAGTATAATTGTACCTATCTATGGGGAACTGGGCATGGGCTTTAGTGGCATTCTGGTTTCAGTATGGCAGTTGTTCAGAGTGTCCCGAACCTACTGTTCCAGATTAGTTCTAAGTGCTGTCTAAATTTTGAGGACTGTCATTGACCAGTGTGTCCATAATGCCCCTAGAAAATCCCCTCTCTAAGTAGCATAACACAGTAGTGACTCTGATATTGTTTCCTTCTAGATTTTTGGTTGATCCATCTGCCCACCAATGCCTTCAAATCAGAGCAATTTTCTTCTGCCAGCTGTGTTGCATAAAAAAAAATCACTCTCTATATGGCCCCTGAAGTCCAGAATAAACATACAGGAACATAAACTCTTTCACCCCTGCTGGCCCCAGCACTCAGCAGACTTCTCACCCCTCCAACGGTCAATAGAAGTAAAAAAAAAAAGTGGCAAATACTTCCACCCCACCTGTGATCAGGGACCCTTAAGTCACTGGCAGCCAGAAAAATCACTTGTTTTCTGCCAGACTGTCTTCACCTAAGAGAGACTTTAACTCAGAACTGTCTCCCTTGGCTTCAGGCATCTCAGTCACATTAATAGCTGGATACTCACCCTGTCAAGCTCTTCCCTGCCAGTCTAACACCTACTTTCTTCAGGTGCTGCAGGGTGGGACATATTAGGAACTCAGCAGCCCATTAATTCTTTCCTGATTTCTGTGGGAGGTCTTAACAGACATTCAGAATTTTCTTCAGAGGCAGTAAGTTTGGGATTTGAGTTCCATCCTCTGGAGAAGCCATGGACCATGAAAAGTAGTATTAAAATTGGGCATTTTATCAACATTAAAGTGCACTAATGCTTTAAATGCAAATGAAGGCAAAGGTCAAGAAAGTTGAATTGGAGTACAGAGTACACTAATTGCAGTGTTCACAAGTATGCATGGTAATTACAAATTACAACTCAATAGGCAAAAGCACAGGCTTAGAAAAAAAGCAAAACAGTTTTTCAGCATGGTCTACAATGCCTTAAGCACAGAAACATTAAATTTTGGGCACTTTAGAACAAATTCCAATGTATTTTAAGATCAGTGCTTAAGTACCTTATGAAACTGTTTCTAAATAGGCATGTAGAAATTATAGTCAATTGTTCTGAGATGTTTCTTTAAATTTTACTAAGTCATTTTCTGTCTCTTGTCTTCTGAATGCTTTGCAGCTTTGTAAGCACTGTTGGCTCAGCGGAACAAATTTGATTGCTTAGGCATCCCTCAAGTTTTGTTACCTGGACAGAAATAGTGAGGGACTTGCCTTACTTCCTGTGTGGAAGTGCAGTCCTTCCAGTTTGGGTCTCCACAGCTTTTGTATAATGTATTCTAGATAAGATATATTGTATTCGTACTGTCCGTTAAGAGGTATTGAAAAGTGATCACTAAATAAGAATAGCATGACGCAGGAAAACCACTCAACATTGACTTAGTTAAGCATTAAGCTAAGCAACAGAGAGGGAGTGCATACTGAAAGGAAAAGACAGACATAGAAGCAGAAGTACCTGGAAATAAAGGATCTATGTCTGTACAACAAAGTGATAAACAGACTTTTGCTTTTGGATGCACACTCCTTTTGTGCTGGTGTCTGCCTACCTATCTGCCCATTTTGAACTTTCTTTATGCTAGTGTTTGTTTTATCAAATTCCGAAATATCTTTTCCTTTTTCATTCTTTATTTTCCTGCCCCATCTCCTATGTTTTCTGTGGCAGGGAAATTCCTTGCATGTTATAGATAATATTGGGAAGAGGGGGCAGCTTTTCATTCCTGTGTCCATTACTTTCTGACAGCAGTAGCTGTTCAGGCATATTTAGGACCCAAAGTTCTTTATTGGACTTTTTAGCATTATTCACTTAAAACTACCATTCTGTTGGAAGGAGTAATCTATTAATTTGTGACTCATCTGCAGAACAAATATCAGTTTTGGTGTCATGTATTAGGATGCTGATGAAACCCCAGAATTGCCAACAGTTGCAAAAATTATTTGGCTTATAGTTTGCTACTAAGACCTGGCAGGCTTGTAGAATATCGAAGAGTATTTTTTTTTGTGTGACTTCAGAAAAAGCTATTTCCCGGACTTGTGACATCACAGGTTGTCATGGTTTGCAGATGAGCCATATGAATATGGACAACTGTTGAGTGCCCACAGCAGGAGTCTCAGGCTGAATCATATTGATTTGCAGCATAGAGTATTTTTTTAGAGCAGTAAGACGTAACTGGATGGGGGAAGCAAAGAACTATTTCCTTCCCTATAACCCTGTAAGTGTTTCACAGTGAACTTTTCCAATTAGTTGACAGTTTAATCTCTACTGGGTCAAATGGGTTTGGAGTTTCTTGGTATGAAGACATGTTACTCAACAGGCTCAGACAGGAATTAGCCTGCCTTGGTAGAAGCAGTCCAGTGAAGTTAGGAGTGAAAGTTCCATTATCTGCATAATCTTACCATTTGAAATAAAAAAACCTTATAAATGCTCTAATTTTGTATGGATCTATACCCTAGGTAAGATGGATTTAACAACTTCTTAATGATGCATGTACTCTACCCCATAAAAAATTAGATTTCCAAATATGGTTTTGATACAAACTCCTGTTTATCAAATATTATTAAAATTCCATACTTTGCATTGTTTAAGGACATTTCAAAAGGTAAAATTTAAATGCCTTATAAACCTTACACACTTATTCCACCATTTTAGTGTACTGCTTTTGAGAAGCATACCATGCATCCCATGAACATTTGTCATATAATACATTTCCTTTAGTCAATATTTAAATCACTTTGTAACCTGTTCCAACACAGATGTAGACTTCCCCATGGGTGGGGTGAAAAGAAGATGTTGCTAGGTGTTGCTGTGCTAAATGCTATACCAAGTGCACAGTCTACTTTTACAATAGTCATGCATCTGTTATCTAGAATAAATACATGGTATGAAACAAAAATTTCCAGTGAGTGGGGGTTTATTTTCATTGTATGCTTATGCAGTTCTTGGCCATGACAGAAATCTGCTTTCTTAGACTTGTGGACAACAGTAAAAAATCCCTGTTTAGGGAGAGAGGCAAACTGCACTGAAACACACCAACGGAGCTGGAAAGCACAGATTTGCCGAACAGAGTATGACCTGGCCTCTCAAATCACATATTCCCAAGGTAATATGTTGTTGGCACTTTTGGCACTGCTATTAGCAATGTTGTGACTGCATCCTGGTCTTAACTATGTGTCTATTCTCCCTGTCCTGCACTTCAATTTTACCTCTTATATTTAAAGATAGGGCTGTGATTTTCCTCACCTAAAGATACATATATTGCATGAAGCATGTTTATTACTGGACCGCACAGTCTTCAAATGAAATTCAGAGAAGGTCATTTCTTGTTAGCTGTGGAAGATGGGTAATTGACTTTGTTTTCCTTTCTAGTCAAAATATCCCAAAGATTAGAGATCACTTACAAAAATTTGCATGGGACTTTATCATGATGTCATCATAGGCTTGTGATAGCAGCACTCAAGTAAGACACAATAATAACACACATACACGTGATCATACTCAGTTTAACTTTTACATTTGTTCTGCTTTTGTCTCCAGCACTTCTTCTCTCTGATGCTTTATGATTTGAAAGCATTCCCAATGAGTTCTGGCATCCTTGCCATTTTGTGTTCCCTTACTGGCTAGCTGGTGGAGTTCCTTTAATGTGAAACTTATAAGGTTGTTTTGACCTCTTTATGGCAATGAATTGGGTGTGAAATAATACATTAAGGTATCCCAGAACTGACATGAGGTCCTATCAGTTTCTTGAAGAAAAAACTTTCATTTGTAAAGCAATTTGTCTATGAGTAAGCACATTAAGAAATTCCCCTTGTACCTCCAAAGGCTCTCAGGGTCTTTTAAGCATTAAAAGCCTTGAAAAGCTTTGCTTTACTTTTTGCATATATATAGAAGAACTTTCAAGAAATATAAGAAACCCAACATATTGACTAATTATTTGATGTCTGGTAACTGTGTGGTTAACTGAGGCAGCACAGGATAAATAACTTCAAGTTTCTCGGTTCAGTTTTAAAAAAGAGATTATTTCTTTCAACCTCCTTACCTAATGGTTACAGAAATTTACTCGTAACTCACACAACAACAAAACCCACTCTGATTAAGTGTAAAGAGCACTATCAATGCATAAGAAATGTTAAGGAAACCAGAGTAATGTTATTTTTTCAAGTGGAAATTTTGGCTTTTAAACAACTTAAAGGACCTACCTACCCTAGAAAACTCTATGGTGCTTAAACAGATGGAGAATGTGGTTAATTCCAGGCTATGTCTTCTTTTTGTGTCTTGGCTCATGTTTTCACAGTTTTCTCATGAATACGATAATTAAAATAAGTTGTTTCTGTGAACAACATCTTCTGCCACCACTACATAGCAGTGAAGCTGTGATATTGTTTGGCAGAATTTAACTTGCAGTGTGTAAGCAAACATTTTAAAGTAGGCAAATATTGTCTCACAGGAGGATGTGAGTTGGCTGAAGATTATGTTAAATATTAATTTGGAAATGTGCCCCAAATTCTGATCTCCTCACTGCCTCATTAGCATTTTTAACACATTTCAAATTATTCCTAAATCCAGATAATATGTGGTTATTTATGATAACTGTACAAACAGTAAGTCCTGCAATAACCTATTTAAGATCTTATTCTTGAAGTATAATTGTTTTAGATTCTGTTAAGATACAGATGCAAGAATGGACTTCACTTTTATGGAACCATAGGCTTCTCTTTATTTTGCTGCTTCTCTACAGTAACACATACCAAAAAAAAAAAAAAGATGAGTAGATGAAAATATTGAAGAACAATGCAGACAAAAGTTATCCCAGGTGCCATCATGATACATAGTTCAGTAGATACATAGCTCTAGGATATACAGCGGAAACCAACACACTGAGAAGGCTTCATTGTAGTGGCTTCATTGGAGAGGCTCTTTGGGTGTTTCTGTAGCTCAGCAAGAGCATCTTTCTGTGTTGTGGAAGGTGGTAGCTATAGACATGCTTCTGTGGTGAGGATTACATGGTTGCTTTGAAGTCATCCTTTACTGCCACCTTTCTCACATTGTCAGTAGACAGTTCAGCTGTGGAAAGTGCCACACTGCCAGCACAAGAAAGGTGTTGATGCTGTGGCATGACTGGGTGCTTGAAAGTGTTTCTGCAGAAACCAAGGTTTCTGCCAAAATCGTGTGTGTACAACCACAGCCTGTGGTCCAAGAGTATCAAGATTTTGGTGGCAGTCCTGGCTTACAGACCTCACCGCATGTTCCTGCCTTTGTACCACAGTACACTACCCACTTAGTCAAGCTAATATATCACTTGCATAGCTGTGCTACAAACCTGGTCAGAGAATCTTAAAAAGCAACTGCAAAGAAAAAGGGACATGTGAAGGGGTTGCTGATTTGAAAGATGGCTGACTAGTTTTCTCTGAGGTTGTAGCTCTCTGAGGTGAAGTCTGGCAGCAAAACTAACTTGAAGTTTTACATCTCTCCACTTCTCTTACCTTACAGCTCCTCTGTATTTTTCCTGTGGTGCCTTGTCCCCTCAGTTGTGTCAGCACAGCTGTTTATGCAGCCAAACATGCCAACCGGAGTGCAGGCTTTCTTCACACTCTGAGTGTACTAAAACAGAATAATAAGTGAATTGACATTTGTTAATGGTTCCTCATTGGAACAAAAGACTTTGGTATCTCCTGTTAAACCACACAATGATTTGAAATCTTTGTCCCATCGGTTTAGACTGCAGAGAATCCCTACCTTGCATCTGCTTCTGACTTGAATCTTGGTATCCTGTGAGTCTGCTAGCAAAACTTCCCCTCCTGTTTCTCACCCACACACAGCAAAAGCTACATGTCTTGCTGCTGTGTGTGGATGAGGGCTGGCATCCATGTTCCTAAACTGCAGTGGGGGCTTTTCAGTCTCAGTAGAGAAAGGTGGCAGTAAAGGATGACTTCAAAGCAACCATGTAATCCTCACCACAGAAGCATGTTCCTAAACTGCAGTGGGGGCCTTTCAGTCTCAGTAGAGGCTGTGCAATAGGTTAGGAGTGTGCTTTGTTAGTGTTGGTGAGCTGGGTAGTGAGTATACCATGGGCTTACTCAGTTAAAACTTGTATATTTAGGTAGCAAGTGTCCTGCTTTGCTTCCTTTGACTTGAGTGGGGCAGCTTCTATGGGCAGTACTCATGCAAGTGAGGGTACTACCCCTAGTGCCACCCACTGCTCCATTCAATTACCCAGTTCACAGTGTCTTGTTTTTCTCGCTCCAGCTTTCCACCTCCCGTTTTATGCTTTCTCTGAAGGCAGTGTCTCAGTCTGCCCCACACATTTCCAGGTTTATTCCTGGTTGCAGTTGGTCTCACCATGTAGGAAAGTATGAATTTGCAACCTTGTGGTTATTTTTATATAAGAATGTCTTAATACATCGTGGATGTTTGAGTCTAGCTTTCGATGTTTTTCAAACGACGTCTGTATTTTGATTTTTAATTTGCCTCCGAGCAAGACTGTCTACAAACACTGGCCAAATCTGCCTATCTGGGACCTGGAAGGGGTCCCTGGAGAAAGCACTTCAAGTCATTTATTCAGCACTGGCTGCTTTTACGCTTGGCTTGAAGTCTGACAACTTTCCACCAGACCTGCAGCATAGTAAAGCACATCCTCTCTATGACAGCAGTACAGCCAAGGAACTAGCAGGTTGCAGGAGTGAATGCTATAAAACAGATGTTATTAGTGGGCTTCACCAAGGGTGGGAGGCTGAGTACAGTAGCCCTATTACACGCTCCAAGGTGGGCCACAAGATTGCTGTCTTATAAGCAAGCTGTGCCTGCAGTATTTGGCTCAGCATCGCATCCTGAAAATTCCAGTGCTGAGAAGCATTTTTGCGCTATGAGTAAACTGCAAGCTAGATTTGAAAGGAAAGATTTTGATTAAAATCAGCATTTCAGAGCCTTCAGCTGGCAGCTAATGTGGTGCTAAGGATGGACTTCGTTGGAGACTCCTATAGTAAAGAGACCCATGTCTAAGTGTTTAAAACCAGGTTCCATCCAGTTGCGATGGTGTTTTTTAAGAGAGGAGAAAAAAATATTGCTGCATATTTACACATAGGGACAGATTCTGCTCCCCTTAAAACCAATGGCAGTGTTCCCGTTGATTTCCATGGGTGCCTGCCTCAAAATGTTTGAAGAGTAAATATATTCCTTTGGGTGGGAAACCAGGATAGAAATCCCTCTCAGAGCCTGCTCCCAGCACTGCAAATGTCAGCATTTTTCAAGGCTAGACTCAGAAATGTTACTTATAATTTTAAAATCCTTTTAAACTTCAACCACTATATGTGGCTGTACTTCACATATGTCAATCAGAAGCAACAGCCAATATTATATTAGCCTGTATTTATCTCTATTTGCCTGTCTCCTCACCTCTGTCTTGACTGAAAGCTTTAGACGTCCGTGGTCATTTGGGATTTTTAGGGATGTTTCACACAGAATTTGTAGAAAACAACATATAAAAAATAGATCCCTAGCTTCTCCCTAGAAATTGAAGACAAACCCCTTTCTTTAACTGTATCTCTGAAAGCTTCTTAATGCAGAGCATTCTCTTATGAACTGTCAGCTTCAGTTAAACGTGTAATTTATCTATAGATTTCTGTTTCTGGTGGTTATGAGAGTTGTATACAGTCAAATAAAATTATACAGAGCCAAAACTTCTAGAAAATTACTGTCAACCTGTATCAACATTTGCATCAGTAGCTTTTGGTATTACTTGATGCATGGTCTATATCCAAGCTTTGGAAATGGCTGTGGGGTCTGTGTGTTCAATGTGCAGCTTTCTGTGCTGTCTGTGGAAGGATACTCCTCTTTGGCAGTCAGTGCTTTCTGAGAATATAAACTACATGATGGACAATCTTCATATACCAAACGTCTTGGTCTGAGTTTCTTCTGCAGTAGGTGGGCACAACGACTGTCCAGAAAGAAGGAAGAAACAGATGAACAATGGTCTTTGATTGCCAATGTAACCAGAGGAGGGAAAAAAGAAAGAGAGAAGAAGGAATAAAAGGAAGGAAAAAGGAGAGGAATAATTAGAGAAATGAAAGGGAAGTACAAAACCAAGAAACCAGTTTAGCCAAGGTACCTATTCTAACAACATTTATGTATCAATGCATTCTTAAAACACACACAGCAGAGAGTAAATTGTTCCACCTTGGAAGTGTTAACCTTGGAAATGATTTTGAAAAAGTACTTTTTTTGTGCATATGTGCTAATGGAATGTATAACGAAGTTTTGAGCCTGTGCAGGCATTCTTAAGTAGCTTGTGCCCATTACTTGTAGAGTAAAATCAGTCAAACACTGGCATAAAGCCAAGAAGTCGCAAGCCTTTCCTGGTTCACTGCAATGAATTTGGCCACAAGATTTTATGTCTGAAGGATCCACTCTGATAAAATAACAAGATTGTTGGTGGTATACCTATTTTCACATGTTGATCTTCTCTTATGAGAGAGGAGTGTCACTTACGCTGAAAGATTATAGATTTTATGGAAAGCTTCCAAGGAAAGAGTGAAGCACAGAATAGAATACAGTGAAGGAGTAGAGACTTTCATTGCCCACTGTGCCTCATAGGCCAGATTTTACCCATGCTGGGATAGCTGAGTTTTGTGCAAGAATGATAACAGCCAAAGTTGAGACAGAGAAACCCCTGTTTCCCTGAGCTATTGGTGTGCTAAAGAGTAGAGGGTTCCCCTTGTGGGTGCTCACAGACTCCTGCCCTGCTCATTCACAAGAGACAATCCAGTGAGCATAGCCTCTGCTTGCTTTCTCAACACAAATGAAAAGGAAAGCTGATTGTGAGTTTCTCTGCAACTCCAGTGCTTTCACAATGAATGATGAAATAAAGACAAAACTCACCTAATTTACAATGCATAAGCAATGTAAAATGTACAGTGTATTATACATCAACATTTCAGCTTGTGAGAGTAGTGTCTTCGAAAGCTTTTGAATATTTTGCAGAGTCACATTTGAAGTTTCTTCCATCATTAGCTGTGCATGCTGTCAGTAAAAACAACAAGATAACCTCGAAGGAAGAAAAGCTTACATTTATTTCCTTACTTTAGCAGAAAGTACTCACTACTCAGAATTTTTGAATCTCTTCACCTTTCTGAGGTAAATAAATTGAGTGCCATGTGTCTTAATATGTATAGGTCTTTCATGTAAGTTGTTAAAAAGTGTATTGTGTAGATCCATTGATGAATGACCAGAGGTGGAATTGGCTGAGCTGGGTTCTCTTGTAGGTTCTCTCTCTGAGTGGCTGTGCGGGGTTAAGAAAGTTGCTGAGCATTGGAACCCATATTTGTGACAGCCCTTCTCCTAGTAAAGCTCTTAAGGGAATGGAGGTAAAAGTCACCACATACAAAGGGTGTCAATGACTGAGGGACCTATCCTTCTATGTCACCCTTTAAGAAAATCTGAGTTTTTTTGTTCTCTGCTGTTCTTGTTTTTTTCTTGACTCTTTGCTCTGCTGTGCAGTTTCTTCTACTGCTGAATGAAGTATGTTTTTTAGTGGTGTCTCATCACTGTGTTGGCTAATAAGTACACTCTAGTAATTTCCTGATGTCCTTGATACTGTGGGCGGTGATTCCTTGGTGTGAGATCAGATGACAGTCAGTATACCAGTATGAAGCAGACTGTTGCTGTTAAGTTGACATTTTGATAGCTAAAAAATGGTATATATGTGTTAAACTACACAAATAATGGGATTTTTTTTTTGTTTTGCTGTGATACTGAAAATGTAGGACATGCAGTTTTAGGACTGCCTGGAATGCTTTACTTTTAACTGCTTTTTATCAAATTCTGCCTTTTCGAAAAGTTAAAAAAACCTGTTTTGAAATAAAACTTTGAAAACTTTTCAATGAGTGTCAGCACAAAACATTTCAGCTTTCCTTCATTTTAATCTTTTTTTAGTCAGAAGTATTTGTGAAATCCAGCACAACTTCATGAATGGTTTCAGCCTTCCCAGAACTACATAGTTCTGTGAACAAGCTTTGCCAAAAGACCAAGAAATCAGTCTACTCGGTTTTATTTATAAACAAAAACTTTAAGAATGCATCATTGTTTTACCAAGCTTATTTTGCAGACCTATAACTTACTGAATAAATTGGATTAATTTTAAGGCTTGTAGTGTGTCGGTTCAAAATAATGAAAACAAAAATCCAGAATTTTTCTCATAGTTTTGAACTTGATTTCAGTTGTGGTAATTTGTGGCTATTTGTAGTCTATGTTCCTGTGGACATTTCTACACTTCTGTACAGTCCTTCACAACTGAGAGGCCTTTAGACTTACATAACATAGGTTCAGGTTTTGCTTCCCTGTTTTCTATTTCTCAAGCACTTAACTTTCCTGACCGTGTCCACAAAATGGCGACAATTCTGCAAGGTCACCAGGGAACACTAAAAAATCTCTGAGGGAAAGGCAATTGGATTAATGCTATGGATTAGAATATACTTGTGCTTGACTGATTTTCCAATACCTTCATTAACACTAGTGTTGATAACATGGCTTTTATAGATTTTATAACCACAAATGCAGCATGGAATGAAGCAAATAGGTCATTAATCCCTTAAAAGTACAATTTAATGCAATGCTTCATGACAGGAAGTGAACAGGATAATAAAACCTTTACTGTTTTAAACCACACTTAATATTTTTACGGCACAGTTGACTTGACAAAATACTCTTTGTGAGTCATTACTTCAAAGCAAGGTCCTGGGGACCAATTAAATTTGTGTGTGCAACCCTCATGCATAACTGCATGTAAGCGTGAGGTATTTCAAAATATCTCTTTCAAGTAATAAGAGTCATACCAAGATGAAGTAAAAAAGACCTTTTGCTTCAAGCATTTTAATTTAATGTGTCCATGTGTGGAGACACCCTTGGGGAATGAGAAATTGATTTTCATTCTTTGCATAGATCCTGCAGTAATTTGCACTGTCAAAATGGTCCATGGAATTTGTCTTCCAAAAATAATGTCCTTGACAGACAAACAGTAGCTTGCGAGATTGTCTTAGATTTCAAGTTTGATATTGAAAGAGACCAAAATGCCCCTATTATGGTTGATTAAAAAGTGAGAAACATAAATGTTTTGCATTTTGTTTACAATTTCTAGGCCAACAGAATTGGATTAAGGACAAATATGAGGAATGGAGAGTTATCTATTGTAGTTTGCTTTATGCCAATAACCTGCTGTTTGACCAGACAATGTATTTAATCTCCCTATTTCCACTTTGAATGATTTGGAAATATGTCTGTGTTGTTTTGGGGTTGTTGATATATCACATGCCTAATGTGGATACTCTCACTTGAATGGCATAGTGAGTATTTTTGAGTGAATTTTGTAGCCTTTTGGAGAATCAGTTTGAGTAAAAACTCCTTATAATTACAATGATGACTTTCATACTGGAACAAGAACACCCACTTATTTTTTTTCCCCTTGAGGATCACCTGGATAGAATTTCATTCATTACTCTGAAAACAGTGGGCATGTAATGATAGTTCATTGCTGGAGGAATGAGAAGGCAACTCTATGATTTTCATGTAAGTAGAGAATAAACATTAGATGAACTGTACTTACTGACAGAGACCACACGAGTGTGGAAGAATCCCTCTACTATACAAGGATTTAATGTTCATAATAGCAAGAGATAATCTGTTTATGAATAGACTTATAATGACATATTGATAGATATTGTAACAAAGTTTGCTCCCAAACAAAAAATGGGGGTTCAACAGGCAATAATGGATCAGAGGGGACAACAAAATCTGTATTTCATGGATCCTAGTCTAGGCTCTGTTTACAGGATTCAAATATCACAGATACAATTTTTTCCTTAAAAAAAACCAACACAAAACCAATGAAAAACCTATAGTACGAAAAAAAATCCAAATATTGAACTGTTTTAAGATACAGCCACTTCTGCCCAGCAGATAATACCTTCTCAGCCACTGATACTGTTCATTTTTCTTTCAGAATTATCTTGGATTTTGATTGTGCAGTTTGTTCCAGAGCTGGGTTGGTGAATCAGGACTGAAGAACTGATGTACTACTGTATCAGATCATAGGATTTTTATACATTAGTATCCTGACAAGGTCGTAAGAAGTGTGCTATGAAGAAGGAATAGAATTGTAAAGAAAATCTACTTGCAAGAGTGGTAGAAATTTGAGATGCAGATGCAAATGAGAGAGTTCATATGAGAATCTTTACACTTCTGCTTTCTATCTAGGAAACATTTTTGCAAGAGTGTTTCTATGAACAACTAACTTTATTTTTTTCACCTTTCTCCTCCTCACACTTCCAGATTATCTGTCCCTTCTTTGCTTTATCCTGTGTCCACGTAGTGCCCTAGAAACATCTTGGGAGCTTGAAAGTAGACAGCTGTGGTTTAGCAATGGCTTATTTGAATATTTCTGAATCCAGGGAGATTCAACATGTGTGAAAGTTTCAAGTCCCATCTTAGGACTACAAGTATTGTTAAATGTCTGAAGTTAGAAATAGTGGAAAAAGAGTAAATAGATGTGGAGTTGCGAGTCAAGTCTTAACACTCTCCTTTCTTTTCCCTCTCCCTGCAAACTTCCCTCATGTACTGCTGTTATATGAGTAGGTCTCTTTCTCCCTCTGCAACCCCCCTCTGAGTGGGAAAGTGGATCTATAAAAACTAATAGAAATGAGAGGGGAAAAAAACCCCAACCAACTCTTGATCTTTAGACTCAGAGACTTTGACTGAGAGCCAAATATTTCAAACAGCAGCCCTTTCATAAACAGGAGAGCTAGAACTAGATCTGTTGGGTATGCAGTGTGACCACATAACGCTCAGCACATGTCAACATAACTGATAACAAAATTGTACCTCTCAACCTCCCATACAGCTTAACTTTGGCAGGTTGCCAGTTTCTCAGTCCTAATTAACACGCTGCCATGCTGTATCTGGGAAGTTTAAGCCACAGCTTTATTTACTGCACAGTTAACGGGTAAACATGACTTAATAATAAATTAAGCATTCAGCATTTACGAGAAAAGTTAAAAATCCTTTTAGGAGCCCTTTTGACCTCAAGTCTCCAAGCAGACCTCTTGTAATGTGGAAGACATTGCCTATTCCACCAAGGGACGTTGAGACTCTCTGTGACACTATAGGTTTCCATCCCTGAACAAATTAAAGCCAACATCAATTTCATTCCCATATTCTTGCATGTGGGTCTCATCTCAGCATCAGAGTTCTTCTGGGCTAAATCTGTATCTGATGGCATTGGAGCACTGGCTTCAGCAAGGATCTCCAAGTTGCAGGAAATCTCTTTATTTTTCTTGGCTCTCAGTAACAGTGCTGTGACCCATGCTGATCCCTCAACTTTGATCTAAACGTAGCAGCTTAGTCCACGTCTTGTGTACAAGCATGTTAACTTTAATAAACTAATCACTCATCAATTTTGACATCCATATACTGTTTGTTTATCATGCTTGGAGCTTTCGATGATATCTGGCTTACTCAATTTTATTTTTAGAGTACTGTAGAAATCCACTTCAACATCAAATTTCTTTTTGCTTAGAAGAACTGGTGTGGTGCCTTAGAACCCAATTTATGTTTTATGTCACACCCAAACAGATGTGTAATCCTTTCATGTACACTAGTTATTATACCAGGTTTCGGGATCAATCTTTTATCTCTGTGAAAGGGAGACAGTACAAAGGAAATTGTGTTGTAGTGTGGTGGTCCATCACAGCACCTGATCTGTGCTGGACTATTTACATACTCAGAGTTAGGCAGCCATTCCACATCTCCAGAATCACTTGATGTATAGGCACCACTTTGCGATAACAATCGACCACCACCACCACTAGATGTACAGCAGACTTGCTGGTACATGTGTAGAAATATATCCCTGAAAAAGATAAGAAGAGAAAAAAGCTTTCCTTTTCTGGAGACAGAATGACTTGTCATAGAGTAGTATTATTTCCTGAAATTTATTACTTTTCAATATGGCAATTTTTTTCAATATTGTGCAGAGAAACACAAGGCAATTTTCTAGCCCTCATCTACTTGAACTCCTGATCTTCTACTATTGTCTTTGCTAGCAGCACATGGTTTCTGCCATTGCATCAAATGCTAGGCTGGCATTTTTACCTCTTCTGCCCCTGATTCAGGCTGCAGTGCAGAGAATCTTTGGCAGGAAAGGAGGTGAAGTAAAGAAGGAAGTTGCTGTTATCGACCAGAGTGGTTCAATAAAGAAATTTAAGCACCCATTTACATATTTTACAATCTGTAAACTGTGGTAGAGAATAAAACTCATGAAGAGAGAAAGAAAATTATTCATATTTTGTTGCTGGGAAATGCTATTTATTAAAAGTTTTGATGCTATTTCTAATACCTGATTTTTCCAGTCATATGTATTTTTCCTAGATACCAAAAATGCCACATGTTCTACAGCATAAGACTTACTTAAGAACATGTGGTAAGATAAGTCAATGAATAGAAGCTGGTGCATCCAGTTCAGTGTGAGGGGGAAGAGCAGAGTACAGTTACTGTGAACTGTCAGGAAGCTGTGCAGTTTAGATGTGCAGAGATGAGCAAAATGGTCTCTGTATGTAAGGTGCATTCCTCCCCCACTCCCCTTCCTGATCCTTTGTGCTTCTAACCCTTAAGAGAGGTGTTTGCTCTTTTGATGCAGAGCATGGTAGAGACTGATACAGAGTGGGAGGAATTACAGCATAAAGGAAGATTTGTGGATCTGAAACTGGCCAATTAATTGACAAAATTCCTATGCCCTCCTACTCACTGCTTCTACTGCCACGCATACCCCTATGGGTATGCCCTGTGACATAAAAGGTAACTATTCAGCATTAAACTGCTTCAGATCTACATTCAGCTAGTCATGTGGTACTGTCTTATAAGGATGAGATTGAATGATGAATTAGTAGCCTAATTTTTTATTCCAGCCCTGCCATTTACTTGCTTGCACTGAAGGGGAAACCAGTTACTCTGACTGCCACGCTCCTCAGCTTTCCTGCCTGTAAAGTGGAGCTAGTGGTGCTTATCAAGTAAACATGACTGGCTTGTAGTCTTCATTGTATTTGGAGAAAACTTTGGTTTCTTGGACTTAAGATCCCATTGGAAACATCAAGTTATATTAATGTAAAGAGAATATGGTGGTTTTTTGCTTCCTCTAAATGTGTTATTCACTTCTTGGCTTCAGGAATAATATGCACATCCTCGTGTGTGTCTATGCCAATGCTCAATATTGTATGTGCCAAGATACATTATAGTGTCTGTATATACTATGTACAGCCTACATACCGCTTTTGTGAGTAAGTATGGCAGCTACATAGTAGGGGAAGGTGGGGGGAGTAGCTGTGTGTCTGTATATAAGATCATATATTTGTATAAAGTGTGTGTCTGTGGGCTTCAGAGACTGAGGGGAGTCTGTGGTTCAGACAGTCTGCCTGTTTATTCTTTATTTTCTCTGAAGGCAGCAAAACTGTTGATACGATATTTTTTTACAGGAGTTTTTTGTGTTTTGAGTTAATACATTTCCCTCACATCTGATCTTGCCAAACATCATTTACTTACTAGCACTGTGAAAGCAGGTTACCCAAAGGCAGCACCATTCCATGTTGTTGTCTCTTCTTCCAAACTGCCAAAGACATGCTGTAATAAGGTTCCTAGTTAAAGACAACAGAATAATGGCAGGGGCAGAAAAGTTGAGCAAAAATGCCTGTGCTTATGCTACATGTGCACTTAAGTATTTAGCTGAACTAGTGCCAAGGCTGTGAGTTTATACAGCAGAAATACTGCTACTGATGTGCTCTGTGTAACTGTGACCTTCATTTGTGAATTGAGTCCAGACTGATAGTTCTGTTCAATATTCCCACTGGTAAAATGAGGCTTTAATCATGGTGCAAATGAGAGAACAAGAAGAGTTTCACACAGACTAATCTACAATTAAGTACAGAATTTTCATTCATGAGTCTAATGTTTGTGATTTTTTTTTCTCCCAGAAATGAAATGCCTGACTGTATAAGAAAGTACAATTCAAAGGAAGTGAACTGTTCCTGACTGCTGGAGGTTATAAGTAATGACCTCTTTTTTTCCCCCCAACCTCTTTTTTCATTTTTTGTTCTTAACAACTATCAAGATTTCTCAGTGGAAATAAGCTATTTAGTCTATGTATAGATCGTTCATCAGAGGGATTGAAATACATTCTTCACAAACATGCCATTAATAACAAAATTTTTGGTGGTGAATAAAACAAAGGATATTACACATTGCCAGTCAGGAAATTGATTTATCTTGCTTTGGTTGGTTGTCTGCTTTAAGAAATATCACAAATATTCAAAGTGTTTTGCATAGCTGGTGTCCTGTGTTTTGCCATACCAATATCTCTGCTAGACTATATTTTGGCATCTTTCTCTTGACCTCAAGTCAGCAAGGGAACAACTGCTTTCAATGAAGTATGTTTAACCAATTAAGTTATATGCTTTATATGTATATACTTGTACAGGCATATAAGTGTATATATGTAGTTATTCATACCTGTGTTTACATATTTTGATGAATTGGACTGAAAATCTTGGTTTTGTCTACAAAAAGGACCACACTGAAGAGTGTATTCATTGACTTTGTATATAGTCGTGAAGAACGAATTACTGCTGCTTCTTAGAGTAGGACTTAAGAGAACTTGCACTACTGGACCCTATGTTTTCCCCATTGAAATCAATGGCTTAAGATAATTAAAACTGGATTTATGGACTTGCGAGACAGCTCACAGACCTGTGCAGTCTAAGTATCACTCCTACAAGTGGAACACAGTTTGTCTGGGTCCACAAGGCTAGCTGGCATATTCACAGATAAGTTTAATTCAATGGTTAAAAAAATATGCAGTCTGTAATATAGCCATAGAGGCATGATATAAGGCATCTTATGCTAATGGGCACTTTTAAAACTGCCCTTCAGAGCTGTGTGAACATATCCAATGAGCATCAGTAGGCTAATGGTGATGATTCCATTCTAAGTATTTATAAATTTTCAAACTACTTGAAAATGTCTTGAAAGATAGAAAGTACTTAAGTTACATCCTGAAAATGAAGTTTAACAGCCTTGTAACACTAGATTTATTGATGTCCAGATTTGGCTTGCAGTTTGTTTGGTTTTGGTTTTTTTCCTAGGCTTACTGAAAACAATGATACATACAAGCAAAATTTGGAAATTCCTTACTGTGGCTGATTTTGAGTTCATTGAGCAGAAAATGTCTGATCAGAACATACACGGAAAAAAGTTTTGTGTGGCTTTTTTTTGTTTTCAGTGCTAACATAAATAAACTGTTCAACTGATTTTTGTATAAACTTTCCAAAAAAAAATCTCAGGCATGGAAAATTTCAGCCCAAAATGAAGTTTATTTGAGAAAATTATAAGCAACAGAAAAAGACAGTTAGAATGGAAATCTGAACTCCTCATTAACTTGAGCTAAGCGCCAACTTAAATGCCAGACTTTTTCTGTTAATATTTGGTTTAAAGTTACATACAGGTTTGGAAGAGCTTAGCCCTTTTTCACCCCTTTTTTATCACTGACAGGAGGTCTACCTTACACAGCAAAAAGTATGGATAAAACTCAGTAAAATATTTTGCAGCCAAAACAATGGCATTCTCTGTTTTTAACCCTTAGCTGGGGCAGAAACCTGCATGGCCTTATCTCTCTGAAAAGGATGGCAAGTAATGTTTTGAGCACATGTCATACTTTTCATCTGGAAATCTCAGCACCTTTAAGAAAACAAGAAGACAGATGTTGTTTGACTGCTTTTACTCTTGCTCTAACTAAATGAGGAGATTGCTGTGGTCTAATGGACAGGACCTGCAGCTAACTCCTTAGGAAGCAGCTAACTCCATCCCTGGCTCTGCTGCAAATTCCCTGTGTAATATCTACCAAACTTTTTCCTCCTCTGTTCCTTCCTATGGAAAATTCTTCTCAGTTCAGAGGGGTATTTTGTTGGGGGGAATGCAGTATGAGGAGTTGCTTTACCAGATTGGAGTCTGTTTTGCTTCTCAAAGGGTAACCAATTCAGGTCTGAGATTGACAATGAATGTCTCCATTGCAGTTCCTAAAAGAATGTTCTCTTTTCCCACTGATTTATATTTTGTATACATTTTATACTTTCTACTTTTAAAAAACTCCCTTCTCTGTCTTTGTTTCCACATTTTTAGTCCAAAAGCTCTTTATTAGATACACAGAAAAAGGGATCCAAGCAAAGCACTTGTTAGAACTATTTATTTCAAAAATGCCTATTGCAAATATTCAGAAAACATTCGAGTCATTGTTGAGATTGCACTGAGTATGGAACTACACACTTGTCTTATTTTTAAATTGTTAAGATGATTAACTTATCTGTAACTGTGAGGAAGCAAGTGACACCTGAAAGAGCAGGGCTGCAGCTCTGGTACTGCAGGTCGGAAACAGACATCCCTGACTCTTAAAAGTAGTCAGTGAAAAGATTTATGTCAAGCACTGACAACGTACAGGAACATGCATGCAAACTAAATGGCAAGCTACCTACATACTAAGAGCATAATTAGGCAGCCTAAATCCCAAGAGTGCTTGTGCCTAGTGTTTCCTGTCAGTTGTTTTTCGACATCTACATCCTTAGCTTACCTAAGTCCTCTGAACCATACTTTAGAGGTGCTTTCTCCCCTGAGTAAGCATAGGAACCTAAGGGAGCTACAGACTCTCAGAATGTGGTCCTCAGGCCCTAGTCATGTTCTCACTAAATGATATAAAATCCTTCACTGTCATCACCGAAAGATGAAGTACATTCTGTTCTATTCGTAGTAATAATTAGTTAAGATTTACAAAACCATAAGCTATTGATTGACATTTCTAAAAAAAATCAGATTCCTTAGACAAAAAAAAACCCACCATGGGTTAGACACATTTCTACATTTCTGAAAATGCTCTGAAAATGTTAGTCATTTCTTCACCAACATGCCTTTCTTCAACAAATTCTAATTACACAGAAAGCTTGGAAGTGTTGTAACAAGATACATTTTGCTGTTTCCATTTTTCAGTAACATGGACAAAAATACAATCTAATGAGGAAAACATTTATTTTGGTCCAGGATTCTTTCAGCTGCCTGATGCTTTTTCCTTCTGCTTTTTTCTAGAGTATATGGTTTTTCAAATTGGCAAAAATGTATGTGGACATGAGCTGAATGTATTTTTAATCTTAAATTCAGGAGCAAGCTTTAAGTTACTGAACAACAATACCTACATGAAGAAAAAAATATGTCTTCACAGTAGGAAGTTATAATAAGATAATTACTGACTTTCTTGAGTAGATTTGGATCTGCCTTCAAATAGGGTCCAGCATTTTCTGAAGTAGCAATACTTCTGATATGAACACTTAGTTTGTACAGAATCTACAACTCAGATTACAGCCTTTCTTGTGAAACAGTGCAAAGACTCCATAATTAAATACATTTTTGATATATTTTTTCCAAGTAATAGTAACTGCTTGAGCAGTGTGTCAGCACAACAAGTCATCGACATATCATATAACCTGTATTAGGAAATTACATGCAATTCTGTGTTGCAAGATTTATCCTGATTATGGTGGACCTGGAATAATAAGGAAGTTACAAGCTTAGTCTAACCATGTAGTGCTTAAATACTTACACAGACCACAGCAGCTCCCTTCCTCATGTATTGCAAATCCTCTGTTCATTTTTCCCCTGCAGGGAGCCCTCATGTAACTATTGTTAGAAGGGAGCTGTTCACAACTGTTCACAGAAATGCTGTGTTTGTGGCTACTCTAAGAAATGCTCATAAATTTCAGCTAGCACTATATTGTTCTATGACAGGCAATTTCTAAACATACACATTTGAGATCTTTCCATGCTCTGACCAGAAAAATACCAACTGAATCCAATTCTCTAGCTCCATAAAAGGGCTCCTCTCAAAGGTATTCCATCCACTTTCAAGTCAACCTGGACACACAACTTCTTTGGTGATGATTTATACAACATGATATGTTCACTACAGGTATTTTTTTCTGGTGATGAAAACAGCTCAGAGTGACAGAGAGCTTCTTTTCTTTCTCACGATTTCTTCATATTTTTTTGTCTTCTAGGAGATACTGATTTTGTCTGTTAGCTTGGAACTTCATCCTCCCATCAGTCAGTTACCAGTACTACTGCTAATTCAGCCTCTTGCAGATGGTGAGCCGATGTGTCACAAGTGACTGAAAGGCAGAAAGGAAAGAGATGATCTTGCCAGAGTGCAAGAATGAGGTGGCATCTGGCAATGAAACTCTTAAGAGTGGCTTTATGTTTGTAAACTGGGGCTGGGCTCTGTGCTGTAGGTCAAGGATCAGGGAATGGCTCAGTGTCTCTTCTTTTTCTCCCTGTCATTCCTAGCCCTCTACTCCAAAGCTATGCTGCTTTAAGAGGCTGAGAAGTTGAGTCTGCTGCTTTTGCAAATAGTGCTGTCCTCCCACATGAACACTCATGACTTTTGTCTTGGGAGGATAGGAAGCAATGGTGAGTGCTCTGACCTTTACAGGCTTTTAGCAACACAGTTTTTGCTCATTCCTTCATTGCCCTCACTCTTTCCCAGATGAGGGGACAGACCCCAGGGCACAATTAGAAATGATGCGTGGAGACGGAACACAGTAAAACAGAAAGTAATCTGCCATGAATTTTAGAAAGAGTACTCGCAAAAAGTAACCTAGATCTGAGGCTTATAAGGGGATATCTTCCATTTCATAAAGAGATTAGCTTTTAGATGATTCAAAATCTAGTCATTTAAAAATCCTAGTAAGACTACTGGTTCAGGTACTTGATATAGTCATCAGAGCTTTCTTTCTAAACTGATTTTGGGGCAATTTATCTTAAGTTCAAACCATCACTAGCCATTGTTCTGCTGTTACGTGTAAGAGAAGGATATGTCCACTGCTCATAACTGCCAGATAACCTTTCAAAAACTTACGTTAAGATGAAGAAAAATAATTATATATGGTTAAAACATTGCTATAATGCTGTTGCTGTTAATGTGGGTGACCAAATGCATGAAACCAAAGTGTAAGGTGCCTGTTTTTCCTAGTGAGGGTCTGAAGCTGAAACTCCGTCAGTGTAGGAATGAAGCCAAGTAATATGACAAGTGAAATGTTGTGGTTCTGGGAATTTCTAGCAGGCTTATGGCTCACATGTGTATTTCATGTGAAAGCATGTCATGTGCCTGTCCTGGCTGATCTCGTATACAGCTGTTGAACAAAACTATGTGGAAGAAAGCTTGCATGCTAATCTCTCTTATATGTGTGCCAAATAGAGGTGTTTTCTTTTCAGTCCAGGGTATGTTAATTGTTTAGGCTGGGCAAGAAAACACTTTCAGCAGAAGGCTTGTGCTCTGAGGAATAGCAGTTTCTCCCTTAGAAAACTTAATTTTGAATATGTCTTTTGGTTCTAGATAGGGCAATTGGTAGTGTATATTATTGCTAACTATTATAGAATTGTTATCAGACGACTAGAAGCCAACAAGAAAAGCAGCATCCTTTTCTACAGGAAAGAGATGCTAAAAGTTTTGTAAGGTGTATTGCAGTTTTGTTTGCATATATCAGTTTGGTAGGGTAGTAAGAGGTAATAACAGGATCATCAACACAAGGAAAACAATTCAAGCTTTAGCTGATGTATGCCCTTTTTCACTTTTACAATGTGCTTTCATTTCACTGAAATTTATCAGGCTAGTCATGATAATTGAGATTCTACTCTCTACCTATAAACTTGTTCTTTTCTCCATCATCAATATTTCTCAGAAGCGAGTAATTGAAAATTGCAGAGGCACATTTATTACTTACTTTGCTTGTAAGGAATCCCTGATTCTTGATGTGATATAGATTATATATAGAATTACCAATGTAATATTCAAGACACTGCCAGAGTTTGTGTCTGTGCAGCATCAGGCCATCAGTATGGCCTGAACCCTTGAACTCTTATTAGTGAAAGCATGAATCCTGTCAAATGGAAATAAAGGGCTAGACTTGTGATGAGGTAGATTATAGTTCAAGCTTTTTTTGCTGATCATGTAAAAATGATCAAAAAACGATGGTAATAAGACATTTTAAATGAGGATTATGCTTTCTCTTTGAGCGTCTGCAAAAGTCAGAAAGTACATGGAGACTGGAACTAGTGCTGTTCCTGTTTTTTAGGGAAAGCTAGTGATGTTTTGAAACCCTTTCAAAAATGTCTGCTTAGAATGGCTTCAATTGATGACAAAAGTATTAGGAAACTGTTTCAATGGGAAGTTTAAGGAGGAAGTCAGATCTAATGGATAGGGAAGAACATTCCAGTGGATGTTATAGTTTGGTGACTATTTTTAGACAATAAATAATCAATCCTGAAAGTTTTGAGCTGTTATACTAGTTAAAAATAAAAAGGAATTTTCTTGAGCAGTTGAACATTGAGAAGCCCTGTTTTCTTATTTTAAATTCTTCCATGACTTTCATCTGCAAGTTTTTTGTGGTTTTTGACATCAAGAGATAAACATCATTCAAGAGTGCCCCAACTATGCTGATCAGAGTGATGCATTAAAGTGTTTCTCTTGGCCAACAAATATGACAGTCTGTTTTTATACATCATCAATTATAAGAAATCTTACTTAAGAAAACAGAAAGAAGAACTGAAAAGAAATTTTGTCCGTGACATTTTCTTCCTTCTTCCTCTCTATTTGTGCTATGTAAGTACTCCCCAAAACCATTGTTTGATGTGACCTTGAATGGGTTATCAACCTTTGATAAATTGTTTTTGAGTTTTATTTTTGAGGAATCTGCACAGTTAAAGAAAAAAGATATTCCTAGGGAATTCCCTGGGATGATCTCTCTGTCATGTTATGGGATATGTTTCTTATACTGTTACAAGATGAAATGAGGGGCTCCCCTGGCAAATATAAAACTTATGTGACAACTCATCTATTTTTAGATGATTTAAATCAGTGAAGAAGGAAAAACATTTGTTTCCAAGACTGTAATTTTCCAGATGACACCATTTTATTGCCCAGTGCCATACCATGAGAAAAAGAATTCTTGTGGCTTTTGAACTGGAAATCCTGTAGGAATGCTATTTCTGGCATTTATTTGCTGTGAAGCCAGGCACACATGGAGAGCAGACAGACTGACCAGATACAGTTTGTGGTATTAAGGCATTTAGAAAAGTCCCTGCTGCACAGCTCTTTTCCAGTACGCAAAGTGTTGAGTGAAGTTGAAAAATTATCAATGAAGATCAAATAGAAAGCCATGATCTGATCAGACAGACAGACTTTCTCACTAGTGATATATTGTTTCCTCCTGCAAAAATGCTATTTTGAAAATTTGACTTTTCTGTCTGCATACATTGAAGCTAAAAAAAATAATTATTGTTAATGAACAAGGTACTAAAACAAAGTGGGACTGAAGAATTGAATGCACAGATATTTTTTTATTTACATGAGTACCGCCTGTGAGCCTGCAAAAAAACGTATTGATTGAGGAATGAACACAAAAGAAGGTAGCTCAGGCCCATTCTTTGGTAACCTTCCAAAGTAGGCAGCCATAGTGAATTCAGTACGGCTACCCATGCAAAAAGATTTCTTGCATAGATAAGTGCTTATGGGAGGTATCCTTCCATAGCTTAAGGAATTCCTACTTTTAGATACTTTTTTTATTTAGTTACATAGAGTAGACTGGATTATTCTTTTTTAAAAAAACAATTTAAAAAGTATGCTCTGAAATTTTCTTGAATACAGTTGCGTCTCTCCACAGCTTCTCTCATAGGAGCTGCTTTAATATGATGGTCTGCCTGAACAGAGTAAAAACCCTAGTAAATATGGTGCATTCCTCTTTAAAAAGTATATTTATTTAGTAAGTTTAGAAACCACTCTGAGGTTAGGTTACAGCTATTGGGATTAGAGGGCGTCTCGTGGGCAGCTCAGACATCAAGCTATAGGTCCATGGAGCAGAGCTGAGCTGTTTCTAGCCTGATGTCTGAATTATGAATTAGGTTCATTCTAATTCCAATGGGGTAAACCTCAGAGCAGTTTATATACTTATGGCTAAGTGCTCCTAAAATACAGGCTATTTATTTAAAACATACATGTAAAATATAATATCTAAAAAAGATGTCTGCCCTAGCGATGCTGGAGCAGAGCAACCCAGCCAAATAAATCTGAATTCCAACTTTGGAGTCCTGTGGAATGAGATGGCACAGCTGGCTTTATGCCATACACTGATACTTCCAGCTAGGCCAGATCCCTGCTTAGCTCAGGGTGAACTGGAACAGCCACAAAGACAAATTAATTTGCCTCAGCCCAAGGCCTCTTCCTCGGTCATACCTGTCATGCCAAGCTGGGAGAGCCCTGGGCCATGGTGCCCTCGTTTGGACACTCAGGAAAGTTCTTTAGGCCAAGAATACTCTGCAGGGTTGGCTTCTCTCACTTGCTGTTGCTGGAGTTGTGCAAAGAAGCTGTAATCTACGTTTTAGTCTAGTTTGATATTTGGGGAGTAGAAAGGAGCTGGATATTTGGACAGAAAGCCCAGGATTTATTAATAGCATCAACAACTACTTCCATCTGGAGCCACGCTGGTTTCTGAGCTCATTCTAGCAGCAGTGTCAGCTAGTGAACCTCTCACCTTAATCATATATCTTTGACCCCTGCTGCTAGCAATGAGGTAGCTGTGCCAAGCTGCAGTCTACAGCTGGCTCTTTCACAGGACACTCCTGACTGGCTGCTTTGTGGGGAAGAGCAGTCAGTGAGGACTTCTGCAGGAAGCTAAGCCACCCCTTCCTCTATTCATTTTGCTCAGGCTACCAAAGAATTTAGAGGAGAGGCAGCATCTGATGTTATTTTTCTGGGATGGGAGTGGAACAGAAACTACTTGTCATTTTAGGAGAGCTGAGCTGGTTCCATCATTATGCAAAAAAATGAGTCAGTTTACACTCAGGTTCTCTCTTCCCTCCTCACCATCTTCCTTTAATTTCCATTCCAGGAAAAAAATAGGACAAAATACCTCTCAAGTACAAACTTTTGCCTTGGCATTGAGTGAGGTGTGGAGGAATCTTCTGGAAACTACCATTCTCAGGTTTGGTCAGAAGATGAAGATCTGTTGCAGATGCAGAAGCAGTAGATGTGTAGTGGACACAATAGGCAGATTTCTTTGGCCACTGAAGAATTTTCACAGGGTTGAAGGAGTGCATAATTAATTCATGTGAGGATCCTGGGGCCAAAGATCATTTTATACAAATTTGTAGGAGCTGGCAAAATTCAATGTCACAATCAAGCTAGCAGGAGTTAAAAACTGAACATGGTCAAATCCTACTGTTACTGCTTTCTGTTTTCAAAGAAACTAAATCTCTCCATTTTGTATGGCAGCAGAGTGCTTACCTATAGTTTTTGGATTCCTGAAATTGACCATAGAGCACTGAATATGAGTGAGTCTAATGAGAATACTGGAATAAGTCCTCTCTCTCAGCCACCTAAATCTATTCAGAGATGCTTTGGAGACAACATTTCATCTGGCAGAATTGAATTTGGTGCTGGGTCTCACTCAGTACAGGAACAAGAAGTGAAGAACTTTCAGTGGACTGGTGGAACATAAGCACGAAGGTGATGCCAAGGAAGGGGTTTGGAAAGTAAGATAAAAGCAATGAAAGATCTAAATAGTGGATCTCCATTGAACACTCAGCTGTTCTTTTGTCTGTGATTCTAGTTATCATCCCCCTTTGGGCACTGTTGTATATGTCTATATTATCAACAACCTTTCATTGAGCCACAATCAACTAGGAAGAAAGTAATGGCCAGGCCATACTAAAGCCTATTATTCAGTTGCAATCCAAATGCTGGAGAAAGATTACACCTAGAATTGCTTGACTTTTTGTGTGCTCTCTACCAAGAGATGGAGATCCATGTCAAGTGGTATCCATCAAGGATCTATACTAGGATCAGTACCGTTTAATATTTTCATCAATAATATAGACAACGGGATTGAGCACACCCTCAGCAGGTCTGCAGATGACACTAAGCTGAGTGGTGCACTTGTCACACTATAAGAATGGAATGTCATCCAAACAGACCTAGAGAAGCAGGAGAGGTGGGTCTGTACAAACCTCATGAGGTTCTACAAGGCCAGGTTCAAGGTCCTACACCTGGGTCAGGGCAATGCGCAGTTTCAGTACAGGATGGGGGATGGCATGATTGAGAGCAGACCTGCAGAGAAGGACTTGGTGTTACTGATTGATGAGAAGCTTGACATGAGCTGGCAATAGACACTCACAGCTGAGAAGGCAAACCATATCCTGGGCTGCATCAAAAGATGTCTTGCCAGCAGGTCAAGGGAGATGATTCTCCCCCTCTTCTCCACTCTGGTGGAGGATTATGTCCAACTTTGGAATCCCAAACATAAGAAGGATATGGAACTGTTGGAATGGGGCCAGAGGAGGGATACAAAGGTAATCAGCAGGTTGGATCACCTGTTCTGTGAGAACAGGCTGAAAGAATTTGGCTTGTTTAGCCTGGCAAAGAGAAGATGCTGAGGAGACCTGTGACCATCCAGTACCTGAAGGGGACCTACAAGAAAGCTGGGGGGGGACATTTACAAGGGCATGTAGTGATAGGACGAGTGGGAGTGGCTTTAAATTGGAAGAGGGAAGATTTAGATTAGATGTTGGGAAGGAATTCTTCACAATGAGTATAGTGAGACACTGAAACAGGTTGTCCAGGAATGTTGTGGATGTTCCCTCCCTAGAAATGTTCAAGGCCAGGTTGCATGGGGCCTTGAGCAGCCTGATTTTGTGGGAGGTGAAACTGCCCATGGGAGGGGGTGGTGGAACTAGATGATCTTTAAGGTCCTTTTCAGCCCAAAACATTCTGACAGTTGAATGTGTCTTTTTGTTTCACTTTGTTTAGATAAGCTACCCATCTGTCCTCAGAACTAACTGGATTAGCCTCTGGGTTACTTCAGAGGAGGTAACGGAGGTCCTTAAGGTATGATGGCACAGAACAGATGTGGTAGCTTGCTAAGGACTCAGATGATGTGCCTGCAATGTGTAAGAACCAGCTGCATGCCTGGAATGTTATTTTCTTTTCCTGATGACCAATATTTGTGGCCAGAGGAAAAATTCTCCAGGAAACTGTCATAGGAGAATATGTATCTGTCAGTAAGAGCAGAATTATAGAAAAAAAAAATAATAAATGCTGTTGTAGCAGATTAAGTACCTATCAAGTGACAACAAAAGTTTATTTTTCCTACCCTCAAGTGTTTTAATTCTGATGACACTTCTTTTTAAGAAGAATGACCAAAATGGAAAAGTGTAGACAAATGGAAACAATGTCATAAAGTAGAGAGCATTTCTACAAGGTAGGTTGACACCTAAAAAAAAATTAAAAGGGAAGAAAAAGATTTGCTGTGGGTCAATGTTGTTATTATACGAGGAGTGTTTTGCCATCTATGTTATCACAGCCAAATAAGATACAAATGGTAAGAGGATTAGATCTTGTTGTTTAATTTTACTTTCCCAGTCTTTTGACTGGCTAATCAAGAATTCCAGGGCCAAATGGGACTTCAAACCCACTTGTGATTTCTCTTTGCCTCCACATTTTATTTGAAAATTTGATTTCTTAAGCTTGCAACTCGTCCTGTGCTCTTGACAGAAAAAAATAAAAGGACAATGCAATGGATTCAGGATTCCATGTGACTTGGACTCTTGGTGTAGTTATTGTAGGCATTGCTTATCTGTACAGGACAGAAAACATGCTAATACGCTTACATATTCTTCCATGCAAATGACCAAAATCACAGTTCTGTACAGATATATGGAATGCTGATATGACCAGACTTGCTTGTAAACCTCCTTGATTTCATTTGTAAGGAGATAATTTTTTTCCTAATCAAATATTTGCAGGTTATTAAAATCACCCAGCAAACTAATGAGGCCTACAGTGTGTTTCTATGTGATTCCAAGTGTATTTTCTCAATGAAGCAAAACCAAAGTTGTGTAGCTCCAGGAGTACATGGAAGGGGAGGGGCCGGGGGCGGTAGTGGGGGGTGTGGGGTTGGGAAGGCATGCTTTAAAGAAGCACAGTTACTTTTTAGCTGCCTTCTTGCTCCTGGTGGAATAAAATATTACATTCGTACTAGTTCATACTACTATAAGATTACTCTGCAACACTCCATGCTGAATATGGCATGACGTAAATAAGGCTGCTTATGTACAAACTGAATTTTTGGTTCATCATATATCAGTTAGGCTATGTTATATTTCAGGTCTATGGATTTAATAAAATAAGAGACGTTAAGGTTGGAGATCATTCTGGACAGCTTAATTTAAGTCCCTGAAATGTAGTCTTCCCGCTCTACCGACATGCGACTTTATTCGCCTATATCACATGGTGCAAGCAGTAGGATTCAATTCTCTGTCTTCAAGAAAGGGGGAGGAAATCATAGAATAACCAGATTGGAAGAGACACACTGGATCATCGAGTCCAACCATTCCCATCAAACACTAAACCATGCCCTTTAGCACCTCGTCCACATTGAAGAACTGGAGAAGGACACTCATACACAAAAAAAAGACAAGGACAAAAATACATAACCATGAGCATGTTGGCTGGAATGAAGTTCTTTCGGGTTCTCTCATGATATTCAGCTTCCTCCATTCGAAAACTGAACATGACAGGTAGACCGAAATGATACAGTTTTGGGGTGATGAATCTAAAATTGAAAATTCCTCTATAAGAAGTAACTGAAAACCTCTCTGTCTAATGTTTTGAGATAGTCCGGAAGACATTTCATAAAGCAACCTTCCATGGCTCATTCCTTTATGTTGATTACTCATATTTTCCCTTTCTATTAATGTTTTTCTAAATGCATTTCATTCAACACAGTGTTTCTCTGGCAACAAATGGAAGCTCGTTGTTGAATAGCTAGCATTGCTTTGATGATTTTATTACTCCAGTGCCCATTTTCATAGCAGAATCCCCCAAAGACCTAACACAACCTATTCCTTGTGTCAAAATTTTCAGAACATTGAGCTTTAAAAGTACACAGTTTTCAACAGCAGAAAAATGAATGCTTCATCCCATGAGTGTTTGAACTTTGAGAAAAGTTCTGAACTTGTATAGTGGCAAGGCCAAGGAAAACTAAAAATCTTTGTAACATTTTTTTCACACACATGTGTAAAGACATTTTAGGATAGCTAAGAGTTGTCTGCTTAGGGCACGTGTGTGGCTTGGCAAAGAGTGACTTAGCAGAGGTTTAAATACAGTTTTTTATATCCCAACTGACAACCCCAATCCCTAGGCTATCATTTACGTTGAAGTTATTCTGTCAGCTTCTTGCGTGTCTTTCCCCTGTCCCATATTAGTGTGGTACTTGGTTTTCCTCCTTCCTAGGCAGTCTAATCTCTGGCACATGGTAAGAGGGTTTCCATGGTTTTTGGTTTTGTTTTTTTTTCATACAGCAAAAAAGAAGCTGTAAAACTTTAAAAAGGCGTAATTTTAATATCTTTCAGGCTACTCCAGGTCCTGACTATACAGTGGCTGTCTAGATCCAGCACTCCAGTGTAGTTCTTTGTTGCTTTACTGAGACTTAGATTATTTTGGATGTTTGCTGTCTGTGACTCTATTGAAAGTTCTGTAGCTTAGTCTTTCTGTCATGTCAGAGCAGTCTCACTTATTTAAATAATAAGTATTTTTTCAATGAAACAAGGTTTTGACCCATATTCTATGCATCAAATTACTGAAACTAAGCTTTGCATAAAATTCCTTTTAAAATTTAGAAGTGAGTTTGTGATATAAGCTTATTCTAAATTAACTAGTTCTCATTAAGAATTCTGGTTTTATGAATCTGGTATTTTTAACATTAAAATGTATAGTAAAAAAGCATAATAATGGATGTTTGTGTTTTCTGCAGACTCATATAAGGTGAACATCCTGACTTGAGCCAATGAAGGAGCAGGAGTTGCCGTACTGAAGAACCTGACATACAGATTCTAAGTTTTAAATCACCATTGCAATGCTGCTTCTTATGCAAATAGGTTTAGTTATACTTATTATTTGGGAGTTGAAAGAAAAATACATTTGTGATAATACCCTAACTTGTTTATGATTGAGGGAATATAGAGGGAATAAACCAGATTTCAGGTGTTCTTTAAAGTGAGGATTCTTCCAACATATAATAGTGTTTAGTCTAGCCCACTAAACCAAGATATAAAAATTCTTTGGAAATAAGGGTAGGCCACTCCAGAAAATCCAGCTTCATATTCCTTGTCATTTCTCACACCCATCCAAGATGGCTGGAACCTTAAGGTTATTAAGGGAGCTGGCAGGGGTGCTCACCAAACCCCTTCCATAATCTACCAGCAGTCCTGGCTGACTGTGGAAGTTCCATTGGACTGGAGGCTGGCTGATGTTGTGTCCATTTATGTGAGGGGCCAGAGAGAGGATCCAGGAAACTACAGACCTGTCAGTCTGCCCTCAGTGCCAGGGAAGGTCATGGAACAGGTGATCTTGAGTGCCATCTCACAGCACATGCAGAACAAACAGGTGATCAGACCCACTAAGCATGGGTTTATGAAGGGCAGGTCCTGCCAAACTAACCTGATCTCCCTTCTATGATGAGGTAAGCTGCTTAGTGGGTGAGGGAAAGGCTGTGGGTGTAATGCACCTGGACTTTAGTAAAGCCTTTGCCACAGAGTCTCACAGTATCCTACTTGAGAAACTGGCTTCCACCGGCCTGGACAGATGCACCCTCTGCTGGGATAAAAACTGGCTGGTTGTCCAGAATGCGGTGGTAAATGGAGTTAACTCCAGCTGGATGCTGGTCACAAGTGGTGTCCCCACTCAGTGCTGGGTCCTGTCCTGTTCCATATCTTTATCAATGACCTGGATGAGGGGATCGAATGCACCCATAGCAAATACACAGATGACACTAAACTGGGAGCAAGTGTGGACCTGCTGGAGGGTAGGGAGGCTCTACAGAGGGACCTGAACAGGATGGACCAATGGGTTGAGACCAGAGGGATTAGGTTTAACAAGGCCAAGTGCAGAGTCCAGCACCTGGGACACAAACCCCCTGTTGCAGCGCTACCAATTAAGAGAGGAGTGGCTGCATGGCCAGCAGCACCAGTGACTGTGCCCCTCTATTCGGCGTTAGTGAGACCACACCTTGAATACTGTGCTCAGTTTGAGGCCCTTCACCACAAGAAAGACATTTTAGGTGCTAAAGTCTGTCCAGAGGAGGGCAACAAAGCTGCAGAAGGGTCTGGAGAACAAGTCTTACAAGGGAAGTGGGGTTGTTTAGCCTTGAGAAGAGGAGGCTGGGGGGAGACCTTGTCACTGTCTACAACTTCCTGAAAAGAGGTTGTAGCAAGGTGGGTGTTGGTCTCTTCTAGCAAGTGATAGGTGATAGGACAAGAGGAAATGGCTTCAAATTGCTCTGGGTGAGGTTCAGATTGGACATTAGGAAAAGTTTTTCACCAAAAGTGTTATCAGGCACTGGCACAGGCTACCCAGGGAGGTGGTTGAGTCACCGACCCTGGAGGTCTTTAAAAGACAGGCAGATGAAGTGTTTAGGGACATGTTTTATTAGCGTACAGATACAGTTGCACATGATGATCTCAAAAGTCTTTTCCAACCTAGGGATTCTATGATTCTGTGATTCTATTATTCTATGACTTAACCCTCTCCTCCTTAGTTTAAAACATCCTTGCCATTCAGAGCTCTTGGTTACCTGGCCAGCTGTGAATCTACTAGGATGAGAGCCGAATGGGTGGTAATTAACTGGACACTTCCATTTGTCTCTTCATGCTGAATCAACATGGTAAAATGAAGACGGCATGTTTAAAGCACTTGAAAGGCAGTAAACTTTAAAGTGGCATCTAATCAACTTGTGGAATTTGTTGCTGTGGGACATGGAGGGAAACCATTTAAAAGACAGTGTAGGATTAAGCACTTGAATAGAAATGATACTTGCAGTTAACTTGTGAAATTTAAGTATTATGAGGTTTATCAGTTCTTTTGCTTCTGGGCATGAACTGCCATCTCAGCTTATGAAAGAACTTGTTTCTGCTCTCACTTATTGCTCTGAGCCATTTGTGAGATGCTTTCACAGGGTGTGGGGCACTGAGTAAGTTGGTGCCAGCGGGGAGGACAGCAAACCAGAAGGGTCAATAAACCTACTGTGAAGCAGGGACTGCCACACTGGGTTTGATGCCCCTGCTTCTGGGGGAATCCATAGCCCCTGTTGGAGACAAGAAGTGCAGCCAGTGGCCTGCCTTATACTAAACCTTGCTCACAGAAAGTTGTCAAGGCTGGGAAATGATATATTGTCTAGTCACTGTGTGGCCACTCTCATACAAAATAGAAGCCTTCCATTATATATGTGTGTTTTCTGCCACATGAATATCCTTAAAAGAATTAAATCTTCTGACCATTTGGTCTGAGATCACATTTACCTGCGTTTTCTATTTCTGTCCTTTTGGTAAAGAAAAGGTGACTTGAACATTCCTGCCTTTTTTAAAACATTCCTGCCTTTTTAAAACTTCTTCCATATGTCTCTTCACAGACAGAGGTAATGCATATGCATGTTGTGGCTAGAAGTGAATGCATGGGCATTAACTACAGCAGCAGGTGTTTGGAGGATTGTTCACCTCTAGAATATTTGCACAACACCATTTAAACAATTAGCTGTTTGCCCTCAAGGACTGGGGTTTATGAAATGGAACACTTTACAGCAAGGGTAGTTCTGACTGAAAATAGCACCAGTTAGATGAGGGGGTTTCTTCTCAGGCTTGAAGATTAAAACTTTAAATGCCTGATTGTACTGAACTGGAACTTTGGGTTTAGACTGCAAAACTATGTTTAGGCTGCAAGAGAGCAGAGAGACTGTACTGTTGGTAAAAACGTTACATTAGAAATCAGGGTTAAGACTAATTCTCTTCAGGCAGAGACATGGTGTCTTCTGATAAGCTTGCAGGAGTATCTGATGGTCTTATCTCACAGAGTTTTTGAGAACATTCTGACTGCTTTGAATGTTTAACATAACCACAAGCGTAACTAAGAGGACTAGCTGAACCCAAACAAAAGAAGTAATGCTATTCCTCCTGTTGGCTTCAAGGAGCCAGTCAAGGTGTTAGATACGCTGATCTCCATGACCAGGGTAAAGGGTTGTAGAACCCAATTTAAATGCTTCTTTTATTTCCAGACTTATGCATATTTTTGTACTTTATTCATAGCTTTATACTTAAGAGGACAAGATGTTAAAGATGCCTTGAAATATACTGTTATCACTTCTATTGATTTGGGTGTCTGCGTAGGGTTACTAGGTTTCTTCATATACAGTACTGCATTCTTGGGTACAGATAGCTGGACAAGAATTAGCTATCTACATGACAACTATGACCTGGAAATTTAATATATTGATCTACTGACCTTACCAATCCCTTGAAGGACTTTTAAGACTCTATGTGCTGAGGTGAGTTGAGCAATGGGGCAGAACACTATCAGATTATGAAAGGACAGTAATTCCCTCATGTTACAAGCTCTATAGCCAAGTTACAGTGCTCAGGGCCTTAAATGCACCAAAAACTCTTCTTTGCCCTACTAAGACTTACCCAGGGCCTCCATCCATGCAGCCCCTGCCCAACAAGCCATGAGTTCCATTAAGCATAGACCTAGACCATCATAGTTCCTGAGAGTGGTTCCAGGTGTACCTGTCTCTTCCTGTCCTGCTTTACTGACTGGATTTCCAGGATTTCCAGGCCTATGTTGTAGCCCTTTTCCTGATCCTGTCTCCAGTCTGAGTTATAGCATTGGTAGTCTTGTCTCTGGTTCTGTCTCCTCCTATCTTGATGAGATGATTTAACTTCCTGGAAGGACCCTAGACTATGCAGGTAGTCTTGTCTCCAGCTCTGTCTCCAGAGACTGTTGCATTATGCAGTAAAAATGGAATAATTCAAAGTACATTTCGCATTGTGCTGTAGTTCTGAGGATATTACTTGGTATAGTCAAAGTCAGAGAAGTAGGAAGACAGAAATGCAGCTGTGTTGATATGCTTGATATTGTAATGTAGACTAATTTATTTGTCATGGACCTCACAATGGCATCTATCTTCATTGTACCTATTACTAGTTCAGGCTTGTAGCTAAACAATGTCCTGATTCTAGCTCTGTGCCAGACGGGCAGCTTATAAACCCTTGTCAGACAACATACAACCTCCTTCTTCCTTCCTGTGAAACCTCCTGGGGCTTAGCATGTGTGGGGGTGGTAAAAAATGGAAGGGAGAAGAGGAGGAAGGGAAGGATGAGAGGTGCAAACATCCATTGCCAGCAGATCGCGATGGAGAAAAAGGCTGTCATGGTAAATGATGCATTTTATGGCAGAGAGGAAATGCCTTTGTTCCATGAGCTGTGGCCACATAATGAGCATTCTGGCCAGGGTTCTGGCTACCTGAGGAGGAGGGGTTAGGTCCCTGACTGTATATGGCCAGATGAGAAGTCTGCAAGTTGGGAGGTGGTGTCCCTGGTGGATGTAAAATACTTACAGGTGCTTCCTGCTGTATGGCTCCAGCTCTTTTGTCGGGAGGCGGAAGAGCTGTGAGCATACGATGTAGTCTGGAAATTCTCAGGTGGCAGATCACTCCTTAGAGACTGTCACGGCAAGCATTGATCAGCTGCAAAAGACTGGGAAGTGTAATAGGGTGTACTTTTCTTATCTGGAAAAAAAAAAAAAAAAAAAACCAAAAAAAAACAAGGGCAAGGAATGGTTGCAGGTTTTTGTCTGTGAAATTGCTTACTGTTGTCCTTTCATGTTATCTGAAATACACTTTGAACCTTATCTTGAAACAGAACTTTTTGACTCTTAATTTGAATGCATGCCCAGGGGAAGGTCTAAAAGCTCTGCAGGGAAGATCTGTGTCATGATAGCTCTTAAGAAGAAAAGGAGGCATGCGCCAGGTCTAACAAAATTTATAAACAGAACTCTAACCCTTTTACAAAGCAGAACATTTTCTGTCAGCCTACAGGGCTTTTTTTTTCTCAGTCTTCTTCATTATATTTATAGCTTGCTCTAGTTTAATTTTTCTTGGCCATCAGACAAGTAAGCAAATCTTTTCTCTCCTGATCTTAAGGTGGAGTTTGTTTATAGTTATACAAGATCTGTAATTACATAGCAGTGTGATTCCCCCAGTACACCCCCTAGCCTCCACTCCTCAAATTCATATAGGGCTTCTTTTCCACAAGGCTGAACACACTTTCAGAGTTTCTAGACAAAGCTATTTTGTGTATACATTATTTTCCCTCCCATGTCAACCCTTCCTTCACAAAAAAAAAGAAAAGAATTGAAAAGATAAGCAGACAGGGCAGCTGGGAAACCTTAGACTAAAGGTAGATTGGATTTCAAAACATTGTGATCTAAAAATAACAATTCTGTTCTCCTCTTCTTTTTCTCTCCCCTGTCCCATTCTTCTCAATATAATTCATTTTCTCTAAAGAAAATTTGAATTTTGGGAATATATGAACCATGTAATACTTCAGTGACATTGAGTTTATTTGCAACATGCAGTTTTGATTTTAAAAATCGGAAACTGGGATAAGAACAAACTTGAGACTATTGTGACTTGTGCAACTTGATGTAATACTGCACATACATGCACACACATGCATGTATGGCAGCAGGAGTAACAAGGCTTTCATGTCCATGTTTGTGTCAGGAATCAGATACTTTTATGGATTTCAAATTAATTATTAAATACTTTGGCTTTGTGGACTTAATTTTATCTCTCAAAGAATAGTTCCTACTGAACTTTCTGGGTCTACCCTTCTTGTGTGTAGATCAGAGATTTTCAGTTGTGTGAATTACTTTGAAGGATTTGGGTTGTTGGTTGTTTTTCTTAAAATTTCATTGGTGTTTTCAAAAGCAAAAAGAATCTTGCACCTTTTTGAGTGCCACTCTGCTGCAGGTAAAGAATGTAACAGCTTGTGAGAGTGCAACTAGAGCCAATAATAATTTGACTGACATATCTTGGCACTGAAATGCCAACTCAGTCTGTCCTTTCAAGATGGAGATGTTAATGCTGGGCACTTCTTTGAGCTGAAAATTCACTCTCTTTGTAGATCTAAATATCCTACATCTATGCTTTGTTCAGGGTTTAGGCTGAAGAAAGATTCTCAGAATAATCTAATATTTCTATTTATGATAAAATAAATCCCTCAAGGACATGAAATTTCTAAGCCATGGAAGTTTCCAAGCCCAGTACGTACTGCAAACAAGTTTCCATATGTAACACATTGTACTTTTCCATACAGGATCCCAAAGATTCCTTGGAAAACCACAGAAGACAGTTGACTGTGATAACCTGGTAACAGTTTTAGGAAAAAATATATTTCCTTTTGAGAATTTAGGAAATATAGTAATTTTCAGTAAGGGTTAACTGTGAATTCTAGGAATAACAAAGTTCATCACAGTAACAAATGTCTTTAGATATTTGAGGGGCATAATTTCAATAGCAAATAAGCCAGCTGTATTCAGAAAAGTTTGACAATGTATATACTATTGCTTCACAGACAGGTAACTTCTTTGATTTTAAGTAAGATATGCACACTTCTAAAGCCAATTGCAAAGTAGAATCACTGATATTCTTTCCATGGATTTGAGAGAGTTCCAGTAGGTGGGAGGTTAGCTCTCCTACCTACACTGCCAGTAACCAGAAGAGGTTTTTTTAAAGAGCTGTTTATTACACGGTATGGTAGAGCAAATTCTTTCAATACAACCCCCTGTCTCCTGCAGCTTGTACTGCTAACACAGGTTTGTGGTGTCTGGTGGAATCTGAGTGGATTTTAAAGCAGAATTTTAAATGTGCTATCTGTTTGTTTTGCTGTTGTGCACAATGCAATAAAAGCTTTCATTAGCACTTAGAAAATTCTGTACATATGATAGACCACAACATTTGTTTGACACAGATTCCTGTGTTGAATTTCTGCAGAATTACAGATATTTTGTCACAAAAGGTACCGTACATGTATAGGTAAATGTCTACATGTAGGCACTGGTATTATAAAAGCATTGATAGTATAAGTACTCTCAGTGCTTTCATTATCTGCTCTGTGGCCATAGCTTTTTACCTGTAGTTGAATGGCTTCATCATCTGAATGGTGAATCTAAAGGCTAATACAAGGGGATATATTTGTCTCCAGCAGCACCTGTAGAAGTAAGCCAGGGGAACTGGGACCCAGGATCACATAAAAATAAGGCTGCCGCTGGTATGAAAATCCCACATACATAAGGGCTTCTCATCAATCTGCTGTGGAGCCTACAAAGGACTTCATTTCTTACGATCGGTGATGGTAATGGGGCTGCAATTCTGAATCAAATGGTCAGGCATGAAAGACAGCACAGAGCACAGACAAATCTCTTTGAGTAGAGAACCTTGATTTTCTACAGCCCACCAATTTGTCAAAACTCACATTTACGGAGCAGAGAATTACAATTGTTCTCCCACAGCAGCCCGTGGGAGCTGCAGTAGCCAAATACAAGGTACCTCACTGCTCTGCAATCTTCAGTGCCCTAGAATAACTGCATAAAGAACACTGAAACCATCTTTTTTACTTTGATGAATTTAATTATTTTTCACATAGTTTTAGTTCTAGTTGCACTCTAGCATTTCGGCATGTTTGTGCCACAAGCAAAAATCTTATTTTTCCTAAAACAATAATAATAACTTTTGAAATTCATTGCACCTAAACAAACCTCCCTTGAGATAAATATTATCTTACCTTCCCTTTCCACTACATAACAGACCAAAAAGTTACAACCAGCATGTGTACTGTACACTGTACAGGATTATGTGGATCAAAAATCTTGCTTGTCAGGCAGATAGGTTTTAAAATATTTGTTGGAATGACTCAAAAGTACATTTATATAGGAAAGGAGTAAAATGTAGTGAAATGAAAGCTGGGTTGAACTAGGAAAAAACATTTTAAGAAGCCACTGATAATGTGAAGCTTATGATTTCTTTCAAAGAAGTCAGGTAAGATTGCTTTTAAAACAACCTGAGCTTCTGGCTATTTCATCCTTGTGGAGGTCTGTGGGGTCGGTCAGGTTCCAGCTTAGTCACCTCACACTGTTGTTATAACTGTCCTATTGATATTACTTTGACAGTTTCACAGGGTAGGGGAGGATATATCCTGACATATTTTTTTTCAGAAAAGGTGCTAGAAATCTATTAGCATAGATTTGTGTCACTGAATTTCCACTACATGACCACTTTTTTCTATTGGTGATTATTCCAGGGTTGCATTGGGAGCAACGAAGCTGGTGAAGGGGCTGGAGAACAGACCTTATGAGGAATGGTTGAGAAAGCTGGGGTTGTTCAGCCTGGAGAGGAGGAGGCTGAGAGAAGACCTCATTGCTCTCTACAGCTCCCTGAAAGGAGGTTATAGAGAGGAGGGTGCTGGTCTCTTCTCCCAAGTGACAGGGGACAGGACAAGAGGGAACGGCCTCAAGCTCCGCCAGGGAGAATTTAGGCTAGATATTAGGAGGAATATTTTCACAGAAAGGGCCATTAGGCATTGAAACAAGCTGTCCAGGGAGGTGGTTGATTCACCTTCCCTGGAGGTGTTTAAGGCACAGGTGGACAAGGTGCTAAGGAGCATGGTTTAGTGTTTTGATAGGAACGATTGGACTCAATGATCCGGTGGGTATCTTCCAACCTACTTGCTCTATGATTCTATGATTCTATGCACTCTGAGGTTTGATTGGTGTGAATGAAGGCAAAATGGGCTTCATCATGTGTGAAACTCCAGTTACCTGTCATTTAACTTGACAATAAAGTGAACAGAAGCTGTGTGTCTGCGGCCAGCAGACACCTCTCTCACTTTAAGTATGAAAGAGCAAGTTTGTCAAGGGGATTGAGACACGGACTTCAATCTAATAGATGAAAGACCCTTTATTGTGTTAGTTTTCGCTTTATATACCTTTTCAGGTTACACATCCAGTTATGCATAAGCTGTCCACACACTTATTTACAGTTTATTATTGGTTAAAATTGCTTGCTCATGTGCCTATTGCTAACATATTATTGGCTAAATAAATAACTGTGCATGTTTCTAAACAAGTTACACTAAAATTAGCCATGTTGCCTTTTTTTTCCCTTTGTTTTTATCTTTGTTATTTCCTCTTTCCACCGAGCCAGGGCTGTTTCAAGGTTACTCAAAATCAACAAGGTTTATTTCATCAAGTCCTTCTCTTTCATAAAATGCCTCCAAACAAGCTCATCTAGGTGTACGGCTGCAGTATTGAAGACAGAATCTTAGGGGGTCATGCTGGGCTGCATTTACAGTCAGGATCAAATCAGTGTAAATAATCATAACTAGGGCATAATACATCTCATGCAAAGCCAGACAACTAAAATAGGTCTCTAAAAGTGCCACTTGCTTTTCAAAATTTATCAAGGGAGCTCGGAGTGGCTCATTTGGTTACATAATGAAATCTGAAGTGTAAAGAACAGAAGCCCCACTTAAACTCTGCTGCTGTTCATAGGCACTGTGAATGCGAATTGCAAAATTCAGCATCTATGTCTCTCCCTAATATGGAGCATATGCTAGCAAAATTATAATTGATAGCATTTATTGTGGAAGCTGATGTTGATGATTTGACTTCTGCAATTAAGTAGGTGACTTGCCTACAATTTTTTTTGTTTGTCTAGATTCTGTATACTCAAGGTCCTTTGAGGATTTTAATTCTGCATTTCATTTGTGATGAGGAGAAAGGCAGACATGTCAAATATATGAAGACCTGAAAGTTTCCTAGGCTCTGTTTTAAAAAAGAGTCAGATCTCTAAGAAACCAGGTGACACAGATATATAAACACTTCTTAGGTGTCAGGGATCTCTTTTGTAAAGCAGCAGTGGGAATATGCAGGTGGCGTTCCTAGCACTGCTACTGAGGTAGAAGCAGCTACAAAGCGAGTCTGTTGGGATCACTACCTTCCTGAGAACAGAGAGAAAGAACATGTATGCTTTCGTATTGGATCAGATGGTGAAGGAAGACATCCTCAAGACAGCTCAATTTTATGATCAGAAATCTGTAATAAAACTCAACAAATGACAGCTACTAACATGCAAACCTTTGCTTAAACACCTGTTGATTTTTCAGCATGAAATACATCCTGGGTGCTGAGTTTTCCTCAGTACTATTTCTGCAGTTTCAGAGGCTTCACCTTTCCTCCAGTGATGTATTGGAGAGACTGGAGCACATCTCTCCGCTGTCTCTCCAGAGATGTACCTCTCTTTAGGGAAAAAAAAAAAAAAAAAAAAAAAAAGAAGAAGAAAAACACTGAACCTTCTTTCTTCCACACTAAAAGACCTTTGTCCCAAACCACACATGTAGATTTTAAACAGAAAATAATATGAAAGCACAGTGCTTCCTTTATAGCAGACCTTATGTGCCTTATGCAGCTTTCTGAGTTCCTGTGTCCATGGATTTATGATGTGCTCTACACTTTCCACATTCTCAGTGTTGTTTTCCCACATTTGAAGGAGAAATGATCAAGAGATTTGTGCTGGAGTGAAATTTATTCTGTCTTAAGCTGTGTAAAGGTTCCAAATTCACCACAGCATGGAAAATAGAAATGCTGTAAGCATCTTGGGCCCTTCCCAGACATGCAGACACCATGTTTTCTGTAGAAATGAACATTATATTCTTCCAATTACTGTTCTTGTCAGAACTGCTTCTGCTTGTGATAGATCAGGTATATATGAACTGAGCATATGTTACAATGCCCAGGGGGTCACTTCTGCATGGGAAAATAGCCCCCAACCTAGTGAAATGTTGCACTACTCTGCAGAACAGGGAGGCTAAGTGGCCTTCCTGGTCATTTAGAGTAAATTACCGGGGTGGACAATCAGCGCTGCTAGGGCTTTAGGGTTTGGAAACTGTAATTTGATATTTTTAAAAATGCTTCAAAAACATATTAGGACTGTGGCAAATGGGGCCATGCTGTACAGTTTCCTCTGTATGAACTAAAAAACTCTTGAGTGACTATAGAGACACAGGTGCTAAAGCCACGTCCCCCTATGAAAACACAGTAATAAGGCCCCTAATTCCACAACAATTTCTAATAGCAGCAATGCTAGATGTGCCTCCCTACGGCTTAGCAAGGAGCCACCTCTCTAACTCCTAAGTAACCTCAATTGTTGCTTGGAAATGCTGTTCCTGTCCTTGTTGAGGAATACTTTAATTCTGCTGAAATTCCTCAGCGGTTTGCCAACTGCTCTTTCCATGGAACAAAAACCAAAAAACCCAAGCGGAAGTAATGAATGATTTTCTTCTTACTCCAACATCGACAAAACAAGACACATAAAAATAAAGTAAAACCACGCTTACAATTACCCTTTCCTTAGATCACCCATTAACTAGGTAACCAGCTAAAGATGCTTATGTAGCAAAGATCAATTATTAATCAAGATTCCTGAGCATTACTTATGTAGAAAGGAATCAAGACTTGATGAAGAACTTCTCATTATATATCTATTTGGTCCTTAAACAGTAGCTCCAGCTTGAAAAACCTTTTGTAATACATAACTTAATTAGGGTGCCAATTTTTAATGCTTCTATTAAAAAACTACTGACCTCCCTTGCCTTATTTTAAAAATATCTTTGTCGTTTTGGCATAGCTATTTTCTGATCAGGGAATAAACATAACCTGTTAATGACTGTGCTACTGCTTAACAGGCTAAAGATCTATTTATACTAATAAAGGAAATCTTCCTGCCTGGAATCATCAAACATACTCTGATGTTCAAACATTTGTATATGTTGTATACAAAAGCCTATAATTTAAAGAGGTATATAAATAGATAACCATACTTAAGTATCTTCTCTGTGTTTGCATAATATGCCTAATTCATTATTATCTCTAAAATCTGGTCAGAACATGAGAGCAATCAATCAAATATGAGGTGAGAACTGGTCTGGGGAATAAACATGTCTTACTTTGGCTTGAAGGGATATTGCGATTTGCAGCCTAATATTTTCCCTGTTCTGTTCCATTCCTTTTCCTTTTTTGTTATTCTATGGGGATTTTTAGCCTACTGTTACTGGTAGCTGCATTGAAGAGTTTAATACAATGTAGTTTTAATCTAGCCATATTCTAAGCAAATGCTAGGTAAGTGCCTCTGGCTGCACATGCCATGGTCAAAGATGAAGATTCCTTGATCTACCCAGCAGAACTATGCTGGATAGAATAATTAGCTGAGTGTAGTGGAGCCTGATGATATCAAATACACCTTTTTTAAAAAATTTGGTTTTATTCCAGTATGTACTAATAATAACAAACTGTTGAGATACTGAAGAAAACTATTCGACATATGGGTTTATGCTGTCAGCTGGTGATGGTGTTAACTGATAAACATTTCTTACTGTGTCTCATTGCTCCTTGAAGTTTCCCATAAACAAAAACAAAGCCTGAGAATCAGACGATCACGGAGTGTTAACCCAGGGCCTCTACAGAACAATTATATCCTGCTTAAGCACTGCGTTTCCAAATCTTACTCTAATGGAACAACTCACAACATCAAAGGAATGTCACTCTTGTGTGTCAAAGTGTCACTCTTGTGAACCTTAGTTGCTTACGATCCTTACTACACAATGTACTGTGCTAGGCCATGCTCAAATGCAGGTTCTGTCAACGCAGGTTCTGTTCTATTGCTTTCAAACTGAGCAGTGGCATGTTTCTCACTCCTGGCTTCTTGCTTCCAAGGTCAGAAGATGCTGCAGAAACAGCATATTTGACTCCCTGCGGAAGGATATAATGCTTTGTTTGGTTTGAATCTCTCACTTCATCCTCTAACCGATGAACTGTCATCATGGTCAGACTCTGAAGGGAATTTTCTCAAGGTCTTCTTGGAGGAAGGATGGTGGCAATGGCAGTGATCTGGCAACAGGGGATAGACATGCCTCAGAAACCAACATGGTTCAACCACAGCTACCCACAAAGAAAAAAAAATATGTATATGAATGGTAAAATTAAGGCTGGAAATAAGTAGTGCAATGCTATGAGCACCATTACATCACAAAAGAGAGCTAGAGGAACTTGCAGGGTAAAGGCATGTACTGGGATCTGCATAGAAGGAAAAGAGATTTTGGAACAAGTTAGGAAGTAAGATTAGCTGGAAAAAAAATGTGCTGCATTACCAGTTACTCTAGCACCTTGCAGCAGATGGCACTGTGGAATTCCCAAGGGCCAGTACAGTTTATGAAACTGGAAGCAGGGGTAATGGAAAAAGCTTTCTTTTCTTTTATAAGGGATGTGAGCAAGGACATTAGAAGTAAGAATTAACCTAGTAAGTATTGATTAAAAAAACCAGAATACATGTACTTCTTTAAAAAAAGATAAAACACACAAACCCAGAAAACGTTAAAGGGAAATAGCCTTAAAAGCAGAAACTGAATGGGAAGCAGAAATTTTTTTTTTTTGTCTCTCGTGTAGGCACTAAAACCACCATAGAGGTCTCAGCAATTTGTATATGGAACAGAAAACTACTGGATTGTAATTACAATCAAGAGATAAATGGGCAAAACTACTCCATGATGGGTTTCCAACTGGACCACAATGCCTGTGAGGTTCTGGAACCCAAGGAAACATTATCTGCAAGACCAAAGGGCTTTACAGAGCTAAGTATGTAAAGGATAGATAGTTTAGATATCTACAACAGAACTGGCAGCGTTACCTGTTCATGTAAGACCTGTTCATGTAAGACCTCAAGCTTCGCCAGGGAAGGTTTAGGCCTAACATTAGGAAAAATTTTTTCACAGAAAGGGTCATTGGGCACTGGAACAGGCTGCCCAAGGAGGTGGTTGAGTCACCTTCTCTGGAGGTGTTTAAGGGACGGGTGGACGAGGTGCTAAGGGGCATGGTTTAGTCTCTGATAGGAATGGTTGGGCCCAATGATCCAGTGGGTCTCTTCCAACCTGGTTATTCTATGATTCTACGATTCTATGACCTCACTTTTAGAAGGTTTTGAATTTACTGAATTATAATAATTACAATTGATATCCTCTACACCACAGGTCTGGCTCAATACACATGCTGTTTTCTGAGTTTTATTGTATACACAGTGACTAGTAGATGCGGGTAATCAGGAAGCTGTGTCACGCTGGCTTTTTCATAAAGCCCAATACCTCTTCAGTACCTTATTTTTGTATTTCATTGCAATAATTCCCCTTAACAAATATTCCTTTTATGCATGAATGCCATAATTTTGCATACAAATCAAGGACATGCAATTGCCCTGACATTTTCAAAAACTAATTTTCAATGCAGGATTTTAATTTGCTCAGTCTAATCAATCTGGTTTTAAAGTCCTATAGAACAGATTTCCTGCAACATCCATAAGAGTCTTTTCTGCAGTTTTTTTGATTGCCATGATTTTTTCCTTACCTGTGTTTCTGAAAAAAAATGGGTCCCTAAAAAAAAATCTCATTTTATTTATTACTGGTTTGATGTCAGAATTGATAAGCTTGCCAGTAGAGAATATAATCTCTACTGCAAGGAACCTGGCATATCAGAGCAGACAATACAATACTTCTTTTTGCAGAACCATGTCTACAGGTTTCAATTTCTGACAAAATGGGAGAGATTTACAAGGAGGATATGGGACCTTTTTTTATTCAGTATTATGACAAATTAATGAATTATTGTGGTTAGGTCACTCCAGAGTTGGACTTTTTTGAAGTGTATCATTGATCAAGAATATCCAGCTCCTGCTATTTTGTTTACAGCTCTCAGGATAAAGGGGAAACAACAGGTCCTAAGGCTTGTGGCTGGATTAACCCAGACTTGGGTGCCCCAATTGAATAAAGAATAATAATAAAAAATTAAAACACAAGGGAAAAAAAAAACTTTGTGACTCTTTGCAAAACTCATCTCTTACTTGAACAAGTGTAGTTGGAAAAGGATTAATAGACTGAGCATTGCTTTTTAAGGAAACCGTCATCTGTCTGTCTGAAATCCCCCTCCATGCTGTAATAGCTATTAACAGCATCTCTTACTGTAAACACTATTTTTCCATCTTTATTTGTTATTCGTATATTTTGTATATATAGAAGTTCTGGTATATAATTAGCTTTGGAATATCTTGAGATACTTGACCATATTTCATACTAGTTATGAGACAAAGCAATTGATGGAGCAATAGAAAAAAATTCTTTCTCCTCATTCTTTTGTTTTTTAAAGGATTGTTCACCATAGGACCAAGGGCAACTCCTTTGGCAAGCTCGTCAGTGCATTCTGAATATTTATTTAGTGTCATTGTTTAGTACTGAATTCTCTGATTAATCTTCAGTGACAGTAACTTCAAGAAAAAACTACACAGTTTCCAAAAGTCTGTGGGCAAATTCATGGCAGAAAAATCTACTAAGACTATTAAATCCAAAACCAGAAAGTCCCTAAACTGCAAATTGCTGGAAGAGTGTTCCAAGGAAGTATCACTGTATCTTTTACTTGTAATTTTCCCTGGGCAACTACTTTTGGCCAGTGTTGGAGACAAGGTACTGAGCCAGATGGATCTTTGGTCTGACTCAGTACTGTTAAATTTTACAAAAGTGTCATGAGAGAGACAAGAGACATGGCAGATGCAGGGGTGCAGGTGAGGAAGTGCTGGTTTTGTTTCAGGTAACTTGTCCTTTTTTTTTAATTTTCTTTCTTTTTTCTTTCTTTCTTTCATATTTGGTTTTGTTGAGTTTGGTTGGTTGTTTTTGTTTTGGTTTGTTTTGGGTTTTTTTTAACACGTAATTAATATGCTAAGTTTTGCTGTGAAAAGCCATTTAGCTTCATTGTTTTGCCAGAGTTGGTCTTTGCAAATTTAACGTAACTGCAGATGCTGTGGGGAGAGAGAAATCTCTCTGTCCCTGGAGGAATTAAAGCTCTCAGTGAGAATTCACTGCTCTGATCCTTTGTGTAACCACAGTGTTGTTGCTGAGCTCCTGCTCTCTATTAGCCTCCCATACAGTCTAGGGTTTAACTTGGCAGAACTCAAGGTTTTCAGAGAAATTGGTTCAGCTCTTTAACCATCACGTCTACTAGTCCACATAGAAAATCCTTAAATATCAAAAGTCACGGATACTTTGAAAGCACATGAAAATCCATTACTTATATGACAGCTGTGACAAAAAAGCAGTCTTTCTTATTGTCCTTTTGTTTATGGTCTTTCAGTCAATTTCCAGTCTGACAGTATAGAAGTCAACTGTCAAATAAATGAGTGAATTGCAATATCAATACCTTGCAATCTTTCCTAATACTTGGACATGGTTTTCACTGCATTTTCTTCATCTGTAGGTCTTTTAAAGTACAGAAGGATAAAAGAAGAAAAATTATTGTTTCCCTGAAAGTACTCTATGTTTACTGTATTTATTTATGTTTTTAAGAGTTATTTTTGCACATCTGGTACTCAGTTATTTATACATAAATATTTTAACATTCTTTCTTTTAAATCCATTAAATATGAATGTCAATCGCTGCTAAAAGGGAGACGTCTCCCATCAGTAGTGTAATGGTGGATTAAAAGAAAACTGCAAGGGCTGTCAGTGGTTGTAAAAAGCTTGAGAAAATGTCAGTTCATTAACAAATTCAATAATTACAGATTTTGAGATCTCACCCAGTTATTGAAAAGTCATTTTAATTTGGCATATATCTATACAGCCCAGAGAGGAATTTCTGCCTTCCTGCCCTCCTTCACACCCTTGGCTACAGCATTTTTCTGCCTCTCCTGTGCTGGCACTAGCACTATTCTTCAGCCTGATCTTTCTGCCACATGGCTGCATAAACTCTAGCAGGGGAACAAGAATGAGTGTGGGCAGGACTGTTCCTCCAGCACAGCACAAAGCAGTGTCTAATTAAAGTGGGCATGTAACCATGACCCCAGTACTTGTCTCTTCCATCAAGTACTGTGTGCTGAGTGGTTTTTCTGGGTTGCTTCTGTGTCAGCTGAGGAAGGTTATACAGGGGAAGAAGCAGACTTTAAAATATGAGTAGGAGACAACCTCACAGTACCTGCCTAGGCCAAAGATAAGTTGAAGTCTCCAGGTGCTTACACAGACATCAGGTAGCTGTGGAGTACATGCAGCAAAAGTGTGCTGCACTTCTGTAGCACTGCTATCACCAAAACATGGAATTTGCTGATATCCACAGTCAGTGAAACATTTAAATGGCTGCCAAGGACCATTATTTGAACAATAAGTTGAGCCTGATAAGACCAGTTGCAGCTGTTATCTGGAAAGGGGATGAGGGCAGAAAGAGAAGGCCCACTAGTACATACTGTACTGGAAGGCTATAGCTGTAGGCTAGTGCCTTCTCTCTTCTATTCTCCCTGACTTCTGACACCTATTAATAATGATCACCAGGAAGAGTGAGGATTGGTGACCTCTTGGAAGGTTTATCAGCCTAAAGAAAGCAAGGACTGTAAGAAAGAGGAGGACCATACAAATACCAGTGCTAATTCACGTTCCAGTAGAAGAGCAGGACTGCTGTCACTGTCTGTTCCTTGAACCACAAAGGAAGGATGAAACATGGTTTCTGGTGGTGACTCCAAATCTTTTATATATGTGTCATCTCCAGGTTGGCCAAACACTTTTTATTTTCAAATCCTCATCTAAAAGCAGTGACATGACTAGATCTTACCCAGAAACAATGGGTAGATATTCTGGACATTCATATGCAGCCCAAAGCATTGCAGAAACCTCACACAAACACAGACATTAAAAAAAATTACAGGACACGTGATCAAATGAAAAACCTACATGTTCCTATGAAATAGATTTGCTGGGGTTGGGAAGGACTCATCCAAACCCACATAGGTTTTAATTATTCTGTTGAGCTCAGTCATAAAAATAATAGTGGTAGCCATGATCATTCCCTGCCCCTGAATACAGGCTAGTCAATAATATCCCATGAGTAGGGTCATTAAAGGCAATTAGGACTGTAGAGGCATGAGCATGATCTACAACAAGCTTTCAGCAAGGCAAGTGACAGAATCATCTGGTTGAATGGGTTGATTAAAATGTGATGGTCTAGAAAGTAAAAGAATTGCTTTCCCTTTATAGAACAAAGACCTGAAATCAGAAGATATTTAGCCAGAAGAAAACCTAGGAGCCATACTCCTTACTCCTGATTCACCTAACAGCCTCTATATGCTATGGATGATTTTCTGACCATTTGCAGTTTTGTTCTAATTACGGGCTGAAATTGTTATATCATGATGGTTACTGGTGATGCTTTTCTTTCCTTCCTCTTTGTTTAAATAGCACTATTGATTTTACACTTTTTCCATTACACCTCCTCATTATTTCACAGATATTAGCAAGTCTGTTCACTAGTTAACTTGCTTCTACATCTAATAAAGGGTGTCGTGTAGTGCTTTTGAGGAACAGCTTACAGGTGTGTTTTCTTGTCATTTCTATATTTACACTTGCTTTTTTGCCATGGTTTCCAGCTTAACACACTACTTGTCATTCTCTTATTAAAGAAGGTTTTGAAATGTCATTTTTGACATTTCACCCTCAATACTAGTGCTTCTTAACTTCTCTTTTTAGAATGTATTTGTTCCCTTTCTTGGAATACTGTAGTTTTCTTCCTCTTATATGTTTTTTTCCTCCTTACTTTGTGTCTTGGTGAAACGTTCTAATCTGCAAGAGAAATGAAGACAGAATGCAATTTTCCTGTTTCCATTGCAACGTGTTTTAGAATCGCATCTTTGAGCAATCCCTCCTGAAGACCTGTTGGCTGGTTTCTGGTTTTGACTTCTTTTTTGGAGAAATTGTAACCTGTTGGGCCTTAATTATAATGACTCCAAGATTCTCCAGCTGCCTTGGATTTTACTATTTCCTCTTGCTATATTTCTTCCACTACTCCACCTCCTCTTTGCCTCCAACTCTTCTGCTCTTCTTCCGATGAACTGAATTAAAACGTTCACTAGCAGAAATTATGGTGTGCAGCTGTGCACACCATTTGCTGGTTCCAGATTCTTTCCCTCTGTTTATGCTTTCCACACAGATTGTTGCTGCCACTGGAAAAAAAAATTAAATAAAACTGGCTCCCAGTTTACTGGTGAGACTAGTGGTAAACAAGCAGGGGAATGCTGAAGCTGTATGATAGCCTTAAAAAATGAAATTAAATAAAAAGTCCAGCTGCAGTGAACTGTTTAGCATAAATACCTAGAAAGTGTCATGAAGGTGAGGCATCCCAAAGGGACATGACTGTGGGTTGATTTTTATTGAGCCTAACAAGCTTTGGTGTCTTACTCCAGGTTAGGAAACTAACAGGTTGACTTGGAGGCCCTGGGAAGGATAACTTGCTCTTTCTAAAAAGCCAAGATTTGTAGTAAAGGATTGATTTCCATTCTCCTATTCTCAGCAAACCATTTTGCTTGCTTATTAGTTAATGAGTAGGGATAATAAGGGGAAACGTTCCCTCCTTGGTGTTAAGATACACATATGGGTCTGCTGAGATATCTGAAGTCTGGAACCTAACTGGTAGAATGCTGGGTTTCTTCCAATGTGTGTTGCCAGCTGCATGTGAATATGCATCCCTGAAATTCTAGCGTTTGGCAGTCATCAAGATCTGCAAACATTAAAGTATTCGTTCTTGGATCTACCTATATGTTTATAACTTGCTTCCCCCAACTGTGTGTGAGAGTCCAAAACCAAAGAATCCCCAAATACCCTTTATATGCTCTCTGGCTCTCACTCCCACGCACTCTTGTACGTGCATGTGCATGCATGCATAGTTATTAGTCAAAAATACATGCAGACATACAAAGAAAACAAGGCATAAAGGAAAGCTACTTTTGAAGGGACATCATTTGCAAGATGTAGCATTTACAGCTTCATTTTCACTCTTGGATTTGATTGTAGATATTTCACTTTTCTCCTCCTTTTATAAGCTACCAGAAACTTGTGGAGGGTAACAAGGTGGATTAAGGGCACAGCAAAAATTGGTCTGTGAGAGAGATTATGGTGTGGGAAGCTAGCAAAGAGGAGGCCTCTGAAGGGGGAAAAAAAAAAAAAAACCAAAAAAACAAACAAAAAACCCCACCCCAAACATATAGCTTTTTGGATTCTTATTCCAAATGAACTTGCAAACCTCATCTCCTGTGGGTCCAGTCAAGTGATTTCAGCCATTGCAAGTGATGATTGCCGCACATACCTCTGTCACAGAGGCAGCAGGCATTGCTGGAGAAATGTGGGATTTAACAGCTGGTTGGGGGAAGGGTGGAAAAAGCAGAAAATGAACCCCTACATTTGAAAGGCGTGATGTTTCTTGCCTTGTCCCAGTCACCCCCACCACATTTCCTTCCCTCCCTCCTACACACACATTAATGAAATGAATAAGAATTTCAAGCTATGCATTTCTTGGAAGTAGGTTGGAGAGCCAGTGACACTGTAACCAACGTGTGAATCTCCTTTTAGGAACAAGTCCCATGTACTGTGTAAAGTGCTGGGGTGCGAAAGCCTTGCTACCAGCCTGGATAGAGGTGAAGCAGCTACAGTCTTTGGTTAAAGTTCCCTCAGTGCTAGAAAAAACAGTATTTCTGAAAGCAGAATGCTTTATGTATGTACAATATAACATAACTTCATTTTTTTGTCAACAATCTTATTCACAGAGCATGAAGCTAGGAGGCTCTAAGCAGGACAGGACAATTCACAGTCAAACTGAAGACAGTAAACACATACAGGAGATAAAAGTTTGAGATTCTTTGGAGAGAAACCTGGTCAGAATTCAAGTTTTTGATGTGAATGGGAACCTCGTCTCCTGCCTTGCTTCTGCAGCCAATGCCTCCAGGTTCCAGTAAATTCAGACTGGAAATGCAGTCTCCTCTTTTGCCCTTTCAGCCCCGGTAGCCATCAGCACCACCTCAAATGGGTGATTTGGGCATCGAAGGTCCTGCTTTTATCTGACTCATTCTCCTTTCTGTCACAGTGACCTCCAGTGGTTCCCTTCATTTATGTCCGGCATGATGTGTACTAAAGAAATAGGGATTTCCCCCCTCTTTTTCTTTCCCTTAAGAACATCCACGGATAAAACTGTGTTGAAGGTGAAAAATGAGACCGTATCAACTTTTTAATCAAATTTGGACTCTATGATCCAATGGGTCTCTTCTAACCTGGTGATTCTATGATTCACTGGATTCCTCCTTGACAAACATGCAGGAAAGGCGGGGATCTGCGAGACTGGTGAAATAATTAGCTGGTGAAACAGAACCATTATTTGTGACTGTTAAATGAATGAGTAAAACTGTTCTGAGATCTGCCAAAATGCTCACATAGAAAAATCAGACTGCTCAAGGGGAGGGAAGGGGTTAGAGGCTTGGAAAAACTGATTTTCTCAAGTTTGAAGCAGGTCAGGGAAGACGGGGGGAAGGGAAGAGACTAACTTCATCTCTGAGGTGGTCCCACTTTCAAGAACTTTGTGAGCCCTCTTTCTGGAAGTGGTTCTCTTTATACATTCAGACTTGGCTGGCAGCGGTAACCTTGCTTGGCCTTCCCTTATTTAAAGAAACAGCTGCATATGTCAGTGTTTTTGTTGCTATGACTTTGTACCTTGTGCCAGAAGTTCTGAAGCTATAAGCCTGCTCACCTTATATGTACAGCATATAAATCTGTACTCTTAAAGAGGGCCAATGGGATGGTCCTACAGGCTGGGAATGAAAGGGAAGGGCATCAGAGGCTAGGACTAAGACACGTCTGTACGCGAAGAAGAGGCAGATCATTGTATACTGGAAAAGGAATTGTGTTGAAAATGAGTCAAATACTTTCAAACTTCAATGGGCCCTTGGGAACATATATTTTTTTATGCAGGCAAAACTACCAGGTAACTCAGTGGAAAGTTTTCCTGATTGAGGGCAGTTGGGTATAGCCTTATAGCATCCCTGTGCCACCTGCCCAAGATCAACAAAAAACCTCTGGTCATTAAAGGACCGTGGATGAATTCATGGTTTGTTGTTGAAAACAGTGACAGGGTAAATTAACACAGAAGTTCTGTTGCATGAATGAACCCATAGTGTTCACTTTTGTCCTGAGGTAATTATGCATCTCACGTGCTGTGACATCTTCCTCATTCTTCCTAGTCCTGTCTAGTGGCAGAAGGGCAAATACTAGTGAAACAGTATGACTCCCAGGAGTCCAGTGTGAGATCAACCTCTGGCTTATGTGCTAGCTACTGAAATTTCTTTCTAGTCAGATGAAGAACCTGCTATTGGATAAGCTGAGTCCACCAGTACACATGAGGCAGATGATGAGCGAGTGAGCACATTGTGCAGCACAACGTCTGATGCGTGTGCACTGGGATAACTCCTGCTAACATCAACAGAAGCTCTGCGGGTGTTTATAGTGCATCCAGGCAAGCATTCCTTTCACAGTATCTAACAGCTATTGTATATACCACTGTAGATTGTTCCTTGTAATCCTACCTAAGCTCTGACAAATAAGACCACATCATGGACATCTCTTTCACTGCTTCAGGCAACTTGCCAATGTGCCCCCTTTCCTCTTACTATATTAAAATCACCTAGGATGAGCCACATATTTTCTTGAGATCTTTTACTCTGAGAATTTTAATTAGGTCCTTATAGTTGTTTTTTATTATGCATGCATAGGTTCTCACTACAACACTATGTAAATAATAACATGCACATCAAATTTTTCATGTAAGTGTGTTCTAAATTTACTAGTGATTTTGGACTGTAAGACTTACGCTTGTTATGTCTGTCTCTGCTGATCTCTGGCTGCTGGCTTTTTTTATAAGTGTAACTACTAATGGTCCCAGTCGGTTGATCTTTGTCTGATAAAAATGTCTCTTAAATGGATTAAATATAAATCACAGATCATCTATTGTTAGAGCTGCTCTTAACTCCAAGTATTTACCCCATGTCATCTTATCATTATCTGAATAATTCAAATATAGTCATAGTGATTGTGATGTATTTATTTAAAGTTTTTGTTCTCCTGCCAATTATGAGCCTCTGAAACTGAGCAAAGCTGGGAGCTTTGGAGCTGCATAGCCCTATGGAGTCCTGACATGAGAGTAAGTGAAAAAAGATCAGTGGATTTCATTAACATGGATAGCATATTCTGCATCTTATTTCATGATTTGTTGTTTCAAATATAAACAAATCTACTCTGTCCTGTGAGTAACTTCCTGTAGCCATTGCACAACAGCTAGGCTAATGGAGAAGTGGCCTTTTAAAGAACAGTCTTTCTGTTTCTTTCACACTTTTTTATAGTTTTTATACTGATACTAATTCCTCACTGACTGATGCTCAAGTATTTGTCAGTAATGCTGTCCTGCACTGCCCAGTTGTACTAAGAGGTGAGCTTTCAGATCTTCCCAGCCTCTGCTGGTGGCTCTGCCTCTTTGCTTCCCAGGATTACATTGCCTTTGCAAAGGTGCAGTTTCACAGTGGGTTTGGGTGTTTTATATCCAGCAAACACATAGGATCTCTCTGTGATGCATACTTGCAATACTGAGTGCTCATGTATGTGAACAATCCCTCTGTGGTCAAGGAGACCATAGAAACCTCGTTTGCAGATTGATTGTGAGCAATCTTGTGGGACTCCTGTTAGGGTGTAAGATTCAAACTGCTTGAGACTGGAAAGCAATCCTGTCAACCCAAGGTACAATTAAACTAACTTCTCAGTATAGTTTGTGAGTTACAAGAAGGCTTGTCCTTCATCTCTTGTGATTTCATATGTGTGAGTGGACTGTCATCACTACACAATGAGAAGACTCATTATCCCCAGAAGGATGATGAGCCCATTTTGTCTTAAGAAAAGTTTATTAAGTCTATGTTCTTTCCTGGTAAATCTTTCTTGGTTATTATTGGAACAGGAACTGAAGCAATGCAATAGGTAGAAAGGCAAAGAATCTATTTACAGGCACTTCTTGCTTGCTGGCATTGAAGAGTGTAGACATTTTAAGTAGGTACAGCAAAGCATTAAATCTTTCCATGTTTTGTCTCAGAACTGCAAAAGCAGACTGGCCTAAAAGTCTGTCTGAGGAATTGGTTACTAATAGCCCCAGTTTTTTGGTTGATACGTCGCTGTTCCTATGAGCCCCAGCCTGGGTGAGAGGGCTTTTGGGGCAGTTCACACTGAGGGTTGATATGGTTGCAGGACTGAACCACTGACATAGTGGTGCACAGCTACTCTTTTTTCTTATTGGGAAAATAAATGGTCTTATTTGGACCAGAGTTTAGCTGTGCTCGGTGATTACTCTTATATGCTTGTGTATTTTGACTTCTTTTCAGTTTCTAGAGGGTAAAAAAGGTCAAAAACATGTTTCTGAACAGAGGTAAAGTGACTAGCAGTGTGAAGACTTGAAATGTTATCAGAGTAGGTCTTCACTCCTCTAGTGAAGCAAAAAGATGGAAAATTTTGATGCATACAGGAAAACTCTGGCTACAAGGTGGGGTATTGTTTAGCTTTTCTTGCCCTAGTTTTCTCTTTAAATGATCCAGATCTTGTAAAATGTAGTTCTAATGGCACTAATCCACACAAATCCCTTCTGCCTCTAACATGCTTGTACAGGCACACTCACAGCAAGCAAGGTTGCTCCAGTATCTTGCAGCTAACGAAGGATTTTCATCAGTGTGTATGTAGACCTTGTAGTTCTATTAGGAAAAAAAAAGGTCTTTAAATTTTCTGAAGTTTACCTCCAAGGAAGCTTCTGCCCAACAAAGAGAGTGGTATTCAATGTGCTGTCTGAAGTCCAATTGTCTTCTACTGTAACAGTGCAACCAATAAGGTGCAAAAGCGGCTCACTTCTATTGTCAGAGAACAGGATCCTGCCATTGAAAAGGACCAGTCCATGGGATATGCATGGCAAGCCACTCTATTGGATCGCTAACTCACTTGAAAGGAGGGGCATGGAGAGGGTTAGATCATGGATGTTTTCCACAGTACATTAGTTAACATTAATTATAGGAAAAAGTTATTTTAGTTGTGAAAGAATCGAAGAATTATATGAGAAGTTCTGTGCATAACAGCTGAAGTCAATGTCTAGAGGGGCATTGTAGTGGATGGGTGATGAGAAACTGTGTTCAAGCATCATCACCTTTATCTGGGTGAACACTGAAACCTATGGCTTATTATCTGATGACTGTATTCACAGCCTGAGTGAAAGAACTGGAATAACCAACCATGAAACACTACCCTACCACCAAACCCAACCAACAGAAACAGGGTGCAGGAACAGGTTATACAATGTTTTTCCTTTCTACACCAAATCTGACCCCATTCTGAATAATAACAGGGATAAAGAAGTAAAATGACTTAACCAAGGAGTTCCAGTGCTCCTGATGTCAAAATTGGGAGCAAATGTACATGCCTCTTTCCCTGCTTTGTTCATGAAGCTCTTTGCAGAAACCAGCGGTGGTCTCAGTAGAGCATAAAATGTATTCTTTTTGATGAGTTTATTGCTCACATGACCTGATTCCTCATGCTCCTCATTTCCTTTTTATAATGGGAGGTATCATGATATGATGCTTAAAAGTTAGTTTGTGCTTCTTCTACTTGTATATATTCTGTAATTAAATAAAGACCTTCAGATTCCAAAGAAACTATTCCAGTACCTTTTTTCTGTGGTAAATTATGACCAAGTAACAAAATGTTTTAAACTCTGAAGACTGTAACTAAATACAGTCAGCATTCCCCTTCTTTCTGAATTACTGCAAGAGAGCCAAAGTCTCTGTGGTGGCTCAGGAGATCAAGGGTACTTACTCATAAATGAACACGCATGCTTACTACACTGTAGGTACATTGTATTGGGAATAGTGCTGTCCACATGTTGAGATAGTGAATGCCTAAAACTAAGCCAAACAGTTCCTGTTCCTGAAATCCCTTCCTTGAGAGCATAGAGTAGTTTCATAGTATAGGTGTAAACTACATTGGCTTTTTCTGGTGTGTCTTGAAAGCCAAATGAATGTCTGTATTTACAAAGGACCACGAAACAAATTCTGTGAGTAGAACTCTACTGTTAGTAAGTAATCACTGCCAAGTGCGCGGAGCCTGAAAAGGTCTGTTATTGAGGTCCAGCACAGGGTTGCTGCTGTGAAGACTTGTCATCATTTGATGTCTCTAAAAAGCTTTTAAGTTCTGTAGTAAACATGGTGACTACTCTAAAACCAGAGCAGCAGTGGGGTGCCAAATGTTCTGCTTGGAGATCTTGGGCAGTAACAACACTTCTGGCTCTGTTAGCTGGATCTGAGAAGCAAGACAGCTGCTCAGTGAATTTCTGAAATAGCCCACGATCTGCTACTCTGATACTCTAGCTTCTTTATTTTGTAATTTGGACTCATCTTTGACCTCCCAAGCTGAAAATTTGTAAACTGTGTTTTAGAAAATTTCAGCCAAAACAGTCATACCAATTTATAATGCACAACAGGAAAAATACATTATATTACCCATGTTAAAAATATTCTGGAATTTATTTGTTGAGGCCCTAACGCCTTTGTGACTGAGGGGAAATAAAAGGAAATTTTGAAGTGCATCCTCTGCATTGTGAATGCTCTTTTTTTCACCTTAAAGAACACCTGACCATGTTGTAATCCTCTGAAAAGCCATACTGATTTAATTAAGGCTCCTTTATCAGCAAAACCCTTCATCACTGAGCATTGTGCAAATCCTGTGCAGGACTGGACTTCTAGTGCACATCACTTACAACTAAAGGTACTGCATCACCCTACACCTCTCACGTTCAACCAGAAGTGCAGACCCTGTCATCTGAGCAGGTTTACACTCAGAAGCTGAAAGGGTAAAGGCAGACTTTCCCCACAGTGCGTGTTTACACAGGACATTGGGATAAGGTACTGAGATAGAGAAATATAAGGTAACGGTGAGGAAGAAGCCACCCTGGTTGGTTTTCCTGCTGGCAGGTGGATAGAGAGCAGGAGGAAGCTCAGCGTAGCTGATGAGAGGAGAGTATAACTCACCTAGATTGCAGAGCCTGGAGAAACACAAGAACAGTGACTGTGAGCCAGGATGCAGAAGAGGGACTTGCAGGGCCAGGAAACTGGTGAAGGAAGCTGACGTGGGTGAGGTGAGGTCTGGGATTAACTGATCAAAGAGGAGGGAAGGTGGAGTATAGATGGGGATGATGGACCCAGGAGAAACAGATGAAAGGTCTTGGGTGTGGAGAGGGAAGGAGTGAGTAGATGGATGGTGACAGAAATGGTGGGAGCAGAAGCAGGAAGTCAAGGAGCATGCAGGGCAACTGACATTGGATGAAAAGACAATAGCTGGATTTTGTTTTCAGAGTAGGGAAAAGAATGAGGTGTGGATGGGAAAGCAGAAATGGGAGGAAAAAGAAAGATAAGAAAATAGGTGGCAGAAGTAAAAACTGTAATATCCAATGGTGCAGTCCTAACCCTGACTGTAACATGGGATCAAACAAGCCAAGTGAGATTTGTGTGAGTAATTTGCCTTCTAGTAATTCCAAATTCTTGAAGTGCCTCCTTACCCATAATGCTGTCCATGTTAGGTATGTTTAGGTGTGCATATATACCATGTAGAACATCAAGTGGACAGACATACATGACTGTATAAATACAGTCTTCCTAGAGGTCATACAATGCAAAGACTGATGCTCCAACACCTTTTTTTTTTTTTCTTTTACATTTGACATCAAGTATACCAGAAAATATCAAGGGAAGTCCTTTTTACTTTAGACAAGTTGAATCATTTGGGTTGAAAGGTCTGAGAAATCAAAATCTCTTGAAAATTTTTAGTCTCCCACAGCTAGGAAGCCAAAGCTGCTGTAGCTTGTCTCGGAAATATGTTTTCAGGATTTATCTTCCTTGCAAAGCTAAGAGCTTAAAAAACCCCTGCATTCAACTTTGCAGAGTTAAATCCAGAGGTCTGTAGCAGTGATTTTCAAACCATAGTCTGTGATCCACAGGATCTATAGACAGCTTTCATAAGGCCCGTGCAAAGGTATTTAGGAAAAACTTGACTTTTGCTCTAAAATCAAATTTTATATATAGAAATGAGGAAAAAAGGTTGCAAGTCCTAAATGCTTAGTGTAAAGATATGAGGGAGACAGGAGACACTTCAAAATAAGGCGTCCTCTTATGAAGTGACCAGTTCTACAGAGCCAAGGTTTAGCATTTGGGTATATATTTTTATTTCATGTTCACTGGGCCCCCTGTCTGCTGAAGATCATCTTTTCTGAGGAAGACAAATTGCCCCTCCCTACTGTAGCTTTAGGTTTTAGTTCCAGCTGGGTTATGCTGGTAATCTTGAGATACAGAATTATCTTCTGAATATATTGCAGTCAACTTCAGTTGTCAAGCATTAGCTGGATGCTATAAATAGGCAAAAAGTACAAGGAGGCCAAGTTGAAAATGTACAGGAACCTTGCCCTTTTTTCTTTAAGGCAACCCTGAAGCTGCGATACATTTCATCATGTATAATATTTTTCATCTGAAAAGATATGCATGTGCTTTGTGGCTGTACTAATTAACTGTACATAATGAAGCGCAGAATTTCACACTTTGAAGACGTGTTTGGGGGAGGATGGGTAAGTTTTTTCCTTTTAGTCCTTTCTTGGAGGTAGCTTTCTGCAACACTGGGTAGAGAGCAGAAACACATCTGTTTTATATTATACGATGGCTGTACTTTGGCAATGGAAAAAGATGGCACTTAAAAAAATAAAAGGAAAGAAGAATAAAAAAGAAAAGCTTGGCAACTACAAAATGGAGCAACAATTACAAGAACTATCTTAAAATTCCCAGGATTTGTAATTTATTTTTCCACGCTCACATTTTTCTGATGTTGCTGATGTTAAAGGAGTGAGGCATAGGAAATTCAGTAGGGTTTTACAAAGTACACATGCCTCCGCGAAACAATCTCATTTGTTCAGGTTGCCCCCACAGCAGCTGCTGTGATTAACGTGGGTGGTAGCAAATGGGACAGGAAGCAGGACTTATATGTTCAGTTTAAAGAAAAGTGATAGGAGATGATGATTTTTTCTGTTGTTTTCCTCAGCCAGTGACTATGAAATAATGAAGATGGTCTCTCCCTTAGCTACAATTGTCTGTGAGTGTAAGGCAAAAGTAAAATTAATGCAGATGTTTTTTGGAAACAGAGCCATGTGAGGCAACTTTGTGGTGAGAAAAGTTACTCAAGCAATGCAACATTATCTGCTGCTGCGATACCTACTGCAATTTCCACTTTTTCTTTCCTTTATATATTAACTCTGGTAACAAGTTTCTCTCTCCCCCTGTCATAGTAACATAATGGGGTCCCCAAGTACAGATAGCTGAGACTCTGCTCATGTGGCAGACAGTTTCATCTTTTAGCAAATCTGGTGGAAGCCAAGGATGCTGAGCATCTGTCTGCATTTGAACAAGGCTATAGGGTGTGACATGTGAGCACCTTCCAAGAGTCTAGTAAGCGATGCATCCCATGGGGCTGCTTTTTGCATTCTCTCATTTGGAGAATGTCATGCTTCAGCCTTTGCAGGGCTGTGGGCTGGAAAGGCTGGGAATCACGCTTTCTCTGCAGCAGGGTCTGAGCTCTGTGACGGTACCCCTAGGTCATTCAGCAACTTAGCAGACTTGAAATAGAGCACTGGAACAAAATATGTTCTGAGTGAATTTTAAGTAAAAGCTAATGTGAAAATGTGGGAGTCTGAACCAATGTAAACACATTAAATATAAAATTATTTTCAAGTGTAGTAAAGAAAAAGAATACTATTCCTGCTTTTTAAATTCCTAAAGGACACATTTTCCCCTCTGAGTCACCATTTAATTAGATTATATTTTATTAGACATTCTTTAAAAATTTTAAAATACTGCTATTATACATGCACAAAGGAAAATAATTTTGAACAACTGTATGTAGGTATTCATTGAAGTCAACCACAAAACAGGAACATTTTATGTCAGTTATCAATGTACTCGATATGTATATCTAAAGTGCATTATGTTACAAAAAATATGGAAAGTCAGCAGCACCAAGATACGTTCACAAAATAAATACACCAGTCAACAAAATAAATTATGGTAAATGTGAAAATAATAATTGATTTAGCCTTAGCCAAAAAAAAAAAAAAAAAAAAAGAAAGAAAATTCACAATAACCAAATGTGCAGTTTCAGAGAGCAATGGGGGAAAAGGTTTTATTCTGAGCATTTACAATATTTACAGGTAATAAATATTTTAATACTTCCCATATGTTCACTATTACAGAATACTGCAATATGTCTTCCAAAATTTCTTGCTGAAAATGTCAGCGCCTCCTGCAAAGAAAAAAAGAACAGAAAAAAAATAGAAAAATTAATTTTAATTACGAGTACTTGGATATAAAATTAATAGCAAGAGTGCCACAGACTATAACAGGTATGCCTTGCTAGCGAACATTTGCAATAATAGGGCCTGTTTAACAATGCTACAGTTTCAGACAGCTTTTCAAGACCTCTGCCACGTTTTCTTCAGTGCAATCAGCTAGCACTAGGAAGACCTACAGTTTGGCACAACACTGAAGCCATCTCTTCCGCTATATTTTACACTTGGAGAAATAGGAAGGGTCTTTCTTTGTATCTTTATGCAAGATTCCTGAGTGTTATGGGTAGAAAAATTGTATCAGCCTATAGTGTTAAGAGCTAAAAAGATGGAGAAATTTACTCTGAAGATAAGAAAAAAGTCCTTATTGAACACCGGCAATCATGTGCCTGCTGTGTTAACTGCTTGGGTGTGATGTCAGGCTTCTTATTAAAATACTCCCACAGGCCTTATTTCATCTCTCTTTCCCACAATTATCTTCCCCCTTGTTAGACAAGGGCCTGTTTATCATACAGGTATATATATTTCTGTGCTGTCATGTACATAAGTACATCCAGTACTTAGGCAGTCAAGTCTGCTCAGGTCTTGAAGTGAACATACCCTTGACAACATGTCTTTTTAGGTGCCTGAATGGATGAAAAGACTATAATCTTGAAACTTTCCCTATGCGAGTCAAAATCTTGGTCCTGAGAGAAAACAATCATCTTGCTGTGTTAAGCATCTGACTCTCACAGCATTCAGTCAAAGCTGACACAGTCAGCTCTATACAGCCCTAAGATCTGGGAGTTTTCTAAGGAATGCTGGCAGCCTGGTGTGAGTTTTGTACGACTCCCTCCCTTGTGAAGGCATGAGGACAAAAGCAGAGCCTGCTCCTATCCCATCAGTGTACTACCTATACTAAATACTATTTTATTTCTTAGCAGTACTACAGGAAATGCTGAAGGGTGGGGCTTCTTTCCCTTCTGTCCCTGTGAACAGCACATTTCTGTAATGGATGTTGGTACACCTGGGAAACAACTATAGGGTAGAATGTGAAGTTACTGGATGGAGCAGGATTCTCTCCTCTGTTCCTGGATGGAAGACTGAAGCTATGGGTTATGTTCTACATGGCAGATGTGTGTGGGTGTGAGATACAAAAAAAAGGAAATCCTTGAAAGCTGAAGAGGTTTTTTGGTTGGGTTTTTTTTTTTTTTTTTTTTTTTTAAATCTGCACACTGAAAATGAGACTACATTTAACATTAGGGAGCCTCATTTGAAATGTTCCTTAGGAAATTACATAATAACATCTTCATTGAATTGGAATGGGAGTATAGCTGGAATATACATGAGAAAGATTTTTATAAGTGCCTGGAATGGAAATGCTAGCATGACACTCCTTAGTAATTAACTAGTAATTTTAGGGTGTATTCAGCCTATAGTGCAATATGTACAATAATGGTACATAATTCATACAGCGTGACTGCATGTGTGTGTCTGCATTACACAGGTCTATTTTTAACAGGGTAGCGCTTTCAATTTGGCTTTGATTTTAGGCTTTGTTTTGGAGCTTAATCTAAGCCACATCTTGACAATGGGCTCTGTACTAATGGCTACTTGCAAGCTGCGTTCTGTGATTTGATCCTAGATTTTGCAACACTGGCTTCTTTTATGAGATATTTCCAGTAGTAAGTCAAGAGATCTAGAGATTATATTATTTTTTGGGGTTTTTTTCTAATCTAAACCCAAATTCTGGGGCTGAGATTGGTTGGAAGGAATTGGCTCAAGGATTTTCTTTCAGTATGTTGAGCAGAAAAGAAGAACAATGAGACAATGAAAAGCATACTGTAAAGTTCATCTTTGCATCTCCTTGACATTTGCCATGGTGCATCTACTTCTTCACTGCAAAATAATGATGCTTCTGTGCTGCAGCTAGCCTTAGGGATGCTAAAAAAGCAGCTCCTACTGCTGTAACATACAGAAATCCTGTCTGCATGTATCTTCTTTGACCCCCCCCCACCTGCAGATAGAGTACAAGCTCCTGATTCAGCTCAGTCCAGCTGACGAATCAACCTCATTTAGAAGAGGTTATCCCCCCAGTCTAAAATGTTCCTGCTCACCTTGAGCCCATAATCACACAGAAAATTGCATTGAACATGACTCCCCCCATCTAAAGTACATGAAAGTATCTGAAACTTGCTCTCATTTAAAGTATAGAAATTAAATCTTTTGCAAGCCTACTGGGATAACTACAGTCTCTTCTACTAGCAGTTTCTTAAGAGATAAACCAACATGGTATGCTTCGTAGTTGTGAAGGAGGAGTTTTGTTTTCCTGTTTTATGGTTTCTCTTCGTTTAATCATCTCCAAATCATCTACCTTCAGAAGTCTGGACTCTGCAGTAAAGCTGGCTTCCTTTGGTCATCCAACCATACTTGAAACAGAAAGGTTGAACTAGGAAAATCAGCAGGGTTGTATCTGTCATTCTTTTACATATCCCATTGGATATAAAACCAAAGACACGGTAGTGAGAAAAGAAAATTACAGCTGAAATTCTCCAGTATGTTTTTTCCTTACATTCAAGATTTCTCTATGTTTTGAGATGGGAGGTGGGTCCTATTTATTGGCCATCACAGTTCCTTAATAGCTATTGAAATATCAGGCATCTCCTGACCAGAATCCTGAGGAATTCCTTTCCCAAGGCACTGAGACAAACCAGCCTCTCCTCCTTCACTGTTGACTGCTGCAGACATGCTAACTAGTTCATGGTCATGGACATGAATACTGATATCTCCTGTAGATGAGAGCAGAAGTTGAGGTGATGGAGCACATTGCAAAGTGTGGCCTGCAAAGCTTAATTTAAGACTGTATTTTAGTAAATCCTGCAGCTAAAATCTCTGCTCTATGGGATTATTTACATCTCTGACAAAGTGAAGGGGAAAAGGATAGAAAAGGGTGGGGTTTTCTGTCATTTAAAATGCAAACATTTAAGGACAATTGAGGAGCAGAGCCCCTGACTTTGTCTGCAAGCCTGCAGACTTCCACTCAAGCTGAGATGACTGCAAGCAGATGAGTTGCTTGGGGCACTTAGACTGAAGTCTCCAGCTCACCACTACCCTGAAAAGTCTTTGTTATCGTACATGAAGAAAGCACATCTCTCTCCAAAAGCAATGCTCAACATTTTTCAGCACCGATGTGATTGTTTCATGAGCTGGCAGAAAGATGGAGCTGAATTTAAAAGTCCTAATGGCAGGGAAAATTTTATGCTGAAAGGTTGGTCTGCATTGTTTGCAGATACTACTAAGAGAGAATTTTTCTGTGTTATCCCCTAAGGTTAAACTGTAAAATGAAAAACTGTAAAGTAAGGGTGGGAAAATTACCAAAAGGGGGAGGTGTTGAGAGGGAGGAAAGAAAACGTCACCATTTTATAGATGCAGAGACTTAAATAAAATTCAAAGCATTCAATCTGCTGAGGCTCAAGTGTGAGACCAAGATCTGATGTGAGAGACACTGTGGTTAAAACAGTAAAAGAAATAATAATGGCTATCACGTGCTTTCTTTTTGCAGAATTAACTCTACCTACTACTCACTCAGCTTCTGAAGGCTCATTTTAGTAATAAGTAGTTTACTTCAATTGTTCGCCATAGAAAAATAAAAGACTTTGTCACCAGTGCAAAGTGGAAAGGGTACTTACCTCCATAAAGTACCTTGAGACTCTGCCTGCTTGAAAAGCCACTGCCCATTTATGAGCATAAAGGTGTGCTATTATTCCAGGTTTGAGTAAGGCCTTACAGAAGGGTAACAGTTTCAGCAAGTACATGGTATGTCCCTGAAAAGAATACTAGCAGAATTACCTTAAAGTGTGACTATGTGTAGTGACAGAGTTGTCCAAGGATGGGCTCTCAGTCATGCTGCTTCCATACATGCCAGAATTTAGCCAAGCTGAGCGAGCTCGTCTCTTTTTCTTCTCTTGTTCCTTACGTTTTCCAGGCTTTGCTTTCTTTTTCTTCCCTGACACCTTCAGGGGCTGCTCCTTGTAGGTCTGTGATTTGTTTGTCTCTTGAGTTAAGTATCTGCCCTCATCTTCACTACCAAACCGGACAGGGTAGTTCTTTGTGTTGGTAGCAGGCTTGGGGTTAGGTGAAACCTCTGAAGTTGCATGGATTTCTGCAGTGTTGACACCTTCAATTAAATTTTGAAGGAAGATTCTTCTTCTCAAATCTTGGATTGACTTGCCCTTGTCATGCAATAGTTGGTGCTCTGATACAGCCCGTTTGCTAAAGAAAAAGAGAGGAGGGGGGAATCATTTAAAATTTGGTTATTGCCCAGTACTTGGCAGACCTCCTCTCTCATTTGACAGAGCTGACCATAATGACTGTATACCAGCTCTCAGACTTGGAGACATCCAGTTAAGTCAGACTGCTGGAGCAAGTCCTGCTTCTCAGAGTAGCTCTTCCCTATAGAGAAGGGAAAGACCTAAGCGGGTAATAATTCTCAGCTGACTGATCACACACCACTAGACCTGGAGTTGGATTAGTCACTGCTCTGTTCTAGGAAAGCACTGCAACTCCTAATATATCACACTTCAGAGAGTTAAAGCAGGAAGACTGTTGCCAGAGACAGAAAAACTAAAGGGTCAGATAATAGAGCACTGCAGTCAAGCAAGAGAGGTAATAACAAGTAGTTATACTGAAACCGGAAGCAGTGTTTATACAGCATCATTCTAATAATTTTATTCTGCTCAGTCATGTGCTTAAAAAACATAAATAAATACGTAAAAGCACACTTCATTTCTAAATTTAAGTAAGTGTAATTGCAGGAGTGTAATGGAAAAACGTTTGAATTTGAATGCCTAAACCATAGGCACTTCAGTCTATAACGAGCTATCCAGAGAGGCAGCAGCCTGAGCATCAGCAGAGATGAGCCTTAGTCACTTCTGTTGATTTTACTGTTAGACCACTTGTGTCTAATTATTGTTTTAGATGCTTTTCTAGTATTCATTTAAGCATGAACTTTCAGGCACAGATTTCTTGTCTTCTGTGCTCTCCAAGTTTTATGTTAGTCCTCTTCCATAGGTCTTCTTTGAGAGCATCCCAGTTTGAGTAGGTCTCTGGTACTTTTCCAGGGTTCATGACCTTTCATGACTAGTAATCTCTATCTTGTTTTTGAGGAACTGGGATATGGTTAGCTCTCTGTCTTTTAGGGATGTTGTACTAGCAGAGAAGGTATGAAACATCTGAGGAAAGAAGAGATAAGTGGCACCTGGATAATAAATAACTGTGAGAAAATATATGCTTTTTCCTTGATGTAGGATAGACACACAGCTGCACTGCAAACCACAGAAAGAGCGCAAGCTGGGATTTTAGCTGTGTTCCCATGAATGCTATAATACAGTTTATCCTTCCAATTGCCCTACTTTAGTGTGCTGAGATTGGCTATGTATCCTCTCATCTTGCATCAGGGTACTGCATGTGACTGGATTCTTACTGGCCAAAGAAAATTAATTCATTGCCTTGCCTGTAGTATAATTGCTTGGTCAGTTAGTGGGATAACTGCATGTGGGTAAAATTGCAAGTGGATATTCTTTCCTTCCACCCCACCCCTAAATATCCTGTTAGGATACCAGGTTTCAAAACGTGGTGGATAAAGAGGGCATACTAACTGACTGGGAGCATTCTGCAATTTATCTTTCTGAGGCCCTTCAGCCTAGTTTTTCAGATTTGTGATTTGATCAACAGCAGAGCTATTTGAAATTAGCAACTTCAAATAACATTGGTTTAGGAGCATCCTCTTCACTTTTTGTCTTTGTAGAACTGCACTTTCTGAGTGTTGGGTTCAAGTGATATTACTTGGCTCTAAAATTCAAACAGCAGCTTCCCCCATTCCATAGAAAGACTGAAAGATGACTGTTGTTCTTTCATGAAGTCATCCAGTAGGGATATTTGCTTAAAATCCGGCCTAGATACACACAGGTTTGTGAGCACAAATTTGAACAAATATTGCCTGTTTTAAGCATCCCCAAATCAGTTTCGGATGACTTCAGGCTTTAGAGCAAGTATTTTGTCATTCAACTCAATGTGGCTAAGGAAAAATTGCCATGTGATAATACACAGCTGAACCAATACTGTTTCTTTCTCTTCAGCAGAGCTATGAGCATTAAGGCAAGCTCAAGATCTCCCAGAGGAGAATTTTTTTGACCAGTGCATTCCTTGAAGCTCTTCAATAGCCATCTCTAATGACCTTCTCATTAAGGTCAGTCTGATAATAAGTACGCTAATAAAACTGGCACCTTGGACTCTCCCGAGTAGCATCCTTCTGGGTTGCTTGTCAAGCTGTCCACTGTAGTTCACATTACACTCCTTGCTTCAGTAATTTATTTTCCCAGGATAGTTGCATGGGAAATGCAGTTCTCCTTTCACTCTTCTAGTTTATAAAAAAACACACAAAATCTTAGTGCTTTACTGAGTCTAAAACACATCTAACACGATGAGCAAAACTTTCCTACTGCCTCTTGTAAAATACCAAGGGTAATTCCTTTTATCACAGACAACCTAAAAGCTGCCTTAATCCTGTAATGTGTATTTGGTCAATCTAGCCACTGTGACAAAACCTTGAATTGCTAAAGCCTCTTATTAAAGTTCTCTTGATTTTAAAGCTATTCCATTGTAAAGAGCTGAAACCTAAAGAAATGGTTCCAGTACATACAAGACAGTCAAAGAGCATTACAAGATTTACATCTTGTGTGAGTATGCATTTCCAAAATAATGCAGGGATTGACGTGTGAGGGTTAGTGTGCCAAAGAGGGTGGGTTTCTGTTTAAATGTCTGTATGATATTTAGCAGCTAGTCTGGCCCCAAATAACATTCTGCTATTCCAGATCATTGTATAACATTACGTAGTGTTACATTTCACATGACTTTTATTACTCAGCCAGACTTAAGGATTACATTTTACCTACCAATTTCCTTTGTATGCTGTAGATCAAAAATCTTCTAGAAACAAAGAAGATGTGGTAGATACATATCTCTTTGACCTTCTGCCTCAGTTATTCAAACAACTCCTCTATTTGTAAATCAGGGGAAAATACTTGCTCAAGAAGGCTGATGTAAGAAGTGCTTCATAGCAGAGATATCAACAATATCTCACCCACACACAGAGCAGGAAGGCAATGGAAACTGGAATGATTGCATTTGCATACTGGGTACAGTATGTAAAAAAATATTAGGCTGTTAGGGTTAGGATGACCCATTAGAGGTCCCTTCCACCCTTCCACAAAATGCACTTCTCATTCAAGGGAAAAAAAAGTCTGACCCCAAACCAAGTACAGTAGGTGCTAAGATTACATGTAGAATGCACTTTTGAGAGGAGGATATTGATGTTTTGTATTTGATGGGAGTATGCAAGCTAATTACTGTACCCAAGTACACTATATACATACAAGGCTCAATGTCTCATTAGGGGGAAAACAGTAGAAATCCATGACTTGTTACTATTATAACTTCATGTACTTCCAGATAAGCTGTTCTTTTCAGGAAAATTCCTTCTTCATTTTTTACACACACTCCACCCCCCCAGCATTGATATCTAGCCTCACTTAGAGGCAACATTCTTCAAGCAACAAATTTCTGTCTCAGAGTTGCTCTTATTTAATCATTGTTAGCCCTGATTATTCACATTGGGTCTGATCATAAGTTCCACAAAATAAGTGGAAAGGATTCAGTCAGCTCTCCATCTGGATTTTGTGAGACTGAATGCTCTTGCCGCTGGCTCCAAAGGGAGTGAAAGCTGCTCAACCTATCTCAGGCTTAGGAAAAATATTTTGAACAGATCTGAGGACAAGATGCTGCAGTGTCTGGGCACACTGATAAAAATATCTAATTTCACTTTGAGGCATTACTGGGTTTCTCAGAAGTTCTTTAGTAGCTAAAGCATTTCTATAACAAATAATACGTTTGGCAATCTTTTCTTGGGACACTTCACTATTGCTTCCCATGAGAGATTTGCCTCAGTAAAGTCTGTAGAACCAGGCCTATGTGATTTTTATTATTTTTGCATGCTAAAATAATGTGCTTCAGTATTCTCATCCATTACTGGTTTAAGCATTTAACTGAAAAAAAATATCTCTTGGTCTACATGAGTTATTAACCATTAGCTCTAGGAATGGTTTGTGGTGATATTAAAACAGGACACATGTTTGAGTGTGGTGTCTGTGTTTGTGCTGTACCCACAAACAAAACTACATGAATGCCACTAACTGACAGCTAACTCATTTCTGGTGTGTGTTTTACATGCCATAGCAGAGCAGGAGCAGAGAAATGCACTTCAACTCTACCTTAGACCTTATCCCCACTCTTGTTTCCCCTCTGATTAGGACAGAATGGGGATGTTGGGAAGACCTATAACATTTTTAAACGAGTGTTAGAAGAACATCAGCTTCAAAAAAGAGAATGAGTATTTCTTAGAAAATCTACGTTTATTAAAACCAACTTTGGCTTAGATCCAGGTCAGAGTTTCTTAGCCAAGGAAATGCAGCATTTGACTGTATTTCAATTATTTTCATATTCTTTGTTTCTGAAACTGAAGTTTAGTTCCTCTGTAACCCAAGAAAAGAAAATGCTCTCAAATGAAAGAAATAGCTCAATAATAGTTTGCAGGAGTACAAAACAGCAAAGCACTAATGGACTGGGAAGAAGACACTGTAGCATTATCAGCAATAATATGTTCTACACAATTTGCTGTGGGAGATTTGTAATAGCTGTCTGGCTGGTGCCAAAGTTTAGGTGTGTCTTAAGTAACTTCACCTGGAGGATTTATTTTTCTTTTTGTTGCTTAAATGGCAGAGGAAGTGCTATTTGGAAATCTTGTCCTTATGGATATAATAAAAGAGTTACAAGGAAACCCATCTGAAATATTTTGCTGTCACATTTCCCTATAAGACGTGATTGGATTTTTCCAATTGTCTTTCTCCAGCTTGACTTCCTTTTGCATTTAGCAACAATACACCCCTCCACACTATGAATTAGGTGTTTCTTCCTTAGAAAATCTGATGCAAGTCCAGGGAAAGCCAGCAAGTTAGCTGTGTGAGACAGCTGCTCCTACATCAGCTCAGTGGCTTCTCTTGTGCACTTTGCATAGGCAATATTAGTACAAACCATGATGGTTATTTTGGAAGGAGCAAAAAGTTCATTTCCTGAACAGACTCTCTTATGTTACATTATCATTTATCAAAAAACATACTTCTGCCTCCAAGTCTGATACTGACTCCCTTTGGATTTTTTTTTATTATTATTTTTTCCCCTGGCAGAAATCCAAAGAAATTGTTCAGTATTTCAGTTTCATGATGGCCCCCACTACAGCGAGTTTCCTCGACCCTTATCAATATTGGCCCCATGCCAGTGCCGGCGAAGTGTATGGTACTTAATTGCACACACAGCGGTTCGATCGAGCGGGATGCTCCCTCCTAGCTCCCCCCACCCCAGCCCCAGGGCGCAGAAAGGTGCATGGGCAGCAGGACACGCTGCACAAGCCCAGTCTCATAGCTGCTCTCCACGGAACCAGAGACCCTCAGCTTTAATATCTCCTTCTGGAGTGCTTTATGAGTTCAGAGAGATGGAAAGCGCCCTTTCCCCTGCCCCGAACTCCCGCTACCTATCCCTTAGACAACACCGGAGAGCATCCGGGGCAGGTAACCTGGAGCTGCTCGGCTGCAGAACGGCGCTGGGAGCGCCTGCTGGATGCTGCAGCCCCCAGCAGCCTCTGCCCCCCTGCCCAATCCTGCATCGTCACCGAAGCGAGGGAAAATAACCCAGAAATACCAAGGAAAAAAAAAAAAAAAAAAAAAAAAGGAGAGAGAGAGAAACTCACAGTCTGCGGCTGATCCCCTCCACTGATCTCCCGCAGGAAGGCACGGAATAACTCAGCAGAAAGACTGCGAAACTCCACTGCTGGAAGAGTCTAGTGAACATCGTATCTTCCGGGTCTTGAAACCTGCAAGAAAAGGGAGATCGGTCCCATCAGTCCCGAGGGACACGCGCCACCGCCGTCCTCAAGCGGTCCCAGCTTTCGGCTCTCCCAGCTTCAGAAGCTGTGAAGGTAAAACAAACTTTCTGGGCTCCCGGCAGCGGCTCACTTCTTCCAAACTTCGCTCCGTCTCACTCCTTTCCTTGCTGTCTGTCTCTCCCTCCCTTCTTCCCTTCCTCTCTCCGTCTCCCGCTGCCCGGAGGCAAGATCTCTCTCTCAATATTAGTTAAAAAAAACCACACACACACAAACCCCAAACTTAGCTCATATTCGAATCGGGTTAGAGAGACCGTCCGTTTTTCTCCCTGAGCCGTGTTCAATTCTAGTCTGCTAAGCTGCTGTCTCAGGGCTTTATGATACAGGAGAAGACATCCTTGCAGATAAGGGAAGATTGCTCAGAGCAAGTTCAGCTGCCCTCTTCGTAAACACACGCGCGGACACCGGACACACCACACGCGCGGATTTAGGGGGCGGGGAGGGGATGTATCTATACATCTGTCTTTAAATATACCTCGAAAATATATTTTTTTAAAAAAAAAAAAGTCAGGTTCGTGTCCTCTGCTTCCGGAAAGTTGTGTCCACAATTCTGACAAGGAAAGTGAAATCGAGCAAAGAGCAGCCCGGCCGGAGAGCCCGAGGGGTCTAGGAGGAGCGGTGGCCCCGGGGAGGCTGAGGGGCTGGGGAGCGTCCTGGGCTCCGCAGGTTGGATTGGGCTGGAGGAGCCCGCGATGTTCACACGCTCCGGAGCCGCTTCTGGGAGACCTGCGGGAGGACGCAGGGTTTTGCAAAGAGATGGCGCCCTAGGAACATGTGGGGAGAGAGTGAGAGGTGAGAGCCCGGGCGGGATACTCACAGCCAAAAAGGAGACTAGAAATCGGCGCTTCCGGGGACGGGAGTCAAAAAGGAGCGAAGAAAGGGAAACACCCGACGGCACATGCACTCAGCAGACCCTAAGGACTCCGGCCAAGCTCTTCGCATCTTCTGCAGCCAGACTTTTTTTCTCTCTCTCTCTCCCTCTCTCTCGCTTTCTCTCACTCCCCTTTCTCCACCTCTCCCTTTTTGTGTTTACCCCTAGGTCAGCGCCTCCCCTGCCGCAGCGCAGTGGAAAAGGGCGAGATCTCCCCCATCCGTGGGGGCACTTTTCAGATCCAGCCCGGGATGGCGGCCGCCTTTCCTCTCACACACCTACCGTTGTTCCTCGCGGTTCCCCTGTCAGCTGGAGGGCTGATTCCTAATGATGTTAATTGTACGCTACTCAGGGGGAGGGGGGAGGGCTGAGGGAAGGACTCGCAGTCTATGAACACAGACTCTCCTCGCCAAAAAAGTAAATTAGTGGAAAGTTTTCTCCTCCTCTCTCTCTCTCTCTCCCTCTCTCTCTCTCTCTCTCTCTCTCTCTCTGTGTGTGTGTGTGTGTGTGTGTGTGTGTGTGTGTCTTCGCCCTCCGTCAGCCTGGCCAGGGCGCTGTGTCAGGTTGCGCTGCCGCAGCCGGTGGCCGGGAGGGCGGCCAGAGCCCCGCAGCCCGGAGGTACCGGACCCCGCGCCCCCGCCCTCCCCCCCCAAACGTAGGGGACCAGATTTTTCCGTCACGCTCATATTAAAAAACAAACAAACAAACAAACAAACAAACAAACAAAACCCCAAAGGTAACAAAATCCACGCCTTTCTCCAGCCCAGCTTGCGCAAGAAAGCGTCCCCGGCTCTTACAGAGGAGAAAGCCCCGGGGGTTTGGTGCGCCCCTCGCCCCCACCTCCCAGAGGCTCTTCCGAAGGGAAGCGCTTCGCAAGCCAATCTCTCTGACGGCAGAGGATGGGCTCTCCAGCACTCTGGGGCCCTGCCCAGACGGGCAGAGACGAACACCTGGGGACGCTGGCTCCGTCCCGGGAGCAACACGGGATCCCTTAGCCCTCCGCGGGCGCCGCCGCTGCCCCCAGGGACGGAGGGGGCTCCTCTTTCTACCCCCGAGCCTGATTGACGGCAAATGCTTTCCCAACACCCTTACAAGCCACAACAAAACCCCGAGGTGTGCCGGCTGGCCGCTCCTTCTCATCCTCCTCCCGCACTAAGGAGCCCTTTCTGGAGAAAGCGAGGCAATTTGCTACCTGCAGGTTACTTTGCATTCAACGACACTTGCTGCCACAATTTAAAAGCCCGGCTCTTGAGCCAAATTTCTTACCACATAGGCAAATAAAACCGAAAACATAAGAGCTGAAACAGAAATCATACTGAAAACATTAAATCGTTTATGCTGTAAATAAATTCCCTGAACACCTGGTAGGCTGTAAATTAAAATGCATAGCTAATAGGCTCCTTTGATTTACACTGCCCTTTCGAATAATTAAAAATATTTGTGACATCCCCTGAAAACAGCCCCCACGCACTCACATGTCTATTGCTCATGTTAAAGGTAAGGCGTCTATCAAATATTATTAGAATTTCCTTTCCCCGGAAATAAAATAATAAAAAAAAACACCCAACCCTTACAGACTCAGGAAAAATAAATAGCCTTTATAAACTTGGAATACTGAAGTTTCTTCACATTTTATTACTTCACCTTTTCCTTGAGTTACAGCCCTCTGCTTCTCAGAGATCACTCTGTCCAACAGTGGTTGATCTTCTCAGCAATCACTTCCAAAACTATGTTCTATCCTTAAGAAAAAAAAAAAGCGAAACAAATAAAAGAAAGTAATACTTGTAAAAAGAAATCCAGCTCTACAGAATTTTTATTCTGCCTGCAACAGATTGATGCTAAATAAATGGGTGTTAAAAGCAGGTGCTTTTCTCCCTTGCTGCTCTTTTTATTATGAAGAACAGGAGCTTCTCCTAATATATATATAGTGGGGGAGACACTTGTGTATTGCTTTTATTGAAAAATCCAAACTTGTGACATCACTAACCACCTTCCTATGGCTGAGTTTGCCTCATCCGTGCCTCAGTGGGCTTGGGGGGAGCGGGGGGGGGGGGGGGGGGGGTGAGGGAGAGGGTGAGAGAAGAAAAAAAATACACAGCCCAACTATGGCTTTGCTAATATGGCAGGAACTGAGCAGTGCCCAACCCGTTTAGGAGGCTTTACTATCATACCATGATACTATGCATCTGTCCCCTCCTCTGTCACACCCCCCGCCCCGGGATGCCTGTTTGTCATCTGCTACAACCGGCGCAGCGCTTTTTCTTCCACCACCTACACAAATGCTTAACCCGTGAGCAAACTCCTCCTGATACCTAGCCTCACCGCAAGCCTGGGCTCTGCTCCGTGGCGGGATGGGGCGAAAAATCCCCTCTGTCAGTTTTTAAACCCTCCCTTCCTCACCAGACGGTGCCCGGAGAAGCAGTTCCTGGGAGGGACCCGCTGTCACCTGCGGCATCTCATCCCGACCGTCCCTCCAGGCCACCTCCGAGTGTCCCATGGTCTCTGGGGGTGAGAGGATGAGGATGGACGAGAGAGAGGACCGGTGGAGCGATGTTTTGGCACGGGTACGGGGAGGGGAATCGCGATTCCCCTCCCCGCACCAGTGCCAAAGCATCCTTCACGCATAGGGTACTCCCAGGTGTGGCTGGTCCTGGGTCTAGGAGCAGGTAAAAGGATCAATTTTGTTGGAGTTTCACCTGTCTGCCTCTCGGTTACGGCAAGGCTCCCCGCCAAGGCGAGGTGCTTGCGGCGGCTGGTTGTTTTCCCAGCCGGGACGCACGGAGGGTTTGGCGTTTGGTCGGTCCTGGAAAAAAAAACTGCAGCCGCGGGGAAGCGAGGCAAAACCCTTGTGTTTGTCCTTCTGGTTAAGTCCTCCCTGACTCGACAAAACAAGCCTTATCGTTTTAGGTTTTCTGCCTCCCCTTTCTTCCCTCTTCCCTCCTCGAAGACAATGTGATTTTGGAGGGATGCCGTGCTTGGCATCTGCCTCCTTTTCCCTTACGTATAAACAGGCATAAATCAGCTTTCCTACGAGGAAGTTGACCTGGGAGTTTGGCTAGTAAGATAGGTGCCAAACCTGGAAAAAGGTCTTAATTCTTGAACAGGGAATAGGGCCAGGGACTGTGGGCGAGTGGGCGACCGTGCTTCCCATAAACGTCGCTCAGGAGCGAACCCTTCCCCCGAAACAGAAGCCGACAACTGGGACAGCTTCATTAATTGGGGAGGAGTTGCCACTGCAACATCAGAGGGACTGAAGGAAGTAATGACTACCCCCCCGCCCGGTGCTCAGAGACAGGCTAAATCCTCAGCTCTGCAAACTTCCCATCCTTCACCTTTGTGAAGTTCCGCCTCTCCCTCCTCCCTCTTGTTTTACTCACAATAAAATATTTTTGTCATTTCCCCTCGCGGATTTCTATAACCTCAGTTGCACTCGTCCAGGGCTTCGGTTCAGACAGGGAGTTTAACCTCCCCAGTCTTCCCAGGGTGGAAAAAATGGTGTTCAGCACAAAAAAAAAAAAAAAAAAAACAAAAAAAAACAAAAAAAACCAAACGGGCGAGGGGGAAAAACTATGGGCGTGCTAACTGCTTAAGAGTCTGGTGGGAAGGGCAGAGAGCAGCAGAACAGCGATTGCTGGACTCGTCCTGAGAGGACCATGAATCTCTGAGACTTGCACAAACCCTGTAACCCAGCAAGATCTGCGGCGAGCACATCTCTCCACAGCCCATTGTAGCACATACTCCTGCTTGCCCGCAGCTTAGCCCTGTAGTGTTCTGCTGTCCCGTAAAGGTTGCTTTCCTCCCATCTGACTCTCCCGGGGCTGTCAGGGATGAGAGATTCCTTAGTCCACGTCTGACGCGGTGTAATCTTCTAATTAGTTGAAAATATTTCTTGGGGAGAAAGAGAAAACCGGTTTTTATCCACCCCATCAGCAAGACCCAGTCGTTTTGTGGTGCTGCATCTGCACACACTAATCTCTTTTATTAAACAATGATAGAGTAGCTGAACAGAGCTGCCTCTCCCACCCTAAGCTCCCCAAATTCAGCAACAGACACAACGCGCGGTTTATTTGTACGACATGAGTTTAATTTAATGCATTCGGGGGGCGGGGGGGGGGGGGAGATTTAAAAAGTCTGTGTGGAAGCAAAAAGGCTTTTGCCAAAATCTTCCATCGGGTTCTCAGAATCCAGTAGACACCGAAAGGAATAATTTTCAGGGTGGAGGGCGAGGAGCCGGTGTTTGATACACCGAGGCTGTCGCTGCTGGCGACGGGGCGGGCGCCGGCCCCGGGGAGCCCCGAGAGCTGTCCATGGTGGAGACGACCCGGCCCCGCTCAGCCGGCCCGGCCAGGCACAGCCCGGCACAGCCCAGCCCAGCCCAGCTCAGCCCCAGACCGGTCCAGCCCAGCCCATCATATCCCATCCCATTCCATCCCATCCCATCCCATCCCATCCCGTCCCGTCCCATCCCGTCCCGTCCCGTCCCTTCCCAGCCCAACCTGATCCCAACCAGATGAGGAGTGGGGACTTAGTCTAACATGCTACCAGCTCTGTCTCCTTGCCTTCTCACAAGGTACACCCAATGCACGCTCTTTTCCTACTCACAAAACCTCCTTTCTACTAATGAAGCCTCCACTTGAATCCTAATCTGTAGGTGAGTAACCTGAAAGAAAAAGCCAACTCCTTTAGACCCCTGTTGAAGGGAGACTTACAAACATACTCACTCCAAATGTTTATATCATGTGAAATGCTAATAATAGCTATGATTGTAATTTAACCTAGAGAAAAGGGGGCTTGGGGGAGACCTTACCACTGTCTACAACTACCTGAAAGGAGGTTGTAAATAGATGGGTATTGGTCTCTTCTCCCAAGGGACATGCAATGGGATGAGAGGGAATAGCCTCAAGCTGTGCCAGGGAAGGTTTGGATTGGCCATTAGGAAAAATTTCTTCACTGAAAGGGCTATTAAGCACTCAACAGGCTTCCTGGGAAGTGATTGAGTGCCCATCCCTGGAGGTATTTAAAAGACAGGTAGAGGAGCTCCTCAGGGATATGATTTAGTAGTGGACAGGTATGGTTTGGGTCTGAAACTTTAAGCTACTAACCCGCCTCTCTCTAGTCTTGAATTCAGCTTTAAATATCTCTTAACAATGATTGAGTTATTTTATTTGTTCCATTATTTATTATTTTTCACTGAATATCCATTAAATATCAACAGGAGCAAACGTGTCTGGTCTATTTAACTTACACAAAACTATTACCAAGCTGGGCTGGCTGCAGAACAAGAATTCATTTTAAAGGAGGGGTCTGTGGGGGAGAAGCTTTGCAATTTGTCTTTGCACTATGTTGGAACAAAATCCAGCACTTCAGACATTTTTTTCAGAGAGGAGACAGACTCACCTCCTGCCTTGGAATAGCTTAGTGGTTAGTGTACTCATCTAGGATGTGGGACACCAGAGTTCAAGTCCTTCCCTTTTCTGAATCAGAGCCCTAATTCCCAGACTGTTGGCTTCTCTGAGTTCCACCCCAGACCTAAATAACCTTTCCAATTACATTTGTGATGAATTGATACTTTCCAAGGGGTGAAAAATGTATGTTTAGTTAAGGAAAAATTCCTATCTAAGAGTTATGCTGAACAGCATGGGATTTTTGGTTAAACAAGGAGAAGACCAGGCTGTCATCATGCAACAATGTAAGGAAACTCAAAGTTGTCAAAAAAAAATGTGCTGGGGAAAATGAAGAAGTCTCTTTCTTTGGTGACACACAGGGATAATGTGCTTAAGACATACCATGTTTAGCAGCAGGCCTGCAGGTTATTTTGAAAAAAAGGAGCCGTCTTTTCTTCCCCATGGGCACATGGTGCTAGTATCATTAAAGTATGCTTACTTTAGATGTAGTTCTGTCTGATTTTTTTTATTATTATTCCCTTAGCAACTGAAACGCAAGAGAAAGTTGCACCTAGGATTATATCTAGCTTTGTTTGATTTTCCATCTCTGAAGACAGGCTGCGTTTCTGCACCTGGGCTGATAGAAATAACTTACTTGGTTGAACCTTGAAGTCACATTGATGAATCTGCACAGCAGAGTACTGCAACATGCTTTGCCATGAGCACAACTTTAATTTGCTAGCATTTCTTAAAGTCATATATTTATTTAATGCCTTTTATTTTTTATTAATCTAATTATTTCTTGTAATCTCCTTTCATACCACATTAATTATCTATTATCATATCTGTAATTTCCAGTGGAACAAATTGCATATTCCAGCTTTTTCCAGAAGTCATGGGGTCTGGTACAGCTCTCACTGAAGCCAAAATTATTCTCTTAATTCACTTTATTTGGATGGTGGTCAGCATCTTACATGGTCACCCTGCCTCCAAATTTTGAATTATCTTTGATTTTGCAGTGTGGTTACTTTTTCAGACATGACATGCCATAGAGGGTGAGGTCTAAATTGTAATAAACAAAGTGAAATAATGACCTGATTTGCTTTGAATAGGTCACACATAGTGAAATGTAGCCCATGATGTGCTGTATAATCAGTTTGGACAGCAGGAGATAGGAGCAAGTGGATTTTTAGAGGAGTTTTAGGTGATCCTTGTAGGTTAGGGTTCTAAAATTACTAGTTTATCAAATATGGAATTCAATTAACCTAAAGGAATAAATAAGGATCAACTATAAAAATTATGTATTAGCCGTTTTTTTGTTTATCACAAGATGATTAAACTGCTTCTTATATCATTCTAACACCTTGTTTTACGATTAGATTAGCTTCGCCTTCATCTCACTCTGTGTGTTTGGTCTGACCTATCATTAGTGCTCTCCAAATTGGTCTAAAAGCTAATTTTTGTTTTTAAAGACTATTAATGGTCTTATTTCTACCAGGAGATGAAAGTGTAAAAGTGGCAAAAAGTCAGTAAAATACTTGGCTTTGGCAAGCCAAGGTAGCAAAGTCTAATTTTCTGCTAAAAATCATAAAGTATTTAGAATTTTGGCTCCAAGTAGGACTGGACATGGACAGTCGGAACTCCTGGGTCCTGATGCCCTTAGTGAAATCACTTTGTCTTCCAGGTCTTTCAGATGGCTTGGGTGTTACACAGATTCTTGAGCAGGCAAATGAGGGAATGACATGAGAGGGTTTTGTATGACTCAGGGGTGGCCTCTGTAGTCATAACACATGTTAAAACAAGGGAAACTATACTTAATGTAGGCTGAGAGTAGTTCCAGGAGGGATCTGTATGTTGCTGTGCTGGAAGAACTGACATCCAAGATTGACAAAAGGAGGCTGCAGACATAATTTCAATCTGTAGATCAGAGTAATAGCAAGGGATTGACTTCTATTCTATGAGAAATATTTAAATAACTCAATTACTTTGAGGACTACCAGGTTAGAAACAAAATCTTTAAGTGTTTTTCCCATCTTTGTCCAGAGTGTTGCACTTGCTGTTTGGCTGACTGTACTCTTCTTGTTTCCAGCCCTGAGAGATGTGTTAATTTCGAAATTACACATACACACAGACAGAAAATTCTCCTGGCCATCCCACAAAAAGTTAAGTCATTCAGGACATGTGGCTATTCCAGTCTTTTTCAGACCTCCCCTCAGACCCTAGTCATTGCAGAAATTCCTCATATGTGCCCAGACCTGACAGAGCTCTTCCTGACTTTATTATTTTCCATTTTTGAAAGCACAGCACTGAAACTTCTGCAAGAACCTTGTGCCAGGACCAGCAGAACATAAAAACTGACATTAAAACTGAGGGATACTATTTGTATGGAAAGAGGACTCTGGGGGAACGTCAGACCTGATTAAATCTGTATGGTTTTTCATCAACAATCGATGGAGCCACAGGCATGAATAGGGAAAAATTGTGCAACAGGTGGTGAGGCTTATCAGATAGTTACTTATCCCTATTACCTCTGAGATGCTTTTATCCTCTTTTCACCAAATATCACTGGTTTTGCAATATCAGGCCACAAGGTAATCAGTGATGGCCTGTCCTATTCACAAAGGCAGGGTTTGTTAGGCTCTTAATTTCTGTAGTTGCACTCACTGTCAGATAGTGGCAGACTCCTTCAACAACCTCTTTGAGGACACACTCAAAACTCCTTTCATGAAACAAACCACTGTGCAGTCAGCATGCAGTGTTGGATTGGTGTAGGGGAGAAAGGGAAACAAACTTTATTTCAGTGACTACAGGTATCAGAAATATCTGCAACCCATGCTGTGAGGGCCATCTGCACGCTGTGCAATCTGTCCTCCCAACAGATTCAGAGCAGGTGTTTTTTAATCAAGGTCTCCAGGTGCTTGTTTATGAAATACTTTGTTTTGAGGGACACATGCACAGTCTGAGGAGGAGTGTGATATCTGTGTAGTCCTCTGGAAACCTGTGTTTATTAGTAAGTAGTGATGATGTGCTTGTCAACACCTATAGGAAAGCCAATTTGTACTAAATTATTTAAACCCTACTCAAACAATGATGATCTTATTTAAGTTGCAGGTGCTCAGCTTCAGGCCCAGGCTTGTGTAAGCTGTTTATGTATGTCTCAAAAAAGAAAAAAATGTGCATGTAAGAATACACAAAACAGTATCTTTGTTAAATTTTAGGGCCTTTTCCCATAAACACAAGGGTTGAGTTAACACAGTCTTGCTAAGTTTTGTCAAGCATTGGGACCTTCAAGATACTGTGTATGTTCCACAGGACTTTTACGCGATGCATAGGATCTACAGGCTGCAAATGAGCATAGAGTCTTTGGTACTATACTGTTACATGATGCTATTCCATTCTGTGGTACAAAACCAGCTTATGCTTAACAACCCAGTTAAGGCACAAGTTGCAACAGGGAGATAAAACCAGCAAGTAGAGAGAGGACAAATAGGATAACAGCAAACCCAATCCTTGTATCAGTCCAACCCGCTGTCTATAAAGCAGTAACTGCTACATATCCAGGCAGAAGTAAAGCTTCAGGTGGAATTCAATGGTGTATAAGGAAGTGGCTTTAATGGTCTTAGGGACACAAGGAGACAAACCAGAGAGGGGTGTGAGTTACATGTGGATGAACAGGCAGGGAAAGCTGGTAGTGCTAGGAGAGTGAGGATGACAATGCATCAAGAACTGAATAATCACCTAAGGCATAGTTCAGTTGTGAATGAATTTAAAGGGAAGAATGAAAGGTGGAGAGTATTTTGTCTTTAGAAGGGAGTGGGTAGCAGAAATCCAAGAATGGTATAAATTGTAGGACTGAAGTAACTAGTAAAGAAGATGATTTGGGCAGTTTTTCAGGCAAGAGGTGATGAATGCCTTGCAATAGCTAGGGGGTTAGTGAAGCACTTTGGTGAAGGCTTTTGTACCTAGTACACGTTCTAGAGATATTGAAAGAGGAAAATGGAGTATAAGCCAAGTGTTGGAAGCATCAAAATGCTTCAAAACCAACTTCCTCATCCCCAGATCAAAATCCATAACCATGAACTCAAGGGACTGTGGGTTTAATAAGACTCTTATCAACAGGTAGGAACAATGAAAAAAGAATGTGGGTTGGAAATCTTAACTGTGTTTATCTTAAACTCAAATCTGTACAAGTGAGAGATAGAATAAAGGGTGGAAATGGGTAGAGGCAATTTCATGTGCCATCATCCTAAATATAGTTTGAGAGTGAATAAAGATTCTGTGTTTAGGGAGGCTTCATACTGTGGGTCTTGGTCCAGTATTCAGCTCTCAGCTATTATGGTAATGTAAGTACATAACAGGGAAAGGGTTCAATGACAGCACATTGTAAAGCACAAAGAAAGGGAGGAGGAGGAAGGGGAAAGATCAGAAAATCATAGAATGGTTTGTGTTGGAAGGGATCTTAGACATCATCAAGTTCCAACCTTCCTGCCATGGGCAGGGACACCTCCCACTAGCTCAGGCTGCCCAAGGCCCCATCCAACCTGGTCTTGAGCACCTTCAAGGGTGGGGCATCCACAACCTCCTTGGGAAGACTGTTCCACCTCTTGTCTAAATCTGCCCCTCTCCAGTTTATACCCATTGCCCCTCATCCTATCAAGCCTTTGTAAACAGTCCTTCCCCAACTTTCTTGTAGGTCCCTTTCAGGTACTGGAAGGTTGCTATAAGATCTCCTCAGAGCCTTCTCTTCTTCAGGTTGAACAAACACAACTCTTTCAGCCTGTCCTCATAGGGCAGGTGCTTCAGCCCTCTGATCATCTTTGTAGCCCTCCTCTGGACCCGTTCCAACAGCTCCATATCCTTCTTATGCTGAGGATTACAGAACTGGAAACAGTACTCCAGATGAGGTCTCACAAGAGAGGAATAGAAGGGCAGAAACACTTCCTTGGACCTGCTGGCCACAATTCTTTTGATGCAACCCAGGATACGGCTGACCTTCTGGGATGCGAGTGCACATTATTAGCTCATGTTGAGCTTCTGGTCAGTCAGCACCCCCAAGTCGTTCTCTGCAGGGCATCTCTCAATTACGTTATCCCCCATCCTGTATTGAAACGTCAGATCACCCCAATACAGGTGCAGGACCTTGAACTTGGCCCTGTTGAACCTTTTGAGGTTCACACAGGCCCGTTTCTCCAGCTTGTCCAGGTCCCTCTGGATGACATCCTTCTGGTGTGGCAACTACACCATTCAGCTCAATGTCATCAGCAAATTTGCTGAGGGTGCACTTGATCTTGCTGTTTATATCATTGATGAAGGTATTAAACAACACTGGTGTCAGTAAGGACTCCTGAGGGACACCACTTGTCACAGATCTCCATCTGCTTGAAATAGCTAAGCAAAGAAACATAATGAAACACAATGTCCAGAGCAATGTGGAATTTAAACAGGGTGTTGCTGAATAGAAGTGAGCAGTTTTTGAGGATGTGGATAAAGGAGGAGGTTTGGGGTTTAGCCAAGTGAAAGAAGTTGGAAACTTCTCTGAGAGTTGTCTTAGTCAAAAAGGTTAGAAGTCAAACTAGAGACAGCTGTGAATACTGTTGGTGAGAAGGATTCTAGGGTTTTTTTGATGGTGCAAGAGGCATGCCTCTTCTTCTGAGGGGAGAATGTTGTCAGACAAGGGTTGTTTAAAGACAGGAAGAACTATAGAATGTTTAAACAATGCTTTGGCTTCCTCTGTCTTATTTCATCCCAATAGTGTAAGACAGGAATATTTTCCCATGTGCAAAATTCACATGTATGTAATTTTGCTTGTATATCCTAATTCCTATAATGAATTTCAATCAATTTCAGTTGCATTACGACACAGCATAGTTCATTCTTCCTGTTCCTAAACTCCTACCTTAGTATAAAAACTGTCTTTTCTCTCTGTCTTAAAATCCTTCAGGTCTAACACTGTCCTTTATGGGTGTCTCGCTTCTTGTTGTTATTTTGCCTCCTACATCTGGTTTACGATTTGATCACCAGGATTTTCTCTCCTGGCTTATTTATTTTTGCATACAGTTTGATTTATTATGGTTATTTTAGAAACATCTTATGCTTTACTTTACCTTCTTAAATAATTCACATGGAAAATACTGAGTCTTTCAGTTTGCTCCAAAGAATGAAACCAAATCACTGAACTGAAACCATTCTCTCAAATCCCAGTTACAGGTAAGTACTTAATCTGTTGTATGTACTGGAAGGCTCCCTGAGAATATTGGTCAGGGTCACACATGAAGTTTTTCTGCATTTTTGTAACTATTTCCAGCATCTTGCTGGAAGCACTTTCTCAATAATGTGATCATATCCTTAAGTACAAAAATTCCACTTGCAGAGTTCTATGAAAACACTCCTGTATGAAAAAATACTGGATTTCTTTTCCCAATAGCTTTTACATAAGGTTCAGTCTAATTTCATTGTGTTGTCATGAGGCATGTGTACACAGTGCTCAGCCACACTTTGTAACAAACTGCATTAATGTTTATTTATTTGTAGGAACTCATTTATTTTGCTTTATTCATCATACTACTATGTTTTTTAATTCTTTTTTTGTCATCATAGAACAGATAAATTCCATCTTTTGGTGATGTGTGAAAGACAATGAATGACTGTTTACTGAAACAAAACATAACAGTGGAGTTGGCCTTCTTGGAATAAAGAATCAGATAATATATTTTACGTGAGAGATTCATGAAAGAATTCCAATTGTTGGTCTTTGACTTAGTTCACATGTTATCTGTCTTTCTAATGTAGAATCATAGAATCACCAGGTTGGAAGGGACCCACCGGATCATCAAGTCCAACCACTCCTATCAAACACTAAATCATGTCCCTCAGAACCCCGTCCACCCATGCCTTAAACACCTCCAGGGAAGGTGAATTAACCACCTCCCTGGGCAGCCTATTCCAATGCCCAATGACCCTTTCTGTGAAAAACTTCCTCCTAATCTCTAGCCTAAATCTCCCCTGGTGGAGCTTGAGGCCATTCCCTCTTGTCCTGACCCCTGTCACTTGGGAGAAGAGGCCAGCTCCCTCCTCTCTACAACCTTCTTTAGGGTAGTTGTAGAGAGCAATGTACTGCAGAATAAAGCACAGATAACATTATTCTAGCCCTGTGATTAGAAACAGTTTTCCCCAAAACCACTTTTGACATCAGGGGTTACAACCTATTTTTATTTATATGTAAACATCCATTTCTGTAAAAGAGTTTGTTTTAAAAGATGAAACCATGCACATTTAAATCAAGATATATTAATAATTTATTTATTATTTATAGCATTGACAACAGGTTGATTACTTAATAAAAGAATCAAAATAAAAACAGTAATTATAGGAAATATAGCAAGGTTCACATGTACAGTAAATGCTTGACTAAAAAGAAAGAAGTCTATTGAGATGGTTTCCTTGCTAATCAGATTTTCAGGCTCAGGAAATTCATTTAGGTTTCAGCAAGGCAGCAATTTATAGATATATTGTTAAATTTATTTTTTTGCAAAAGCAATAACAGAATCTTTGGCTATAATATGGCAGAAAAAGAAGATGAGAGAAAATGTACAAATTGCTGCACCTACATATCTATTTGTGATTAGAATTTATGACTTCAGAATTTAAGAATATTTTTTCTAAGACTTCTATGTGACTACCTGTTTGCAAAGTAATGTGAAGTGTTTGGAGATGTATCATTTGAGCTGCTGACATAATTAATGATTTCATTAAAAGCATGAAAGAAGGCTCTTGTATTTCTCTGGCTTTAGCAAGCCAAGTTCATGTCCAAACTCTAATAACTAAAGTCGCTTTTGCTGATCTAGACTGTTGGTCCTCTTGTTGTAAAACAAAAATTTAAAAGCCAAATATTATACTGACCTGTGATACTTCCCGACATGTCAGGAGTGTGACATGTTTTAAATATGAGCAGTTACTATGGATTACAGACTGACAGAAAACTTACCAACATTTCATATAACAATGCAAATGGAAAAAAATGTAAACAGGATAATGTGTTTGCGGAAGTTCAAAGGAAACCAATTTAAAAATTACCACTTATCCCTCTCAGTTTTCATATAAGATCTTTGCCTAGGTGGTCTGCACTCCAGAATTAATGTTGATCCTTGAAAATTTATGGCAATCCTTAGAAAACTGCTGTAGGATTTATTCGGAATAAATTATATTTGTGACAGTGTCCTTTCAGCTATGCCCTGACTCACTTTTCATCTATTGAGAGCTGGGCTAACAGCTGAATAAGCTGAAATGAGTTTGGTTTCTTCATCTTGATACCTAATGAATAATAAAGATATGACTGCTACAAATACCATACTTTGTAGTACAGAGAAGTGGAACAGGAAGTGTGCTTAAAGCCAGTTTTTTGCACTAGACTCATGAGAAAACAAAGCACGTAGGAAGAACAAATAGTCAAACTGACTTCACAGAGACTATTCAGCTGCTTAAGTCAAGGAAAGCTACTGAGCTTCTCTGGTTCAGAACCAAGCACAACAGGGGCTAAAATACTAAGAGAGCTGGAACCTGCCAGGATTGAGTGGCATTGCAGGACTATGTGGAAAACTTCTAGTGCATGCTTAGCCTCAAACAGTATCAATGTCTTCAATGAACATTAAGGTCACACAATGGCCTGTTATCAATCTATACTGTAAATTTGTTAGTTTTGTAAAGAAGTCAGCTCTTTGATGATGTTACAGTTATGAAACCAACGACACAAACTAACCTAAGCATATCTTTAGCATTTAGCCTGTGAAGAGATTTTTTAAAATCATCATTCATATGTTAAAAATTGCACATATATCAAAACTAAGGAAAATATGAAACTATTCACAAATTAAGGGGAAAAATGACCCCATGCCATAAATTCAGAAGTATTTTGCTGATTCACGTTAATGTGTGTGGTAGCTTGATCTCTTCATCAACTTGAGGATATTACTTTGCAATGAAAATGAAAGGAAAACATCATAGCACTCTGTTCATATATATTATTTTATAGGGTCTACACCTTGATATCTAAAGGTTTCAGCAAGGATGAAAACAACCATATTAGGTCAAAATCAAGGTGTAGCTACCCCATTGGATTGCCTGGGGCAGTGCCCAGAAGCAGACACACGGGCTTATATGAAGTGAATCATCTCCAGTTAAATGATCCTGTCTGTCATTAATCACTGGTTTAGAGTGTGACTGGAGGATGCATTTGTACCATCATTTTGAATAGACATCGGTAGATGTATTCTTACTGAGTTTCACTGAAATCTTTTCTGACTTTGGTTACTGTGCTGGTCTCTGTAACATGCTGTGGTGGACTTGCACAGTTTAATTATTATGTTGTGTGAAAATATACTTCCTTTTGTTTGCTTTTAATATGACGGGAACTGAATTCTTCCTAATTTTTTATGTTATGAGAAATAGGGAATAGTCATTTTCTGCTCATCTTCTCTTTGCCATTCATAATTTTGTTGACCCTATTATATTTCTTCTCTGGCATCTTTTTGCAGCAGGGAAGTTCTAGTCCATTTAATTTCTTTTCCTGTGCAAGACTTTCCTTAATTTAAGTTGTTTTTCTTAGAGTATTTACATTCTGTATCCTTTCTGCTCCTACTGTATCATTATTAATACAGCAGAATTAGAATTAAAAATACATCCAAACCCACGCAAACTTTCCATGTAAGAATATGCAGAACTCAGATTGCTTTTCCCTCACACATTTATAGTAATTTTTTTTTCCCATGGTATTGTTGAGCTACTCGATATTGTTCTGCAGCTGTTTTGCCTTTTGTCCTGAACAGTTTGTATGTATTCTGTTCTACTGTAGTATTTATAAAGAAAACATAAAATTATATTTCCTCTCTAAGCAACCCAAAAAGGTGGCAAGTACAATTATTTTATTTCTCTGTTATGCCCAAATAAAAGAAGGAAAAAAGATAAAGCATAAAACAAGTCTACAAATTCTTTGTGTAATTTTAAAAGCTATTGAAGAACCATCACCAGGCATTACCTTTAGAAAATAAATCAGAATTCAAAAGTGTGTGTGTGTGTGTGTGTGTGTGTGTGTGTTGGGGTGTGTGTGTGTGAGCTCATTCATTCTGTGCTAGGGTTAATAAGATATGAAGTCATTCATTCTTGAGAAAGGGTTTTGTGGTCTGGCTGGAGGAAGAAACCCATATTCGGCATTTTAAACTGACTCTTGATAGGGAAAGCTAAATTTTCTTGAGGAGCCCACTTGTCACAGAAAGATCTGGGCATGGAATGAAGTGTTATACTTCAGGTTACTCAATCCTAATCCTTTGAATTTACGGGACTGATATATAAAAAAAGAAAATATGATTATTCATATCTACATATACATTTGTTTAGTTAGGCTGTGCTTTATAAAGAAATATATTCAATAGGTATTTTTTGTGTATAAAGAGTGCACATGTGTACATATGCCTATCCTTGATCTATAGATTACATATATACGTGCATGTAGGCCTGTCTTTTTGAAAACAGTGGTAAGACTGGGGAAGGAAGCTCTTCTGTTTAGGGACAACCTCTTTGAAGTAAATAACTGAGGTATAGTTTTTATCTTAAATCAAAACTCCACTTTTGAAAATCTGAAATAATTTCACATATTGCTCAACAGAGTTGTGGTTTCCTGATGGGAGCCTTATGGTTCTGGACTACATTCATTCTCTCTCCTGTCTCGTTTTTTTAGGATTTTCTTAGCCCCTAATTTGGGGTATTTTTCTATTCCTAGATTCTGGCTTGTTAGAGTGGGAATCAATTACACAATTTACTTGAGTTGTCTCATGAAATTTGTAGGATAATTTGGTAGCATTATTCATGTCAGTAGGTGTTGCCGAAACCTTTACATGTATCCACATGAAAAAGTTACAGCTTTGGTTATGATTTTTAGCCCTGTGAGTGCAAGAATTTACTTTGAACACATGGGAAGCATGTGAGTTGAGAGTGCAAACATACATAATTGAGATTTTCCCAGTCTAAAACTGAGCTAAAGAAGAAATAATCTTCTAGTAGAAAGTGGGCACAGGGTGTTTATTCCAAAAGTTTTAAGCAACAGAAAATCCCAGATTAAAAGAAATATAGAAAGAGAGGACTCAGGACTGATCTGGTTAGTAAGAAAGGGCTGGCAAGAGGTTATGAAACCTCATGTCTGGGACTGCATCTTGTGGTAGAGAAACATTTACCACAGCAACCAATGTGTACTGAAGGGAGTGGAAAGTCTTTTCCCTTTCCCTTCTTTCTCTCAGAAAATCCACTTTAAATGAACTTTAGCATTAACTGTCCAAAATGCTAAATTGTGCTTCTGTAAACTGCACATCTGCATCTAGAAAGTGTCAGTTGTGAGGTTTTCCCCATTTCTCCTAGTACCACACTACCTAGTAGTATATAGTACTGGTAAGCACGAAGATGTGTGACTATAATGTATGATTAATTAATAAAAACTTAAAACAAAACTGACATTTAAGAAGGTAAACAGAAAAAAAAGGCTTTTACCATCATCAGCTTCTGACTACGTGCCTCTTTACATTTACTCTGACTTCAGAGTTGCACTGCAATTGCAATAGGCTCCCTTTTCAATTGACACATCCAAAAAGAAACACCTCGTGTAACCGCATGCTGAGTCAGTACTAATGTTTAATGGAAAAATAGTAGTTGTCACCCTTTAGGTATTAAAACAATAGCTGAAGCATTAATCATTCTACATTTAATGCAGAGATGAACAAGCCCTTTCCCTAAGGTTAAATATATTTGTTTGCAAGTTATTTCCATGCCGTAACTGATTCAGTTATTCTACGCTCTGGCTGCTAGGTGGAAAGAATGAATTTCAAGTTTTAAAAATGGCTGGTTTTTTTATGTTGTGAAACCATATATAATGTGTATTTTAACAAATTTTCTTTTGTTTGATTTTTTTTTATTTGGTCGGTTCAGGTTTTCTTTTATTTTGTGGTACACAATTCCACAAGAATTACATTATATATTCTATTCTTGAAGAATATTTTATCCTGTAGGAACAGCTACATCTTACAAGGATTTTTCATCTTTCCAGAACAACATTCTTCCAGAAATTTTCAAAATACTTTACAGACTTAAAATATAACTTGCTCATCTTTACACAGTTTGATTTGAGTACAAGGTATTACTTCCATTAGCTTTGATGGAAGCTTCCATTAGCTTTGATCATCTGTCTCAGATCCTGTAACTTTGCTCATTTTTAAAATTGTATGGAATAGAAAAGCATTTCAAGATTATGTGTCAGTACTTGGTAATTTTTCAAGAAAATAAACACAGAAAAACAATATAACACTAATTGATAGCTGCAGTGCCATCAAAATGCAATATCTCGAGATAAATTTGAGTAGGACATGAACGTTATCTTCCCGTAGTCTATGTACAAATGCTGTGGAATTTTATATAGCAAAAGGACTACCTAAAGCTTTGTGCAGCCTTTGATTGGTATATACTGGGTAGAAGAGTACTTCAGGATGATTATATTAACATGGCCTTTTGGGAAAAAAGTTTGGAATATTGCCTTAAAATAATTAATATGTAAGCATTCCTGGGAAATGAATAAACAGTAATGCCTGAGGTAATCCTAATAGTCTAAGCTAGAATAGGAACTGATATTTTCCACAGTCTTGTTTGCAGCATTCTTCCCTTTTGTTAGATAGGCCAAGGAATTTCAGAAGGTCTTGCAAGATTTGTTTGAAACTGTGCTTATAAAGCATGTTGAGTTTGAGACTTTTATAAAAATGGTTCTAGAGATGACATGGAAACCATAGGAATAGACTTTTCCCATCCCCTGCCAAAGCAAGCCACTGTTACTTCTGTCTTGTTGGAATGCTTTGTGTTCAACTCCTGCTGTGAACAACTGCAAAATCCTACTGCAGGCTATCATCATATCTAGAAATCTTAGCTAAGCCAGATGTAGCACTCAATTACTGTAACTTCTGTTATAACAACTCCATAACTGACTCTGCAGTTGGAAAAACACAATTGAAGTCCTAGAGCTCCAAAGTTTTGAAGACAGTAGCAGACAAGTAGTGCGTGCCAGAGTGCTGGGCCTGGGAGCACTCTAAGCACAACCGCAGTGCTTGTTCGGATGTTGGGAATACAAAGCCTAGAAAACTTTATGCAGGCTGAATGTGGATGTGAGTCCCCAAGGCTGTGCTAGGATGCTCGGCTGCATGGCTAATTGAGCTAAAAGCAGCAGTTCTGCCCAGTTCAGAGCACACCAGATTTCAAACTTGCTTCCCACTTTCTTAAGCATAGGCGTTGTGCCTGGTTCATGATGCCTTGAGGGTTTGCCACTGCCTCCACCTTCCATCAGTGATACGATTGCCTCACAGTTCACTGCTTTCTAGTAACCTTACACTCTCCTATTTCTTCCTATCATTCTGTTGCTGCTCTGGGGTCTACCTTTAAGTACAAAACTGTAAAACCAATGAATGAAGTTACGACCACATACATAACCTAAGGAGATATGCTATATTCCCTTCATCTATTTTCATTTCTTTCCCTTTCTATTTATTTCCTTTTTTTGTGTATTAGGTCCAAGTTCATTTAGTGTATTAGGTTCAAGTTGCCACCTCCTCAGGATGAACACAAACTAACTTGTTTTCTAGATTGACAAAAGCTTTCTATGAAACAGTAGATTTTTTTTCCTGACATTAAGGTTTGCAATACATAGGTTTACACCAGGTGGTTCTCTACCTTTGGTAGCCTTCAGATGGCACCTTCTATCATTTTGTATACAATTTCACATTAGTTGTAGGCTTTTATTTAATAAATAGGGCAACAACAAAAAGGCTCTACCCTGGCAGTCATTTCTCATTCTCCATTGATAAAATCTGACCTTCAGGCACAACACCACAAGCCATTTATAACTGAGTGTTATCACACAGAAAAGGGTTACTCAGTTCATTAAAATAAGGTCATTCCCTGTATGTACTGGCTATTTGAGAGAGATGTACAGTGCGTTCTACTTCTTTAAGTTAATTTTCCATTGAAATGATGTTTTCATCATGTCTTTGCCAATAAGCTTTCACGTTCCTTTCATTTTAATCTCTTTTCTTCATGAGCTGCTCCAGCACTCTGGATCTTACATCCCAATAGCTTATTCTTTCTTTCTTGTTGCCTGATGTAGCTACCACCATACCATGTCCCCACATTGGCCTTTGTAATCCTCTATCTATTATGCTGAGTCCCCTTGGTGGACTGCAGAGCTGTTTTGTCTCTACTAGCCTAAGAAATAACCCTTTACGTTGTAGGTGCAGCATAAAGGCAAGCACATCAAATATCTGGGGGTATTATCTAGTTGCCAAAATAACTCTGGGCTCTGGAAAATACAGTAAAAAGATGGTGATTTTCAACACCTCTATTATTTGTCCAAATCTGAATTTATTAACAGTACCAGTGAAAGGCATGACACTGGCCCTAAGGCAATCTCTGTTTCTGCCAGTTTTCAGAGGCAAACAATAGCAGTGTTAATGTTATTCAAAAATTGATTGCAATAATCTTATAATGGAAAGCATTAGGCAACTCTCATACAGGGCTTGTGCCAGCTTTCACTACAGTAACCATCTTCTCTGTCTCACCATGCCCAGGCACTACAGGATCAGATTCAAGGTAAAGTATCAATTGCAGTCTGATTTTTAGCTCTTTCAACTTTTCTCACACATTCATTCTGGTTAACCAAGGGGTCCAAATCTTGAGGAGAAAAGCAGGGAGACAAGGATGTTTGGGACAGTTACAGGTCAGCACCTCAGAAGAACAGGTACTAGTGGGACACGTGGAGTAAGATAACCTTGTAGAGAAAACAGCTTCAAAACCAGCCGTGTGGTGTGCTTGTTGTTTCTATTTGTGAACGTGTTCTCTTTGGCCTCACTAGGAGAGGATGACTATAGTGTTTCATTGAATTGTCATTCATTTGTCTTGCTTTTACTATGTGACTGGATTCTCTCCTCAATTATTTTAAAATCTGCCTGTTATTTTGAACTACTTCCTGTCAAGTATAAGACTAGGGTGCCAGTCTGGGTCAAATGGATGAAGAAAAAAGATTAGGTAAAAACAATCCCACTGCACCCGATCATCTCCACAATGAACAAAAGAGACTCCATAGTACATATGGTGAATGATCAGGATCTCTTCACAGTTTTGATTGAGGATGAGTTTCACTGGAGAGCTGGCCACAGTCTTTAAGTTTCTATTTATTACTCTCATCTAAGTTAATGACAGGAAATGAGTAATGAAATTCATCAGTGACAGGCTGCTTATTTAGGACAAGTGATTTGCAGCTGAACTGAAAGAGGCCCAATCCACTACTTTACCAAGAGATTTGTTCACCTGATTGCTAGTACACATTCAAACAGATAAATATAAAAGCTTTTATGACAACTTTAAAATATTACTGGGAGGCAGAACTAGAAGGTGTTAGCTCTTTAGACTCTACTGTAGTGGGTTCTGATAGACACATCCATTGCCACCAGTGGCAATGAGATGCTGCATATAAACTGGCCAGAAAGGATTTGTGGCAAGATGGGCAGAGCTGAGTTAGCAATATTTACTACTTCTCATAAATTCCAAGTAAAACATGCACACCTGCTGAGATAATGTCTAAAATGCTGATTTTAAGCTTGTTCCCATACTCCCTCATCACACAGTGATGGGGAAGGAGGAACAGAAGAAGCCAGATGAAGTGAGAAGTTTTGTTTTTTTTTTTATTTAAATATGAAGAGATTGCCTGGAGGTATTTTCAGTTACAACCTGAGGTTCCAGTTTAATTGATGTGATGTCATAAAATAAATAGAATAAATTTGTGAATTTAAGGTCTCTCAGTCTTGCTGTCAGTGGGTGGTAGGTATCTACATTACAAAGACCATCAGGACCGGCACCTCTCTTGGCAGTGTCAGCTAGAAATATAGTATTAATTTGGCATGGGACAACACTGTTTTTCAAGGTGGCCTCTTCAGGTGATGGCTTCAGTGCCACTTTTTATTCATGAGAGGATGTCATAGGGGTGGCACAGGAGGCAAAAAGGATTATCAGTGCCTTACCAGAATTTGTGCATGTGTCACTGAATACTCTCTTCTCCTGTGAAGTCAGACTGATACCTCTCACCCCTCTGAGCAAGCTGATAAAATTTTAAGGAAGATACTTGCTTGTTTGCTTTTAATGTCAGGGTGTTTTTCAAGTGCTTAAAGGGCCCCTTGTACAAATGCAATGGTGAGATCAGAAGGATTTGTTCTGCTATGGGTCCCATGCTGAAGGATCATGCTGTCTGCTCTTACCATAGAATTAGTACTGGAGGGATTGTGGCCATTGGAGAGCATAGCAAAGCAAAATATTGAAAGGGACTTTGGTTCACAGAGAAGAAGTGATACCAAGGAAATGAGCTGGTCTAAGAAGAAGGTGGATTGTTTAAGAAGACAGCTGACAAGCAAGCTGCTGAAATTGCAGTTAGGCCTTGAAGGGGCACAGTTTTGTCTAGAAGGACTATGGCCAGCACATACATCTGGAAATGTAAGCCATGCAGATGTCTAAAGGCACAACTATGCAGATAATAGGGTTTATTACATTATTACTCCAAATAAGAGTCTGCAATTCCAGATGTTGCAAATGTAATAGCATGCTACTGGTGCTCTGCATCCCTGTGAAACATTTGCCAATATCCTCAATCCAGATGTACAGGGTGAAGTCCAAAGCTGCTTTTCTGTTTTGTTTTGGTTCGTTTTTTTCTTTATTTTCTTTGGCAAGCAGCAAAATCTACACCTTCAAGGGGAGGAGAATTTTCCAGTAGTAATCCCCAGTCTGCTGAGTTTTAGGTTATGGAAATGCTGTGATAACAGATGGTAAGGGGAGGGAAACCATTTCAACTAACACTTGGTGTCTTAATGAGAGTATGTTTGAAAATATTTGTCTAAGCATGCCATTTTTTCTATGCTGAAAAAAATTACTCTCAAGCAACACATAGCACAAGAATTTTATGTAGCTTTATTACATGAAAGTTCTTTGCCCAGGCAAGCATGATTGTAAGGAAAACTTTGTCTACCCATGTTCATTCATGGATACCTGTGACTATATACATTGTTATTGCTAAATATAAACTGTGTCCTAACAGAAATCTCGATCTAAATTGCCGGTGGAGACAGGGTTTATGTGGTCTGGGACATTACTCACTGTTCAAAAAAAAACCTTATGAAAAGGCTCAGAATTAATAATTGACTGAAGAAACAACTGCCATAATTATGCTAGGCCTGCACTGTTATTTTACGCCTTCTCAATGCAACTGGGATCTAAAGGATTCCAGTGAATGTTGCCATGACTGTATCAGCACAGAAGTACTTGCCAATTGCTAGCTTCATTTAGTTTTGTTATGATCACTGTTATCCACACTTTGAACAAAAGAATATTAGGAGTGGGAGATAGTAAATCCTACGTGTCAGTTGTACTGTGCTCACTTTCTTGTCTCCTTTGCATCTTCCCATATCTTTCTGTGGTTAATTTGTGAAGAATCCTCTTGGAATGTCAATTACAACTTCTTTTAAAATTTGCACAATTTAAACAAAATCTATCAAACTTTATCAGCAGGAAAAGAAAAACACTGTGTGAGAGTTTTGTTGAACCATGCTATTGCTAAAATTTTTTATGGCTAGGTCAACAGATACATGTTGAGTCTTGATTTCTGCTAAGGTATTTATTGGCTTTCAGAAGAGATTATTTTTTTTTCTAGTAGGTGGAAATGGGGTGCCTCTGGCCATGGTCCACCCACATGAATATCTGTGAGAAATATTTTATTTATTCTTTTTTTGCCACACCTCTTCTGAATTCTGCTCTTGTTTTCTCAAGTCTTCACCTTTGCATCAACAAATTGCTCTTGAAATTCTGCTTTGTTGCCACATTTAAGAATTAATCAATGCAGAATTCCTTTGATGTTTGGTGTTTGTTAGAGTTACAAATGTACATGCATTTGCATGTGAATATGAAAGTAAATGTATGAAGAAAATAATTTTATAATTGGTTTATATAAAATGCAATGAATTGAACTGCTAACATTGAGAAACTAATTAATAGCATTGCTGAAAGTTAGAATGAGGCTTATGCAACGCCAGAGTCTCAAAACCAGGCCTAAGGTAGAAATTAAATCCAATTTAAAAATATAAATAATTATATAATACAAATTCAGAAATATTTCCTTGCTTGCAATCAGTTGTACTGGGCTAATCAGAACCCAATCTCTAAATTTTCCGGCAGGTTATATTCTAAGGCAATACTTCGTAGAAAAATGTGGTAAAGTAATTATTTCTTCTACAACACCATGGAAGGCTGAATGGGGACTCCTCCCCATGACCAACCTTCACCAGTAAAAGTATACGTGATGTTTAATTGACAGAGGAAAAATGAAGAAGGTGCCTATATGCTATCTGTATTCCAGGCAGAAGCTCTGTTATCAAAATGACATCTTGTTTTCACATCAGGAAGTCACCCTTTCCTCAGAGACTGATAAATGCTTTATACTTCATTTTGTCTCCCAGACAGTGCAAAGTCTTGGTACATATACTGATTTTAAAAGAATAAGATACAAGACAGCTAAAGAAAATTGCTGTTTGGATCTACAAAGAGATATACATGAAAATAAACATCGAACCAGATGAGATCTGAAGCTTTATATATTTACATCTCATCTTGACTGGAATTCTAGTCATGCATTTGCATCCAAAGTTTTTCTCCACTCTTCCCTTCTCCCTCCTCTCTGTTTCTTTTCCCCTCCCTTTTTTTTTCTGTTTCCCTCTTTCTTGCTTCCCCTGAACCCCCTTCTCTCTTTCCTTTTCAGCTCTTTTCTCACTCTTCATCCATTACCCCACCTTATTCTCCCTTTCCTCCACTTTCTCTTCCTTTTATAATTTGTTATTTTCCCTTTTCCATCCCATTTTTTCAGTCTTTTTTTTTGACTTTTATTTTTCTTTGAAGTTCAACATGACTTAGGACCAGTTCAGGACTCAAGTCCTCAGAAAAATCTGCCCAATGTTTCTCTTCCACTGATAATGCTTTATTGCTTTTACCGCAGAGTTTATATCAAAGGAAATGGACAGTGAATACTTCTATTGGGGTGATGGCATCCACTCTGATTTATATGGACATATTAGCAGACTTGACCAAAGGAAGCATTTAACTTCCTGTCTCATGGTAGGGTGGAGCATTCATGTTTCACTTAGTTCAGAGTGTGATCAAAAACAAAATTTAGGATGCTGGAAAAGTGTCCTGCTCAGTTTGCTCGGTTCCTAGAAAGGTCTGTCACCACTGAGTTTCAGCCTTTTCAGCAAGCATGGAGCAGTAATGAGAGGTATAAAAATGAACTATTGGCAGGTTATCTTCTGTGAAAAGGTGTTGCCCATTTTCACACTAGAAGATACATTTCTATTCATACTGGATTTGAATATTTAATGAAACTTAAATGGATTGTGTTGGTCCATTGCACAGATATGTATTTCACCCAAGTTTTGCTAAACAGAAATATAATTTGAAGGACATTTAGCAGATTTCTAGACCAGGGGTTACTATTTGGGCTCTATGAGATAAAATAATATCATTATGTTTGCCTTTCAGATACATGAGAGCTAATTCAAAATAGCTTTAAAAAGTGTGTAAATGAGGAGAACCTTTGCTCTAGTCAGGCATCACAAAGACAGTGTGCTGTGGTCATGGCAGAGACACGAGTGTGGTCATTTTAAACTCTAGAAGCTGGGGTCAAAACAAGTCTTACTTTGCAAAGACGGAGTTGAGTCAGTATTACTCCCATGTGAAGGCTTCGGTCATGTTCCCATTGCAGTTTCACTAGCTGAGATCTACCATCTTCTGTAAGAAGAAGGTAGAGGTAGGTAGAAGAAGGTACACACTTTCACAGCTGTAAAATGTGTTTACATTTGTGGTTAATTTCAGAGCACCATGAAACCTTTTTATTTAATTAAATTAACATTTATTCTCTTAAGTGAGACATAATGTGCATTATCCCTTTATATTCATTCTTTGCCTTAGCCTATTTGGATAACATTGTTAGGTTACTAGAAAATATTAGCTTCATGTAGCAGAGTGCCAGCTTTGCGAAATGTATTCTTTTGTATCTTTTCAACTTGAGTTTGCTTGGTAGAATGAATAAAACATATCCTGTAGGCTAGAATACATTTAATTGCCATCTATCATATTTCAAGGGAGCTCAATCAAATAACTTATTTCCTTGTGCATTAAGTATGTTTTTTAACATATTGAATCCTTAAAACAGAATTATCCTAAATGTGTAGTGTGAAATAAATAAAACAAAGAAGAAAACCTTTTTTAATTTCATGCCTTCTATCTTCCCCTCCCCCCCCCCCCCCCCCCGTGAGAATGTGTTGATAAAATAAGAGTAGATTTTCAGACACACATTGGTACACATTGAACTCAAGACTTGAAGGGGAAAAATAGGCTTAAGGGATGATTTGATTAGGCAGAGTTCTGATTTATTGCATGTTTGTTATCCTTTTCCTATTTTATGTTTTCTATTTCCCACCATATAAAAGATAGCAAAATGGGTTTACTGTCACTCTTTCACTTAATCTCAGTCAAAGCAGGTGGAGTTTCCCATTTCCTTGAATGAATAAAACACCATTAATCTATGCTTCACACTCTTCTTCATTAAACATACCCCTGTGCAGCCTAAAGGAACAAACCCACTTTAGGAATGGCGCACTTTTTTTTTTTTTTTTCTGGCTTAGCAAGCTAAGAAAATGAGATCCTCATCTGAGTGGCAAGGTGTACTGTTTTTTCCTACGGTTTTGTAACTGGGAGAACACAACCAGCACTGTGGCCAGTCATGAAAGGACCTTTTAAAACAAAGGCTTGAAAACTGTTTATATTCTCCAGCTTTCTCAGTGTTCGAGTGGCTTTAATATAGATTGAAGGGATAACATGTTTTGAAGTAATCTAGTTCCCCTTTAAATTTACCACTGTGAGAGTAGCCTTCAAAAATCTCTTGCAAATTTTTGAGCATCATGGTAGCTATTTCTTAAGATGTGGCTGAACACATTGCTATTCTGAATGAGCACAGGATTGTGGTATGGGAAATTTCATAACTGATGTAACTTCACTTTGGTATGTGTAATGAGCGGGGTTTCTAGATAATACATTTCCTGTAATATTAAGTAAGTGCTGCTTGCTGGATGAATATAATCTCAGGGATTTTGTTCCTTTCCCAGATTTATTGTTCATCTTCATCCTCTGACACTGCCACTGCCTCTTGTCAGCCTGTCCGTCAAAAAAGAAATAAAATAAACTTCATTTCTATTCATCTACAGATTCACCATTTATTGCTATCTCATCTTTCTTTATGGTATTTGGAGGTAGTACTTAAGTTTAAGAATGAACAAATTTTGGAGCTTGAACTCTTGGTTAATGAAGACAGTTAATTCTGAGCTGTAGGCATATTATCCAAGAGAAGCAATTATTTTGCTGCAGACTTCCTTTCTACTCAGTTGCGAAGAGCAAATTCTACACTCATTCTCCCACTAATTGTATGAGCTAAACACCAAACTTCTCTCCAAGTAGTCACTGGGAAAATATCTTTTATCCTAGAAGAGTTTTCAGGTTAAACACACACAGACCTGGTGGAGAGTTATCTGACACTACTTACTTTGTTGATTATGAGAAAAGCTGACCTAATGAAATTAACTGTTCCATGAAACTACATCAATTGTGAAGAAATCAGAGTTTGGAAAACATTATCAGAAATTTGAAGAACAATAAAAAAAGAGATTGGAAGGATGAGACTCAGTGGACCACATGGCTACTACCAGAGACAGATGATTCAGGCTCCAGAGCTTGATCAAAAGTAAGCAAGGCAGTGGTCTGACCCTGGATCTTGCAGTCTCCATGTGAAATTCATGACCACTGAGCAAAACAGTTTCTTTTCAAAAGGTATTGGAGAAGTTCCCAGAGCTATCCTATTGAAATTCAGAACAAGAAAAGAAGCAAAGGAGAGAGGAAGGGAGAGAAGGAACAGAGAAAATTGATAAGAATGCAGCACATATCAGATGTTTCCCCCCTGCTTGGTTTCTATACAAGTATCTCTCAGTAAGGGTTTATGCCTGGAGACATAACAGGTGACAGGTCTTTATCCAAGTAAAATTTCTTGACTCTGCCATCTCTTATCTACCAAATTATCTTCTAAGGTCTAGGAGCGAATGAAGGTATACCTCAAAAACAATGTATACCAGGATAGACTAAAGTAAAGTAGTCAATTTCTGTTGTGCATTCCTTCCTGTCAGAAAGGTTTCTAGAGATGCCTTTGAGCAACTGTTCACTAAACTTGATCCACCATAATTAAAATTTCTCTTATTGATCCTAAATGTCCTCCATCCTGAAAAGAGCCAACCACTATGGAACTCATTTAGCCACACTGTACTAAAATACTTTTAAAGAGAAAAAGCAGATTTAGAATCATAGAATCATCAGGTTGGAAAAGACCCATCAGATCATTGAGTACAACCATTCCTATCAAATACTATACCATGCTGCTCAGCACCTCATCCACCTGTCCTTTAAACACCTCCAGGAAAGGTGACTCAACCACCTCCCTGAGCAACCACTCCTCAAGACTTGTTCTCCAGCCCCTTCACCAACTTTGTAACTCTTCTCTGGACTCGTTCCAGAGCCTCAACATCCTTCTTGTGGTGAGGGGCCCACAACTGAACACAGGATTCAAGGAGCGGTCTCACCAGTGCTGAGTACAGAAGGAGAATCCCTTTCTGATACAAGCCAAGATGCCATTGACCTTCTTGGCCACCTAGGCACACTGCTGGCTCATGTTCAGTCGGTTGTCAACCAACACCCCCAGGTCCTTCTCCTCCAGGCAGCTTTCCAGCCAGTCTTCTCATAGACTATAGCACTGCATAGGGTTGTTGTGCCCCAAATGCAGGACCTGGCATTTGGCCGTGTTAAACCTCATGCCTTTGGTCTCAGCCCAGTGGTCTAGCCTGTTCAGATCCCTTTGTAGAGCCTCCCTACCCCCCAGCATATCCACATTTCCACTCAGCTTAGTGTCATCCACAAACTTGCTTTGGATGCACTCAATGCCTTCACCCAGGTCATTGATAAAGACATTGAACAGGGCTGGACTCAGCACTGAGCCCTGGGGAACACCACTTTTAACTGGCCTCCAGCTGGAGTTAACTTGATTTACCACCACTTTCTGGGCCCAACCATTCAACAAGTTTTCCACCCAGGAGAGTGTGCTCCTGACCAGTCCAGATATTGACAGTTTCTGAAGCAGAATGCTGTGAGAAACTGTGTCAAAGGCTTTACAGAAGTCCAGGAAGACCACATCCACAGTCATTCCCTCATCCAGCAGCAGAGTCACTTTGTCATAGAAGGTGATCAGGTTTGTTTGTCAAGATCTGCCTTTTGTGAACCTATGTTGACTGGGCCCGACCACCCATGTTCTCTTGCATGTGCTTCATGAATGCTCTCCAGATCACTTATTTCATGACTTTCCTTGGCACTGAGGTCAGACTGACAGGCATCATTGGTATTCACCAAGGTTCAGATAAACTGTCATTGTTGTTGATTTTTTTCCTCTTTTCATATTTCTCTGAAAACAATCTCAAAACAAGACCCAGGGTAACAGATTTTTTCAATCTATGAAGGGAGGTGCTGAACAGAAAGACTTTAATAACCTCAGTCCTGTTCCTGAAACACAGGAAGTGGAGACATAAGGGCTCAGAGAATATTTGCTATTGTTGTACCCTTTTCTTTTATTCTTTGTCTTGTCACTAAAAGTTACAAGCAATTCAGTACATTCTTTTCATGCTGAAGGTCTGATTTTACTCTCAGCTCTCTCTCAGCTTTTCTGCTTTGCCCTCATAAACTTTACCAACCCATGTTTAAAAAAAAAAAAGAACAGTCTAACCAGTTTCCTGAGATGGATTATAGTACATGAACACTTCTTATGGGTTTGTGAAATATGCTTAGCTGCATGTTGAAATCTGTGGGCACTAACTATTTGCAAAGTGAAAATTCTACATATAAACTTTGATATATTCTGGGCTTCCAAAAGCTGGAGGTACAATATTCTAAAAAAAAAAATTATTTTTAAATAAAACCATTCTCTAGTATAATTTAATAACCGATACTAACATAATACAGCTGGAAATTTTTAGTTCTACTGTATAAATTGCTAAAATTACTGTGGAAGGATATAGAAATAGGAAGTGAGGACCTAAAATGTCGCCGAAGAGAACATCAGATCAGTAGTAAGTTTGAATGCAATTAATTAGCTGGATGAAGGAGTAGTGCTCATGAAAAAGAGACACAGATTATACTAAGCTGCAGGATTGCTAACAACAGTTGTAAAGATGGCATGCCAGGGAAATAGGAAACTCCTAGTCTGGCAAGAGATGGATTAAAACAAATATATATTTTGTTGTAGAGTTTCCAGAAGAATCAGTCTCCAGAGGGATACTGCTTGAGTTTGCACATGTTGAAACTTATTGGACTACATTTTCAAAATACTCAACATTTCATGTTAAAGAACTTAAGAAAATTTCACCTATAGTACATCAGCTTCCTGAAAATCAGCTGTGTGTATCATTATTTTTGTAAAGTATTTACATATATGCTCTGATCAAGTACATAGGTGAAGTTTGAGGTTGGATCAGGGAGAAGTAGCAAAATAATCCCAGCTGAGTAATTACAAAAATTGGTACATTTGTGCACAAATTATGAAAATTAACTTAAAAACCCTTGAAATGTATTTTTTTCCTTCTATTTTGGACATATGATGCCCTAGATATTGTAAATACTGGTGAAACTCAAGAGTAGAATAAAATAGCATATCTCTTTTAGGTTAGGAAATTTTGGGTTATTTTTAGAGGAATTTTACTTACATTGGTTTTAGACCTTATTTAGTTTTATTTTTCAGCCCATACATAGTTAAAAGCAACATTGGTGTGTTTAATTGTGATGCTGGGAAAATCCCTCTTCCAAAAGTTATAAAGTTCCCTTATCTAGCCCTGGAGGGATATGATTTATCAAACTTTGAGATAATTAAATTTTTATATATGTGTGTGTGTGTGTGTGTGTGTGTATAAAAGTACATATAGGTACAAAAGCCTGCAACAGAACCTTGCCCAAGATGAGCCTCCTACAAGAATGTCAGAACTTTTTGTGGTTTCAATCTTCTACATTAAGATGGATTAGTTTGTTGGGAGCAAATTATGTGACTGAAATGAAATTAGTGTATCTATTGCAACAGCTTTCAAATAGGGGAGAAAATTCTTCAGAATATTTTCTGAAGAATGAAATAAAGCTGGCATCCAAAAGGATCATAGAGGCACTATAGATAATAGGTTACAGATTGAAAATAAGACAGTAATAATCCCATTGCAAAAAAGGCAGAAGTCCTACTTAGTTATTTGAGCCAGGCTATTACATTTCTTGCTCTCTTTAGCTCTACACATGTAGAGAAAGTCCACAAGACAACAACAGAAATGACTGGGCCTTTAGAATAATGCCATGCGAATGCAAATGGAATGAATTGTTGACAGAAAAAAATGAGGCAACTCAACTAGGTACATATAAAGGCTGCTGCAAAGTAAAAAAGAAAGAATTTGTTTTCTTATGTCTATGACAGATAGAATTGATATAAGCCAAACTGGTGGGAGGAGTGTTTGATCTGAATATTAGGAAAAAAAATCAATGTTAAGAAAAGTTGCTTATGGAGGTTACAGGTTATGAGAAGAGATTGTTGACACCTTAGTCAAGGTGAGATTGTCAGCTCCTGCCTTGGGTAGCCAGACAGAGTATACAACCCCCCGAGGCCTCTCTCAGAATTATTTTTGTATGATTTTACTAATGTTTTCACAGAATCACAGCATCACAGAACAACCAGGTTGGAAGGGACCCATCGGATTTTCTAGTCCAACCATTCCTATAAAACACTAAACCAAGTCCCTCAAGACCTCATCCACCCGTGCCTTAAACACCTCCAGGGAAGGTGAATCAACCACCTCCCTGGGCAGCCTATTCCAATGCCCAAGGACCTTCTGTGTGAAAAACCTCCTCCTAATCTCCAGCCTAAATCTCCCCTGGCGGAGCTTGAGGCCATTCCCTCTTGTCCTGTCCCCTGTCACTTGGGAGAAGAGGCCAGCTCCCTCCTCTCTACAACCTCCTTTCAGGTACTTGTAGAGAGTAATGAGGTCTCCTCTCAGCCTCCTCTTCTCCAGGCTAAACAACCCCAGCTCTCTCAGCTGCTCCTCATACGACCTGTTCTCCAACCCCTTCACCAGCTTTATTGCTCTTCTCTGGACTTGCTCCAGAGCCTCAACATCCTTCTTGTGCTGAGGGGCCCAGAACCAGACACAGTATTCAAGGAGCGGCCTCACCAGTGCTGAGTCCAGAGGGAGAATCACCTCCCTGGACCTGCTGGTCACACCATTTCTGATACAAGCCAGGATGCCATTGGCCTTCTTGGCCACCTGGGCACACTGCTGGCTCATGTTCAGTTGTCTGTCAACCAACACCCCCAGGTCCCTCTCCTCCTGGCAGTTTTCCAGCCAGGCTTCTCCCAGTCTGTAGTCCTGCTTGGGGTTGTTGTACCCCAAGTGCAGGACCCAGCATTTGGCCGTGTTAAACCTCATGCCGTTGGACACTGCCCAGCAGTCCAGCCTGTTTAGGTCTCTTTGCAGAGCCTCTCTACCCTCCAGCAGATCGACACTTGCACACAGCTTTGTGTCATCTGCAAACTTGCTAAGGGTACCCTCAATGCCCTCATCCAGGTCATTGATGAAGACATTGAACAGGACTGGACCCAGCACTGAGCCCTGGGGAACCCCACTTGTCACTGGCCTCCAGCTGCACTTAACACCATTTACCACCACTCTCTGGGCCTGGCCATCCAGCCAGTTTTCTACCCAGGAGAGTGTGCGTCTGTCCAGGCCAGAGGCTGACAGTTTCCGTAGCAGAATGCTGTGAGAAATTTTGATGTATAATCCCCTGACAATTTTCTATAAAATGCTTTATAGTGAGTTGGTCCCAGATAGTGAAATGGATCTTCATTTATGAGTCACTCATTTACGATCTACTTTTAATATACCGGACCTATACAAATTCCCATGCACAGACTTATTGTACTTTCTTTACAGAAGTTTCAGTGTACTTCAGGACATTATAGAATGGGTTTAAAAAATGTGCTTATTCAAAGCACAAAGTAGGAGGGCAAGTCAGATAAGATGCTGTCTTTATAATAAAACTTTGACTAGAGAATAGTTAGTTTAAAGACACAATACAGTGTTCCTGTACAACTAACCATATGTGTTTCCATTGACCTCACTGATGCTTCCCTAAGATTCAGTTGAGTTAAACTTTCTGATACATCTGGCTGCAAAAGCATCTCCATGCATGTATGATTCTGTTAATACTCTGTAATTTGATAGTAACCTGCTCTTTTCTTCTTGCCTATAGGGCATGAATATCGTCACAGTAGTTTGAGGCATTGTCATACCTACTTTTTGGTCCCTGTGAGACTCATGATTATTAGTTTCCTTGAGCTGGAATGACATAAAAACATAAAGAAGAGATATTATATTTTTATTTTATTTAATGGAAAATATCCAGAAGTTCTCCTTTGGGGGACAGCATTAAAAGGCTAGTTTTGGCTAATAGGTTTCTAGAACTGAAAAATGAGTGTGTATGGATTCAACTCTTGTACTGGAGAAGAAAGGAGAGATATTAAAACCTCTTTCCTAATTTTTGGTGTGAGAATTTCTTTCTGACATCATGTTCTAACAGACTCCCACATGATTTTCAGATCAGAAGTTAAAACATAGTTAGCATGAGATCCAGAGTGCAAAAAAATTACTGCTTCATTGTTTCACTGAGATCAGATCTGCATGCAAGGCTGTTTTAACTGCAATCGGTAGTAGGAAATGTATGACTGCGGCAGATAGAGTTTGGATAACCAGGGTGACTTCGTTTGCGTCATACATGATAAATTTGTTGGAGATACAGGTGGCATGTAAAGGCCTTGTTATTCTGAATATAAGCACATACATTACTTTCCTTCTTTGAAAGCTACAGCTAGGTTTATCTACATGGTATCTTCCAGGCTGAGGAGAGTCTACTTGGGCTGATCTGTGAGCCACCGTGAAGCTTCCATTAGATCAATTGGGAGAGAGCTGTTATTAGCTTTGGCACAGTAACTTTATCCCCATCCAGATCAGCAGTGGCCACATTCTGGTAACTCACTGCTGCTGGTCGGGGCAGCTCAGAGAGTAAGCAGGCTGGGCTGGTGGTTGGACAACAAGGCACATGTGATCCTGACTCTTGTCTGCATACTGAGTGTCATGTTCACTTTCCCACCATATTAGACTAGGGCACTGGTAAAAAAAAAAGAAAAGGAGATAAAGATTGCTAAAAGGATCAAAGAAGTGGTAAACTATATCTAACACTTGCTGTGAAAAGGCACAGAAGGTGAACGCATAGTTTCACAGTCTGAGTAATAGTTTATTGAGGTGTACCTAAATGATAGGGTAGATTTGTATAACTACAAGCTTACCCTTCAGATCTTGTCTTCCTTTAGCTGAGATTTCCTCAGAGGGCAAAAGATCTGAGTTTGGTATGAAAGCGATTGTTCATTGTGTGGTTTCTTTATTGTCTGTTGGCATGAATCGGAGCCAAGCTTCTTTGCGCTTGCTGGGCAACCAATGACTATACTATTATGCTTTCACCAGTCAAGGAGAATTTTCATAACCCTCGGTGTGCTAGATATTTATGTATGAAATCTGATTTTAATCTGTCTCTCTAAACATACTAGCATCTCTAGTTAGCCCTTAGGGCATTAATGCCTGAGGTAATGTCTGGATTTGATGCCACTCCCCTCCATTTCTCCCTGCTTCCTCTTTCACACAAACAGTTCTTGGCTCAGCAATGAGTCTAGGCCCTTGACCTCATGAGCTTATGTTATTCTTGAAAGAGCTTTGATTTCTTTTAGCTTGTGCGGAACACCATGATGCACCTGCAGAAGAATATGTAAGTTGTTCTGAGACAACCTTTTGGCCCCACAGTGGCACCTCTACCAGAGAAAAAAGAGCCTTTGGGTACCTCATAGAATTCCAGTGTGCCAACAGCCAGTGTTCTGCCAAGACTACATGATGATGAAAGCTGGTTTCAAAGTGTTTGATGTCCATAAAAGGGCTAATCAGCTCACTTAAAATGCTAGATATATGCTGATTGGCTTTAACGAGTAAGATGTTTGACCAAGCTAACCATAGTGAGAAAACACAACAAACTAGTATTGTAGGTCTAATATACCTCCAAAGTAGCAACTCTTGCTGTGTAGTGTTTTTGAAAAGCCAGGTCCAAGGACAACTGTATAGTTAGTCTGAAGCTATCAACTCTCTGTTGAAATTTGTGAAGAGTAAGTAACAACAAAGATTCCTAGCCTATCCACACATCCCGGTCCAGCCAAAAGACATTCCTCATTATTGATTCACCTTCCCTGGAGGTGTTTAAGGCACGGGTAGACAAAGTCCTGAGGGATATGGCTTAGTGCTTGTTAGGAATGGCTGGACTCGATGATCCAGTGGGTCTCTTCCAACCTGGTGATTCTATGATTCTATGATTATTTGTCACCTCTTGAGCTCAAAGGCAAACATACAGGTGGGAAAACTCCACTTCTGAATTATTTAAAAGAATGGATTTCTAATTCTAGCATTTTATACAAGATATTTCTATTTTTGACAAATATGCAGATGGTATTGCTTTGTTACATCACCCAGCTTGCAAGTCTGGCTATTTAATTACTGTTGTACCTGCACAAGCATCAGGCTCTGTGGATCTACAAGGTATTGACTGAAACTTGGGCACATTGTACTAATTAAGCCATTGTTCTTGTGGGGAGAGATTAGATTGTTTCTAATGAATCTAAGTCCTTCTGTTGTAACAAACAGTGCCCAGTCTTGCACACATATGTTGTAATACCTTATCAACACCCTTTCATTAGTGTATGAAAATCATAGAATGTAGAAAGGTTTATCTGGCTTCTGTTGTGTAATTTAACACTGATGAGCAGAAGTGCATTTCACCACCATACCTTAGGGAGGGCAACAGAGAGGAGCTGCTATTGAGATTGTTGAATTTGGTCCATCTCTCTAGACATAAAGTCTCCTCTGTTTTAGAATGGGTAGACTATAAAAGTTTAACTCTTTCAAAGAATAACTGAATGTAAGAAATGTAATCAGCAAAATGCAGTGTATAAGAACCAACAGTAAGATATCTCTGCTTTTAACTGACCCACAATAAAAGGTTTCAAGACTGCATTATGAGCTATGAAGGAGTTCAGATTTGCTTCAGGAGTAAAAGTACAGTGAAGATAATTACTAGACATCCTTAAGTTCTCTGAGATAGTGTTACCTATAAGGGAGACAATGTCAAAAGCCTTGCTGAAGTCAAGGTAGACAAAATCCACCACTGTCTCTTCGTCTACTCAGCCAGTCAAGCCACACTAGAAGGGCTATCAGGTTGGTCAAGCATGATTTCCCCTTGATGAATACATGTTGAACACTTCTGATAACCTTCTTTTCCTTCATATGCTTAGAGATCCCTTTCTCAGGGATGGTGATGCTGAATGTACTGTCATTTCCTGGGTCCTCCTTGCAATTTTTGAAGACAGGAGTGACACCGGCTTTCCCCTCATTCTCAGGGACCTCTTCTGTTCTCCATGATCTTTCAAAGATGATGGAGAGTGGCTTAGCAATAACATATGTCAACTTCCCCAGCATTTGTGGATGCATCCCATCAGGCCCCATGTATTTGTGGGTGTCTGGTTTGCCTAAATGATCTCCAACCAGAACCTCCTTAAACAAGGGGAAGTCTTCCTTTCTCCAGACTTTCTCTCTTACCTCCAGAATCTGGGGTTCCTGAGGGCCAGGCTTAGCAGTAAAGAATGAAACAAATAAGACATTGAGCAACTATGCCTTCTCTCTAGCCTTCATAACCAGGGCACCCAACTCATTCAGCATTTCCCCTAGTCTTCCTTGTTACTGATGTAGCTGAAGAAACCCTTATTGTTGTCTTTTATGTCCCTTGCCAGATTTAATTGCAAATGGACCTTATCCCTCTGTGCTGCATCCGTGTATAATCTGACAGCATTTCTATATTCTTCCCAAGTGACCAGGCTTTTTCCCACATTCTGTAAACTTTCTACTTCCATTTGAAATTCTCCAGAATCTCCTTGCTCATCCATGTGGGTCTCCTGACTCCTTTTCCTGATTTCTTACACCAAATAGGAATTGTTCAAGACTGTTGAAGAACTGAATTTGCTGAATGGCGAGATACTGTCCTGATGAACAGCACTCACAGACAGACCTGCTGGCATGTGACCACCAAAATGTTAATAATTACAGGAAAATCTATTGACAATGCCCAGCTGTCATGCCTCTAATCTGTATGAGCGTGCCTGTGGGGTTATATTCATATCCTAGATATGTAACTGCAACCACTGGGACACAGTGAATATCAGCTTGGTGGCAGTGGTTTGAACAATGCAGTTGTGCTTTTGACATGTCTCTCTTTGAGAGAGCAGACTTCTTGGAAGAAGCCAACGCAACAGACTGAGATGCTGGTACCCCTGTTTGATCTTCTGTGAAACCTCTAACTTCTTCAGTGTGCTTTCTCAGTACCAGTGTCCTGTTGCAGTATACTAAGGTAACAAGAGCACCGTAAATCCTTGAGAACAACACTGCATGGGGCTTTTCATAATGGGTTATGCAGTAAATCTAGCAGCTGAAGACAAAGGTGATTACTAAGTATGAGTGCCAGGAGGTCTGTGTTCAGTGTATTGCAAGGACTTAGAGGGCTGTAGCTACTCCCAATGGCAACTCAGCTTTGAGGCAGTGTTTTCACGCCTGAAGCTCACTCAAGGGCAGAACCCACCAGAGTCAGGTTGGAAACATTCACTAAGACAACTCTAGTAGGAGTGGTCGGACACAGCCACTATGGTTGGGTCACAAATCAAAACCCATGCTCATAAATCAGATAATCCAGAGAGGAGACAGAAGTATTATGTAGTGTAAGTAGAAAGGATCTCATATTGCTCAGCTTAACAAAATGAATACTATAGAAAGATTTGTTAACAGATTATAAACTCCTACAGGGAGAGAAGAAATTTGCTAATAAAAAGAACATGCTCCTGGAGACAGCATTTTAATGTGATGGAGTACAAATGAAGTCTGAAAATCGAATGTGAATTTCGGATACAGTATATAAAATATGCAAATATATAAATGGATGGGATTGTGTGAAACGTTTCTTAATCATCAGTCAAAAGTCATTACAAAGAGAGAAAAAGATGGATATTGCTCTGTCATTCCTCATTTCACATGATTACTTGAAATATCAATACGATAGCATCTCTGTTCTTATTAAACTCTGAAATTCAATAGAGAGAAATGGAATATGCTTGCTAAAATTGTCTAAAGATTTATATTCTCGTTAACTTCACATAAACTTTGCCACTAACAGGAAGAGAATGTGCTTTCCAGATATGTTTCCTTTAGTAAATTTCCTTTAGGAAATTCAAGACTGTCCTCCAAACAAATTTATAATTTACAGAAGAAGCTGATTGCTCTACAGTATGAAACTGAAAGCTACATTTTATTAAAGCAAGTTGGCTGTTCTGGGAGAGCAACTGTTACACTTTAAATCATTAAAAGCTGCAGTAGCATTGGTCTGCTCTAACAGCTTTATAGATTTTACAGCATTTACAGGTACCATTAAAAGACATTAAGATTAAGAGACATTTTCATGAATCTGATGGTTAACTTGAAAGTTTCTATTAGTCAGAACTATTTCAAAAGGCTTATGTACTGTAACAATGAAGTCTTATGACCCTAGACAACACATTAGGTTTTTCCATGAGAGTAACATTTATTAATCTTAAGAATGAATCAAGATACATTCTTGTATTCCATATCTTATACACAGTCTTGTGATATGTGACATAGAACACTTTTAAAAATTGTCTTTCTCTTTAGAAGATCTGATCATATAATTGTATTCTTTGTCAGGTATTTTCTTTGCTTGGAGACCCCTATTAACTTGAATAGCAAAGCCACTTTCCCCCACCACCTTGCCCCATGGAGGCATATCAAGAGCTCTTGGCCACCTGCAGAGATCTGATTGCAGGACTGGTATCTTGGTTCTGCTACTTCAATTTACATTTTTACTAAAATGAAGATTCGTTATTTCACATTCCAGACTTTTCAAACTCCTATCAAGTATTCAGCCAATTAACAGGTATCCCAGCCTGTAATAACTTCAGACCAGTTACAAGATTTCCTCAGTTAGTTAATGCAAGAAAAGCTTTGGAGGCAGGGAAGAAAGAAAAATTTATACCATTCCTGTAAAACTTCTGAGGAATTACCATCTGAGAGGTAATCAGAAATACTGGGTTTCCCCTTCAGAATAAAAATTTGTTATGCTGACACATAAAATTGAGTGTTGTGATTGTTACTATTTATGTTTTATTATATGTGGAGGATTATATATTGCATATTATATAGGAATCTAGTCTATATTCCTGTTGTTCCATATGTGCTTAAAGCAGAAGAACCACAGCCTTTTCAGGTAGTTTATCTGTGCCAGGAAATCTGTTGATCTTTCATCCCATATATTTCTTGTTCTACAACAATAAGCACAATTACTGGACTAAATTGTGGTTGGTATAGATGGCATTTATTATACACCGAGCATAATATAATGAAAATAAACCATACAGATTAAAAGTAATGCCAAAGTAATTCTACCTAAGAAACACACAAACAAATACCACACAATCTTTTCCCTTTGACCCAATTCCTGTTCGGATTGCCTCCCCATGCGAGACTGTACTTGTCCCAAATAAACAAAATCCATGCCATATGTAATAAACACATTGAAAAAAACTTACCTCAACTGAAGGAAACCAAGAGTGTGATGAAAGCAATTTCACTAAATAAATAATGTCTCAATTACGCCTGTTAACATCAAAGGAGAAAGTAAATTACCAGACAATTCTAAAAACATTCTTAACACCTTCCATTATTTTGTTGTTTAGCAAGGAAAGTAAACAGCACCTTTACAAAAGAAATATAGTGTACAATAAATGCCAAGAAACAATTCAAAGGGGCTTTTAAAGACATCTAATAATGTATCAAAATTTTTTTGTTTGCAATGCGTTTTATGTCTATTTTTAACATTTTATAATTAGAAACCAAGCATAGTGGCTCTTCATCCATTGAGTGTCCTCTTTGGCTTTATCATAATATGAACAATAAGACCTTTATAGGTATAGACATGTTCCCTTCAGACCAATGTCTTTATTATTTATTTCCACTAATGTTAACCCATATTATTTTGGCATCTGTTTTCCACAAAACACGGGAGTTTAGTTGGCAAAATTGCCAAATTATGGATTTAGCTCCCTTGACCTCTATTCTGTCCATCTTCTCACTACTTGTCTATCTTTTTTTCTTCTCTTTGTCTTTTGTTTTATCACTGAGCTATATCCAAGATCCCCTGAAATTTAAATGTGATAAAAGAGGTATCCCTTCACAACAGCTGAGTGCAGTCAAGCAGGCTGAATGAATCTTCCTTACCCCAAAGACACAGAACAAAGAAACTTGAAAATGGCCATGTGGTCAGGATTTCTACCCAACAACTTTTGAAATGCTAGGCAAACAAAAGCAATATTTAATGCCAGAGCTGATATTGCATCACAAGTCATTGGGAAGCTATATAGTGCTTTTCCCACCCTCTATTTGTTGTTAAAGACTGGGATTAAGTGTTACATCTTCATGCATGCAATCACACATAAACTCATCATTTTCTTGTTATCCTAATATTTCTATCATTCACAGTATGATTGAAAATTTCCTGGAAGGATAAATCTGGATGTAGGGAGGTGCCTTTTGTGGGTTCCAAAAATGTCAGTTTACATTTGGTTGATTTATAATTATGGAACAAACATTTTCCAGCCCACAGTTTGAGTAGTATGGGAGGTTTGTTTGGTTTTGGTTTTTTTTAGGGGAGAAACTGAGAACTTCAAAACTCTTCAGTGCTACATTCAGCAGCACCAAGCATGCCCTATTGTGGTGTTTAACATCCCTGTCTTAGCAGAGTCCAAACTCTGTGGCTACATGAAAAGCAGTCCCTCTCTTTCCTTCTATGTGTATGCAATGCAGAGTGCTGACAAATATTCAGCAGTAGAGATTACAGTGAATTTCCATCTTTCTGTATGAGTGGAAGAGTGATGAGAGAATTAGGCCGTGCCAGCGCTTGAACCCAGAAACCTCTTAAAATGTTAGTGTTGCCACCTGCTTATGTCACCTCAATAAGCAGAGAAGTAAGAATTTTAGAGATATCTCTTCTGAGAAAAAAAAATCCCTCTTTTTCTGTGGTACATTGCCCAGAGAGAAAAGAACAGCTGTTTGAAGGTGCTGAGAAGTATGGAACAGCGGAAATAGCCCCAGAAGAGGCAGGTTTGTAGAGAAAGGACAGATGAAGTGTTCAAAATCACATAATAGATTGTGAAGCCAAGTCATAAATATTATTTAGTGCATGGTTCTGCAGTTTATCTTACAACTCTAAACTAATCATGAGGATAATACCATTCATATATTTATGCATAAGATATATACACTATTTGCATAGATATATGTAATACTTTCACAAACAAGACCTTATTTACATATAAATATCCTGTTATTTTTTAAAATACTCTGATCTTTTTTGGTATTATTAGTAGAAAGATTACAGTGGAATGAATAAATATTCCGTGCCATTGGAACAGCTTGATCTTTGCTGTTTACAACTTTTGCACACTTGTATAAACCAGCTGGTATCAAATTTAAAAGGAAATCATATCAATGCCTGAGAAAAATCAAAACAGATGCTCATTACATTTGTCTAAAATAAAATTAACTGAACCTGTCATATTTTGTGGGCAATTCTTCTAACATCTGCAGAACAAAGCAAATGCACCTAATTCACTACAGCTTTTTCTTTTTTTTTTCAGGTAAGATATGGCCTCTCAGGGCTATTGTGCTCCATTTGAAAAGTTTAGAGTATTCTGAAAACAAAGAAGCTGGAAAGGGGTTTTTTTGTGGCCTGAGATAATCATCCTTCCTGAATTTCAGTTATTCTAATTTAAGGTTTACACTTGGATGGAATAACCAGACTTGGCACAAATAATTCATATGCAGCTGGAATGGGGAAAAGGAGTTCATGCAGGGAATTAACGAATTTAACTGTTACCTCCTGAGATGATTGGAGAGGAACTTCTGCCTTAAATATATCAGCCTCAGAAGAAAGACATGCCTATGTGTATTCAGAGGAGACATGTGTCTTCATTACTGAACAGTTTGGCTTGATTGGAGAAATTGATATTTCTGCCGTACAACAGAAAAATATGCTGGTAGGTCCATCTCAATGCCTGCTATTAGAAATTCTTCATGTCTAAATTTTCTAAGCAATACAATAGCTCAAATGTTTATTTCTTTTTAGGTATCTAACCACTCCCTCCCACCCTCATGCCAAATCTGGGGTGGTATCACTGTGGCTGAGTTCACACAGGGAACTCAAAAACACTGAGGTGAAACAACAAAAGGTGAAATCTTGATTTCAGAGAACCTTCCCACCTAGCCTTCCACAGCAGAATTTACTGCAGTTAGTAAACTGCATCAGAAGGGACTGGATATATAGACCACAGGGTGGGTGAAAATCTGCCAGAACTGGTATGCTCACAAGGCAGTGGTGAGAAGTTTGAAGACCAACAGATGGCTGATTGCTGGAGCTGTTATAGTTCCACATCTTCATCAACAGGCAGGCTGTCAGGATGGAGTGTGCCCCCAGAAAGTCCATGCACAACAACAAATTGCAGGAGTGGGTAATGTGGTGGAGAGGAGGGCTGCCACTCAGCACTGTGTCAACAGAAAATGGCAGACAGAAACCTCATGAAGTTCAACAAATACAAATGAAGATAATTGCAACTGAGATGGGATAACTCCATGACTCGGTACAGTCTGGAAATCACTGGCCAGAAAGCTGGTCTGTAGAAATGGTCTGAGATGTCCTGGTGGTGAATTATGTTGAACTTGACTCAGCAATGTTTCCTCGTGATGAAGTCAAACACATTCAGGGCTGTATTAGTGAGATTATTACCAATGGGCCAAAAAAAATTATTCCTCTCTTTTGCCTAGTCCATGTGAGGCTGCTCCTAAAGTACTATGCCCCATTTTGTTCTTTTTGTGAAAAAAAAAGAATGATGGCACACTTCAGCTAGTCTGTGGAGCATATGATGTATGATAACTGCTATGTTAGCTGAATTTGTTCACCTTTGAGAAGGAAAGGCAAAGTGGAGAACAGTATCTCTTTTTTGTCTTCGGTTACCCAAAGGAAGATTATAGAGAAAAAAGAACTAGACGCTTCCTAGACTCGTGCAGTGAAATGTGATGGATTTCAGCATTCTGCTGTTGAAACTGTCAGCCTCTGGCCTGGACAGACGCACACTTTCCTGAGTAGAAAACTGGCTGGATGGCCAGGCCCAGAGAGTGGTGGTAAATAGTGTTAAGTGCAGCTGGAGGCCAGTGACAAGTGGGGTTCCCCAGGGTTTAGTGCTAGGTCCAGCGCTGTTCAATGTCTTCATCAATGACCTGGATGAAGGTATTGAGGGTATCCTTAGCAAGTTTGCAGATGACACTAAGCTGTGTGCAAGTGTCGATCTGCTGGAGGGTAGGGAGGCTCTGCAAAGGGACCTAAACAGGCTGGACTGCTGGGCAGAGTCCAATGGCATGAGGTTTAACACGGCCAAATGCCGGGTCCTGCACTTGTGGCACAACAACCCCAAGCAGTGCTACAGACTGGGAGAAGCCTGGCTGGAAAACTGCCAGGAGGAGAGGGACCTGGGGGTGTTGATCGACAGCCAACTGAACATGAGCCAGCAGTGTGCCCAGGTGGCCAAGAAGGCCAATGGCATCCTGGCTTGTATCAGAAATGGTGTGACCAGCAGGTCCAGGGAGGTGATTCTCCCTCTGGACTCAGCACTGGTGAGGCCGCTCCTTGAATACTGTGTCTGGTTCTGGGCCCCTCAGCACAAGAAGGATGTTGAGGCTCTGGAGCAAGTCCAGAGAAGAGCAATAAAGCTGGTGAAGGGGTTGGAGAACAGGTCGTATGAGGAGCAGCTGAGAGAGCTGGGGTTGTTTAGCCTGGAGAAGAGGAGGCTGAGAGGAGACCTCATTACTCTCTACAAGTACCTGAAAGGAGGTTGTAGAGAGGAGGGAGCTGGCCTCTTCTCCCAAGTGACAGGGGACAGGACAAGAGGGAATGGCCTCAAGCTCCGCCAGGGGAGATTTAGGCTAGAGATTAGGAGGAAGTTTTTCACACAGAAGGTCATTGGGCATTGGAATAGGCTGCCCAGGTAGGTGGTTGATTCACTTTCCCTGGAGGTGTTTAAGGCACGGGTGGATGAGGTCTTGAGGGACTTGGTTTAGTGTTTCATAGGAATGGTTGGACTAGAAGATCCGATCGGTCCCTTCCAACCTGGTTGTTCTATGATTCTATGGTTGTTCTATGAAAAGGTGTTGTGGTTAGACGTAAGAAAAATGTATTCACTTGAGAGAAGCACAACACTGGAAAAGGTATCCACTGAGGCTGTTGGATTTCCTTAAATTTTTAAAACTTGGTCAGACCTGGCCCTCAGTAACAATCTAACTTAAAAACAGACTCTGCTTTGAGCAGGTGGTCAGTCTAGAAACCTGGAGAGGTTTCTTCCAGCCTCAACTGTCTTGACTCATGGAAGTGGCTCAGGGTTAATGCTACACAGTTCTTTGGGAATTTCTCCACCTCCTCTTCTTTATCTTCATATCTCCTAAATACCTTCCACAAATAAAACAACCGCACGTTTTGAGAGGGCAATTACAATTCAAGAGGTCTGAAGTCATATATTTTATATACCGTTGAGATCTCAGAAATAGGAGCCATGTTTTTGATCTTATTCACAAATTTCTAACAATTCATAGAGCATTACATCATCAACATTTTATCCAATCATACATGCCATATAGCTTTTTTAATATTTTGGAAAAAAATGTCTTCAAATCTGTAGTCACATGGAGCAGATTGGTTTTCATTGTTCCTTCCTTTCATTGGGGAAAGGAAGAAGACTGCTGCAAAAGATATAATTGATAAAAAACTGCTTCATGAGGAGTTAATATCCTTGGGGAAAGCCAGAGAGGGTCACAAGAGAGGTGACTCCACTTGAAATTATTTTTTGAGTCAGTTTGCAGAGCTAGTCCCATTATAGTTTGACCAATAAGCTGCACACAGAGAGCAGTCAGATTAGTGAACCTGTAATTCCCATGTATGCCTTGAAACTTGAGAAGGAACCTCCATCCCAGGCTGATAAGACAGCACTTACTGGAGTCCTTTAAACAGCTTTTGTTGTTATTATCCACATTGCCTTTTACTGTGTCATCATTTGCGGGAATTTCAAGGAATTATATATATGCTTACAGTGTGGTAGTTTATGACTTAGCTTGCTGCTTGATCTGCTTGGCTAGACTCTTTTACCTCACTGAATCTCTGTGGTTGTATAGTGCTACTCCTGGGCAGAGATTTTCAGGAGTGGGGCCTACCCATAAACCTTCATCATGCGTGAAGCTGAATAGACTTTTATGGATTTTTATTTTGAAAGAAACATCAGTAGGGTTTTTTAAAATTATTTTGCATTATGTTCATTCCTAATATGAAATAAGTGTAAATAAAATAATTCTTTAAGTACAATCTATGCTAGATATTTGATTTAGTTCTATTTTTATATTTAGTTTTGAAACAGAGCTATTGGGGTTTATTAAACACACAGCCCTTCGGGGCTCTTATCTGCTAATTAGACACATAACTTAAAACTATAAAAGTGGTTTCTTGGAATCACTGTTGCAAAGGGGTGACACAATTTAATGCTGCTCTTGTCATAAATTCTTGAAGCAATATATAGCATTTTGTCCCAGGATGTTTAAACTGCACATTATTGTCAACAGTAAAAACAATTATAAGTAGACCTTAGCAGGTCTGCTTATTTGTGTTAAGCTGTAATATCATTATAAAAAGATTTGAGGTTAAAACTAAAAATACTAAAAATAAACCCATTTTATTTTTATACAAAATCCATAATAAATAATGCCACAAGAATCTCTGCAGGAAGTCAATAAAGATTTAACTGGGAAGGGCAAATTTATCTGTACAGCCAGATATCTGTGGTTTACTATGTTGTAAAGTTTGAGAGGGAATGTAAGGGTATCCGTTATTTACAAGAGGAAAGAACAACTTCTGTTTACAAAGTGGTAGTCAGTCTTACCAGCTGAAAGCTTTTACCGCAACATCTGGAGATATATGTCACTTTCAAGAATTAGTGTACTTCACTTCTCTCCAAGGTCACATGACAAGATTATATTTCAATATAGAGCAAGGAAGATTTGCCAATGTTACCCTTTTGAATCAGTGTTTTTATAAACTCTAAACTGTATCTTGTAAATGACAAGGCTCAAGTTTATGTCACATCTAAGTGCAGACAGATCTTATCTTCTAACTAATTACAGCCCAGTTACACTAGTGCTTGTCTATTGCTTACTTATTGTAAAGAATGTGGCTTTTCTTTCCCAAAGCAGGTAAATAAAGGCAGACATCTGGTTCAAATCAGTTTCCTAGAAGCTCATGAAACCGTTGTAAAGATGCTGAGTACCGCATACTAATGAAGATATCTTAAGTATTTCATAGAATCATAGAATAAGAAGGTTGGAAGAGACCCACCAGATCATCAATCAAACACTAAACCATGTCCCTCAGCACCTCATCCACCCATCCCTTAAACATCTCCAGGGAAGGTGACTCAATCACCTCCCTGAACAGCCTGTTCCAGTGTCTAATGACCCTTTCTGTCCAGCCCAATATTCAACCTAAACCTCCCCTGGCAGAACTTGAGGCCGTTTCCTCTTGTCCAGTCCTCTGTCACTTGGGAAAATAGCCCAGCACCCTCCTCTCTACAACCTCTTTTCAGGTAGTTGTAGAGAGCAATGAGATCTCCCCTCAGCCTCCTCTTCTCCAGGCTAAACAACCCCAGCTCTCTCAACTGTTCCTCATAAGGCCTGTTCTCCAGCCCCTTCACCAGCTTCATTGCTTTTCTCTGGACTCACTCCAGAGCCTCAATGTCCTTCTTGTGGTGAAGGGCCCAGATTTCAGATTTCGACAATCCAATTTAGATTGACAATGTGACAATCAACCAGCAGATGAATCAGGAATTCAAGGAGGAAAGAAATCTAAACCAGCATTTAAAGGCATCTATTAGTCTATCAAAAGACTAGAGAGCTTTCATCTCTGTTTTAATACTTTCTTTCTTACATCAAGCACTGCTGCACAACTATTTGGGAGCCCACAAGAAATTATTCAAGTTCCAGTACAAGGTTGTTTGTATCATAAATAAATTTATGAATGCTGAAATCAGGTAGATTCTCCACAGGTAGCCTCAGAAAAAAACCAAGAGTTTAATGAGCAACAGAAATACATGACTCATTTACTCTTTCCATGTGGTCTGTTGTGGCAAATGTCAGGTGCACTGTGAAAATAATGGTGAGAAAATGTATATTCTGCTCCCCTTCTCACACAGCTCCTGTGAACAAACAGATCTCTACACTACTGGGACTTTTCAGGTTTTCTTCTTTCACTGGGAATCAGTTTCACCATGTGGAAATAACAGTGCTTAAATTGCCAGTCTGTGTTCCCTAAAGCACATAGTGTTGCTGAAAGATTCACTCTAAGGTACTCTTAAGCACAGTATCACAGGTTTCTCTGCTCAGGATATATCTGTCACTCAGTAAAAACAGAACCTGAGCATGTTGCCACTGCTATGACAGAGTGCTTCAGTCCATTGTTAATGGGCTTCTACCAATGCAAATGTAGTGTTTTCCCAAGACTCGTGGCAAACAGTGAATAACTGATTTGAAATATTTCATCCTTTGCATACCAGTGTCACCTGAAAGGAAGACACTAGAAATAAATCCTGAAAGGAAGAAGAACCCTTTAATTCATTATATCTAGGGTCAGAGTCAAGGCAAAAATAAGAGATGGAAGCAGGATTCAGAAAGTACCAAAGTCAGGTGTCAAAAGATGAAGTGTGAAAGTATGGGAGAAGCCAAAAGCTACAGGTGGAACCATGATACACCAGAAAGCTAGGGAACAACATAGTTACCTGCGCCTAGGCTGTGGTTACCAACATCCAAGCTGAAAAGAGCAGTTCTTTGGTCCTCGCTGATGAACCCCAGCTAGTGAGAACTGAGGCCAAACAGATACCTGAAGTCGAATCACAATAGAACAGGCTCCTAGTTTAAGTGCATAGCTTAATCCAACATTTGAGGTAAAGTGCAGAATTTGAGAGGTTGAGTCAACGGCTAGACAGTTGCACTGTGCTTTGTTGCAGATTCTATTCAAGCATTTTGCTACTCTGTTTCTCCAGTAAGAATCAGATTCTGAATACAATGTGAATACCAGTTCAGTATTCCCCATCCAGCAGTAGAAAGGATTTTATTCTTTTCCATGGACTTTAGATCAGGGTCATGAGACCTTTAAGAGCTCAGTTTGTTGAGTGATAGTGAATCATTTTCTTTCTTATGCTAACAGGCACATCCTTTACTTTGGCAGAGTGACTACTGCTCTTTTTCAAAGATCTTGAGAAACCAAATGACAGGAAGTAAGCATTAGACATGATTTTCCTGTGCTGAATTAGGGTTGGGCATTCATTTTTACCTTTGAGAAATCTTTGATCTGGTGTTAAGTTTTCGTTGCCCTTGATGGGTAATAAACTGAGCCTGTGTCAGGCAGTCACAAGTGGGCTGTTACACGTACTATAAGTTGCTTATCTACTTCCAGTAGGTTTCATGGTCATTTGTCTTCCTCAGACTCCTAAAAATCTGTTATAACATGCTGTGAGAGGGAAGAGAGAAAGAATAGTATAGGTAAGTACTTTAGACCATATTATAAACTATGTGGTAATTTGGGCTGCTGCATTTACAGCTAAATTCTACTAGATGACACATACAGAGCGAATCATAAAATGCCTGAGTCTGCACACCCTTCTTACTGCAGTGAGTTTAGGGCAAGAAGGGGCAAAGGGATTAAGTACTCTTTTGTCTCTTTCCTCAAGAGACCAAATCAAAGATCCACCTCCTGCTTTACAGGTTTCTTTTTTTTTTTTGCCACAGCTCACTTGAGTCCAAAATTTCAGTGTGAATCATTTTATATATATTTATTCATGGAAGTATTACATTTAGCTATGTATTTATGCACACACACACACACACATACTTATAGAAACAATATATGTGTAATCAATTCCATTGCTTCAACATTGTCTGTATATGACAGATGCATGACCAGAGTTACAGGGAACATCGCCATATGACTGCAAGGGAGTGAACTGCCATTGCTGCAAGTAAACTGCTAGTGAAAGCTACCTCTTCCCTTCCCAAAAGCTTATGTCACAAAATGATAGCAAGGAAGACAGAGCTCAGTAGACTTTTCTGAAATGCTATTGTTGCCCTTTCACTGAACTCTTTGCTGTACTTGAATTACTGTCAGTGCTACACTATTAAGAAACAGGGTGTGCATGTTGCACCCAGAAATCTTTCATAAACACTCATCTATCGTGGCTTCTTAAGGAGGAAAATATGCTTCTGCCATTGCCCCTGGCACCTTGGAACAACATTGCACACTGTTTGGTTCTCTGACCTCTGCTGGGCCTAGCTGCATGTAGAACTTAGCAAAAACAAAATACAATTCAGTCTAAAGCATTTCCCATGGGTTCTTTTCATTTTTTTCTCTCTTTGTGAATTGTTACTGGCAATGTTTCTCCATGAGTGAACATTTCCAGCTTTCCTGTGGCCTTATTCAGCTTTTTCCTGCAAGTCTCTTTGAGACAGGAGGATGAAAATGAACACATTTCTGATGGGTGAATGGATGTCTTAGAAATTTGTAGTAAGATGTTAGAGGTTTTTTTTCTCTTTTCTTCCCTGTTTTCAGTCCAGACTAGACTTCTGTTGTATATGTAGCAATTCTCTTTTGCAAAGGGAGAGGATATTACTGTCCAAGAGTACTATTTTATTTCACAACCTACAGAACACACTTCAAATATTCTTCTGAAAACATTAACAACAGTCTTTGAATTACTCCAAACTTAAATGAAAGCCTGTGAACAATGAGGGTAAATCCCTTTGACTGAAAAAAATTATTCTAAATTTCTGTACCAGCAGAACAACAGGAAAGTTGAGAAGAAAAACAAGAGGCTACGAAACCTTCTGAGGAGACAAGTTAGTAGAAGTGGAGGTAGCTAATAAGAAGATAAGAATCTAGGGCAATGTTTAGTTAAGGTTTGATATACTGGTTTTATTTGTAAAGGCAGGCTAATTTTGTGTCAGAATGACCCAGAATTGCAGAGACTTTTCCATCTTGGTACTAAGGGGCTGTATTTCCTGCAATTTTTATGTATTAGAGTACTTTCTCCTGCATAAAATACATTTTATGTAAATAAATGTTTGAGACATTGAGCTGGATTGCTCCATTTTCAAAGCTCTGACAATGCACCAATTATTATATTATTATTAATGATAAAAATTATTATTAGTAATAACAATAAATGTTAAATCATTAACAGCATCAAATACACGCTTCTTCAGATTTGATTCAAAAACCAAATCAGATTCTAGTTTCTGAATATAAATGAGAAGCTGATTCCATAATCATGAAACATAAATATGAAAGGCTTCAGCCACCAAATGTTTTCAATTTATATTTAGAACAAGGTAATAAATCAGACTCTGACCTCAAAATATATCTAAAAACATAAAATTGAAGTAAACTGTGAGGATATTCTGAATTAATGTGAAGAACCAGATATGTAAACAAAAATAATTAAAAAATATGAGTATATAACATTACTGCTAACTAATGAAAGATTTTCAGGTCCAGGGTGTTTTATTTCAAGACTTTCCCATAGTTTTTTTTATTTTGCTTTACAATAAAATATCTGTACTTACTTATACAATCTAACGGTCTACAGTATTGTATCACTAAATGAACTCAAATTGTTTGCAGGGTACCAGTTATGAGAATTTTCTTACACCAGCACACAAAGATTTGAGGTCTAAATGCTACTGATAATATCTGTGATGAGTGGTCACAAACTACAACTAATGACCTGTCCCACCGGTGTTGTTATAAAAATTGCAGAGTGGTACTTTACAAACAGCATCTTCTGTGATCTCTCTACATCCTATGGCATAAGTAGATTTTAGCTATTATTTAAGAATTAATTTCCAATCTCAGCTGAAGCAAGTAGAGAACCTTCATCTAGATCTCCCTTATGGTCGTAATTGTATCTTGGACATAGAGTGCACCCTTGCTTTTCCATTTTTCACTGACAATGAAAAAAATTCTTTTCTTTAATTTGTTTCATTTTTTCTTTATGGTTCTCCAAAAGAAGAATTGTGTGCCAAATACTGCTGTCAGTCTGGCAAAACTGTGAGTTTGATCACATGAAAATTGAAAGTGTTTCTCTTTTCAGTTGATTAAATGATTAAGTACAGACATCTTTAATAGAGCAGTCAGAGTAACTCAGCCATAAAGCATAACTCAGCCATAAACTCAGCATGGAGCACTGTGTTCACCATGCTCTAAATTGCTGACAAACAGTTTATGGTTTGTCACATTTGGCAATCCTTGTACAGAAAGAAGGCCAGCTTTAAGCTGAAAGAAAATAGGTGCTTTAACCAAAACTTGGAAACAACTGGTAGGAAAAGAGGTTGTGCAAATATGCATTAAAAACATTCAGCTTCATTTCTCATTTTACTGGCTTTAGTTTTATGCATCACCATAACTATACTTTCCAGTCAAGTTACCATCTGTAAACAGTCTAATGTAAACAATGTCATAATTTTTGTATTATGCAATTAGATTACATTTCTAACATATTCAGTTAATACTAAGCATTGGTGAAGTAGAATAGTGAGGAAGGTGAACTTGGAACATCTTGACTCTATTATCTTACTCTCAAAATTTTCCCTGTCTCAGGTGACACAGACCTCACATTTTTTCCACCTCTCCACCTTCTGCCAACATTTTGGAAGCTGACAGTTGTGACTTTTTTTTCAGAAAAGTAGTTCACTTTGACTTTCTGCAAACATTTAGTATTAAAAAAAAAGTCACGCCAAATAATTTTAACTACTCAGACAGATATATGGTTCCTTTCCCATAACTTTTCGGGTTTGAGGCTTCTAGAAAAGCTCCATAGAACCAGGAAATCAACTTGTGATGAATCTCACAAACTTCTAGGAAAAGATACATTTTCGCACCAAGTGATTACATATAGCTCAGCCCCATCTTCTCTAGGATGATCCAGATTAAGAGGTCTTCATGATGGCACAAAACTCTGCTGAACTCAGTCAAGTCACAACTGAATACATGGAACCATCCTTTTAAAGCAGATCATTGTATCATAACCTAAATGGCAATAAGAAGTAAAAACAAAGTGCCAGAAAAAACAGTAGTAACCTGAGTGGCTGATGTATACAGTTCAGGTATAGTTTTACTTTATAGTCTAAGGAAGAGTCATTTGATAATCCACTGGTGGTGTCTGACTCTTCAATGGCAGCTAATGTACCTGTTGGTTAAAATTATGGCACTCTAGTAAAGCCTTGTGACTATTAAAGATTGAAGTGTCACTGATCAGAATTCAGCAGTTTCTCTATATGCTATACATACCTTAAAAAGTTGAAACACTCTTGACCTGATCAAATCTGATCTCTACAAAGCACTGAAAATCTGCATGGCATAAAATTGCCACAAGAATTACCTTTCTGGGAAGTGTTATCTCTACTTAAGTAGAATATGGATCGAAGGCAGAATTACTGATTTTATTTTTCTTGGTTTATTTAAAACAATTACTGTAGAGGTTATGATAAACACTGGTTTTCAGTTTCTGTGACCATATGACAAGGATTAAGAGGTATTATCTACACTAGAATGTGGGCTGGCATTGTATGTACCAGCTGTTACCTGATGTAAGATGATGCGAGGCTGTATGGAGTATTTCACTAAATGACAGGTATTTACAGCTGTATTGAGGAGGAAAAACAACAGATAAGGAAATCAGGAACCCATATAGGACAAGGAGAGGTCTCCAGATTTTCTCCTTGCTTTGCTGGCTTTAAATCCAGAGAAACTTTTTTGCAGGTACAACTGCAGCATTTGGATGCATATGAAAAAGCTGTGGGTTTCTGAGGACAAAGAGTCTATAAGAGCTATGTTTTTCTACCATGTGTTTTACCTTCGACATACCAGTAGATTTTCTCTTCCTGTATTGGGGATATAGAACCTAATATGTGAAAAACTGTAATATTTCAATAATCTGAATAGTAGAGTAACATTTGTGCTATCTACGCATCATATATGTTAGAAAACATTTCTTGACATAGAAATATATTCTTTGCTTATACACAGAGAATGAGAAGGAAAGCTCTATAACTGACCAACTCCCTCACACTATCTATTTTTAAAGCATTTTATGGGTGCTAATAGTGTTATGGGTGCCATCCTGATTTTACTGACAGAAGTAAATAAATTCTCATTTCAGTAGCTTCAGAGAGTTTTTAATGTTACATGTATAATATACATTGCATTAATCAGAACAGATTTTGTTCAGAGAGGATTTTTAGATTTAAAATTTTGGGGGTTTTTCCCAGTAATTGTTTTTGTAATTGTTTCTGTTTCTTGGAGAGTTTTCATGTTTGTTTTCTGATCCAAATCAGAATAAAGTCAAATAGCTTTGATAATTTCTCACTGGTAATATTTGCCAATGTCCATCATGTAGAATTGCTACACATCAAGAAAGCAATGTTGTCCAAGATTCAGACACTGGAGAGATTAAAATAATGACTCCATAGTTTCCATATTTTGTGTAAGGCACTGCATTTTACTTCGAGATGAAAGATTTTTTAATACTGTATATATAATTCTTCTATATAAATGTGTGCATGTATATATTAATGACTACATTACAGACATAGGTAATACAAGCACATAATCACTGGACTCAAACATGTTAAATTAAATTTGCTTATTTTGTCAATCTACTCTAGATGAGATAACAGAAATTCAAAAAAGGGAAGGAGCAAAAATAATAATAATAATTTTTGGAGTTAACTGATTTTATTTAAGTATAACAACTCTTTGTTAAACAGTTTTTGAATTGTTTAAATAGCGAAAGGTATTTTAACAAACATTGTGTCTTTTGCAGATGCAGGTTCTTCTAGTTTGCTACACACTTCTAAGTGAAATCTCTAATAACACAGGCTAGAATGAAAAAAGTGTTATTTATGAACTCATCTGCATTAGAGCAGCTTCTGAACAGTGAATTTATGCCCAACATTAGAAGGATATGGGACTGTTGCAATGGGTCCAGAGGAGGGCCAAAAAGATGCTCCAAGGAATGGAGCACCTCTGCTATGAGGACAGGCTGAGAGAGTTGGGGCTGGAGAAGAGAAGGCTATGGGGAGACCTTACAGACCTTATAGACCTTTCGGTACCTGAAGAGGATACAGGAAAGCTGGAGAAGGAGTTTTTACTAGGACATGTAGTGATAGGACAAGGAGAAATGGCTTTAAAATAGAGGAGGGAAGATTTCTATTAGATATTAGGAAGAAGTTCTTCATGATGAGGGTGGTAAGGAACTGGAACAGGTTTCCCAGAGAAGCTGTGGCTGCCCCATACCTGGAGGTGTTCAAGACCAGGCTGGATGAGGCTTGGAGCAACCTGATCCAATGGAAGGTGTCCCTGTCCATGGCACGGGGGTTGGTAGTGGATGATCTTGAAGGTCCCTTCCAACCCAAACCATTCTATGATTCTATGATTTCTGTGATTACTGTCAATATGATATCACTGATGCTTTTGAGAGAAAATTTGTCATAGAAAGATTTCAGCATTGACAGCTAAAGCAGAGCTTCAAAGGGATCCAACTGTATACTGCCGAATTCCATATAAAGATTTCTACTATTCTTTTTTTTTTAATTCTGAACAAAACTCTATTCGAATTTGGCATTGTTTCTTCCATATGTGATACAGATGACAGAAGAGCTCATGGAAGTCTCAAAGTTGAGAGCATTGCTGCATCTGCTTAATTTGCTATGCAATTGAACATAGACAAGTAGTAAGTATCATAGAACCACAGAATCACAGAACCACAGAATGGTTTGGCTTGGAAAGGACCTTAAAGATCACCTAGTTCCAACCCCCTGCTGCATACAGGGACACCTTCTACTGGATCAGGTTGCTCCAAGCTTCATCCAGCCTGGCCTTGAACACCACCAGGTATGGGGCTTCTACAGCTTCTCTGGGAAACCTGAGCCACTGTCTCACTACCTTCACAGTAAAAAATTGCTTCCTAATATCTAATCTAAATTTCCCCTCTTTCAGCTTATCCTGTCACTGCATTTAGCTCTTTAGCTCTTCACTGGTACGTGTTTAGTTATGACTCATTTGAAAACAAAGCTTTCCCTTTTATCCAACAAGTGAAGCACATGGACCACTGAGGGAGAAAAGTTGTATTTGATGTTTGTAATTTTCTTCTTTCTGTTTTATTTTTGATACTATTTTCCTTCTTAAAAATCTTCATTAGCTTTTACAAACTGGGCCACTTGGTTCAGCTAACTTGCTGCTTAGAGCAGTCATTGTAGATGACAACCTTTCTATGTCAGTCTTCAGCATTCCTATAGAGGGAGAAAATGAAATGAGACGAAGAAGCAAGCGGCAAAATAAAAACGTGTATCATCGTGATACCCATCCAACTGCTCTCTCACTACTCATCCTCAGAAGACAGGGAGCAGATAAGATAAAAAGAGTTGTGGGTTGAGATAAATACAGAGAGCACTTCTCAAGTATTGTCAGTTGGTAAAACAGACTAGACTCAGAGAAAATTAATGCAGTTCATAGCAAATAAAAATTCAGTTGAGTGGTAAGAAATAAAGACAAAAATAACAACAGTCTCCCTTTTTTTCCCCAGGCTCAACTTCACTGTTTCAGGCCCAACTCCTCTATCCTCCCTTAGTAGTATCTCACATTTATTTCTCTCACCTCACACTGTCCCAAGTGAATTTTTGCCTTTTTAAACCATGTTTTCCCAGAGGTGCCACCCGCTTGGCTGACGTGCTCAGCTGTGCACTGTGGTGGGCACCTCCTAGTCTCCTCTCAGAGAGCAGTCCTCCAGCTCACCTGCTGCCAAAAAATTGCCATGCAAACCCAATGCAATTACGACGACAAGGAAAGCTCACCGTAGTTTAGAAAAAGTGAGTTTTTCATTCAGACAGTTTTTCCTACTTGCAAATTACATGTGGAAAACTTTCTTTCAAGTCAGAGGTTACAAGCTGCCCTCACAATGCACTTTCCCAGTCCTCGGGATCACTCATGTATTGTGCCACGAGTAACGTACTTGAAAGAGAGAGGCAGCAAGGCATAAGGTAACAGAGAGCTTGGGAGGATGGTTGTTAGGCACTGTCACAACCCAAGAAACTTCACACCAGAATTGTTACATGAACCATCTCTAATTCATAGTCAGGAAAGTGAGCACATCTGGCTGGAAATCCCATTGATAATCCAACCTTCTGGGTACAGGGACAGCATGAACTGACTCCCTGCTCACTCGACTTGCCTCATATACCTCCTAACTAAAACTGGAGCCATGCAAAGCCACCCTGGATGTTTCTGATAACTCCTCAGACCCTTTGTAGGCAGAAAAAGTAGCCATGCTATGTGCAAAAAGAATGTAATAGACAGAACTGCTTTCTAAAGACTGCCTTAATCTTCTGTAGTCATTTAAATACTTTAAAGCATCCAAGTAAGAAAAGTGAAGGCATTTACATTTGTTATAACTACTGTCATCTTGCTTCACCAAATGGAGTCTAGTGTACTGTACAAAAACTGTGACAAGAGGTTGCTATGCATCCTCTTACCTCATTTCAGATTCTTGTTCAGGTACTTGTTTTCCTTTTTTGCACCTCCTCCTTCTTCATCTTTTCTCAGACTTCTTTTGAAGGCTTTTCTCATCTCTTCTCTTTAGTGCTTGGCCAAGTTATTTCCTGGGTTCTTTTACCTGGTATCGTCTTTGTTTTGAGCTTTGACTTCTTCTTAGGAATTATTCTTCTCTTGCTCTTATTTGACTATTTTCTGGCAAAACTTTTCTCTTTTCCAACCTTTATTGCTATATGTTCCAGCCTCCACCACCTAGACAGCTTGGCAGTGGCAGTGGCAGCAGTAGATGAAAAACAGGCATCAGACATACTCACCCTATATGGTCTCACTTGTATGACGGTTATGATGTTTATCCCACCATTGCTGTGAGCTGCTCAGCATTTGTGTTTACCCCAGACAGTTGGTCTAAAAGGAAAGCAAAACAAACCCCAGGCACTGTAAATCAGATTAATACAGTAGGAGTGTTTCTAATCTTGTTTGTCAGTTGTACAAAATTGATGTAAATGTGGTCACTCCTGGTTTACCTGGTTGTTTGTGCAGTTTTAGTAAATTCTGTGAAAATGAACTGTCATGGAAGGATAAGGTGAGTTTAGGCTTAATCCCTGATTCCAGTATTACACCAGTATAATGCCTCTGGAATCAGTGGTATTGCTCTACAATAAGAATGTAGTAAGCTGAGGGAAAAGAAATTCTGTTTTGTTGCCTCTGAGAATTTTCAGAGTCTGCCTGATATGGCATGAGTCAAAAATATTTTGTTATTCACTGCTTTTTCTAATTATCAGATTTGTCTCCAGTCCATTTTGTGGTGTTGGCCAGGCACTTGATCTGAGTCAAATTTTCCATACAATCCACACTGCTTTATGTTTCAGTGTTTTTTTCTGCTGCCTTAAAACCAGAACAGAAGAGCTCGCTAGGCATGTACAAACCTGCCCGATGAAAAGACTTGTTTTTCCTTTTCCCTCACCCTTTCTTTTCCATTTAATATTAGTGCACAGTTTAAGTAGTAGAGTTGTTAGAATTTTGAAATGGGGAAAGCAATTAGCAGATCATCAATTTGCTCACTTGCCAGTGGACCACTTCATCCACACGAGTGATCTTACATAAAGAAACCAGTCTCTGGAAGATACTGTGCTATAGGCTTGATATTGTTTTGAGGAAAGCATCCATTTAAAGCTGGAGTTAGTCTATGGAGAGTTACTTGGGGTTGAAAACCATATCTGTTCACATAAAAGCATATGAGAAACACAAACTGGAATGAATAAGCAACAAATTCTCCTATTCCTCATCACTTGGTCCAAGATCCTGCTTCTGTTCTTCCCATTATATACTTGATGCTGGCACTGTTTTCCCCACCCATTGCTACATTTGAAGGAAAGATGTTCACTGTTGAAGTATAGGTGAAATTTCATCTATAATTTGCTTGCTGTCTTATATGCAGTACAGTCTGGATCTGTGATAGACAATTTGGTGCAAGGAGGGTATTACTTGGTCTGGGTAACATGATAGTTTCATTGAATTTTCTGAGCACAGGGTAGGCCTGGGATGCATCATAGAATAGTTTGGGTTGGAAGGGGCCTTAAAGATCATCTAGTTCCAACCACCCTGACATGGGCAGGGACATCCCACTAGATCACATTACCCAAGGCCCCATGACTTTTCAAATGCCATGGAGGGTGGCTTGGCAACCACATTTGCCATTTCCCTCAGGACTCTGGGATACATTTCATCAGATCCTATAGACTTATAAATGTTCAAGATCCTTAATTGGTCATGAATCATAGAATCATAGAACAACCAGGTTGGAAGGGACCCATTGGATCTTCTAGTCTAACCATTCCTATGAAACACTAAACCAAGTCCCTCAAGACCTCATCCACCCATGCCTTAAACACCTCCAGGGAAGGTGAATCAACCACCTCCCTGGACAGCCTATTCCAATGCCCAATGACCCTTTCTGTGAAAAACTTCCTCCTAATCTCTAGCCTAAATCTCCCCCGGCGGAGGTTGAGGCCATTCCCTCTTGTCCTGTCCCCTGTCACTTGGGAGAAGAGGCCAGCTCCCTCCTCTCTACAACCTCCCTTCAGGTAGTTGTAGAGAGTAATGAGGTCTCCTCTCAGCCTCCTCTTCTCCAGGCTAAACAACCCCAGCTCTCTCAGCCACTCCTCATAGGTTCTGTTCTCCAACCCCTTCACCAGCCTCGTCGCTCCTCTCTGGACTTGCTCCAGAGCCTCAACATCCTTCTTGTGCTGAGGGGCCCAGAACCAGACACAGTATTCAAGGAGCGGCCTCACCAGTGCTGAGTACAGGGGGAAAATCACCTCCCTGGACCTGCTGGTCACACCATTTCTGATACAAGCCAGGATGCCATTGGCCTTCTTGGCCACCTGGGCATGCTGCTGGCTCATGTTCAGTTGGCTGTCGACCAACACCCCCAGGTCCTTCTCCTCCTGGCAGTTTTCCAGCCAGGCTTCTCCCAGTCTGTAGCACTGCTTGGGGTTGTTGTGCCCCAAGTGCAGGACCCGGCATTTGGCCGTGTTAAACCTCATGCCATTGGACTCTGCCCAGCAGTCCAGCCTGTTTAGGTCCCTTTGCAGAGCCTCCCTACCCTCCAGCAGATTGACACTTGCACACAGCTTAGTGTCATCTGCAAACTTGCTAAGGATACCCTCAATGCCTTCATCCAGGTCATTGATGAAGACATTGAACAGCGCTGGACCTAGCACTGAGCCCTGGGGAACACCACTTGTCACTGGCCTCCAGCTGCACTTAACACCATTTACCACCACTCTCTGGGCCTGGTCATCTAGCCAGTTTTCTACCCAGGAGAGTGTGCGCCTGTCCAGGTCAGAGGCTGACAGTTTCCATAGCAGAATGCTGTGACAAACTGTGTCAAAGCCTTTACTGAAGTCCAGAAAGACCACATCCACAGTCTTTCCCTCATCCAGCAGCCGAGTCACTTTGTCATAGAAGGCGATCAGGTTAGTTTGGCAGGACCTGCCTTTGGTAAATCCATGTTGACTGGGCCTGATCACCCGGTTCTCTTGTAAGTGCTTCATGATAGCACTCAAGATCACCTGTTCCATGACTTTCCCTGGCACTGAGGTCAGAATCTGATCCTTCTCTACAGTGGGATGGGGTTTACGCCCCTGGTCACTATCTTGCCATCCCATCACCCAGGAGGGGTGAGCAGAGCAGTTATCAATGGAGATTGAGGCAAAAAAGTTGTTGAGTACCTCAGCTTTCTCATCATTTGTTGATTCAAGATCACCATTCCCAACTATCAGTGGGGGTACGTTCTCTTTGACTGTCTCTTTCTGATTGATATAACTGAACCATTGCATTCAGTTAAATCTGTTTCCTACTGAAGAGCACAGCTATAGTTATGTGGCTCCAAGGCTTGCTGTATTGTCTTACTTAGTGAAAATATGCATAACCACCTACTTTGTTTTTCAAGCCATGGTTGAAGGAGCTCCATTGATGAATCATAGAATCACCAGGTTGGAAGAGACCCACTGGATTGAGTCCAACCATTCCCACCAATCTCTAAACCATGCCTGTCAGTACCTCATCCACCTGCACCTTAAACACCTCCACGGAAGGCGAGGCAACCACCTCCCTGGGCAGATCATTCCAGTGCCTAATGACCCTTTCTGTGAAGAATTTTTTCCTTATGTCCAGCCTGAACCTCCCCTGGAGGAGCTCGAGGCCATTCCCTCTTGTCCTGTCCCCTGTCACTTGGGAGAAGAGGCCAGCTCCCTCCTCTCCACAACCTCCCTTCAGGTAGTTGTAGAGAGCAATGAGGTCTCCTCTCAGCCTCCTCTTCTCCAGGCTAAACAACCCCAGCTCTCTCAGTCGTTCCTCATAAGACTTGTTCTCCAGACCCTTCACCAGCTTCATTGTTCTTCTCTGGACTCGCTCCAGAGCCTCAACATCCTTCTTGTGGTGAGGGGCCCACAACTGAACACAGGATTCAAGGAGCAGTCTCACCAGTGCTGAGTACAGAGGGAGAATAACCTCCCTGGACCTGCTGGTCATGCCATTTCTGATACAGGCTAAGATGCCATTGGCCTTCTTGGTCACCTGGGCACACTACTGGCTCATGTTCAGTCGGCTATCGACCAACACCCCAGGTCCTTCTCCTCCAGGCAGCTTTCTAGACAGACTTCTCCTGTCCTATAGTCTGTAGTACTGCTTAGGGTTGTTGTGCCCCAGGCGCAGGACCCAGCATTTGCCTCGTTAAACCTCATGCCATTGGTCTCTGCCCAGCAGTCCAGCCTGTTCAGATCCCTTTGGAGAGCCTCCCTACCCTGCAGCAGACTGGTACTTAAACCCAGCTTAGTGTCATCCGCAAACTTGCTAAGGGTGCACTCAATGCCTTCATCCAGGTCATTAATGAAGACATTGAACAGGACTGGACCCAGTACTGAGCCTTAGGGGACTCCACTTGTAACTGGTCTCCAGGTGGAGTAAACTCCATTTAGCATCACTCTCTGGGCCCAGTCATTCAATCAGTTTTCCACCCAGGAGAGTGTGCACTTGTCCAATCCAGAGGCTGACACTTTCTGAAGCAGAATGCTATGAGAAATTGTATCAAAGGCTTTATTAAAGTCCAAGAAGACCACATCCACAGCCTTTCCCTCATCCAAGAGTCTAGTCACTTGGTCATAGACAGAGATCAAGTTAGTTTGGCAAGAACTGCCTCACACATGTTGACTGGGCCGGATCACCTGGCTCTCTTGCAAGTGCTTCGTGATAGCACTCAAGACCACCTGCTCCATGAGTTTCCCTGGTACTGAAGTCAGACTGTCTGGCCTGTAGTTCCCCGGATCCGCCTTCTGCCCCTTCTTATGGATGGGCACGACATCAGCCAGCCTCCCGTCCAGTGGTACCTCCCCAGTCATCCAGGACCGCTGGAAGATGATGGAAAGGGATTTGGCAAGCACATCCACCAGTTCCCTCAAAACTCTTGGGTGGACTCCATAGACTTGTGGATGTCTAGCTGGGCAAGCAAGTGTCTAACCACCTCCTCTTGGATCGTGGGAACCTCGTTTTGCTCCTCCAATCCTTGGGGTTGTGTGCAGAGGCAACAACTTTCTTTACTATTAAAGACTGAAGCAAAGTTGACATGAGTCCCACGAGGATTAGAGGTAGCGATCTTGAGACTCCTCTCAGTAATTTGTAGAAGAGCTCATCAGCTGCTACTTCTTGACTGAGTGGTCTACAGCAGACTCCAATCACAATATCTGCCTGCCCATGGGCTCCTGATTTTTACCCACAGGTCCTCAGTCCCTTCCTGACCATAACCCAGCTCAAGAGTATACCTCTCTAACACAGAGGGCTACCCTGCCTCCTCTTCTGCCCTTCCTGTCCTTCCTGAAGAGTTTATACCCCACCATGGGTACACTAATTGTAGCTTTTACACAATAAAGGAACAGAATCTTTCCTATGCATTATAGTAAAAAATTTCAGTGTTGCTGGCTTTGCTAGAAAATCTCCACTGCTGTTGGACATTGATATCATAGATTATCACAAGCCTGGATTTAAAAATTCCTGTGCTAAACTGGCTTTTCCTGAAATTTCCATTTCACTAGGAACCCGGTAGCTACTGTTACACTTCACTTCCCTTTATGTTTTTGAATATGTCATCAGTTGTGTGCTGCTTTTGTCTTATCCAGGGTCAAAGATATCAAAACAAAACAAATGTTTCTGAAGTTGAAAAAACATTGAACTTCTGGTCCAGGAGGAACCTTTTTTTTTTTTTTTCAAGACACCAAACAGTTCTGAGTGTTATATCTGGCCTTAAATGCTGTTTTAATTTTACACTTTTCAACTAAAATCTTGTTCTTACTCTGACTGATGTCAACTGAAACAAAGTTCCAAGTAAAACGCCCTTTACAGTGCTATTTTAGGGCTGAGGCCATTCTTTCTCTCTTCATCTTTCCATTTTCCTGATGCAATCCTTAGTCTGGCCTTGGGCTCACCTCACAGACTTTAAAAAAACCCAAACAAACAAAAAAGTAAAACCAGAGGGACTCTTCAAACCTCAATTTTTTTCTTTCAGCATAGGTTGAAAGCCTAGTGATTACCTTCCCCTGAAATAGCTTTTCTGATTCCTAAGCTTAGAAATATTGGAATAATTGAAAGACCTGGTGTCAGTTAGTTATATGTCTTCTTTTTAATTTTTCCATTGAGTCTATAACTCAATCTGGCAATGGAGAAGTCTACAAAAGAAACACTGCAGAGAGAGGAAGTAGCCCAGTAAGGCTTGGCAAGTACCTTCAAAGACTAACTGTTCTTCCAATTTTGATCACTATAGACATGGGCAAACACATATTAGCATATTGGCTTATCTAGGATTTTTCTGATGACCAGAGAGGGTGCTTAGCGGGTAATATCCTACCAAAATGACTCACTTCTTTTTATAGCACTTAATCTTACATGTTTGGTTTTACACTGCTTTACAGTTGGCCTCACCAAAGTGCCAGAAGGTCAGATTGCTTGTTCAAGGTCACCAAATGACTTAGTAGATTAAATGAAAACTGAACTCAGAGGACCACCCTGCTTTGCAGCTTTTGTTTTAGGGATTCAACTTACGCAGTTTCTCTGGTATTTCATACATTCCATTAATCCCACTGGCTATCAGCCATAAAGATATTGCAGAAAGATTCAATACATGTAAATTTGTGCAGCGATATATAACTTCAAGTTGATGGAAAATACACTGGACAAGCATAATTTAGCTCCTCTGAATTAAAAACATCTTTTAGGTCCATTGCTGAAAAATAAAAGAAGATGAGAACACTGTTTTTGGCTTTTCCTGCATTTATTTACATGAATAATATGAATCTTTCATCATATTTCACTTTTGCACTAACCACACATGCTTAAAATCTCATGTTTTTGTATCCAACTTCTCAACTTACTCCTATCTAAAAATGAAATTAGTGGCTTGACTGTTATGCCTGTTGTCCTGTTGGTGTCCTTCAGATGCAGAAGAGATAAACTCCAAATTTCAGGATAAGGTACTTATGTGCAGGTTTTCAGTTTGTGAAAATCGAGAGCTAAAGATGTGATGTATTTCTTAGTCCATTAATAGAGCAAACAAGAAAAACTTTCATCTAAGAACTTGCTGTCTATGCAGTTGTGAAAGTCTTGTAAAAGCGACCAACTGCCTCATTTTAGAGCACATCATATTGAAAAGAAATTGTATTTGGAAGTGGAAGTGTTAAGAAGCATCTACTTATTACTAAATTTCGTTATAGTAGTAAGTGACCCTTGTGAAAGGGTAACAGGATAAAGCCCCATGCTTCTGTAGCAAAGTTTGCAAGGATGTCCCAGGACACTTCAATGTGTATAATTAGCAAGGAAAGGACCTTGCTATCATTTCCTTTGACTTCTTAGTACAAGCACTAAGTGTCTCCCTCACCTGCCATTTTGAATAAACTCTCTAAATAGTCATTGTATCATGCGGATTAAAGATGCCTGTCTCCAGTCGGAGGTTCATATTTCACTTCACACATCCCTCAGTAACACCAAGTCTAGGCTCTTCCTTTCAGAAACTTTGGTGAGAATCTCCTAAAACTGAGTATTTTACTACAATTTCCATTATTTTAAGCCTTTTTGCTCTGGGTTTTGTGTGAATTCCTGGAAACTAGTCAGCTCATATGTTTTCTGAGGCTGTTTGCTGCTTTATTTCATTCCATAAGAAATACTCCCTTCAACCAATGGTGGTAATCAGCTTCTGGAGACTTATTCATTGAGTTATTCTTACCTTGGTGTGTTCTTGTGAGAGGGCAAGGGAAATAGTACAAAAAGCATTTAAAACATTTTTAAGGGAATGAAGGTGATTGCTTGTTAGCCAGAAAAGGGAGTCACTGTTTGTCATATAGGCACTCTATGTCTATACAAATGAAATAGATAATTTGACAGTGGATGCCGGTCAGGATTGACAGCAGAGTTCCCAGATTTTATAGTACTACTGAAATGTATATTAAAATGTTTCCTCTAAATTTATGCTGGTTATCAGTTTTTAGCATGCCCTCTAGGAAACTCCATTGCTTCTCACATCTCCATGAAGAAACACTGCCATTTCTTCTTTAGCATAATTCTCTGCATAGAGCCCCCAGCTTCACCAGTAAATCATATATGCCTAGAGGGCAATAGGCAAAGCTCTGGGAAGGAACAGACTCATAAAAAAGTCTATGATACTCCTTACTTATGGATGAAAATATTTGTGCACAAGTGCTGTGAGTGTGTGATGCGCAGTGAAAATTTCCCTCTCAAAAGAATAAAGAAACTTGTGCAAATCTACCAGGCAATATTGCACCCTCTATAGCTCTCTGTAGGAGTCACAGAGTACAGCCTGCCATGTGATGTCAGTCAATTACAGAGAACACATTTGAAGGTAGTGGCTGTCGTGAAGCCCTGGCTAGGAATATATGAAGTTAGGGCATAGCCTCAACCTTCAGTCATTTCTCTACTCCATTAATTATCTCTGCCTCTTTCTACCCCTTCTGTCTTTTTTTTAGCACCTAGGTGCCCTGGAAGATGCTTACATGATCATCTGCTTTGTACAAACATTTCTTTTTAAACGAAGCCAGCTGCAAGATTATCATGATTTTCTTGAACACATGAAAACGAAAACAACACTTGCTCAGAGATGGTTTTCTACAGCAAAGCAAGTACTTTTTAGAAATATCACAGCTGAAAAATGAACAATTTAGAAGAGCTGGGCTTACCTGCATGTGGAGGTTTCCAGGTTTACCGTGAAAGATTGCAAGAGTACTTATCATGTACTTATTCATGGCTTTACTTGCCTTTTTTAGATTTTGTTTCTTGGTAGGTCTGGAAAAATATCTTACTGGCCAAAAAATCTGTACCTAATTAGACATATAAAAACCAGCAGACAGGATGTCTATTTCCTCATGGAGATACTATGGTTTATAGGTTCTGCCCCAATCCAAACAAGTCTACAATTATTTTCTGGTGACTCTCTTGTTTAAGATGCTCTGAATAATATGAAAGTCCTTTTTTTTGTGTACATCAATCATGAAAGAAGACTTGTCAAGGTATAGGCTTGTTAGATGTTTCAGTATTGGATGGTGTTGAATCCTGTTTGAAAAATATCTTGTCTTATGTTATTTTATAGAAGTTTATGTAATTTAAAAGTATTTAAATGTAACCATGGCTACATACACAGGCTTAAGGGTAAAAATTTTCTTACGACTCTATAGAAGTGCTCCCACCCTGTTTTTTTTCCGTGTTCTAAGCAGTGGCTTTATTTCTCTGTTTCTTGGGTTCAGTCCAAATATCCAGTGACTGGAAGCTTTTTAGGACAAGGGCTCTGTGTTCATGAAGTATCCAATAGAAAGGACCGTCAGCAAGCTGCTGTACTAGAATTAATAATGAATAATAACATCTGCAGCCAAAAAAGGAGATGAGGTCTTACAAAGGATGTTGATACTCCTCACTTAAATTTAGGAGTTGTTTGGGAAAACTAAAATTTGTACTCCAAGGAAGTGCTTTAGGTTACTTTAGGACTCTAAGCACTTGTCAGAAAATCGTGGAATTTCACTATATTTTTTCATTCTGTGCAGAAAGAGTTCAGCCAGGCAGCACCCATCCCCTTCAAGCAAAGAAGGAAATTGTTGTGGGTTGGAGACTAGCACTGTTTATTAAATATTAAATGCAAATTAAGGTTTGCAGCATGACTTACATGGCATGACAGCTATAAATAATCTGCTGGGGGTAGCTTTTTTCATTTTTTACTCCTTTCTTGTTATTCCACAGATCTTCACACTTTACTGGGATTTCTTGCATCTCATATTTACTCTACTTTTTCTCCTTAATGTATCCTAGGATTATGTCTCTGTTATTATATCCTTTCAGTCTCTACTGTTCTGATTTCACTCTTCGTCCCACAGAGCTGAGATAGAGCAAGTAGTATATTCCATGATCATTATGAAGGGAAAACAAGGACTAAAAAAACCCTTGAAGACTAAGCCAATATTGACAGTGCTGCAACAGGAACTCTTGAAAACCTGATCCGTACCAGGACATGTGGAAACAAAGATGCAAGCCTTACTCAGGTATCATCCTGTTCTTTCACTACTATAAACATATCTGAACTAGACTTGTAGTTAAAAATTAAAAAAAATGAAATTACCACATGACATTGCTTGCATTGTTTCTTAAGAACAATCACCTCCCTCAAACTATAATCACCTATTCAGTGTTTCCTACCTGAAATCATGGCTATAGGTATGTCCAAAGCAAGTTTTCTAGACCATGTTGGACCCCTCTCTATATCCCGTGTTTAAATGCACAAATACATCAATTTGTCAACTTATGTTGTTGGTGTGTGGCACATGGCTGGACTACGGTCAGGACTTGAAGAAGGCCTGTTTTCACAGCTGCTCTTCAAGTCATCCTTCTGTTGGGGTAGTCAGTAAGATTAGAACTCATGTAATTAGTGAAAGAGATAAGTCTTGTGTCTTCTTTCATCTTATATCCTCCTGGTGGGGCCATGAGGAGATCACTGGAGTAGAAAGGATGTGCATATGGAAGAGTTCTGGTCTCTCAGTGCTTCTTGTCAGACATATTTGAGGACTTTTGGGACTTTTCCTTCTTAATACATTTTTCTGCAGGTAGCAAAAAAAAAATAGTTAAGTACATTTACTAAGTTACATTCACGTCCACTTCCACTGGCAACAGTTGACTTCAGTAGAAAGCTAAGCCCTCCACAAGTCAGCAGATAGTCTGGTAATGTCTGGGCTGAGTAATACTCTCTTACCATATATTTTTTGATGTAGTTTCTGGTATGTCTGAGGAGATATTCAGTATCAGAGAAGTATTTACATTTTCTTAAAATCTCCAATTTTTACCATCTTTCTTTCTCCAGAAAAAGAGCTAAACTTATTGATGGTATGTGAAAATACAATCACTACCCTGTCTAACCACTCTAGATCCTCCAATGCCCTTTATCATCAGGGAAGGAAAGGTGGGAGAAAGGTAGAACTTTTAACCACATTGGTTCAGACCAAGAAGTTAAAAATACCGCTATCCATATATTAGTGGTCTTTATAGTTCTTAACTTAATAACGTCAGTGCAGATGAATGATGCTTTTCTCCAAAAAAAGAAGTGTACTCTAAAGAAACTCCAGATTATTTCATGAGTTAGTGTATTGCAAGCTACTGCTCTGAAAGATCTACCTCTGTGATATGTCTAAATTCTGGTATATTCTCTGCTACAGGCAAGATAAGTGACATGAATAAAACAGCCCTAGTGGTAACATTATTGGAAAGCAGATTCCTGTTCAAACAAGCTAGAGATTAATAAGATAGATTTCTACTGACTACACTCATCTCTGGCTTTTGTCTTCCTTCAATGTAAAATAGAAGATAGATAGTTTGATAGAGTAAAGTCTGGCACAGGTAAACAGTAATGATGGAGCAAAGGAGTCATAGCATTCTCCTGACGAAGCCCGGATGCCTGAAGAGTGAAATACAGAGAAATGTTGATTAAGGTGACTGCCAAACTTCCCATAGACTGTGGCCAGTAGCAACATTGTCTTCTCAAAAGCATACAATGAAGTCAGTTCAGGTTTTCCTTTTCTCTGCACAAACTTCTATAAAATGCAATTATTCTTTCTCACAGAGGAATGTTCCATTTCAATTCCTCTTTGACAGACTGCATAAATGTCACCTGCTATCCCATGTTTTGCAAAGCAAAAGGTATGTTAATCATAGTGACTTTCTTAAGGCTAAAGTTTTTGCTACCAATTTCCATATTTTACTGTCATCCTGGGAAATCCAGACCTATCATTTAATGAAAATGCCATTTTCTGTCTTTACAATTTACAAATCAAATTGCAAACTTTCTGTGTCTGTGCTTCAAAGTAAACTAAGTGTGTTATGTCTACTTTAAATAAGCAGTAGATTGCTTCTTTCCAGTTAAATATAATATACAATAGTTACCGGAATGTAGCCTGCACAATTGTCTTTCCTAAGTATATCTCATGATATAGAGGAACAGCACCTCAAGTTGCAAAGTAGTAGTTCACTTTTTTGCAAAGCCAAATTGTTGTGCAATTTTTATAGCTATAAAGAAGAAAGATTTAAAAATTATCAAGGTATTTTCTGGAGAAAAAAATATTGGATAAAGTGCCGAAGCAAGGTAGGAAGAGATAATGATCTAGTAACTCAGAATCCATTCTCAATGGAAAAAAAAATATATTTGAATCATCTTGACTTGATCTTCAAATGACATATTAGGTAACCTTTTTTCTTTGTTGACAGACATTTGTGGTGTGAGGGGGAAGGTATTTCCCTATCCAAGTCATTTATGCAAGCATAAAAGCCGTCTTGTGCCATAGGCTAGACTGACTCAGCATTAATACAGATTTTAAAAGACACTTCTTCCTTGCCCTGTAGTAGCCATTTTTCATGCTTTTATCATGTAGTTAGTCTTTCAATACATTCCATTATGAACAAAGAAAAATATGGAGAATATTCCTGTTCGGCTGATTAGCAAGCAGGGTATTCATAAAGTGACATGCTGCAGGTACAAACCAATACAACTAATTGCTTAACATTAAGCAGAAGCTGAATGTTAGAAGTTCTTTATGTAGAACCTTTGAATTCAAATTTGAGCCATGTTTGTAAAAGCTATACCAAATGATGTTACTTCTGTATGTTAGGTTTACATCACACCTTAACAAGGTTGCAAATTAATCTGTAACTCATACACACACACGCACATACAACACACATGATGATTTAAATATTATTTGATTTGGGAAAATAAGACTCCAGACCTGCAAATATCTCTGTATTTGTATAAACCTCTGGGATACTAGATCTGGGATCAGTTAAAGGATATGAATCAACTCATGTACTTAAAGCTGAGCATGCAAAGATATATTTACAGCCCTAAAGTCTAAAGTATCAGTGTTTTATTTGGTTTGGTTTGAAGTGGTGTAATTAGCCAAAAGTTCAGAGCACACACTGGGGAGTGTAAAAGGGGCAAATACACCTAAATTCCACTGAATCATAGAGCTGGAACGCCTTTAAAAATGCAGTAAGGACAAACTTCCTGATGCCCATTTATTCACACTGAACTATACTTTATTTTGCAGTAGTTCCCCTGACTTCTCAACATTAGGATTATAGAATATAGACTAGAGAGGTCACATGGATTTCTACTCAGCACATCAGAAAAGAAAGAAACAGGAATGAGATCTTCATGCAGCCTGGTCTAATTATTAAGCTCTGCAAGAATACCTCTACTGTGTGAATTCTCTTACATTACTCCAGTCAGTTTGTATCAGAGACTGTGGTAATTCAGCAAGTACGCATTTCCCAGATTTCTTGGGCATACAGTTTTGAAATTCTAGGGGAAAAAAATTGTAGTAGTATTTCCAGAGAAATCTGCATGATTTCTTCTGAAATGTTTCATTAATTATGTTTCCAATATTAGATGAAACCAGGAAGTACAAATGCTTGCAAAAACAGGGATCAACAAGTGAAATATGGAAATAAATTGCTCAGTGTTCATAGAAGAGCTTCGTCTATGCTCAGATCTTATAGCAACCTGTATGGAGCATACATGTTGCTCTTGGGATAATTTTCCATTGGAGTAAAAATAGTGCATTCAAAGAACAGCTGTAAATTTTGATGCCATGGTAAAAAAAAGCTTTTGATTTCAATAAAAATTGAGCAACTTTCTACAAGGCATATCTTAAAATTGCTTCAGTTTTGCAAGAGGTTTCTCATTTGGTCTTAGCCTGCAGTCACTTGCATGGCATACTTTTCAGACTTGTATTTGGCACCTTGCAAACACATTTGATAAGGTAAGAGACAAGCTAACCTAGGAAGAGAAGAGAAATAGAAAACACTGTTAATAAAATAAAATGAAAGCATAATGTGAAACAGATTTAAATATATGCAAGTTACAACAGACTCCTTAGGCATATGTATCTTCTATGGGTACAGGAAAAGATTTTTAACTGATGTTCAATTTGCCAGTTTATCACAAGGGTGCTATTTTAACTAGTATTAAACAGTCTTGACTGATGACCTCTCTAATTTGTTTGGTGCAAACACTTTCTTTCAACATAAGACACTTTTTTTTAAACCATCCACTTATTTGAGAGAAAGATCTATTGTGGCCTGTGCAGACAATCCTGCTTTTTAATTGTGTTAAGGTTTTTCTCCATCTGCTAGGCAATACGTGAGAACATTTCATGATGAGAGCTTCTATTAACCTTGAAATAACCTTGGGTCTGAAGTGGTTTTGCTTCTTCTTTCAAACATAATTTACCAAAAGACAATTACTAGAGAACTGCAAACCCCCTCACCTTATGGATTTTAAATTCACTTTCCTTTTTAATGTATCAGGAATCTGAGCATGCTGCCTCCTGTTTCTTATCAGTTAAATACATGTAGTGATACCTGAAAAAGAAACTGTGAATGCTGCAATTGTAGTTTATTAGAAGTCGTCATTATGGGGATTGTCTTTAAAAGCAAATCCTGCCGAGCAAATAGTCAAGGCTGTTTGTTGACTCTGGATTTAGTAATTGCCTTATTTATATCCAACATGCTAGGAAAAAATATTGTAATTCAGGTGGATTAATTAAAATATGAGGAATAGAATAATTTTAAAAATACTACAACTACTTCTAAGCTATTTGTTTGAGATTAGTCGATTCAGTGGTAACAACAGAATTCCATTATTGTCCAATCTCTTTAACTCTTCTAGGCGACATCAGTGTACAGGTCTTTGTAGAGAGAAATTCTAAACAAAGGATAACACGAGAAGATATTTTCTTGTCTTGCTTGTAGTTAACAAGGAGCCTGCTCTGTTTGCTCAAATTTTTTGTCTCACAGTGCTTCTCTCAGCAGCTGGCTGGTAGCAGAGCAACACCGAACTTATGCACTGTCACTCATGCTTTGTCCCAACACTTTGAAATTCTCTTAGAGTATCTCTGCAACAAAGCAGGGCAGGAGGTTGATGTCCTGACTTCCACATTTTATCGTATCTGGGTTGTGTCTGTTAAGGAAAATTTTGTGTCCCTGACTGTCAGTGAGCCATCTTTTGTCAGCACTAATCAGCCCTGGAAACAATGGGAAGTATACAGTGTGTTAAGACTTGCATAGGTATCTGATGCAATCTGAATGTGAGACAGTCCTGTTGCGTTGCCTAATATGTCTAAATCAATGTCCTATAACCCATATTTTTATTCTAGGAAATTGATGATTGAAGTAGCTGTTCATTACATACACCAATATGCCTTCGGGGGTTTATCCAACAAAAGGACTTTTTAAGATGACATATTTAATATGCATTCTTCTTACTTGAGGATACCAAGACTATTGAATGGTGCTCCAGCAAAGGGAAACTTCAGCAGACCAGGGATGAACCTTGTGCTGTCAGGATCATTCGCAGAAGTGCTCATAGAAGTTTTAGCATAAATAAGAACCAAATCTTTATTTTGAGCATCAGCTGAGAAGGACACAAGATCTTTGATAACTTAAAATAAAACATATCAAAATATGTTACACATTTTTAAATAGTTTTCTTGGGTTTCTTTTTAAGAGGAGAAATGGTAGATTTAAAAATAAACATCTGGATATACATGGTTGAGCAATGGAATACTTAAAATATTCACCCACCCTTTATTAATATGGTTATGAAAGACCTTAATTTTGCAATGTTCCTATCTGGAATCAATACTTTACTTTTTTGTGTAGAGAGCATTAAACAAAAAACAAGCCAAAAACCCAACAAATCAGGTATTTGATCATGGAGACAAAAAAGCAGAGAAAGTAGTGTGTGTGTGCACAGCACAATTATATTATCAAGGCTTTCTGTAATGTTATTATAGGCTGTTCCAAGTTACCATGTATGAAAACAAACCACACTGATTCCAAGCCCCAAAATGAGAGAAGTTAGGGAAACATAATCAGTGCAGCTGTGGCAACAATACTATTGTTAAAGTACAGGGAAATTTCATAAATAGTGAGTAAGAAGTCAAGAAGGAAATAGTTGCAGACAAAATCATTGCTAGAAAACATGAAAGCAACTCCTTTTTTCCCATCCCTTCCCATCCCATCCACCCTGTGCAAAGATTATCCAAGGAAAGGGAAAAAAGGGTGAGGTTGTGGGTGGTGTCCTACATCAGGCCATAGCACACAAAAAGTATGCATCGTTTTTCTCTTGGAAGAAGATGAAGGGGAAAAAAATGAGCCTGGAATATCTCTTGGAACAGATACTGTACGTTCAGGTGCCATTTGTGTGCCATACATTGTATGAAATATGTCTGTTAAAACAAGACTAAGAGAGATAAATTACATTCAACAATCCATCATACCCATTGTTTGAAGCATGACAGATATTCCTGAGTTGGTTTTAAGCTGCCTAGCTGTAAGAACTAGCAGCATTTCAGTTTCTATGCCAGCAACGTGTAACATAGGGCAACAAATATTTCAACAAACACTAATTTATCTAATGCTTCTTATTGACAAAGTGACAGATGCCTTAGTCAAGAAAAGAAATGCCATGGAGTCAACAGCTGTGCTTTGCAGTGTTTTTTATTCACTGTGCTTTGGCATTATGTTAAGTACTCCAGTGGCATAGTGTCTGCTTGTCATCATTGCAGAAGGATCACTCGAAGTCCCTGATGCCCTGATAAACACCATATCAAAAGAAGTTGACAGTGCAACAGTCCTTAGGATAAGAGGCCAGGCTTTAACCAACATGTTTTAAACTGCTTTCATGAACCATTTGGTGATGTGATAGGTGAAAGCAAGAAAGACAAAACTTGACAAGTATATCACCCAAATTTACAATAAATAAAAGATAATTTTCCATCTGCAGGGAAATTTACTTAACATGAACTGCAAACATATGATCTGTGAAAGCAAGTGTTTCCTGATACTATCCAAACTATAGGAATATGAAGAAGAGGTTCCTATTCTGGCCAGTTTTCACCTTACAATTTTTAACTGTGTTTGGATCATACATTTCAGTTGAAAGCATTTCAAGGTTGTAGCACAGGAGTATGGCAGTGCTGCTGTTCTTCTCTGACAAGATAAAAGAGAGATTGTTGTTGTTTCTTTTGAAGTTTAGATTCCACTAAGCACCAATATAATGTTCACATTTTGGAAAAAGAGGTTCTTCTGAATGGGCAGGAAGTGTAACCTGACTTGCATGGCATAACTTATTTCCATGACATTAAGTTAATCCCTTTAGAGGTTTGCTTAGAATACATGTGTTTGGTATATCTAGGAAACTATTTTGAGAAAATGTGCATACTGATGAATCATAGAACAACCAGGTTGGAAGGGACCCATTGGATCTTCTAGTCCAACCATTCCTATCAAACACTAAACCAAGTCCCTCAAGACCTCATCCACCCGTGCCTTAAACACTTCCAGGGAAGGTGACTCAACCACCTCCCTGGGCAGAGTATTCCAATGCCCAATGACCTTCTGTGTGAAGAACTTCCTCCTAATCTCCAGCCTAAATCTCCCCTGGCAGAGCTTGAGGCCATTCCCTCTTGTCCTGTCCCCTGTCACTTGGGAGAAGAGGCCAGCTCCCTCCTCTCCACAACCTCCCTTCAGGTACTTGTAGAGAGTAATGAGGTCTCCTCTCAGCCTCCTCTTCTCCAGGCTAAACAACCCCAGCTCTCTCAGACATTCCTCATAGGGCCTGTTCTCCAGCCTCTTCACCAGATTTGTGGCTCTTCTCTGGACTCGCTCAACATCCCTCTTGTGGTGAGGGGCCCACAACTGAACACAGGATTCAAGGAGCAGTCTCACCAGTGCTGAGTCCAGAGGGAGAATCACCTCCTTGGACCTGCTGGTCACACCATTTCTGATCCAAGCCAGGATGCCATTGGCCTTCTTGGCCACCTGGGTATGCTGCTGGCTCATGTTCAGTTGACTGTCGACCAACACCCCCAGGTCCCTCTCCTCCTGGCAGTTTTCCAGCCAGGTTTCTCCCAGTCTGTAGCTCTGCACAAGGTTGTTGTGCTCCTAGTGCAGGACCCGGCATTTGGCGGTGACAAATGAGTGACAGTGAAATTTTAAAAGAACGGTGACTGTTTCTTCAGATTATCTTGATATGATCTGGGTATTCCTGGCCAGATCCTTGAGTTGAGAAGTGCAATGTCAGTTCAAATCTGGAAACTGAAAGGCTGAATTAACTCTATCCTGTAGTCAGGAAGAGAGATTCTCCATTATGAATACTGCATCTCTTAGCAACAAAGATACCATCATCCTCATCTAGCATCTTATATTTTGCAGAATCAGGTAAGTTCCCCTCCCCGACTCCTCAATTTACAAACTCCAATAAAATAATTTCAGCCCTTTGTGACTGTGCTTTCTCTCCACTACCTTCAGCGTGTTCTCTGCCTTCTCCCTGCCAAAAATATTTCCTGTCCCCCAGACAAATAAACTGGCAGAAAAGAGGCTAGGTCAGGTGTGAGTGTATTTCCATGGAATCAATTAAAGCTTTCTGGCAGCAGGAAGGCAGACACTGTGGGATGTGATGGGACTCACTTCACATAGAGTTTTGATCTCATCCAGTTTCTAAAAGTGCTCTTTCACCTCCAGCCCGGCACCTCCATTCCTACTACTTCCTAAAACTTTTGAACTCTCAGTTCCCAGACAGACCAGGTGTGCAATGAGAACTTTTTGCCTCCCTTTGTTACTGGAAATTGTTTGGGGTTTAGTGGAATCCCAGAGAAAAAATTAAGGCAACTTATTTTTCTGACATGGAAATAAATGGTTTAGATCCAGACAAAGCATCAATACAGTTATTGCCAACTACTAAAACCAAATAAATCAACTCTAATGGACTAGCATTCCTGACTCTGTTTCTGAATTAGATTAGTACATTTTGAGAACATTTGAGAGAATTCAGCCAGACGAGGAAAAAGAATTGTTTCCCTGACAAAATTTACTTGCATTTTTAAAGTGCTTTTGACAGTACACCTCACAAGAGGCTAGTAAGGAAACTAAGAAGTTGTAAGAAGGGACATGTAGTTAAGTTTTGATCACAAAATGGCTAAGAGAAAGCAGAACAGACTGAAATGGTCAGTTTTGAATATGGCAGTGTGTTAGCAGCAGAACACTGTAAGACTAACAAAACTTCACTGTGTTCAATAATGTTCTGGAAAGGGCTTGATCGGCGTGATGGCAAGATCTGCCATGGAATAATTTTTTTAGGAAGAAACATTTATTTAACTGAGCAGTTATTGAAGTTAGTCAAGACAAACTTAGGCAATTAGGCAGCACAATGGTAGAGGAAGTTCATGATGGAAAATTCAAAATAAAGTGTGTTGGAAGGATATTACTAATACACATTGTTGGATTTTGAATTAACAGTAACCACCCAAGAAAATGACCCTTGTGTCGCATTGGGGAGCTTAATAAAAACATCTGCTTAATTTGGAAAGGCAACCAAAAGTGAACAAAATGTTACCGTGAATAAAAAAAGGGGTGAGGTCCCACAGAACCTGCTCTGGCCAAGACTGCCCAGGATGTACAGTGAATCAGTACACTTTTCCTCTCTGCTGCGCAATTTCTAGGATGAGTCGGCTGGTCCCCTAGAGGGGAGCAAAGTGTTGAGTACTTTTGACACTGCTTTCCGTTTCTACTCCCAGCTTTCTCCAGAAGGCCTTCCTGTTGCTGGGAACCAGATGTTCATAGACTTCTGCTGTTGGAAAGAAACTGAGTTCATGAAGCAAGTTCACTGAAATATAGCCATTCATCAACATACAGCATTTCAAAATACATTAATAACACTAAATTAACTTAAAAATAAAAATACATATACGAGTAAGGAGAATTATTAAGTTCAATTGTGTTGAAAATTGATCTAGATGCAATGGCTAATGCTTGCAATCACAGAATTCAACATTTATTTTGTTTTAATTCTCAAATGAAACCATAATTAAGCAGTCTGTAGACTGAAAAGCCAGGAATACTTACTCTTTTGTAATGAAAAAAGATTATTTACTGCAGGGTGGCAAGGTTTACTAATCTCTAAAAGCCTAAATTAAATACATTAAATACCCATCATACCCAATTAATCATCAGGTTTTGTGAGGGGGAGTTCTTTGCACCTCCATAGGAACATAATCCCATAATGGCAGAACATCCCATTGCCTCTAACTTAACACACTATCATCCAGCATGTAAAATTTTATTCTCTTTGCAGAGAAGTGATACAAGTTGAGGACTAGAAGGACTGATAGAACCAACCCTGCTCAAACTTACAGCATAAGGCCGAAATCAAACTTTTGTTACACCTACTTGAAAATGCGTTTTTATTCCATATATAATCTACTTCACAGCATAGTAAGTGTTCTGTACATGTCTGAAAATAGATAAACCAAAATAGTGCTGAAAAGTAGTAAAAGAAGAAAACAGTGGATCAAAAACCATAGGAAAAAAATACCAAAACTAAGCCCTAAGATCTTGTGGGAAATACAGATGCACTGGGATACACCAGTAGCTAAATTCTTTCATTTGCTAGAATTGGGTTTTGCTAGTCATATAGGTCAGGTCCAGGTATCTGTAGAGAAATTCAGAAATATTTTGTTCCTTTAGCAAGGAAAGACAGGGATAGGGAAGGAGGATTTTTGAATATGTGGAGAGGAGAAGAACAATGGTTAAGTTGTGAGAGCTTGGAGGAGGAAGTAGAATTGAACTGGCCTTTGACAGGATGGAAAGAGGCACTGGGAGGTATTGGTGAGGTCTGGGCATAGAAGAAGAAATCAATAAGCAGTAATTCTCATCAACTTGGAACTGCCTGAAGCTACAACTGAAGTACTTAGCAGGAAAGCTGGACTTAGGCATTCCAAATCTACTGCATGTAGACAAGCAAGAGTGAGAGGAAAAAGAAGAGCTGGACAACTGTCCAGTGGATATTGGCTGGGTCTTTCAGTAGTCATATAAGTAAACTAAGTCTGGGATAAAATAATCCCAGGCGAAGACAAAGAGATTGGGATCAGAAAGAAGAAACTGCAGAAGATAGTCCTGAGTGGAACCAGAAATTATCAGACATCATGTTCTTAATTTGGTAGAAAATTGCTCCTGGTTGCATTGGTTCACCTAGACAGTGGTTAGTCACCCTGCCATCAATTACTCTGTCAGTTTATGTGGGACAAAGCAGTACAGTGGATCTAGATTCCAATCCCTCTGACATTTTACATGCTGCCAGAATACAGTACGTTTTTTCCAGTCCATTTCTTAAAAACTTCAGAAGAAACAAAACATTACATGAGAATTATGCATTACAGTCATAATGTCAAATGTTGACATTTATGAAAAGCCCAAACTAAAATTATTTATGTAACTTTAATTTCACTACTGAGTAAGTAGTGATAATACCATCTTTTAATTACATAGTTGAAAAGTTATTCATACTCAAGATCCCATTTTTTCACAATAATGAAGGCAACCTTAGCTATAGTAGAAGTCTAAGGCATAGAGAGTTGCAAGGCAGAGAACTTAGTGTAAGAGAAATAATATCTTCACAGCTATCAGATATCAGCTTGGAGGGTTCTCCTCTAGAATCCACTACTTCCCATGTAATAACAGACAGCTGACTTAAATATGTCTTTCCTAGATGATCAGTAAACAGATCCTCCACATGTCTCTCCTAAGCCTGATTCATAGAAATGCTTAAAGCTCAGAACCCACATTTGACACATATTAGACCTCTGCTTTGAGCACATTAATTAGTAGATAATTCTTTTTGTTCTGAAAAGATCTAATCTTAGGCATCTGATCCACACAATTAGCGGAACTTTTGGGTTGAGATCATTGTGCTTGTGTTCTCTACCAATACTACTGCGTTCCCTGAGAATATCTTCTGAATATAATACTAGAAATATTTATGCAGCATTCAGAAACAGTAGACGTGAATTTTAAATAAAATGTCAGAGAGAAATGAGCAGTTCTGGCTTTCCATCATGGATCCAACAGTCTGCAATAATCAAAGCATGAAATCACATACTGAATAAAACGCCATTATAGAGGTTCCTTGCCTGTTCATTTACTGAAGACGGTCCAACCCTGTGTGCTCAATAAGACAGAGATTTCCCCAGAGGAAAAAAAACAACTATATGATCTTTAATCTCATTATCTCAATAGGTATACAAATGGTGATCCAAAATTCTGATAGTTGTATAGTTTGAGTACTTTATCATTTTACAAACCTACATGATCTTTTAAACCTTTTATGTAATGTTACTTGTCCAAGATATGTTTAGTAATTGGTTTTGTAACAAAGAACAATGGACATTTGATGCTGAGAGGCTTGGTTAACTCTCAACCTATTATTTTCATTCTATTTTTCAATAAATTCAAAGCAGAGCCTGTGGCAAAGAAAATTCCTAAGTTTTTACTTATGTCAGAGCTCCTTGATCCTTCTCAGTCTCTTTATTTTCATGGATATGGGATGGAAATTGCATGGTTCCATCAATCTGATGAATTGTGACTGCATGTCCATGGTAATACAGCTAGATTTCTCTTCCAAGTCTCACTGACTTTCATATACAACAGGCATGAACACTGCTTTTGTATTGCTGCTTTCTCTCCTGATTTGCTTTCCCCAAAATGTCTTATGTGAAATTAACTTCCTTTCCCTTAGGGCACTATGATAGGGGCTATATTGGAGATCTACATTGTCATCTTTCCTGTTCAAGGTGTTTTTGAGACTGCTGGGTGAGTGGGAGTAATAGGATCCAGATATTGTTTCTAGGATATTATCACAATTTAATCACTCCCCTAACAATCAGTGTAGTAGTGTCTTGCCAAAAGTCTAGGGAAACATACAGAAGAATGAAATCTTGCTGATTCATCCAGTGCAACTGGGATTAAACTTATGGCATGGTTGGGCATAGTAGCTGAAATGTAAAACCACTAAATCCTTCATTGCTTCATTGTTTCTTATTTATGTTTGCAAATCTGCGGTTACTTTGGATATCAGCTGCTCCCTGATCATCTAGAAGAAATTACCAAAAATTCCGTCTTGTCTGTGATGGGAACATTACCATTACCTGCAAAATTTTCTGTTAGAATCCTTGCTTTCATACTTCAGGACTGGATTACTTAAAAGTGAACTATGTGGAGTGCAATTCAAAATCCTATAAAAAAGAATACTAGAACAAGAACTCCTGTTGTTAGCAGCAATACCTGCACCTGGTGCCCCTTGCTGTGGAATGGTTCCTAATTGGAATATATGAAATTGGGTTTTACTCTAGGGTATTGGTAGTGAATCCTGAATGCCAAGATTATTGCAGCCTGACTAAACACATTGCCTTTTTGTGCTAAGTCACCAAATGTTGTCTCAATGGAAACACTCTAAATCCTTCTTGACTTGAAAGACAGGAGGCTAGCCACAGAGTACCCTCTGCTAGTGTGCTTCACCTTTATAATGACCTGGTGACCTCTTTTATTGACCTCCATAGTATGCTAGAAATCATATTCATCTGACTGCAAAAGGAGTGGAATTTTAAGGGAGATTGGGATTTCAATTTTATTTTGTAATATATGGCAAGGACAGCAAAAAACTTCAGAGTTTTCCCTTTCTACTTTTCTATGAGTCTTTTTAAACACTGATGTTAAAAGATACCTGGGAAACCTGACCTGTGTCAATACATGAACATCGTTGGACAATGTAAGGTTCAAAAGCAGCCTCATATTGCAAATCTGTGATTAAAAAAGAGTGAAAGAAATCCGTCTATGGGGAGAAAACGCCACTGTAGAGATTTTTTTCTTTTCTATCACTTCTTTCTTTGGATCAATATAATCCTGTATAGTAATGAGAAACTACACTTGTTATTTCATCACTTATGAGCAATGTAGTAATATCAAACTCATATTTATAAAATTGTTACATCCCTTTAACATCTGTTTCCCATATATATGAGAACTAGGTTTATCTTTCTTGTCTAGTGCAGTCTGGTAGTTTTACTTAGGATTAAAATATCTCTTGAATATACTATTTTGCTTATCTGTTCTGAAGTTTTCGACCAGTACAATGAAGCTCACCTGAAAATGATACCTTCATGTTCTGTATCTTAAGAAGATAAACATCTTTTCAAACTTAGTCAAGTTCATCACACTGCTTGAGCAGAATATTTAAGTATAATCCTTTCTACAATTTTTCTTGTGCTATTTTCCTTTATTATGAACATACCATCAGAATCCATTTCATAGTGGCCGAATAAACTTTCCTAGTTATATTTCCTGTCACACTATGAATCAGCATTTTTAACCCTAGGTTAACCTTGTACAAATATGTAAGTATGGATTTGTCACTTCCTGTAGAATTATTTCAGAGCAAATGATATGTTGTAGAAACTAATGCAGGCTGGATGGTCTGAGGTAAATTGAACAGGTCTGATCATGTGATATTTTATACTGAAAGTTAAAAAACCCAAACAAACTCTTTTACTTTCAAAAATTTCATTAAGTTTACAGTAGTTTTCTCTACCCAAGTAAAGTTTTTAAATAATATATTCATGTGGTTACAGTCTTCCATTCCTATCCTATCTCACTCTTTTTTTTTTTCATACTAGCCTTATTGTTAGTATGTGTTTGTCAGACTGGCTATAAGAGGAAAGGAAAAGTATTTTCTTCAGCATGACTTCTGCCTGCCAGTGCAAATATAGGCCTGAGGTTGGAAAGGCAATTTAACTAACTTCAAAAAACCAATCAAGGACAACCAATGTATTAATTGATGAAGGTTGTGTAAAAAATTCAAAAAGTAGGTGATCAGTGACTAAAGGACTAAGACTGAGTTTGATTCAACATACTGTAACACACCAACATGATTACTTTTGTAACCACCTGCAATACATTCTGACAGCTTTTCCTCGTTTTTATTCATTCCTTACCTAGGCAAAATTCCCACTAACTACTCTCCCACGGTATTTTTTCTGACTAATATTTAAGTATATTACATTTATGTAATCTTGTATGGATCACACAGAACATAATCTTACTCATTTAGCTTCAGGAGACTGCATTTCATATTCTGAGAGGGGCAGAGCTGTTGCAGTCTAAACATGAAAAAGGATTAGAAACTTTATTGCATTCATTACTATTTCACTGTTCGACTTTATACTTCCTTACACATTTCTTTTAAAATTAAGACCTGCTTCCATTAGACCATTGCAACAAGTAAGTATATAACCATATGATGGCAGCAATATGCTTAGATATGTTGATTCCATTATGCACTATGTGTTAACTTGTCTAAAAAAGAAGGATACAACTCAAAGCAGTATTCAAAGAGTAAGACTTGCAGCAGTGAAATATCACATTCAAACTGAGGCTTTCACAATTTTTACTGCAAAATAAGGATTAGCTACAAGTTTAGTTTCTGAGTACAAGTCTACTGACTCCAGTCATTCATTCCAAAGCCATTTTTATCTCTTTAAAGCAGGAGATAAGCATTTAACATTAAAATTTGCCTTACATTTATACAGTTCCAAGAGATCTTCAGTGGAGTTATATACATGCAGGAAAGGACTAATAATTTTAGTTCTTCATTATTAGATGTACATTGTAAACACAGTACCTGTACTAGATGCCGTGGAATTACCTATGTGCTTCCCATTCCACAGCAACTGAAGGAAGATTATAAGGTGCAACAATATTAAACTCAGATGATCTGGAGTGAGAAGATCTGGAAATTTTAATAGAATTTACCCAGTTGACCCAGATATTTCCAAAATTTATTTTTTAACAGCTGATGAAAGTGAATGAAGACCAAATTCAAGGGACAACGGAAGGAGAATTTATAAATGTGCCATATTTAATAAATTGTTTACAATAATTTACCAGAGAATTCTTAAATTACAGAGGGTATGAAAAACAGTGGTATATAAAATCTGTGTGGACATACAGTCATGTCTATACAGGTTGGATAAATAATTGTACCATTGGTCTAGAACATTTTTCTTTGTCATTACTTGAAACTATGACGTTTTCTCAGCTTGGGAAGTATTTATTTGGCGTCTTCAGTAGCTGAATCATGGTTATCTACCCTGTGCACAAGAGAAGTATTTTAAGACTGAGAGTATAAAAGAATAGTGGAGATGATACTATCTGGCAGGATAAGAGGACACTGGAAACCTGTTTTCTTATCTATCTGATAGTAATTTATACTAAGATGACTCCCAGCTGAAGTTTTACTGAATATATAGTGAGCATACACTTCTATACAGCATATCTGAGCTCCTAAGATTTCACTGGGGAGAAGTGTTGCAGGGAAAGGTAGTGGCATGCCTGTAACTTGGACAATGAAATATTCTTTAGATAATTGCAGATATTATCAGTCAAGGGAATGTCTAAACAAAACTTTGGCTCCCTCTAGACTTCAGTTTAGACTAAAGGTGAGTGTAAATCAGAAGCTTATCAAGGGGAAGGGGACCTGCCATATAACTCCAAATAGGCCTAAAAGGGAATAGTTGTGTTTAAACAACTTTAAAGAATTGGATTATACATTTTACAATTCTTTCTCTTTGTTTCTTCTAACTCACTCTCTCAGCCTTTTTTGACTAATCCATTACCAGTTTGTAGCATTATTAAACCAGGAACAGTATTTAAAAAACAAACAAAAGTCCTAACGTACTTTCACCAATTTGATTTCATGAAAGAGTAATGAAGTAATTTTTAGTCAACAGATTAAACAGATTACACTAGATTTTAGTAATCTGAGAATGTAAGAATACTATTTCTCATCCAGACATTCTAATAATTTCTGGAAACAGCTTTTTTTTAAGTTTCATCTATTTGTGTTATGAGATGCTATATTGAAAAGACCAATGGTGTTTAGAAGAAGAGGTAAGTATACATTTGGTCTATATGGGTCTGTGAATTAAGAAAATCAAATACAATTTTATTTCTTTTAACAGATGGTTTCTTACAGATCACTTTGGGAATGCATGTGTACTGTCTGATTTCATGGCCATGAAGAAACATATTTCACGAAGAAATGGAGAAGAGAAAAACTTTGTGGTCTACTTAATTAAAAGCCAAAAAGGTCCTGAAGACTATGTTGTATCTTGCTCTTGACAAACATACATGTATTTATCATGTATTTCAGTGAAACTTTCAAAATTTATTTGTATAATTTTACGAATTATTCTTTTAGTATCAATGTGAGTTTACATGCTAACAGATACTCAGTTAAGTCCTGTAAAATTACCCATTTTGTTAACCTCTTTCACACTTATGGTTTTTTTTTTTCCACATAAGAAAGGGAGATATGTAATTCCATTCTTCTTGTAGTCTTCTTGTGAGTTGCAGCTCAAAAGATAAGAGCTCAAAGTCTTTCTAAAGGAGCTGTACTTGTATGGCAGAAATATCTTGAAGGAAATGTGACTTGTAAATCCATTCCCCAGTTATGCCTAAATCTCAACCACTGGCACCCTCAGCTTTTTTTTTTTCATGAGCATTATCCCTTAATTTGAAAAATATAGGCAGCATTGCCTTACTGTACAGAATGTTCTGAGAACAGACCTTGAACATGATCTGATCCCATGAGGATTAGCTTTAAAAAAGAAAAAAAAAAATTGCACCTAAGCAATTTCCTCTAATTATCACAGTCCCAGTTTATTCAGATTTCAAAGCTACCACCATGAGTGGTCTCTAAATAATTAATGCTTTATCAGATAATGCCATGTATCAAATACAACTGGAAAAGGCAGGACTGGAGACTCTGCAGAGAACCCAAAGGACTAGGCTGCAGCAATGCTTGGTGTATTTTCTTCTATTAGATCTTTTAGTCAGTCATTCTTGATCATCAGCTAATCCTCCCAACTTCTCCAAATCTTCACCTTTACCTATTTAGAAATCACAGAATTGATAACTAGCCCATTGACATTGTTGGACTTCAGCATGTTTAAACAGAGGCCAGTAGTACTATAAGAACTGAATAAAACCTATATAATAAAGTAAAGCAATTTCACTGACATGTCACCAAACATTCACTTCCACACTTAACTAAGACTTAATGGGTGCTTCCACTATATTCCAATTTTTCCTTTGTGTCTTGACCTTTTCTCCTTAGAATATTACCTCTAATTTTCAGTCATTTACCATATGAGATAAAATCCACGGAGTTCATACAAGACTTAGAGTTTCTGCTAGTGCTGTTTTCATTTTATTTAGGTTTATTTTTCTAAACCACATGTTACCTTATACCTTGCCAATGCAATTCATTTGGAAATAACCTATTAATTCAAACAATGTTTGTTTGGAGGAACTCTGTGATAGCTTTCAGCTGGCTAAACATACTTAGATAGCATCCTGTTTTTTTCTGAGACAGAAGTGAAAGGTTGATATGCTTACCAAGTGACAGCTTTGATGCAATATCCATACAGTCCTACATTACTAGTGATAGCTTTTTCTCAGGAGTCTTTCAAGTGCCAAAGTTCATGCAGTTCATGTTTATATTCAGCTAAAACCTCAACTAAAATACATGCAGACAAATGATACATTCTGAAGCTCTATGGAAGCCATTCAGACACATCTTCTACATAGATAACAGTGGGCTAAGTAGATAATTCTATGGCAAATTATCTATACTGTTGTTTATTTTGGTAGAAAGAAATTGCTAAAATTGTTTTCATGCATCCAAAATGAAATTTAACTTGATGACATGCCCACTGAAAATATAAAGCAGGTTCAGAAAAAGGAATGGTAATTCAGGTTTGTTTAAAAGCATTTCATAAACTGCTCGATTACTTTGTTTTCCAAGGATATCAAAAAGTTAAATGTGCCATATGCAAACCGAATGAAATTCAGTGTGCTTCTAAAATGAACTTGAAAACCTAGTAGTTGAATATAATGATTCATAACCATGTTTTTACAGTGTTTTTCTCTTTTACTGCTCCATGAAAGAAACAATCAAGTAAAGTAGTTACATCCAAATGAATGTTAAATGCAGTATGAATAACATGTATGACTCTTTAGTATAATATCCTTTCTGCTTCCTTTGAAAAATAATGAAGTTATTTTACTAGTATTGCAGAAGCATATTTTATGATCTATTTTAATTAAAGTCGACCCCCGAAGGGTTATGTTACAGAATAGTCTAAGAATAAAAATACCTTTGTTATGGCACACCCACATCCAATATTTGCTGTTCTAACTGTCTGCAAGAATAGCACTCCTTGGAAGCAATTTGTAAGGGAAACACATCTAACAGTGTATAAACTTTTTAAAGTGTAACTAAACACAATCATTACAGCTCTACATTATTTGCTGCTAAAACATTGATGGTTCATTTTGATCAGGGAAGCATAATCAGCTGGTCACTAATTAATCATAATTAATGTTATCTGGTTTACGTGCTATTTAAGAAAACTAATTATAGAAACACAGAAGTTCTAGTGTCATTAGCCACTACTTGTCTTACAAATGTATTAGAATCCTTTGGCTGGAAAAGATCTTTGAGATCATTGAGTCCAGCTGTACCTGTCCACTATTAAACCACATCCTTGAACACCTTGACCACCCATCTTTTACACCTCTCCAGGGATGAAGATTCCACCACCTTCCTCCCAGAGGCTGCCTGGTGCCTAAAACCCCTTTTGGTGAAGAAACTGTTCCTAATATCCATTCTAAACCTCCCCTGGTGCAACTCAAGGCCATTTCCTCTCATCCTATTACTTGTTACTAAGGAGAAGAGACCAGCACCCACCTCACCACAGCCTCCTTCTTGGGAGCTGCAGGGTGCAATGAGGTCTCCCGTCTGCTTCGTCTTCTCCAGGCTAAGCAGCCCCAAAATAGGTCTTGTCCTATTTATAAGTCTTGCAGGAGAGGAACATTTTTCAGAGGATTGTGGGCAAGGCCTCTTTCAACTACCTGGCTCTGTAATCTTTTTCTAAAAAAAGTTAAATTGTGTATAAATCATGTAAACAATACAGAAAATGAGTAATTTGAAGAACCTTCCATTTCAGCAGAGTAAGATTATTACCTATTTCTGGAAACGGTATGAAATATAAAAGCCTACGTTATGCCATTGACCATTATCTGGGAATGTCTCTATTATGACTACCATAACTAGAGAATTCCTCCCCTTTCAAAGCCTGCTAAGAAGCCATAATTATCACAAACAACATTTCACAGATACTCTCTGATTCACAAGGGTTTTCTTCTCTCATTTATGATTCTTTTGGTTCACCAAAGAAACATAAATGGCAGCGTTGATGTAGTCCCACAATTTGTTTCAAAAGAATTTGCTTAATGAATGTATTTTTTTAAAAAAATGAAAAAAAATGTAACTTTTGACTGAAGAGAAACTTCAGTCAAACCTCAGGATATTTATTGAAGAAAAGCCAAAACCAACCCACCCTAAAGAAAATGGAATCTCCGAGGACAAATCCCTCCCAAAACTAAGAACAGGTTTGGTCTTGTGTTTCTGAAGCTGGAGAGATTCTATCAGTACCACATAATTACTCTCATAACTTTTTACAATACCTGCCATTACAAAGCAATAGATCTGAAGTGTGTCAGTGGACTTCAGAAAGACATTCATCCTCTAAATAAAGTATGTTTTCTGTCAGTAGCCTCTGTTCTGGAGCATAAACTTTCTTGATCCCTTGGGATACATCTGCACTGTCATGTTTGCACAATCTCAAGTTTAAAATTTACTTCCTGTAACTCCTACATATTAGTGCATGTATAGACTCAACTTTAGCATATGCCAGCTTGCTCACTGGCAGAGAAACTCTGTGCTGGAGAAGGAACAAGAATAGAGGATTGAGATGTGATTTAAACTTCAGTTCTGTTGTAACAGAAGGCAATGGGCATGGCTGAATTAAGTTGCCCTTGTTTCAGTCCTCTGAAAGTGTATCAGCTTGCCACGTCCTTCCGTCATGACTCAATACCAACATAATCTCAGTGTTCTACTGCAGATCTCTTGGGCATGAAACAGACTTTTGCTTCATACAATTACATAGCAATTAGGTGATATGGGTTAGTAAATAACAGTATAGCAGGGAATTTACAGGCCTAGGAGAAAAATAAAATTTCTGGAAATAGTTAAAAGAAGAAGTTTTCTTCTCACAAAACTCTAACCAGCATACAAAAATGGCCATAGAGGAAATATGACTACCATCTGGATGTAGCAGGAGAACACAATGACAAGATTAAAATCAGAAGAATTTATATTCATACACACAGAATCTCAACTAGCCCTGCAGGGACACGCATGACTGTTCTGTGACAAGCAGACTGAATCCAGCCTACATGAACTAATGCTCGAGTGCCTGTGATTCACTTGCATGACTGCAAGAGAAATAGGTAAGTGAGGCCACAGCCTCCATGATGCATGCAACGTGTGAGATCGTAGGACATCAGCCCCCAACCTACCAAACAGAAAGTTGATTTTGGAAATCCCCTTGCCACCTATGTGTACCTTATACATGCTTCAGTTGCAGACCATTACTGAGGGACTTGTAGATAAATTTGGCTGACTACACAGGCATAATGTAGGTATTTGCAGTGGTAAGAACAAATGGAGGCTCTGTCATGAAAGACGCAGCACATACAGAATGAGTGGCAAGTCCAAGCTCCTACTGTGAAAACTCTGTAACTCTTTGAGCCTAGGATGAGTCTAAACATAAGCTACCAGGGCAGTTTGTGCACAACTTCAGAGACCTTTGCAGGTCTTTCATATTTCTGAGAACACAAAAACATAGGCATATATAGGGTAAAGTACAAAGGGGTAAAGTAATAAAGAATAGGTAATCATACTATAGAATACAGTTATTTCAACTACTATCTGATGAAAATTCCTATTTGACATGCCTTTGCTGATTTCCTTGTTATGTGGCTGAAAATGAATTTGCTATTATTCCAGATAGAACACCATTATTAAATAGAAATCTTCACAAAGTAAAGCTACATGAACAGAAAATGTATAGTAATGGAAGTCGCATTTTACTTTATAAATATGTATTTAAATTATGTGCAAGAACATGTATAATAATATTATCAGATTCTTAAAATATATAGGTATGCTTCTTAGTGTGAAGTGAGTTTATCCCCACCATGTGTACAGAAGGTAAAAAGTTAGATGATAGCAAGTCATACAGCTTGTGGAGTTAGTCTTGTTCCTAGACACACGTATGTGTGTCATTTAACTGCTACAATGCTAGCCAATACATGCTAATTTTAGAAAGCATGTGCACACAACTGTGGGCAAGACTGAACAGTGACTTTTCAATTTGAAGTTTCTTCATACAAATGCAAACACTTTTTGCAATCTGATTCTAATTAACAATAGAGTCATTCATTCTTTAACAAATGAGCAGAAATCCCCTTCCTTTAGCAATACACAGATATTTGATAGTAACTAAATATTTGAGGTGATTACGTATGACAATATCTAATTCTGTTGTACTTAGGATTCAAGTCCTGTTTCCATCTCAGCTATAGGCCACAAAACCACTATGCTCTATTACTTGCTCAGGGGCATTGGAATAAGAAATCTTCCATCCGCAGCTGCAAAGAAAGCACTGGAGCCATTTTGTCACAACTAAGAAAACTTCAGGGTTGCCCTAACACTTAGCTCATAAACTACGTAACTGAAAAGTATCTACTAAACATCAGCAGTGGCAGTTATTGTAGTCTTTTCATGATCCAAGTTCACTATTAAATAAAACTTCTCAGAGATTCCATTAATTCCAATTAATAAAAAGAGATTTGCATGAAAGTGCCCCTCAATCTTCTGGCAACATTCTTGTTAATACAGCCCAGTATGCAGTTGTTCTTTTCCCTAAAAGAGACTACCGTTGGTTTACCTTCCATTTGTTGTCCACCATGACTCCTAGGTCCTTTTCAGCACAACTGCTTCTATAAGGTTCTATTTTAAGACTAGAGACAAGAATGCAGTACCATGATTTTTTTTCCAGACAACTACTAACAGGGTGTTTACTTTGTGCTGGAGAGCACCCAAAGAAGAAGAACAACAAAGCTGGTGAAGGGTCTAGAGAACAAGTTGTATAAAGAGTGGCTGAGGGAACTAGGGATATTTAGTATGGAGTAAAGGAAGCTGAGGGTAGACCTTATTGCTCTCTACAACTACTTGAAAAGAGGTAGTAGTGATAAGGGTGTCAGCCTCTTTTCCCAACTAACAAGTGATAGGACAAGAGAAATGGCCTCAAGTTGAGCCAGAGGAGGTTTAGACTGGATATTAGGAAAATATTCTTCATTTATAAGGTTGTGAAGAGTTGGAAAAGGCTGTTCAGTGAAGTGGGGGAGTTAAAATCTTTGGAGGTGTTTAAAAGAGATGTAGACACGGTGCTTACAGGTATGGTTTAGCAGTGGGCTTGTAGTGTTAGATTAACAGTTGGAGTCAATGATCATAAGGGTGTTTTCCAACCTGAATGATTGTATGAATAGTTTTATCTGGTCTTACACACCAAATAATTATAAACAGTAGGGTATATTAGGTGGGATACTTGGCAGGCATCTTCCAATTTAGTTTCATTCAAATGGAATGGAGCTTGTGTTCCAAGATGATTTCATGATATGACTAGAAGTAGTGTCAGTGGGGACGATTAAGAGATTCACTTATAAAGTACACACTTGATCTAAACTGAAATGGTAATACAGACACACCTATAGGATACTTCTCAGAACCTTGAGGGAACAGAAATCCCATGATCTTGACCAGGTCCTGGATACAAACTCTGTAGCTTGAAATACAGTCCATGAGACTCACTAAAGCCTGAAAAACATGAACAGGATCTCAGATTTTGGTATGGAAGACCCAATGATTTTGTACCTAGCAATGTACTTTTCTCTGTAATGACACAACCTTAAAATTCCATTTTAGTCAGAGAAGTAGCAAGTCCTCATCTGGAGAGTTGCTCTCAATCTCTTCATCTCCCAGCCTGTATTGATACCTACCCATAGGCAGGACCTTGCACTTGTTAAAGTCCATGAGTTTCACATATGGGCCCAGTTCTCAAGGTTCTACATGTCCTTCTGATGGCATCCTGCCCCTCAGGAGGGTTAAACACACCACTCAGCTTGGAGCCACCTGCAAATTTGCTGAGAGTGTATTTGATTCCACTGTCTATGTCACTGATGATAACACTAAACAGTACTGGTCCTCAAGGGACACCACTCATCACTGATATCCATCCAGACAACTAAGATGTTGACCAATAGTACTGGGATGCAACCGTTTAACAAATTTCTGATCCTCTGATAAGTCCACCCATCACATCCTTATCTCTCAAATTTAGAGAAGGACGTTGTGGGTGTCCACATCAAAGGTCTCCCTGAAGTCCACTGCAGCTTTTGCCTTGTCCACTGATAAAGTCACTCCATCATAGAAGGCTACTAGATTGAGTAGGCAGGACTTGCCCTTGGCTAAGCACTGCTGGCTGTCTCAGATCACCATTCTGTTACTGATATGCCTTAAGATAGCTTATAGGATGATCTGTTGATCTGTTTTGAGATCTTCCTAGGCACAGAGGTGAGGTTGACAGGTTGCTAGTTTCACAGTTATCCTTCCTAACCTTCTTAAAAACATGTTCAATGTTTCTTTTTTTAACTCAGTCGCTTAACATATAATCTGGAAATGTTGATGGGGTCCTTGTCAAGTTGTAGGGTTATTACTGTTCTGGAAGTCCGTATTGCACAAACTAGCACTGCAGGAAGCAGCACTGATTCCCTTGAAGCCCTAATATCGTGTAGTCTTAGACACGGTTTTTCATGAGATATGGAAGCTGCTTAACCAATACATAGGTGATACCAGGAGAGTCCTTCTGAGATTCTTAGCCTATCCTTCCACTCTAGAAATCTTGAGAATATGACTATGTCACCATTACCCATGTCTCATATACTCTAGATTTTTTATATCTATAGGCAATCTGCCAATACTAAAGCACACTCCTATGGAAATGCCTGGCTAGAGAGGCATTTTAAATATCAGTAATATCTAACAATAGAAAAGAGCAAGGTTCATAAGAGAATCTAAGAGAAATATAAACCCCAAAGAAAACTGAAATTTGAAACATGGCTGTTCCATCTGCATATGAGAACATGCAGGGAATATGCACAGCAGGCAATTTGTCCTCACATTAATGCTGCTGTGTAGTGTGGATAAAACTGCTTGAACTTTGTGGTCAATCAGCACTGCTGTTTCAGAAAATCAGTGATGTCACTGTATAACATTCCACTCACCTTCCTCTATGTTTCCTGTGCAGAAAACTCTTGGTTTCCTCCTGCTACTTCCTCCTACTCTTGCCTATCTGTCCTTGAGAAGGAAGGAGACCCTACAGTACTCACTGGAGGGGAAAAAATCTATGTCATTACTGTAAGAAGGTTGTGACTTGGCACAGAATGTATCAGATTGGACTCCCTCTGCTTTCCTTGGTAATGAGTGGTTTGTACTGATCTTAGACTTCACAAGGAAGAGAATACAATGGAGCTTAGTTCATTATGTTCTAATGTTTGCAGCAATACTTTTCCCTCAGTTCCTTTATGAATTTTATCTTCTCTGGCACAAATTATTTAACACTTATTTGCTTTCTGCTTTTCAAGTGTATAAAACTGACAGATGAGGATAACAGATAATACATTTTTCCAGAGCTTTATAGCAGAATAGTAGAAAATGAGAGGACAGATAAACATTGGAAAATGTGGAATTTCTTTCCCTGGAGGGTGTCAAGGTCAGATTTGATAAAACTCTGGCCTGTCTACTCTGAAACTGATGTTAATCCTGACCCAAGCAGGAGCTTGGACTAGGTATCTCCTGAGGTCCCCTCAAACCTCAATTCTTCTGATGATAGCTGAGGAAAAGTTCAAGTTTGCTTTCCCCACAAAGTACCGCAGAAGCCAAACAGAATGGTTAAGGATGACATAATTGACAGTAGTGGGACTATGATATTGATGACAATAAGCTTCACTACAAACAAAGTTGTGCAGTGACAAGAATTACTCTTGAAAGGACCACAGAAGCATAAACTGAGTTGCTTCCCTCCCCCCAGTCTCCCAAAGCTGTGCAATGACACAGTAATGGATCCACAATACAGAGAAAGGGTCAAGTCAAACTGAAAATCAGAGGGGAAAACATTGAGAGATAGTATTTTCAGGTATCAAAAAAGTTGCTCAGCAGATAATTTGTACATATGATTTCCACTTTACTATGTCCCTCATCTAATAATTAGTCACATAAATAAATTACACAAAGCGTAATATTAAAAAGTATAAGCATTAAATATGAATACGAAAGACATTTAGCAACATTGTCTGGTTGAAATCTACATGGTATGAGGGTTGCCACAACTTGTTTAGTGGTATTTTGACAAAAGTATTTGAAAGATAATGCTTCTATATGATCAGTGCTTGTCAGAAGAATCCTGCATTATCCACTGTATAGCTGCTCCAATTTTCCAGTTATAGAAATTATTGACCTGTCTTTGCTTATTAAGTGAAGATTATATTATCAAGATACATCTCAAAATAAAGTCTCAAACTCCTCTTCCTTATATGTACTACAGGGACTTTGAATTGATCAAACCTGAAGATGTTTCCAACTAAATTACTTGCCACTACTTAGATTGTTTAGGATTTATTTCTTAGTCAATTAAACTGGAATCAGTGTAACCTTTTATTTTTGTCTTACTGACATTTTTTGTCTTACTTATCCGTTATTTTGGTTTCCCAACTGAGACAAATAGAAAATGTAATAATTTCTTGAACTATTTTATATTGTTAAATTTATAAAATACTTCCAGTAAGTAGATTTTGGCAACACATGGGGCTCATCCTCCTAAAATGTTAACGGAGTCATTGTATTATTCAAACATTTAAAAAAAAAAAAAAAAACAAAACAGGTAGCCTGAGTGTGTACTTAGTACCTAATAGAAAGCTGTTTTGGTCAAACAATTACCTCAATACAGAAAGAGAGAGGGTACATAGAATTTTACTGGCTACTTTGTGCTTGTTCCAACTGTTTGCAGAAGGCCCAATGGTAATTTGATACTTATTGTCCAAGAACTAGATAACTCCTTTCACCTCAATATATTATTGCATCTTTGGAAACTATGTCATAGAATAGGATCATAGATTTATTTATCTTGGAAATGGTCCTTAAAATCACAGAATCCAACCATAAACATATCACTGACAAGTCCACTTCTAAAGCAAATCCCTAAGCACCACATCTACATGTGTTTTGAATACCTCCAAGGACAGTGACTTCCCCACTTCCTTGGGCAGCCTGTTCCACTGCTCAACAACCCTGTTAGTGAAGAAATTTTTCCTCATATCCAGTCTAAACCTCTCCTGATGCAACTTGAGGCCATTTCCCGACTTCCTATCACTTGTTGCTTGGGAGAAGAGAATCACATTGACCTCATTACAGAGTCCTTTCTGATAGTTCTACAGAGCTTGTCAGAAACAAGGAAAGAGAATTTATCTACCTAATGTACAGGACAACTTCCTTTAACATACCTTTGATATAGGCTATCATATAATTTAAAAATGCTTTCCAATATCTTGCATTTAAATTACTCCAGTTTAAGGGTACTTCCTTGTGCCGTGAAGTACATGGTAAGGATTTAACTGATTTTAAAATAGTTGGATTGATTGGATTAAGCAGTGGATGATAATAATTATCACCAGATCATAGTCCAGAAGATGCTATACTAACTATCTATGTGAAAGCCATTAAAAGAAAATACAGTAATATAGTGTTCTTGTGTACCAAAAGGAGAAAAACATCATTCAGGTGCAGTTATCTTAAATACCATATCTGGCCAATGAAATGGATTAAAAATCAGTTACAAATGTAATTTAATGTGTTTAGCAGTTCTTCCAGACTATTAGTTTCTGTGTCTAAATATTTATTTGTTGGTCATTGAGTACAAGGGCCATGCATACAGCAGGATGAGTGACTGGGGATAATAAAACTGACTAAACAGGGAATTCTATCAGGTCCATAAAGTACGTAAAATTAGAAAACCAGAAAACTAGTTTCTTAATTATTTCTGATAATAATCTGTCATGTTGTGTTGAGATTATGTAAACTTACTTTCGTAAGTACAATTCTCTAAGTACTTTTTTCTTTTGTTATTTGTGTTTCTCCAAAAACGAGTACCTTAAAATGTAATTATAGAATATAATTTAACTTTTCAAATTCTTTACATGTAAAGATTTATTTTTTTAACATCCAAGCATATAAAATACCATTGGCAGTTTATAAGTAGAGGTTTATTTCTAACATTATCTTTGCAATTTTTCAGGATAAGATGCAAGTATTCTTTATTGTGTAGCAAACATTTTAACTTCTGTTCTTGTAATTAAAACACTTGCCAAATGGTCAACAGGATTTAGCTTGATAGATGCAGCAAAATAAATGTGGTTAGCAGGTCAAGAGGTGATTCTCCCCTCTACTCTGCTCTCATGAGACCCCACCTAGAGTACTGCATCCAGCTCTGAGGTCGTCAGCATGAAAAAGACAGGGACCTGCTCAGAACAGGTCACAAGGAGATGAAGATGATCGTGGAGCTGGAGGACCTCCTCTGTTAGGACAGGCTAAGAGAGTTGAGCTTGTTTAACCTAGAGAAGAGAAGGTTCTGGAAAGACCTTGTTGTGGCCTTTCAGTACTTGAAGGGGGACACCAGGAAAATCAGGAGGGACTCAGTCAGGGAGTGCAGTAAGAGGATGGGAGTTAATGGTTTTAAGTTGAAAGAGGATAGATTCACATTAGACATTATGAAGGAATTCCTTGCTGTGCGGGTGGTGAGACATGGACACAGGTTCCCAGAGAAGCTGTGGATGCTCCCTCCCTGGAACTGTTCAAGGCCAGGCTGGATGAGGCTTTGAGCAGCTTAATCTGGTGGGAGGTGTCCCTGCCTATTAGTAGGGGGTTTGTAAATAGATGATCTTTGGGGTCCCTTCCAACCTAAATAATTATGTGATTCTATTCTAAGATTCTATGATTTAAGGAAAAAAAAGGAATAATCAAGATAAGAAAATTAAACACAGGATAATACCAAATCTTAATGTGTTTAACAGCAAGTTGTTCCACTGGAAGCAGTAAGAGATGGAAGCACTTACAACCTACTCATCGACTGCTTAGGTTTTTTTTTTTAAAAAAAAGAAAAATAAGGAAGGTCTTCTTATAATAATTTTCCCAATGTTATAATGTATTTTATATATGTAGAAAAGCCTTCAGTTCTACTTGTATTCGCTTGCTTTTCAGGCACTTTCTTTGCTAAACTTTAGCATTAGCAAACATTCCATGACTTTTCTACTTTCAATACAAATATCTAGTCAAACTATCATTTTATGTTTTAGTTAAACTTTTGCATAGCAGCTAGATTACTTTGGAGTGCTTCTAATGGAAGAGCAAGCTGCAGTCAATGGACAAATAATCACGATTTGGTCAGTTATAGCCTGTTTGGTTTATGATTACTACTACAAAGCTATCCCATAGAAGGGTTTATCATGTGGTTGCACAATGAGAAGATGCAGTTTACACATAACATTTTCTCTGTGCATGTCATGAGTTTTCTGTATCAGACAGTAATACAAGAAATAATAGTTTCAGGTGTTCATTCCACAGTTTTGTTCTTTCCATACTGAAAACCAACTACATGGGTTACATAAGTTCCTGACTAAACCATTTCGATTAGTGGCATTAAAGTTGCTTTAACTAATAAAATAGAGGTTAATTTACCTAAAACTGAAAGAGAAATGTAATTATCCATTGCTACATTTCAGTTATTTGTATTTTTCAATAAATTATTCTGAACTCTAATATGAACTAATCCTTACTGTAGCCATTTTGCAAGTAGTTAACCAGCAAAAATAATTGATTGCTTCTAATTCTAGAGACAAATTGTTCTCCCTCAACTTTAGTGTGAAGAGACACTAAAAATATGCCTTCATTCAGGGAACAGGATTGGAACAGAAATCTGTTTTCCTTCTTGTATTGTAATTTCAGATCTTTGACTATATCTAGACATGGCTACATAAAACCAGACTGGAATTCCTTCAGGGCTCCCATTTGGTGCAATTTTCTAACACTGTTGGGTTACTGCTGAAGAAAGGAATGGCCAGTCCACTCTGACTGTCAGTGGAAAGAATGCCATTCCCTATGTAATAGCTGTCCAACAATAATGGGTGCAGCCACTATGGTTGACAGAGTCCAGGACTCAAGAAAATTATGCACACTTTTTAAAGAGAGATGATTGTGTAATTTTTGTCCCGGAACATTTCTGGATGATTGTCTACGTCTGTCTTAAGAATAGCAATGTCATACTTGATTATAAATAACTCCAGGAACGTGAAGAGGTTAGTCTTAAGATTTTAATGTGAGATACTAAGGAACATCATTGGAATAATTTCTAGAGTTCATTTGCAATACAATTAGGTCTTACTGTAAGCTATTTTTAAGAGTGGATATTAAATTACTTGTAAGGAATGATGTGCTAATATGCTGACCAATCTGATGCAGTACCTTGTTCCAGAAAATCTAGTGAGACTGATTCCAGAACTGACAAATGTTGTACCACATCTGGTTCAGCTACTGTACTAGAGTTATATTTTTGCACTATAAGACATACAGTTCCAAGTAGCTATCCCAAAACAACAGTATTTGTCCTCACTTACAGAATCTTGCCTTTGCTCAGGTGTAGTCTTTCAGCTCAACCCAGCTCAGTAATTGAGACAGTTGCTCACTCAAGTTCTCCAAAAAAGTCTGTGCCTAGTTTTTAGTTGTTTGGCCATTCACCAGAGATTTCTGAGACTGTGTTGATCAAAATTTTGCAAACCATTTCAGTGATTTGAGGTAGTTGAGAGTTAAGTTATGAAATCTTGCCAAAGTTCTTAAGGTCAATAATGATTATGGGTTACATACACAGTATATTCGGTAACATTTAAGAAAGTGCTTGATGCTGTAAAGAATACTTGTGCTATGTTATGTGAATGATTCTGAAGACCGTATCTTTTCATATTCTTCAGTAGTAAGGATAGAATTTAAATCTATGGTAAAACTGCAAGTGAAAGTAAGTTTCCCGGATGCCTCCCAGGACATTTTTGTTTACACTGCAAGCCCTGGCTTTTCGCAGTTTAGAGAACCATGCCAGTTCCTGCTCAGGGGAAGGACTGACTGCATGACTTCTTACATTACTTAATGTTTGTATCAAGTCATTGCTATTAATACACTAAACGTCTTATTATACATTTTATCAGCAATTTTAGCAAAATATAAATAAATCATTAAAATCCTTATTAAAAAAATCTCTACCTTTCAAATATTGTTACTCTGAGTAGAGGTGCTAAAAATAAGTGAAGTGGCACAATTAACTGCTTTTTCATTCCTTGAGGTAGTCTCCAGAAAAATCACGTTGATGGGGTAAATCCAGTAGTGCCATAAAGCCTTTGATTTCCTTTTAATTTATTTTTAAAACATGAAAAGAAATACAGAAAAACAACAGCACAGCAAAAACTTAAGAAATAAACCAAAAGCTTTAGGAAAACTTTTGCCACACTGAATCTATCTCCTGCTAGGGGTGACCCAACATATGCCTAACTTTATGTACTTTGGCAACATTATGGAGAAGGTACTGATTACACTGGATATGAAATTATGTCTTAGAATGATCCCTAGAAATCTTGAATGCTGAAGTTCTAAGAAAGCCAAGTGCGAAAATAGAATTATTTTCTAATTGCAATACTTTTGTCCTCAGAAACTATTTGTTTTGGGTAAAGTTCAGAGCTCCCGAACTTGGTCTTGAGAGAATTTATGGACCTTGTTTGTCCACTCTTCCGAATCCTCAGAAAATGTATGTACACTAGCTACCAGCTGAAGAATACAGACCTAGTTCTTGTTGATGAGGTTTGACTAATTTAAAGTACTGCAAGTATTCTTGTGCTGGCTTTAAAAAGGAACACTTGGACATTTCCCTCACAATTTAACCAAACTCCCAGAACTTGCGCAGTTTTCCATGATTAACTAGGTGATTTCTTTGTGCAATATTGTTTTCTCTAGAATTTCTATGAACTCGAATATTTATTTATTTTAACATTAAATAAGGGAAAATAAAAAAAAAACTGTAGGAAAATACCACTCAAAGTAAGAGCAATATTCATAAATTGCTCTTGCAGATGTATGCAAAAACCAACTTAAAAAGAATTGCTCTTGTGAATCAAAAATCAGTCTTAAACTTTCTAACATGATTTTCACAAAGAAGTCTCTGGTGTAGCATTGCTGCTTATACAAATGCACTTAACATACAAATCAATTAAATTGGGAAAAAAGGTGGCTGAAGAATAGATCACTGATTGCAAATTCACAAGTACTTCCACAGGATTTAAAAACCAGCAGGGCTAAATATTTAAAACAAACCCGCACAATCCAGAAAAACACCATCACCTAGTACAGTGTCTATTGAGAGGCATAAAAGCTGTAGTGACTAGAGAAGTTTGGTAAAGTGGGTACTACTAATTCACTGCATGCACAGGATTGCATGAATTGAGATAGCACAGTACAATACATTATGACAATGCCTACTTGATGAACTCTGAGAAAACTTTATATTTCTGCCTATAACTGCCTGAAAGATTTGCCAATAGACAGACTGTATAAATGGGGAAAATACAACTTGGCATCTGTGTTCTGTTATTGTCATCCTAAAGAAGAAATATATTAAAATAGGTTGGAAAAAAAAAGTACTCTATAGCAGGTTTTTTAAATGTCTACTTTCTAGTAAATTTCTTGAAAGGAAATTATAATGAATTCTATACCATGTTTTCTCCTATAAAACCTTAAAAGGCAAACCAGTATAGTTATGCTTTGTTTGTGTTTTTTTCAGTGGGTAGAGAAGGGTGGCAGAATTTTTCTAAGCTGGCAGATTGTGGTCCAGCAACAAATATGCTTTTTGCTTCATTTCCAGTTGTGGTAATACAAGTGAATACTGAACTAGGTGGTGATGACAGTAGTGACCTTGATATGGAAGAACTCAGGGATTTAAGTTGATGAAACAGACTATCTTATTCTATGCATGATGGCTAGTTTCAGAGTTGACACTGTATTTTCTTCTCCAGTCGATTCAAACTGTTTGGATCTTGCTCCTAATACTGACCACAAGAATGAGAGACTATTTTGGTTCTTATCATGGAAACAATAGTTTGCTAGCAAGATGAACTTGGTCTATTTTTTCCCTTCTCATCACCAAACAACTGATCATAAAGACTTTAGATGCTATAAGCCTTGACTATATTTTAAAATATTGAATGGCACAGTATTTATATTTTAAAATATTGAATGGCACAGTATTTATATTTTAAAATATTGAATGGCACAGTATTAAGAAGTGCTAACCTTTCACATAAAGAAGCTTATCATCTTATGTCTCCTTGTCTCAATCTGCTTCAAATAAGGAAAGCAAATATTTTTTGTTGCCATGGTTGTATCACTAGTCTCCCTCAGAAAGGCAGTCAGCTCTTTAGGTTAATGATTGCATTTAATAGTGGTAAATCAATCCTTAACTACTTTATAAATCACACTTGTTCAACAGAGTTTTTTCCTGTTTCTCTACAGAGATTTAAAAAAAGCATACAGTCCAATAACATTACAAACATTGTTTGATTTGGAAGACCCACAAATATGACTGGCTTCATACCACACAAACTGCTATACTGAAGTGTGGTATTACCCACTTATTTATAACCACCTAATGTTACCATGTAAGGTTGAATCAATTAAAAAAAAAAAAGTTCCAGAACTGACAGGAATCTCTATAAACTTTGCTCTCTAGGAGACATAACAATAACATTCAGCCCAAATTAAGAAGGTTTTGGTCTTAGATTGGTTCAAACTATTTTGGGTGCAATTATACTGGACTTTCTGTTTTTCAGTAATCTAAGTATTACGAAAGGTCTTATTTCATAAAACTCCAGGGAGAAACACAGTTGAAGTTGAGTACGGCTACCAAACATAAACAATCAACCTTTACAAATTGCTACATTCAATCTAAAGTAGAAATATAAGCCTCCTATGCAGCTTCTACTTCCTGATTGCTTTTAAAAGCTCTAATCATTATATAGCTTGCAATGCTTCCTTCTCTTGCTTTTTCTTTACTTGCTGAATTTACGTTTACTAAACTGTCCATTTCAGGCTTCAGGGAATGAGTCTGAGAGTGAGACAAATGGATTTTCTTGTTTCCTTATGTTTCTTCATCCTTTGATTTCCCATAATATGGTGACTGTCAGAAATCAGTACTGCTCTGGAAGAATGCCACCAATTTATGCTCATGGTCTGCCCAGATCAGGAATTCTGTGTACTGTGGTGTTAGACATTAAGAAATCTTTTTGTTCTATTTCCTTGGTCTGTATTAAAATAGGAAATACTCCTAACAGGGGCATTATCCAGGGAGATTTTAAAAGATTTACTGATGAGAACCTTGAGAGAGGTCAGCTGAAGCAGAAGTTGAAGTACTTTCACCAACAGCAGCACATTTCAAGGGCTACAGTGTGGCTATAGCAGGGAAGATGATTATCAAAACAAAACCGCATCAGACCCCAAGGAAACCATAAAATACAGATATTTAGAAAATTATAGACTTAAGGGACTTTTCCCACTTGAGTTGATTTAGGAAGAAAAAAATAAGCAATCAGATATAGAGGCCTGTGTTACAAAAATCTAAATTGTGCAGAATAGATGTTGAAATTGATTTTCGGACAAGTCAAACATTGTCATACATGAAAAACTTTACTATTTATTTTCTTTTTGTAACTGTTTTAGTATACTGGGGCATTTTCCTCTGTTGTGATGCTGATATATGAATTAAGGATAGAAGATACTTTTGCGTACCGTTTCAAGAAATTTTGAGCACTTTAAAAAAGAAACATACATTTAATAGTTTATTATTTTTTCTAGCTTAATATTAGTTTAATATACATGTAGAGAGAAACTGTATAGCAAAGTTTTACAGACATTAAAAAAGTCTTAAAATATTAGTGGCTATTTAGATAGTAGGCTTCAGATACTGATTATTATGTACATTTATATCTTACTGAGTACCTACATAACGAAATCAAAGATTAATTTTAATCAGTCCTTTTCAGTCATTGAGACAATGGCACTAGTGGTGTCATTCTCTTATCCCAGAGAAAATTGAGTAACTACACATCATTTCTCATTGATACATATTACTTGTCATTAAAGTAGTATTGAAAAACATTGAGATACAATATTCATGTAATCATTTTAGTGGGAAATCAAACAAAAAAGTGATTTTTTTTCCCCTCATCTACCAAACTCTGCCACAGCAAAAAGTGAAAGACATTTGATAATGGTCACTATAAACCATTAAACCCAGGAAAAATTAAAAAAAAATATATAATAAGAAAGGCATTTACTGTTACTGATTTTCAAAATGGAGAAAATGAGCTAATTAGACAAGTCTGCATTTTGAAGGGATGTTTTCCCTTACATAAGAAGAAAAGTATCAAGTTAAGTATATGATATACTAATTCTCATAACCCAAAAGATACAGCTGTGCTTTAAAAACAGAGTGAAAATGTAATTACCTCATTTAGCTTGGTAAGAACTACTTTTTCTTGGTTTTTTGCCCAGAATATGCTTATTCCTTCTGCAAAAACAGTACGGCAAACTCTAAAAAAGAAAAGGAATACATTGCAGAGGTGAAAGAGAATACATTCATTACAAACATAATTTACTTTTGGATTACCGCCTAAAAATCAGTAATAGAAATTTACACAAATCTGTACAAAATGTACAAATTACTTTAATGGTAAAAAAAGCAAAACCTTCAGTTTATTGACAAAACAGGAGCAGGCAGTCCTGGCCTGATGACATGTTTGAACACCATTCTGGGAAGGATGTCCTGAAGTCCTGAGAACTAGAATTTTCATTTTTAATATTATAGAAACCAATGAGATAACTACTGACTAAAATCTTACAGAACTACTTGAATGTCCACATCGTAATATAGAATATTCAAAAAGTTCTTGTAAAATTATTTTTCCATCTTGTACTTCCAAGAAGAAACCCTACTATCTGACTGGCCTATATAACGGTCTTTACCTGTGATAATACTACAGTGGAAAATTAGCTAATGCAGGAAACAAGAACCTTTAGAATAGCTAGTTTTGTCCTTTGACAATGAACATTTCTGCAATGTCCATCAAATTTTCAGTTTTTATATAGTGATTCAGGTACAAGTGTTTTATGCTTTCTAACATACAGCGCTACTTGCAAAATGACTGATAAAGACACATTACTACCAGAAAAAACGAATGTTCTGTTCTCACCTTTGGGTACACTTCAGGCAGGTGCAGTGGGACACGTAACCTGAGCCACTGGCAATTTCTGTTTCTCTGTGTAGTACAGAGTATGAAAATTACTGCAGTCTACTCTTCCAGGGCCATAACACTAAATCTTTCTCATCCACATCTAATGCACTGTTCATTAAATATCTATTCTATTAGATACTGCAAAGAAATTGTTGGTTTTGCAAAGAAATTGTTCAGTGGTGAAAATAACCAGTTGTTTCCCCATTTCATCACATCATGGCATGTCATTCACAACTTGGATGCTCAGCCTTAGTTTTTGCCCCTCTGCGCCTTGTCCTACCAGCACCTTACAGCAACTGCAGAGAGGAATGCTCGAAAGCTTATGTCATTCTTCTGAACAGACCAAGGGGTGATTTGATTTTAACTGTGCAGTCCGTTCTTGGTTCATTTTCTGTGATGACTGAGAAGGGTGACAGCTGGTGTTAACTAAACATGCCACTGCTGCTTGAGGCCAAAGCCTGAGGCAACAACCCTAAGGTCTGTGTGCAGGCAGGGTAAGCAACCACATTTTGGCAGCAGAACCAAAGGCTAAGAGGCAAAGGCTTCATCTAAGTTGGAAAGCCTTGATAGAAGGTGTTTCTTGTTCCATACAAGAGTTTTTTCTTGAAATTTGGAAATGACCATGCTAGAGTTCTGGTTAGGCATTTACCCGGAAACAACAATGTTGTAATCAAAGAATCATAGAATACTTTGGTTTGGAAGGGACCTTAAAGACCATCTAGGTTCCAATCCCCTTGACATGGGCAGGGACATCTCCCACCAGACCAGGCTGCAAAATGATCCATCCAACTTGGCCTTGAATGCCTCCAGGGATGGGGCAGCCACAATTTCCCTGGGAAACCTGTTGCAGTGCCTCATCACTCTCATTGTGAATTCTTCCTTATGTCTAGTCTAAATCTGTCCTTCTCCAGTTTATAGCCATTGCCCCCCCTCCTATCACTACAAATCTTTGTAAAAAGTCCCTCTTCAGCTTTTTTGTAGCCCTTTTCAGGTACTGGAAAGTTGCTGTAAGATCTCCTTGGAACGTTCTATTCTCCAGGCTGAACAAGTCCTACTGTCCCTCATAGGGCAGGTTCTGAAGCCCTCTTATCATTTTTGTAGCCCTCCTTTGGACCCGTTCCAACAGTTCTATATCCTTCTTACATTGAGGATTCCAGAACAGGACACAATACTCCAGATGAGGTCTCACAAGAGAGGAATATAGGGGCAGAATCACCTCTCTCAATCTGCTGGCCATGCTTCTTTTGGTGCAGCCCAGGATACTGCTGGCCTTCTGGGCTGTAAGCACACATTACCGGTTCATGTCAAGCTTCTTATCAACCCACATGCCCAAACCCTTCTCTGCCGGGCATCTCTCAATCACACTGCCCCTCATCGATGCTGAAAATGGGGATTGCCCCGACCTAGGTGTAGGACTTTGTACTTAGCCTTGTTGAAGACTATCAGAAGAGACAGAGACATTGTCATTGCAAACCAAAAAACCTTTTAGCCTGGTTATTGAGGGAAGCTTTTTATTGGCTCAGAAACACTGAAGAAAAATTAGAGGAACCTGAGAGTCTGGTCCATCTGAGGTTAATGACGCTTCTGTTGCCTTCATCCGATCCAGGATTCACCTGCTATGCCAGATTTTTCTTTAGTGTCATGAGTTTTTTTCAAAGCTGGGAATCTCCAGCAAACAAAAGGCCTGAAAGGACCATGAGAAACCACTGACATCCAGAAAAAGAATTTTAGTAGAAGATTGAACAACATGCTTCACTACTTTAGATAAAAGACAAGGCAGTTCTGTGAAACTTGAGTAGTTTTTAAACTATTTCAAGGAACAATACAAAGTATTACCAGCAACTTTGTGACTCTTATCTTGATGCTGGTATTCAATAAACAATAAACAATTTTTTTCATGCATTTACATCTCAGAGGTGTAATAAGTCCGTGTCCCAACTCCCTCTCCTATTCCCTTGTGTCATCTTCTCCAAGCAATGTGTACAGTACTGTAACTATCAAAAGTTCAGCTTCAAGCATTATGTGCATCATCTAATGGATTTCGAGGCAGTACACATTGAACTAGTTTGACCTTCATCTCTTGCCCAGCTGGTCAGTGTCCCTGCTTGAAGGTTCAGTGCACTTTGCTTTCACTGCAGCCTGCTGTTAGTGAGGCTCTAGCTTGGTTTATCTCTTAGAACTTTGCTTATGTGGTAATTGTAAGAACAGACCATTATTAAATCCTTTACCCTTACAATGAGTTTGGCTGATATGGGCTGATAAGGCCTGCGGTTAATATTTGTGGTCAGGGAGTTTGGATGAAGAAGCTTTATGCCTTAGCTTAAATAAAGGGAAGAAATCGGTCTGGTAATAGGGTCTGGACTATTTGAAACCATTATGAGCAATTCTGTGTCTGTCTTTGAATACCTGGAAGTGCTGAAGTTGTACAGGTGTCAGCATGTGTTCAACTCGTTCTGGAACTGTGCCTCTTTGGGAGGATGCCTCAGCTTTGAACAGATGCCACAGCAGGAGGCTTGGAACTGGATGAGCTTTAGGAACTATCCAACCCAAACCATTTGATCCAGATGCTGGCACCAGTTGGTGAGTTCAGCGGCATTGGGTTTCTGTGACCCGCCCAGTAGGGGTGGATAAGGTGCTCAGATGGCCAGGAAGCTGTGTGAGGATAACCAGTCGCTCCTTGAGGCACCTATGGGATTGGTGCACTGTGAGGGCCCACGAGCCAAGGCTGCAGCATTTCTGTGTCTCCCCCACCCCTCTCCCCACCTCCCCATGGATGCCCACTCACACAGGTGTGCACACACAGAGACGTACAAACATGCACAGACACACACATCCAACTGCGCGTATGTGCATGCACACTTGCACATATGCTCATGCACACACACACTCAAGCACATACATCCCACGCACTTGCACACACGCAGCACACGCAGATGTGCATACATGCACAGACGCACAGATCCACCCCTCACGTGTGTACACACATGCATACAGGTGCACACAGACACACACACCTGCAAACACAGATGCACATATGCATGTACATGCATGCAGACAAGTGTGGACACACACATACATGTACACACCCACACATACATATATACACTCTCATACACACATATATATATGCAGACACCCCTCCCATGCATACCCTCCCAAGCACAAGCACACAACTTACACACAAAGCACATGCAAACACGCACACATACACACACGTGCATACACACTCACACATACACCCAGACATACATGCAGATCCCCCACATGCAAAACGCACAAACCTGCACACACGTGTAAGCATATGCAGATGCGCACACATGCACCCCCCCATACACACACGCACACGATTACAGATGCACACTCACACCTGCACACCCAGCAGACGCATGCACACTCCACACACCCGCACACGTGGACGCGCACACGCACACACACCATCACCCACTCACATTTGCACATGCAGACGCGCGCGCACACACACGCCCACGCCCACAGATGCTCGTGCACACACACCGCACGCGCGCACAGATACATGCACCCGCAGACGCGCGTCCGCGCGTCCGCTCTCCCCTCCCCGCCCCCCCAGCCCAACTCGCAGGCGCGCACACACGCACGGGCGCGCGCGGTGCCGGCCCCACGTGACTCGCGCGGTGCCGGTGTGCGCGGGAGGTGGGGGGGCGCGCGCGCAATCCACATCCGGGTGAGGCGGCGCGCGTTGGGTGGCGGCGGCGGCGGCCGCCGGGAGCGAGGGTACCCTGGAAACTGACACATCGCATCCCGCCCGCGGGGCTGCGCGGAGAGCTGGGACGGGGAGAACTCGCCACCTTCCTCTTCGTCGTCCTCGTCCCACCCGCGCCGAAGGAGGCGGGCGCTGTTCCCCGGTGCCTCTCTCTGCCCGGCCTGCCGCTGTCCGGCTCCTGCAACCCCCGCGTGTCCTTGTGCCGCGGTGGCTGTTCCAGGGACGTGTCGAAGGGTGGCTCCCAAAGGGGGTTTTAGGAATAGTTTAGAGGAACGACAGGAGCCTGCCTGCCCTGCACCACAACATTGAAATTCCTGTCAGCTCGAAGGAGAACCTTGTGAGTTGTTCTCTAGCCCAGAGGTTTGGAAATCTTGACGTTCCTCTGCCCATCTCGGCAGAGAAATCTCTGCTCCTCCACTGCGGCCAAAGTGTGTATTGCCATAGAATTGTCCAGAATCTTAAGCTGTGAGGAAATAGCCAGTGTGATTTTTCAGAAGGGTCTGTGTGCTGATACCTGTTAGTATAAGAGGAATGAGATTAATCTGGTCTTATATATAACCTGTAAAATAGGGTTGACTGTATCCTCTTGATACCTTAGCACCTGAGCTTAGCCCTTGGCTCTGGGATACTCCCTTGATGAACTCTCCCTGCCGTGATGGTTCTTCTCAGCAGACTGTAGTTCATCTTGTAAGCAGTTTTTCTTTCCTGTCTCAGCAGTTCTTCTTGCTTATCATCTACATGCTGAATACATTTCTTGCCATCTTACTAGAGCAGTTAGGTAGTTTTTGTCCAAGTTCTTAAACACCTGTTTCTGTACACTCAATTGTTCTTGTTCTCAGCACTTTCTGGCTGTTCTGTTTTCTCCTACTCTTCAGATTTTTCTCTTTTGCATACATTTCTTAAAGTTAGGACTTTGTTCTGAGTGTTGCCATATCCATGGCTTGAATGTCTAAGTAACTTGGTGCTAGGTTTTCTAGTACTTAGTTTTTCTTTGGGGATGTCACTTTATCTGTCACTAATGCATGAAGTAGAATGCTGTTTTCAGAGGTTGCAAAGTAAACAATATCCATTAACAAGGGCAGCAGCGAACTTCATGCTGGTAGGATTTGAAATAAAAAAATCATAGCAGTGTTTAAACGGATGTTATCTGGATGCTTAATTAATAGTGGATAATCCCAGAACCTTTTCCAGAACCTCCTAAAGAGATCCTTGAGAACCTGATAAGAATGCTTTTTACACTATTTTGAAAGGAATATTTAAATGCAGGAGACTAGGGGAGTAATTTACATGCCGTGTGCCTCAACTCGTCTTTGTGAATAGCTTCAACAGAAATGCTTTCTGCTGTTAGCCTGGGACATCACAGCCTCTATATGCTGATTCCTTCTGTCTTAAAGATGGCATGGCATTTTACTGTAGCTCATCTGAGGAGGAGGTGGATTTATACACGCCAGATTGAGACAGTGGACATTAAAATAGTCTGTCACCTTTGGATGTGTTTTTATCCAAGCTTTTATTCTTGCTATTATACAAAGTTGAAAGCTTCCTTCCCATTTAATTATACCTAGAAATGATGGAAAAATGAGTGTACCTGGTGACACATTTGCATCTGTGGTGTTCATACATAAATCTCCACAAGGCTGTTCAGAAATATTGATCATTCAAGTGCCTCACTAGAACTCTCAATGCAGTTTAAGTACTTTTGCATTTTGTTATGTGCTCCTTGGTTACTTTTTGCATGTCTTTGAACACCATGGACTGTTAGACCAACTCCTTTGCGTTTTTTTTTTCCGAGTGACACAACTACTGCCAGAGCTTCGTGAAGAATATACGTTGTCTAGACAATGTTAGCTGTTTATGTGGTGTCAGGCTGACATTCAGATTGATGATAGCTACATAGACTTGTAGGTGCCAAAATACAGTTATGCTATAATGCATATTTCTGTCCAGAGGAACAATTGATTGCAATCTTAAGGGCAATAACTGGCATTCTCCAGATGTTTACAGAACTGCTAAGACATCTGAGTATGGTGTGTATCTGAGCAGTTGGATTGATTCCTCCTGGCTTACTGCAAACCAGCTCCTAGGAAAGCTTGCAATAGAAAATGGAAAAAATGTTTGTGGTATGATGGAAATAAGCTTTTTGTGAATTTTCAAATGTAAAGTTTTCAATACCTTCTTACCCATATTCATTTGAGTCAATTCAGGTTCAGAATGTGGTTGTTTCAGTCTCTGATGGTCTTATAGATTTGTGTGTTCTATAATCTCATGGTGTCCATTTGTGCAGTTTTTGATGCTTGAAATCCCTTACCGGAAAGTTCTTTCTGCTCATGTAAAACATTTTTGTCATAATAAGGAAGGAAAAATCTCTTTTTAAAACCAAACTTGATAGTTCTTCATGTTTATAATTTCTTTTGTAGGGCTTTTTTCTCTAGGATATTAGATGTTTCAGGCTGCAGGCAGTGTAAAGTTAGGCAAACTAAATCTACTTCTAAGTGCATTGTAGGTGGTAGATTATCTTAAAAAAATTGTTAGAAGGTAACTTTCACACATTGTATTTTAATATGTTACCTTTCAGTACCTTGTTACTTTGATATAATTATTTATAAAAATAATAACGCATCACAAATTCAAAGTGGGGGTCATTTTTCTATTTTGATTATCTCATGCTTCTAAAGACTTAAGATTTATGTGGAAATAATGCTTGTTTGTGTTAGTAAAATTTTTTTTTTAAGTTGAATTTAGCTTTTCTGAAAAGCTGTATTGCAACCTTAATTTTCTTCTATCCCTTTGTGTCCCTTGTGCAGTGGTAGCTGCTCTTCAGACTTGACTCTCCAGAAGTAGTGCTATTTTTAGCGAAAGGAATTAAGTGATTTGTAATTTTCTTCATATAGAATAACATAGTATGTAGATAATATTAATGTACAATAGTATTAATATTCTTTCTTTCTGTAGAGGTTGGTATTGACCAATGGGAAGGATTTTGCTTTTCTGGCATAGCAGACTTTTTTGCCTTTACGTTGTTCAGCTGACAGATTTATTTTTTGAGTGACTGAAATGACTTCGGGGGGGTTCTGTCTTTTTTTTTGATGAAGCTGAGGCTTAAAAATATAAATTGCATTACAGGGGAAGGTTGGAGAAGCAGTTGTGTACCCATAGATTTCTTTTTAAGCAATCACAGAAGTATTTTTGAATTACAAGGAAGTAAATGAAATTTATTACTTTACAAGTACTTGTTTAAGTGGTAATGGAAAGAGACTTTTAGAGATGGTATTTTGATAGAACTGCAGTTTTTCAGTAGCTGGATGTGGCATCTGTCTGCCTTAGTTTGTTGGCGTTTGCGAGGCTAATATTTCCTGTTGATCAAACTGTTACAGATGCTCTCTAGTAAAACTTTCAAGCCTTTGGAAGACAGCTAGAGGAATAGACGTAATATTTATAAAGGGGTTTTGGATCCTCAGAATAAAAAATGTTTCTTGTGCCTGTATAATGCCTATATAAGAAAAGCAGTCTTTGCTATCTGTCATTAAAGTGATAATAATTCAGTCTTTTTATGTCTTTCAGAGAAGAATCTGGAAATGGCTTTAGTTTAAGTTGATAATTTCAATTGATATAAAATATATTTGCACAAAGTTCTAAGTTTTAGTTTTAAGAAGATCAAGAATGTCCAAAGTATAGTGCTAACTTAGTAGAACAAAGATCTAAAGGCAGTTTATGGAATACTGATTTTAAAACCCTCCACTTACTGAAACTGATACAGGATTAAATTCTGATTTTTAGGTTTCCCACTGGCAACTCTTGTAGTAGTTACAGGAGGTAAAGTTTTCATTTACTCTGCACTTTTCTTGACAAAGAACCAAATTTTTATGTTTTAGCTAATTTTTGTGAATCTCCTTATCTTATAGAATCATAGAATCATAGAACAACCAGGCTGGAAGAGACCCATCGGATCATCGAGTCCAACCATTCCTATCAAACACTAAACCAAGTCCCTCAGGACCTCATCTACCCATCCCTTAAACACATCCAGGGAAGGTGAATCAACCACCTCCCTGGGCAGCCTATTTCAATGCCCAATGACCCTGTCACAACAGACTCCTTGTTTATTTGCCTTAAACATTTGTTTCTCCAGCGACACTGCTTTTCTCTGAAGCCTGCCCCCGCCACTAACTCGTTCCCCTTGCCCTCCCCGGCTGCTCAGGTGGCCAGGGGGCAGGGAGTCGCCAGGAGGCTAGGTAGCCACGTGACCAGAGGAGTCCGGGGGTTGCCACATGGCTGGCCACAGTGGTCGCCACGCGGTGGGCGCTGTGCCCAGCAGGAGGCTGGAGGGCTCCTGCCCAGGCCCACTGCTGTGCCAGAGCTGAGGTGCCTGCTGAGCTGGGACTAAAACGCAGACCTGGACATATATAACATATGGTTTTATAATATACTAATATTAATTAGTCAGAGAAGCTTGAAGGTGCAGTGAAACGTAAGTCATGTCTTGTCCAATTCTTCCACCTTGAGAATCTAGGAATGTTGCTTCTCTTGTTTTAATACAGTCCTTCTGGAAAAGATGGTAAGGTTTTTGTGCACGTACATAAACTAATTCTATGTGACTATGCAACAATAATTGTTAGGGCTTTTTGTTTGGTTGATTTAGGAGATCAAAAAGCAATTGGTACTGATGATTAGATACCTTGTAGTCTGTTGAGGAAACTGGCACTAAGGGCTGACAGTATTTTTTCTTTGGAAACAAAAGGTGTAGAATGTGGAAATGGCAAACTTAGATTGTGGTACAGAACATTCAAACCCTAATTCTTCCAGTTGAAAAATGGGTAATTTCAAGGCTGTAGCCCTGAGTCTTATTACTAGAACTGTTGCTTTTCCTTCAGTAGACTTAACAAATCACATTAAATGCCATTTTACTTCTGTAAAAGCAGTTTATGGTGGCGTATGCTGAAGAATTGTACATTGCTCATGAAGTATCTCTTAAGAGCTGTTGTGTGCAAACACAGCTATGCTAAGGCATTATAGACTTTTGATTTGAGTAGAAGCAGAAAAATAAGACAATTTACAGTCATCTGTTTCAAGTGACAGTAATGAAAATGTAATGAAAATTTCATACTTACTTCAGTATAAATATTGTGAGCTGGAAGGCATGTCCTGTGTGGAGCAGCCTAGAGCTCTTGGTTTGTCTAGTTTGGAGAAAATGGGTCTGAGGAGTGATCTCACTGCTTTCTGCAGCTTCCTAAGGAGGGTAAGTAAAGACTGAGTGACATAATGTGTGGGAATGGTTCAGAACTGCATCTGGGGAGGTTTAGAGTGGATGTTAGGAGGCACTTTATTACTGAGAGTAATGGAATTTGCATTTAACAGTCTGTGGAGATAGGAGAAAGTATTAGCGGGATCATGTTTTCATTGTGTTTGTGCAGGTCCTGTTTGGAACATAAAGGGGCTCAAGTCTTTTTAATTTGTTTTGCTTCCCAAGTTGATTATTTTTTTTATTTTTGATACTCATTGAGGTTTTATAATATGGTGGTGATGAAGATGTTCTTAATATTTAAAATGAGATAAATGTCACTGCTGAGAGTATATATAGATATATCTGCTTTCTTATGGAATAGAATGAAAGAATTTGTATTGTAGTTTAATACATTTATTGTATTTAGAAGTGAGAACAGGTTGTAATATAATTTGTAATTAAGATTTCCAGATTGGATTGTATCGGTTGTTGAGATAGGTCTTTATCTTCTTTTAGTATACTTTTTGCCTAGTTTGGTACAGCAGTCCTTATTTGGAATGCATGGATTTCAAAACAGCAGTGTTTTTAGCTGACAGCTTTGAAAGTAAATTTTGATTACTTTTCCACATTAGTTTTGTGACTACTATGTGAGCAGTACTAAGAAAATGGAAAGAGTTTGATCTGTGATGTGGTTGGAGCTTATGGGCAATGACAGTCCTGTTTTAAAAAAAAATCTTTTGTATGGTAGGCGAAACTTTCTATGCTTTGCTTTTAGAGGAGTTACAGCCTGACTTTTGGGGGAAGTGTTTGCTGAGGTGGGAATGACTTTAGATAATGTATTCATTGATGAAGGCTTCCTTTTTTTTTTTTTTGTTTTAAGACAAAATCTGTAAGACAATGAACTTGAGGTTCCTTATTAAAAAGAAAGGCAAGACAGACTGCATGCATTCTGATTTGTTATTAGAAACCATTGATTCTTATTTGGTGTCCAAAGTTTCCTAACAGTGTTGCGGCTTATTTGTTTTCTACTAAAAATATTCAGAATTACATTCTCAAGAACTGAGGGTAGGGCAAATCAGAATACTATGAGCACAAAGTGATGGGGTCCAGAATCAATCACTTCAAAATCAGTCGTCCAAATTCAGTCCAGTTGATTAGCAGGCAAATTATTGTGAGTAAAATGAGCTGGGGAGTTGGGTAGGTCATACACATTGGCTTGGTCAATATCTGTAGGATGAAGTTCAGGACTTGCTGTTCAGCGTTCCTTATCTTTGAGTTGTTTTAGTTTTAGTTGGGGGGCAGCAGTGTTTGAAGTAGTCATTTCCTTATGGCCAAGTTATGGGAGTTGGGTACATGATTTTTGGGGCAGATGTGATATAGCAGCTAGGACTAAGATTGGTTTTTTACTGTCTTTTTGTGTATATTTTTGATGAAGAACTCCAGGTACAGCTGATGTAAGACAGAAACTAAACCTGCTGACAAAGAAAAGAGAGATTTTTGAATGATTTTGTGATCATGTGTTCTCAAACATCTAAAGCTAAGAGGTAAGGGAAAAAATACTCTGCATAGCCTTCTCTAATTAGTGAGGACAGTTTTTATTCCTTTTGCTCTTTAACTGTTAGCAAATTTCAGTTTTAGTTCATGATGGCTTCTCTCTTGACCCAATTGCAAAAAGTGAACCTAGCCCTGAAAGCAAGAAATAAATAAAATCCCTTCACCTGAGAATCAGAAACTAACAACCCATTGCAACAACTTCATAAACAATTTGAGCTCAATGTATAAGCTTATGAAGGCATTCTCTGTGGCAGTGTGTTACAGGCCTTAAAATTAGAATTACATCAGTAATTGTTTGTCTCATTCCCTGAGGTTTATATTCAATTGAAATAATTAAAGGTAAACCAGTCTTTGTTCCACATTGGTTAGATTTCTGTTTTCCACTGGGGTGTAAAGTCAAGTGAAAAGGGGGTGACAGAAAACCACTCTGATCTTCTGCCTGTGGTTTTAGCCATAATGGGTGAAAAGTAGGAATCCAAATACATTGAGTGATAATAGGCCTGTTAGGAAAAGAAAACAAAACTGCCTGTGGGAGAAATAAGTAACTATTGACCTTAGCTGAAAAGGGGAAAGGAATAACATTTAAAAAAAAAAAAAAAAGTGGTTAATCTAACACACTCTTTTACACATCATGTTTCTTCACAGCACTTTTCTGATGGTGTCTGCAAGGGAGTGGCAGTGCTGTTTGATAATGTGTCTATACTATGTTAGCATATTGTTTGTTGTGTCTCTGGGCTGCTGTTAAGGTTGAACAGAGGACTCTCGTCAACAAAGTATTACTGCTGCAGTTACAGCTTTTTTTTTCCTGATGTTCTCCAAAAAGTTAGTCCAAGGAGCAGGTTTTTTTAATTTTTAGGTCTGTGTAGTCAGGCTGAGTATGAGGGTATTATTTTTAGTCTCATTGCCCTTGCAATAGAGGGAATTTGTAAATGGTTGCTGATTTAATAAGTTTCTGGTTGTGATGGTATCTGTAAAGTATGAGCTGTGAAGAACAGTATAACTAGTTTAAATCGCTGTGTATCATGCTTTATCTACTTCCTACAGGTGTATATATCTGAGTTTAGTCAATTGAAAGACATGTGACAGCTGTGCCATGCTACAAGAAGTGTAGCTGTATATAAAAGAATCTGTTACTGAGCATTATATAAAGTTTTTAGGTGTTGAAGAGATGAATAATTCTGATTATGTTTGCCATAAGACATTCCTTGGTACAACAGTTGGTGAAACTTCTGTTCAGAGTGCTGTCTAGATCAGAGAAGTAAGTGAATTTTGATTTTAAGAAAGTTAACTGTAAGAATAAGTGTATGTGAGAGAGTAGGTGATAATAGTAACAGATGACACTGATTAATTGAGTTAGGCTGCAGGTAAGATTTGAAGATTCAAAATACAAAGCTTCAAAAGGTTTGGAAATGACTTTGTGATGATAGATTGTTGGAGGTACTTGGGGGACCAAACAAATTTGAACTTTACACAGGGGACATGTAAATCATACTTATTCATTGCTAGTCAGTTCTCTTCCAGGCCAATAATAAGGTAGCTTTTTAGACAAACGAAAATAGCACTGGCTGTGCTTTTCTGAGAAACTTCTGAGTTAATTTGCACCTAGGCTGTGTCATGGATGTGGCAGGGAGTCCTTAGCTCCGTTTGCAGTGGTAATAGCGAACTTAGATTGAGGTACAAAACTGCTAAACCAAAACTGAAGTGCTTTGAATATTAATTTAAAGTCCATACTAACCATGTACTTTCTAAATAGTCTGTATGTCTGTGTAAATATGTATATATGCCCTTGACAAGTAAAGACAAATGCTAAAGGCAGTTGTGAGCCATACCTCTTCTGCTTTCTTTAGAGGTGCCATTGAGTAGTTTATTTTCGATAGTTTCAAAGCCAAAGAATTCGGCAGGCTGCTTACATGCTGTGCTTGTTATTGATTGTATTTACTTTAGTTTTTGCTACAATGTAATTTCTCACACAGCATTGATTGTTTAGTAAATAAGAAAGTGGTATTGAACCATGCCTGCAATGCAAGAGTCTACTTTTAATCCAAAGAATTGTTTGACTGTAAATCAGTTTAAAACACAATAAATTGTAAGGAGAAGAATAGGAAAGAACTGTCTTAAGGTATTTTAGTTGTACCTGAAGTCTTCATAGAATGGGAACACCAATAAGTACATATTATTGTAATTAGGAAAATATTGATTAGAGTTTGAACTGTTTAAAATCTGTCATTTAGTACTATGAAATCCTCTTTTTTGCTTACAGTGGTTTCTGTACATGTTCTAGAAGTTCTCTTAGCTTGTGAATAAATAAGTATGCTAAATAACTGTTAAATATACTAAACAGTGTACAAAAAATAAGTTTATTCCGTGTTTCCCTAAGGTTTCTGAATAAAGTAAATGTTGCCAAACCTTGCTCTTGTAGTTCTTTACAGTTGAATTTTTCTTCTTTAATAATTTGCCAGAACATCCGGCTAGAACGGATTTGGTTATCTTGAGGTGGGTCTTGATGGGAAGATTGGAATTGCATTGCTGTTTTAGTATCCTTGTTTGTTAATTAATTTCACTTAAATAGCTTCAATTTATCACAGAACACAGGCCAGTGGGGTTTTTTTATTCTTATTTGTAAGGAAAAGACACCTGCAGTCAACTTATTTTCACTAGGTTTACCCTTTTTTTTAAGACTTCAGCAACACTTCCGTGTGTTGCAGTTCGTGAGTTTAGTGTGTGCATAGGTAGAAATAAACTGTGAATTCTGTCTCTGAGCATTACAGTTCAGTATAGTTTTAGATGGAAGCCTAAATATTTTAGATTACTGTTGTCAGTTAAGCTTTTAAAGTTACTTTCCATGGGATGCAACTTCTGAAGTAATGCAGAGTGTTCCAAGTAGTTTGGAAGCTACTGGAGGAAAAATCACTATCTTGACCTGATAAGCTGGAGAAAAGTTGAACTCTAGTTTCAAATGCTGGTACTCAGTGAAGTCTTGTGGCTTGTGACATGTTCTGCTGGTGGGTTTTCAAGTATTGCTCATTTCTATGTTATGTGTGAAAATTTTAAGCATTTTGGGTTTTGTTTTTTTTTTTTCCTTTTGTTTTCTGGATTAATTCTTGCACACTTGATTAGCAGTGATGTGTAGTAACTTTGTAAAATGGCTGTGGAAGGGATCTGAGAAACTGTATTTAAAAATATTTTTATTTAAAAGATACAGTTCACTTAAAATTTATTCATACAGGAATCTAATAATAATTACTGTGTGATTAATATTGAAGTGAGATATTGCTAATCCAGGACCAGATTAATTTTATGATTAAAAGGTAAAAAGTAGTTTCTATTTTAAGGCTTTCACAAATATTTTTTTTCTAGTTAATGAATACTTAAGAAGTGCGACACAACTGTCTAACTTTATTGATGTTGACTATACCTAATATTTGGTAGCATTGTTCATGCATGTATTCATAAGGATTTCTTTTAATGTTTGTAAAGAGGCCTAACATGTCCCTTGTTGGCATTGAAAGAGCAATATTGGTTAAAGAACCACATTTTCTTTAGAAGGTGAAGGAACAGAAATTCATGTGTTTGAAAATTTCCAAAATTGAAGCAAATTATGTTTGGAAACTATTAAATCTAAATTGACTGTGTGCCCTGAAGACTTTGGTATGCATGGATCCCTTTTGTTTTACTATCTGAAAATAAGTGTGTGCTCTTTGTCTCTTTATGTATATATATGTATACACACACCTGCACATGTATGTTTCCCCAGTGGTACATAGAGTTGAGCAATACTATTGGTTTGTGTTTGTTTGTTAGTTTTTGGGGTTTTTTTAATTATAGCAAGCAGAAAATAGGTTATTGTGATGTATACTGTATTAAAGACATGTTTTAGTAAAATGAATGCATATCAAATTTTAGTGAAGAATACTGAGTAGCAAGAGTGCTCAAAAAGTTATTAAAAAATTAAGTGACTTTTTATTACTGCTGATCTACATGCTATGTGTAAAACAGACTCAGTAATGAAGTGATTAATTTTCTAACATACCTGAATTATTTTTCATAAAAAAGTTGTAAAAACATAACACAATTTTATTTAGAATAATTGCTTTCAGGTAGCAGCTATGTTTAGATTGTTCAGATTTGCTAAAAGTTTAAAATACACTGTAAACTGATTACAACCTCTAGTTTAACAGCCTAAATAATAAATAAGATTTTTTTATTTTTCAAAGGTGAAAATATGTTTAATTATAAGTCAATATTGACTGCATGGAAAAATGCACACATCTATATGTAACCTGATTAAACTAGAAGTTGCTATGGAACATCTGGAATTAGTAAAATTGGTATCTGGTTGTACCTACTTTCTGCAAAGGCTACTGTGTAGTTCTTGTTTCTTAATCCAATACTGGTTCCTCCATTAGGTGTGAACTATAGAACTGCAAGTTAAATAAAAAGTGGGAGAAGGGTCAAAGATGACGCAGACTTGAATTTAGTTATAGTCTGGCTGGCTGCACCTCCATTTCAGTATCCTGGTTACATTTAGCCAGACTGTGTTTGGGGCTGCTGCCATTAAATGCACTAGGCTTGAATTTCCTAAAATTTCAGATTAGAAAGGATTTTTTTTGGTTTTATGTAGTTTTATGATCATAATTTTTCATACAGGTTGTGCACTCAGCAATATTTGTCCTTGGAAAATAGTCATTTGATTATAGAAGTAGCTTAACATACTACTCATTAGGAGTAAGGAAAAAAGTTGTCATTTTTCTGTTAGTATTTTTTTAACAGTCTGATATTTTTGAAAATTACTGGATTAGATGAAGTTGTCCATTCACATAATTTTTTTTCCTCAAAGTCTCTACAGAAAATTATAGTAATTACCTGAAACTTTTAATTGTTAAATGCGTGGGTTTTTTTTTTTTTTAATTGAGTGTAAGCATAGGGTATTAATTGTTATTGTTCAACTATTCAGTCTTTTTCTTGCTGACTTTAGTCAAGCAAAATATGTCTTCATTGGGAATTTTGCTGACTGAAGACTATATAATTGTCCAGTAATTGATGTAGTTAAAAGATATCAATCTACACATAGTTTACTCTTTGTAACTAGAATGTTTTGCCTGTTTTCTCAGCATTGCCAGAAGGGATCACTTCTCCATAGTAATTTTTGGATAAATTTCAGTAGTTCACTTTGAACAATGCCAGTTTCAAAAGCTGCTCAACTCTGTGAATATATAATGTTCTTGTTAACTTAAATAATTCCATGAATTCTCAAGTATATTATATACAAGTTCAGTACAGTTTGTTATTAATTCGTTCTTGTATGTCCATTTTGCATGCACAGTAGTTTTATACTTTAGGACAAATATGTTAGGCATGCATTTATTTCCTGTCTAACAAAGGTCTTGGGTGATATACAAAATTGCAATTTAAAATAAGTTACGTGGGAGAAAGAACAATTAGTTTACATTAGACTGGGAATTTGGCACATTCTGTGATGAATGGAGGCCTGTCTACATGTGTTGCCTGTACTTCATAAACTTTGTGCATCCTATTTATTCTATCTACATCTTAGTTGTGAGTCAATGTATACTTTATGAATTACCCGTTTTTCATGTGTATGTATGCTAGTGTAATATGGGGATGAATATCCTTACTCCTCTAATGCCACATGGCCATTCATGCAAATCCATGCAGTACTGTGGTAGGTAGGGGCATCCTGAGGGTGATCGAGGTCTGCTTGGTGGCACAGCAGAATGTCTTTTTTTTTTTTTCTGTTATTTCTGGAAGGATCTGCTCCTTGTGTTATGATGATATTTTAGCTGCTAATGGAATTGAGAAGTTGTACAGATCTTGAAAAAATGTAATTTGGTTTGTGCTTCTGTGGTATGCCTGGCATTCTCCCTGCCTAGCTTTGTAGGCTAGCTAGGGAAGAGACAAATTCAATGGATTATAGGATGGGTGGGGGATTTGGCTGGTATAGTGTTTTCTTTTCATTTCCTTGTTTGGTGGCAGGGCAAGTTTAACTCCCTTCAAATGAGAAATAATTTTTGCTTAATTGCTGACTGATAGTAATATTCTTAATATTAATGGCCACATCACGCACTTGGTACTTATTGTATGTTCTGCTGAATTGCTGGGTATGGGACCTCTTAGAAAAAATCTTCTTTTTCTGAAATGGGATTGGTACTGCCTACCCATCTTTCTCAAAAGCTTTGGAACTAGAGGAGAAGAGTATTCTAGAAATGTATAGTAGGTATAAAGAGTCAACATTTAGAAAGAAACTATTTTAAAACATTGTGTTCTGATTGAAAAGAAAAGGACTGAAGTGTTGAGCCTTAATGCCGTTTTCATTCTGGCCTGGTCTGTGGTGTCTACTCCCAGCTTCCTCCTCATATTACAAAGGCATCAATGGCAATCAGCCTTTTCCTTGAGAAGTAAATATATTTTTCTTGATTGCAACAGAGAACATACAATTATGATAATATCCATTTGGTCAAAGGTCATGTGATGAAAGTGTTGTGTTACATGCTTAGGAGTAGACCAAAAATCAAGAAAAAAGGAAAGATAATGTACACAGACATTTTGGCAGCAATCTTTTCTGTTGGAAAGCAAATCAGCTTTTTTTGTTCAAGGATTGGGAGTTGGACAATGGGAAATTTTTCCAGTTTGATTCATAAGCCATATGAAAACGAATTTGACATCTTGAGTTACTTCTCCATGAATGGAAACTTCTCTTTAAGAGAGAATGAAAAAATCAAATTCATCCGCCTTGTGTGTGAACAGAAAGTCAAGTCTTCTTTTCAAGTATCAGTAAAGGGAGGAAAGGGTACAATGATAATATATTCTTTCTGTGTGGGAAGGAGTAATGCTTGGTCATTTCCGCTTATAAGCAGTTTATTCAGAGCCTGCAGAGCAAAGAATTAATTTTTTTAGAATGACCAGTGATGTTTTAGTTCACTGTTTGGATTAAACTTTAATAGAACCTTAATGACCAGTAAGTCGTCAAGGAAGAGTAGGGAGAGAATAGTATTAGATTTAATTAAAGTGTTCTGTTTCAAGACTAGTAACTGAGGCACGTAGACTGACTAAGACTGGAAGATCTCAGGCACGATTTTTGTTCTTTTTGATAGTATTTCATGTCAGAGAAATAGATTTATATCTTTTTCTTTCCTCAAATTAATACTGTGCCCCTATGAGAAGTACTGTACTTCCAGGGTTTCAGTGAAGCAGAGGTGGTGTTCTGTGATTGGAAAAGAGAGTCTTCCCATCTGTTAGGAGACATAGAGTAATAATAAAGGAATCCCATTTATTTTTATGTAGCATAATTGGTATTAAATTCTATTTTGCATATTGGAGTTCACATGTGCTAGGTTTATCTAACAGAAAGTTAGAGCAATTCTCTGTAAATGCTGGTATTTACAGGTTTTGCAAACTGCCTATGCACAAGCTAAAGGAAAACAGTATTCTTTTCATAATATTTAAATATTAAGTTTACTGAACATGCCTTATATTTAGACCTTTACTATTTTATTTTGTTTTGTAATTAAGAGAAATGTCCTCATTTTAACTCCTTAACTGATTAAGTATTATCCTATTTCTTGGGCTTTTGGATTTTTTTTCCCTGTGAATGCCATATCCTTTATTAATATATAAGGACTTGTGTGCTCTTTTCTTAGCACTAACATTTATTTGTACAAGATACTACACATCCATATAAGCTTATATTCAAAGACTTACGTTTTGTTTTACATGTTATATTTAAATGTGGGGTGAAGAGTCCACAGCATCTGTGGGCAACCTGTTCCAATGTCTGGTCGGAATTTTCATTATTCTGACATCTGTCCTGTAGGTCTTGTCCTAACTCTGGAAGCAACCTGGCCCTGTCTTTTAGAGGATTGTGTCCAATGTTATGGTCTCAAGTACAATAAGAATCCTTTAGAAATGAGGGGGTTTAGCCTACCCTGGTCATTTTTGCTCATGCATTTGCATGACTGTTGGTGTCTCATCTTTGTAACCTAGTTAGCAGATGACAAGTCATACTTTTCTTACCTCTTTTAATAGCATTTCAGACATTTTTACTCTTGTTAGTACTTTTCATGTAAGAATGTGACCTGTAAGGAATATTTTATTCTAATTTCTTTATTAGTGACTATACCCAGCTAAAGAGATTCGGTTTGTGATTTTATGAAGTTTTTGAAAATTTTGCCATGCTTATAATCATAGAATCATAGAATAACCAGGTTGGAAGAGACCCACCAGATCATCAAGTGCAACCATTCCTATCAAACACTAAACCATACCCCTTAGCACCTTGTCCACCTGTGCCTTAAACACCTCCAAGGAAGGTGAATCAACCACCTCCCCGGGCAGCCTGTTCCAGTGCCCAATGACCCTTTTCATGATTTTTTTTTTTCTTACTGTCTAGCCTAAATCTCCCCTGGTGAAGCTTGAGACCATTCCCTCTTGTGCTGTCCCCTGTCACTTGGGAGAAGAGGCCAGCTCCCTCCTCTCCACAACCTCCCTTCAGGTAGTTGTAGAGAGCAATGAGGTCTCCCTTCAGCCCGCTCTTCTCCAGGCTAAACAACCCCAGCTTTCTCAACCATTCCTCATAAGGTCTGTTCTCCAGCCCCTTCACCAGCTTCATTGTTCTTCTCTGGACTCACTCCAGAACCTCAACGTCCTTCTTGTGGTGAGGGTCCCAGACCTGAACACAGTATTCAAGGAACAGTCTCACCAGTGCAGAGTACAGAGGGAGAATCACCTCCCTGGACCTGCTGGTCACACCGTTTCTGATCCAAGCCAGGATGCCATTGGCCTTCTTGGCCACCTGGGCACACTGCTGGCTCATGTTCAGTTGTCTGTCAACCAACATCCCCAGGTCCCTCTCCTCCAGGCAGCTTTCTAGACAGACTTCTCCCGGTCTGTGGCACTTCATAAGGTTGTTGTGCCACAAGTTCAGGACCCGGCATTTGGCCATGTTAAATCTCATGCCATTGGACTCTGCCCAGTGGTCCAGCCTGTTCAGATCCCTTTGGAGAACCTCCCTACCCTCCAGCAGGTCGACACTTCCACCCAGCTTTGAGTCATCCACAAACTTGCTAAGGGTGAACTCAATGCCTTCATCCAGGTCATTGATAAAGACATTGAACATAGTGCTTATAAAAGGTATAATTATTGTTGTTTAATTGTATATTGTGGTTTGTTTTTCTTCTAGAAATGCTTTTTTAAACAGAAGTTGAAAAGGCAGTTATAGCAGTCTTGCAGCTAGCACAAGATGTTTTAGTTCCATGAAACTGATACAAGTGCTATGGCTTTTGCTGTTACTGTTCAATTACATCCAGCACTGTTACATGTTGGTAGTATTATTTAAAAATTAACTTGGGACACTAATATGAAATATCATATCATAGGATAAAGATTTTTACATGGTTCTTACATGATTTTCTGTTTCAACGTGTGTCTCCTGAGAAAAGAACTAAGTTGTAAAATATTTGTTATTGCTTGTTTTAGGTTTGGGGGGTTTTTTTTCACTGTGTGAAGTTTGGTTTTTTTTTTTTTTTAATTTCTTAAATTCACTTTAGGAATTGTTAGACAAGTTAACTATTGACTTTCATTGTCTGCTTTGTGCAAATCAGACCCTGACTTTATTTTTTTCAGTCCCTGTCATGTTCTTTAGTGTGCTGTTCTCATCTGTCAGCATTGAAACCTTCAGGAGACTCCTCAGTAGAAATGGATAAATTGACAAATGAGAAAGGTAAATAGTAGAAGAAAATTACCTGCGCATCTGCTCTAGTGCTTGACTGCTGTTGCCTTGCTAGACTGGAGTCTCAGTCCTTGCAGATATTTTAAACTTGATTGTATGTGGCCTTCAAGAGCCAGATATGGTGCCCAAGGTGGCATTGCTTTCTGGTGGCATTGTATCAGATGTCCTACTGAGATGCTTCTTGAACTAAATTTATTCTGTAGTTCCTTGAATATATTAAATTGTTTTACTTGGGCTTTGGAAAAGAATTACTTACAAGGGACCAGGCTCACATTTTTCTAACAGTTGAATCAAGTATGATATCAGCAACTACTACTGTCGACTTGGTGATGTTTTGTATCTATTTGCCTTTTTTCTTTTCAATAAAAAGGTATTTTATTTATTAAGTAAATAGTGGCATTGAATTGAACCTACCTTACTTCCCAGGAGAAAGTTGTATGACGTGTTCTGTGTTGACATCTTTTTCTTTTTCCTCATAACCTTGAAGTCTCTTCCTGTAATGTGTGATTGGGCATGCTTTTTTTGCTGTATGCTCAAATCCAGGTGCTATGTGCCATATTATTGTGCGGTTCATTATGGGAACTGATACGCATATTGCTTTGTGGTGGTTGGGATGTCCTGTTCATCCTGTTATATGACTGAATGCGCACTGTAACATGATGTAGAAAATTAGCATTTGATGATGCCAAGCTTTGACTGTCATGACAGGGGTAGGGCATACAGCGGTGGTATTGTGTGTTTGCTTAAAAGATAAAAGTGCAGTTGTTTGAATAAAGAAGTGAAATGCTAATATGTAAGTATCAGCCTCGTATCTGACATGTTGTGGGTTCTCAGTACCCTCATCTAACCACCTTCAACAACTAGTGCAGACAGACTTAAACTTGAATACCTGCAGGGATTTAGATGCTCTACTTCAAGGAAAAAAAAAGTAAGGCTTTTTCTGACGTAGCATGACATCAAAGTTTGTATGTATATTACAAGATATGGATGTGATATGCATTTGGCAATGGTCCGTTTGTTCAAATAATATTAAATTATTTTTTCCCAAAGTGCTTAATGTTTCTTTTTCTTTAAACTTTGAAAAAGTTTAAACTTGTATTGTGATTAAAAATGACTTCAGAAACCCCAAAACGACCCAAACCAAAGCTGAGAACATTAAACCTCCCACCTTTCTAGAAATAGAAAACTTCATTTAATTTCTAAATTTATTCAGGCATTTCATGACCTGAAATGACAGAAAGCTTGTATATCTGTTTTTTCGTAAAAGGTCTTCCTAGTGTTTACCCTTGGTTCTAGCTAGAAACCTTAAGGGTATGTCATTTAAAAAAATTATAGCTTATTCAAGATTGGTATATGAGCACACACCTGGAAATAGCATACTTCTTAATAGGTGAAGAATTTTGAATGTCTCTGAGGAAACAATTACCCTAGTTTCTTTTGATATTATTTTATTTTTGGTGCAAACTCTTAATTTCTTATGGAAGTCTAGTTAGTTTTGTTACTTTAAAGATTATTTTTTTAAGATCATGTTTATCATAATTACTAATACAGTCTGGTTTTGCAAACTGGGTGACAGTCTGAAATTTCCTTCCAGTCTCTTGTCCTCATGGTCTTGAGATGTTAGCCCCTGCTCAACTGTATACTGTCCTTGTTAGATACAGATGATAAATGCTGAAAATATAATGCAGAATTTAGGAGCTGTTAAGAGCTTTCCCATTAAAAATGATACACAATACTCCTTTTCAGTAACGAGAGTGTAAATTATGTTCACTTAGTGGTTTATTATTTAATGAGTGTGAACTGTACTATCTTTGTGGGAAAATTTTGCGTTCAATTTTATTGTGTAATCAGATGCTTTAATAATAAAAAAAGTCTGTAGAAGCTTTTCATTGCACTAAGATAGTGCTGTGAGGCAAATTACAGAATTGGAAGTTAGAAAATTAACAATGAAAGGATTGAATTCTGCATTGATTTGAAGGACCGAGAATTACCCCACATTGGGGTTGTTTAGCCTGGAGAAGAGGGGGCTGAAGGAAGACCTCATTACTCTCTACAACTACCTGAAAGGAGGTTGTGGAGAGGAGGGAGCTGGCCTCTTCTCCCAGGTGAACAGGGGAAAGGACAAGAGGGAACGACCTCAAGCTCCGCCAGGGGAGGTTCAGGCTCGACATAAGGAAAAAATTCTTCACAGAAGGGGTCATTAGGCAGTGGAACGGTCTACCCAGGGACGTGGTTGACTCACCTTCTCTTGCGGTATTTAAGGTGTGGGTGGATGAGGTACTGAGGGGCATAGCTTAGAGATTGGTGGGAATGGTTGGACTTGATGATCTGGTGGGTCTCTTCCAACCTGGTGATTCTATGATACCGGTTAATCCTTTTGGAAGAAAACTGAAGAAAGATCACTGACATGTCAGTGCTTCATTACAGCTACCATTTTTAGAAGTTGTTAACTGACAAATATACTAGAAGAATTAGCCTTATTGCTAGGAGGGGAATTTGAATTCCTCCATCTCAAAAAAAAAAAAAAATTGAAAAAATCTGCAGTGCCCATCATTTAATTTTTGTTTTGATAGTGGTCTTTGGTAATGTTTATATTGATTTTTAGACCACTTAAATCTTGGCCATATTAAATGAGAAGTATTCCTCTGCATATGATCTAAGTGTTATTAAACAGGTTTGAGATCTCAGCACTAAAGCAGGATTGAACTGAGAAATGTAAGGATTCGTTGGTTTTTTGTTGTTTTTTTTCAGAAAATTTTACAGATGTTCTAAAACTAATTTAGTTACCTTTATGCTGAATATTCATCTGTTTTTCTTGGGGTATATATCCTTTGGGATACATGTATTTTGTAATAAAAAAGAAGATTCTAACCGATGACTTAGTAACTACTGTAAATTAAGATGCCACATGCTTATTATGCAGCTGTAGTTCGTACAGATCCGAAGTCACTATCAGCTGGATAAAAGAAGGAAGTTTGTTCCTGTTTTAAAATTGCTAAGAGATGCTTGGAGATTTGGCAGAAGAGCCATGAGGAGAAATGTGTGTGAACTGGTTAGACCTTTGTGAAACAGAATTTTATTATCTGTCCTGCACTTTGATCACAGAGGTATTGCCAGCATATATGCTTTCTAAATGACTGCTTTTTTTTTTTTTTTTTTGCTTTATTTTATTTTTTTTTTTTTACTAGTCTCGTACTTATCTTGGATAGGCTTTTTTGAGCCTGCAGCTTTGGCCAAAGACCTATTCTTCACATAATATGGTCTATATTATACCCAATGCAGAAAATGCTAATAAGTCTTTCACAGATTGAACACATTGAATGAGTCACTCAGTAAGCATAAATGTGTAAGTAAAACTGCTATGTTGTCATAAGTAGGAGTTAACTATGGACAGTGTTTGCCAGAAGAACAGATGCAGCAGCCCCACCCTCAGCCATGCTTTCTGTTCTGATAAAACAAACAGCAATATGCTCTATAAATTTTTCCTTTAAAATTTACAAAATGCTGCAAGTAATTTAGCTACTTATTCAAAATTACAGGGCAACTAATATACTGTCCCATTGAATGTACCTGGCAAAATTAGTTGTCTTTATTGCTGAGCCAAATTTATTTGATTTATCAAGTAATAGATCAGGATTTGATTAATTTGAATTCTTACTGTCTGGAGGTAAACTTCTAAGTGAATGAAGAACCCTACTTCGGGTTTCTACTACTTTTGCCTTTTGGATATGAAAAATACCAGGATTTCTGGTGGGATAACAACATTCCTTTTCCTCCTAACAGCTGGAATGGGTAAGAGGGGCTTTTTTCCTAGATTACATTTTTCAATTTTATTCCTTGTGAATGGCTCCTGATTTCCCTGTATATAAAAACATGATTTGGGTATGTCTGTTAGGTAAGTGCGTTTCACAGAATTCTCATGACCTATGTTAAGCTGATGATCAGGGGTTGATGTCTGCAATTTGTGTAAGAAAGCTTGCAAGCATCTCAGATATGCAAAGCTATTTGTGTTTGAATATCAATCATGCAGTGTTACCAGTTTTAGAGAAGGAAGTCTGGATAGACCTGATCTGAATGCAGGGTTGATCCTGCTTCAATCAGGACTTTTGACTGGATAACCTGCTGGTCTGAATTCTGGCCTAAATTACTGTGTGATTTGATGACTACAAAATCATTGATACAATCTGTTGAAAATGCAGCGTCTCCCTTATTTGTGATCCATGAAAACTTTCCTTCTTTTCACAAGGATGAGACTGAATAGCTTCTCCAGTCTTTTAGGACATGACTGTCTTGAGAACTGTAATGTTTTGAAAATAGCCTGGGCTGGATGACGTATGGTGTCTTTTCCAACCATAACTTCTATGAATCTGTAATTTTGAGGTTGGCTTCTTGTTGCCCAATTTTACAGTTACTTAATTCTAGTATCAGACATATTTTAAGAGACCACATTTAGTCATGGTAAGACTGTGTGGGTAGTTTCATTTTTTTTGTGTGCTGTTTTTTAAGTCCTTCTGCAGATTGTCAGCACTTAATGTGTTCTTTCCTATTCCGGTACCACAAATAATGTTCCTAGTCTGCGAGGGAAGAAAAGTCTGATTACCCATTTTGGAATAGATGATTGATTAAAAAATGTTACTCACAAAATTGTGCAGTTCTGTCTGAGATGTTAGGCTAGTTCTAGTGTACTAGCAATGTGTTTCCATCACCAGAATAAGAGGTGGATTTGAGTAATTGTTTATTTGGTCTTATTTTCAGCATTGTTAACTGATAACTTGATAGTGAATTATTTAAACAATCTAAATACATGCATATATATTTAGAGGGCTGTGAAAGACTCCTAGCTAAGAATAGACTTGATTAATTTTTTTTCCAAACACTTCTTAAAACATTGGCATGGCTTTGTTCCCTTCTCCTTGCAGTAAGCACTGTTTAATTCTCGTGCAAGAGAATTCTCATCTTTTTTGGAAGGACATCTCCTAGTAAGAGCTCTTGCACTAACACTCTTTGAGGAGAACGTCTCAGTCTTTGAGTATAAGTGCCTCATGACAGTGTCCCTCAAGATTTAATCCATGCTGCCTGTTAACTGTGATAGATGCCAGGTTTGTTAGTTTCATTCTGTGTGGGGTTTTTTGTTTTTAAACAGATTAGGATTTCTTTTTTGGTGGTCTAGAAATTTGGCTTTGTCTTTGAAAACAGAGGTGGGAGTATGTGTATGAATATTTATTATACATATAGGAATATCACACAGTCCTTCCTAGCTGGTTGACAGCCACTTAACCCACAATTTTTGTGAGATTTCCGAAGAACTAGAAATTTGAGCGGTTAGACCTAGAAACTCCATTGATGCTACTTAGACTTGCTTGGGGTCTCTTTTATTGCATTTAGATGATAAGTAATCCATAGATTAATCATGCTGTTAGAGGCAGGAAATGTCTGTGTTACAATCTGTGGAGTATGGTAATCTTAGGTCAAAATAGTCTTGAGATCATTACCAGACTTATGAAGACTGCAAATGAAATGTAATTACAAAACTGATGGTTTCAATAACAGATTGTTCTCCCCACTGTTTTTCTGCCCTACATCCTTCTTCCCTATCAAAAGTTATTGTGATTTTATGTATGCATAGATTCTTACAAATTTTCTTGTAGGGGTTTATGTTGCCTTCTAGTAATCCTCACTAGTATTTAACATTTTGCCTATAGAGGCTTCTGTCAGTGCCTTATGTCAGTGCTATGTTTGATGATAAAAGATAATTAAATCACTTTTTAGAACATTATTTTTAATATTTATAGATATTTTCGTTTACTCTTTGTTTTATTGTTTTTTATAAAACTTCTCTATAGCATGCCGTTCCAAAATCACTTTAATTACTGTTGCACTACTCTGAATTTGTTTTATTTTGTCTTTTTAAAGACAGTGCTGAATATGAAATGTACTTTCTCCAGTTGAGACATACCCATTTCAGAGATGATGCGAATGGTTGTGGAGAGGAGGGAGCTGGCCTCTTCTCCCAAGTGACAGGGGACAGGACGAGAGGGAATGGCCTCAAGCTCCACCAGGGTAGGTTTAGGCTGGAGATTAGGAGGAGGTTTTTCACGCAGAGGGTCATTGGGCATTGGAACAGGCTGCCCAGGGAGGTGGTTGATTCACCTTCCCTGGAGGTGTTTAAGACACGGGTGGATGAGGTATTGAGGGACTTGGTTTAGTATTAGATAGGAATGGTTGGACTAGAAGATCCGATGGGTCCCTTCCAACCTGGTTGTTCTGTGATTCTGTAATGTCTTGCTCATCAGGGAGGAAACCTGCTTTGGTCCTTTGAAGTAACTTTGGGTAGAGCCTGTAGGATCTGTTAATGTGATATGTAGTGTATAGATAAAATATCTATTTGCCTTTATCAAGCTGCTCTTCCTCCAGCTGATTGCTCTGATTGCTACTTTAGTGCTGCATTTTGCAGTACCCATATAAATCACCAATCTGTTTCAGATGACATTTAATAGTAGGTAGTGTGAATACATTGATGTTCTCAGGTTTGTGCATTGCTGTCTGCTTCAACAGTGGTGTTCTGTCTATACAACTTCCATTGCTATTATTTGTGTGTCAATGTGTTATTTTTTTGAGTTATATATTAAAGCTCTGAATGTTAGTGGAATGCATGAGTATTTGACTATCATTGATGGGAACAGTACCCAGCTACCTTCTTTCTCAAAAAATAAAACAGCACAAACCCCAACCAACAGAAAACCAAGAAAATCCTTAGCAGTCCTAAAAAGATATTTAGTCTTTATACCACATGCAAATATTGGACAATACTGTTCTTTAATTTAACCAAATCTGTCTGGTTACACTGTGACAGTGGTGATTTAAACTGTGTTAATCAAGAAGAACTTGGAAATTAATATATTAAACTTTAGAAAATGAGTGTTTGAAGTCTTTCTTAGTAGTGATTTACAGCAGTGGATATAGACTGAAAGTATCCTCTTCTGACATTCTAATACTGTCATTTGGAGATTTCCTGCAAAACCTTTGAATTCTGTATTGAGAGTATTTTCACAGTATTTCTCTGGCATATAGTCTAGTTTAACTGAAGTCAATTAACTCTACAAACATTTTGACGCTCTGTAAGACATGAATGTTTTTTAGATTGTCCTTCAGTCATGTATCAGAATGATATATCTATTTTTTAAAGTACTTAGACATGGCTATTCAGAGAACTGCATTGTGTCTTGAGTTACTTTCATTAGCTGAGTAAGTTATTCTGCATTTTCTTGAAAGGAACTGCAATTTAACTATAAATATATCAAAATGCCACAGAATTCAGGGCTACAACTCAAAAATGCTGATCAGTTTGTAAAATCTAATTCAGCCCCTCCATGAAACCTAGGGAAGGACCTCTGTGGTAGCAGAAAAATTTCCAGAAATTCACCACAGTCTTTTTCTAAGTTGCAGATTGTGCTGATGTTGCCAGGCAGCTAAGAAGAGATGAGAAAAGCAGGAAACCTTTTTTGGATTTAATCACAGTGCTGATTTGGAAAAGCAACTTAACAATGGAAAATATTTTTGTATTTTAAATCATAAATGCAAAACTACAAGTAGAATGGTAGATTGTGATTGCGTTGAAGTGGATCATCTCCATTACTGATGAAGAAAAAGAATTTTCATTTTAGAATCCGATGGTCAGAAATCCAACTTCCTGGACTTACATATATATGCATACTAGGTTATTTGCTGTTCTCAGTACCATTTGATGTGGTAGCAGACTTGACTGCTATAGTTGAGACCAACAGATGCAGCTTTAAAGTTCCATCTTTCCGTTTTCCTATCTTGGAAAGCTTTTTCTGCATTCTTGTTTTCAAAAGGTGTTTGACAAACTGATACGCAGTGCTTGTAATTTCCCTTGAAGATACTAAATTTCAATGTAAAATACCAAAATACCTTTTTTTCTCACCTGTCTTTATCAATAAAAAAGTGCATCTTAAGAGAGATTTTGCATTTCTAGCCCTTGTATCCTCCATGCGAAGAAGTTCTTATTAGGTCCCTTAATCTTCTTGTTGAACTTGTTAGGAAGACTTCACATAACCTGTCAAAATAGGTACTTGAATGAAAGACTGAATACTTGTTTTGAAATGAGGAGGTGATGAGGCTGTCAAGATGAGCTTGATAGCAGTTGTATCCAAGTGCAGGTCTCTACTCATCTCTCATGTAACTCAAGTAAAAATACATGAGGCATTTTGTCTTTGACTCCAAGGTGATTGTAAAATCGGCATGTTTATTTAATGAGACTGGCTAATAAAATAATCTCATTTTCTTGCAGTGTAGAACATTGTATTACTTCATACTGCTGGGCTTTTAGGATTTGACCGCAGTGACTTGTTCCACCCAAGTGTGTCCTGTAAAATGAAACCATACCATTTGTTTTACAAAGTATTTATTGCTGTTTTATGAGTAAAGTGGATGTAATAGTTTAATGGTTTTGGTTTTTAATCGAGATTTCTACTGTGTTCTAGAACTCTTTGAAAGATGGATGACGATGACTTTGGAGGATTTGAGGTACATTATTTGAATTTTGAAATGTAAATTAAATTGGAAATGTAACTGTTTTCAACTTCTTATAGGAATTCATAGCTTTTCTGTAAAAAATATAATGTGTGTGTATATATATATTTTGTCTTTCTAGGCAGCAGAGAGCTATGAGTGTGGAAATGGTGAAAAGCAGACTACATCCCCTGCTATTGCCTGGGCAGCATTTCCTACAGGTATTGATAAAATTACTATAAAAATTCTTAATACTGTATTCCTGTCCTGCTGTATTCACTGTAAGTATTAGTAGCCAGAACAGCATACATGCTCAATAAAAGAACAGGCAGTAGTGAAAACCTAGCATAAGAATGTTCCTGAGCAATTATTTTGGGAAGATACACTCCTCAAAGTTAAACTTTCTTGAGGAATGAAGTTCAAAGGCTGTTTGACCTCTCATGGGAAGAGGAATGAAGCTTTTTCACTCAAAGGATGTTCCTGCTTTTCAGTATGGAAAGTTTGTTGCAAATAATGGGAAAGCAAATTAAAAACAAACTTAAGACTAGGACTGGAAAATGTTGCAAAATTCTGTGACTATAATAATGTCTTTAAGTTACTTTAGGAGAGTGTAGGTGGAATGGTTTTTATGTAAACAATTTTTTGTAGTTAGAAAACATATTACACATCCTTTATCTCAAGCAAAAGCTGAAACATTGTATAGCTACTTCTGTTGAGAAATTAATGGACGCTCATTGATAGTCGAAAAATGTACAGTATTAGTTGTGGCAATTGATTTTGTTACAGGAATATAGATTTCACTACTTTCACAAAAAGAAACATCACTTTACCGGCATTAGAAGGGGGGGGAAAAACAAACTCGCATTTTATTCTGTGGTTGGAAACTAAAGATTTCTGCTTGTTATTATATTATTGTGCTGAATAAATTATGGCACCTAATTATTGCTTTAAAAATAAGACAGGAATTTATCTCAGTATGAGCTTTCCATAAATCATGGCTTTCAAAATGTGAGTATTTAATTATGGCACTGCTGGCTTTCATTCATTACAGAATAATTAGTTTTATTTGTCATTGAAATAAAACATAACAAGGAAAGGGTTTTCTCAAATAACTTTATTTTTCGCCTTTTCATGTTGGCTGTTATTCAAAAATACTCCTTAAATTCACTTGCCTTTTTGATTGTGTTAGACACTACACAGCTGTATTGGATTTAATTTATCTATCTCCTGAATTCTAATTTAAATCTAATAAGGAGTGTAGAATATAAATTATTTGTAAGTGTCACAAGTTTTAGGTTGTACTCAGGTATTTTATGTATTTCAAAACTAAAAGAAAAACTTTGTATTCAGAGTATTTTTATACTGTAAAATGTTCACGTGACTTTATGCAAATGCTACTGTGAATAAATTAACTTATTGCGAGAGGCAGTAAGTTTGATAAGCATTTTGATTGATCAAAATGCTTATTAGACATTGACTTGTAAGTTAATGTGTCTAATAAGTGAAATAACTTAAATTGTCAGCCCAGTATTACTTGTGTATAATTGTTCTTATCTTACCCTAGAAATTTATCAGTTGATAAGCTTTGCTGAAAAATGTGGAAAGTTCAAAATTATTGTGGTGTGATTGAGATGATTTTGATAAATTTGGAGTGTGATACCATTATGTACAGACAAAATTTGGGAAACTTTGTGGCAGAGGAACTATGTTACTCATCAATTCCCTGCATTTCTGATGTTGGTAACAAATGAAAGGTTATAAAACAAAACACTGAAATCTTGCAGTATTTATCACTGTGCAAGAAGAAATTAGGAATTATTTCTAATGCCCTAGTGAGCAGTTTTGCCCTTGAAAGTTGTGTTGGGCTACTTACTGTCTTTGCGAACTGTGATTTCACTTTTTCAATAGTATGATAAAATGTTTATTGGTATCATGCAAATAGTTGTTTCTATGCAATACTTTGAATTGGATAATGGTTATTAATTGTGGTTGCTGGTTCAGAAAATGAGAAAAATCAGAATTTGTACAGCAAAAATATTGTACCATCTTTCTCCCTTCTACTGGGTCAGTTGCCAGAGAGTGTGCACCTCTTTCTTCTAGCAGTATCACACAATAGGAAGACACTGGTTTGGTTTTAAATGGTGAAAGTGATAACAAATTTATTGCTTTTTTCTCTCATGCTTGCAAGTTGAAATTAGAATCCAAAATACCAGGTGCTAAGTAAACAAGGAATAGAAAGTAGGGCTGATCTGAACACCTTGGCTCTGTGAGAAAGTATGCTTTGTAGGAATGAAGAAATGAGTGAGTGATGAAAGAAAAATAATGAGCATTTGTGCAGTTCTGTTACTTAGCTCTCTTTGCTACTACTGTAACCAAAGTCTAAAGACTTTAACTTTGTATTACCTTGGTTCTGTTTGACTGTTTAACTGAGGTAGAAACAAGTAATCCTTCTTACTTAAGGTCGTTATATATGTGATGGATTTCTTTTTTTTTTTTTTTTTCTTTCCAGCCTTAAGATAGGGGAGTACTCAAAAGAAACACTATTGGATGCTAAGTTCCTGGACCTTGGAGAAATCTGAGGGTATCCACCGATATTTGAGAGATATTAGAGGGGAAATGTGAGGGATCTACTCAAACATCTCAGCTTGGATTCAGTAAATGTGTTGAGTAAAATGTATTTGTAAAGTTGAAAAAAGAGGAAAATCTGCTTTAAAAAAACCACTAAATGCTTTGGAAATAAAAAGCTGTTTTGAAAAAATGAGATCTTTCTAAGAACAGTAATGGAGTACTAAGTCTTGTGTTTAAAACTCAGACTTGAATATAGTTCAGAACACAAAACAAATATTTAAGATTTTAACAACTTAAATTATGGAATATTCTAGTGCGTTATCACTAGTCCACCTGGTTCTCAGAAGAGACTCAAAGAGACTGACTGTATTAATTTATTATGGCTGGCCAGAAAACTGATGATATTTTCATGGTTTGTTATTGTAAGACACTTTTCAGGATCTTTTGGTCTTTGGTCTTTCATAAGCTAACCTTTTTGAGGGGGGAAAAAAAATGTAATGGTTATGTTGTTTTCAAATAGTTTTGTTTATTGAACATTAATATTAATATTTAAATGGTGCTGGTTTTTAATACAGTGGCCAAATCTAACTGTGAATGTGGTGTTACTGACTTCAGAGATGTTAGTGGAAGTAACTTGATACATCTTTTTACTTAAGAAAGTCACTCTCAAATATTTAAGACTCTGGAATGGTCCTAGCAACAGAAAAGTAAGATACATCAACGAAAGAAATAATTATTAGCAAGAAAGTTTTGCTTTGTTTCTTCTTTAGATGCTTAGTAGTAGAAGCACATTGTTATGCAGCTTAAAAGTAAGGTTTTAAGAGCAGTGTCAGTTCATAATTCACTAAGTGTATATTGGAATGTTGAAGTGCCTGCTTTATTTATTTGTTTTAAGATTTGGGGGTTTTTTTGTTCCCAAAGAAGAGATATAGAAACTAAATATTCTTTCATTTCATTATTCATTTCTTTAGGTTCCAGGTTGTGTATTTTATTAGCTGTAAGGAGGATCTTGAAATTTAGCAGTGTGCTTGCATGCCAACAGATTCTGGTGGCTCTGATTTTCTAAGGTTATGAATAATATGTCTGTTACTGATAGTGAATAGTAAGAAGAGGATCTGGATCACTATACGTTATGTCAGTGTTTATTTTTCACAGGAATTCTTCTCTGAACATCAGAAAGAGCTAATGTAATGGAGTGGATGATAAAAACAAGTAGTTATTCACCAAAGGAGGACTGTTTTGGCTGTGAAGGAGCACCATGATTCTATCTGTTCTAATTAAAACAGAAGTTCTTACAAAAGTTCTTAAAAGTGAGATGCTTTTTCAGTGAAATTAAGACAGAATTCCAATCTGGGAATGGGTTGAAACTGCAGTCTGAATGGTCTTTTCTGATCCAAGCTGTGCAGATTCAGAATGATGAAGTTTACAACAGCTTACCAAGTTTATGGTAGTGTTAACTGTGGATGAGATGGAGATCTTTTTTTAGCTTCCTTTTGTGAACGAATGACCTTTATGCTATTGCTTTCAGTTCCTGTTCTCCCATTATAGATTTTGAATAAGTTGCTTAGCTTTAATGAAATCTAATAGTCTTAATTAACTAAACATCTTTCTTTTAATCAGAAACTGAATAGTGATAGAGCTTGATCTGGTGCTTCACCAGAGACAAAGAACGTTTCGCATCCAGTCACTGTAGATCCTATAGGAGCTGTCTGGTGTTGAAATACATTTTGAGATGTAGAAGAGCTATAGCCTACAGATACGATCTAGGACCATGGGAGATAACAGGACTAAAAGATCTAGGGGACAAGTACACAGCTGTACACAACAAGTACACAACTGATCTAAAGTAGAAACATCTTATTTTCAGTGTTTTACGTGGCCAAGACGACCTACATTTATTTAATGGAAATTTAATCAGTTCAGTCCATGAGCTGGAGATGTGTTCGGATCCCAAAAAACTCAGTTCACCTTCTAGAGTAAGCTTGAGAGGCTTCTTTTTGTCCATTAGTCCATTAGTTGTATTGTCTCTGCTGACTGTAGTGCTCACTTAGACATGTATGTTTATATATCATTGTGGACCCATGTTACATAGGTCATTGAATACTCAAAGATTTTTTATTGAGGTTCACCTGAATGTTTGCAGTGTTGTAAACTTTTGGTAGCTGTATGTACATTTTTACTTAAATAAGTAGTTAGGAAATAAAATTAGTATTTCCAGATGCCCTTAGACTTAAGTTGTTGAGATAGTATATGTAATTGCTTGTTTTCTAGAATATTTTGTCTTTGGAAGAATAAAATATGGGGAAGAGCTTTCTGCTTGAAACTAAAAAGTCATCCTGAAAGCACATTAGAGTGTTTCTTCTTCCTCTCCTTGTGTTGATGTACTGCTGTAAATTGGTATTTGCAGAGCAGCAGTTAAGTGTTTCCTGTTGATAGGAAGATTTTCATGCTCACTGAAGTCAACAGAGAAATTGCTATCAACTTCAGCATTATGTGGACATTTACCTGTTGATCCTAATTCCAATTACGCTCTTGGAATTTACACTGGCTTACATTTTGCTTGATTTGAAGTCTGTATTCCAGAACAAATGTGGAAACAAACTTCATTCTGGCAAGCTGGTGATCTACAAATACAATGGTTTAAGAGTTTAGTTTTGAAAAGGGAAAATTACTAATGAAACTACTAAAAATCCTACAGCTTTGAAGAATGCTGTGCATGTTCTCCCAGACTTTTACAACACTTATTATGAGTATATGAGGTGTAAGTTGATGTCTGTTACTGTATCCCTCCACTTGTTCTTTAAGCAATTTAACCCTTTCTAATTAGCTATTTACATTGAGCTGAAAGCCATGTAGATACAGGAAATAGTTGTCTATTTTAAACTAATTTTTATTACTTTTTGTTTGGCAGGAAAATTTTTTTTTTTACAGATTCTGTTCTTCTTTCATAAATGAAATTGTTTTCCACTGATGATCATAGGTTAATTTTATCTGGTGTTTGTTAATTATGTATTTTAGAATGCATTTGACATATCGTTTTGTGCAGTAATTTGCTGTGAATCGGCAAAAGTAAATTGGTTGATGTCTGTAAATACAGTCACCTTCAACTTATTTTTCCCTAAGCTAGTTTATTCAGCATCGTGTGTGGTTTTGTCAGTTTTTAAATACAAACCTGTGATCAATATTGGGCAGTCAAAGGGTTAGAAATTGTTAGATTTAATTTTAATAAAATTGCTTCTACTCACCATGCCATAGTTATTGAAATGGAACAATTTCAGAACCCCTGAAACAAAAACTTGCCTCTAATAAAACTACCTGACTAGAGTAGGAAAGCAACGTCTACTGAATTACAGGTATATCAAAAGTTATAAGGCCCAAGAAGGTTGAAATAAAATATAAGTCATTGCAGAACTGTTCCATTATGATAACTAAGGCATGGTGAGCAGGAGCAATTGAGGGGTCATCTTCATAGGCAGATTTTGAGCTGAACTAAAATGGTAATGTAATTTCACCAGTATATACACAAGAGGAATGAATTAAGAGAGCTTGAATTACAGACATACTATGTGTAATTCTAGGAATGTCTAATGAACATTGCTGAAAGTGAAAAGAAATTTTTGTAATAAAGGTATTTGAATGATGTCTTGGAGAGTTGCCACATTTCTCGTCTTCTGCAGGGTCATGTATTTAGTTGAATAATTTTAAACCACAGTGTTCAGAGGTGGTCACCAGTTGTTGCTTCTCATTTCCTAGGTTTTATTTTGACAACTTAAGAGGTGTTCTTTTTCTTTCTATTTTTTCTTCTCCCTCAAAATCATAAGCATTCATTACTGTAACTGAAAGCTTAATTTGATTATAGAAGGTTCCACCTAAAACTGTATTATATGAAATATGAAGTCTTACATCTAGTATTGGGTACCCTAAAATATGTGAATACCTTAAGCTTTAATCTCTGTTACTCTCCATTCCTCATCTGTATTCACACATTTTCTTCTTTCTGCTTTTGTGATCAATTATTTATGTGGGAACTATGCCTATACTATAGTGAAGAACACCAAAAAAGGAACACTAACGCTACAAGGATCAGTGTCATGCTAAGTTTTTCCTTATGACTTGACAGTTTTATTCAGAGAAACAGCTTGTCTTCACAGTCAGAATTGCTGTGTATTTTATTTTAGTTGGTTTTCCATCTGCTGGAAATTGATTTAAAACTGAAATTCAGGATATTAAGTGATAGCATAAAATTGAGACTTTACTGTTTATTTTAGAAGCACAAAGGTCTTCTCTGTTGTCTCATTGTCATTTGAATTATCAGTAGATAATGGTTATAGGTAGCTGCCTTTGTAAGCAGACATTTGGAAAGATAAGGAAGAGATTAATGGAATAATTTGGTCAGTTTCACACATGTCTTATATACGTAAAGGAAACTGAATCACCTAGACTGATTCCTGTTCTGTTTACTGAAGTACTGTCCTTTAGGCTTTTTATCCAGGTTTCCATTTTTCCCACTCAGCTGTTCTTTTCCTGCCTAATGTCCAAGTCTACTATTGCTGTGGTTAGCATGCTGATATTTTTCTATTTTGTGGTCTATTTTCTTTTTTTTTTCAGATGAGATTTACTTATTCCTCTACATTAACTTGAATCCCAGAAATGGAAGATAAAGGAGATGCGACACAGAGTGCCTGGATTCAAGGATTAATGTGTCCTTTTGAATGCCTTTAGTTCAATGTGTACCCTTGCTTGTGCTGCTTGTACTTGTACCTTAATAAACAGGGATATTGACAATATTTGTTGCCACTGTGATGGGTTTTGCTAGGTATAGATTTCAGAAGCAGAATTAATTTTTGAATACTTCTTCATACTGTGTATATGTTTTCTGTTTTTATTTCTTTACTTAGTATCTGAAGTCCATGTACCTCCTGACATTTTTCTGGAGCACTCTGGGCTCTCTTCTTACCCGATTCCTTCCGACTCATTCACTTTATCAGGTGATAGTGTGGCAACAGCTATTCTAACAGACAACTATGTTACTAATCCAGCTGTTCTTGAAGAACAGGTAAACCCACAATTTTTCTGTTTCAGTATGGCAATGTGATGTAGTAAATATTATAGCATTGTATCTTTTCTGTGCAAGTTTAGATTGAATTGTCTTTTAAAATCAAAAGGTGATCATTGGATTTGTGTGATACAAACTTTGAAGTAAAATAATTTTAAAATTGTGTTTAAATTCAATCACTGGGTCACACCTTACTACTTTACCATGGACTGAAAGAGGCATGCTGATGGTGCTAGGCATGAAAGTAGGAAACAATACCAGGAAGGCTAACTAAAAAAAAGTATTACTGTTAAAGCCTGAAGGTTATGGCTGTTCATATGTGTCACACATTTATGTTTTCTGAAGTGGTTTAAGGAATAGAGATTTAATATTTATCTGATTTTAATGAAATGAAATTTAGTTTTATTTTCTTATGTTTTACTTCATTCTCCCAATACTTTTAAAGTTGAATTTAATTTTATATTTTTCAAGGCAGTCCTAGTTGTGTGATCCTGATATCTTGTTATGGCTGAAGTCCTGCTGAAAGCTTACCTTAGCTTCTTTTGTGTGTGTGTGTGTGTGTGTGTGTGTGTGTGTTAGTTTTTAACTAAACAATTTGGTGTGCAAGGGAAGGCAAAGAATTTCTACCAGGAGATTAGTGCAAGAATGCAAGGTTGGCATGGGCGCAAATTAAATGGATGTATCCTCCCAAGTGAATCTTTATTGTCTTTGATTACTGTAAAACCTATTTGTTCAAGCTTTTTGACAGTAAAGTTCTTTGTTCCAGGATGTGTAGTAGTATATACTTGAATTAAAGTGCCCTTGTCTTTCTCTGAACCAATCAAATTGTGGGCTAGTTTGCAACTCTCACATCCATTTCCAGCACTTACTTGGTTTATTCATTTTCAGATAGTCTCATGAAGTCCCAAGGCGACTCATGGTGAAAGCTAAATTTCAGAATGAAGTCATATTTCTGTAAACTGACCATTTAAAAGCTCATATTTAGAGCTATTTAAACAACCTGTACAAAATAATTGTTTTGATTAGACTGACTTTTGCTGGTTTTCCTTTCAGCAGCATCTACATGTTCACACTTCCAGAAATAACTGTGGCTAGTACAGCTCTAATAGTTCAGTCTTAGTAATGAATTGGTTACTGTTTTGTATTTGTTCCCAGCCTGATGTTGTTAAGAAAGTCTATAAAAGGTGAAGATATGTGCCCAAATGCAAGAAGTGCCTAAACTAATGCCTAAGAAATTTTCTTAGAAATCAAAAAAATTGTGTAGTGTGTTTTTTGTTGTTGTTGTTTTTCTTTAGAGTGGAGTGCATTTGCTTTCTTTTATTGACTGATGCCAGTCAAGATCATTTTCCTTATTAAAAGACTTTCATCTGCTTCTCTGACAATGTTGAGTAAATTTTTGTTACCGGCAGAATGATCAAAATATGCTTTTCTTCAGCCACAACTGACCCTGCCCTTTTTGATCTTGGCTAACAGTGAAATGTGAATAACCTGTATCTTTGCTTATTTGAGCTAGGCCAGCAATTTCAGCTTGTGTGTTCTCTTGTAAATAGCACTTCGGACCTTCCAGAAAATTAAGGCTTTAGGTATATGTTTTAAAAATAAGGAATCTTTTTGTTAGGTAATCACCAAATACACTTCATTACTTCTGAATAATTATGTGTGCAAATTCTAGTTATAGCCCATGTTGCAGTCTTTCTCATCTTAACCTGGTAAGCTTCTGACAGAACCATGGTTCCATAAACTCTTTTTAATGCAGAAAGTAATACAGTTCAAAGACTGTAACACTATGAAGTGTTACTGAAGAGAGAAAAGGAATTGAGAGGAGATCCTTCAATATTATTTTGAAATGGAGATCAGGCTTTGCCCTTTTGTATAAAACTAAAGGAAAATGGTGGACACAAAACTACAGTAACATATTCTCACACCTATTAAAGGAGAAAGTTAGAACTGCGTTCTTCTGTATTTGTGTCTCCAGAGTCTCTTGAGGTTTCATGTCAAAAAGCCTTCAGCTTTTCAGGTTCCAGTGCTAGACTGTAATCCTGAGTAATATTCAGATGTAGAATTAGCTCATCTAGCTCCTCGAAGATTCTTACACGTAAGGAATTCAGAGTAAAAACTGTCCTTTCCTTCCTCCCTCCCTGCCTTCCTCCCTCCCTCCCTCCCTCATTTATTGAAAAGTCAATTACTTGAGTGAATAAAAGGTGTTAAGGGAATAGATTAAATCAGATCAGTCAAACCTCTCTTACTAGACACATTGAGATATTCCTTTCACCACCCATATCCAAATCTCAAGTGCTTTTGCCTTTCAAATTGTTGCTGAAAATGTTGTAGCTGAAATTAATTTACCAACTTTTTACTTTGAGTTACTTTGCTGCAATATAACCAAGGTTTTGCCTTTTTTATTTATTTATCTATTTATTAAAAAGGGGAAGAAAACTTTGGCTTTTGTTAGTTATATCACAAAATGCCTCAGCTTGGGTGGTTTTTTTGTTTTGTTTTCCTGAAAACATGGGCTTACTATTAATGTTTCCTCTGGTTTAGGTTGTGTATTCTAGAAACCTCCATTTTAGTTTTTGTAGTTCTGCAATTCACTGAAATAGCATTAACTACATGTTGTAAACATGTTCCAATTCCTCTTATTCCGTTGGTCTAGCCTTAAGATGAGATATTTATTTTAGCAAAAAAATTTTTATCCCTTTTCCATGGCTACTGCTTACTCTCTGCATTGGGAGAAAACATGGAGTGACTAATCCAAGGAGAGTTTATTTCCCTGTAAGCCTTAAGCTTTGAGACAGATGATTCAGTTTCACATCTGTCTCTTTTGACCTGTTTTGAGTATTTTGACTTCATTGGAAACTGAGGTATCTGTGCCACCTTCCTTCCTAAAGCCTTCATGTGAAATATTCTTAAAAAGTAATTCTTAAAAAGGATTGATATGAATCCTTCTGGAAATACTAGCTACTGCACCATTGTTGGAGCTTTTATCTTGGCTGGCAGATCCTACCTATGAGAGCATGCCTGGTGAATTTCAGAGAAGTGTGGTTTCACAAAAGCAACTTTAGTATTTATAGTTCTTATGTTCTGTAATGTCATCTGGAAATGAAATTTGACTTGACTGTAGTGTTAAATGTCCTTTACCATATCCTTTACCATTTTGTTTCTTTTACGAATTAGGTTCAAACAGATACTCCAGTTGCTTCTCTGAATGTAACTGAAGACAAGACTTTACTTACATCACCCATTGCTTTGGCTGATGCTGAGACACAGAGAACAAATGAACCAAAGAGCTACATTCAACAAGCTGTTGCAAACCTGGAAATCAAGCTTTGCACCGCTGAAGAAGAAAAATTAAAAAGTAAAAAGGTACGAGTAGGTTTTTTTTAATGAAAATGTTTGACATTTATATAGGATTTAAATGTAGCTGGAGCTGGCAGAGATTGGCAATGTATTTTTTTTGGTAGAAATTAGCCAAATTCCAGAGAAATCACCCAGATTTAACTAAAATACTGGGGTTTTTTTTCCAACTGTGCATTTTTTTGGCTGCTTTTTTTCCTGAAGCTTCAGGAAAAATCAAAATCCTAGTGTAAAAGGAGAAGGGAAATGAAAAAAAACCACCAGATTTTTTTCTTATTCTTAACAAAAAGCCATATCATTAGAAGATATAGTGGTCCTCCAATGTTTTTGGAGTGAGTGTATGGTATGGTCACTGAAGACGAAAGTGTCTTTGGCTATCTTTATGAATTTAATATTTGTATTTTTGTGGTTTTTTCCATGGGAGCTCTGTTAACAGTTTTCATATTCCTTATGACCTAAATATGATAGAAATGAATGTGATAGAGTATCAAGCAGGGCTGTGCATTTAGTTATGTGCCTGACTTTAGCAAAAGGTCACTGAGGCATAGGAGAGTAGAAGTAACTTCAATATAAGCTATTCTTAATATTTTTCCTTGCTATCAAGCTGTACTAGGGAAGGAGGAAATGTCATGTTAGAAATGAAAATGAGAATAGGGCTGAGTAACTAGAGTCAGAGATGTGGTCTGGAATGGATTTATTTTACTAGGAATTAAGTATATGGAGGTGAGCTGGAAGGGAAACATGAATACTGACTCTAATCGGAGTTACGTTGAGAGCTAGGCTCTGAATTGAGGAAGTGTTACACAATCAGTTTCTTGAGTCAAAGGCTTTTGATCTCAAAAACTGTTTTTATTATTTCATCCAAAAGCAGGATTGAACTAAGCAGATCTGCTCTTGCTGTCCTCCTTATGACCTTCTCACTTATGCCTTTGTTTGAATAACTGTTCAGTGATCTGGCAGGTCATTTGTTTCTATGCTGGCTTCCTGCATGGCTGCAGAAATAGTTGTTCTTGAGCGTCTTAAAATGTACCAGCAGCTTATGTATAGTAGGAATGAGCAACAGCTGCATTAAGGAAAAATAAGTCTCCAGCTCTTCAAATAATTTTGACGTTTATTGTTTGTACCATCATTCTCTTTCCTCTCTATTGGTTCATGTTGGGCAGGCATCTGGACAGGCCCTATGCAAGATAAGAGTGTTTTAAAGTTTTATTCATTTTGGAGATGTAAATAAGAGATCATTAGGGCTGTATGTAATGAGATTTCTGACTGTTTAGTGAAACTATTTGCTAAGATACATTTACTCTATCTTTCTGCATTTGAAAAGCCACATAACAAGCTATTAAAGATATGGAAATAAGTGGAATGGTGTAGTTCCAATTGGAAGGGGCCTACAGCATTAAATTGATCCAACTGCCTGAGCACTTGAGGGCTCACCAAAAGTTATAACATGTCAAAGGCATTATCCAAATACCTCTTAAATGTGAACAGGCTTAGGGCATCAACCATCTCTCTCTAGGAAGCCTGTTCCAGTGTTTAACCACCCTCTTTGTAAAGATATGCTTCCCCATGTCAAATTTGAACCTCCCCTGGTGCAGCTTTGAACCATTTCCCACAAGTCCTGTTACTGGATCCCAGGGAGAAAAGATCCACTCCTCAGGAAGCTGCAGAGAGCAATGAGGATACCCCTCAATCACCTTTTCTCCAAAGTAGGCAAGCCTCCTGACCTTAGCTGCTCCTCAAAGAACACGTTTTCCAGTACATCTCTTTGATTTTAAATACCTTATACTCCTTACAAATAGGCAGTCAGAGTTTTCTTGCACAACCCTTTATCTGTGTATATTATAATAGCAAATTTTCATTTTTCAGAAGTTGAATTAGTTGGACTGATAACTGAATCTGTATTTTTGCAATTTTCAAATGTATGTAACTTCATATGTTTTATTTTGTAACCTATAGGAACTAGAATATTTACTGAAAAAATACAGTATTCTAGAAATGGATTTCTTGAAGGAAAAAAAAGAAAAAGTAATTTCACATCAAGATCATTACAAGGCAATCCAGGTAATTTCAGTCTAGTAGTATCATATTTTTTAAAGGGGGGGGTGTGCGTAGAGTATATTTATGTCCAGCAAATATTCTGTCAAGAATCTATATGCCTGATCCAAAGCCTTTTGAATTTAAAGGATTTATAAGGTCTTTAGGTCAGAGTCCCATGTTTGAAACTAGTGGCAACATAGGTTTAATAGCCCACTTGCAAAGTGCATTATTATGACTGAAATCACTCATCCCTATTATGATCTGTTTCATGGAACAGATGAAAAGAACACTTTGCACAGTAGATGTGTGTTTAACAGTGTGATTTAGCATGCTCTAGAGTAGCTGTGGCTAATTATTTGTAAAGTGTTAGCTGATGTGAATATGGAAAACTTTGGATTTCATAATAAAAAACCTGCGTAATTAGGCACTAGACAATGGAATTAAAATTATTTCCATTGCAAAAATCAACATTGTTCAGTCTTCTTCCAGTGATGTAACAGGACAAACTAAACATTATAGGCTTAAAACATTTCAAAAGTTTCTTCTTGGTAATTCAACTTCACTTCAATTTTTTTGGTACACTGGATGATTTTTAAGTAGCAAATGCGTTTTTTCCTGTTTGTACTTTGGGGTTGCTGTAATAATTTGTATTGAATTCTTGGATACACCATTTCCTAGAACTGATGGTAATATAATCATCAAATTTTATTTCTTGTATATGTGTGTAACATCCTACTCAACAAAAGAAATGTTTGCTTTGCTATGTTATAAAAATAGATTTTGCTTTAAAAGCTTCTGATTTGTGGACTGGCTAAAATTAACGATCATAAACTTTTTCACATTTTTAATGTTGTTTCCATATAAAGGGGCAGCAAAAGAAACAAATCACTATTACCAAGTTGGTAAAAGTAGAGTTACAATTCTTGTATTCTCACTTTGCTGTTTGTAGTATATAAGAGGCAGAATAACGTAATGTAATTCTAATTTCTTTGCATACAAAATGTAGCTGCATTTAAATTGGTATGGGAGGAGTAATTTTAGTTTTCTTGACTTGTGTGCAATGTTGCAACTATAAAGTTGTATAAATGCAATGTTAGCCTTATAATTCCTTGCTTATTTAGACAGGAAGGAAACATGCAAATAGTATGTCTGATTTTTATATAGTTTTATACATGTCTCAGTTGTTTGGGGGTTTTTTTCCTATTTTTTTAAACCCCAGTTTGTAATATAGTGAAAAGCAATTGATAGTGAAATGAATACTCCTATTTAGTAGGGGATATTCTCCTATTTGCAAAACAGAAAGGGAACATTTAATTTGAAAAGGGGAAATTAGTGCCTGGGTTCTACTGCTCTGGGTTGGAACTTAATTCTTTGGATAGATTGTTGAGCTGATAAGTCTTCGGATGTTTGGTCTATCTACAGACAACTGTTTGATGATTCACTAAGAACTGGATCATGCTTTTCCCCTGCTATTTCTTTGATTTACCACATAGTCACATTTGAAGTAATACTGCACTGCTTCTGGAAAATTGTAGTTGCAGTTGTACACACTTTTTCCCATCATCAACTCTTTCTGGAACTTAAGCAGGCTGTTTTGGTTTTTTTTAAAGAACAATATAGTTGATGTGGTGTGATCCTTCTTTTTCAAATAGACTCATTTCTTTTGGCAACTGACATCTGTTCTTCTGACTTAATAAATCTATAGTTGCTTTGAAAGCACCAAGAATGTTTTCTTTTTGAATCCTTTGTTTCTGTTCCACCTTCTTGTAGGGAAAGGTTTTAAAACATGTAATGAAAAAGTGACTTCAATGTGCTTAATTTGTTTAGCAATTTTCCTGTTGTTGCAAAAATTCACGATTAAAAATGAATTGGCTTAGTACTATAGTTTCATTTTAAATTAGGGTTTTGTGTGTAAAAAAGCAGGTCATATAGACTCTCTGTTTAAATGATATTTTGCAAAGGTGAGAGAGGAAGCTTATCCTGAAAAAAACATTGAAAGATAAGTGCATAGTGATCTGAAGAAATTCCACTAGGTCATGCAGTAACACCTAACGGGGATTAAATGACACAGTAACCCAAGGACACTCATTGCTAGTATTTATTTGTTGGTTTGTTTATTTACTTCTGTAACTGTTGAATTTTTTTGAGTACCAGTGCAAATGTCACATCTAAATTTTAAAGCTTCAAATTATGAGGAAAAGACTTAAAGCACAATTAAGTGAAGAAAGGAAAAGATAAGCTTGAGAGTTTGGACTAATTTCTTCCCTCCTAATACTGAGGGATGAGGGTTTTAAAAATTCTGACTAATATTACCTGTTAATTTGAGGACTTCTATATATATCAGGCCTATATATCCCACTCACATAAAACAGAGTGCATGCTTGATTGTCTTGGTCTCGCTGTTTTTGGAGATTGTGCTCCAAAACTTTAAAATACTTCATAAAGAATATCAGAATGAAGACTTCATGTTAATGCTCCATTTTTCCTACAATTTTGCCTTTGAATAGAATTGTACAAACAATGATTTTTATGGACTTAATATTTAGGACTGAATATAATATGAATCTTAAAAATTATACCTAATACATGTAAAAATTTTCTTGTATTCATAAGGTGTTGGAAAAGGAATGTTAAATAGTGTGGCTTAATGTGGTGGTGCCTTATTTTGAGTGTCCTTTTTATTTTTTCCTCTAAGTATTTAAAATATTTCCTAACTGTTACCCCTCCACCACATTAATGTGGTTTCTTACTTTCGGATTGAATTAAGCTTCATAATAATTCATAATGTATCTTAAAATCTTTGATTTTGGAATCAATGTCATAGTAGTGTCAAAATTAATGAAATAAATGGCTGAATAAGTAAATACTAGCTCTAGTGCTTACATGCTAAACTGCCTATAATGACAAGAATCTTTCTTGGAGGAGAGTTAGCATTACACTTTTGTGATTCCAGGAATAAGAAATAAGGTAAATACTTTTGACTTGATGTCAAAATTCAGTTTTACAGTGATGACAGAAGATGTTCTAGAAGTAAATAAGGATATTGAATGTTAAAAAGGGTCAAGTACTTCGGAGAACTGTAATTTTGAGGGCAGAAATTTCAGTGGTGTTCCAAGAAGAAGGGATGGCAGCAGTTAAGTGAATAGAAGGTACTAGTAGGGATTGAGGACTGAGAAGTTCTTATAAGTTAATCATAGATATCATCCCTTCTCGCTACTCCATATGAGGAAAGGCTGAGAGAACTGGATTTATTCAACCTTGAGGGGGAAAAAGCTCAACACCAAGTTCCAGTATTTAAAGAGTGGCTACAAAGAAGATGGAGGGTGCCTTTTTACCAGAGCATCGTGTAGAAAATACTGAGAGGTAATGGGTATGAGTTGCTTGTGGGGAGGTTCAGGTTGGACACAAGGGAAATTCTTCAAAACCATAATAATAAGTCATTGGAATAATCCTCCCAGGAGGAGGCTGAGAGGAGACCTCATTGCTCTCTACAACTACGTGAAAGGAGGTTATGGAGAGGAGGGAACTGGGCTCTTCTCCCAAGTGACAGGGGACAGGACAAGAGGGAATGGCCTCAAGCTCGGCCAGGGGAGGTTTAGGCTGAACATTAGGAAGAAGTTTTTCATGGAACGGGTTACTGGGCACTGGCAGAGGCTGCCCAAGGAGGGGGTTGATTCATCTTCCCTGGAGGTGTTTGAGGCGTGGGTGGACGAGGTGCTGAGGGGCATGGTTTAGTGTTTGATAGGAATGGTTGGACTCAATGATCCAATGGGTCTTTTCCAGCCTGGTAATTCTATGATTATCTTCCTGAAAAATGAGATGAGGCTGATGGGCCTGTAGTTCCCCAGATACTCTTTCCTGCCCTTCTTAAGGACAGGCATAACTTTTGGTTTTTTCCAGTCCTTGGGAACCTCCCCAATCATGAAAATCTTTCAAAGATAGCCGAGAGTGGCGTTACAATAACATTAGCCAGCTCCATCCGTGCTTGTGCTTGCATCCTGTTAAGGCACCATGGATTTGCTTTGTTTTAACATTCCCTAAACTAACTGCCTTCCACTGAGGGTTTGTCTTCCTTGATCCAGACTTTCTGTTGGGTCTCAGAGGCCTGGGTTGCTTGAAGGCCAGTTGCACCTTGAAAAACTGAGGCAAGAAATTTCCCTTCAGCTGCTAATAGACTGGTGAGTTCTTCCTGTAGCCCTTCATGTCCCTGGCTAGATTCAAAATTGGATGGGCTTTGGTTTTCCTAACTTCATCCCTAATCACTTGGAAAGCTGATCTGTGTTCCTCTCGGGTAACCTGCTCCTACTTCCACCTTCTATATAATTCCTTTTTGCTACAGAGTTTAGCAAGGAGCTTCTTGTTTATCCTCGTTTATTTGGTTTCCTGCTTATTGTGATGGAAAATTCTTGAACTTGGGGGATATAATCCTTGAATAGCAACCTGCTCTCTTGGAGCCCTCTTTCTGGGGTTGTATTCCATGGGATTCTTCCAAGCAGACCCCCAAAGATACTACGTCTTCCCTCCTGAAGTCCAGTGTTGTGATCCTGCTTTTTGCCCTGCTCCTTTGCCTCTCTTGAACTGCATCTCATGGTCAGTACAGCCAAGGCAGTCTACCATTGGTCTTCACATCCCCAGACAGTCCTTCCATCTTTTTAAGTTACCAGTGTGCACCAGGAATCTCATGAATTGCTTTGTGCCCTGCTGTATATTGTTCCCCCAGCACCTACTGGGGTGGATAATGTCCTTCATAGTACTAGTGCCTGTGAATGGGCTGCTTCTTATTGTCTGGTGAAGGCTCCTACATCATCTTCCTGTAGACCGTCTGGTCTATAGCAGACAGACACAGCTATGTCCATTATGCTAATATACCTGCTATTCTGACCCATAAGTTTTGGACTGATCACCTAACCCAAAACATCTCCACATATTCCAACTCTTCTCTTGCATAAAAGGCAGCACCCTGTTATTGCCTTTGTGGACTTTCCTTCTAGAAGGGTGCATTTATGATTCTGGAAAAGGTGTTCTGCAGCAGATTGGAAACAGGTCTTGGAGGTAGGTGTTTTTTGTAGCTGGAGTGCTAGAAAATGTATGGTTTCTTGTACAAAACTAATATATGACTTACATCCTGTTAAATACCATCTTCTAAGAAAATATTTAGGTTGGTTTTAAGTGCAGACATAGAGGAGACGGAATGCTAATAATGAAAAATAGGTGTGAAAAAAATTATCTACTGTACCTGCAACTAAATTTGTAAAGGAGATTCCAGGAAATTTCACAGGTCACAGCAGGGTTTAAAATTGTGGGATACTGAAAATGGGGAATTTTAGAAAAGGCACTTTCATGGCAAGCACTGCATCTTTCTGCTGAACTGTTAAAGGTATTTATGGTTATGGCAACAGTCCCTTGCCCACCTCTTTTTCAAGTGTGTGCCAGATACCTTATGTTTATTTCTTCACCTTTTAATTTTTTTTCTAATGTCACTTTATGTACTTTTCATTCAAATACTCATTTTAATTCAAAGTCTCTATTTTATTAAAAATTTCAAACCTGTTTATCTTTTGCCTTGGTTTTTTTTACCCCAGTTTTGATGTCTTCTTTCCTCTAAATAATTTTTCCACAATTTGAGGAAAATTAACTTTTTATTTCTGTTAGGAAAAGATTCTGCTCCCTTGCCTTTATGTCTTCCTCTTAAATTCTTTTACAATTAATTATTTTCTTATCTTGTTTCAGAATGATTGGTTAAGAGTGGATATCAGACTAAGCATGCTAGATTTCTTTTAATGATATGGTGTGTTTAAACATACCTCTACTATGCTATTGCACTGTTACTTAACATCTTTGAATGCCTAACTTGCCTTGTGCTCTAGTATTGAGCTACACTCATGTAGCATGCCTAGCATTTATTCTTTTATAGTTATGTCTCCTTTTTTCTCTCTGATTTTAAAGACGTGAGGAATTTTGCTTAAACAACTTTAATTTTTCTACTGTGTAAGTAAAAATATTTTTTGGAAACAAGATTCCTATCCTGACTACTTTCTAACTGACCTGACCTGTTATATCCTCAATTTATTTGAAGCTATTGACTAATTTACATTCAGTGTCACAAGTGCCTCACAGCTACTGCACATCTCTATTTGTGCATTCACAGTGAGCGTGTTCAGGATGATTTGTCTTTTTCATTTTTCTATTTAATATGGAAATTCTAATTAGAGGTGGTTGTAAAATATCAAAATATTTAGCACTGATAAAGTGGAGTTCTTTACCACCAAGCTTGTCTCATCAAGATTTTCACTGGATCTAGCTTTTGTGGAAATAGTATCTCGTTGGATTATTGGGGGGAGTGTGGAAATGTGCAAAATGTACTCAAAATAAAGAAGCCTGTGTAGAGTAGAAATTAGATAATTATTACTTGGCATGCACTTTCTTAAAAAATGACAGGAACAGTACCAAAGCAAGTCCATGTCTCTGGGTCCTCTTGAGTCCTGTTCATAAGTTCATTAGTTCCTGAATGTTAGTTCAGTATAAGGCATCTGAGACAGTACAATTATTGTGAGTACTTGACTATTGGTCACCATCAAAATACAAAATCTTGGCCACTATTAGTCCAAAGTAGTCAATACTTCTAACAGCTTGTCAGTGTTAAATGTTTATATACTTGGGGTAAACAAGATGTATAGCAAATATTAGGATGATATTTTGGGAAAAATTTTGAAGAATTGTCCCTTCATTGGCCTTGAACTTCTAAATCATCTTGTTTGGTTTATAATTCTCTAATAAACTATGAATGGCTGCAGAAGACTGCATTGGTGAAAATTTTATTGACTAATTAATCTATTACTTAAAAACCTATAAAATTACTTCTTCAGTCAGTAATACATTTTATTTATACATAGTGCACACTAAGTGTTGGAGCAATTTGACCAGTTGAAATGTATCCTTTTCAAGTATAACTTTATTTCTAGAAATATATTCTAATCTAACTAATTAATACATAAGTAAGGAAAGCTCATGTGACTTTCATATGAAAGTTGAATTTATTCATGCATTCTGTCTTAACTTGAAAACTTCCTTATTAATCATGCCTTTAAGATTTAGGATCTTGTTACCTGAGTGAACTGCCAAAATTTTAATATGTAGGCAGCATGCGTGGCATCTTAATTTTGACAAAAACTAGTGCTGTAAATGACTAGAGAGTTGTGTTAACAGATCATTTCTATACAGCTGCTGATGTTGGGAAAACAGTTACAGTGGTAAAGTACCAGTTATTACAGTGATCACAACAGAACATAAATTTAGCAAAATTACATCATCAAGCTTTTAAAGCTACCACCTGACTGTGAGAAACTTTGAAGTAATGTTTGGGAAAGAGATACGGGAATACTGAAGTCAGCTCAAAATTTATACCAACATACCTGTGTTGTTATCCCATCTGGTTTTTTTGTCTTCAAGTATAAATATGTAAGACTAAAGCAGTTTTCTAGTGTTTATTACACTGATAATTTTTATTCTGCTTTTAGATAACCCTAGTGACAATAATTACTTTTTGTTAATTAACTACTACTGTCCTTAAAATACAAACCAAAAACAAACCACAAAAAAGTCCACCTAGAAATTTTACTACTTAGATTTGCATAGCGTTTTCCTCTCTTTAAAGGCATAAAGGGCCCAAAATATCATGTGGTATTTAAAATAATCATGTACTTATATACACTTCCTTACTTTTATTGCCTAAAGTTTTATCATTCAAAGAAAACTGATATTAATGAGAGCTACAACATCTGTTCTTAAACCTGAAGGATGTTGAGATAAAACAGACTTTCCTAGTCATATGTAATTCATTAAAAATAAACCTACAACTTATTGTATTATGAGACAGACATTGTTTTGGGTTTGGATGTGTGCTACAAGTCTAAGCATCCTCAAGCTTATTGAATAAATCCTGCAATGCATCCTCAAGCAATTGAATAGGTTGATGAACATTAATTTTCATAAATAAATATCATAATGATATTTAACTTTAAACATTAATCAGACTTAAGTTTTCATATTTAAAAAATAATCCAACATACTCTGATAGAGGACTGAGAGCAATTTTTTATTTATTTTTGTATTATAATACATTCCTACATATTATGAGTAATTTCAGCTAGTAATTCTGCACTTAACATGGTTCCTTTTTATGTATGGACAGCAATTGAAGTTCCCATGCTAGATTTTCAAAGGGTTGAGGCTGTAGTCTGAGTTCTGAGATAAGTATATAGTAAGAAGTGAGTTTGTCATTGAAAAGCAAATTTCTATTCATCTTCTAAGTGGAGAGTTTGAACCAAGTCTAGGTAACTTCAGAATAGCTAAGAGGGAACAAAGTTGTTTCAGCTGATAATCAAGAAGAAATAAAAAATATTCTGGACTTACCTTGTATTCAAACTATTTAACCAGAAAAGTATTGTTTATGATTGTAGAGCCTTCTTGATAGTGATAAAGAAGAAAAAGCAATAACCCTTTCCATCTGCATAATTGCAGGCAGTGTTTCAGTTTGTTGCCTGTTTTTGTGGCACTGTTGTCATTTTGTTAACAAACAAATGAACCAGGAAAAAAAATATTTGTACTATTTAAATCTTCTAAGAAGATATTTTTACTATTACAGTTCCAAGATAGAGTAATTTTTACAATGACTTACATTTGGAAGGGATACTTAATCTCATGCTTTTCATTTAGCAGTGGTCACAGTTGAATTGTGCTAAATAATTTTGCTTGAACGCAAGAAACTCTGTACTAGATTATGAAGAAGGTGGCTGTTTCTAAGGAGATTTTGCTTTCCTTTCTAACTTCTTGAGTCTTCCAGTGTTTCTTTGGTATTTTTTAGTATTACCACTTCCACTGGATCTGCCTCATTTAGAAACTTCCATCTTGTAAGTAGAGACAAATGTAATTCTGGTCACTAGAGGAGAACAATTCTTGGATTTCAAATGCAGTGTGATCATATCTCTGTCACCTACGAATTGCATTATGTGCATAGAATCCCCCAGTGACAAGCCAGAAAGCAGCTGCATGCAGCTGGAGTGGTGACAAGTTGCTTCATTGAATGGGACTTAGACCCATGACTTAGAAAGATTAATTTTTGCCTTATATCACTTTACTGCATGTGTTGTTACTGTTTTAAGCTAGATTAAGCAGGTCTTAGATATCCTGTGCTATTGTTCTTTACTAAAAATGTGGTTACAGTGTTAACTGAGGAAAATTATTCAAGGCTTTATGGTATTCAGCCAAAAATGCCATACATATCTCGAATATATGGGATAAAGAGGATATTGTAGCTATCCTGTAACAAAGACTAAAGGAATAGTCAAGATAGCGTGTATTTTGCATAATATTTTTATGAGAGTGCTCTCACAATGATGAGAGTCTAATGGCACTTGCCTCCCTTCTTGCATCAAGATTGTCTGTCTTTACTTGCATATTCTTTTAAGAACTGAATATTTATTAAATAAAAATAACAGCTCTTTCAGACATGTTGCAATTCTGTTGACACATCTCATAAACTTTCAACACATTGCTATTCTGTCACTACCAGCTGAATTGCCTTATCAAATACCAGTTACTGCCATAGCTGATGAATCTTCATTTGCACAACAGAAACCTGATAGTATTTTATTTAAAGAAGAAACATTTTTTCATGTATTCTATATTTTTCATCTTTGCTGCCCAACTTTAGGTTTTTAAATGTGGTCTTCAGTCTTTAAAAGAACTTTACAAATGCTTAAAAAGTTAGAACCCCTTTGCTTCTCTGTCTCATATTTTCAGCAACAGGAATGTTCTTGCTGTTATTATTTTGTCTTATTCTTTATTTTTTGGGAGGAAAGTGTGATCCCTGATTTTTGCTTTTTCGGGGGAGTTGGAGGTACTTTGGTTGTGGTTTTTTTTAGGGTTTTTTTGTTGGTTTTTTTGGCAAAAATTTAAGGTTAAATAAGGGAGCTGCCGGAGAAGACTTAATGTTTTTCAGAGAAAAAATTTTGAAGGTGAGAACCATTATATTTTATCCATGTTAATTCTGTTTGTCTTACTTTATCTTTGTTCCTTGTTTGTGCAGGACAGAAATTCTTTGCATATCAGCATACAGCTTTAACTGAAGTAAATATCAGCTGAAGGCCAGATTTAACCTAATTTTCTTTTTCTAATTTCATCCCCAACTTCATATTTTGTCTTCCAATTAATGCTCTGCTTTTCTCCTTTGAGGAAGACTTACTCCTGTTATGAAAGTAATGGTATTGTTTCTCGAAGAGTCTTTCTCAGTTTCTTTTTAAAGTCTTGATATCATCTGGGCTCCAAAGTAGAGTGGTGGTGGGGCGATCGGGCATTTTTTTGTTTTGCTTTGTTAGAAATACTGTACAACTGGAGCTACATTGGTGACGGGGATCTAGAGGCTGTGGTCATCTTTACTAGTCAAGCCAAAATTCTTAAAGGCAGACTTGGGAACTAATGCTGTCATCTCTTGTCTGTCTTACATGTTGTTTGCAAAAGAGGGGAGCAAGACTGTCTTTCTTCTCTCATTTATCAGTTTAACATTATTTATATTTAAGAAGTGAGAGTTTAGTTACATCAGAAATGGTAACTGGTAAAATGTATAACTAAAACCAGACTCCCGCTCATCAAGAAACACAAAACTTGAATCTGTTTTCAGGGGTCCATGTCAAATGTGCATATGTAAATACGTGCAATCTGGCAAACAAGCAGCAGGAACTATTGTGTGCAGAGACCTATGTATGACGTTGTTAAAATAACTGTGGTGTGTTGGGGTGCTTTGTGTGGCTCAGTCTCTGGTATGGATGATGGATGTCAACTCATTAGAAAGTCAAGGAGGGTGAAGAAGTGAGGTTGCCGTTTATAAAAATGAGCAGCTTCAGACTAGAATGTATAGGAAAGCACAGACCACAGAGCATACAGGTTTAGTCAGGTGATGAAAGATATGACTGTCATTCTCACTTCTGTATCAACTCGGGAGACTGAGAGAAATCTCTGATTGTTTAAGAAAGACAAGGAGGACTATATATTGATCTACAGGTTTGCCAGCCTTTTGGTCCTTGGGAAAATAATGGTGCAGGTGCTCTTGTCAGCCTTTTCTAGGCACATGAAGAAGGAGATTGGGAAGGGGAAACATGGATTTACCAAAAGATAAATTGTGCCTGACCAACCTCATTGCCTTCTGTGATGAGATGCCTAGACTATGAACGAGAGGAATACAGTGAACATTGAATATTTTGACCTTAACCTAGAGAAGAGAAGGAACCTAATAGAGGTTTGTCCAATACCAACAGTGTTGTCAGATCAATGGAGCCAGACAGGCTTTGCAGAGGTGCATAGCAGGAGGATGAGTGATGATAAATTGAAACACAGAAAGCTGCAACTTTGCATAAGGAAAAAAATATTTTTTTTGTGAAGATAAGCATTGGGATGTTTTAAAGACTGACATTGTGAAACCTCAATTCTTGGAGGTTTTCAAGGCCTGATTGGGCAAGAACCCAAACAATCTGGTCTGAATTCAGTGTTGATCTTGCTTTCAGCAGGAGGTTCAATCACATGACATCCAGAGGTCCCTTCCAGCCAGAATAATTGTATGATTTGGTGATCTAACATTTCAGTCGTAAACTGAGGAAAATAAATAGCCCAATCATAGTCACTAAGGTCATAACTGAAATCCAGGGATACTCCCTGGGCTGAATTATTTGGAATATTCTACTCTAATTTCGCCTACCTCTTTGCCAACCGAAAGACATTAGCAATTAAGGGGAGGGCCAGGAGCGCCTAAACTAAAAAGCTGATTAGTACTGTATTTGAAATGTTGCACTAGGCAGAATATTAGTTACTGTAAACCTAAATCAATATTTCATGGAGTATAACATTTTCAATGGTTTTAAATATAACTGCTTTGTTAGAATACTATACAACATATCTGTTCTGTGTGAGTTGTTATAATAAGCATAATATAGTCATTCAGAATGTGGAAATACATGACTTCTGCTAAGATACACAAGTGAGAATATCTTCTAGTAAAATCTGTATTTGGGTACTTCTTTCTGGATTGTGGGAGATGCTTTCTTTGAATGGAATTTTTCTGAGATTAGGCAATGAAGCTCTTCTTTTAAAAGCCATAGTAGTACTGCTGTATCTTAAAATAGAGGAGAAAGTAGTTCTACTTTCTTGATGTACTTTGTTGTTGTCTCTGGTGAAGGGGTAACTCGGGTCTCTGGTTTTGTTTTTTCCTACCTGTTTAGATTACTTACGAGTTTGTCAGGTATGTAAAGGAAATAACTAGCTTTATCTTGAATATTACAATTTGATAGCAGTTCTCTGGATGCAAGAAAAATGCTGGAGTAAGTTGCAGATGCAGTTTTCATTGTCTTTGTGAAACAAGCCAGCAAAAGAAGCATTTGCAGCCCTGTATAAATATAGCAACCACTTTGCATTGGAGATGCTTAGCTTGTACTGTGACAGGAAAACAGCTGTTGGTCAACTGGTTTTCAGATAGCATGTCTGATTTGGAATGTTTTCAGTATTCCAAAAAGTATTTACTTATCAGAAAAGGAGTGAAGATTGGAAGAAGAGGTAAGTATTATCACTGTTGTTTGCTTCCTGAGTTTTGTATCAAGAGGCAGCCAAAGAAAATGGTTCAGATAGTGAAAATGAAAAGGAGATTCACATATAAGGATGTGACAACTTCTTCTGTTGATCTAGTAGTAAGTAGAATTGTTTACATTATAACTCAACTGATTTTCTATACTGCAAAAACAAAGAAGGAAGAAACAATATTCTTGTATTATATTGGAAGAATTTCAGAGATATGTTAATCTTACATACAATGATGCCTTGAGTTGCTACTTTATAACTTTCAGAATTAAATCTTTAGAAGTTTTTATCCATTCTTAAATGGAATTTGTGACTGTACTTTTAAAGATAATGGAATGAGTGTTAAGTTTCTTTTTAGTCATCTTGGGTTTTTAAACATACATGAAAAGTTGAAAGCTATCCTTCAGGAATGTGCTATGAACATCATTATGTTGTATGAATAGTGCAATGTTATGAAAATCTAATATGCATTATTTCAATTAATTATATTTCTAAAACATATGTAGATGACTTCTTGAAGTTTAACAAATCTGCAGGTGGAAATGTTACCAGTTTTTGGCACAGAAGGTATCTCGAGATCAGTTGTAATTTTCTTAATATGAATGGGGTGCTTTCAGTTATTATTCACTGTGAGGTTTTGAGTTTCCTCTGTTTGAAACTAGAAATTAAGCGTTGTATCCAGAAAAAAATTCAGAAAAGAGCATATATGCTGTAGTGAACTGTAGACAATGGATCCTTTGGAAGAGTTCACCTGTGAAAAGTCCATAAATTTGCAGCACTCCACTGCTGTTTATTTCTTAATACAATAGCAAGTTCTTTTTAGTACTTTCAGTGGAAATGTTTTAAAGAAAAATAAGTATCTTCCTGGTTAATAACTAGTACATTAGGTATTGGCAAATATGATTGTGATCCGCAGAATGGCTGAGGTTGAAAGATGCCTCTGGAGTTCACTTGCTCTAGTGCCTGCTCAAGCAGGGCTAGCTAGAGCCAGTTGCCCAGGACCATGTCCAGATGGTCTTTGAATGTCTCCAAGAAGGGAGAGTCCACCCCATGTCTGGAGAACCTGTGCCTGTGCTTCATCACCCTTTCAGTAAACAAGTTTCTTGACTTTCAGAGGGAGCCTCCAGTGTTTCACTTTGTTGCCCATTGCTTCTTGTCCTGTTATGTGCATCACTGAACAGAGCCTGTCTCCGTCCTCTTTGCACTCTTCCTTCAGGTATTTATTAATAAGATCCCCTGAACCTTCTTTTCTCTAGGCTAAACGGTCCCAACACTCTCACGTGGAAACCTGTTCTGTCATCACACTTATGACTCTTTGTTGGACACTCTCCAATGTAGGGTTTTTTTGTACTGGGGAACCTAGAGCCTGACCCAGTGCTCCAGACGTGACCTCACCAGTGCTGCGTAGAAGGAAAGAATCACCTCTCTTGACCTCACTGCAGTACTTCGCCTAAGGCAGGCCAGGTTATGATTGGTCACTTTTGTGGCAAAGGCATGTGTCTGGCTCATGTTCAGTTTCTTGTCCACTGACACCTGCAGGTCCTTTTCTGCAAAGCTGTTTTGCAAATGAATGGTCCCTCACATAAACTGGTACATGGAGTTGTACCACCCCACGTGCAGGACTTCACACTTCCCCTTGTTGAACTAGCGTTCTTGACAGACCATTACTCCAGCCTACCAAGTCTCTCTGGATGGCAGCTTGACCCACTAGTGTATCGATCACTCCTCCCTGTTTTGTGTCATCCACAAACTTGCTGTGGGTACACTCTGCCCCATCATTCTGATCATTAATGAAGGTGTTAAACAGGGTCAGAGCCATCATTTACCCTGTGGGAGTACATGCCAGTTTCTGGTCTCCAGCTGTAGACTGCATGTCACTGATTGTCACCTTCTGGACCTGGCAGTTAAGCCAGTTTTTAATCCCCCTCATTGTCTTCTTATGCACTCCACACTCAACACCTTCTCTAGGAGGATCAGATGTGAGACAGTGTCAAAAGCCTTACTGGAGTTTAGGTAGACATTATCCACTGTTCTCTTGTCTACCAAGCCAGTCATTTCACCATAGAAGGTGATTGAGTTGGTCAAGAATGACTTCTGCTTTGTGAAGACATTCTGGCTACTGCTGGTGACATACTTGTCCATCCTGTACCTGGAGATGGTTTCTAGGATTAGCTGTTCCATCGCCTTCTCAGGTATTGAGGTGAGGCTGACCAGTAGTTCTTTGGATGTTTGTTCCTGCCCTTTTTGAAGATAGGAATGACATCTTACATCCAGTCCTAAGGCACTTCTTCCAGCCATGATCAGTGTAAGAGTATTGAGAGGGACCTCACAATGACATCAGCCAGCTCCCTCAGTGCCTGCAGGTGCATCCCATCAGGTCTTATGGGGTTAATTATGTTTAGTTTTCTTCAGTAGCCCTTGACCCGATCCTCTTCCACTAAGGGTAAATTGTCCTCACTCCAGACTTTCCCCTGGTCTCCGGGATACCTGAAGGCTGGTCTTGTTACTAAAGGCATTCAACACCTCAGCCTTTCTCTCTACCTTTCATTTTGTCATCTCTATTTCTACAAGCCTTTTGTGCTGTCTTTGACATTCTTTGCCTAGTTCAATTCCAAGTAGGCTTTGGCTTTCCTAACCTCATCCCTGCACAGTGCTTCTGTATTCCTCCCAGGTTACATGTCCTTGCTTCCAATCTGTGCATGCTTCTTTTGCGGTTTTGAGTTTTGCCAGGAGCATCTTGTCCATCCTGGCAGTTTTGCTTGACTTCCTATTTCTCACTCTTTGTCCTTTTGCAGTCTACAGGTCTGTTTTCTGTCTAGAAGGATAGTTCCATTTGTAGAAGGAAAACTCTTATAGTATACTTTAATAATACACATAAATGCTAATATATTTATAAATATATACAGTATGTAAAATTGTATTGTCTATTAAACCTTTGTTATAAGTACCTGTTGATAACAGCTGGCAACCCTTTCTAAGTTAGTATTTTTTTTAATTTATGAAGAGTGGTGGGATTTAATTTAATTTGAAGACTAATTCTGACAATGTCTCAATAAATAAATTCATGCCATGCTTACTCTGTTATTGAATGGAAGCATTCTGTTTTGTCACCTTCCCTGGGATTGTTCTCTTGATTGTTCTTTCTTTCTTTGCTTTCTCTTTGCTATTGTGTCCTGTCATTTAGCGTATGTGGGCAAGTAGGATAGCATCAGTGACATAAGATACCCTGGTATGGTTGTAGCTCTATCCCAAGGAATTATCTATAAAGTGTTTTAGAAACCTGAAGGGAGTCAGAGAAACATTTCTGAGCCAAATATACTGTGATATTTACCGTATCATACAGTTGTGCTAGCCATACATATAGCAAAATGAAGAACATTTGGGATCAGTTAACAGATTGTTCTGCATGTGAGTTAACTCTTGGGTTTTTGTGTTTAACATCCTCCTTGGTGGAGAGTCTCTATTTAAAACTTGTAGAATAAATGAGCAGATTCAAACTGTACTTGTTCTTTATTCAATATTAATGTCTTAAATGTGACATGTTAGAGATCCATGTTGTACAATACAAATGCTTGAAGAATTTAGTTACATGTCATATGGGAACTAATTTTGTTTCGGTACTGGGCATATACAGGTTATTCCATACAAGTTCCTTTACATAGTTTTTCACATTTAATCCATCATAATGCCTCCCAGCAGACTGGTCCATTCACTCTTGCTCAGCTCAGTTCTAACTCAGCAGCACATGTCCTCACCACTGTGTTAGGAAGTTGATCATGAAAGTTTGTTCACTATCTCACTTTATTTTTCACAGCTAAGTCTTCTGTTGTTGTGTACCTCAGATAGCAATGATATTTACTTGCATAAAATAAATTGCATTGCCTCCTTGGTTCCTGTTGTGACCTTGAGGTTGTGCATACTGTATGTTCCTCTGATTATATAGGGAAATCTAAATTTTTTCTTTTATTCCTATAAAAAAAGTTTGTTCTCATCTTTAGGTTCTCGGCTGTATCTTTTACCAGGATGTTGGTGGTATGACTTAGATGAAAATATTTGCTTTGATATAGACCTGGAGGCAATCCTGTGTCTTAATTCTAGAAAGCTCACATTCTTATTTCTCATGAACAGAAATAATGACCAATCTGTATTTTATATACAATAGCACACTCTAGTGTGTATATTAATTAACCATTATGGACTGGTTGTCATCATGTTTAACTCAATTTTTCTCTGATTTTGTTCCGTTGTATTCAGTACTATTATTTTTTCTCTATACTTGTGTGAATTTGAAGAAAACTTAAAATGAGAATTTACTAGTTTCATAGCAGAATCATCGTGATGCTGGATGTTAATTATTATTTTTTGATATGATGCTTTGAAAGAAAAAAGAGTTTAGTTTTTTTTTCTGGAGAAGAAAATCATAGAATCATAGAATAGTTTTGGTTGGAAGGGACCTTAAAGACCATCGAGTTTCAATCCCCTCGCAATGGGCAGGGACACCTCCCACCAGACCAAGGCTGCTCAAGGCCCCATCCAACCTGGCCTTGAACACCTCCAGGTATGGGGCAACCTGTGCCAGTGCCTCACCACTCTCATAGTGAAGAAATGCCTCCTTATGTCTACTCTATATCTGCCTTTGTACTTTACCTTTTCGCTTTAGTGTAGAAATAAGGAGGGAAGAGAGTGCATCACTTTCTAAGGTCTTGGCTCATACTTGCCACTAATTCTGAAGATATCACAGTTTTAGTGAAAATAGACAGTCAGCATCAACTCAGAGAAATGGCTTGCACATTATATATAGTAATATATATATTAACATATCTTAACATTTGTTACAGAAACATTTGTACAGTTAAAATGTGGGTGTGTTGTGTTAACTTACTGTTTTATTGGCATGTTTTTCCTGACTTTCTTTAAACAGGGTTTATGAGAAGCAATGTAAAATGTAAAAAGCACAAAATACCATTTGACCCTAAAATACAGGGTTTTATTTTATGGATCGTACTTGATTATATGTGAAAGTGGGCCAAACAACTGAGATCTTTTAATGAATTGATTTTATTTCTTCTATCATTTTTTCCCCCATACAAACGTGATCTTATAGTGCTGCTATGCAGGACTGGCTTTTGTTCTATCTGTGTATTAATGCTCTGATCTTTCTTTAGTAATATAAATTGTGATTATTGATAAGGTAATAAAAAAAGATGAAGAATTAAATCAAATTTATTTTGCTCTGATCATGAGAAAAACCAGTGGGGTAAAAAAATACTGTGGAGAAAATGTCACAAATTCAGTAGCAACTGAAGTAACTAAAAAAAAAATCTAAGCATTCACGTCTCGCATAATAAGAAGTATTGTGACATCTTTGAATTAGATAAGAAGAAAGTGAGACACTGAGTACCTTTCTCTCTCCTTCTTGTATGGGCTATGTATGTGTGGCACATGCAGGCATGCCAGAGGGGAAGCTTCATAGCAAATCTGTACAGAGTCTGTGATTGGCATGCACTTTTCCCAAAAAATTCACAACAGTTTGCCCCTTAAAAAAGTCAGCAGAAATAAATATCAATTTAAGGGTAAGTAAATATAATGAAATAAAATAAGGTTGAGGTCTTAGCTCTCTCTTCTTCCTCCATGAGATCTCACAAATCATCTTACTGCAGCTTTTACATAGCTCTCATGCTTGATTCCTCTTTTAAAAGTATGTATCAAATAAGAGAAAGGAACAAAAATGTTCTTTAAAAACCTTTCCAAAGTCATGCAAACCATGCAGGAGAATTCTACAAGAGACAGCAAACAAACAAAAAAAATGCCGTTTAATAGCAATTCTGGTCAACACCTTCTCATAGGGCTTCTCTTTTGTTTCTTGCAAGCAGAGGAATAATTCTAAGAGTAATTATATCAATTAATTTTACTCATTTTCCAATGGAAACTGTGTTTTATTGAAGCACTATGACCTGGTGTACTAGCTGATTTAAGAGCAGAACCCTGAAGCAAAGAGTGAGGAAGGAGGGAAGATTTTTCATCATGTTACTAACTGATAATTTCAAAAAGTGGGGCTGCTTATTGATAAGTGTGGAAATGCTGATAAGAATCTAGTGAGGTGTTCACGTTGCAAACTCATATAGGAGACACAGGCAAGTATTTTTATATAAAGACAAAAGTATTAGAATGTTCCTGCCCATGTTATTTTTACACAATACTATAAATAAAATAAAAAGTAATGGTAGGGCTTTATTTGAAATATACATTCAGGTTGTCTTATGCAAAAACACTGTCCTGGGAACCTCAAGATTCAAAAAAGAGTCAAAAAGCAGCTGTGTGAGGAAAACAAGAAGATGAATCTTTTTATTATTTTAGGGGATAAATAACATTTACTAAGAGAATGATTTGGAAGTTCTGCCATCCACAGATATACCAGGAAACCAGAAAAATCAGAGTAACAAAGAATTTTTTTTAAAGAATCATTTTGAATAATCTGGGGGATAACAAAGTAAAATTGAGAAATAAAGAAAAGTAACTTTAATATTAGGACCAACTTGTATTCAGCACATATATGTATAATGTCTGAAGAGCCAGGATGCGTTGCAGTTCTTCATGAAAGGTAACAAAACATAAGGAAAATAATTGGTCTCTGATCTCCTAATTAGAATTGTTACATTGAATGCGTATATTGTATATAATCTTTCCATGTTTTCGTGCAGGAGAAGCATAAGCAGGAGTTAGAAGACATGAGAAAAGCTGGACATGAAGCCTTGGGTATTATTGTTGAAGAATTCAAGGTAAATGAGTCGCCAAGATAACAGAATTTCCAAATAATATTATTGCAATAGTATATATTAAGAATGGACCACAGGTGGTCTACTTGTTCTGGTTACTCAACCTCTTTCACTTTAAGTCTGTCTTTTTTTATTGCTTAACATTTAGACTGTCTGGCCTCAGATATTGCATGATATGTTTTCTCACTGTGCAGCTTGAGAAGCTTCATATAAAGTAGGTTAGCATTTTTCAGTAACAAAACCTAAAATCAGAGTAAAACAAAGATGATTAATCAATCGTGGTAAACTTTGGGTTTGATGCACTTATATGAGAGCAACCTTGCAGAGCAATTCAGCAGGTTTTTATCTGCAGAACACTAAGAGAAGATGTTAAGGATGAGGTAAGGCTGAATTTACTCTTTTCTCATGTTGTTCCTAGTTCCTCTCAGTTACTAAGATGAAAGAACTGGATGCTATCTTGAAGGATAAATCTGTCTTTTATGTTGACTCTTATGAAGACTTCCTAGTAAGAAATGCACAAAACTGAGATGCATAAATCAAAAAATTAATCCTAACTTCAAGAGGAGCAGTAGGTAAAACTAAGAATTTAAATTAGACTTAAAGAGGAAAAGAAGATCTGACAGGGGTGAAAAAAACCTTGATAATGGGAAATGGAAAAGAAGGCTGTTCTTGAGAATGAGAAGGGAGAAGTAACACCTTGTAGGCAATAGTGAGATCAAACAAATCTGTGTAATTAGTGAAGGGGAATTTTAATTAGCAACTGTAATTTGTGATCAAGGAATGATCTTGCATAGAGGGCAAGAAGGCCCAGTTGTGGAATGGTTTAAACTTGCTGGTTGCAGGAATGCCAGAAAAAGAAGGACTTTTGTAAAGGAGTGAGGTTTCCCTTGGCAATGAGATAAGAAATCATAGCATCACAAGGTTGGAAAAGACCCACTGGATTATTGAGTCCAACCATTCCTATCAATCACTAAACCATGCCCTCAGCACCTCATCCACCCGTCCCCTAAACACCTCCACGGAAGGTGACTCAACCGCCTCCCTGGGCAGCCTGTTCCAGTGTACAATGACCCTTTCCATGAAATTTTTTTTCCTAACGTTCAGCCTAAACCACCCCTGGCAGAGCTTGAGGCCATTCCCTCTCGTCCTGTCCCCTGTCACTTGGGAGAAGAGGCCAGCTCCCTCCTCTCTACAACCTCCTTTTAGGTAGTTGTAGAGAGCAATGAGGTCTCCTCTCAGCCTCCTCTTCTCCAGGCTAAACAACCCCAGCTCTCTCAGCCGTTCCTCATAAGGCCTGCTCTCCAGCCCCTTCATCAGCTTTATTGCTCTTCTCTGGACTCGCTTCAGAACCTCAACATGGTGAGCCCTCTTGTGGTGAGGGGCCCACAACTGAACACAGTATTCAAGGAGCAGTCTCACCAGTGCTGAGTACAGAGGGAGAGTAACCTCCTACACCTGCTAATCATGCCATTTCTGATACAAGCCAAGATGCCTTCTTGGCCACCTGGGCACACTGCTGGCTCATGTTCAGTCAGCTGTCAACCAGCACCCCCAGGTCCCTCTCCTCCAGGCAGCTTTCCAGCCAGACTTCTCCTAGTCTGTAGCTCTTGTCTTCTCAGGACAAGAGGGAATGGCCTCAAGCTCTGCCAGGGGAGATTTAGGCTAGAGATTAGGAAGAAGTTTTTCACAGAAAGGGTCATTGGGCATTGGAATCGGCTGCCCAGGGAGGTGGTTGATTCACCTTCCCTGGAGGTGTTTAAGGTACGGGTAGACGAGGTCCTGAGGAACATAATTTAGTGTTTGATAGGAATAGTTGGACTCGATGATCCGAAGGGTCTCTTCCAACCTGGTTGTTCTGTGATTCTTTGATTCTGCATAGGGCTTTTGTGCCGCAAGTTCAGGACCCAGCATTTGGTCTTATTAAACCTCATGCCATTGGTCTCAGCCCAGTGGTCCGGCCTGTTCAGATCCCAAGACCAAGCCCTCCAAATTCCTCCCTTTGTAGCGACTGTTCCTTTTTAATATGACAACAGTGGCAAAAAATGGAGCTTACACAAGAAGTCAAATACTCAGTTTATCTAATTTTAAGAGTCTGTATGTACCAAAGCCCTTAGAATTATTGCAGTTGTCTTTGGAATATTAGGTTGTTAAATGTTCTGGGGAATCCATTAACAGAGACCACTTAACACTCCATAGCAAAACCCCTCAAAAACCTTGACCATTGTTAAGCATCTCACATTCTTACCTTCCTATCAACAAATAAATCCTCTACAGTGCAGTCACAAAATTTCTATTAAAAAACATGGGAAAACAAATAAAAAAATGATCTTAGTGTTCTCTGTAGGCCAAGTTTCCCCTTCTCGTGTTTACCTAATTTTGTTTCATTTATGTCTTTCATGTCTTTATTTTTTTAAACTTTTATCCCTGGTAATTAACTATGGTAAGGAAAAGTAAATGTAGGTCTTGGAAACGATGCTTGTTGGATCATGTCACATTCTAACATATTTACCACAAGCAACACAAGGATTTTTCCTCTGCTATTTAATCAGACTTTTGTTCTGAAATTGTCATAGTTCTGTAAATAGACGAGTTAAGTCTTTAATCTGTTTTGTTTATATTTATCATCATATAAAATATCCTCTAATGTAAGCTTTGAAGAATATGAAGTTGCAGGCAGGTGTATTTATTTGGTGGTATTTATTTACTTATATTATGTTAGGCAATTATTAGTCTTCAGAAAGACAGCTTGCATGAATCAGATGTAAGTTTCCTTTTAGAGAAATTAACTTCAAGATACAAAGTCCTTTCCAGTCTTTTCTGTAGTAAGAGCTTTATTTATCAGTTGTCAGTGTTAGGTGGTTGATTTTTTTCAGTTTTCCAGAATGTAACAACAGACAGATTTGCAACGTATGGAGTATATGGGTTCTTTCAAAAATATTTTTGTCAATAGTAGTCTTCTGAACTGAAATGGTACCCTCTAATAAGCAAAGGAAAACTTAAAAGATTTCATGACAGAAAAAGTTTATTTGGAATCAGGATATCTTCTTTTTAGACATAGTTTATCCCTAACAAGGAGGGAAAACTCTTGATCTGTGGCCTGGCTATGAAAGGCCTGATGCATGAATAAAAGGATAAATGCAGAAGTTGTTGCAAGGGCTTGTATTTCACTTCCAACTTCTTCTATACTTGTCCATTTATAAGCTCTGCTAGAATTCAAGTGGGCCCTGAATATAATACAATATTGGGTTTGGTCATAGAACTTAAGGCCAGTAAAGGAGAGATAATATATTGTCATTTTTACAATATAAGAGTACTCATGGACAACAGTATTGCGACTATAAAAATCTTTGTAAAGAATTCTGTTAAAAACAAAGTACAATCAAATCTCAATCTTCGGAAAATTTGTCTATCAAAAAAAAATTTATTATTGACAAAAGCATCTCAACTGAAATTTTTATAACACTTCACAAAAAAGCACATTGCCTTATTTTTGTGTATGATTTGGATGTCTTTTACATTGGTTTGAAACACCTGACTAAAATGCAGTTCACCATGTAAACAGGACAGCTGCTAATGAAACAGTAAGGCTTCTTCATACCCTTATACATGTCAAAATGTATTTGACCTTTTGAAAAGATTAACTTGTGAGAAGAATTTTCCACAGGAAATGCTTTTTTGCATAATATATAAATTTTCACAGCATGAGCGTTGTTCAATGCTTTGGTAGCACACTATGAGTGGAAACAATTCAGGAAATTTGATTCAACATTTTGTTTCATTTGATTTAGAACCTTGTTCGTTGTAAATTACAAGTTGCTGCTGACCTAAGAAGAAGTTTAGTTGGTTGGAGTTTTTTTTCATTCACTTCTACAAAAATGCCCTCTATTCCATAGCATCTAGGTGGGCATATGTCATTTTCACATATAAGGGTTCTTACCTGAATATAGCCTAATCATGAAAGTATGGAGTATCTTGGACTGAATTGGATAAGTTTATTCTGTTGAAAAAGAAATTTTCAAAAATCTTTTAAATAATTGTATTTATATAGTATATCTATTAGCTAATAAATGATTTATAACACAACCAATCATATAGCACATTTTATTGAGTTAATTTACCTTCTATAAGAATGAGTAAAGAATTTTTATTGTGTGCTCTTCTCTCTTTAATTCTCCAACAATTCATTAACTGTATTTTGCCATTAAATAAAATAGAGAAAGGATGCTGAATGAGATTAATTACTGTCTAGTGCTGTGAAGCATAGGCATCTTTATATGCTATTGCTGAAATAAGGCTGTTATTAAATATATTTCTTAGAATCACTAGATTGGAAAAGACCCACTGGATCATCAAGTCCAACCATTCCTATCAACCACTAAACCATGTCCCTCAGCACCTCATCCACTCATCCCCTAAACATCTCCAGGGAAGGGTTAGGGTTGCCCAACTCCCTGGGCAGCCTGTTCCAGTGCCCAATGACGTTTTCTGTGATTTTTTTTTTTTTTTTTTTTTTTGACATCCAGCCTGAACCTCCCTGGGTGGGGCTTGATACCATTCCCTCTTGTACTATCCCCTGTCACTTGGGAGATAAGGCCACCTACCTCCTCTCCATAACCTCCTTTCAGGTAGTTGTAGAAAGCAAGAAGGTCTCCTCTCAGCCTCCTCTTCTCTAGGCTAAACAACTCCAATTACCTTAGCTGCTTCTTATAAGACTTGTTCTCCATCCCCTTCACCAACTTTGTCACTCTTCTCTGGACTCTGTTTTGGCGATTGGAACTCACCAGTTTTGGAGTTAAAAAGGTGCTTGCTTTAATTATATGCAGTTACTTAACAAAGGTAATGATACTTGAGCAGGGGAAAGAAACCAGTGAGGATGTTTTTCTGGATGGAATAGAGATTTCGATGCAGTAACATTACAGAACATAATACAGCAACATGTGTATCATGATGCATGATACATGCTGATGTTTCATGTGATTTGGTTTAGCATTTCAAACACTTCACATATGAGAAATCGGGACTTTTTTGCATGGATTTGAATTGCTTTTGTAATGTTTTTCGGTAGAGATGAGAGGGAATAGTAATTTCTGCTCTTTATTTTTTTCTCTTTCCTTTTGTTTTTTTCATGACTTTTTTTTTCCCTCTCATAAAAAGAAGGAGTTCACAGAAAAGAGAGTTGGCTTTTGTTACTGTTATGGAATTTGGGATGGATTTGGGGGTAACAGTCTGTATTTTGGCTGTTGAATTCAGGAAGGATTTTCATAAGTTCTAGCATTTGGCCACACAATAAATCCTGTTCTGGGCAGGCAGCTGTGATTTCTATTGCCAGTAGACTTAAGACAGTGTGCACTAGGTCTGGGCTGATAGGTTTGTATTATAAATGGGCAGTAGTATCTGTGCTATGGTTTTGGCAAAATTTTAAGCATTGCAGTTCTGACTTTCCAAGGCTGAGGACAAATTTTACAAAGCATCTAGTACATAACACAACTTGTAGAAATGCAGAATAAAATTATGTGATTATTTGTATTTTATGATCTTTAAACTTCTCTTCTCAGTTTGGGCACAGTACAGTTTTTTTAGTCTTTAGCCTGTATACAGTGATGTGGTCCTGTAGTGTTCCTTTAATACATGTAATGTGTTGTCAGTTATAGTCCAGAACTACTTAATTCTCCAACCAGTGCTAAAGCCTGTAATAGAATAATTAAGATGTGTAGTCCCTTAAGGACACTCCAAGGTGAAAATATGAACAAAAGACATAAGACAATTTGGTGATGAAACATAATGTGCTTTGGAAATATTAATTATTTCCAAGTGGCAGAATAGGAAATAGAAGACAGAACATTTAAACTACCTTATCATATAACTAAACCATAGAGTTTACAGACACCAGAGCCTATTCCTCACCCACCCAAAAGGCCTACAGGGTTCTAACTCATTCTACAATTCTGCTATGATTTTGTTATTCCTTGCATCATAAAGGATGCTTTACTGACATGAATCCAGAAATACCAGTATTAAAATAACAACTGTAATCAACAAATCCTTGATGTTTTAGAACTTAGAAATTTTGGCTTCATCTGTAGAGGTTCAAGAGCTGTTGCCCTGTTCTCTGAGAAAGGAAAATCAGGACTGAGGCAGAGTGCAGACTCCTTATTTTCCTTTTTGATTGAATTCCATTCTTTTTAGTTCTGATAAAATGACAGGAGCATATAGTGATTTCTTTAATTTAATTTTACAACTGTAAAGTGTAATCTGTCTGATACTTGATAGATTTTGGGGAGAGTTATAAAGGTTTTGTATTCTATATCTGACCGATAGTTTCTTGCCGATATATTCTATATCTGACCGATAGTTTCTTTAAGTCATCCTAAGTTCCTATAATGAAACTGAGGATCCTGAGCTAGATTAATTGTTAAACTATGAGGTATTTTATTCTTGTTCCAATTTGGGTTTGGTTTTTTTACCAAATAAAACCCACTGACTGCCTTAAGTCGGTGTAATTTTCAGAAGTGATTCTGGTTTGAGAGGAATTAAATATAGATGCGTTAATATTGCACTATTTTCTTCCACTGATAACTTCCTCAGTGTTGCTTTATACTATTATTTCCCTTTTTCTTATCTACAAGCCAAACCAGCCATAAATTAATGTCTAGGGCTTAAAATTTAACCAGATTTTAGATTTGATTAGCTAAGAATATTATGCCAAGTTGAAAATGAATTATAACTGAATCAAAACTATTAAAACAATGTCAACGTAGACATTAATTCTTGGTTTTCTCATTTAATGTTTTTTTGCTCAGTTGATAATGGTGAAAGTGTAATATGAGATATGGGAAAGAAGGAAATACTAAAAGGCCATGCAAATATGTTTGTCTAATTACTTGGAGCTGTGGTGATATTTTTCTTGTTTTCAGGAGCTGGAGAAAAGATGTTACTATTCTTACTTTATAATTCCTAAATATATTTTGATTATTTACTTCATGACTCTTATAAATTTTGACTTTGTTTGATTAGTGAAAAGGCATTGGTTCAGTCAATAATGTTCTTACAATTGTAACTATGCTATGCAGTTCATTGTTATATTCATGCATGGCTTTTTATTTGAGTTTTAAGAAAACTGATTTAAGTAGTTGTTTATCTAAGGTACCACAGTCCTTTAAACTGTTCCCTGACACGATGACTTACGTAAGGAGTTGGGAGACAGAAGATTTTTTTGAAAGCCAAGGAAATTACAAATGGGAAAAGAAGACGTAGTAACTCCCTCAAGAAAATGACTGTTTAGTTGCCTGTAGTAAAGTCAAGCTCAGTTTTTGTTAAAAGCAGATGTAGTTAGGGCTTGTGAAGTGTGTTCTGCTCAGGAAGTTAAAAAAAAAAAAAAGGCAAGAAGCTGGAAGGACAAGTTGATAAAAAAATTAGTTGATAAGAAAATCCTGGGAATCTGAACCCTCACCTCCCTCTATGGCAATAAGAAGCGTAGGCTGAGACAACAAATGTGATAGGACTGTAAAACCAGAACCCTATCAAAACTGATGCCTATTGCCCTTGCAGTCCTGAAACAGGCTGTTGGTACAGGGTGACCAAGGAAGCTTATTGCAGAATGTATAAGAGAAATGAATTACCAAGAGCACCCCTTTGACTTCATGTGACAGATGTCATAGGCTATATTCCACCATAACATTACTTGAAATGATTTAATGAGCTATTAAAAGGAGACTGCTTCAAGAGTACCAGCTTGGTAGTAGGTCAGTGGCCACAGATTTATGGAACATATGGCCACCAGGATAATTGTGTAATTAATTAAGGAATAAAGTGGTGTTTCAGTAGTTATAAGTAGTTGCCCATAATAGCGATTTGTCAAAAGACTTTTAGTGTCGTTTTACTGAAGGGAGTATGTAATTGTAAGTTACAGATGCCTATCATCAAGCAGCTAAATGTATGTTTTAGTTAGGTAAATTAGTTAATTAGGGAATTAGTTTCTTTAATTAGTAGTTTCAGTAGTTGATTATCTTGAAATTTGTGATAGCTTTGGATGGTTATCATGCATCTATGCTGTATGTATACTGTTAAGAAGCCTTAAATGGTGGTTGTGTGTGTTCAGATAAAGAAGAAAATTACCTCATTTTTTTGCCTTCATGTTTTCATTTTTCTTTTTTTTACGATTTTTTAAATACATTGTTTTATGACATCTTTTTGTTCATATTTACTTTTTCTAGTCAATTTGAGCCAGGCAGATGTAGAATATATGCAATGAACATACTAGTGTCCTAAGCAACAACTGCTTGTTAGAGTTAAAGGAAATTGTCATGTTTGGCTTTATTTTATTTAGAAAATTGCCTTATTTCTGATAATTTGTTAACTATGGAACATGATTTCAATGACAAGTGAAGACTAATGAAAGACTTAGAGCACATGGTACATTTGTCTAGTCACATCAATTCTATCTGACACTTCTCTGTTCATACTTCAGAAGAGTATACTTGCTGTTTTATGAAAGTGCCTCATATGACAGTACGGACAATTACGATCAGTCTTGAGCATAAAAATTTTTTCACGAGAACAAAAACTTTCTACACTTGAAAATAAATTAGATCTCAGCATTCTATTTTGATTGTAATTGTATCTTTAAACCATAAGGTTCTGAGAATCTTCAGATTGCTTTTGAAAGGGGAAGTCTTATTTTTGTAATACAGAGTTATTGCTGTTTCAGAGTATTATGTGACCCACTTCATCTTCTTTTAAGTGACTTGAAAAGATTTCTGCCTTGGCAGAAATATTTTTTTTTCTGTATTTTAAAGGCCTATTTGACTTTCTGATCCGCTCGATCTCTCCATAGGAAATAAAAAATTTTACCTGGAGGCTTTTTTTTATGGTACAACATGGAAGCTATCTCTGAAATACTGTGCCACATAGTGGGATTTTTCTCTCTGTGTCCTTACTCAGTAAACTAATGGAATAGTCAAATACAAGATCAATTCTGTGGTACTTATTTAAACCACACTAGCAGTGTCTATTATAGAAAAGAAAGGCCTTTGGTTTTGATTGTGGAATTCTACGTATTTTTTAAAGAAAATAATAAAATATTTAACAACCTCTACATGCCATCCAATGAATGACAGTTATTTTCCTGGAAACTGGAAGTTTTTTATACCAATTATAAGGAATTTAAGAGTTGTCAGTTACATTTGTAAAGCAGAATGTATCAAGTGACTCAGCCGTTGGTGTGAGCAAGAAGCTAACTGAGAAATGGCACTGCATTAATGACCATTTCATTCCTGTTTTCCCTAAGATCAGAATTCAGGTTTTTATTTTTTTTATGTTGTGCTAGTTATATGAAACAATTCTTGTTGCAATAATTCAGGCAAAAAAACTCCATGCCCCAAAGTACAGACTCAGTTTTTGCTGGTGACATGTGGCAATTGAAGTTAATACACAGTAGGATTTAGCATATCAAGTTTCACATGCAGAAGTTATAATTGCTTCATAGTTAAGTTTCTAATTGCCTGAATTTATGTGAATAAAAGAACTAAGTTTAGTTGGAAAAAAGTTGACTTTTTTAAAAATAAATTTATGACTAACCTAATCTCCTGCAAACACTAGTAAATGTGTTCTTGCACTTTGATTAAAGTATACGCTAAGCACCTTTTACATTCCTGGATCTGTGCTGAAAATGATTATCATAGTGTGGCATTACTAAAGAACACAGGCTAATTAGGAAAATTGGAAAGGTAGTTCAAAAATTGTCAGAAGGAGGTTTCTGTATAATTTTTTTTCAGGGTTCAAAATTGTATTTAATGTGTGTTATGTTCCATGAAGTAAATACATCTCTAAAGTAACAATTGTTTGAAAGATGGCATTTTTTTCTTTGTCTGCATTTGGGCCAAAGGTCTGTTTTATAGAAAACTTGTCTGTTTTAACTTACTCAGTAATTTCAACTACTTCACTATATTGATTACTAGCTAAAAATAGTTTGCTGCGTTGTGTATAAATAGCTGAATTAATATTTAGAAAGTGACATAAATATTTTACACTATTCAGCCAAAGGACTTGAATAGATTAAGTTAAGTAAATCCTGTGTTAAAATACCATCCTTGTTTAAGGAAACCTGAGTGCAATTCCTCAAACGGTAATTTGTTTTTTCACGTCTTTTTTTTTTATTACTTTTTTTTTTAAATTCAGATGCTGCAAATTCTGCAGGCTTCAGTCAAGTGTGTGTGAATACACATGCATTCATGCACATATGCTCACACCCAGAGTTCCTAGTTTAATCATCTTTTTATTACTGTCTTTGACTTGACACACTTTGACTTCCACTGCTTCACATTTGAGTGTGAACTTTCTTGGTGGGGGCCTATCTTTTATGCTTTAAATTACTCAGAGTTTCCATCTGCTTTTACTTGCCTTGTGGTTGTGAAGATCATGCTTGGCCCATGGGATCTTACACTGTGCCGAGAGGATGTGGAGTTTTGTCAGCCAGGGAAATATGTCTGGCTTTTTTTTTTTTCAGCAGCTTTCGTATGCTTCTCTTCTTGTGTGGTCCCACTAAACTGAGTATATTTGACAGGAATACACTTTCTCTCTCTCTCTCTATCTATCTTCAGTGTGCTTCTCTCTTTTAAGGACTCTGTGTATGAGAAATCAGAGATCCAAAAATTTTAGTCCTGACTGAAAACAAGGTAGTGTTACATAGAAATGTACTTTAATTACTACACATTCTAAATTTATAACAGCATTCCACATTCTGGTTATACGTAAGTATTGGTAGATCTGCATTTACCAGTAAACATCCCAGTTATGTCTTCGTTGAATATTCTGTGCTTTCTTTTTGCAGGCACTGCTACAATCTACAGTTCAACAGCAAGAAGCAGCTATTGAAAAACAGTATGTACTAGCAATTGAAAAACATTCTCACAAATGTGAAGAACTTCTTAATGCTCAGGTATGGGCGTGCACATACAGAAATGTTCATGATTTTATTTTAGTTTCAGCTCTTTTCTGTTTGAAAGAATATGTCATCACCAAAGCAAACAATCATTTTCATCTTGTGTCCTGAGCATGGCAGTAAACACAAATATTTAAAAATGCAAAATAGATAATGACTCATCAGCCATTGAGATCAAAGATGCTTCATAGTGTTCAAAATGTGTAGAACAGATTCACAAAGACTGAGAAAAAGTCTCGAAGGAAATTAGTACTTACACCTTTAACAGCTGCCATTTCCTGTAATCTTGGAGAAAGTATGCAATTATTTCTAATTTATTAGCTAAATGCAGGATTTGATTGTATGGAATTTGCACAAATTTTTGTCCATATTCTTTGATGCTTCTTAGGTGGTAGACACAAACATCTATTTTTATTTCATAGAAATCAAATAAAAAAAAAAAACCCTATTTTTATTTCATAGAAATCTTACATAAAAAAAATTAAAAGACTAACTAGAAGGAATTATGTAAAATACAGAAACATGTATATGTAAGTGGGCATTTACTGGCTTATTTAACTTGACAAGGAAAAGCACAGCAAGTATTTGGAATCACACCTATTACTGATGAGTGAACGGTGTAAACCTGATTTGTTATTGGAAATCCTTGGTTTAATTTACTTACATCTCTTGAATCAAAATAGTAATTAATTTTTGTGTGTAAGTTTAAAGAGAAAAGTGAATTTGCTAATAGCATCCTGAAGTTATTTTCATTGCAATTAACAGTATTAACAGTTACCTTTTAGGTATTGTTTGCAACAGTTCTACTAAATATATGAAGGATAATAGTTTGTTTTCTAAATTTTTGTGGGGTATATTACACTTAAATACATGAAGAGTCCACTTGGATGTATTCCGTTATTTGCAACATTTTTTATGACCATTTCCAGGTTCTTATGTTATCAAATAACACTTAATGCAAACATGTATTAAATAGATAAGTATCTGCGTAAACAATGTGAAGGATAGATGTAATAGTTGGGAGAAATCAATTCCATCATGAATGAGGAACTTATTGCGTAGAACTACAGTTACTTAATGTTTAACATAAAGCTCTGCCTAAATAACAAGTAAATATCAGTTTGTTTTGTGTTCCTGAAATGAACATATTGTTTACTGACTTGGTATTGTTTTCTGAATGTTAAGTAGAATTAAATCTCACGAAATCTGGAAGCAGAATGATCAAAAATATTGTGCCCATCATATATTACATTTGCATTGCAAGCCAAAAGGTGGGGAAAGAAATGTGAAAACGTGTTCTAGAGGTTCAGATTTACCTGGGGAGAACCTAAAAATGTAAGGGACATGTTCTTAGTTGTACGACAAGAGAGTACTTATGACATGATACAGTTCCCAGTTCAGATCATGTGTACACTTAGTGCCATTTAACACTCCTTTTGCATCCCAGAAAGGGGTTACATTTTGTTTACAAACATCCAGGTCATTTGTCATTCAGCTCAATCAAGTTTAACCACATTTATTTGTAATGTAAAACTGGAATTTTGAGGCCTAATTTAGACAACAAGAGAGAGTGCTTATTGTAGAACTAATGCATTTAATTAAAAAGAGACTTATACTGGCAAATTTTGTTCACTCATAAATCTTTGTTGGAAGAGATCTGAGAAATATGTATTATATTTTTACTCTTTTTTGAATATATTTATTCTTAAATGTGAGCTTTGGTGTTATTTTCTTTTTGTGCTAACAGTTAAGGTTGCTGAAATGATTTGTAATGTTTATACACCAAGCTGATAAATATTCTATGTTATGGGATTGTACGTCCATATCCACCTTTACATGGATAGTTCTGAGTATCTATAACACTGTAACTAATTTTTTGTTGTGCAGCAGTAATTGCACAATGGAAATATGCAAATGTGTTCTGTGCACAATCCCTTCTCATATTCATGCCTTACAAAAGGTATTTTGCCTTCAAACTTTTACACCCCCATAAAATTTTAACCCATGTAATTTTTTTGTCCTCATTAGCCATTTCTTCTACATTTTCTGCTGTTTTATGTCAAGTTCCACAAAAGCAAGATTATCTTATCTATTATCTCCTTTCCTAATCCCATTTTCCCCTTAATTCCCATATCCTCCAAAACTCCCACCCACCCGCCTCCAACGAAAATGTCTCTTTGAGAAGGAGGAAAGGCTGTTTTTCTCTACTTGTTTTAAACCTATGTTTAGAGTTTATTTAAGGTTCTGATGTTGAAGCTATATTTTATCAGTGTTGTGCCTGTGAATGGTGATGCATGTTAAAAGTTTGTCTAGAGAGGTACCATACTTCTGATACAGTCAGTGCACAAGGCCATGACTTCCAGGATAGGAGAACATGTGAAAGGCCTAGTTCTGTGGTTCTAACTTAGTTTTCTGCTCGACAGATTTCTGCAATTAATCTCTGATAGTTAAACGTGAGGTTTTGCAGCATACTGGCTGCAAAAATGGTTAACTTCATTGTCATCTATAGGAGGGCACTATCAGCCCATCAACAGTTCTGTATCTTGTTTCAGGTCTGTTGGCTATCTTTTCACTGTACTCTTCTAGATCTATGTCCATAGGTTTAGGACATTGGTAAAATTACAGAAAATTGTCCAAAGTAAAATTCTGAGGTATTTTCTATTCTGGATCTTCTGACAGATGCTTTTCCCACTAATCCTAAAGTAAGAAAGTTCTGGTCTGTTTTCAAGTTTATTTTCATCTTCTTGTAGTTCAATATGGACTGTACTGAACTGCCTCTTAGTGAAGTATCCCTCCTCGCTATCCATTGCTTTTGAAACAAACACTTGAAGAATGAGCTTTAACACTGAGCAGTACAATGACAATTCTTCTATTCTGTACCAGGAATCAGTCACATCATATACCGAATATCTGGGAAAGAAATGCATGACATTTGTCCATTTTCAGTGTTTGCAGATATCATAGAAAAACACACGTCAGTTTATTATGAATTGGAAAATCTCATATTACATATTTTGTCCTTATCTTTTTCTGAGACACAAGCATATTCAATGTTGCCTTCCGAAACTGAACACCAACTTTGATCCTGTGTTTTAATTAGTATGCTATGTGAAAATAATTACCAAAAATATGATCAACAAACTTTTAAATAGAAATATTTATTACTCTGAATATGAAGACACATATAACAACAGGTTAATAAAAGTGCTTCTGTGTAGTCAGGTATTGGTGAGAGCTAGAAGTTAGGTGCCATATGGAGTCGAATATTTATCTGGTAAAGTATGAATTTTAAAAACAAAACTCAAACAAAACTCTAAACCAAACCAGACATCTGACAGGAAAACTTATCTCTCTGAGATTACTGACAAATCACTACTATCCAGAGAGACCGTGACAGGCTTGAGAGGTGGGCCTGTGCTAACCTTATGAAGGCCAAGCGCAAGGTCTTGCACCTGGGTTGGGGCAATTCCAAGCACAGATACAGGCCAGGTGGAGAATGGATTGTGAGTAGCCCTGAAGAGAAGGGCTTGGAGGTGGCTGGTAGGTGAGAAGCTCAGCATGAGCCCATGATGTGTGCTTGCAGGCCAGAAAGCCAATCGTATACTGGGCTATGTCAAAAGAAGTTTGATCAGCAGGTCAAGTGAGTTGACTCTGCTTTCATGAGATCTCACCTGGAATACTGCATTCAGGTCTGGAGTCCTCAGCACATCAAAAACATGGATCAGATAGAGTGAGTCCGTAGGAGAGTCACAAAGATGATTAGAAGGCTGGGGCACCTCCAATACAAGGAAAGGCTGAGAGGGTTGCATTTGTTTAGCCTAGAGAAGGCTCTGGGGAGACTCTAATTTATAACACCCTTCCTGTGCTTAAAGGGGTCCTACAGGAAAGCTGGGAAGGGGCTCTATATCAGGGAGTGCAGGGATAGGATGAAGGGTAACTCTTTTAAGATGAAAGAAGAGAGATTTAGATTGGATATTAAGAAGAAATTTTTTCTTCTGAGGATGGTGAGACACTGGAACACATTGCTCAGGGAAGTTGTGGCTGCCCCAACCCCACAGGTGCTGAAGACCAGGTTGGATGAGGCTTCGAGCAACCTGATCTACTGAGCGGTGCCTGCCCATGGCAAGGGGGTTGGAACTGGATGATCTATAAGGTTCCTTCCAATCCAAACCATTCTATGAATCTATGATTATATGGAAGCATTAGGCACGTTACTTTTCTACATGTATCCAGAACTTTGTAGTAAAGGAAGAGCACTGAGACTTATGGCATCACTCTTAACTTTTTAACGGGAAAGAGCAGCAATTTTTTTTTATATGTGTATTTCAAGTTCATTACATATATCTTGTAGAGAAATACTGTTTCATCACTGAGATTTGTAACTAAGCAATTCACTAGACTGAATGCTGGATGCAGCTAGGAGAGGCAGGTATCACTGACAATATTCCACTGTTCTGTACTTCAGTATTTGGAATAGAGTGTCTTTCAGCTTTCCCCATTTTTCAGTGTTTGAATAGAAGTAGCCTATTCAAACATCAAACTAGATTTTTCTTCTGAAAATAGAGGCTGACCCAGAGACTGAGTAACTTTAAAAAGCACAGACCATAAATGGCACCTTAAAAAAGATGGAGCAATAAATATCTGTTATTTAAAAGTATTTGCTATTTAGAGCTAGGATATTCTAAGGAGTTTTGTCATTAAGATTGCTAGACCATAAGCATGATAATAAAAAAGGACTGACCTGTTTTCAGAGGAAGCGCTAGAAATGATGATTTATCAGAAATTTCACTCACTATTCAATCCAATTAGATCATGTTAAAAATCTGGGGGTTGAATTATAAAATGATCAATGAGCTGTGTATTGAAGTAAATTAAGATCTTAAATGCCTCCAGCAAATCACCTTGTTTGTGAGAAAACATTTACCCTTTGTTCTTTACTTTGATGGTCTGCCTCCTCACTGTCTTCAACACAATGTGAAACAGGCATTCTTAGATGGAGAGGAATTAGAGTGTATGTGAAGTGAGGCTCAGATCACTCATTTCTATCTTTAAATTATGACATGAAAATATTCCTTTTTTTCTCTATGTCTTCCTGAGGAAACAGTATCAAAGTGATTCCACTGGATGTTCTGTGTAGTGTTTTCATGCTTGAATGTAATTAAGGGGTGTATATGTTGCTGTGGACTTTAATTATGTTAGCCTACATATTTTCCATTTTGATTAATGCAAAAGAAGACTACATACAGACAGGAATAGAAGTCTTTAATTCTGTAGTTCAGTTGCATGCATCTTCCCTTCCTTGGTTGGTCATCTTTTCTTCTTCTCAGCAAACGCTTAAGGATATGTCTTAGGGTTGTATGGCCTGTAGTTTTACTTTGTATAGAGTATATTATGCTGAAATTTTTCTACAGTTTAAGAATCCAAAGGAGCTGCTAGTGCAATTGCTGAGACAGAACAAAACAGGAAGCACCACACAAAATGAAAGAACTCAGTTAAATGTTTTTTTGGCATATTTGCATGTTGATATTTTTGGTGATGATTTTCTGCGAAGCTGTGAAACAAATCTTGCAGTGTAGATGCAAAAAAATTCAACACAGATGGAATTAACCCACTCTACGTTGCCATGATGTTAGTTGTCATTTGTATGATAAATAGTAGTTCAAAATTTTTGCATGGTGCATGAACTCATGTTCTTTAGAGATGTGCTCAGAGATGTACTGGTTTAGCTTCAGTGTGCAAACAGGTTGCTGGAAGATGTGTCAGAATAGAAGTTCCATTTGGTAGAACTCGGTGAAGTGTATGATGATTCGAGGTTGTGGAAAAGCAGAAAACTAGTGTGATGATAGTAATGAGCTGCTTACCCTCTCCAGTATTTGAAAGATGTGTTCTGCGTAGCCTTATGTGAAGAGTCCCAGTAAGTCCCCCAACAATTCTTAAAATGTCAGCTGTAAAAAGTACTTGTTCTGCATAGCAAGTGATTTTTTGTGTGCCAGAGAAAATGTTTATTTTATTCGGCAACTTAGTTCTATAGTCAGGAAGTACAATTATCCATTTTTTCAATTCTTGTTTTTGTATCTACTCATAATGTGCAGCATGTTTGTGTAATAATGCTTATTTTATGAACATTGATTATTTATTTTTCTCCTCTTGTAAGCAAAAGAGAGTCTATGTTTTTCCCATCTGATGGCAGTAATTGTGAAATCTGTTCATTTCTGATCTTGAAGGGAGCATATGCAAACTAGGTTCTTAGAGAATTTTGAATATTTGCATTTTCAGCAGATGTTAGCCAGTTTTTCAGTGAGAGTAGTAGATACTTGAATGATACTGAAGGCTTGCATGCCGAAAAAAGGAAGACTATGGGAGACATAATATTTCTGGTTCGTTAATCCAATAGATTTGGAAATTTTTGAGAGTATTTATCATGTCCTTTTCTTTATTAGACTTTCTCAGGTTTTCTTCATTCTCTGGTAGCTCCTTATTGTGTAAAGAGGAGAAAAAGTATTAGGAACCTGTTGTCAATTTGAGTCATTTATTCCTAAATTCATAATACCTCCTTCATTTGTGCTTATATAGAAAGAATTAGTATGAAAAGATTAAGAATCCGATTTTTTTTTTTTGTGCTTGGAAGGCTTTTATTTGCTTCTTTGTTTTCCTTAAATCCTGAAAAAGTTTGTTTTATCCTTACTTAGTGTTTTGGTTTTGTATATGTTGAATTTGTATGCAATATTGCCTAGTATTTATCTCCCAAAGGAAGCATTACATTGCTGAGATCCAAAAAGGCATATCTGTTTTTTGGAAAAATGTGAATCCTCAACAGAATCTTGTAGCTTCATTTGAATCTGACAACTATTGCAACCTAGTTAGAAGATGATTTTTGCACTGTTAATTCAGCTAGGATACTTTCAGAGTGCCAACCAAAATTGGATTTGGTTCCTTGAATTCACCAAGTTCCACTTGGACATAGCTGTATAGGGTGACTTTTGTTTTCTACCTTTTTCTTATATTAACAAGCTTCCTTTAAATCTTCATTATTTGTTATGACTTTATATAATCAACTCTTGTCAGCACTGAATAACTAAATAAATAAGTATGATTTTTCTCAATTGTATTTTCTGTCAGTTATTGTTGAAAAATGTTTTTTCCCTCTGTTTTGCTATCTTCCATTACTGAACATTTTGCTGTTTATAATGCTCATCTTTTAGGAGTTATTTTTCCTAATAGATGGAGCAATTCCTTGAGAAATACAGGCTGTGGGATGAGTTAAACCATGAAAACAGGAGAGCTAATTAATATATTTTTCTCCTTTGTATTTTTACTGAAGTTTTTTATCTTGGTATCCTTAGGATCTTGAAGTTTGTGGGTTTTTTAATAGTCTCCATTACAATGTGCACTTTCCGAGGAAAATATTTTCACTATTAGACGACTTTGCATAGATGCCTACTTTACTTATGAAAATAGTGAAACACAGCAAATGCAGCAAAATGTTTTAAGCTTAATTTCAGCCTCTGATGTGCTTCAGATTATACAACTTACATACTATCTGTATGCTGCTGAATAGAACCCTGAGTATGATTATATGCTTATTTATTTTATTACCATTATAATTTTTTCTATGTTTTCATTGTTTTAACTTTTCTGGTTTAATAATGTTTTGCTGATTCTTGAGCTTCCTCTTAGAAAAATCTTGCTGCCTTGTTAGCCATTTGGACCTCAAATTGGCAAAAGATATAGTTCAACCATACAGTAATAAGTTATAATTTGAGGAAGTGGAAATATGTAACAGATGTTGGAATTCTTCGGACAGATTTTCCACCTTGCACTGCCAAACACTCAGATGCCACAGATAGTGAGGACAGGGTAGGAAACCAGTTACGATTACCAGATCTTGTCATTTGACTTAAGCATAGTTTAGCAGTGGTGAAGAAGAGGTGCAGTGTAAAAGAATATGCCGTTAAATATAGCTAGCCTTTCTACAGGAGCAGAAAACTATTATTAGTGTTTTAATAAGGCTACCTTTTTCCTCAAGTTAATATTTTGAATAGGATATTGAAAAGGACATTTTGATAACATTACAAAACCATGATCCTGCAACTGTGTATTTTTGTTATGTCATCGCCTTCTCACATAGATGATGTTTCCCATGCCCTATACTATTTCTTCTTCCTCTTAGATTCTTCAGGAGAGACAGAAATAAAAATAGAACTGGTTAAAAAAGGTTTCTTGTTAAAATAGAGGAACAAATTTGAAACAGTGAATTGTTAAAAAGCCCAGTCCAGTGGTTTATTATTCCTGTCGATGAACGAAGTACTGAAACATATACAGAATGTTTCTGAAGATAATTTTTCCCAAGTCTGAACAACAGGAATTGTTCTATATCCATATGTAATGTAGGTACAAGAAGCCAAAGATCTGCATACTGAGGGACATGGTTTAAAGATTGGTGAGAATGGTTGGACTCCGTGGTCTGATGGGTCTCTTCCAATCTGGTGATTCTATGATTCTATATGAGAGATAAAGTCTTATGCCTGTGTTTTGTCTGTTAAACTGCTGAGTACAATGAAGTTTTCTTAGATTAAAAAATTAATAAGATTTTTGTTACAAGAAAAAACTGGTCATTCACTGAGGATTAGAGGTATGTATGTTTTAATATAGTGGATAGTTTCAGAATGATGCCATTAGAATGATCCAAGTGTCAACCACCCAGGGAGGTGGTTGATTCACCTTCCCTGGAGGTGTTTAAGGCACGGGTGGATGAGGTATTGAGGAACTTGGTTTAGTGTTAGATAGGAATGGTTGGACTAGAAGATCCGATGGGTCCCTTCCAACCTGGTTGGTCTGTGATTCTGTGATTCTGTGATTTCATTAGTGTATGAAAATTGTTTCCTCACATGAAAGATCTGTGAAAGTTTGAAATATCATTGTTTTGTTGCAGTGATACCACAAATAATCCAAGCTCTTTTTCTTCTGCTTACTATTAGGCTATTCATATTAACTTGGGTTGTTCTGTGATGTTGTTTGCTGGTTGTTATTATCTAAATGACTACTTTCACATAATTAACAAAATAAATTTATTATGTTGGATTTGGTGATCTGCGCATGATGATTTACTCAATATTTGCAAGAATCAATCTGCAAAAACATAAATTGGATGCCTTTTAGTTATAGCAAAAGAATTGCATTCTCATCTGTGGATGAAATCCTCTACTTTTTTTTTGTTTTAAATGAAAGGGTACATAGTAAATGAAGAAACTATCCGTATTTTTAAAAGGACATTCAGTTCATGCAAGACACCCTGTTTGCCATTTTCCTTTAAATTTGCACTTTAGGATTAATAGGACTATACAAGGAATTAAAACTTAGTATATTAGAATTAGTTAATAATAGCTTTAATACAGTGTTCCAGCTGTAAAATAGCTCATATCCTGCATCATTTCATTCATTTCATGAATTATTATAATATATACTTTGTTATCCTTCAAAAGACGCTTACCTGAAAAAAAATGCTGTGATTCCTCAGAAGTAAACTTAATATATAAAAATAACAAAAAAGACTGACTAGTTGCTATTGTGATTAAATCTGTTTACAATTCTCTGTGACTCACATTCCAGGAAAAAAAGAAATATTTTTTTGATTTCTTTTTTACAGGAATCAAGAAAAACCACAGGACCTCTGTATTTATATTTGAATCTACATCAAACAATTTTCATTTGGAACCATTGCCTAGAGAATTTCTTGCAGGGAGGAAAACATTATAACCTATTTTTGAATGCCTTTTGTTTTAAGTTGATTTTCAGAAGACTCTTCTTTGACCCTCTCTTGCTGTTTTCCAGAGAATAGGGTAGAAGTATTAGTATTTCTCTCTACTTTGGAATAAGATTTTTTTAGAAAAGTTAGTTTTTTTTCTTTTATTGGAAAACACTTGTGTTTCATTGGGCCATCATGTCCCACTACAACTTGCTCTTCAGAATTATTGCGCATCATAATTTTGCACTATTCTCCCTGCCTAAGGAGTAAAAAGAAGCAAATTAAATCTCATCAGAAAGAAGGCTGGATAAGGCTCTTGGTCTATGGAAGTTAGTTCAGACACAGTGGTACATTAAAGAGATATACCATTAGTTGTACCTTAACTAAAGGGTTTTCTTATTTAGCTGAGTATCTATGTATAGTGTTCTAAAGTCTACTGTGCCTTATAGATAACTTGCACAGTGAGGATGTGCAGCCTAGCAAACTTAAGCTAGCTGAAAACTTTCTTTTTGCACTGAAGTAGAGCTTTCACTGAGATTTATTTTGGTCTCACACTGATTCACCCACCATACTTCCAGGTCAGGACATTTTTTTTAATTTTTAAATTTATTTTGTTTTAAATTGTAGGCAAAACTTTTCATTAGTTCCAGTTTTGCACTTTAGCCCAGAGTCAGTAAGGTATATTTGTTCAGTAGTGGCTGGATAATTTGATTCAAATCTGACTATAAGACAGTGTTCATGGCTTAGGTGCTTTTTTCCAAATGTAAGGCTCTCTAAGTATGTCTCCATCATAACTTTCAGAGGGAAACTGAAGAAGACAACTATTTTTCCCAGGGCTGTTAGTTCTGATGAACTCATTAGCCTGCTTACAGGAGGCTGATTACTCCTTGAAAGTTTTTTCAGTTTACTCATTGAAGTGTGGACAATATCCTTTAGACAGGTACAATTAGTGGTGTTCCCCAGGGCTCAGTGCTAGGTCCAGTCCTGTTCAGTGTCTTCATCAATAACCTGGATGAGGGCATTGAGGGTACCCTTAGCAAGTTTGCAGATGACACAAAGCTGTGTGCAAGTGTCGATCTGCTGGAGGGTAGGGAGGCTCTGCAAAGGGACCTAAACAGGCTGGACGGCTGGGCAGTGTCCAACGGCATGAGGTTTAACACGGCCAAATGCCGGGTCCTGCACTTGGGGCACAACAACCCCAAGCAGAACTACAGACTGGGAGAAGTCTGGCTGGAAAACTGCCAGGAGAAGAGGGACCTGGGGTTGTTGGTTGATAGCCGACTGAACATGAGCCAGCAGTGTGCCCAGGTGGCCAAGAAGGCCAATGGCATCCTGGCTTGTATCAGAAATGATGTGACCAGCAGGTCCAGGGAGGTGATTCTCCCTCTGTATTCAGCACTGGTGAGGCCGCTTCTTGAATATTGTGTCCAGTTCTGGGCCCCTCACCACAAGAAGCATGTTGAGGCTCTGGAGCAAGTCCAGAGAAGAGCGACGAGGCTGGTGAAGGGGCTGGAGGAGAGATCTTATGAGGAGCGGCTGAGAGAGCTGGGGTTGTTTAACCTGGAGAAGAGGAGGCTGCGAGGAGACCTCATTACTCTCTACAACTACCTGAGGGGAGGTTGTGGAGAGGAGGGAGCTAGCCTCTTCTCCCAAGTGACAGGGGACAGGACGAGAGGGAATGACCTCAAGCTCCACCAAGGGCGATTTAGGGTGGAGATTAGGAGGAGGTTTTTCACGCAGAGGGTCATTGGGCATTGGAATAGGCTGTCCAGGGAGGTGGTTGATTCACCTTCCCTGGAGGTGTTTAAGGCACGGGTGGATGAGGTCTTGGGGGACTTGGTTTAGTGTTGGATAGGAATGGTTGGACTAGAAGATCCGATGGGTCCCTTCCAACCTGGTTGTTCTGTGATTCTGTGATTCTGTAATTACCAGGAGACCTCCAACTCTGATATCCAGATAAAGCTTAAGTGAAAGCAGCCTCTGCAATGCTTGAGAATCAAATTCCAGTGTATAAATAAAATAACTCAGTGTGGCGTCTTAAATATCAGTGCTCTTCCTTTACTCCAAAGTTGTTCTGGATACATCTAGAAAAGTAATGTGCCTATTGCTTCTATATAATCATAGAATCACAGAATGGTTTGGATTGGAGGGTACTTTAAAGGTCATCCAGTTTGAAAACCCTGCCATCGGCAGGGACACCTTCCACTGGATCAGGCTGTTCAAAGCCTCATCCAACCTGGTCTTGAATACCCTCAGAGGAAAAAAAATCTTCTTAATATCCAATCTAAATCTCCCTTCTTTCATCTTAAAATAGTTCCCCGTCATTGTATCCCTGCACACCCTAATAAAGAGCCCTTCTCCAGCTTTCCTGTAGCCCCTTTTAAGTGCTGGAAGGGTGCTATAATTATGGTCTTCCCAGAGCCTTCTCTTCACTTCTCTAGGCTAAATGAGTCAAATTCTCTCAGTCTTTCCTTGTATGGGAGGTGTTCCAGTACTCTGATTCTCTTTGTGACCACCCCTCTGGACTCACACTAACAGATCTGTGTTCTTCTGTGCTGAGGCCTCCAGAACTAAATGGAGCACTCCAGACGAGGTCTCACGAGAGCAGAGGGCAGAATCACCTCTCTTGACCTGGTTACCCTCTTTATATCATTGGCATTCTGGCTGCAAGCAGCCCGTGTTGAGCTTCTCATCCACTAGCACTCCTAAGTCTTTCTCTTCAGGGTTACTCTCAATCCATTCTCAATTCGTAATAACTTCTACTTAGAAGTTGTATAGAATATTTTCAGATCTAAGATAGAAAGCTAGTTCCCTGATTTAAAGACTAGTTCTAGAGAGTTTTCAAGAGGCTGCTGTGTAGTGGCATATAAACTAACATCTTGGAATTCTAGTCATACATTCATTAATCACTTCCATTACTGTTTTTTTATCCAAAGTCTGTCAGAATGCTGTCATTATGCAGAAATAGTTAAAATTTCCTAGATAGCTGTCAGAATGGGGAATGTGCAGAATACTTTACTATCCATAACTTCCAAAATTTTCTGCTCAAGTGTTGTGCATAACCTAGATACCAAGTATGCCTTTGAAAGATCTGTGTAAAAATGAATTTGGATGGCAAGGTGGGGCATTGTTTTCTGTAAGATGGGTTGATAATACCACTGAGCTTACTCTACTTAATTTTAATAAGCACGGCTTTCAAGGAGATTTCATAGCTCTGTATAAGGGCTAGTGCTACAGTGGTGGATAGTACCTCGTTAAAAATAAAAGTTCCCGATAAGTATTAAATTGCTTATTTATTACATTCAGAAAGAAAGCTTTCATCCTTTTTATTGTATCTATGCTAACTACGCAATATGAGCTTTTTGGACTCAAGACCTCTTTTGCTAATATTCAGTAATATTTTATTCTGCTTTGCTGATTTCCAGTTACTTATTTCTTTTCAAATAACTTATATAATTTAATAGCTTAAGGTACCTTTCTCTCTGAATAGGAAAGCTGTTTGGCCAGGTATAAAATCTGTAGTGCAATAAACAGTTCTTCAAGTTATTTTTCTAGGATTAGTACAAGAGAATTTACTTTACTGGGTTATATGGACAGCTGTTGCAACATTTGTGATGATGTCTGAACTTTCAGATGTTCAGATACGAAAGAAACCATTTATGGAAGGATTATAACTGTATGAATAAACATTTACACTAAAATAGGAAAAGACATGCCAAGGGATTAATGAGATGCTTAGATTCTTGAATTTATAAATTTTATGTTTCCATGGGAAATGGGTAGGCTATATAATGTAAAAGAAGTTGCATTGAAACATGATGGATGTCATGAGCTCTTACTTAGAAAGCATTCTAAATGTGCTTACAAATAGTAATCTCTAGTATCTTGAAAAATAGGAACTAGTGTGTTTTTATACAGAGATACAATTATTTCTTACTGAATCTCTGTGGATTCCATAAAACTCTAAATATATAGATTTTCTAATATATCTGTTTTCTCCTAAGCTCAATCAAGGTAATCATACTGTAAGTTGCAGTTACAGCAGCCTTCATTTTTATGGTAACTGTTTGCTTATCAGGCAACCTTTTTGTTGTTGAAGTGGTAAGTAAAAGCAAAATACTGTGTTTTAGAGAATTCACTTTTTGCTTCTAGAAGCATCAATCTGATTTATCTTATAACACTTTCTATATTTCCATTTTTTTTGGTATGCTGTATCTCTGTAAAGATAATATGTCCAGGCATTGTTAAACTCCTCATTACTATAGCACCAAGTGGAGTAACATTTCCATGTTTTGTACAAAGAGTTGATCTCTGGATTTAGTTGTGCATGACTCTGCAGTGGAGGAAATACATTTTCACTTCAGAGAGGTATTGAAGATCAGAACTTTTCAAGTTTCTGCATGATATAAAAATTTTCATCCTGATACTTTTCAGGATTGTAGGTCTCTTTCAGATTTATGAAAAGTAAACTGTTGTGCAATGAGGTTAGGATCATGCAGAAGGCTGTAGTCATGAAGTTATTTAATCTACTGGGAGAATAGACTTACTGTCTCCATTTGTCATGTATACATGTTCTATATTGTATTAATGCAAATGTCAGCCTTTCTTCAGGACTTCCAGGATGGATTTGAATGTATTCTTACACATATATGTAGGTTATTTAAAGAGTGAGTGATTTTCTCTAATGACCTCTCCTCAATAACTCCCTCACTGATTGACTGAAGCCAATAGATTTTCAGACTTTCAATTTATCATGGAGTTGTAGAATAGTTTGGGTTGGAAGGGACCTTAAAGATCATCCAGTTTCAACCCCCCTGCCACGGACAGGGACATGTCCCACTAGATCAGGCTGCCCAAGGCCCCATCCAGCCTGGCCTTGAACACCTCCAGGAATGGGACATCCACAGCTTCCCTGGGCAACCTGTGTCAACTACTCTCATCATGAAGAAATTCCTCTGTATGTCCAGTCTCAGTCTGCTCCTCTCCAGTTGATACTCATTGCCCCTAGTCCTGTCTATCACTACAAGCCTTTGTAAACAGTCCCTCCCCAGCTTTCTTACAGGCCCCCTTCATGTTCTTTATGTTAGTAAACTTTGATTTGTGATGTTTGTCTGATGAAGTATTTGTGTGTGTTTGTATTCTATTGTGTCATTTTTTCAAATCAAAGTGAAATAACAGATATGTAATCTGTGCATTCAGTCAATGAAGAGTCACAGGCATCATTTAACTTAAGTCCACTTATTGTTTCACCTTTGAGTTACTGGGAAAAAATCATTTCTATAAATGTTCTGATAGTTAAAGCTGATGTCTGAATACATGAAGTCCATAAGAAGAGTAAGTTACACATCATTAGGTATAACCATGATGTGAATTTCACCACTTCTCCCACAGGAGTTTTCTATTAGAATACGTCTGCTACATTCAGACCTATTTTAAGTAAATTCACAACAAAATGCCTCTTGATATCACAAATGTCTGAAAAAAATGCATTTTCTTCTGCCATTTGTATGTATAACTGAGAGGTAGCAGCAGCATAATTTAATAAATGAAATGTTTAAAGTGTGGTGTTGCTTAGACCATTTTCCTAACTTTTGTAATTGTCACTTTTATGTGGTGATTTTTTTTGACCAACCTTTTTCCTAATTCTCTTCAGGCTGAGAAGAAATATTAAATAATCAGGAATCTAAACATTTCGTACCATTGTAAATCTTTTTCCTGATGTTAAATCAATTAAGGTTGTGTGTCAGTTGATTGAATCTACATTTTAAATCATTTGTAAGCAACTGGCAAGCCTAACTGTATTGGATAAGTTATTTTTGTTTGGTTTACTACTAGACTTCGACTACAATAATATGAATGTTTTCTCCATTAGCATCAGCGACTTCTCGACATTTTGGAAGCAGAAAAGGAAGTGTTGTCAGACAAGATAGGGGAAGCTTTGATGCAGCAGTCACTAAACCACAAGGTATTGCTTTTAGTTACTGAAAAAAAGGGGTCTGATCTGGAGTTAATTGGGAATCATCCTGTCACAGTTATTGACAGGAAGAGGAAGCTTTCTCAAGCACCTTGACCATTTGAAATTATATTCAGCCACTCCTCTATTGTATATTGCAGTTTATTTTTTCTTAACATTCACAGGAAGTGCTTGACAAATGTTTGGATGAAGAAAGACAAAGAAGTAAGGAGGCTGTGGCAGCTGCTGCAAAGGTATCTCTTGATAAGTACTAGGCCTGCAATGTGGATTGTTGGTAATTGTTTCCTTGAGTGTCCTGGCAGGGCGGAGTTGGGAAAGTCACAAAAGTGGTAAATTACTTTGTTGTGTTATGTTAATGAAGTAACTTGCAGATGGGGGCAAGAGTTTGCAAGCTTATGTGGGTGGGGCGGTTGCCAAAGAAGGCTAGTTGCAAGGGCAGAAGTGACCAATCAATGTTTACCATATGTTTTGGCCTGCTTGGTCTATAAAAAAAGCGAGTTAACCCTTAATAAAGCACTTCATCTGAAATCATATTGATCTGTCGTGAGGTTCACTTGCCCCTGCCGCGTTAGTGGATTCGATGTGTATTATTACAAATCCCAAGTTCAGCAACTCATTTCATAACAGAATTTTTCAAACTCTGTGTTCTCATGTGTGTTTAAAAGAAGCTGGTACTATAAATCATGAATATATCTTCTATTTCCTATGTCTTAGTACAGATGGTATGTAAATTTTATCTAAGCTTCTGAATTAGTTTATAATAATAAGCCATAATAATGCCATTCAATTTCTGGTGTTACCTAAATATCTGGTTTCGTACATCTTGATTTGGAGAGCTAGGTGATACAGTCAATTGATGATCTTAATAAGACAATTGGCATTGTATCGTATTTAACCTTTGTTAAATACGGTGATTTTCGATGATGACAAAACTGTTTTATAAATTATATAAAAATTGGGATATCTTATCAGATTTTCTTTATTCATTGAAGTTGATGTTTGACTAGAAGTGAGTATTAACTTTTTAAAAAATTATTTCTTCTGTCTGTTTCCTGCACTCAATAATGACAGTAATTTTGTAAATGCTAAGCTATTTTTCATTTTGAATACTGATGTAGAATCCAGTTTAAAAATTCAGTTGATATAATGATCTGGAAATCTAGTGATGCAAGTTACTCAGCACAGTTGGTTGGGCTATATTATCATTTCTTGTGTATCTTCATATATGCACATAAACACTAGTTGAGATCTCTTTGAATAACACTTAGTAACATCAGAAACATCTGTTGCATCATTGATATCTAGGGAAAAATTTGTGTATAATAAAATAGCTTCATTTAATAGAGCAACTTTTACCTCACATATTCATTAGATTTTATGGATGTCTAAATGAAAAAATCAAGTCCCAGTGTATTGCAAGAAACAGCTTTATTTATAGATGTGTGTATTTGAGGAATCCGATATCATATAACTTCACTTGACCCGTTTTGTAATCACCACCAAAGGGCGTTGGAATGACCTGTTTATTACAACTGAAGCAACTGTGGGTGTGATTTGTCAGCCAAATTTGTTTTGAACTTCAGCCTACCATTATTTATTTGTAGATATGCAAGAATTGCCTTGCTGAGAAATCAATTTGTGTGGCTTGTCATGTGTGTAGTTGTCCTTGTTACTTCAAATTCAATGTATGTCTTCTGATGGTATGTAATGGCTAAATATTAACATTGGGGGACAAAAAGTTTGAAACAGTACTTCTTGTAGAATGCATAGCTGAGGAGCTTTGGGAGGGAAGATGAACATGTGTCAGTATGTCTTGGTTACTTTGCCACAGAAAGTGCTCAGATTGGTCTTGGACTGTAGATACCAGTATATAAAAGCAGGGATAGCTCATATATGGAAATATCAAGCAGCATCATGATTCCTAATCTTATGTGGCTTCTACGGCATGTTATTTTTGTTGGCATTAAGTAAACAAGTTATGATATATTGTGTTTTCAGTAGATGAGAATTTAAGATCCATGTTTGCAACATACGTTTTCGTTCTCTAACTACAAAGTTATTGTCTAATGGTGATACCTGCTTGGTAGTGTGAGAATTGATGGGGGTTTTGCTGCAGCTCTTTGTGATATGTATCTGTCACATCTGTCGGGAGACAAATCTGTCTGTCGGGAGATGTCGTTCTTTTGAGAAACATTGAACCATTCTCTGCCTAAACCCAATATGCAAATCCTGGCTCGAAGGACGGAGGTGATTGTAACAGGAATTTCGCTCGTTTAACCAGGCAGGCAGGAACTCATCAAGAGGAGACAATGACACAAATGACTGTGATAATGTGTGGTCACAAAATCCGAATGAATCCACATGTACAACCACTATAAAACTCATGTACCCAGTTTTTGCAGTATGCCTTTTTTAGAAGGGCATCCGATTCAGCGCTGAATTGTAAAATAAAAATATTATTGTCTTTGCTTTGAAGACTTTGTCCTTTTTCATATTTTAGCAGTGAGTGTTTCTCACAGTAGCACCTTAAGATAAATTTAAGTTCATACTTCAGAAGTGAAAATATTCACATCCCATACCTTGTCAGCTCATAGATCTCATTCAAAGCAATATATATGATTTAGGAACCCACATTGGTTATTTTAGTCATTTATTTGTGTTTGATTTATTTCAAAGGCTGAGAAAGAAGTAGTGCAGGAGGCTGTTATGAAAGCAGTAGAGGAGGAAAGGAGAAAAATGGAGAAGATTCATGCTGAAGAGAGAAAAATATGGGAAGAAGAACGTGACAGACATAAAGAGAAGATTGCCCAGGCTGTTCAGGAAGCCATGCAAGAGCAGAGAAAACATAATCAAGTTAGTATATTTCAACCTTCTATGAACCTGCTTTGTGTATTTATTTTTATTTTATATTTCTTCCTAATGTTGTAGTAGAGTTTCTTGTGACTCCTGTCATTCATCACTGCACCTAGTTGATATTTGCAATGCATAGCAATCCTGTTAGCTTATCTTCATCTAGACTATGTGTATGAAGAGAAGTTGGCACATGCAGAACAAAATTCCTGCAACCTTTTCAGGGATATATATTGAAATGAGATGAATCATGCCCTGTAAATGCCTGGTTTTGTCTACGTACTTCATAAGGCACTCAAGATGACTAGGTCAGGTACTGTCATTTATGTTCTGTAGACAGTTTAGGTGACATTTTTTCTTTTTTTATTACATATGGAAAAGAAAAGATTTTACAATTGTTCTTTATTCTACCGGAATTCCCTTATCTCTCTTAGAAAAAAGACAAAAAATGGAAAAAGTACAGAATAAAGAGGGGCTTATAAGAATAGGAAACCTAAACCAGTAATGAAACAGAAGTATTTTCAAGAGTTTTACTTATTAGAGAGGTGCTTCTACAGGGTTAATTGTTTCTCACGGAACACAAATTGAGAGGGTCATTCCCAACTTTGCTTTTAACAGTTGTAGGAATTAGTTTAAACATGGTGTTACAGCAGTTAAATTGCTCTACCAAAATATAAATATTGTAGACTTGTGCTGGAAATATGTAGGGGAATGGTGTGTAAATTCACTGATTTCTTGGTGGCATACTTGAGTGTTGTCTGAAGAATTTTAAAAAAGGTAAGTAACAATAAAGACCTTTAGAATTTGAAGTAAATTAGCATATTACAGATGTTGAAAAATCAACTCTTTGGAAACATACCCGGTTTCCCTTTCCAGCATTAAAATACAATTATTAACCTCATACCTAATCAACTACACAGGTCGGGTTTGGATGCTAAGCCATTATTATGCTCAGTGGTGCTTACATTTCTGCTGTAAATAGAGTGATTTGCTTTGTCTGTAGCTTGTTTACTTCTTTGCAATCTAAAGGCATCAAGTGATAAGATGTCAGTTTGCAAGACTGTAATTTTACTATACCCGTAAGCCTTCAGGCACTCAAACTCTTCTTTACAACAAAAAGATAAGCAGCTGACTTCAAAGCTGTATTCAAGCTGAGAACATTTACTCAGGTTTTAGTTAGTTATACATCATTTAAATTGTCCAGAATGAGAACTAGTACCTGTGGTGTAGATGATTTACTAATAGGAGCGAGAGCAATATAGAAGTTTACTACTGTAAAGAAAAAGTCAGCAATTTTGTAGCTTGTGGAACATGAAGAATTTAATAGGAGGACGACTATGGTAATAAAGATTGAGGAGAGTTATGATGAATCTTGAAGATTTTTAGTGAAGGAGTCCCGTAGCTGGATGTATGAGGTCAGCCAGGGTTCTGTATTTGTGGATTTGAGGAGCACATAAAATGTCCCAGTGATGGGAGAATGGCAAATGAGGTGACTCAGGGTAGTTTTACTGTCCCTGTGGAGCGTACTACCAGAGATTCTTTTTGTTGCATTTGCCTTTAAAGTTGTCACAGGACAGTTTTTGTCACAGGACAGGTTTTGTGATGGGAGTCTGTTACAGGCCACCCAGCCAAGGAGAAGCAACTGACGAGCTCTTCTTTAAACAGCTGGGGTTAATCTCCAAGTCAATGACTCTTGTCCTTGTGGGAGACTTCAATCTCCCTGATATCTGCTGGGAGTACAATAGAGCAGAAAGGAAGCAGTCTAGGAGATTCCTGGAGTGCGTGGAAGACAACTTCCTTGCACAGCTGGTGAATGAACCAACGAGGGAAGGTACCCTCCTGGATTTGCTGTTTGTGAACAGAGAAGGCCTTGTGGGGGATGTGGCAGTAGGAGGACGCCTAGGACTAAGTGATCATGAGATGATAGGGTTTTCTGTTCTAGGCGAAGTGAAGAGGGTGCTAAGCGGGAGAGTAGCATTAAATTTCCAGAGGGCAGACTTTAAACTCTTCAGAAGGCTGGTTGGCAAAGTCTCCTGGGAGACAGTACTTGAGGGCAAGGGAGCCCATGAGGGCTGGGAGCTCTTCAAAAAGGAGATCCTAGCATCTCAGGAGAAAGCCATCCCCGTGTTCTGGAAAAAAGGCCGGCAGGGATAAAAAACAGCTTGTTTGAGTAGAGAAATCTTAAGTGACATTAAGAAGAAAAGGAATGTTTATAGGCTCTGGAAGCGGGGACCGGCCTCTTCGGTGGACTACAGGAGGGAAGTGAGGTTGTGTAGAGAAAAAATCAGAGGGGCTAAGGCTCAACTAGAAATCAGATAGGCAAAGTCTGTGAAAGATAACAAAAAAATCTTTCTATAAATATATTAACAACAAAAGGAGGACTAGGGAGGACTTTTGGACACAGAGGGAACAACGGTGACAGGGGCTGTAGAGAAGACTGAGATACTTAATGCCTTCCTTGCCTCAGTCTTTAATTGTAAAGAAAGTTGTTCCCCTTGTGTACAAATCCCGGAACTAGAGGAGCAAAATGAGGCTGCCATGGTCCACGAGGAGGTGGTCAGAGCCTTGCTTGGCCAACTGGACACCCACAAGTCTATGGGGCTGGATGGGATTCCCCCAAGGGTATTGAGGGAGCTGGTGGATGTATTGGCCAAACCCCTTTCCATCATCTTCCAGCAGTCCTGGAAGACTGGGGAGGTACCTCTGGACTGGAGACTGGCTGATGTAGTTCCCATTTACAAGAAGGGTAGCAGGGAGGATCCGGGGAACTACAGGCCAGTCAGTCTGACCTCAGTGCCAGGGAAAGTCATGGAACAGGTGATCTTGAGTGCTATCATTAAGCGCTTACAAGAGAACCGGGTGATCAGGCCCAGTCAACATGGGTTTACCAAAGGCAGGTCCTGCCAAACCAACCTGATCGCCTTCTATGACAAAGTGACTCGGCTGCTGGATGAGGGAAAGATTGTGGATGTGTTCTTTCTGGACTTCAGTAAAGCCTTTGTTTCTCACAGCATTCTGCTACGGGAACTGTCAGCCTCTGGCCTGGACAGGCGCACACTCTCCTGGGTAGAAAACTGGCTGGCTGGCTGGGCCCAGAGAGTGGTGGTAAATGGTGTTAAGTCCAGCTGGAGGCCAGTGACAAGTGGTGTCCCCCAGGGCTCAGTGCTAGGTCCAACCCTGTTCAATGTCTTTGTCAATGACCTCGTACCCTAAGCAAGTTTGCAGATGACACAAAGCTGTATGGAAGTGTTGATCTGCTGGAGGGTAGGGCGGTGCTGCAAAGGGACCTAAACAGGCTGGACCACTGGGCAATGTCCAACGGCATGAGGTTTAACACGGCCAAATGCCGGGTCCTGCACTTGGGGCACAACAACCCTATGCAGAGCTACAGACTGGGAGAAGTCTGGCTGGAAAACTGCCAGGAGAAGAGGGACCTGGGGTTGTTGGTTGATAGCCGACTGAACATGAGCCAGCAGTGTGCCCAGGTGGCCAAGAAGGCCAATGGCATCCTGGCTTGTATCAGAAATGGTGTGACCAGCAGGTCCAGGGAGGTGATTCTCCCTCTGTATTCAGCACTGGTGAGGCCGCTCCTTGAATCCTGTGTTCAGTTCTGGGCCCCTCAACACAAGAAGGATATTGAGGCTCTGGAGCGAGTCCAGAGAAGAGCGACGAGGCTGGTGAAGGGGCTGGAGAACAGACCCTGTGAGGAGCGGCTGACAGAGCTGGGGTTGTTTATCCTAGAGAAGAGGAGGCTGAGAGGAAACCTCATTACTCTCTACAACTACCTGAAGGAAGGTTGTAGAGAGGAGGGAGCTGACCTCTTCTCCCAAGTGACAGGGGACAGGACAAGAGGGAATGGCCTCAATCTCCTCCAAGGGAGATTTAGGCTGGAGATTAGGAAGAGTTTTTCACACAGAGGGTCGTTGGGCATTGGAATAGGCTGCCCAGGGAGGTGGTTGATTCCCCTTCCCTGGAGGTGTTTAAGGCATGGGTGGATGAGGTCCCGAGGGACTTGGTTTAGTGTTTGATAGGAATGGTTGGACTCGATGATCCGATGGGTCTCTTCTAACCTGTTTGTTCTGTGATTCTATGATTCTATGACAGGGTTAGTAGTAGTTTAATATTCATGGATGTATTCTTTCAGGCTAAGTCTTAAAGATACTGAGATGTCAGTGCTTTTCTGAGGAAGAAATTCAGGCCTTTCAAAAACATTTTTTTTTTCAGCTCTAGCTGATTAGTTGATCAAGTGATGGATAGTGTTGTAGTGTCTGGTGGTGTACTTGCTTTGGTGAGTAGCACTGAGGTAATGGAGAATGTTGCGATTAATTGTCCTATAAATTTCTTGCTCTTGTTGTAGTTGTGTGACATTAGTTAATTCCATCCTTTTAATACTGCATAGCTCGGACAACTTGAATAGTAACAGGAAAGAATTTCTCTTATTGATTTATAATATATGATGATTTCTCTTTTAAGTTAGATTCATCCTTCGGATATCTAATCTATTTTCAATTATGGAAAATCTTGAAATTTCCAAAATTCTCTCACATGAACGTATAGCATATTTGAAGTTACACTTTATTATCTGACTAATGAGGACAAATTCTTTGGGGAGAATTGCCTTGTTTCTTACATTAGTTTTCACTTGTTACTTCTACAAATAACTTGCCTGCTTCCTTTAGGTCTTTGCTATTATAAATATATGACAACTACTGAAATTCTCTGACAACAGAAAAAGTCCTTCAGAGCGAATGTGCCAACTGATAGCTTATATACAGTGTCAGATGTGACTGGCTGAGCAATAAACAACACTTGGGACTACAAGCACTTTGTGTATGACCATTAATTTTTTGGGGCAGAGTCATCCACTCAAAGTTGTGGTGGGGGGTTAATATAAAATTTCTCTTTCAAGAGCTATTGACTTTCTTGCAATTATTATTTAGGCATCATAATCTGTCAAGTCAGCTCTGTGATGGCAAAAAGAAAACCTACAGTCTAACATTTTAAGCAATGAAATGTAAAACTGTGGCCAAGTAATACTTGCCTCATTTAATTCTTCATGCTGTGATTTATAATTCTTCGTGCTTCCTTCTTCAGAATTGTCACCTGATACTATTATTATGTTTAATACCAAGCGATAAAACAACTGAGTGTTGTTGAATGTAAGTGGGTATGCAAAATAATCTTTTGGTATCAGACATATAAAAAGAGCTTTAGGAGCAGTGCTGTTATTTCAAGAAAGAGATCGTACTTTCTGACTAATGCATAATTTTCAGAACATAATACTATGACAGTGAGACTTGACTTGTTTTCAGAATAATCTTTCTTGTCTTAGTTTATCTTCTTCAGTTTATCACCAGAGGAAATAATCTATGTGGGAGAAAGAAAAGATAATTTTATGAGTATATTTACTTCTTTTTTTCTTTTTTCATCTTCTATCACATTATTAATTGTCATAGAAACATGGATTCAAATTTAATTTCTTCTTTTGTAAGTTAATATGAAGATATTTGCTTAATTGATTTTAACTTAAAGAAATTAAGCGTAGTATTGAAGAGAAGGAATTTTGCTTCACTAATACCATAAGTCTGCAAAATTGAAAGATCAGAAAGGGTCAGCGTAGTCTTGTGTAACTAGGTATTGTGGAATGGCTTCCAGTTGTGTCATTGATAAGTAACTCTAGGAATAATTAACGGAAAAATTTAAAGATATTCAAAATGTTATAATTGTCTTTAAGATACAGGCCTACTGCATGATTTAGGTGGCTTAAATATATTTAGGTCTGCGTCCCACTTAAATAAGAAAAAAACAGAAATTGAGACTCCAAATTTCACAGCCAAACTGGACCTCAAAGGAATTGTGAATCTGATAGTAGAAACTGGCGTACAATGCCAGCAGACACTAAGAATCATAAGTGAGAACCTACCACCCTGACTTTAAGCAAAATAATTTCTGCCAAATGGCTGTAAATTGAGAACTGAAAAGACCCATGTCAGTGTGAAACACTAAAAAGTAAAACTGGAGGATCTGTTAGGGAAAAGGGTCACTGTTATATGCATGAGTCAAGAGTTGATAAACTAGATGGGAAAGATGTAGTTTAAACACTGCAGTATCATTATGTATCTGTAAAACATTTAATGAAAATGAGAGAAAATATATTTCTGTGTCATAATGGCATGAATTTGTTGGCGTCTTCTCTGTGTTCTAGACCAGAAAATATGTTTATGTTTTGATTCTTTGTTTTAAAGGAGGAAACCACTATCCACTAATTTTGTTTATAAAATAAAAAGGGGAGAAAGGCTCATGTTTTTTTAAAACGTGCTCTAGAAGAACCTTGTAGAACTCAGTTATATATGAAAAAGCTGAATCAGGTGGTGAGATTGCCCTTCACCTTCTAAATAATTTGTTTAAAAGAAGAGAAGATGAATACTTACTGGACAGGGATGGTAAAGTTACTTTTTAAGACTCCTTTTTTTGTTTTTTTTTTGGCACAGTGGGACAGGCAGGAGAACCATAGTAGGTGCAAGTCTTTCTACTTCTTAGATATTCATGCTTGATGAAGCTTTGCCCTAAAAATTCAGTTTCCTCAGTTAGATGCATGTTAGTTGCAGATAAGGAGATGTGACCTCTGTATAAGTCTTATTTAATGTTACCAGAGAAATTGAGGATATTTTAATTAATAACGCATCATTAATATCAAATATTTTGTTACCACATATAAGCAGAATGCAGATAAACTTACAGAGAACTACAACATACTGAGTTAACATTTCACTTGATGGAGTAACCTTGACATACCCCATTCTCCTTTTTTTTAAGAAATTAAAGGATTAAAATATATGCAAATTGCACTTGTTTTCATGAAAGCATTGACTTTCCTAGTGACTTGGGCGCTTTACTTAGAGATGTGGGATTTTCGATTTTATTGAAGATAAGTCTTCAAAGAAGAATATAACTCTCAAGGGATAAGTGAAATGTATTACATCACCAAGGAAATGGTAAAAGTTTTTCTAGACCACTGTCTCAAGAGCCTGTAGGGTGTCAGAGATCCAACAGACTACTTTTGGTTGACATTGGCACCATCTTCAGGCTTTTTATGTGTGTAATCCAGGTACTTAGTGCTTTAATGAAAGAAATGTTTTCATTATTTTTCAGAAGAGGATTCCTAGTTTTGGGAAAATGGGTTTTATATTTTAAATCAGGGAGAATAAGCTCTACTTGAAAGAAATGGGTAGTCTTGAGTAAAGATAATGTTCGTTTACACAATAAACTCATGATCCTTTTACAAAACATTGAAAAGCCATTACAAATGAGTAACTCATATTCGTCAGTCTAGATGTAGCCTGGCATGTCTCCAGTACTTTTTTTCCCCCCCTTTTTGATATATTGTATGGGGATTTTTACACTGACACCATCCCTGCAAAGAGAGTTTAATATGTCTGGTAGTTGTCAGTCTTGACAGGAATACTTTGTAAAGGTCTTCCACTAGAATGTGTTTTTCTGGAGCGCTTATTTGAGTAATGAAGTGGTTGCCCTCTAGATAAGGAGAAACTCTAACAGGTAATTGAGCTGAAGCAGAATTTTACCCCAGAATTCACAACTGCAATAAAGATCCTGCGATACAACTATAAATTTCAGTGAAAAGTAAATGGACAGTGCTCTCCATTGTTGTCTTCTTTGTGGTTGGTTTTTTACTTCTTGAAAAAACTAGAGTCCAAAAACTCTTTGGGGATATGGGATGATGAGATCTGTACAATTTTGGATAAAATAGAAGGATGATATATTGTATTTATAATTAGCGGACATTGCAAAGTAGCTGTAGTAGTTATAACACTATCTTGCCCAAAGCTCTCAGCATGGTACTCATTATCATTTTACAAAGCTAAATACTCATTTATGTAAAGGAATCATAGAATAACCAGGTTGGAAGAGACCCACTGGATCATCAAGTCCAACCACAGGAGGTGAAGGGAGAGTAAAAGAAGTAAAGAAAATTTATGCACCTCAATTTTTATTTTACAGAAAATTTGTTAAAAGTAAAATAAAAACTGGCAGCTGCAAGGTGAGCCCTGGAAGTCTAGATCCGTGTCATAGTTGAAATTAATTACTTTTTTAAAGCATTCGAAGCAAAGAACCACCTTTGTCATTTCCTGAAGGCTTAAATTTAAAATACTGTGTATAATATACTGCAGTTTACACTAATTCTCAAGAGAGAAAGAGCCTGAGTTCCTCATTACCATAATCCACACAGCAGATACATTAGGCACTCAAGTGATCTGAAGGCTGCAAATAATTAGCAAAAAAAGACTTTAATTTATTAAAAGAACTAATATAAACTCTACTTCTTCTTGGACATGAGCAAAAGCACTAAGGCAAAGTGATCTTACCAATGGGAAAGTATTTCAGGAAAACTGAGGGTGCAGTATTTCATTCAGCCAAACCACAACTGAGATATACTGAGATAAAAAAAGAAAAAATATTTTTGCAAGAAAAGTTAGCTAAAAGGCTTATGGAAAAAAAAAAGTGAACTTTCCAATAGTCTTTTCTGAATAAATCTGTAAGCATTCAAGACAACTGAATATGTTCACTCTAATGAGGTTTCATGTGGTGGTGGTCTTTACGAAACAATAAAGTTATAATTTATTGTCTTGGAATGTATTGAAAAAATAACTGGCAAACATTTAAACAGTTGGAAAGAATTTGTTTCTTTTGTGCTCTATGGGCTTAAAAGTATGCTTAATATTTTTCCATGAATTTACAAACACCGATATATATCATTACTTATAGAGTAAAAACAAAATGGTGCTTAATCCTAAAAAATGAATGACTGTTTACCTGCTACATTATTAACACTTTCTTGGTATACTTGCTCATCTGATTAAGGAACTGTTTCTGTTGATAGTTTAGGTAAGCCTGCATGAATTTTGAACAGAATATCTTAAGGATTTCAACAATGTAAGTGACAAAAAATATATTAAAAAATCAAGGCAATGGCTCTATGTTTAGAAAACTGGGTTTTGTTTCTTTGCTACTGTTGCTTAACTTAACTGTTAAAATTTTAACAAAAATTATTATTAGTCTAAATATTTTTCCTTATTGACGTGTATTTGAGAAGGCTGGAAGAACTAACAAATAAAAAAATTGTCTAAGAAGTTGTTTCCCACTCTAGCTTCCAGTCAGATTTATGAGCTGTAGAATGGCCTTTTTTTAATCCTTATAATCTGTAAAATAAAATTGCCTTTTTTCTTGTGCAGTAGGTGTATAATGAATGTTGTGAAGGTTAACATGAACAAAAAAGAAAATATCTGAGGGTTATACATTTGTCTTATCTTTCTCTTGTCCAATAGGACTACTTTTGCAGATAGGTTCTGTAACTTATCTTTTTAGGTGTCAAAAGTATGTGATTTTGGTTTTTTGGCAGCATTGTTTTCTTACTTTAGAAAAACAGTGAACATTGAGTGCAAGTGTTTGTCCTTTTCCTGATTTTTAAATCTGTGAATGATTTTCATACTGTGAATCTACTTATCTTTCTTTACTTTCTGTTCACTGTACAAAGTATTCTTCACAATTGTCCTTGAAGAATTTTTCTCCTTTGGTCTCTTGTAATCTTTCTGTCCTGTTTGTTCATCATACATACCCTTTTTCCTTAACTGGTTATGTGTAAACACACATGCAACTGCTATTCCCATGATGACAATGCAAATCTCTCTTCTTCTGCCTGTTGAGGTGATGTGCTACATTGTATTATGATATTCCCTACAACTTAGTTATGAAATTATAGAATCATAGAACAACCAGGTTGGAAGGGACCCATCGGATCTTCTAGTCCAACCATTCCTTTCCAACACTAAACCAAGTCCCTCAATACCTGATCCACCCGTGCCTTAAACACCTCCAGGGAAGGTGAATCAACCACCTCCCTGGACAGCCTATTCCAATGCCCAATGACCCTCTGTGTGAAAAACTTCCTCCTAATCTCTAGCCTAAATCTCCCCTGGCGGAGCTTGAGGCCATTCCTTCTTGTCCTGTTCCCTGTCACATGGGAGAAGAGACCAACTCCCTGCTCTCCACGACCTCCCTTCAGGTAGTTGTAGAGAGTAATGAGGTCTCCTCTCAGCCAGCTCTCTCAGCTGCTCCTCATAGGTTCTGTTCTCCAGCCCCTTCACCAGCCTCGTCGTTCTTCTCTGGACTTGCTCCAGAGCCTCAACATGCTTCTTGTGGTGAGGGGCCCAGAACTGGACACAGGATTCAAGGAGCAGTCTCACCAGTGCTGAGTACAGAGGGAGAATCACCTCCCTGGACCTGCTGGTCACACCATTTCTGATACAAGCCAGGATGCCATTGGCCTTCTTGGCCACCTGGGCACACTGCTGGCTCATGTTCAGTCAGCTGTCGACCAACACCCCCAGGTCCCTCTCCTCCTGGCAGTTTTCCAACCAGGCTTCTCCCAGTCTGTAGCTCTGCATAGGGTTGTTGTGCCCCAAGTACAGGACCCGGCATTTGGCCGTGTTAAACCTCATGCCATTGGACACTGCCCAGCGGTCCAGCCTGTTTAGGTCCCTTTGCAGAGCCTCCCTACCCTCCAGCAGTTCCACACTTGCACACAGCTTTGTGTCACCTGCAAACTTGCTAAGGGTACCCTTAATGCCTTCATCCAGGTCGTTGATGAAGACATTGAACAGGGCTGGACCTAGCACTGAGCCCTGGGGGACACCACTTGTAACTGGCCTCCAGCTGGACTTAACACCATTTACCACCACTCTCTGGGCCCGGCCAGCCAGTCAGTTTTCTACCCAGGAGAGTTTGCGCCTGTCCAGGCCAGAGGCTGACAGTTCCCTTAGCAGAATGCTGTGAGAAACTGTGTCAAAGCCTTTACTGAAGTCCAGAAAGAACACATCCACAGTCTTTCCCTCATCCAGCAGCCGAGTCACTTTGTCATAGAAGGCGATCAGGTTGGTTTGGCAGGACCTGTCTCTGGTAAACCCATGTTGACTGGGCCTGATCACCCGGTTCTCTTGTAAGCACTTCATGATAGCACTCAAGATCACCTGTTCCATGACTTTTCCTGGCACTGAGGTCAGACTGACTGACCTGTAGTTCCCCGGATCCTCCCTGCTACCCTTCTTGTAAATGGGAACTACATCAGCCAGTCTCCAGTCCAGAGGTACCTCCCGAGTCTTCCAGGACTGCTGGAAGATGATGGAAAGGGGTTTGGCCAATACATCCACCAGCTCCCTCAATACCCTTGGGGGTATCCCATCCAGCCCCATGGACTTGTGGGTGTCCAGCTGGTCAAGCAGGGCTCTGACCACCTCCTCGTGGACCATGGCAGCCTCATATTGCTCCTCTATTTCCAGGATTTCTACACAGAGGGAACAGCTTTCTTTACAATTAAAGACCGAAGCAAAGAAGGCATTAAGTGCCTCAGCCTTCTCCTCATCCCCTGTCACTGTTGTTCCCTCTGTGTCCAAAAGGGACTATATGGTCCAAAAGTCCTCCTTTTGTTGTTAATATATTTATAGAAAGATTTTTTTGTTATCTTTTACAGACTTTGCCAATCTGATTTCTAGTTGAGCCTTAGCCCCTCTGATTTTTTCCCTACACAGCCTCACTTCCCTCCTGTAGTCCACCCAAGAGGCCTGTCCCCTCTTCCAGAGCCTATAAACATTCCTTTTTTTCCTAATGTCACTCAAGATTTCTCTGCTCAACCAAGCTGTTTTTTTCCCCTGCCGGCCTTTTTTCCAGAACACGGGGATGGCTTTCTCCTGAGATGCTAGGATCTCCTTTTTGAAGAGCTCCCAGCCCTCATGGGCTCCCTTGCCCTCAAGTACTGTCTCCCAGGAGACTTTGCCAACCAGCCTTCTGAAGAGTTTAAAGTCTGCCCTCTGGAAATTTAATGCAGCTCTCCTGCTTAGCAACCTCATTTCACCTAGAACAGAAAACCCTATCATACTGTTAGTAAGGCAGAATGTTTTTACAATGATCTGTGCCTCCTGTGTCTTCTGCACTCGCGTCTTTTTTCTGTGTAATTCAACAAATAATTTGGCAATTTGTCTTCATAGGACATCTTTTCCAATTTTTATTGCCTTTGCCGCATTGTTCAACTTTCAGTGGGACACTGTACTTATATTTCCCTCAAAAGTTAATCTAGCCATTATTTTAAGTTTCAATCTCTTCTTATTTTTTCACTTTCTTGCTGAAACATTAGTATGTCCAGTGTTTATACAGACCATGGTGAATCCATAAGCACACAACAAAGCATTTTTTCTTTTAAAAAAAAAAAGTTGTATAATCTTCAGCATGTATCAGGGAGCACGCATCTTAGTAGCACTGATTGGAAAGAGATCCCTGCCATTACAACGATTTATTTTTAAAGTACTTGCAAAGTCTGGAAAAGGAGTAGTCCACTGGATGCAGAATTTAACCATGTCTGACTTCAGAAGTAGTTCATAGTAGTTTATAACCACAGACATTATAATTTGAGGGTTGTTATTTTCTGAAAAACCACTAACATTGCAGTATGTGGTTGCATTTCCTAGATAAAATTTAGTACTGCCACCTGATCCTTGTGTGGAAACAAAAGAATTTTCCTATAAAATTGCAAACCAACATATGGCTTTTTTTTTTTTAAATACAGACTGGAGTTCTCCAGTATATACAGTATGCTGGTTTTTTATGTCTATCTTCCAGAAGATATATATATTATGATTATATGATTGTGATTCCTAGTACATGGTTTAATACAATTTGCAGGATCTGGCACTTGTCTTTGTTACATCTCATACAATTGACCTCAGCCCATTTATCCAGCCTATCCAGATCCTTCTCTACAGCCTTCCTATCCTCAAGCAGATCAACACTCCTGCTTACGTTAGTGTTGGACTTAGTGATCATGCACTTGATTCCCCCCATCCAGATTATGATAAAGATACTGAACAAAACTAACCCAAATATGGAGTCCTGAGGAACAGCACTTGTGACTGGACACCAACCGGATTAAATTCCATTTACCACAACTCTCTGGGCACGGCCATACAGGCAGTTTTTTTACCCAGCAAAAAGTACACACATCCAAACCTTGAGCAGCCAGTTTTTCCCAGAGACTTCTGTGGGAAACAGTGTCAAAGGCTTCACCAAAGTAAACCTCTGTTAACTATATTCTCTTAAAATGAAACTTAGAATGTGGTATGGCAATCATTCTCACTCAAATTTTGAATCATCCGCTGTGTAATCAGAAAATCTATATAAGACTAAATAAAATAAGAGGGATTAAAGAACTGACAATAGCTATTGAACATAGTAGCTACTGCTGATACCTTTAGGAATAGGTATTTGCTCTTTGAAATATTGGAGTTTTAGAATATCCCCTGGTTCATGATTATTAAAATTTTTCTGAACTGCTGGATGATGGGGATGTATAGAAAAGCTAATATTTATGCTGTTGAGTAAGGCTTTGCAAAACAATGAGACACTTGAATGAATTCTTAAATCTTACACTCAGGAAGTTAAGATCTCCTTATTATAAAATCCTTACTTTGTAAGTGTTATGACAAAGGGGAAATAACAAAAGTTAAAGCACTTTCTTTACTTAAAAGTATAGAAGTAATCACAAATCTTTTATTACCTGTGGTAAAACAAATAAGGGTATATGATGTTAGAAATTTTTTTTCTCATTTGTTGCTCTTGAAATAACTACTGATAACAAAGACTAAAAACTGGTATAGTTACAGTATGCATTGCTTATTGCCTTAGCAGGATGTTATACAACTTTGTTTTTACTGCTATCCGTAACTATATATTCTTCACAGAAGTACTTGTTATAACTTTGGGAACTTGCCATTGTAAATGGCAGAAATTCTTTCTAATTTTATTTTTCTCTTTTAGTCATGGAGTAGTAAAATAGCCTTACATAAAAGTATTGCTAGTGGTTTCTGCTTTATTGCATTTTTAATAGACTTGTAGAATTTAATTGTATTTTTATTTGGACTTTTGTTCATACAGTGTTTGAAGTAGCATTATATCAAGTAAAGTTAACATATGTTAATTGATTGTAAATATTTTATTGATGTTAAATGTTCTGCATATTAAGATATAGCACCTTACCAGTTCTGTAATTTGGTTTTAAGAGCTTAACGGAGTAAGTGATAGGGGTCTTTCCATTCTAATACCAGATGCTATTTTGGGATGTTGTGACAAATTAAGATGGCATAAGAATATAATTACATCATATACAGCATATTTCTATAATATGTATACTTCTGCTACTTGTATAGTAGCCTTGCCACAGTTCTGTACAGAAAGAGACCTTTGTCTCTGGATTTTTCTTCGGTAAACTGAATTAGAATAGTAAAAAATAATAATCATGTTTCACAACTGTGGGTTTCATATTTACTGTGTTCCAGAACAGTGGGGACTACATAGTTGTGCATTTCCAATTTAGGACTTTAGACTTGTGGGGTTTTTTTTGTTAAGATGGCAAAAGTACAGTTTTACAAAAACTATTAAGTTTTGGTTGAACAGGAGTAAATAGTTAACAGTAAGAAATAAAACTTTCTTTCAATTGAGACATTTCTACTGAAGAGTCTTTAAAGGAAAATGTGGGGTGTGGTCCAGTGCAGTGGTGATGTTCTTCATTTTGTTCTCTAATAACATATGGTAAAATGCCACTCATACATATGGATGTATTACTTAACTTCATAAGTATCTCCTATTTCTAAAACCTTAGAATTTCACCTGTTCTCCAGAGTGAATCCATTCAAAACCATTGAGCTCCTGCAAAATACTTTCTGCAAAGAATTCAGAGCTGGAAAAAGTCAAGAATGCAAAAGTTAGAATTCTGAGATTCTGTATTTAAAGCAGGTGTCACTGTAGGTTTATAAATGTTTCTTAAAGCAGTAAACAAAGCAATAAAAGTGTTTAAAAGTTCTATATCTCAAACTTAAGGAGAGCCATATAACTTTACATATGTTAGTGATTTTTGCCATATAAATAAGTACGGTTCTTTAGCAGAGTACTTGAAATTTAATGAAGTACTGCAGCAACGTAATTTATTTCTTCTAAGCCTGACAGTGTATGTACAAGGTAGATTGTAATTGTTTTGACAGGAGACTGAAAACCTGTGAATAATTAAATCCAAAAGGAAAAATAATTAAACTGTCCTGGATTTTTTTTTTTTTTTTGCTTACTGAAGTGGTGGAATAAATGTTTTTAGTTTTACTTTCTATGTACAAATTGTATTGCTTAGTAGGCATTATTCTGATTTAATATTTTCTTATTAATGGATGATGTATTGTATCTGAGTTTGAAGTAGTTCTACGTCTTTAGCCCCTGGGCAGTAGAGATCTAGAGGCTGAGAGAGGGAACAAAATTGTAAATACATGTCGTTAAATATCTGTATTCATCTACAGCCAAGCAAACCTATGGACAAATCTTTTCAGCACCTGCTAGTAACACAGTATTATGTCTAATCAGCAAACGGTAATTAAAGAAAGGTGGTCCATTTATATTTACTTCTCATATTCAAAATATTTTGATTAAAAAAGAAAATTTATATGTGAAGAAATAGACTAGAAGTTCTGGTGTATTTCTTTTTGAACCATTCTTTTCCCCCGTTGTTTCATTTTTTTAATTTTTTTTTTTCCATGGCTGCATTGCTTTGAGTTTTGTGAAAGTCTGCACTTAGAGAGAAATTGAGATTCTTCTTTGCCATGTGCTGCCATCCTAAACCTCCCTGCAGCATGGCCTCAGTGGCTATCTGGTTTGCTTACCCATTTTTTTTACTATGGATTGGATCCTCAGTTCAGCTGTCTCTGTGATCCGTGGCTGTGGTGCAGTAACAGGATAGATTAATTTTGACCTCTTGAAAAAAATAATGTAACAACATTATTTTTTAAGTATTGCAACAGTTACCCTTTTTTCCTCCAATTTTCATGCATGTAGTTTTGAAGAACTGCGGAGCTTCTTACCAAAAAAAACCCCCAAAGCTTCCATTTTCTGAAGAGGTTTGATTTCTGAATAGCTATAAAAATAAATTTCACCCTATGAAATTATATTTACGGCTTACTGTTTATGGTAAATATGAATGTACTGAGTAAGCTTGATGATGCTGTTAATGAAAGTGTGTGTCACAAATCCCTACTTAATTCTGCAGGCACAATATTTGTGCTACTTCCATTTTGAATGTCTAGCCCAAAAGCACTAGAACTGCAAAGGCCACTACCTGATTTCTGACATACTCTCAGGCTCCCCCTAAACATCCCCTCCAAATCATTTAGCCTTATATGATTATTTTGACTAGACACTTTGTAGTTTTCTTAAAGTGCTGTATTTTTATATGGTTTCTTTTCAGACATCTTACGTTTGTCATTTTGTTTTTCTGAATTTTGGAAAACAAACACTTGGCTAAATAATGTTATAATTTGTTTCATGTGTGTCTTTGGGAAGCTGGGACTTAGTTTTGGTGCAGTGACTTTGGTCCTGGAAGTTGTTTCCTGAGCTGATAGCTTTAACAGGTAAGTTATGCTAGAGATGAAAGAGGTTTGTTTTATAAGAAATGGTTCCTGGCTTTCTCTGTTGTGATGCATTTCTAGTACTGAATTAAGTTTGATGTGGGGCAGTGCTAATTTGGGGGTGAGAAGGTATCCATTATTACTTTTTACTGCTGTGTATGGAATGCTCCTGGTAGTTCCCAAGGTTTGGACAAATTTATTGTTACTTGGACTCTGCTTGCTGTGATATTAGAACAACCCTTACATAAGTTCTGAACAGCTGTGCAATATGGAGAAAGGGAGGCTGAGGGGCAACCTCATTGCTCTCTACAGCTTTCTGAAGGGGGAGAGTGGAGAGGAAGGTCCTGATCTTTTCTCTCTGGGATCCAGTGACAGGACATATGGGAATGGCTCAAAGCTGAGTCAGGGGAGGACATTAGAAAGCATATACTTCACGGTCTCTGAGAAGGGAGTGTGGTCATGATAAAATTTTAGTATGAAGGAAAGGGGTGACCTGTATTACATTTGTGAAATGCTTTTAGTATTTACACTTGCGTGTTTTCCTTTCAAAAAGGAAATTGTAAAGGAAGCATTAATGGAGGAGCAAAAACGAAGTGAAAAGGCAATCGAAGAAGCAGTGAGAAGGACAAGAGAGGAACTGATGGAATATATTAAAGAGCAGAAAAGGGTGAGTTACGAGGGGAATGGTTTCACTTCATGCAGTGAGAAATTGGTAAAGTTTACTAATCCTGTAACCTATCCTAAAATACACAAGAAAACAGAATCAGGAGGTATGTCTTCAGATTTGACACTCATTTTTTCACAAAGGTTGTTACTATGATATTCTTCATATATATTTATACAATTTTAAGTTCATCACAAACTGAAAAGCAGAAATGAATACATTGGTTGAAACTGACAGTATTTCTTATTACAGTAACTTAATGATGGGGCAGAAATGCCATCTGTCACATGAAAATTGCGGTCTGAGTTCAGTTCATTCAAAGCATTCCAGTGTCAGTAACAGATGTTATTTTATGTTCGCAACAGAACTTTATTGGGCAGTTTGAATGCACAGGAAGGTCATTAACTTTTTGCTTTCAATCCGTATTCTATGACAGTTTGAAAATATATTGGTAATTTATTGAACATGATTTATAACCATTCTACTGGTCCTGTTATGAAATGTTGTAATGTTCTGAAACTCAGTTTCAGGTATTCTATTAATGCTATATACTTGCAATTTAATACTTATGTATAAGTGGTATAATATAACTTAAGAGACTTTGATTCACATTTAGAAGGAGGAAAAAAAAATACTTCTCCTCTCTGAGGCTCTTCTAATAAATAAATAAACAAACCAAAAAGTAATTAAATCCCCCTCTTTCATATGGCAGTAGCATCCTGAGATCAAATTTCAGTTATTTCAGTATCCTCATTAAACAAAATCCCTAAGCTTGAAAAATATTGAAAATGTTGTAAATAGAATCATAGAATGGTGCAGGTTGGCAGAGACTTCAAAGATCATCTGGTCCATACATAGTCCAACCCCTCTGCCATGGACAAGGACACCTACTAGATCAGGTTCCACAAAGACCCATCCAAACTGGCCTTGAACACTTCCAGGAATAGGTCATCCACAGCCTCTCTGGACAACTACTGCATCACCACCCTCATGGTAAATAATTTTTTCCTTATATCTAATATAAATCTATGTTCTTTTAGTTTATAGCAATTACCCCTTGTGCTGTCAGTACATGCCCTTGTAAAAAGTTCCTCTCCAGGATTCTTGCAGACCCCCTTTAAGGAATGGAAGGCTACTGTAAGGACTTCTTGGAGCCTTCTCTTCTCCAGGCTGAACAACCTCAACTCCCTCAGCCTTTCCCCATAGGAGAGGTGCTCCAGCCCTCTGATTGTCTTTATGGGCCTCCTCTGGACCCACTTCAACAGGCTCATGTCTTTCCTGTGCTGAAGGCTCCAGAGCTTGATGTAGGTGGGGGATCTCACAAGAGCAGGGGGGCATAATCATCTTCCATCACCCTGCTAGCTGTGATTCTTTTGATGCACCTCAGGATACAATTGGCCTTCTGGGCTGTGAGCGCATACTGTTAGCTTATGTGAAGGAGGTAGAAATAATGTGTTTGACCTACTGTATTCCCTACTTCATAGTATTATGGGAAATAGGATTTAACTCCAGAAGTTTCACTCCACTACTAGTTAAAATTAGTACAGGATGAGCTCTTTTCCATTATACTCCATGTGGAGAATTTTACATATGATAGTATGGTTCTTATTGACAATAACATTTAAACAAATGTCCAGGGAAAACACATTCTATAAGGATACTTGAGCTTCTTTACATCTGAAGTTTGTCATTTACAAAGGATAAGCTGTGGGTAAATTTGAAAGAGGTCTATTATTAAAATAGCTTGTGTCATAAATAAATTGGTCAATAGGAACACTAGTGCAGATCATCTAGTTCATCTAATGCAGACTCTTCACTGCTGACAGCTGGATCACACCAGCTTGAATTGACAGTAACTTCCTGCAGAAGCTTCAATACCAAGTAATTTGTCCTTAATGTCTTAGACTTCCATTTGCATCGGGAATGGAGACTTTCATATTTTTACCACCTGCACTCACAGCTGGAACTCATTGCTGTTATTCTGTTGTCTAATTGCTGTTAATCTGTCTCGTCCTTGTGAACTTTCCACATATCAGTAAAACAATGAAAGTGTTGTCTTCAAAGAAACAAAATCCTTTTTGGTTAACCCAGTAGAAGCATAATTTCCATTAATTCCTTAGACTTTTTTGAATATCAAAATAATTCAGTCTACTGTTTTCCCTTATTGATCAGTTGACACACATTTCCATTCATTAAAAACCCAATATGCAAGGACAGTTAGCTTTTTCTGGCATAATATTTCTAAAGTCTATCTCTATTCGAGTTGAGAATGGAAGATTTTTTTAACTCCAAATCATCTGGCATAGTAACTTATCTATGATTACATAAGGGACAGAGTAAATGGTCCTTGGTCAAAGTCTGCACCTGTCAGAGTAATAAATGCACGTTATGGACTGTGCTAAAAAGTAGCAACTTTGGAAGGAATTCCTAGAAAGAACTCGGGGGAAAATGCCTTGCAGTCCTGACTGAGATTCAGATATGTTTTTTTTTGTTTTTCCTTTTGAGTGATAAGGGGAGTCCCAGTTACACACTCTCAAAGTTAGTATATAGTATAGATATTTCATTGTTTTGACAGTAAGTATGTAGAGTCCTTCAAACCATGGGACATGGGCACATAAGTATTTGTACTTCATTAACAGTGGTTAAATGCTTCAGGAGAAGACTCATAAACAGATTCTTTTCCAGCTTATTTTGTGATAGTATAAAGTACATTTCATTATACTTGATGTAGTGTGTACCAGTTTTCAGAGCAACTTGAAACTTACTGAATTATTTATTTGAATAAGTCTCTATTTTAGTAAGTATATGATAGTTGTGATATCAGGTTAAGAAAATCAGTTGCATACTTGGTCTGTTATGTATTGCTACAATAATATTAAAATATTAATGAGCATTTACAGTTGTATTTGTGTCTGTATTCTTAGACAAATTTCTGCAACAGTTCATAAAAGTAGGATCTGACAATCCCACAAATTTTGCGGGACCTCATAAATGTAGTCTAGCATTTTATTGTACTACATTTAATAGTAAACATTTACCTTGAGTTGGTAAGGATTGATTATGAATGAGTCTTTTTAAAAATAGATTATTCTGATAAATATTGCAGGAATCATTGAAAGTAAACCATAGATATCTCACAGTTCTGAAACTTTAGATATATATTCTAACTAAGCTACTCCTAAAGTAGTGGTTGCTTTTGAGAGCTAAGACACCTTAAGACTTAAGTATTCAGACACTTAATCAACCACAAATCCAGTATATCGGCAACCTATGTACAGTTTGATAGTCATTTCATATATGGGAAATATGCATGGGATTATTTGAATTGGCAGAAAGTTACTTAGCTAAAAGCAAGTAATTGATCTTATTTTGTCTCTACACAACACTTTTCAACCATTTTCTTTCTTGATCAGTAATCTTTCAGTGGGAATTCTTTAGACTGAGAAAACCAAATGTCCTACCTTTGATCAAGTCCTTATCTAAATAATTTAATGTCATACATATAAATTTTTCCATACCTAGGGTGATTATAGATCCACTGTGTTTCGAAACCTTTCACAGATAAATAACTTAGAGATAAGCTAAGTAGTTTTACATATAATGTGTTTTACATTGTTGCCCACAAATGAGTCACATTCAATATTGGTGAAACAAAAAGTGACTTATAGTCTCTTTGTTCATATTTTCTCATACAAATAAAATTCAATGCATTTTTTAAATACTTGAATTATAGGTTGGTAAATTTAAAATTAAGAATGGGAAATGGAGTAATGTGACAATATCATTATATTGAAATGTTCATCGTAAGACAAGAACCAGTGTAACTTGCCATGTGATCAAGCTAGACAAAGTCTGTAAAGCTAGAGAAGAATGTCTTGGCATTTCATCACCTATGAGTACAGGATACCACAAGCTGAAACAACAACAAAAAAGAAACTGATGGCAACATACATATTCATGCAATAAATGAAAGAGGCGTAATTAATTTTAGTTGTTTTTCAGTTGTTTTCGTTTTGTTGTTTTCTTTTTTAACTACAAATTCCTGATGATTAGCAAACTTAAAATCTTGTAGATAAATGGAGGAACAGTGGGAAATATGAAATAATTTTTCAAGGTCAACTCAAACCATGTATTCTGACAAGTATAAAGTGAATGTTCTAAAGCAGTCTAACCTACTACATTTCAAGATTCAAAAGAGAACTTTAAGTTTCTACCACAGCCTCTCATTAATCTTTCATCAGTGAGAACTGAAGCAGGAGCGCATACCTTACCCATACACCACAAAAGCTGCCCCAGCAATTCAGTCATTATTGACTAAAATGTAATATTTCACAAGTCCAGAATTTGTTTAAAAGACATGCAGTGAAGGTTGGGGGAATTCAGTTCATTCTCTGTCAGAGTCGCTGATTTTGCACGTTGGCTTCTGAAAGCTTCTGAAAACTAGATTTTCTAGAATAGGAATGGACCTTTGGAATGGACTTCAGGGGTTATCAAACTGATCTTTTGCTGCTTTTCCTTTCACAGACAGTCATAGAAGTGTCATTTTGAAGCACTTAGAGTAATGATTTTCCAATTTATGGCATGAACTGCAATAGGAATCAGTCACTTCATACATTTGACATTCAGAGATACTGTCCAGACTGGGATGTTCCTTGGCAACTTGGACCCTTTTTTTGCCTACATTTTCTAGCCTATTATTCTGGTCACAAGTTCAACCACTTCTCACTCCTGCTTCTTTACTTCTTTCTTCAGTAGAGGGTCATTGCGTCCTAGCAGTGCTATTACTACTTTCCCAATGGTTGGTAGTTCTGACCATTGTATATGTCTGTAAAAGGAGACAAAATAAAATTGTAGTAATATTTTTATGTTAGTTCATTCTGCATCCATACAAAGCAATTAAAATGTGGTCCCAGAGTTGACAGGTTTTTCCTTTCTAAATTTTCTTCTCTTCTGCAGTGTGGCTTTAGTGTAATTATTCATTTTTTTCATATGGAATTGTTTGGAAATTCTTTCTGTAATCATCAGTTAAGAGTTTTATGACCCCTGGAAAATGAGCCAGGGTCAAAAAACACAGCTTTACTGAGCAGAAAGATCTGAGCGAATCTCAGGAAAAAGACAAAAGTATATGAGCTTTGAAAGAAGGGGCAAGCATCTTGGGAGGGCTACAGGGATGAAGTGAGACCATGTAGAGAGAAAATCAGAAGGGCTGAAGCCCAACCAGAACCTAGATTGGCCATTTCTGTGGAAGATAATAAAAACTTTGTACAAATATATTAGCAACAAAAGGAGGGCCAAGGAGAATCTCCATCCTTTACTGAACACAGCAGGGACATTAGCGAAAAAGGATGAGGGTAAGGCTGAGGTGCTTAATGCATTCTTTGCCTCACTCTTTAATAGTAAGATAAAATGTTCTCTGGGTACTCTGACTCCTGAGCCAGAAGACAGGGAAGGAGTGCAGAACAAACCTCCCATGGCTAGACACCTGCTGTCTAGTTACACATTCACAAGTCTATGGGAACAGATAGGATCCACCCTAGAGTATGAAGGGAGCTGGCAGAGGTGCTTGTCAAAGCCCTTTCTATCACCTACCCACAGTCCTGCCTGACTGGGGAAGTTCCACTTGACTGGAAGTTGGTAAATGTTTTGCCCATTTACAAGAAGGGCTGGAGAGAGGATCCAGGGAACTACAGATGTGTCAGTCTGACCTCAGTGTCAGGGAAGGTCATGGAGCAGGTGATCTTGGATGCCATCACATTCCACATATAAGACAACCAGGCAATCTAGCCCAGTCAACATGGATTTCTGAAAGACAGGGCCTGCCAAACTAACCTGATTGCCTTCTATGACAAGGTGACATGCTTGATCAGAAGGAAAAGCTATGGATGTACTGTAGCTGGACGTTAGTAAAACCTTTAACAGAGTATTTCACAGTGTCCTACTTGAGAAACTGGCTTCCACTGGCCTGGACAGGTGCATCCTCTGCTGGGTTAGAAACTGTCTGGATGGTTGGGCAAAGAGTGATGGTAAATGGAGTTAAATCCAGCTGGAGGCTGGTCGTAAGTGGTGTCCCCAGGGCTCATTGCTGGGTCTAGTCCTCTTCCAGATCTTCATCGATGACCGGATTGAGGGGATCGAGTGCACTGTTTGCAGACAACACTAAACTGGGAGGAGGTATCGATCTACTAGAAGGTAAGGAGGCTCTATAGAGGGATCAGACCAGTCTGGACTGGCAGGCTGAGGCCAGTGGGATGAGGTTTAGCAAGGCTAAGTGCAGAGTCCAGTACTTGGGACACAAAACCCCTGTGCAGTGCTACAGACTAGGGGAAGAGTGGCTGGAAAGCTGCCTGGCAGAGAAGGACCTGGGGCTGTTGGTCAACAGCTGACTGAACATGAGCCAACAGTGTGCCCAGATGGCCAAAAAAACCAATAGCATCTTGGCTTGTATCAGAAATGGTGTGACCAGCAGGTCCAGGAAAGTGATTCTCCCCCTGTACTTAGCACTGGTGGGGCTTCACATCGAATACTGTCTTCAGTTTTGGGTCTCTCACTATAAGAAAGTCACTGAGGTGCTGGAGTGTGTCCAGAGAAGACCAATGAAGTTGGTGAGGGGGCTGGAGAGCAAGTCTTATGAGGAGTGGCTGAGGGAACTGGGGTTGTTTAGCCTCGAGAAGAGGAGGCTGAGGGGAAGCCTTATCACTGTCTACAACTGAATGAAAGGAGGTTGTAGAGAGGTTGATGCTGGTCTCTTCTCCTAAGTGATAGGTGATAGGAAAAGAGGGAATGACTTTAAGCTGTATCAAGGGAAGTTCAGATTGGACATTAGGGAAAATTTCTTCACTTAAGCCATTCTCAAGCACTGGCATAGGATGCCCAGGGCGGTGGTTGAGTCACCGTCCCTGGAGGTATTTCAAAGACAAATAGATGAAGTGCTTAGGGATATGGTTTAGTAGTGGACAGGTACAGTTGGATTTCATGGTCTCAAAGGTTTTCTCCAACCTAGGGATTCTATGATTCCTTTTTTACATAAGGAGCTTTATCCAGTACCCTTTTAAATAAATAGTAGAAGTCCCATTTGATTTTAGTGTGAATACAAGTGCCTCAAAAATGCCAGCTTTAACTGGGAACATAGAACTTCAGTTGAATTTTCCTAGTAAATTTATAAAAATTCTTACTCTTTGGGTTATCCATTTTGATGGTTTTATTGTGAGTATTTAAAAGTAAAAATTGCCTGTGATACACATGCCTTCAGCATATCATCCAGGCCAGGAAAGTCAAATGTTACTTCAGGGAGCATTTTTCTGAAAGAAAAAAAAATAATAAGTGTCAAAAGCTTATAATTTTGAGAGACATTTTTAGGTTTGTTTCCCTGGAATGAAACATACGTATCATGTCTAATATATTGTTAGACAGTGTAAAGGAGATTTACTTTGAAACAGAAGATAGCATCTCTGTCCAACTCTCTGAAACTGTGCTAGGGAGAATTAACATAAATGTTGCTATGAAATCAATAATTTTTATCCCTCTTTCAGGGGAAGAGCCGTAGAAAGATTAGGTGAATATCGGTATTATTCCAAGTTGTTCACTTCACTGCTGTCATCTCTTTTTGGTCAGCAGCTGCAGCAACACATAGAGCTTGCTGTAGTTATCCCTGTTATTTTACTCTCTATGCTACTCATGCTGGGAATCCTACAAGCTATATAGCTGCCATGTGTTAACCATTCTTTTAGGTGGAAAATAATAAAGATTTTTTTTTAGGGTATAAAATACCTCCCAGGAAAGGAGGCAGTTTCAAAATTACTTTTATTATAAACTTTGTGCCACAAATGAAAAAAAAAAAAATTACAATTCCTTTCTGAGATGGCCAGGTTGCACTGAAGGCAGCCTTACTCAGAGGAAAATACACAGTGCTGTATTGAGCTTTCCTTAGAAAGAAGGAGGGGCAGTAAAATTGTTCTGTTATGATAACAAGAGATGGACTTAAGGGGTATTTATACCTGAAGGTTATCTTCTCCCTGCAGAGCAGTCACTGCTCTTCTGGGCTCCTAACTCAGGACATCAGATTGTTTAGATGTTACTAGCTTCAAGTTGCTGTGTAATACTGACATAAGTGAATATATGTTTATTTGTCAGAGGAGTCAAATAGAATATAGAGACCAGAATGCCGCCCAGAGAGTTAAAACTGAGATTTAGCTCATCCTAGGATCTACCACTCCGTGTTGCATTAGAAACTTCAGGCATATCACCATCATACTTGCTTCTTTTCTATATGTATCCCTCTCTGCCAGTGGTTACCTCAAAGTAAACTAAATCTCACAACTCCTAAAATATCTCCTTTGTCAGTGAAGATGAATTGTTGGGAAAGGAAGGATTTAACCGATACCTTGTGCAGCAGGTAGCCATTCTTTTGACTCATGCTGAACTGAGGAAAGTAAGACAATTTGCCTTCCACTATCCTGTTGTTCCTTCACTTGTGTTTAGTAAGTGAAAAGTAGGCGAACGGAGAGAACCAGCACAGTGCTTCAAGTTGCTTTTACAAATGTGCTTCATTTTTATTCACCTTAGGGATTACTTACAAGTAGATATGAAACTCTCAAATAGGAATGTGATTTTTCATGTTGACAGTGTCCTTTTAAACTGTCCAGAATCTGAGTAAAGCTGAAGTCAGTAAAAATAAAAAACAAAATATTTCCAGGTGTCTTAAAAATATTCTAATGATCAAAGCAGTGAATTGGTCACTACTGTACTTCAAACTAAGATCTGCTTCCAATTACATGTTGTTAGAAAGGTCAGGAAATTCTTTGCTCTGCTTCATATTTTTTTAAACTTGGATAGTGTTCAGGCAGTTTCTACATAATCTGCAAATGTCATTTGCCTTTTGTTAAAAACCTTGTATTGCTAATTCTTAAAATCACAGATATGTTAGGAAGTTTTGTGGGATGAAGGTCTACAATGTTGTCCAATTCCAGTATTTTTATTGTCAGTATTAAAGATTGGAAGTTGTTTATAAATCTTGTAGTTCAATGATTTACTGCCAGTTCATTGCTATTGAGTGCTTTAAAAAAATATATTCATTCAGTATGTTATATATTGTATGTTTTATAGCAGACAAAAATGCAGTACTCTAATGCTGTACCTATTATTTATGTGCTTTTTCATGTTTTTGACTATGAGCTGTGCAAAGAAAAAATTTAATTCTTGTTATCGGCATACATAGAAGAAAACCAGTCACAAGAGAGGAAGTTTTCTACCAAATAAATCTTGTGCTGAATGGAGCATTTAAAGAAATTTTCTAAATAACAAAGATTTACTTCATGAGATAAATACCAAGAGTAACCATTTCTTATATTTGTAGTTAGTGAACTATTACCCATGTAGCAAGGCAGCAAGTAAATTTTAATTTTTCTTGTTTACATTTACATTCATCTTCCTTCATGAAAATTTTATACATGTTTTCTCACAACAGAACTAATTACATTAGGCAGTCACATTTTGTCTGCTACATTGTACACAATTCTCATTGACTTTAAAGGGCATATTTTAACCAACAGGGGAAAGCTGATGTTTTAGGACTTAGCTAATCATTTGAATGACAAACTTGATTTTATGCAGCCCATTTTTCCCTGAAAGACAGAGACATTTATCATAACTGCATTCCCATCCCAGTTTAAGGGAAAGAAGCTGGGAGCAAAGATATAACCACTGTAATGAACTTCACTCTACTACTGTGCATTCCCATATGATTTGTGCAGCTGTACTTTATAACCTTTAGAAGAACACATAACTAAACACTGTGTTTCTCTGACTAATATTTACGAAAATTTAAGCGCACGCTTCAGAACTGTGAGTACCCAAATTAGATATTTTTTTGATTTAGTATTTCATAGATATTTTTTCCAGTATTATGGAAACTAAGGACCTATTTCAACAACAGTATTCTGTTTACATTTAAGAATCGCTGGCAAGCTGATCTAAGACATGCCTGTCTTATTGTAAAGTGAAGAAAAAGCTGGTCAGTTTCTCTTCTGGCTTTGTATAGAGGCCGTTCCTTTAGTTTGGTAATAATACAATTACTTTTTGAAATCAGAATTCCAGGACTACTTCTCTGACCAGGTGTGCGGATTTGTCCAGGCAGCGGGTATGTGGGAGGTGACCTCTGTTGGGACTGGGTATGTGCTGGGACAGTCAGTGTAGATATTTACTATGTAACTAGAAAAACTGGTAGTTCTTTATAGGAATTCTATGTATTAGTATAGATTTTTTTTTTCTGTTTTCTGAAAAAGACTTGGAATATTTGGAAAATACTAGTTTACCCTAATAACGCACATTATAGAGCATCAGCTTATATTGGGCTGTGCCTTAGAGTGCAGGTCAGCAAGCCATATATTTGCCTAGTTTCATTGGGATTATTCTGGAAAGAAACAGTTATATAATTATTATTTGAAGAGGGGTTCGTGCATTTCATTTTGTGAATGCATGAATTGTAGTCACAATGCTTTTTAAAGTTAAGAACAGTGATAAAGTTACAGCCAATACAGCAGGAAATATCTATGAGTAATTCAGATTAATGTTGCTGGTTTCCTCCATGGGCTATTCATGTGTATCAGGATTATTTTTAAAAACGTCTTAAAGTTGTGGAGTGTATTTTGTGCATGTATTTTGTCTGAAGAAAATTAGACGTTTGTTTTACCCCTTTGAGTAATCTTCTGTCTAGGACACTGATTTTTGGGGATTCATAGTGGTATTCATTTCAGTTTTCTTGAAATTCTTGAATGTGTTACATTTCATATTTACATACATTCAGATTTGATTTATCATGAATGCACTTCTGAAGCTAATTTCTCCCCTTCCCCCTTTCATTTTGTAGAGCAATTGAAAAGCCTATAAAATCTATCCTGAAAGCACCTTTACCAATATAAAATGTGGAAGGTGATCTATATTACAATTACTGTAGCCCTTCATATCCATGTAGATATTTCCCCAAATATGTGAAGTAATAGGTAATATCTTTATTGTATTCATTCAAATCAGAAATACATGGGTGGCTGGATGTTCTGCAAAGATATTTGCCGTCTCGACTCCCACTACCTGGCTATGATTGGAATCATAGATTTATGAAAGAGTGTGTAGTAGCAGTTCAGACTTGTTGTTTGATAGGACTGTACATACTCATTTTTATTGCTTGTAGGACAGAGAAAATTTAAATGACCTAGAGTTCTAGAGGAGTCTAGTATTGAGAAGTATGTAATATTTTCAAAATGAAACTCAAATATTCTATATAAACATCTAACCCAAAGGATCAATTACATGGTTTTTTTAAAAATGTTTCTCCTTATGTACTGCCACGTCATGTATTCTGAAATATAAGTAAGGTTGTTACAGAAAGGATAGTTCTATAAATAATGTTTCTGCAACATTACTGCAAGTCTTATTTTCGCTGTTTAACATGGAGAATTTCCCCAATTAAAAAAAAAAATTCATCTAACAGTGCAGAAAGGAAATGTATAGGAAGAAAGAGGATTTCTTTACAAAAGGAATAAAGGAAACAGGTTAAGAGCGAAAAAAAAAAAAAGTAGAAGTGGAGGAGGGCATTCCATGTAGAAAATTTATGTATTTAGTGTTCGGATTTCAGCTCTTGACTTCAGAAATCGAAACATTTAATTTTATTAAAAGAAAAAAGAAAATAAGGCCTTTTTTAATGATAGTGTCTTTTAAGGGTAGAGATGTGCTGAAGAACATACAAAGTCTCTGAAGTCAAGTATAAATGACTGGATATTGTCATGGTTATGTCAAACATTATCTTGTTTTAAGTTTGTGCCTTAAACTTCTGTTGCAAAAAGTAGCTTAATCTGTGGATTGGGGTAACTATATGGCTTTTAATTTCTAATTATGGGTTTATTCAGAAAAGAAGGACAGTGCCTGTATTACGTAAAATTTATTTATTTATTTTGGTGACTTTATTATGTAAGATTTCTATACCTTTGGTGTTCCTTTTAAGTATGAAAGAAGTTATTATAAGTATTTGCAATTCTGATTTTCAGTCTTAGCTTTGTTTAGATTTAGGACCAAAGAATTAAGCAAAGTTAATTCACTTTTATTAGTAAAGTAAACTAACTGGAAAAACGTCATGGAAGGACTTAAAACTGAAAAGAAATTATGGTATTTCTGGTGATACTAACCAAATACCTTACATAAAAATCACTCTCAAAATGATCTCTAGAGACATTAAGTATGAATACCCACTCACTCTTCATTTGTAGATTAGAATTTCAGATATCCTTACCTCTTATTTCATTTCAGACTCCCTGGGAAAGAGTGAGTCTTCCTTATACTGACACAGGCCAGAGTTTTTTAGGGAATTTTGTAAGGATTAAGCTATTTTTGGAAATAACAGTCAACAGTTAAATAATAATTTCTTATAGTGATGATGGTAAGATTTTTTTGACAAGACAATTCAAACTTTTTCAGAAAGAGATATGGAGAAAGGTGCCTCTATCTACAAGGTTCATAATTCCTTAGTATTTTTATGAAAATTTTGTGATTAAAATTAATAACTTGCATTAAGTAATTCAAGTTAAAGACTGCAAAACAATGCTTAAACTTAAGTGTAAACATTCTCACTGTTGAGAAGAGGTAGCAAATTCCTTTGGGTTTAAATTGTCTGAGGGACTGTCTGTAATTCACTTTTAAAGGCTGGATGTACAAGAAGGTATGTGTGCCTCTATGTAGTTTTCTGTTATTCATCCATCAAAATCATTGAAAATGGTCAATAAATTTTTTCTTAAACAAGTCAGACTAAAAGTTCTCCCTTCACATATTTTAGTGCTGCAGTTACTCCTTTACAATCCTGGAAAATATGGTTCAGTATATTGGGTAGAAATCTAGAGTGTATCATAACCTCATATTCTTCAAGTGAGCACTGTAGATTAGCATTGGAACATTTCCTAATGCATCATCTTGCATGTTCTGGCACACTCTTTGCTCTGTTTCCTTGATAAATCAATGAATTCATATTCATCAAATTTCCCATTTCTCCAATGGCAGGTAAGCTATCTTTAATCACTGCTTGGAGTCACATTTATAGTCTTCTCTTTGAGTCAGCTTAATTTGCAACCCAGATTCCTGTCTGGGAGAAGTGTGTTAGAGAAGTGCTTATATATAAGATGTTCCATATATACCACATAGATTCAAACTGCCCTTTTTCCCACACAGGATAGTATCTATGTGCCATTTGACATTACAGAAGCTGAGGTAGGATAGGGAGGGCTGACCTCATTCTTTCTGGGCAAGAGATCATAATTCTTTACTTGGGACAGAAGATACATTGTACATTTTATGTCCTACGCTCAATCCATCTATGTTGTGACATTACAGGAGGCTTCTGCTGGCAGAGCACACTGTTATCTTGAAGGTAGTGAGTTTAGGTATAGAAGGTAGGAATAAAAGAGTCAAAGAGATCCTCCTATGAAATGTTTTGGTATCAGGGTTATGATAATTGCCTGTCTTATCACTGTAAATAGGAAGGACCCTTCTTAAAACACTTGTGTTACATATTGATGGTTTTAAGTTATCGATCCATTTCTATTAAGTGACTTGCCAAATCATGCATCACAACCGGAGAATTTATTTTTGAGCTCCTGAAGGTACAAATGCCCTTCAGTGTTATCCAGTTATTATCACAATTTTGATTTGCATTATTGTTTTGCAAATGTGCTTAATTTCAAGCATCAAGAATAACTTTCTTCTGGAAGTTTATTATTTGAAGGCAAGTGCAAGAGGGGGAGGTTATTAAAATTAGTTTCTTTTAAGTCATTAATCTCAAAAGTGATTTTTTTTTATTACTTGCTATATTTTAATATTACTTAGAACAAAATAGGGTGTCATTACCATTCTTGTTCCTGAATGTTTGGCTTGGCATTTGATGCAAGGCCTCAATTGCAGGCTGAAGTGCCAGCAACCGAAGCTGAAAACAGGACTGTGGTGGGCAAACTCAAGATTTAATTTCAGAAAGAGTGTTTATATTTTCCCTGGGGCCACATTAATGAGAGTCCAAACCCTAAATGTTACCACCAGCACATTTTAACAGACCAATTTCCCAGTTTTTAAAGTGTGGTGTCACCTTGAGTATTTTTCTTTTAACTTTTTCCCCTTCTTCTGAGTTTAAAAGAAAAGCAATAAAGCTATATCATTTTTGGCTAAATTCAGTGTCATGTTGGGGCAACACAAAGTTCCATGTAGTGCAACAAAGTCACATTTAAAAACATTTAATCCTATCTTCTGTTTCTCTGTCAACTATTTTAGTAATTCAACTTAAGTTACCAATGCGAAATTTCATGTTCCTACAAAACACATCACAATCTGGTATATGCATAGGGGTTGTAGGGCTCCACATATTGATGTCCTGAGTCATCCTGATGTCAGAACATCTGTGCCTTGCCTAGGATGAACTTGTGACCATCAGGTCAGTGCCAAGAGAGACACTGGTGGTGGGGTCACTGAGAGTTCCTTAGCTCAGTTTCCTGTTCCTTGAGCTGGCCCTGTTTTGTGGCTTTAATAGGATTAAAGAAACATTTACATTGAGGCTTTAGGAGCATTTTCACACTGCTCCTTTACCCAACTCAAAGAGCACTATAAATTCAAAGAATTAAGGAAGGGATTTATGGAAAGTTGTAGTGTAAGATGAGTTGGTGCACCTGGCTCTCCTTTTTCTTCTCTGTGCATAAGACATCCTGAAGCAGAGTACTGCATGTGGTACAGAAGCGAGCTTGGACTTTCTTCCTAAATTTTTAATCTCTCTATGGTTTGAAATTATTTTTTTCAAAATATTAAAAAGAAATTTTAGTAGGAGGAATACTTTGATCTATAGATCATATTAGACATTTTTCTTCAGATAGGGTCTGATGGTATTTTTCTGCCACATTTCAATACTGAAACATCATGTATTTAAGAGAACTTTAAAGTTCCTGAGAATTTAAAAATGGAAAGGAGGAAAAATACAATTCTCTTCTACCACTTAGGTTCATTAAAATCCAGAGGAAATTGTTAAATAACCAAAACTATAATTTTCAAATTCCTCGAGTAATCATTTATGCTGATGAAAGCCGTTTAGCTTTTTGAAATTACATTAGGGTAAAAATTACATAGCTTAAATTTCTTTAATTTAACACTGTTTCTTAGAGCCCTTTATGCCTCACTGTATAAATCAACAATGACTGAGATTATGCCTGTACTCTTCAGTCAGGTAAGATTCCAGTTGAAAATGGAATCAAGTGGTGTTATTGCTGAGAAAATATTGTACTGTCAAAGCTAAAAATGGATTAATTATAATGTTCTACAGTGAGATGACTGGTTACTACCCTATTTTGAAACTACTCATGATTCAGATGTATTGTGTTTTTAATCCAATATATATCATTATAATTACTGTGAGAGTTATATCAACTTTAGATTTGGCTTGCAATCACATAGTAAATCGATTTCTTCTATGGATATAAACTTTTCACGTTAATAAAGGTTTGCAGTATACACTATACACATTTCACCCAGGTGTATCCATCAGGGGATCATGATGTTGTTTTTCACACCATTAGGCAATTAAGCAGTGCCTGAGGTCAGGTGAAATGCAACATCTGTCATCCAGAGTCCCTCTATTCTGCAAATATTTGATAAGGAGACAGAATTCTATATTTCTGTTGTCCATTAGGAAGGCTGCATGTGACAGGAGGAAGTGGTGCACCATTATATACCTCCTGTCTGCTGAGGATCTCCTGTATTCCTGATTCATCCTTCAGTGTTCAATAACTGAACAGTATTTTACATTGTGCTTCTGGGAATCCGAGCATTTTGACTGGGTAATTTGTTTTGAGATTGGTTAGTTTGCATTTGTACAATTTTCTCATGATCTGTTTTGAGAATAAGTAGATAAAAAATTTTGAAGTTCTTAATTCGGTGTGTGGTATTGGTGTCTTTTAATGGAATTTGGGGCTCTTATCTGTAGGCATTTTCATGAGAGCTCTGTATTGACTAAGAAAAGCTAATTTTTTAAAAAAAACAGGAAAAACTATGTATCCTTGTGTCTGAATGAAAATGAATACCTTTGTTTTAGCATCTTAGTGAGAAAATTATATCAGCTGAATTTTGGAGATTTGTGTGTTTGTTTATATTTCACATTATTGTATTATATATTGTATACTTTATATAAATTATATGAAATATAATTTAATATTTTACTAGACTGAATAAGTGAATGCTTTGAGGAGGAGGACTTGGTGAAGATTTTGTCAGCCTTATTAAAATAAAACCATTATTAATTGCTGTCTTTTTCTTTGAAATTCATCTATATGTTGTAATCAATACTGTATTGCCATGATTCCTATTTCACTGACATTTCTTACTTTAGAATATTTTAGTAGGTATAATTAGGTATTTTGGTTACCTAACAGCAGCAGTTATACATTTTTTTAGCTTAGTGTAAGCACATTACTTTGTACTATATGCAAGTTTTAATCAGTTTATTATGGTCAACTTGGATTAATTAAAACTAAGCAAATCATCTGCAATTTTATTTTCTTAGTACCAGGTTAACTTCTTGGATGTTATAAGTCCCTCTTGTACCATTCCCTTGACAGTGAAGGGATCCTAAAGAGTCTTAGAAAGTTAATGATGGATGTGCTCCACAGAGGCATTTTGTCATGCATCTACAAAGTTGTCCAAGTGCAAAAGAGAAGAGGCAATTGTTCCACCCTGGTTGACTTAATTGTGAGTTCTCAGTGCAGAAACCAGAAGTGGATCAATGTCTCTTCCATCCTAGATTTCTGTGATACCAACAAAAGAAACAAACAAAACCCCACACTTGTGCTATGTAGAATTTTTCTGTCCATGCACCGGGATAGAAGTCTGCAGAAATTGCAAGGCATTACTTAGCACTGTAATGGCTGTACAGTTTTTTGTTTAGTCCAGAATTGTTAATGTGCATAAGGATTGTTTATTCTGTTGCTAAATGTGTTTTACTACCATTGAATATTCAGAGTTCAGTGTTTGTTTGAGCTTTTTATACTGCATCTCATTTACATCAGAGTCATTTAGTGTGGACGTATTTCAACTTCAGTAGTTTTATCTGCACACTTCTTTCCTTGAGCTTTTTAGCTGTGGAATTATTGGAAATATTTTAGAACTGGTTATATGCAGAAATTTTCAAGCTACTTTTGTCACTAATCTTGCACCTTCTTTGCTCCGTTTTTTAGGTATGACTTTTTCTGTTACTATTTTTACCCTTCTGCTGAAGTTTGATTGAAAAAAAGTTTATGGAAAAGTTGGTTTTACCATATGTCTTTTCATGAATCTTTCCTGTGATTATTTTCTGCAACTGGATACATGCAGCAAAGCCTGTGGGATCAAAATTTGAGACTTAATCAAGTTGCCTGTGAAGCTAGAGAAACATATAGAGTAAATTTTCTTACCTACAGCAATTGAAAGATTAGATAGATGAAGCAACACGATGTGATTTCCTGATTACTTTTTGTATTCAAGTCAGCTTGAATAATAAAAAGACTAAGTATTCTTTACCCATGTTTTAGTAATTTAGCAAGGTGCTTCACTGGCATAAATATACGTATATATAGTTAATATGCATATATGTTATTTTTCTGCTTTGACTGCAGACTACTGACTCATTATTTAGTTAAGGGTATTTTTCTCTCCCTTGCTCCCCCTTCTTCCCAGCTTAGCAGTGGTATCTTGTCTTATTTTTTTTTAATAGTGTAAAACAAGATATTCTGAAGGTAAAAAAATCTCCCCTCTCCCTCTTCCTCTCCCTCTGCCTCTCCCTCTGCCTCTCCGTCTCCCTCTTCCTCTGCCTCTGCCTCTCCCTCTGCCTCTCCCTCTCCCTCTAGCTGTCCTCTCCTCAGCTCTTCCTCCAAAGCCTTAATACAAATCTGAATCTGGAAAAGAAGCAGAATTAAGAATTTCTTAATGTGAATCCATTAACTTTAATCTACAACGGTAGTTTTAGAAAGATAAGTGTATTTTGTATGATATAATCTTTGCCTATGCCTTCAGGTACATACTATTTCATCATGTCACATCTTATAATTAAAGTTCCATGAAAACTGAAAACCTGACTTTTAAATGCAAGTATTCCTCAAAACTAAGAGGTAGGATTTTCTTATCATGCTACTTAAGTATGTACCAAACTCCAGTGTTTTGTTAGGGGACACTGCTTTAGACATAACTAGAGGCATAAAGTATCACAATTCTCCAGGAAGCTCCAGGTAATCATGATGTAAGTCTAGTCTCCTTGACACTTCTGTACATTAGTTATGGTCTGACTCCTTATGTTATTTCAGTTTAAGCCTTGCATGTAACAAGGTTTTTCACCTCCCAGTATTGCACAGTGATTGCTCATGATGTGTATTATTAACCATCTGTTGTATTTCTTCTTAGAGGCAAGGAAATTATACTCCTAGTGAATCTTCTGTTAATGGAGAATCACATTAGATATAGTTAGAAAGCACTCATGGCAATGGAATTGCACTTATACAACTGGATTTACCCTGGTTGACCAGTCATGCACAGTTTTCTCAGTTTGAGTCCACTGCAAACAAATAAGATGGAATGATTATTTCTATTTTAAATACTTACTCCCTCACAGTATAAAATACATTCTCAGAGTAATGAGAAATATCGTTCTTATTACTGTCTTTATTTGCTGTTTGCTTTTCAGTTAGAGTTAATCCAGTCCTGTAGATACCATCTTTGTACTGCAAGGCAATTCTGTGGGTATGACTCAACATGAGCCTATCAGATAACTTTATTTTTAACTTGGTTGGATAACAATAACAGTTCATTTACGTAGGAAATTTGCTGTTGCTTTTAACTAAACATATTTACCTCAAATTAATTTGGAACATGTATATGTACTGACAAACAAAGCAGGTCTTTGGTTTTATTAAATTTCAGCACCTAACCCTGCCACTCAAAGCATAGTCTGATAGTCTTCAGGCACTTTCCTGGAGGATTTGTGGTTATGAAGCTCCACAGAAGCCCTATGACTCTGCCAAGTCATTTGTAGCCGTATTAAACATATTTACCTCAAATTAATTTGGAACATGTATATGTACTGACAAACAAAGCAGGTCTTTGGTTTTATTAAATTTCAGCACCTAACCCTGCCACTCAAAGCATAGTCTGATAGTCTTCAGGCACTTTCCTGGAGGATTTGTGGTTATGAAGCTCCACAGAAGCCCTATGACTCTGCCAAGTCATTTGTAGCCATATTAAAACAGCATCTGATGGTGCCCATGACTGACTTGAAAACAATTCGAGATTAAAAAAACTATTAAGCACTTTTACCCTCTATGAGAGCTCATGATCTGACAAGCCTGGATAGAAAGTAGTCTGAGGCACTTACAAACGCCTATATATATACATATATATATATATCTCCCGTTCCTTTTTCCACATCACTGGAAGTGATCTGATGAATTTGGCCCTTCGTTACATTGCAATTAATCTTCTGCTTGGTGCTTGTTTTGTGAGGACTGTAAGCTAGCATATATTAAAAGCTATACAGACACTTGCCAGAACACTGCTGATTCCATGATGGGTAGAATCAGATCATGCCTAAGGTAGTCTTGCAGTGTAGATTCATTTACATGTCTCCATCTGTAAAACAATAATTACAGCATGTACAGAAGTATAATGGGAGTTAAGGGGCTGGATATTAACAGGGCTAAATAAAAGTATTTTTAATAAATAAAGGATGATTGCTATCTCTGGGATTTGTGTCTATCTTGAGTAATTTATTGCTCTTACTTCCTTGTTCTTACAACCAGTAGAAAATATTTTGCCCAGAGAAAAATATAAATTAGACCAGTGTGGCGTAACATGTGGAAAGTTTGGTTTATTTGAAGTTAGCTCAGTCTAAGCCAGTGTTACTCAACCTGTAGTCTATAAAACATTAGAAGCAATATGCAAAGTAATTCCCAGTTCTTCTTTTTTATTGATTCAAATAAATACTTTGTTTAGGTACCAAATTTATTTGGTTTATTATTGATTTTAGTAGTGGAATTGATCTTTGCTCTCCTAATTTTTAAGTAGTCTATTACTCTTCAATCATTAAACAAGAGAAAGAAACAAGGTAGTGTGGTAGGTGAAGGGTTTTTTGTTAGAAAATGAAGCTGGATGTCTTGACACTGAAGATAGTATGTATTTTAGTAAACGTTTCCTCATAAGGGAAAACCAGAAATGGCAGAGTGCACTTTGTTTCAATGCCTATAAATAAAAGTTGATTTACCAGCTTCACAATTCCCTTTTGTTTTCATGGCTGCATTATAAATTCCTGTGTTCTTGGAAAGAACAACCAAAGAGTCTGCATATCGATAGTTGCACTTCTTAACAGGGAGGAGGAAAGGGAAGATTAGTATTAAAAAATTTGACCTTCTTATATTTAATCAGCATTTTCCACACATCAAACAGTAAGCCATAAGAAAGACACTTGCTTTCTACAAGTTTGCAAACGCTTTTGATTTAAAATCTTTAAAAATTAATGAGATTTCTGCAGAATGTGCATGGATAACTTTACTAGTAGGAGAGGTGTGGTCAAAGTTTAATCTGCATCCTGAAATCTGCAGCTTCAAGGCTTCAGTTTGCAAGATTGTATACACAAGTGCCTTTCATTGTATGAGATATTTAGATGCTTAAGTACTGTGTGCATATATTTCTGTTTGTCATAAGTTAATTAAATCTGATTTAGCAAGTTTGCAGATGACACAAAACTGTGTGGAAGTGTCGATCTGCTGGAGAGTAGGGAGGCTTTGCAAAGGGACCTGGACAGGCCGGACCGCTGGGCAGTGTCCAACGGCATGAGGTTTAACACGGCCAAATGCCGGGTCCTGCACTTGGGGCACAACAACCCTATGCAGAGCTACAGACTGGGAGAAACCTGGCTGGAAAACTGCCAAGAGGAGAGGGACCTGGGGGTGTTGGTCGACAGCCGACTGAACATGAGCCAGCAGTGTGCCCAGGTGGCCAAGAAGGCCAATGGCATCCTGGCTTGTATCAGAAACGGTGTGACCAGCAGGTCCAGGGAGGTGATTCTCCCTCTGTATTCAGCACTGGTGAGGCCACTTCTTGAATATTGTGTCCAGTTCTGGGCCCCTCACCACAAGAAGGATGTTGAGGCTCTGGAGCAAGTCCAGAGAAGAGCAACGAGGCTGGTGAAGGGGCTGGAGAACAGGTCGTATGAGGAGCGGCTGAGAGAGCTGGGGTTGTTTAGCCTGGAGAAGAGGAGGCTGAGAGGAGACCTCATTACTCTCTACAAGTACCTGAAAGGTGGTTGTGGAGAGGAGGGAGCTAGCCTCTTCTCCCAAGTGACAGGGGACAGGACGAGAGGGAATGGCCTCAAGCTCCGCCAGGGTAGGTTTAGGCTGGAGATTAGGAGGAGGTTTTTCACACAGAGGGTCATTGGGCATTGGAATAGGCTGCCCAGGGAGGTGGTTGATTCCCCTTCCCTGGAGGTGTTTAAGACACGGGTGGATGAGGTATTGAGGGTTTAGTGTTAGATAGGAATGGTTGGACTAGAAGATCCGATGGGTCCCTTCCAACCTGGTTGTTCTGTGATTCTGTGATTGCTAGACCAATCCGCAATTGTAGCAATTATGTAACTCTGTATATTTAATATGTGGCAGTAGTCCATAAATAATGTGGTCAAGGACTCCTATTAAGTAGGTAAGTCACCCTAGAGGTTGCCTGTGTGTTTGTATGGGTAAATAATTCCATTATTGGTTTTGTGGGTTTAGATAATGCCCATTTTTCTCCATCTACAGTGGTCTGAGAGGGTGTTGCAACCATTTTCAGTTCATTTATGCTCTCCATTGTATTTCATTGAGTGAAAACTGATTTCTTTCTCTTATTTATGTGAAGTTAATATTTTCTTACATTCCTGTGTCCAGCTGGGAGATAGTGGAGATTCTGGGAGGGTTGACAAGGTGTTTTCCCACTGCCTTCAGCAGACTAGGCAAATCTGTTTTAAAGATGTGTCCAACATATGGTATTATTTTAACGGTTTCACTGATCAAGTTCAGAGCATAAAATCCTTAAGGTTTAGAAGTTGCAGAATTATTTATTTAAGGAGAAAGAAACATTTTCACATGGCAATATAATTTATTAAACATCACTCTTTCCTAGAGGTTCACTCTTAAGCAACGATAGCTTTCTAATGTGTAGCAGATACTGTATAAATTACAGCCATGAAGAACCTTGTTTTTATATCCTTAGTAAGTGTTATCATAGAAATTCACAGGTGGACAGACAAAAATGTCCTGTTCTGGGATTAACTATAAAATAAGAACTGTTATACATATGTACCATATGGATCTGTTTTCTTTCTCATCCATATATAACTAAGAGGAAGTAATTCATTGTTTCTTCATCTGACTCTCAGATTTGCAGGTTCATCAAGGTAATAATTTTTTTATATGGTCTGTTTAATGTGCTGGGGAATTTTTTAAAGCCTTCTGTTGAATCTGTGGGGAGTTCATGTTAGTGCGCTTGGGAAAGAGTTCTGAGCCCGTAGTTTTACTAGAAAATATAAACACATAGCTGAACTTCTGCAACTACGGAATTTTTCAGAATCATGTCAGCCTCATTCACTAGTGTGGTTTAGTTGGGGGGGGTGGTAACAATGAGACATATACATCATAAAATTGTACCAAACAAACCCCTCATCTTTGGCTTTTTCTCAAACAGTGCTGTCTACCAATCAAAATACGAGAAGATTTTATGCATCTGTAATTAAACTGTTATGTTCTGCTGAATGCTGGGATTGTTAGCCAATATCCAGTATCCAGTCGATTATTGCACACCATGAATGAAAGCAAGAAGAGCCTGAAAAAGCAAGATTTTAATAATACAAGAAGAACGCATAGTTTTTCAGGAATAATTTTTCCCTAAAAATATTTAGAAGCTGCCTATGGATTCAAAATGCAGTCATTTATTACACTTGATTTTGGAACATTTATGGTCTTTATGAATGTTGGTTTTTATAATGCAGACTGATGCTAAAATGCTTTAAAGAAAGTATTATATTTGTATTATATATATTTTTATATATTTATATACTTACTATATATATTCACAGATGTACATATAATTAGGCAAAGTAGAAATAACTAAACGTGAATTCAATTGTAGCATGAATGGTTGACTCTAAGGAAGCAGTTATGTTACGTCTGGATTAACTGTTCCATGAACAACCCAGTATATTTTTAACATATTACTCACTATAGCTTTGTGGAATGAGTCCCTGCACAGGGGACGAGTGCCACTGGCAGAATTTTTTAGTAAATTATTTACGTGCATGAACAAATCAAGACTCATAATAGTTCTTCCTTATACTTAGCTAAAGTATGTTTCTGATTCCATTGATTTTAAAGGGACTTCATTTTTTTTTCCTCCAGTCCTTAATTATTAAGTAGATAAATATTTATAAAAGCAGTCTTTCATCATTAATGCTTTTGACTACTATTCTGTTCTCCATGGACACATCCATTTAAGTGCTGATCATATAGGGCTAAATTAGAATTGTAAAGCATAGAATAAAAATAAAATTTATTCAGGAGCCTTCATGGAAGAATGTAAGTTGACTTTATTGTTAGTTTAGACTTATATTAGTTTTCTGCAAAGGTGAGGACATTTATCAAAAGGTGAGGAAATTATAAAAAAAAATCATAATTTGGAGTGCATTTATCATGATTCTTTAAATTTACTGGGTTTTTTTTCAAAAAAAGTTCTTTAACTAGTAAATACTTATAATAAAGAACCATGTAGAAAAAGTAAGGAATAGAAATTAGTTTTAGTTAGTTGAGAAACAGCAATCACAGAAAGCTTATATATATTTATGAATAATGAAAACACATAGAAAAATCAAAACAAAATAGAACAAGATAAACTTTGACAAATGTTAAAACAAAATTCCAATTGCTTTTACTCATATTACTCGTCCTTTGAAAAAAATGTAATTATGCCATTATGACATGTATAAGTAATTATTTGTGGTTAATCAATATTCAACTTCAAAGAATTACATTGGCAGTTAGTCCTATGCAGCAGCTAACAAACAGCTACTTATAAAAACACTAAATAAATGAAAAGCCTTTATAGCAGCCTCACTACCATGGACTTGCCAAACTCAGTCTTCAAAACACATTGTCTTACGCGTTATCTTTGTTTTCAATTCTTCAAAATATTCATTTTGCTTTTGAAACTTCTTGTCTTTGCATGAACATGATTTTCTTTGAGTGACAAGGATTTGAAGTCTTCCCCCTCTTTATGGATGAATACAAGCCTATAATATTGTGCTAGAATGTTTTCTTGTTGCACTGCTTTACCTGAGTTTCATAAGAAATCAGCCGAATCGAAAGCTGATTTCTGATTTTACAGTCTTGTAGGGAAACTGCTGTGCTTCATTGAATTATAATGGCATGATTATTTTTTATTTTTTTACAGTGTATGCATGTATGATCAACTATGAATAATACCAGTGATATAAGTAAAATGAAAACCTTTTTACTCAACATCTTTGATCGTTTTTAAATCTTGTTCAATGTATTTGTTGCATCTTATGATAGAAAGAAGGTTGCAACTTTTACTCTTGTTAGCATTTTACAGCCAGAATAGTGAGATGAACTGCATTTGAATAAATTAATCATCAGACTAACCTTTGAAGTAGAGGTAAATTTTTCAAGATACATATATATAAATGTAGCTATCATTTTCAACAGCTACAAATATATTTTATATTGGAAAACAGTATTGTCTGGGGAACAGTTTTGAAGAATACACTTTTAAAGATATTAATGTTTATACAAAAATAAAGTAGAAGAGCTGTATGTAACATTAATTTTGCTTTCTTCACTTTTCTGGATGAACTTCAGGCTACAGTGAGATTAGTAATGAAACATTACTTCTACTGAGATCATAATATCATCCTTAATTCTTATGTGCTAAAACTAAAAATATATTTATCCATAAGGTATTTTATTAGTTATTAGTAATGGATAATATAATTCTGGCATATTGTAGTTATTTGTAGAGTTCTGGCTGTTTCTGTTCTAGCATTTTGAAATGCTTAATGGATTGGAGAATAATCAGTAGAAGAAGTTAAGCACATGCCGTCAAATTTTACCTGTTTGTGGGTAGATAATGGAAGGGGAAAATATGGAGAATGTGCACATTCAGTTATTTGTGTAAGAAGCTGGTTTTGCCTTTAGTCATTGTCTGCATATACTTTCATTCTATTTTACAGAAAAAAAACTAAGAAAATGTAGAGCTATAAATTATTAACTTTAGTTTGAACAATGTATTTATGAAATGATACTGGGGAAGATAGACTGACTCAAAGTAAAATAGAGCAACCTGGGATGGAACCAGTCACCTGATGGCAGTATTCATCACAGTTATATGTGAGCCTTTCTTTTTATTTTCCAAGTCAAATTCTTGCACCCAAAGATAAGAGTTCTGCTGAGGCCTATGCCTCCCTTCAGGGCATGTATTATGCGGCTCAAAGGCACTTCATTCTGGGTGGTCTTAGGATACGACTGAGGTAGGACCCCACAGAGAGTCTCATCCAGTCATCTTTGGCTAGAAGGATGATGGAATCATACTTATACCTCCAAAGTGGACTGAAGGTTTAAGCAGAAGGGAAAAAACAGCCGTGAAAGTGTTATAATGTCCTGTAAGAATCAGTTCATTTTTGGAAAATTAATATGCCTCAATGATTGTGGGATTTCAGGAGTGGTATAGACCCTATAGAGTTCAGGAACTGCTTTTTCAAGTCTTGCATAGCTAGTTCCTAGTAGGTTCCATATGAGTACATAGAGAGGCATCCTCTGGTTCTTAAAAAATATATATATCTTTACAGCGTTAGAGAGAGACTGCTGAGTAACTTGAATCAAGTTCAGGAACATTAAAACTTTGGGCTAATTAAAGCTGTGCCAGTAGAACATGGTGTACAGAATTGTGAGCTGTGAACTGGATAAATTTCACATGGTGGCAGAGAAACATTGCTTAGTGATAGCTACAGTGATGCTGTGATGTGCAAGATTGTCTTCCTATGTGGTAGAAGTGGACCAACGTGGTGCATTTTTCGATACATGTAACAGTTGAGTTGGTTCAGTTGTGCAAATGCACCATCCCTAATACGTTATTCATACTGACTCCATTTGCATATGAGTCATATTCACTTTGAATTTGCCAGATGTCCATTTGTGTTTGTTTAAATAGTGAGATCATTCCATGAAGTGAACAGGACCTAAAAATATAGAGGGAAGACTGTTTAGGAAAAACAAGATTCTAAATGCCTTACTTACATATTTTCATATCTCATGGTATATTACGCAAGAAGAAGCACAACAGTGTTGAGGCACTGTTTTTAAAATAAATGTGTCCATTACCAACATTTCATTAAATGATACATTATACAGCAAAGCTTTATTGGGTTTTATTTTATTTCCTGATCAGTTTCTTCATTAATGGGAATATTCTCCTTCTGAGTACATTCAAATGTACCATTTTCAAAACCAGCATCATTTTATCGCTTCTTGTTTTGTGTTATGTGAACATTCCAAGTCTTTTCACAGTGTTCTGTCATTTACTGCAGCTTGGGAGCCTTTTAAATGTACTCCTCAAGGCAAATCTTGTACAGAAACTGAGCAGACAAGGGGCGACTGAATACTAAACTTTTATGTTACTGAATTTACATAAACTTTTAACAAGCAATAAACTTCTCTTATGTACAAAGGGAGACTAACAACTAACCACCTGAGTTCAACAAAGACTCCTAAAATGTATACTTAATTAATTTGAGACTTCTAAAATCTTTCTCAAGCTTGAAGAAATTCTGGTTTGTTCATATTGCAGCCAATCAGAACACACATTAAACAGTTATATTAGTACTTGATTAAATAAATTTAACTGTATACAGTTTGAAATTGCTGTCTTAGTAAAGAATGTTAACAAAAGCTTATCAGAACACACATCTGATTTGATTTCTTCAAAGCAGACTCTACGAGGAAAGGCTGCTATAGAAAAGAAAAGGGAGAGTTTAGACAAAGCTCTTGATCAAGGCTCAGTAAAGATCTGTCTGGGAGTACAGATGATATGCTATGCAATAAAAGGAAATCACTGAAAATCAGTTTCATGCTAAGGTCCTCTAACTGATATATCTACCAGAAGCAACATAATTTGATCATATAATAGGTCTAGAGAAAGAGGTTTCTCATGTTCTTTCCTAAGACCTAACAGATGATTCTATGTGCATTGCACTATATCTGCCCCTTCCCCAGAGGAATATGGGTCACAAGCACAAAAACATCTGCAACCTTCCTCATTCAAAATGTTAAATATTGGACAAGAGAAGAGGAAGGTGGCAAGGTTTCTTTCAAATCAGAAGAAATGCACCACCACAACTGTAGGTTTATATTGTTCTTTTGTTGCAACTGTCTTTTCTAAATACAGCTTCTTTAGAGTCTGGTTTGATGGATTGATGTCAGTAGCAGCTGTTACTTAAATATATCAAGAGCAGGCTTTTCTGAAATTTATTTGAACTAGATTTGCTTTAAAATCTGTCATAAATCAGTGGGCTAGGTTCACATCAAGATATAAATGGAGCACTAATGTCGGTTTTTGTTATGACATGCAAAAATTTGCACAATTCCTGTAAATCATAGAATCGTAGACTCATAGAATCATAGAACAACCAGGTTGGAAGGGACCTTAAAGATCATCTAGTCCAACCATTCCTATCAAACACTAAACCAAGTCCCTCAAGACCTCATCCACCCGTGCCTTAAACACCTCCAGGGAAGGTGAATCAACCACCTCCCTGGGTAGCTTATTCCAATGCCCAATGACCCTTTCTGTGAAAAACTTCCTCCTAATCTCCAGGCTAAACCTACCCTGGCGGAGCTTGAGGCCATTCCCTCTTGTCCTGTCCCCTGTCACATGGGAGAAGAGGCCAGCTCCCTCCTCTCTACAACCTCCCATCGGGTAGTTGTAGAGAGTAATGAGGTCTCCTCTCAGCCTCCTCTTCTCCAGGCTAAACAACCCCAGCTCTCTCAGCCGCTCCTCATTGACCCTGTTCTCCAGCCCCTTCACCAGCTTTGTTGCTCTTCTCTGGACTTGCTCCAGGACCTCAACATCCTTCTTGTGGTGAGGGGCCCAGAACTGGACACAATATTCAAGAAGCGGCCTCACCAGTGCTGAGTACAGAGGGAGAATCACCTCCCTGGACCTGCTGGTCACACCATTTCTGATACAAGCCAGGATGCCATTGGCCTTCTTGGCCACCTGGGCACACTGCTGGCTCATGTTCAGTCAGCTGTCAACCAACATCCCCAGGTCCCTCTCCTCCTGGCAGTTTTCCAACCAGGCTTCTCCCAGTCTGTAGTTCTGCATAGGGTTGTTGTGCCCCAGGTGCAGGACCCGACATTTGACCGTGTTAAACCTCATGCCATTGGACACTGCCCAGCGGTCCAGCCTGTTTAGCTCCCTTTGCAGAGCCTCCCTACCCTCCAGCAGATCCACACTTCCACACAGCTTTGTGTCACCTGCAAACTTGCTAAGGGTACCCTCAATGCCTTCATCCAGGTCGTTGATGAAGATATTGAACAGGGCTGGACCCAGCACTGAGCCCTGGGGAACCCCACCTGTAACTGACCTCCAGCTGGACTTAACACCATTTATCACCATTCTCTGGGCCCGGCCATTCAGCCAGTTTTCTACCCAGGAGAGTTTGCGCCTGTCCAGGCCAGAGGCTGACAGTTTCCATAGCAGAATGCTGTGAGAAACTGTGTCAAAGGCTTTACTCAAGTCCAGGAAGAAGATCTTCCAGGTCCAACTCCCCTGCCATGGGCAAGGATACATCCCACTAGACCAGGCTGCCCAAGGCCCCATGCAGCTTGGACTTGAACACCTCCAGGATTGGGATATGCATAATTTCCCTTGGCAACTTCTTTCAAGTGCCTCACCACTCTCATAGTGAAGAAATTCTTCCTTATGTCTAGCTTAACCCTGCCCCTCCCCAGTTTATACCCATTGCCCCTAGTCCTATCAGTACAAGCCTTTGTAAAAAATCCCTCCCCAGCTTTCTTGTAGCCCCTTCAGCTAATGGAAGGTTGCTGTAAGATTTCCTCAGAGTAATCTCTTCTCCGGACTGAACAACCCCAACTCTCTCAGCCTGTCCTCATATGGGCTGTGCATCAGTCTGGAGAAGTGCAAGCAGACATATTACTAAAGTAGAGTTTTATGATTGTGTGGCTTCTAGAAAATATGTGTGTGTTCTGCTTGTGACTACATTTGACCTATTTGTCTGTGTTGAAACACAATGCCAAAATATTCAAATAACCAGAGCCTGGTTTTGAAAATCAGAGGAACATAAGGAGCAGCAAAGCACTGGATCATAAAATGTTTCCCTTTGTGTATTCAGTCACAGAGCTGCAGCTGTACCATGTGCTAATTTTCACACAGAAGTGGGATAGTATTACTAACTTTGCCTTGTATTCTGTATTAATATTTTTTAACTGTCATAAACCAAAATGTCCATTCAAGTGATTCTAAGAGCAACTAACTGGACTGCTGAATGATGAGCATATATGTGCAGAGAAATACCAGAGAATTAGAGTTTTTCTTGCAAAGTATAATTAAAGATGTGGGTGCTAGATACATGAAGCATGATATATTTAAAAAAACAAATACAGCCATTTGCAGATGGTTACTAGCAGTCTGCTAGGCTAGTTGCTGTAGTCTGCTAAGGCTGCATGGTCTTACATTAGCATGTTGCTGGTGTGGCAGAGTTCAAGACATTGCCTGTGGACTTGGGCACAACAGTTTGACAAAAATGCAGAGCTGGGCTTCTTCCAAATTGCATTACTTCCTTTGTCTTCAGTGCCATAACTTTTATGTCTTACTAGTCCTGTACCAGTAACTTTCAGTCCCACTGTGTGTCATTGTTAATTTGCATTTAGTTGAATTTGCAGCTGATAGAAGTACAGTCAAGTTGAAAACATCTCTCAACTGTGATATTATCTGTTTGACATTTGAACTTTAAAATTCAAATGAAAGGAATTCTCCAGTGCATTTTATTCATTAATGTTATGATATTAAGAAAATACCTTTTTGTGATCTGTATTTTTACTTCACTTACATGACATAACCTGTTAAATCTTGTTACTATGTTCTTACCTTTTTTGGTGAGGAAGAAAGGGCCATTGTCTTTATTGCAAGTAAGTATAAAATTCACATTATTTGACAGTAGGGGACTCCAATAAAATGTTGGAATAAACAAAGCAGGCAGAAAATATTACCACATTTCCTCTGGGAACTATTTAAACATACTCGCATTTAATTTAACGGTAGATTTTTAATTCTTGAATATGCAGGTGTATGCAATATTCATTTTAAAGCAGAGGCAGTATGCAATGGTTGCAATTTTAAGAGACACTGTGGGGATTTACGTAGTGTGGCAACTAGACTGTTAAGCATTTTCCAATTTCTTGTGTAGAATTTGACAGCTGATGGAAAGTTACTTTTAGCCTTATGGACATTTTATTTTGAAGAATCTCATATACTTCATTAAAAGCTTGTTACTAAATTACACACGTAGAAGTTACTTAAGTTCTTTGTCATTTTTACATTTTTGCTGTTTTAATAGCATTGAATTTTTGCTGGCAAACCCTAGCATTTATTTCCAGGTTTTCTTAAAGTTCATTTTTTTATTTATTTCAACAGCTTGATCAAGTTGTCCGTCAGAGAAGTCTGTATAGTTTGGAACTTTTCCTGTCATGTGCACAGAAACAGTTAAGCGTTTTATTAAAAGAAGAGTCAACCACTACAGAGGAAAATACAGAGACTGACATTTTCAGTACCCCTGATACAGTGTGATTTGTGAAGCTGCAAAGCTCAAGATTGATCTGAAACTATGCTTGATAGAAGTATTTGTGGATGGTGTTCATTTATTTATTTAGTTAGTTTACTATTATTGTCAGATCACAAATGTGGGAGGGGACAAAAATCCCTGAAAAAAATTATTTTTTTCTATGATTTTTATTTCCTTGTATTTTCTAGTAACCCATGATCGAAGTTCTAGACAACTGCAGCAATGATGAAAACATTTCCATGTTATGTCTATTTTAAATTTGGCATCATGTGTTCATGTACTTAATAAATATTTTTGATATTTAAATAATGGAGAAACCATTTAATTCAGTATAGATTCAATATAGATTCTGTCTCTCCAAGATATGTGTCTAAGTGCATTGCCTCAAGTGAGCCTGAGGAGCTTATTATTTCTTACTAATTTTCATGTGTAACAGAAGAATCAGTACTGAAACATAGGAGTGGTGACAGGCATTTCTTTAGTTATTTACCCACAGCTCTTGTAGTAGTAATGGAAAAAAATTGAAAACTAAACAGTGCATCTTCTTAGAGTGCAAAACTTTGCCATAACCAATGTATAGTGTGTATTTCATTTCTGTTTTACAAAGCTAGAAATTAATTTTGTCATGAAAGTACGATTAATGTGACTGACCTCAGTTTCAGGAAGAAGATGTATGTAATTATGTGGAGACTGATACTACACTGCCTCAGTGGAATTTCTGACAGAATAAGGAGTGCAGCTTGCTGACCTCAGAAGCCCTTTCTAAACGCATTGAAGGAAGTAGAAAAACTCCCCACTGACATTATTACACTTTGGATCAAGTTGTAGGTCTTTCTAGTCTTCTTTATGGTGGCATGGAGGGCAATTTCTGTGCCTACACTTTATTGATTGTAGATTCGGGGCCTTAGTTATAACAGAGAATCAAATACAGGAAAGTAAATGTTCGTGCTTAGAAATGTAAATAAAGTGAGAATGATATCTCTTATGATGAGCTTGTGATTCATTGGGGGACTCGTGGATATTTTCTACTGTGGTTATTCCAATTCAGTGGTGGGGTTGGGGTTTTTTGAGCTTTTTTTTTTTTGCATCAGCAGTCACTTTACATAAAAGGCTTTTTTGTGGCAATAAGGGAACACCAAGTGGTTAATATATATTTAGCATTATGAAATATGTATTGCAGAGAGTATAGGTTTTTATTTAAATATTTTTCTGTGTTTCATTTTTGTGATCAAAATGAAAGATTTTGTCTTCTGTATGCAGAGTTTCACTGAAGAAGTAAATAATGCTGTATTTAATAGATAATTACCTCAAAATGGATGAAAATCTAGTCTTCTTTTTGGATATTTCTTGATTGACTGGTCAGTTTCCCTTTCTTCTAGCAGACAAAAAAATACTTTAGTATTAATGAGTCCCCTACTTATCATTCCTAAGCTGGTGGAGTTCTTGTTTCTTAACTGCACCAAAGATGACAGAGATACCCACATAGGATTTTGTGGAAAGTTGAGGCAGTGTAAAATGAAATCGATTGTTTCAAAATCTATGTTAAATTATAGAAATGTGGTATAAGCAGATTCCTAGATGAATTTCAACATCCTTCTTTTTACTTCTACGTCCGTACAAGGAATAGTATTCCTTTTTACTAAAGGCTTGAAAGTGTTTCCCATCAAAGCCAGAGCCTTAGTGGTATATCAGCATTCTCCTGCTAAAGAGTTTTGTATTCTGGCTTAAACAATAAGTAAAAGTGCTTATTGGAGAAGAAGTGATTGGAGTCGGTAAGATTTCACTGGCAGCTATGGTATATCTTTCACATTAGAACATCATGTGTTGTTTAATCTCAGCTCTTAAATATTGTGGTTGGCAAAGAGAACTGTAGGTACTTTTTCTTACCTTCAACAGTTTTAGTCCTTTAATCATGCTGTCTACCCTTCAAGCAAAACTGCAGAATTAGACCACAGATATACAAGCCCAGTTGGATTATGTTCAAAATTCCCAAGTTTCAGGGAAGAAATTTAGTTATCCAGCAGAAAAAGATATATCCAGCATGCAGGCCTTGGAATATGCAATAACGTCCATCATCTCCACATCACATCCAGAGCTGTAAAGCTAAATTTTATTTTTCATTATTTCTGCCAAAACATAAGACAACACCGTTTGTGCAGGTGGGGAAGAGAAGTCAGGGAGAGGTTTACAAAACCCAGTCTAGCTCATGACTTCATAATTATTATATTTTTATTCCTGCATACAAACTGAAGAATGGTACATAAGAGAAAAGCCTATGCAGTTGAACTTTGCCTCTGAAGCATGGCAAGACTTATATGTAATGGGAGGAACAAGAAGCCCTAGAATTAATCCTTATAGTCAAAATGCAAGAACTAAAATGTTCAAGCTACTGATTTTGCAGTCTAGGACATCACTAAAGCTCTTATAATATACGTGCTTTGTATGCATGTGATTGTATACTTCATATAGGAAATAAACCATAAATCTTGTTATGTAAAGATGCATTTAAAACAATCAATTGTGTGTATTAAATGCTACCTAATAGTAACAGTAGATCCAGTGTCTTTCATTGCTGTCAGGCCCATTCTATTCTAACACTTCTACTTGATGGTCTAGAACAAAGACTATCAGCACAATGGGATTTGTAACCAATGGTTTTGGAAGTTAATACTGAATATTCTTATATACATTTGTGTCATACTTCTGTATGTTTCTGTTTGCTCCCTCTCTGCTTCCATGACGGAATTTGAGGTTAGCTCTGAGACTATGTGCTTATAAGTTATTTACAAAGAAGAAATCATTTGCCACACACTGTTTGTATGCAGTCCATAGTTAAGGTATGGGAATATTTGAGTTTTTCCTTTGCTCTAAGAATCTCATTAACAAATGACAACTGAATTCCTTGAAATATTGAATTCTTTCACTCCATTGTAAGAAGGCAGAACAAAGAAAAAGCAGTAGTCATTCCAGGGGCTGAGATCACACTTGTGTTTTGAGATTTTTGTGCATCTTTACATTGGCATCTGATCAAAAGTCACTTCATGTCTTGCCAGCTCAGTAAATGGCAGTTTTAATTCCTGACTGTCTGAAATTATCCATGTAGACATGACCTTAAAGGGCCTAATTCCTCTCCACGCTGAAATTCCCTTACAGGACTCTACACCCTCCTTCTCCACTGTATATTTTTTATATCCACATATTTGAGCTTACAGATTCTTTTCCCCACCCCTTGGATGGAGGGAATATGTGATAAAATTTCATTTTGTTTCCTAGCAGGAAATAGCCACTGATAAAAGTTATTCATCAAGGGAACAATATAATTTATACTCCCTTGCAGATCATGTATAGTGTCAGTGCATTTATTAAATGGAATCAGCACATCCATTAAATCTTAATACTGCTGCTTAATTTGGGTCACATTTGAACAGGTGAGCATCATGAGAAAGCCAGCTGAGTTGCTCTCTTTTTTGGCTCAAGTTTTGTATTTGCCTTTGAAAGCGTATGCTTCATTAGCTAAAGGAAAGCACTGAGGTGCGCAAACCTCTCATTGTTAGACATTACCTAAGCAGTTCACTTGCCGTAGTGATGTAATAGCTAAAAATGCCCTCATCAAGCTAACTTATATGTGGAACAAAAGGTCAATCTTGCTTTATGGTGTTTACATTTTTGTGGGAAGCATTGCTAGCATTTCGTTATAAAGAAAGTAATGACCCAAAATTGGCAAGATCCAAAAGTAGGTGCTGGTGGTAGCACAGATTTAGCAACACAAAATAAAGATGATTGATTTTTTTTTATTGATCTTGTTTATTGTACCCTGTGTGTTCTAAGCTTGTTGTATCACCTTTCAGTGGTAAAGCATGCCTGTCATGATAATAATTATTATTGTCCTGTGCTAATAACAATAACTATAATTTCCTGTGATAAATATGGTATCAGTAATTTATCCATATCCTAAACATTGTGTACTTAGAGCAAGTTCAGTATGCGTCAGAGATTCACATTTGTTTACATTGCCTCTCATTCCTCATACTTCAGACTTACAAAGCCAGCATTTTTTAGATGCTTTCCATTGTCTGGCTTGGATAATAAGATACACAGTTGGCAAGTTTTAACAGGTTGACAGTAAACACTCATTAAAAAATGAAATGTTTTAATACACATATCCTAAATCAATTTTCCACAAAATGCTACAAATTCATCTCTCTCTCTTTTTCTTTTTTTCCCCCCAACTTTGTTAACATATCTGTACCAGTAGTCATTGATGTTTATTCTCTTTCTTGAAGTTAAAATATTTTGTCATCTCACAAACACCAAAGGGATTTGCACTTCTCTGAGGTTAAGATGAAGCTTGTCTTAACTGATCCACTTTTCAATGTAATGGTGGGAGACCTTTCAGCCAAAGAAGCAAAAGAATTGGTTTTGCTGAGCGAACTTTGAAAGATGTTTCAGTTCTTATACTACTACCAAATTAGGGCATCAGTTAAGACTTCATATTGATCTTGCTACATAAATTTTCTGAAAGCTAGCTGGTCACGACGTTATGCAGCCAATCTCTATTTTCATGGCAATAATTTTAAGAATTCCATTACTTAAGCATGTCTCTCGTAGATTACATATTTAGAGAGTGAGTGTGAAGTTCTTGCTTCCAGGAGGTAACCAGGAATTCTGCTGTTTTCTATTTCCAATTCAAAATTTCATCCTTCCTGACATATTTTGCTGCAATGAATATAACATACAGAGTTTTATCTTTATAGAGTTCTGGATGTGTACTGAGAACTTATTTCAAGAGCTGTTTTCATGATCAATTCTATGAAGAAAATGTCATCATTTGTTCTGTTCATGGTATAGTGAAGAACGTGGATGACCTGTTGGCTGAGATGTTGACGAGGGCATATGTGTATCTCATTATTACTATACCACTGCTAAGTAGAATGTATTTCATATTTTTGATATAAGTTGCTTCTCACTTGGTACATAGGAGCTAATAGTGGATCTGTAATATTCCCTGCTGAATTGCCTATTAAAAACACATTTGGTTATATCAACAAAAGCACTATCACAAAAGTACAAATGAGTCCAATTTCGTATCAAGCGTGACAGTAGTGGAAACAAGAAGGTAAATGTGTGGTGCCAGTATTTGTTTTATATTCCTTTGACTGCTAGTTTTACATGACAAAGAAAATGAGGTCACCACTAAATGCTCCATCGACAGCAAATTCAACTGGCTGATGTAGTTTATGGCAGGATAGTATTTTGATAAATAGCTGGGTGAATCTTAGTAAGTTTGTCAGGGTTAAACAGTCATACAGATGAGGGCATCTTGCTTTTTTTCTGGATCATTTTCAGAATGAGTCAAAAATGGTACTGGCATGTCAGCAGTCAAGGATTTTAGCAGTTGCCTGAATACAAAAGACCTGCATTTGATCTGTTTGAATCAATAACACTGATGTTGGAAAGCATGACTATTTCAGAAAACTGTCCATGTAGAATTTTCCAACTCTCGTGTCTTTAAGCGTCTTTTCCATGTCTTTCATGTTTTTTAACCTAGGATGAAATGGTTGGACTCAATGATCCAGTGGGTCTTTTCTAACCTGGTGATTCTATGATTCTGTGATTCTAAGATTCTATGAAAGGGACGGTGTTTTCATAATTTTTTATTAGCATGATGGTGAAACAAAAGAAAGAGTTCTAAGCTCCTAAGGAGCTCTGTAATGAGTTGTAAGAGAGAAAAGACATGATTTCACAGAGTAGACAGAGATGACAGGTTCAAATGAGAAGTGCAGACCAGGGGTTCTGAAGACTTTTCAGATGTAAACAGCAAAATGAGTCAAGAAAAAAAAGAAAGGTGAAGATTCATATATCTGCTGTGCAGTTTTAAGAGTAATTAGTTTCAGAATTTAGAGCTTCTCAAGCTTAACAGTGCTTTCTGTCAGGACTTATTCAGTTTAACCAGAAGGTCTCATCTCTTAGAAAATAATACTACATGAGAATCAGTTCAAAATGAAGTCTAGAACCTCAAAATAAAAGTTTATTCTTTGTAAAGCTTAAAATCATTGCAGGATTGATATGTTGAGACCCAAATGCATTTGTATTGACATTGGTATAATAGAAATGTCAATAGAGCTTCCTGGACACGATATTTTGGGAACTTCTTTAGGGCAATGGTGCTCACTAGGGATAAAACTGTCACACAACAGTGAACATACTCTTGCTTGATTGTTACTCAAATATTAAAGAAAAAAATTATGTGCATAATGGAGAAGTATTTAAATATAAATAAAATGGAAAGGAATCCAAGTGTTATGTTCAAAGATAATACATCATCTATTCATCTTCTTGGGAATAAGAAATGTGTTGAGGTCTCAGAAAAAATAATTTTTCATTTGCAGAGATAGGAATAAAAATTCCTGTAAGCTCAAGACAGCCGTGGAGAAGATCTACAAAAGATTGATAGTTAAAAAATTCATGAATGAAAAGACTACTCAGAATACAAATAACTGTAAGCAGTACCAGCACCAAATTGTACTCAATTTGATTGAATCCTTATGTAATATAAATATCAGCTATAATGCATATGCACAGTTTGCAAGACAATTTTGCTTCAAAAAATTGTTCAGAGTGAGTTGAAGGAAGGGATGTTGAGGTCATACACCACTGTATTTACGAAGGATTCAAATGGGTGGTTGCTTTGTTTCTTTTATGTCAGGGCCAAATATTAGTACCTATCCTGATGCATAAGCATCCAGAAGTGCCTGCTGGTTTTCAGAGAGCAATCATATAACACAGCTATATGTCTGTGCCAAGTAGATATTTTAATCATATTTTTCCTGTCAGTTAAATTTCAATAAATCAAGTAAGTGGATAAAAGTCTCTTACGTACCTTGTACAGTGTTGGTGTCATGAATAATTTAATTACAGTTGCCCTCAGGACAAAGCTCAGAAATGTCAATCAAAACTTTTTTTAAAAAGTTTTCTGTGTTATAGTCAGAATCAACTCATACTTTCTATTCTTTCTGTTGCTGACCTCAGTGAAATGGATACTGTTTTTCTTTAAAGAGGACAAAACTAGGCTGCCAGATTTGCTTGGTTTTATTAAGAAATCCTGTTGGTCAGTAATTTTTTTGTAGTGCTCTGAAAAATACATATTATGAAAGAGTCAACTGGAACAGATGTGTTCTTGCTGACTTGAAAGTTAAAGTTTATTAGTGGAATTTACTCCTGCTGTTAATCAACATGGCTAGGATCTTGCTCATTGTTTCTAGCTAATGTCTTGCCTTCTTGACAATGGAGCTTTGAAAATCAACTACACCAACCTCAAAAAGGCCTTTCTGACAAGGAAAGAACTTTCCATCCTGGTGCCCAGCTGGGAACACTGCTTCCATCTCCAAAGATGTCATCTTGCCAGTTTCTCTCACTAAATCTATCAGCCTGCTCAGAATATGCAGGGAGAACTCACCCATGTACATAAATTGCAATGTGTTTTGAGTCTTGGAGGGAAATTTTTTATCATGCTTACAGAGTGGCAGTACATCTTGTATTCAGCAGTGATTCATGACATGCTGTGTATTGACATTTTAACATTAAATTTTATATAGCTGCCTGTTGTGCATTGTCTTAAAGATGCTTCAGAGACTATACTGTAAAGGAAATTGTAGGAAAAGATCTTGAACATTTTTTTCTGTTTCATTAGTGAAAACTGCTGGTATACATCTTTGCATACCAAAATGGAGGAGATTGTTAGTACAGGAAGACTTTCAGCTCTCTTAATAAAAGGTATTATATGTATCTTACTGTACCTTAAAGCATGAGTAATGTGCCCTTAGCATTTAAAATTGGCTGATCATAGAATCATAGAATCACTAGGTTGGAAGAGACCCACTGGACCATCGAGTCCAACCATTCCTATCAAACACTAAACCATGCCCCTTAGAACCTTGTCCACCCATGCCTTAAACACCTCCAGGGAAGGTGAACCAACCACCTCCCTGGGCAGCCTATTCCAATGCCCAATGACCCTTTCTGTGAAAAACTTCCTCCTAATCTCCAGCCTAAATCTCCCCTGGTGGAGCTTGAGGCCATTCCCTCTTGTCCTGTCCCCTGTCACTTGGGAGAAGAGGCCAGCTCCCTCCTTTCTACAACCTCCCATCGGGTAGTTGTAGAGAGCAATGAGGTCTCCCCTCAGCCTCCTCTTCTCCAGGCTAAACACCCCCAGCTCTCCCAGTCACTCCTCATAAGACCTGTTCTCCAACTGCTTCACCAGCTTTCTTGCTCTTCTCTGGACTTGCTCCAGAACCTCAACATCCTTCTTGTGATGAGGGGCCCAGAACTGAACACAGGATTCAAGAAGCAGTCTCACCAGTGCCGAGTACAGAGGGAGAATAACCTCCCTGAACCTGATGGTCACACCATTACCGATACAAGCCAAGATGCCATTGGCCTTCTTGGCCACCTGGGCACACTGCTGGCTCATGTTCAGTCGGCTGTCAACCAACACCCCCAGGTCCTTCTCCTCCAGGCAGCTTTCTTGACAGACTTCTAGTCTGTAGCTCTGCATAGGGTTGTTGTGCCCCAAGTACAGGACCCGGCAATTTGGCCTTGCTAAACCTCATGCCATTGGACTCAGTCCAGCAGTCCAGCCTGTTCAGATCGCTTTGCAGAACCTCCCTACCCTCCAGCAGATCCACATTTCCACTCTGCTTAGTGTCTTCTGCAAACTTGCTAAGGGTGCAACTCGATGCCTTCATCCAGGTCATTGATGAAGTCATTGAACAGGGCTGACCCAGCACTGAGCCCTGGGGAACACCACTTGTAACTGGACTCCAACTGGATTTAATTCCATTTACCACCACTCTCTGGGCCCAGCCATCCAGACAGTTTTCCACCCAGGAGAGTGTGCGCCTGTCCAGGCCAGAAGCTGACAGTTTCCATAGCAGAATGCTGTGACAAACTGTGTCAAAGCCTTTACTGAAGTCCAGGAAGACCACATCCACAGCCTTTCCCTCATCCAGCAGCCGAGTCACTTTGTCATAGAAGGTGATCAGGTTAGTTTGGCAAGACCTACCTTTTGCAAACCCATGTTGATTGGGCCTAATCACCTGGTTCTCTTGCATGTGCTTCATGATAGCACTCAAGATCACCTGTTCCATGACTTTCCCTGGCACTGAGGTCAGACTGACTGGCCTGTAGTTACCTGGATCCTCCCTGTGACCCTTCTTGTAGATGGGCACAACATCAACCAACCTCCAGTCCAGTGGAACTTCCCAAGTCTTCCAGGAAGATGATGGAAAGGGGTTTGGCCAGTACATCTGCCAGCTCCCTCAATACCCTCGGGTGAATCCCGTCCAGCCCCATAGACTTGTGGGTGTCTAGTTGGGCAAGCAAGGCTCTGACCACCTCCTCTTGGATCATGGGAGCCTCATTTTGCTCCTCTAGTTCTGGGGTTTGTACACAGAGGGGACAACTTTCTTTGCAATGAAAGACTGAGGCAAAGAAGGCATTAAGTACCTCAGCCTTCTCCTCATCCCCTGTCACTGTTGCTCCTTCTGCATCCAGTAGGGACTGTATGGTCTCCCTAATCCTCCTTTTATTTTTTATATATTTATAGAAAGATTTTTTGTTATCTTTCACAGACTTTGCCAATCTGATTTCTAGTGAGCCTTAGCACCTCTGATTTTTTCTCTACACAACCTCACTTCCCTCCTGTAGTCCACCCAAGAGGCCTGTCCCCTCTTCCAGAGCCCATAAACATTCCTCTTCTTCTTGGTGTCACTTGAGATCTCTCTGTTCAACCAAGCTGTTTTTTAACCCTGCTGGCTTTTTTTCCAGAACACGGGGATGGCTTTCTCCTGAGATGCTAGGATCTCCTTTTTGAAGAGCTCCCAGCCCTCATGGGCTCCCTTGCCCTTAAGTATTGTCTCTCAGGAGACTTTGCCAACCAGCCTTCTGAGGAATTCAAAGTCTGCCCTCTGGAAATTTAATGCTACTGTCCTGTTAACCACCCTCTTCACTTCACCTAGAGCAGTAAACCCTATCATCTCATGATCACTTAGTCCTAGGCGTCCTCCTACTGCCACATCCCCCACAAGACCTTCTCTGTTCACAAACAGCAAGTCCAGGAGGGCACCTTCCCTTATTGGTTCATTCACCAGCTGTGCAAGGAAGTTGTCTTCCACGCAGTCCAGGAACCTCCCGGACTTCTTCCTTTCTGCTCTATTGTATTCCAGCAGATATCAGGGAGATTGAAGTCTCCCACAAGAACAAGTGGCATTGATTTGGAGATTAACCCTGGCTGTTTATAGAAAAGCTCATCAGCTGCTTCTTGGCTGGGTGGTCTGTAACAGACTCCCATCACAAAATCTACCTTCTTATGGGCTCTCTGATTTTAAGCCACAGGCACTCAATCTCCTCATCGCCACAATCCATCTCAATGGTGTCCAAGTCCTCCCTTACAAAGAGGGCTACCCCATCTCCGAGTGCTGCAGCACTGGGAGCACCTTTAACCTTCTGCTGGGTAGCCACCATGGTCTTTGCTGTCTTCTGTCTGGTCGTTGGGTCCTCTCTGCGCCCTGTGTTCTCGAACTGCCACTCAAACTGCCATGCTCCACATCGCCATGCTCCCAGGGGACCATTTGAATCTCCCACGGGAGCCGCTGGGACCGCCCCCTCCTGTCCGGCACCATGTGGGGTTGGGTGTCTGAGCCGACTGCCAGGAACCCCTCCCCCGCCTGGGATTTTCAGGGATCCCGGCTCAGGGGAAATTCCCAGTGCCTCAAAATGTCCACCCCCACCACAGAACTCACCATCCTGCTGCCAGGTGCTGCCGAAGAAGCAGCGTTAACACCTTCACCACTTTTAAATCTCCCACAGGAGCTGCCAGGACTGTCCCGTCCAGCACCGCGCATCTCTGATGAGACAGAATTACTCAGAGGACTGAGTTTCGTTCTCCTCCTCAATTTAAGGATGTATTTAATTCCAAAGTCTGATTGCCTCAAAAGCATGTGAAATAAATACTTGTTAAAGAGATCAAATAACACGACTACTTCAATGTTCACATAGAGGAGATAGTGAGGTAGTCTCAGTCCTTTCCTTGTGGAAGTCCTGAAGATCAGGTTTAGCCTGGCCCATAAGGGCTATCAAAACACTGGCATTTGTTCACCTTTGCGTGGGCAGATAAAATGCTATCCATGTATAACCCAATTCTCCTCCCTTCATGCTTTCCCATATCATATTGTTACAGACCCTAGAAACAGGGAACAGGATACTAATAAGGTACTCATTTGTATCTGCAAATGAGCTAAGTATTAACTGTTTTCATCAATATCAAGTGTTGGTTTCTTTTATTCTAGCATATATCAGCACTTGTAGAAATAATTTTAGGTATCATTCAGCTTAAGTTCTGCTTTGCTGGATGTGTTGCATGCAATTCTTTTAACATGTTTGAGAAATGGACTACTTTCTACCCTTGTGTTTGCCTGTCATTAAATGGCCAGTAAACTACTGGCCCAACATGTAGTTTTGATAGCTTGATAATACCATATAATCCTAAATAGTCAAACGTTATCATCTAATATTCCAAGATCTTCAGATATTTTTTAAAGTAAGAGACTGCTTTTAGTCATTTTAATAATAAATAACATCTTTTAGTGTGCCTTACAGTTTTGAACTCCTTACCATTCAAGCTTTCCCACAGAAATGCAAGTCCTGGAAAGCTTTTTATCCTCTGTATAAGATCTAAGATTTACAGTGTCCCAAAAGGTAAGGTATTAAGGAAAACATCAAATTTTGTAAATTTATGATGAAGTCACAGGTAGACAAACCATGGCTGGGGTGAATCAGTGGTTCACCTGAAGCAGGGTGTCACACTATTGCCCTGCTTCTCTTGTCCAGCTGTAAACCTCAGTGCCATGTTCATAATTTTACTTGCCCCTCAGGATGATGATTCGTGGTTAATCCTCAGGTTGGGTTTACAACAATGCTCTTTTTTTGTGATCTTACAGTCTTCTGTTACTAATGAGAAAAGATAAGCATCACATTATTCTGTGACGTTGCCCTACATTTCACAACCTCAAAACTCTTGACAAACATTTTTTATTTAGATTACTCAGACAAATAGGGATTTCTCTACTTTCTTACAAGTTCTATCTCTGTAGAATACTACTAGGAAACTAGTAGGATACTAGTAGGAAACGTCAAAAAAAAATCATAAATCCTAGTGCAATCTGAGTTGGTAGACTGCTTCTGCTGTGATCACTGGAGCAGTAGCCTGTATGTTTAGAGTGTGGAGTCTTCACCAGTTCTTGTTGACAGTCTGCGACAAACGCAAATGAAATCATTCAGACCCTGAATTAATCACTTCCACATTACTTGGCTTATTACATGCCAAACTGTCAAGCTACTAGGCAGCTTGAGTACAGATAAGGCAAAAATGTGGAAAACGACAACTGTTCTGTGTGTCTAATTTTTGCTAATGATCCTGTTTATAGTGAAGTTTCTTCACATTAGAAAGTCCGAGTCTTACCTCATTCTGATACACAAGAAAACATGATAAAATGTGCAAAGCTGATGTGATCAAAGAATATATTTGCAGCAACTGTGACTTAAAACTCAGCAATTGTAGTTTAAATGTAACTGACAATGAGTACTGCTGAAGAAAGATAGTAATTCTTTTCCCTATTGATCACCATGTGGATTTATCTAAACTAAGATTAAAAATAAAGAACATAAATAGAAGTGTTTAATCACAAGTCCTCAGAAGAGACTGAAATTTTTAAGGCATATTGGGTCCTCAGAGAAGTTCACTAAAGCAAAGACAATGCAATGACTTTTGACTCATCAGAGCACACTGAATACAAGGTTTTTCTGTCAATTGACTGGAAAACTAAAAGAAAAATGACTGGTTCTCATTGTATAAATCAAGACCAAAAGTCAGCTTGTGTTTGTGTATGGAAAAAGGGAAAAAACTGTGGCAGAATAATGATCCGTCAGCATTGTAGGAAGTTCTCATTTAGTACTGTAAATAAATAATTATTTGAAACTGAAATAAGACCAAATTAATAATATTCAGTGGAAGACTCTTCTTTCCAGCCCTATGATGTCTGACATGTAAGACGTTGGAAATTGAATAGATGGCCTTACTGGGAAGTTTTGGTTTATTGTGATGTCAAAAAGCCCTGCTGCTATGCATTTCTCAAGGGAAGCAGCATTGCAGAGAGCAAAAGGAAGGTACCACATATAGCCCATCATCATTAGGAATCTTACTGGGACATTTAAAAAAAAACTAGATAAACTTGCTGAGAACAGTCAGGCTTTCATTCAAGAAAGGCCAGAACACTGCATGGGCAGTGAGATGTGACAGAAAGAAGACTGAGAGACAGCTTTGTGGGCACCAAGTTCAAAAGAAAGAAGGGAAGGAGGAGTTCCAGGCACCAGAGCAGATATTGCCCTGCAGCCCATGGAGGACCACATGCTGGAGCAGATGGATACTTTCTGAACGAACTGAAGCTTGTGGATGGCCCACGCTGGAGCGGGTTTCTCCTGAAGGACTGCAGCCCATGGAGAAGACCCACACTGGAGCAGTAGAGCAGTGTGAGGGGGAAGGAGCAGCAAGGAGGAGCTATTACACACTGATACCATAAACTGCTGTTTCTCACTCTCCTGCACTGCTTAGTAGGGAGGGGCTACAGGATTTGGGAATGAAGGAGTGAAGTTGAGTCTGGGGAAAAAAATGGAGGGAGAAGAAGTTGATTAAATTTTGTCTTTGATTCTCACCATCCAGCTGGATTTTAATCAACAATAAATCATTTCCAAGTCAAGTCTGCTTTACCTAATGATGGCAAGATGATCTTCATGTATTTACCTTGAACCGTGAGGCAAGATCAGCCTACCAGACATATACTTACATTGGCACCTTTGTGACAGATTGGTTAAGTGACTACCCTGACTCCAGTCAGGGATGGAAAAGTAGTCTGAGTCTCCTGTAGTTCTTACCTCATCTCACAATGTTGTTATTTTATCAGCAAGAACTATAAGCATAAGAACAAAGGAAAGAAAGAGAATGAGCATAGTCTAGAGTCATGAGGAGGACCTTTCTTCCAAAGCATGCATTTTCTTATGAGACCCAGCAGTGTGAGAGAATGGCAAAGAGAAAGTTGGGTGAACTCCGCTAGCACTGGTTTACTCCATTCTGAAGGTTAGAAGACTCGGGATGAGAGAAGATAAGATAAGGGAAAAAGCAAAGCAGGTGATAAGAGAAGAGTGAGTAGCACTGCGAGCTGGCCCCAGAGAAGTCAGTGAAGTGGGGACTGAACTAAACAAAGAGTGCAATGGTGTGATAATGAAGACCAAAAACAAAGATATCAGTGACCAGAGCTGAAAAGAATGAAAATGGTGGTTACTGAGAGAAAGTCTTGACAGGACTAATAAGAAAATAAAAACAAACAGTGACCATTCAGATGCAGAGCTAGAGTTGCGGTGGGGGCAGGGAGGCAGGGGACTAGAAAAAGAGAATGAACTGCTGTGTAATATTTGCCTCCACACACGCACTATTAAAGTTGGAGAGTGGTGCTGAAAGAGATTTAAATAGAGCTGATTTCCTGAGCTTGTAATGAGTCCATGCACTTAGGGTTTGGCTGATTTTTTTTCCATTTTTGTTTCTCTCTCTTTTTTTTTTTTTTCCACAGGAAGAAGAAATAACATTTTCAAACCAACTGTAGCTCTGGTCCAAATCAGTTTTTAGGTTCTAGTTTGGGAATGACAGGATCAAATTCTCACAAGCCTTCTCAGGAGATTATGACCCTGAAAAGATTAAGATATTTCTGCTGTCTTGATCTGGATCCAGAAATTCTTTCCACTTCTGAATCTGCTTTCCAGCCAGAGCTGCTAAGGTGTATTTGAATCAGTAGATTAGACTCCAAGAAGTTGTTTTTCTCTCTCCTTTGTCCTCTTCTCTCCTCCTATGTCCCAAATCCCACCACTCGCCAAAGCTTCACTCCCTCCTGTCTCTACCTTGCTGCCAAAATAAAGGAAAACAAAAACCTCACCCTCCTTTTTTTAATAAGATCAGATGTTGAGGCTTTGGGTTTTTGACTCATGTCTATATGAGGTAAAAACCAGTCAGGTTTTTTCTTCCCAGGCTTAAAACCTGATGTTTCTTTGGGTTTGTGGTAAAAGCAGATTAATATCCTCATGTATTCCAAATAACAAACATGTTAATTTCTTTTTCTTTTCCAGTCAGTTTTTGATTCTACAGGATCACACAACCTACTGGGCTGGTTGAATATTTGGTCTTAGACTAACATGCTTTTTACAAGGTTCTTAAGAGTTCCTGCTGACGTCTCTTTTCTGCTGTGTTTTTGGATTGCCATGGTATGACACTGTCAAACAGAAATATCATTGTCTGTCTGATTTTCTTTTCACCTACTGTCAAAATACTTCACAAAGGGGCTCTCAACTTTAAAGGTAGGAAGCACAAATACATACATGCAGAGATACACGTTGACCCATCACAGATATCGTCACAATGAGCTAATCAAGCATTCCATTTAGGAAGCTGTAGTTGAAGGCAGAGGAGGAGTTTTGCAAATCAAAACTTGACTGTGGATTTGCTTGAGCAGTGAACCACTTGAGTAGTCATAAGCCAATGAATTTGTGCCTCAGTTTACTGCACTGTAAAAACAAAGTGGCACTGAAATGTTTACAGGTTGAAACATTATTCTGGGAACATACCAAAGTGTTTTCTGCTTCAGGCGACTGTTGATAACCATCGTTTTGACTGCATCTCACAAATTCTTATTCAGAAATCTGCCATTCCCAGCAGCCAAGCTCTTGGAGCTTTCCTCATCCTTCATCACCTCAGTTTGCTTGTATGGGACTTTGTGGCTGTTTTCTTTACACTGGGAAATCTGAAGCACAACACAAGCACGGAGCAAAATGTTTTGCCAATGACTGCTAACAAAGGTAAAACTGTCAGGATTTTTTTATGAAACATTTTCTCCATCAGGAGATCTGTGCCTTCTATTTATGGGGGTGGGAGAGGTAGGTTATATGGGGATGTAGTGATTAAATGTTAGCTTTGTGTCTTGTTTTTGGCCTGCTAGGAGCTATGTATCATGGTGATACATAAACAAGAAGTGACCAATTATTCATGTGAAAAGAGTTTTCATGAATCACAGGAAAACAGTAAATGATGTGGAAAAGCACATTTCACACTCTTTTCAGGATATAATTATGACAACTTGGAATCACTGTGCACAACATTTTAAATAAGATTTGGGGATAGGTGGGAGAAGGGGTTCTGATAGTACTGGAATGATTTGCAACAAACCCTTTCTTCTGTTTTTTTGAGGAGCAAAAAAGCCTTCTTTAACTGTGTGCTCCGGTATGGTTCATTGAAGTATGTGCCAAGAGTGTAAACGAAACCCTGGCAGAACTGGCAAGCCTGCAGAAGGTCAAGCCCTGAAGCGTATGTTGTTTGTTAGCAAAAGCTCTAGCGGAACACCAAGGGAATGGTGGGTGCAGTGCCACCAGTTAGCTGAAGATGAAATAACTATATAAACAACACAGCATCTCTGTCCACAGGAGTGTTTTTTGCTTCTTTGGTGGTACATTGTAAGGGAGGAGTTATTCCAAGTAGAGAGGAGGAATCCACTCCTAATAGGTAACTTACATTGCACTGGTTGTTCCTTGCTAGAGGGACTTAAGTTCTGACCTCCTGCACTGAGAGTCCACTGGTATAGATGCCATACCGCGGTTTTGGCCAAGTGACTGCCTACAGACAGAATTATACTGAAGCAGAGACTGACTTCACTCAGTCTCTAAGACAGCATGTATACCCAGTAGCCCCAGAGAATGCAGTAAGGCTAGGGAACTAGTGCTGGCAAGTAGCTTTTAGATAGCAAATAAATGTTTTTCTTTCTGCTTTTAATGGTATCACATCAGTCATAGATCATACTAGCCTTCACTGCTCAGCTTCAGGATCTTCTACAAAAATCTATTTTGTCCTGTGTATTATACATCTACCTAGTAATAACTGGTAGCCTCACCAAACTGTGCCGCAGAAGCGAGAATGCAACATCTCCAGCAGAGTCAAAGCTCTTTTGTTTCCATGAACTTATTGGTTTAGTGTTGTGTTCATCACTAAGATTGCTGTGCCTGTCTGAAACCCTTTGTAACAGATTGCAATGTCTGAGGAACTTTATCTATCTGCCACTTTGAAAGTCCGGCAGCAAATGTGACATTGCCAAGTTCATGATTCTGAAGGTGTCACTCCACTAACTTGATGAGAAAAAACAGATATCCCATAACAAGGGCTTTAATAACACGTTTCTATTAGCACCTAGAATCCACAAGAACGAGGTCAGAATGGACAGGAATCTCATCACTTGACATATAGTGGTAAAGAGAAAAGGAATTATTTTTAACCTTATATCAGAATGTCACGAGTAAGTAATACACACTTTCTGGACATGGGAGCCCTCACAGTGAAAAGTTCACTTGCAGAGATGAAGGTATAGACAGGATAATCAGAAAGTAGCCAAAGCACAAGGATCCTGCTTTCAGACTTCCTTATGAGGCCACATTTGTTTCTTATTGCTTTGTGCTTTGGATGATTTTGAACAGTAGGGATAAAGCTCCTTCTGTCAAAGGAGATTAATTGAGAGTTCTTAGAGTTTTTATTTTATAGTGACTTTGCCCAGGTTTCAGTGATTGTACAGGGTGCCAGTAACTAGACTAGAGAATCAGGCCTATGATGTGACTTCCTTTGAACTGAGAGCAGATGTTGAGAAGGAGCTAGAGGAGGGACTGGCTTATGCTGGAGGGGAGGAGTCCTGCTGCTAAAAACACTCCTCACATCAGTAAGACTGGCCATTAAGCCATGTCACAAGTAGGATGAAAAAGAGGCAAGATGCCCACCAGTCCCTACATTGCTTTTTGTTCTTATCACTATTCATCAGGTGCCATGTCGCATTTAATATTTTCCATCTGCTGTTGGCCAGTATGGTCTGGTACTGCTTAACAGCAGAAACCTGTTGATTCTGGACTGCTAACTACTACTGGCTGGCACACCAAACCATAGAGTGACTTAACTGTGGTGGAAGACAGACGGAATTGTTTCCAATGTACACCTAAGGAGGCCCTCAGTAAAGCAAACATTGATTTTGGAGAAAGGATTTTTTATTTTTTTTACCTGTCTGCTGCCAGCAGGCTGTAAATAGGATCCCTATATTTTCCCCTGTTGATGCAAACCCACATTGGAGCTCATCAGCAGACTTTAGGCCAACAGAAGTTTCTGAACATCGCTAGAAGCCACACACACCTCAGACCAGATGAGGTCCATACCAGTTGTCACAGACTGCTTACAAACAGTGAAGGTACTGCAGGCAACACTGCAACCCGCGGGTGGCCTGTGACTGCTGGTTCACTGGGTTCATCTTGCCTTCATGGACTCTCTATTATAAATCATATAGGTATGAGTTGCTTCCTGGAGCAACTTGTTTGCTTTATTTATTTGGAAAATCTCAGTAACTGCACTCAGCACAGCTTCTTTTTCTGCTGCTGAACTTGCCATAACTGAGGCTTGCTCGAGAATGTTTAGTTTTAACAGTGTGTGATTTCCCCACATGATTTCTGAACCACATACTGAATAGATGTACTTGTTAAGTGTGGTAAATACATTTCCAGATAAACTAATAGTATCTCAGAAACAACCCACTTCTCTAGAGACAGAATGCCATGTATTTGAGGCACCATCAGAATAAAAAAGACCTGGACATTCTGTCTCATTCTCCCCTGCTCCCAGTTTTAAGATCAGGGAAATAGAACAGAAAACAACCTATTTTTAGTACAATCACACAGTCACTCTGGGTATTATTTATATTTAAATTAAAACCAGCTTTTAGGCCTTTAGCTAACCCAGAGCATTAATATTATTTAAAGGGGAAGAAGAAAAGGTTTGAAATCACTAAATAATTAATTCAAACCTGGCAACACACTGAGAGGAAACAACAGCACCCTGTGATGGCTACTTGCTTTAGAAAGCTGGAAGGAAAGGAAACCCAGTCAGATGTGTTACACATTCGTACAAAAGTAGTTACCAGAGGATGATTTACCAAATTAGTGTGTCTGCTTTGTGGCAGAGCAACAGTTAAAACCTTGTTAGGGCTGAGTCAAATGCCCAGCGTTGCGTTTTTGGAACATTTTCCTTTGAGTCACTTTGAAATGTAATAGATGGCTGGTCAATCTGTTGTTAGAGCCTCTGTACTTGTTGCCTGGAGTATTATTCCAAAATGTTTACTCCACAGAGGTGTCTCATGAGCGGTACCTCTTACTCATATCTGACACTTTTTAAGGAGGGGTAATTCAAACTTACTCTGTTTTGTTGTTCACATCTCACAGACGTTCAGGCAAGCAGGGGTGTTTCCTTCAGCTACCCTGTACTGCATATGCTTCCAAGATGAATTCAGGGCCAAATTTAAAAGCAACTGAAGTGAACGGAAAGGCAAATCAAATTCCAGTATAATCAGAATAAAAAAGGTATTTCCAGTAGAACCAAAGGCCCTGTGAAGAAGTGAAAGTCTAAATGTTTCTGCTGACTGGTCAGTGAAAGGTCCAAATCCTGTAGGAAATGTTGTCATGGAACTCGGCGAGTGAAGAGCCTTGACATAGCAATCCCTGATATTCCTGAAATCCAAGATTCATGAGGTGTAAATATGCTTTAGTGGAGTTTTGGAGAAGTCTGGTATATATCTGAGGCAAAGGAGGCTTTATGTGATTTATCACTTGCTAGATCTTTACACAACCATCCACTGTGGTCCTTAAACAGCCAGTACACTCCTGAAAGTGAAGGGGAGTTGGAAGGAGCACAGAGCTGGTGTGTTTGGCTTAAAACTTCAAGCTACCTGTCCTGCCAAATTCTTTTGGTAAGTGATGGTAAAATGGGGCTTGTACTAGTGCACAGTGCCTTTTTAAACTGAGGAAAAGAAGAGTTCCCAGAAGCACAAGACCTGGGATGGTCCATGACCTATATGGAGGTAGGTAGCATCCCATATCACCTTTCAGAGAAGCTTTGATTTGCACTTTATACCAGGAGATGTGGTTTTGATTAGCTGTCCTTTTGAGGCAGTAAATTATTGGGGAAGGTAATAGTCCCTTTCCCAATGGAAAATATATAAATTGCTCTATGTAATTTTTTTTGAGTCTTTTAAAATGCTTTGCATTCTTTATGCTGCTGTCCAGGATCTAATCTTGATAATGTAGATACCATAAAAAAAACATGTGACAATCTTTGCAGGTGTAGCAGATACCAATATCACAGTCAACCTACTCTGTCAGAGTTACAGTGTGAGCTTGACAGGGGGTGTAGCCTGGTTCATCTGACAGACACTCTCATATTGTTTGCTCCAAGGCCTGTTAGAATTATGAGCTGCCTGTGTTACAGGAGATTATGAATTAGGGTTGGTTTACCCAGGGACTCTGGAGAATAAACAGGAAGTCCTCACATGAAAATATACTGGAAAGCATCAGTGGGAAATGTTGGGATCTGTCCTGCTGCCTGCTCTGAGAGTAATGGGGTGATGCAGTCTTTCTGGAAAAGGGAGATATGAGTCCCATGGCAGTATCCCAGGATCACACCATGAGGCCATGCCTGCAGCACAGGACTACAACCTTTCTCTGGTACTTTGCCTCTGGGCATAAAGTTGGGAATTATAATGGAGTCTGATACTGGACAAAGAACTTGTGTGAAACCTGTGCCATGGCAAGACCTGTGATCAGTGATGAAGCACGCTGATACCCTGAAAAATCCACACATGAAGTGAAATGGTTTGTCTGCTTGGGAGGACTGAGTGGTTGAAAAGGTCTTGTGTTGGAGGGAATGCTAAAAGGATAAATTTTTCCCAATCTGTTAATCAACTTCTACTTGGTTCCTGCTTTCCACCCCCCATCTCTCTGATCCCTTACCTCTTTTTAAAATCAAATAATCAAGTAAATACAGAAAACATGTGTGCTGTCAATTCTGTGTTTTAGTGAAAGTTCTAGCAATTAACAGGAAGCAGTTGTGACCTCATCTGGCAATGCATAAAAGCTGGCTCTAAAAATGAAGTTTAGACAGTGACATTTAATTGGCAACTGCCAGAAAAAGACACATACAAACTTTTTTAAAGTATAACCTGATTGTCAGCATGAAATAATCTGGAGATGTTTTGACATATTTACATCATGTAATGGAAGTGTTAAATAGGAACTGAGAATTCAACTTTTTTTTTTAAAAAAACCACTCTATATTTACATACCTAGACAAAATTTAATACTACAGTAATGCCCTACTCCTCTTTTCCTTTCCATAGTTATGTCACATCTTTTTTGTTTACATCCCAGTTGATTTGTGTTAGCTGATGGTTGAAGTCAATTACTTCATTGTCCTTTTTTGTGTAAAAGTAACAGTAAAATTTTAAATTACAGATTTATTAATGAAACATCTGAAGCTTCCAAGAGTCATTAGCAGGCAGGATGGAAAGATGTACACTATGCGTGCTGCAAGATTACTTACCATATTGTGTATACTCAGGGGGAAAAAATGTCAGAAAATGTAGGTAGCATCATTTAGAGCATAAATCTGACATTCTGTAAGAATATGCAATGGAGACAACAGCCTGGGAGTTGGCTGATCTATACTCAAGGCTGAGCCTGGGTTGTTAGAGTGAGAAGAATGTGGATCTCTTTCATCATTATGTCCTTTCAACTTTAACTGGTGCTTACTTCGAGGTAGGAATGAGTTTGTGTGACATTTACAACAGCCTAAATAAATGATTCACTAAATTATTCTGACCCAACTGTTCTTTTGAATTGGTGTCTTCATTGAGTATAATCAGAGGGCAAAACAATTTAACATTCTTTTGTTTCCAGTCTTAACCACTGTCATCTCCGCATAACTTCACCTAGGTGGCAGCTTCAACAGATAACCCATTAATGACTTTGTGTTTGGGAGGTCCTTCCTTAGAATTCATCTAGTCCCAGAATGGGGAACAGTGAAAAGGGGCTATTGTGTTTTGTCATTTAGGAAATGGTTCAGGGTCTGAAAACTTGAGTTTTGAATCAGCAAGCATAAAGAGTTGTAGCAAAATCTTACTTGTTTTTCTTTTATAGCTGTATCTCACTAGTATCTCCATAAATTACTTTGTTGTTTTTATTGCCATCACTTTTTTTTTAAAGATGGAATCTAATGAGTGATCCCATGTCTAGAGATAAATTCAGATCTTCTTGAGTTTTGATTCTCAAACTGTGGACAGGTGTTTGTTCACAGGGTCATAGAAAGTGCATAAAACATCAATGTCCTTATGCTATAGAAACCATGGGTTAAAAAATGATGAGTTTACTGTTGTCCAGAAAATCTCATCAAGAGATAAAATGGTTGAGGTAGTTGTATGGGTAAGGGAGCAAACCCCTCTTAGAAACAGAAATAAAATGCTTAGCATATAAGATTGCAAAGTAGGGAAAACTGAAGGTGATGGTGGAAATCCCATTCATTTCTAGGATTTAACCTCAAATCTTCTCTGAGGAAGAAGAAATCCAGAGAATTCAAAATTAGACATAATATACTCCTACTTACAGAGAACGTTTTAATAAGGTGTTTGATCCAAGGACCTTTGTTGCAGTGCATAGATTTTTACTTAGTTTGAAAAATAAATACAAAAACAAATCAAGGCAGAAAGTGCAAATACGAAAGGTTACGGATGATATTATGGAATGGTGCCTAAAGCTTGCCTAAAGTATCTGCCTGCTTTGCGTAAATGTGTTTTCAGATTCAACTTCCAGCTGAAGTCTTCAATGTTGATCCAAATTAGAAGTTACGAAAAAAATTTTTAAAGGCACATCCTTCTTCATTCCATCTCGGTTCCTTGGTTGTGTTTGAAAAATTTTCACTCTTGGAGGATTTCTGAGAGTAGAACTTTAATAATCCTGTCAGTATTTCTCAGCAGTCCCTGTGGAGGGATATTCTGGTGGGTGTCTTTGAAAGAGATCAAATCTTTGCTTGGTCTGATTAAACAGCGAAAAATCTGAAAAATCAAGGCATTTAACATCTCTCTCCCTTCTCTCATCTACATTGTCAGGCAACTCATCACAGAAAACACTGAAGCTTGTCAGGCATCATCTTCGCTTGGTAAATCCATGCTGGATCTCTGTGATCACCTTCTTACCCTTTTTGGGGTTAGTGCCACAATCTGCCTTTTTCCAGGCTTTAGGAATCTTCCCCCATGCCATAACCTTTCAAAGGTGATAGAAGTAAGCCCTTCAATGACATCAGCCAGCTTCTTTAGCACCTTCAGACCCCCTATCTGGTCTGATGGACATGTGTATGTCCAGTTTGGTGAAGTGGTCCCCAAGTCTTTATAGACTGTATAAATACGGACTGTATTTGGAGGATCAGAAACTTGGAAGGCCTAAAGGCAAGCCTTACAAGTTAAACCTGAGCTACAGAACACAGCTTTTCCCTTTGCACGTTGCTAGGTCCTTTAATCCAATGAGTAGTGGATCAATGTGGCTTTGGTTCCACCAATGAATACGTAGAAACTTCTGATTTGCATCCTCCTTGCTACTCTCAACTCCAGCTGAACTTTTGCTTTGGCCTGACTGCATGTTATGCAGCTCATGTGGACATGGCATGTGTAATCTTACTATTTTGCCATTTTCCATTTACAGGTTTTTCTGTTTACATTAGCAGTGCCATCAGACCATATTGAGCCTTCAGAAACAGAAGAAAAAAGCCTGTTGTGGTTCAGTTAATTGAGGGATGGTTAAACAGCAACCCATTTTAAATAGTAAGGTATTAGTTTTGGTCTCCTCTTATTCACCTCAAGGTGTTGAATACGTTCATCAGTCAAGCCACATGGAGGACTTTTCTCCTGACTGATGGCAAGGAATAATGGAGTTCACAACTGGTGCCATCAGAGTGATTTAATTTACACGGGCTGCTGTGAAAATACGACTTTATTGGTTTGGTCCTTGAACCACCTGGAGAACACCTGAAATAGGCCTGAGCACACAGAAGCTGACACCTTTTAACAAATTCATCTTCTGGCCTGCATTCCATAATCCAGTGTCCTTTACAGTCCAGTTCTGAGTCAGTCAAACAAAGAAGTTTCCCCTGCTGTGACCAAAGTCCCGCTTTGAAACAGCTCCATACGTTTTTAGAAAGGAAGAGGGATCAACATGCTTTCTCTTGGAGGGAGTGAGCTGCTTGATAGAACAAGGAACTGGCTTGGAATAGCAGATGAAAGGATATTATAATGTGTCAGTAAGGCAAAGGAGACCCCAGGCAGCTCTGATTTAGGCTCAGCTGTTAATCAAATATTCTGGAGGAAATCCAAGCCTCTAGAGATTGAACAGAAATAGAAAAGACTGTTTCATATTATATAAACACATAAAGCTGTGCTAAAGGGGAAATCCAACCAGAACAGGGTTTTTCTCCCTACCTGGCCTGTAGCTTGTGCTGGAGCAGTAAAAAGGCAGAGTGCTAGGCACTCTTCTGGAGCACTTTACATGTTAACCAGCAGCATGAGTATAGATACAGAGATGGGAGGGATTCATTATCAGGAAATGTAGGGATAGGATAATGGGTAATGGTTTAAAGCTGAACGAAGGGAGATTTAGTTTAGATATGAGGAAGAAATCTTTTAGTATCAGGGTGGTGAGACACTAGAACAGGTTGCCTATAGAGGTCATGGATGGCCATGCCTGGAAATGTTCAAGGCCAGGTTGGATAAGACTTAAGCCACGTGATCCAGTGGGAGGTGTCCCTGCCCAAGACAGGGTGATTGGAACGGTCTTTAAGGTCCTTCCAAGCCAAATCATTCTATGATTCTGAACAGTCCATGGGTATTCTGCTTGAAAAATCCCTTCACATGGTAATCACTGATAATGTAAAGATTCTCTTTGACTTTAATGGTCTTTGAATCAAGCCTATAAAACAACCTGACATCTGGAATGCATAGTCAAACCTTAATGACCTTTTTTCCCTAAGGCTTTGGAACAACAGTCCAACATCTGGGAACCTTCCCTTTCCTGGTGTTCCCCATTTGGTATATATTTTTTAACAGATTAAAAAGTATAAGCTGCAGGCCAATTGGATCTTCACTTGCTAGGTTAGTTCAGTTTCTGCTACAAATAAGAACATCAAATAATTCTTTCCAGACCTTACTCATGCTGAGAAACTGAGACAGATCTTGTAGCAGAGGCTGGGTAAATCAGGTCTCCTATGGTTGAAGGGAGAAATATTGGATATTCCAGAGAATAGAGAAAGAAAGGGAGCTATTATTATTATGTTTAAAGGGTAATTGCAGCTTATCTATTCGAGCAAATAAGAAAAAAAGGTCTGCTGCTGAGTCAATACACCTGACACCAACAAAAGGGTTGAGGTGGTTTGCCTAGCATAAACAGTGCATGTCGTTTTGGGCTTTCGTCCTTTTTACTCTGCACTCCAACAACTCTGAGAATAGGAAACCACCACTTTCATCCACAAAAGCCTGACCACACATGCTCACAGCAGGAATTTTACAGAGTTTGTCTTTCAGGGAAGTGGCAAACACTGCCTCCCTGAATAACAGCAGTGGTTAAAGGGAAAAGGAAGGAGTCTGAACAACTTGGGCAAGCCTGGGCTGCATTGCCCAGACTGAAAATGACCATTGAAAAATAAAATATCGACTTGGAGAATAATATGGGAGGCTGAGTAGCCTCCTGTCAGACGTAGCAGGGGGAGGGAGTTGGAGGCAAAGAGAGAGGGAGTTTCCCCAGCCCCAACCCTGGGGTGGTTAAGGTTGAAGAGAATTGAAAAATAGTTCCAAGGCAAGCATAAAACTTAGAGAGAAAAATACCTGTATAGCCCTTTCCTTTATTAATATTCTGGTCTGCATGCTATGAACCTTTTTGTGAAGTGAAACTGTCTTGATAATTTGATCCAATGGTGCTCACAAGTCTTCAGAGGGAAATGGCTTAAAGTTTGGAAAATGGGATCACTATCATGAAATCAAGACTAGTCACAAAATATTTGGTCATTAAGTTTCCATTCATGGTCTCTGAGACAGCTTTCAGGCCACAGCAAAAAAACATATCTGAAGTGTGGCTTACCACAAACACTCCTTGAAATCCCAACTAGCTGTCTGGCACTTTCTCCACCTCACTTCTCATGTCTCCAAGCCACTCATCTATCTGCTGATCATGTCAGGCATGAACAGAATCCAGAACTCTCTGCATCTGGATTTTTGCATATGATTTTTAGAAAGACTCCAAAACAGACTCTGTTTCTTTTCTTTGTTTTTGTTTCTACTTTGTTATTTTTTCCATGTCCAGATGCAGAGTTTGGATGTTACTGTGGTTGTTTTTCTCACAATGACACTCTCATAATTAATCTCTACACTTTAGAAGAATCAGTGCCTGGTTTAGGATGCATCAAGACCTCAAGATTAGAATATTTACGTGCAAAACTGTGCCTGCAGTTAAGGCAGCAGCATAGAAACCTCTGCCTTAAACTTCTCTTTATGCAAGGATTTGCACAGAGTGCCAAGCCAGAATCAAATGAGTTTCTTAAAGACTTAGATTTTCCCATGTTTTCTGTTACTGAAAGGTCATGATGTTTTTTAAAGGTCTTTGCTGTTCCAGGGTTGGTTTCTTTTTCTGCAGCAACCTGTAGGGAAGTCATAATGCAATGTTTATGATGACATCCCTTTCGTGCTGTGAAAAGAACTTTAATGTAATGAATTCCACCTTATGTTTGGGGAGATGGTCTTGAGCTGGAATCTCTCAATCACACAATCCCAAACTAGGTGGAATTTTAATCCCCAAACAAACTTACATTTTGGGCACAAAAACTCTGTTTTCAACCTTTGTCTTCTACTCTTTGAAGAAGTTCAGGTCTTTGATTCTCTGCCTCAAATACCTGTCTAATTGTGGTTGCAATGCCAGAACAAACGGGAAGGAAATGCAGAGATAAACTGAACCCCTAAATGGAAAAAGTGGTAAGAAAATCTATGAAATAGCTATCAGCAATGAAGGATGTGATTTTTCTCTCTGTCCAGTCTATCCAAGTACTTCTCTCTACAAAGTTCACTAGTAAAGAATTTGCTTTCTGTGTTGATTTTCATTTTACCTACTGACTGGGGTCTTTCTTAATGATATAGATTTTAACACCCTACAATGCCATTTTTAGGCTCAAAAACTGCCAGTGAATTAAGGAAGGGTTGTAACATTTCTCCTTTACAAATGGGGAAACTACCATGTGGAGAAATTAAGCAACTGACTTAAAGTCACAGTAGAAGAATGTGGCAGAGGAAAGACTCACTGTCTCTGTCTCTCTGTACAAATGGCTGAATGATGATGCCATCTAAGAGATACGCTGGCATCTAAGAGATATACTGCTGTTCATGGGGAAGGTACACTTTGCTTCTCACCATGAGGTACCAAGTATTAGTCAAGTCCATAATGGAGAATTATAGTGTACCATGCTGAGAGGGAAAATATTTTTGCTGACTTTAAGTAGTTAAAAGTTGGGTTTTAACCTGGAAGGTGAAAACTCTGTAGTCTTAATACCTTGTTCTTCTTACTTTTGGCTCTATGGTAACTGCTTATCTTCCTCAATAGTACACTGTGACCCTGAGCTCCCCAAGGAATTACGTTGTATTTAACAGCAATTTAATTTAATTTCATATTCAGTGGATGTCTTCTTGTCCCTGTATCCTGAGAACACATCAACATTATTCTCGATCATTCCATTTTTGACTGTTTACAGATCTTTTCATCAGACTAGCCTCTCTTACAGTTCACACAGCAATTGGTCCTGAATCTCTGATCTCCCCTGTTGCCTACTGCTCAGAAGCACATACACAGACAAAAAGAATGCTCTGATAGGCTCCCCCTCAAAATGCTTTCTCTTTCTTCACTCAGACACACATATACACCCTTGGCTCCCAGGCCACTTTGCTCACTCGATGGATAACCTACTTTCCAATACTCCCTAGTGATCACACACTGATATGCACACCCTCAGCTGCTAGACTTGCCAGCACCATGCATATACAAGCCCTCTGACCCAGGCCCTCTACCACATGGTCTACTCTCCAGTAACTGGCAGTTGGACCTCCATACATACATGTGCACACAGATTAGTCTGTCATATATTAGTGGAGTTTATTAAGAAGACAGTACAGGTTGTGATAATTAGGCAGAGGACATGACCAGACAAGTGTACTGTAAAACAACAGTTTACACATAACTGTAACCTTTTGCCTCCTTTTTTCCCTGTTCTCCACACTTCCTTCTTCCCAAACTACCTTGATCTCTCCCTTTTCCAGCTTTCATTTCTTCCACTAACCATACATTTTTAAATTTTCTGCTATCCAAAAACGCTCATCCCCTGCATGCTGTAAAGTGTCCCATACCCTGGGCAGTGATATCCTCATCTGTGAGGTGGCCTGGAGAGATGTCCCAGGTGATTCATCCTAATGATTGCCACTGATGGTCAATGCTGTTAATGCTCCCCTATGGTGGCCCTGGTAGGAGCCAGGGTATGGGATAATTTCTCTGATTAGGTTTTTGAGGTGCCCCCACCTGACAGTGCACCTCCTTTCTCTTTCATATGTGTGGAGATGTGCTACTGATTGGACTGATGATTCCTAGGATAGTGGCCATATCAGCATATTAGTTGGGTTCACCTACCTGCCTGTGTCTCATTGTTTGCCTTTGTGTGTGTGTGGAGTTGAGCTTTTATCACATAAGCCAAAAAGAGGAATAAAACTTTCGCAGTGTTACCTCTTGCTTTAAAGCAGCTAACAGATGTAGTGTGTGAAATACTTCTATGACTTTACATCCTGCTCTGTCTCTTGAGTGATTTTGTCTCTTTGCCCAGTGTTATGGAGGCTATTGCCACACTATACATAGCTAAAATTCTGATAGCTTATGCCAGGAGAAGGCCATTACAGACAGACATAGCACCATCTGTCCTCTGATAAAACCTAAGTCAAAACAATGGCTCTCCACCCCAGACATTATCAACATTGTTATTTCATGTCTTTGAATTCATTAATCACAACACAGCAATAAAGTTGGGACAGGGTAAAGTGTATACAGGGTTTGTGTTTCACTCGTTCCCAGAGTGTATGCACTGCAAGGTCACAGATATAGATTCAGGTTCTTGCCCTAATAGCACTGTGTGTCTCTCTCACAATGAAAACATGTTTTGATATGCATTTCTTTTTATCCTATCTCAGCCTTTTGCATTGGCAGAATAGGATACATGAAGATCACTGGGATCTTGTTCTTTATCTAAAATTTTACTTTTCCAGTGTGTCTGCACTGTAAAGTTGTTAATTACTGAATACAAAAAAATGTGTGAAACCAGTGGTTAATCATGTTCACATTGAAATGAATTTTATGTTGCTTTAATTTTAAATTTCCCCTTCCCTGCTTTTTGTTTCTAGAAGATGTTATTCATATAGAACTCAAGTGACCTTTTGTTTATTGGGATTTTTTTCTCCCTGTAAAATAGTATATAAATTTCTGTTTTTGTCGACTGTTTTTAGAAAAGTAGTTGATATATTCTGGTGTCCCTGGCACGCTACATAAGTTTCAGATATGAGCACAAAGACTCCATTTTGCAAAAATAAATGCATTCTCCTTCAACTCATGTCCATGGGATAGCCCGAATGTATGGTAGTATGTTTACTGTGCACTAATATAACATGTACTTGAGCGACTCATGACCATATTAGTAAAGCATTAATGCTTAACACACTCCATTGATGCATCAATTAAGTTCATTAGAGTTTGCCCCTCAAATGATTGTGAGTGCTTCCCTGTACAGAATGTTCCTTGCCTGCCTTTGGCGAGGGAGGCCAGCCAGAGGAACTTGCTGTTTATTTTTGAACCCATGTAAAAGTAGACCAGCAGCAGACACCTCCTGCTGCAGGCTAGACCTGACAAAGAGGTCATCTTTGTTGCACATGGTTAAAGAATCACATCCCCTGCTGAAGAGCAGGGATATTTTTAGAAACAGGCTAGAACTCTTCATTCTTGAAATTGTTTTAATTTCCATCTGAAGACTCAGACTTCATGGCTAGGGAAAAGAAAAAAAAATCTGCTAGGCTACAGGGTCAGTGTGAGCCATGGTTCTGTGTAAAAAGAAACCTGATGAAATTGCTTTTTGTGGTGCTGACAGAATTTTGTCCTGGCAGCACTGATGTGCTAATCACTGTAGGTTGACAAAGAACCATTGCCCAAGAGCAGCTCATAATGATCATGTAAATTTTACTTAAGTATATATGATTACAAGAAATTGCCCAAAAGTTTAACAGACATTGTGCTGCCCTGTTTATAGAACAGTATAGATTTACAGGCTCCATTTTTCTACTGTAAATGAAAGCCTTAGGGCTTGGGAAGGGGGAGTCAGAGGAAAGGAAATGTTTTGGCTTCACAGTGTATAACTGCCTATGGGATAATTTTAATGTACATTAAAACCTCATTCAGGTCACAGATATAGTGAGTATAAACAATCCAGTGGGGCACCTTCCTCATCTAAGTCTTCCACATCTCCTAGTCTGCAGACTGCACTTCAGTAGATGGTCTCTTCTGGAGACAGAAAAAACTCTGTTCCTGTGTTCCACAACAAAAGTGAGTTTTTCAGAGGTTTCAAAGTCCATACAGGAAAATGAGAAACTACTCTGACTTTTATGTAGTGCAAGCTACAGTATCTCACCCGGAAATTTCTACTTCAAGGCCAGAGCTCTTGATGGTGGACCCCAGGTACTTAGATCTGTTGGAGTTCATAGAATCATAGAATAACAAGGTTGGAAGAGACTCACTGGATCATTGAGTCCAACCATTCCTATCAAACACTAATTCATGCCCCTTCGCACCTTGTCCATCCGTGCCTTAGACACCTCCAGCTCTTAAATACCTCCAGTTCAAGTTCTTGGCTGAGAAAGCAAGCTCCACAATCCCAATGGATGATTTATTGCCCTGTTAAAAGAGTAAGATCCTTGCCTGGGTTATGTCTAGCTACAGGTTATCACTGAATCTTATTTGCATCTTCTGCTGGATTAGAAAGCTATCTATTATGTGAAATTATTTTCAGTGATATTTCCAATGAGACATATATTTGCAATCTCAGATCATTTGCACAGCTCTTTCTAAGTGGTTTCTACTTTTTCTATGTTCTTCTAGCAGAGTACACATTAAACTTGATAGATGACACCCAGAAAGCTCTCCCTGGTGCCAGATAGAGGGGTAATATTCCTTTTCTTTCTCTATTCAATAGTGTCCTTCTTTTGTAACCAAAAATTACATCTAGAAAGACAATCTCAACATCTCACAGAACTCACAAATTATCATTTGCTAGAATCCTCAAGTTTTTCAGAACTACTAATTTGCAGTATTTGCCTGTCATGATCTCCATATTTTCATGGGGGTTTAAAATCCACAAGTATTAAGTGAGCCCACTTTACATATGATGTGTAAATTTGTATTAATATGATCTCTTTCTGATACCACATGTTGTTCCAATAGCTTTTAATGTACGTATTTCTTAATTTTGATGCCAATATTTGAGATCTCTGATAAAGACACCAAGTAACATTCAGCCAGTAAAAGGAGCCTGTGGATTATCAGTAGAAACAGTACTGTATGATAATCCTTCTTTTTACTAGAACTGCTGTAATCTGTTAACCTTTGATATATTTAACCTGAGCTAAATTGATGTTCGCTTTCACTACCATTACTTACTTTAATTTTCACATGAAAAACCAAGTCACACAGGACTGTATGAAACACTCTAAAGAGTGCTAATAATATATTATATCTACACAATTGTCTCTAGCCATTAACTCTGTAGTTTGGAAAAGAAAAGAAACAATAACAAAACCAATTCATGCCTTCTGTGACAGCATATCTTTCATCCTGTTGTTACAATTTCTTCATTCCTTTTGGATAGTGTCACATAGCTTCCTGTCTGTGATTTTAGCCTAAGATCAGTGTCAGGCTCACCTTGTACATCCTTTGATTCCCTCAATTGACTTCTAAACTGCTGTCAGAGGTTGTTTCTTACCAAGCCTCTAGAATTTCTTGACCTTCTAGTCTTAAAAAAATCAACATTATTAATGTTTCTGACATCTCTTTGGACAACTCTTGTAATATTCTAAGGTTCAAATTAAAAAACACTCAATTTTCTTTAATCACTATAGTTTAATGTCTGTTGTCTAGAGAAGTGGCACATACTACATTTTAATTGAAAAAGAGAACTATTATACTTAAACCTGTTGCTTTCCTAATGAAGAAAAACTGTGTGTTATATGTATTGTACACATTCTGCTTCTCCTTCATCAAACTTGATAACTTACCAACCCCATTCAGCATTGGAATGTTCAACCTCATCTCTAAGTGATCCATAGTGCTGCAGGACAAATAACTGAGTGTGATTTACTCCTAATAACCTCTTAATGGAAGTGCCTTCATATAGTTATATGAGAGTTCTATGCTGATTTAGCAAAAGGTAGATGGGATTTGGGAAAGAGTCAGGACAGGACCAGCAGGCAGAAGAGAATAGCTGGGACACTGGTAGGCTGCAAAGACAATAGCAGGCATAGTCAAAGTAACCTCTGAAGAGGTGTTAGAGAATGAATAAAAGCAGAATCTGAAGCATCTCAATTACCCAGGCACTCTCTGGAGGGAGATGGTCCTCATCAGCAAGCTCAAATCACTATGTTACTTTAATCGGACATCTCAGCCTCCACTTTCACTGGCACAAGCTTGATCTACTTAAAAATAAAATAACAGACAATCTATGTGCTCTCATCTACTATTTTAAGCATAGTTCCTGTTTTGTCTTTGGTCAACAACATTAGCTCAGATCTTTTGCTACCAGAAGGGAATCCTAGGGTTGGAGAATGTTTTAGGGACAACATCTTGACTGTTGAGTTCATCAGAGGCAGTGTGGTTAGCCCAACATGTCCTAGTGCTGCTCATGTGTAAGCATCTTCATTGACCAAGAAAGTTAAAAAAATTGTAAACAACATTAAAAAAATAGGCAGAAATATCTCTGTAGAGTAGAGTTATTGCAAAATAAGCAACTAGTGGCAAAGAATAACATGATTATTTTACAGTTGCACAGTCATCAGGGAAAAGTTATTATTTTTTTCAGTTATCTCTAGAATTTATATTGGAAGAATCACATTCTTCCTCAGTGCATTTCTACAGAAGTTTCCTCAAACATTAATTTAATATTAGCAGACTTTCAAAGAGGAATGGGACTCCAATGTCACAGAATAAAAATTGTGGTTTGATGTTGCAATAGTTAGGTTCTTGCATTGCAAGTACTATTATCGGTTAGGTTTGACATTTCCTTTATATGTGTATACTTTGCTTATTTTTTTGCTAGATGTGCACATGTGTGTGAGTGAATGAACGTTTTATATTCATACTCATACTCATACTCATACTCATACTCATAGCCTGGTTCTTCTGACTGCTGATTATGGGAGGGATTTCTAAATTAGGGAGGAACTCTAGTTCACAGAAGAAGAAGGACTTGTTGTTTCCTGTTTATATTTTAACCAGTTATATATATGTAGCACTCAGAAATATCCATGTGCTGTTGTGCTAGACATTAGACATGATATATTTGTAAGATATTCCTTCTTGAATCATGCAGCTGAAAGAAGTGAAAAATGTCCTAAATGGATACCTTAAAATCGATAACACTGTTTGAAAGCCGGCCTGAGGATAAAAAATATTATTGGAAAGTGAAATGAAATTGGAGGCAATTGCTTCCTTTCATTTGCAGATTGATCGTGAGACCTAAAAGAACTCTTGCACTAGGCGGTAGAAACAGCTGAACATTGATGCAACACCTCTTTTATTTACAAGTTTTTCTGTTCTTTGTACTGATAACTAACAAACAGGAGTTTCTAGAGAAGGAACACATTCTACAGCACAGTGTCTTTTCAAGGAAGATTCTGCTTTTACTTCATGTTTATAATTTCCTTCATTAGTTGACTGAAGGAGAAATACAACTAAATGATTCAAAAGATTTTATTTTTATGAGGGATTTTAAATGTTCATAGGCGTAAGAAATGGTATTTATGTACAGTAAAATGATTCCTGCATACTTTAAAGCTTTTGGAAGCTCATTAATGATCTTTTATTTTGAAAACTTTGTCAATATCTACAAATGAACATGTGATTGGAATAAATCAGAGGGAAATAAACTGAAAAAAATCGGAAGATGCCTTAACTGTTACCTATGTTTTATGGAAAACCTTGTTATTGGCACATATATATGAGAAATGACGTTTAGGTTTTCTTTTGTGTCAAAGTCATATATATCCTCTAAGCACTTCTACAGTCAGTGAAGGGAGACACAAGCTGCTTGAAAATAATTAACCATACTTATTTTAGAAACCTATCTCAGGTGGACTGAATCAGCATCTGGAAATTTCCAACTATCCCCTTTGATTGGAGAGATCATAGAGACAAAATGACTCATATATGTATACCCAACAGATGATTTCTTGCAAAAGTGAGTTATTAGTAACAATTAAGCCTCTTTAGGCTGATGGGTTTTTTTCTGTCTTTTCACTAGTTTGATACCAATCCCTCTTTCTTTGCACTGGACAAGGCCATTTACAGGCGCACACAAGATATCAACTGCTGCAGTTGGCTTCTTGTACGTTGTTTTGGAAGGTGCAACAATTATACTCCTAAAATAAAAGAAACAGTATTTATAAGCCAGAATATACAAGGGAAATCCACTTTCCTTGAAAGGCTTCTCTGCTGTCTCAGTTGTCTCTTGACATAGTTACATAACAGACCTACTTTATTTTTCCATTTTCTGAGTTAAAGGAGCTTTGGAGAAAATATATGGTGGCACTACTAAATGCATGGGACTGGACTCCCAGTGAGACTTGAATGACACTCAGAAATTTAAATTCTAACATAGGATTTGTTTTGTGGGAGGTATTAAAAACAGACCAATTAAGATAATAGCCAAGGATTCAGGAGATATGGATTCATTTCCTTGATCTGCCATAGACTACCTATATGACACTGGGAAAATCACTCAATTTTTGTGTATCAGTTTCCTGTGGTAAAAGTTTCTTGATGTCTGTGAAGACAAACAGAGTAAGATGGGTGTAAAGAAACCACAGTCCATACATCTGCTGAAGAAAAGTAGGGCGTATGTAATCAAATAGTATTTCCATATTCAGACATTTGATTTATAACAAAGCAACTTAAAAGGATATCTTTCCCAAAGTTCCAAAGCCAAGGCAAAGATTAAATTCTCACTTAAACTGTGCTCCCCCAACACCAATAGTTCAGGGTGCCAAAGGTCACTAGAACAAAGCAAATCATAAAGCAAACCATCCCTGACCTTTTCATCAACAGAGATGACCCACTTACCTCACCTGTATCTTGTAGGAAATATCCCATTACCCTGAAAAAAATAGACACTTTCTTAAAAGATGGCTGTTGCAATAAATCCAAGAAACAGAGACTAAATAGTCAGAATCCAAAGGCATAACAATTTCCCAAACAAAACAGTCATTGCATAATCCGGCACCACCACTTTCATTTCTTCTGGGCCAATGAAGTTCACAGTCAGAAGCTCATGCTGATTTCTACAGCTTGAGGATGTAACAGAAAGATGCAGTCTCTCATGTTGGGAAGTACAGGGCTAAATAGGATCTGATTAGTTTAGTATGCTGAACAGAAAACCTTGGATACAGTCCAAAATCTGGTCAGCTTTGCTGACATTTTTCTTAGCTTTCACTCTCTTTCAAGCCAGATATGAGGTAAACTCACTATATTTAAACCATTTTAATGGCACTTGAATATTTCACATAAGTTATCTCTCCCTAACATGATATGCAATTTACTTTTTTTTAGAAGAGACAAACATTGACTCTACCACTTGCTCAGATGTCTTTTTCCTTTTCAAAATATTTATAAATAATTATCTTTCACAGAACAAAATTGATGATGATGTTCGAAGGTGAAATAAACTGCTCTTTGCTTGGCTTTCAGATTACATACTTATGGCAATAAATGTGAATCTAAAACAAAAGTATACTTTTCCAAACCTAAAATCCACTTCTCTAAAGTTAACTCCCTTAGGACCATGCCATGAGAGCCAGGGGTGATGGAGAACAGACAGCCTAACATAACATACCTTCTGATCTGTCCTCCTACCTCAGACTGAATACTCGAGCTTGTCAAGTGACCTGGATTATGTGACTGAAGCTTTCATGCATTCTATTTCAAGTTTCAATTAAACCTGAAGGTTGAACTACCTCTGCATCTCTCTTCCTAGCATGAGATTGTTTTCCTTTTCAGTAAAAGGCAGAGGGAAGATCCAGAAAGATCTGAGCCCTGATGGAAAAGCTGCTCTGTGGCAACCTTTGAATATACCAAGAGAATGAGCACTAAGGATAAAGTGAATCTTATCTCAGGAAAATGTGTAGCATTGAAGGCTGCACACACAAGGGACTGTCAATTGGTTCAAGAATTGTGAGACTGGGACAAGGTTGATGAAGCGTCAGAGGCTGTGGATCGCCACACATAGGGTTGAGTGGAAAGAACTGCTACTAGGCTGATGTTACACTGCAGATGAAGCAGTACACCTTGTTTCTGAGCCATTTATTTCCAAATCAGATGTGATTTTGAACTACATTTTGGATTAAATTTGACCACTACACTTCTACTTCCAATGGAATGTGGGTAAACTTGAATTAAAATATCTGTCCAAAACCTGGGAAACTGGGTTTATTGCTTGATTTGTCTCAGATTCTGTGTATGAACTATGGCATGTCACAGATTCATTTTTATGTCACTTTGCAAACAGGCATTAGCTATATTTTTCTACTTTAGAGAGATGAAACAGGATAAATCCATAAAATCAAAGGGCTTCAGAAGGGTAAATAGATTAAAATTAACTAATATTTCTAAATACCAGGGGAAAAAGCATTGAGGCACTATGAATTATTAATTATGATATGATTTCCCAAGAGAAGCAATCAGGTTTCTATCAACTAGGGTATTAATTGTATGTGTCATCTACTTTAAAGGCTACAGAATTGGAGAAAAGTCCTCAGCTGGCAAAGAGAAAGAAACATTTTAGTGTCTCTGTGCATGTCTAACTTCATTGATATAATCCTGTAATTTATTAGGCCTGGGAGAATGAATCTGGATACATTAAGGAATGACCTTCCTTTAATTTCCAGTGAATCCAAAGCCTTTTCACAGAATTCTGGTTAACTGTTTCGCCTCTTATTTCGATTTCCCACGCCTCTTGACTTCCAGGCTATGCTTGTGACCGGAAGCCAGAATGCCATGAGAAAAAGCTCTTCCTGTGGTAATTTCAACACTGCCAAGCATAAGCCCTACAAACCACACGGGAAAGTTTATTCACATGTAATTCACTGCCCAAAAATATCCAAAAGGTTTGGGATAAGAATCCAACCTTTAAACATTAATAGAAACCAAACTTCTCAAATATTTCAGAGTCAGCCCTTTCAGTAGTTTTTATCCAGAAGTAAGAAGCACTTCCATTAAGCATTTTAAATGTTTATTGGGGATGCCAAACCCATGAATCAAATAATTTATTAAATATATTCATATGCTTAGTGTAGTTCAGAACATTCAGTGTTTTAAGCAGTGTATTTTTTATCTATTTTGCGTGGGGCTTCTAGGTGCCAGTGAGATCCTGCAGATTTATGCATTCTGAAGACTGTTACTGCATGAACTACATTCAGTCTCAAGGGAAAGTTGATATCCCTTAGCATTGTCAATACAGTAATGTCACATCATCCTTCCTAGAGAATCCATGTTGCTTTTCAAGTTCATCTGACCACTTAGGAATGGCTGTACTGAAGATCATCTGAGACAGCTCAGCAAGGTCCTAGTCTCCCACAGTGGCCATAAATAGATGCCAAACTGTAGCCCAGCCAAGATAAAATTGTACCAAACTTTCTCCAAACACTCTTCCAGTCACTATTTCCAGCTTAAGAGAGCTCCTGAGTTTAATGCATTTTGTCCAGTTAGTAACAGAGTTCTCTGTATGCTTGTCCAGTCTTCTTCTGAACCCATGATCTGTGAGTTGATTTGAACTCTTTGCATCAATGATCCTCTTTGATAAGGATTTCCATGCATCTACTGCTCGTGGAATAAGGACTAACACAGAAAGCAGTATTGACTTTACGCTGCAACTGGCTACAGAATGTTGATCAATATTGTTACCTATTCTTGAAGCTTCCCGTACATTTGCAGTTATATTCAGATGTGAGAATCTCAGACACAACTAAACAGCACTCACTTTAAAGAATATAGCTAATGCAGATGCACTATAATTACCTTTAAGTAGTCAGCATGGATCACCTGCAATGGCAAGGACTGTATCATGGACTGGTAAAAGATAAAATGCAAACAAACCCCATTCTGTTTAAATAATCCGCTGATAGCTCATCAGAAGAACTGGACAATCTCTAAAGCCCGTTCCAATCCAAACTATTCTATGAATCTTTTTCAGTTTTGTCTATTCCATGCTGGAGGAGCATTAGGTAGTGTTCTTCAGGAGGATTTATTCCCATTATCTTGCACAGAATGATGTCAACACCTATTAATAAATATATATTTTTCAGAAGCCTAGGACATGTACAAATAGCCTCACATATCCCTATTCCCTAACCAATTCTTTGGTTGCATATGTGCAAAATGTTTCTCCTTGACATAGTTTTACCTGGATTTCTGTGAAGATGATTTTCTTTCACTTGTCATATTTGCACTGATTCCCAGTTTTAGGTGCATGTTCCAAGGCAGTGACTAATTCCGGAAAGCTGCCAAGTGCATTGCTGAGATTCTCTCTTTCTGCTAGGGATGACATGTTCTTTACTTTCTCTCCCCCTTTTACCTCTTCATGTTCTTTTATCAAGTGGATTGCAGCTTTAGGATTATGAAGTTCTTATTTCAAACGAATCTGTAAGGTTTTAATTTTCATTTCTCAGTTCTCTGTGACCATACTTCTCATCCTCCTTGAATGTCACTTCTTAGGAATATCCAGAACATTGACTCCTATTGACTTCTTTTATCAATGCATTATTTCTGGTTCAGGATTTTCAAGATTTTCACCTCAATTTTTACATTGTGTATGAATTTATTTATTCATATTGCTGGACTCCAAATTTCCAGCCTGCTGTGAGCCTTCCACAGGGAAAATACATGACTTATTTGATATCTACAAAACTACTTCTAAATGCTTTCATCCTTATCTCTCTCTTCTCTCCTCTACCACCTTCTGTCAGGTTTTGACATGCATCTGTATGGCAGGAGTGAGGGATTGCCACTACAGGAAATAAAAAAATGTATGTGAAATATAATTGATTTGTTATATTATTGAAATCAGTGACTTTTCATGAAGAGTCCATCCAGTTACACTCAACGCGAAGGCAACATTTGAACACATGTAGCAAACATACAATTAAACACTATCTGTAATATAGCCAAGGTGTCAGGGTAAGAATACATAACTGCAACCTCTAAAGGCTTGTAGTCGTAGACTAGGACATGCGTCTACCAGTAGCCAAAGGCAATTACAACAAAAATTTTGCTTTTCTAAAGACAGTACTCTCAATGTTTTGTATTCACAGTTTGAAAATGAAAGAATCAACAAATATTTGACATAATAAAGAATGAGGGGCTTGGATTGGCTTTTGTCACTTCAGTAGTTACTGGAAAACAGGTAATATGCCTGACAGACTGTAACAGTGCAGAGCCTTTTTCAACCAGGCTCTCTAGACTCTTGAATGAGGGGAGAAATCTAATTAGTTATTGTAGCTTTATCTGTAAGCAAGATTAGAAAGGAAGGCAAATCCCCACTTGCTAATATTCATAATCTCTGTGTGTCTTTAAAACATCTAACAACACCATGGTTCAAGATTGAATAAGGAGGGGAAGGGTGCCATCTGCTGAGTGGCAAACCCTACTCCTTGTCTCATCCTGATTCAGCTGTTTCAAGTTTAGTCCAACTACGCTGCAGAGATCTTAAATTGACACCAGTGCCAACCTGAATGCAGAAACAGAGGAAAAACCATAATTTCTAATAGTTACACTTCACAGAGAGCAGGGAAGGGGATCAGGTCATCAGCGTATTCTGGAGATCTGTCATATCTGCTCAAATGGAACAATCAAACTTTACTATCCAACTCTGGCCTTCCTGTAACTGTCAATAATAGTACTGGGAGTATTAGTCATTTTGGAGCGTATTTCTGGCTGTAATGCCCTTAGCAATAATAAAGGCTTGTGTTTCTGTGTGAGAATGGGATCTGAGGCTCTTGAGGACCAGTCTGAGCAGCAAGCTATTGCATCACTCATCCGACACCTCCACGTCAACTGTCAGATTCCTTCACGGAAAAGACCTACTCAGTAAGCAATGACTATGCCAAAAATTAAACCTATGCCTGCCTGGCCCTGCTCCTCATTACTTTTATGTTTCTGTTTCCCACCCCTATCCTTCTTGGACTCATAGCCAACTGGATCTTAGGGGTGAGGGGTAAAGTAGAAGGGTTAATTGCTGCAAAGGTATAAGGGTTAATTGCTGCAACAATGACAGGCTCTTCCTCCTTTTCATTTTGGTTAACTTTTTTTTTTCAAACTTGCTTGGGGCTTTCTTTTTTAATCTACTTTCTAAACTGTCTGATGCTGATAGATATATTTACCAATAATGATGAACACATGGTTTATGCTGCCTAGGTGTTATGTATCCATGCATTTCACAGGAACATATTGTTTTAGGTAAGTGATAAAGCTTCCCTCTCCCTCCACCCTACCCAGTTTGTGGGATTTTCCTGAATCAAATACCCTTTTCCCTGAAGTTCTCTGTTCTTGGCCACATGCACTAAAAGAAGATAACATATCTAAAAGCATTCCTGGTTATATGCCCTCTAACTGTATCATTGTGAGAGCTTCATTTAAAGCCACATGTTTAATTAATATTTAATAATAATTAGTAACACTCTGTGACTGCCTTCATTCTGAAAATGCAACTAGTTTTTCCTGCTGTGCCAATGGACCACTTCTTAATGTTGCAAAAACAGACAGCCAGCATCATGTCTTATTTCCTACCAGATTATTTTGGACTAATGCAAGAAAAAATACTCCTAATATTAGGATTAAAATGGTTAGGCAGGTGAATTAAACTGATCAAGTGATTTCATATTTGCTGCACTGTGAATGTAAAAGAGGTACAATCAGGACCTTGAAAGCAAGACTTTGGTTTGATCAGCTCAGTAGCTTGTATGTTTCTCTCGGAATCCATCAAATGTTTTAATAAGTCATCCTCTGAAAGTGACGGTATCTTTTTGAATGCTCCACATTCTGTTACTGTCTCATGGGTGAAAGTGTGGATTTTTGTGGTGACAAGTGAAGGTAGAAATATAGAAATAATAGTGTGCATTCTTGCCCAGAGTAACACGAAGCCCATTCACCCAATTAAGAAGAAAAACAACTAGTATAATAACACCAATAGCCTTAGTAAATTCAGCATGCACAAAATGGTTAAAAATAGGGGGAAGATTTACTCTTCTGGGTTGTCAGGTCTGTTTTGAGAAGGTGTTAAGAAAGTATCGTTCTAAATTACTTGGCAGCTGTCAAAAGTATTCTTGAATAATTTGGACTGGCGTCTAACAGGGAGTGTTTCTTTCTGTGTAGGTAAGCATGGAAAAATAAATGAAAAGCTTAACAGTGATACCGCAGAGTATATCTTCAAGCCCACATCAGAGGAGAGAAAGAACTGCTAAGGTGGGAAAAAAATTCACTATGGACGTTGCTGACTGTGATTTTTGTCATGTATTCGAATGGCTTAGAGCTGTAGAACAAGGCTGCAGTTGTCAGGATATGAGGTCCTGCTGCTTCAGACGTGTCAAATTATTACTCCTCAGCTGGAAGAAACAGAGCCACTGTGCCAGAAGCCTGTAGACTTTGGCCCATGTCATATCCACTGCTGGCACATGTTCTTTGTTGTTTTTAAATTAAAAAAAAAAAAAGTTTTAAATCTGATTTAAAGAGGTGAGATTGTTGTTGAGATTGTTGATATCAGAAGGGTGAAAGCTGAATGTAATCACATCAGCCACAAGACTAGCCATGGAACTTGTCACTTCTAGGCTGCCTGATTCTCTTCTGGTTCAAGCGAGAAAAACTGGAAGTTGCTTCCATCTGATGCATAGGGTTGGCCTGCCATCTCCATTCAGGTTATCAGTAAAACATACTGAAACAAGAGATGACTTGCACAAGGGTTTCTCTTTTTGTCAGTTCTATAGGTAAGAGGAGGACTTGGCTATCTGGTTAAGCAACATGTATATTCAAACTGAAAGTCCTTTTCTGAACTCAGCACTGGAATTATCACTGTTTTAAACTTATGATGAAAGGAAGATTTCTCTTCTGAATCCTGCCATTCATGAGTCAGCCTCTGAGGTCATCTAGCTGCATAGCAATAACAACTTTAGTGACATCTATGGAAATTATTCCTGGTCACCTTCAAAAAATCCATTGGCAGATGAACCTCCGATGAAATTAGTCTAGGTACTGTTAAAGCACTTCTCACCTTATGATCTGTGCAATTTAACTCACCCACCAACCTAGCCTTTGATAAATAAGAGGCCAGACAAATGAGGGTTTACACACCCAACTCATTCAGTATTACTAAGAGAAGCTTAAATGAACTTTCCGTTTTGTGGCAGATTCACCTCAACTGGAAGGCAAAACTCTACCAGTTATTCTCTCACTCCTCCACAGCAGGACAGAGAAGAGAATCAAGAAGGGCAAAAGTGAGAAAAGAAGTTTGTGGGTCAAGAGAAATGCAGTTTACTAAGGGAAAGGTTAAAAATATTGAAAAGAAAACAAGTTGTGCAAAAGCAGTCACTCAATCCCAGCAGGCTGATGCACAGTCAGCCTTGGAGCAACTCCTCTTTTGGAAAAAATCCCCTCAAGTTTTATTGCTGACCATGATATCACACAGCATAGACTATCCCTTCAGTCGATTTGGGACACCTGCTATATCCATGTCACCTTCCCAGGCTCTTGGCCACTCCCCAGCATCCTCACTAGGTGTGAAGAGAGAGAGAGATGAGCCTTGAGGCTGTGCAGGGGTTGTTCAGCAACAACTAAAACACTGGTGTGTTATCAATACTTTTTCAGTCACTAGTCTAAAGCACTGCCCCAGATGAGCTGCTCAGAAGAAAATTAACTCCATTCCAACCATACCCTGTATGAATCACAGAATCACAGAATCACACAACAACCTGGTTGGAAGGGACCCATCGGATCTTCTAGTCCAACCATTCCTATCCAACACTAAACCAAGTCCCTCAAGACCTCATCCACCCGTGCCTTAAACACCTCCAGGGAAGGTGACTCAGCTACCTCCCTGGGTAGCTTATTCCAATGCCCAATGACCCTTTCTGTGAAAAACTTCCTCCTAATCTCCAGCCTAAATCTCCCCTGGTGGAGCTTGAGGCCATTCCCTCTTGTACTGTCCCCTGTCACTTGGGAGAAGAGGCCAGCTCCCTCCTCTCCACAACCACCTTTCAGGTACTTGTAGAGAGTAATGAGGTCTCCTCTCAGCCTCCTCTTCTCCAGGCTAAACAACCCCAGCTCTCTCAGTCACTCCTCATAGGGTCTGTTCTCCAGCCCCTTCACCAGCCTCGTTGCTCTTCTCTGGACTTGCTCCAGAGCCTCAACATCCTTCTTGTGGTAAGGGGCCCAGAACTGGACACAATATTCAAGGAGCGGCCTCACCAGTGCTGAATACAGAGGGAGAATCACCTCCCTGGACCTGCTGGTCACACCGTTTCTGATACAAGCCAGGATGCCATTGGCCTTCTTGGCCACCTGGGCACACTGCTGGCTTATGTTCAGTTGGTTGTCGACCAACACCCCCAGGTCCCTCTCCTCCTGGCAGTTTTCCAGCCAGGCTTCTCCCAGTCTGTAGTTCTGCATAGGGTTGTTGTGCCCCAAGTGCAGGACCCTAAAAATATGTCCAGAGATCAATCAAGAGCACCCTAGTTAAGTAGTAAACTTAGGATACTGTTCATTCTCACTAGACTTTCAACATAAAAAACAAACTTTCTAAACAAGGGCTTTGGGAGCTTTTCACCTTAACTTCTTGTTCCAGCCTGGAAATTCAGAGATGGGATATTGATATGAGTAGTACTTTTAGGTTAAGGTTCAGGCCTATACTCTCATTAATCAAATGAATGCACTCATACCCTACTACACTGAATTAATATATATATATATATATATATATATAAAAAAATATATATAAAAATATAAAAAAAGATGGTTTTCTTTTAACAAAACCTAAGGGCCAGCAGGCAGCAGTTTTTCCCTTTAATGTCTGCCATCCAGGCTTTTGTGGCACATAACCAATTTTAAAATGTTGCTATGTCACACCAACTATGGGAAAGAGAAGGAATTCTCTTCTGCAATCATTTGGTTTTACTCTAGAGACGGCATATTAATTTAAAATTCCCTTGAGGTAGGTCTGCTAGAGTCATGAATTTAATATTATTTTATTATTATGAATTTTTTGAGGCTTTTACCTACGTTTTATTTAGCATGCCCTAGTCCCAGAGTGAAGGTAAGGGGATTTTTTACTGTTTGACTTAATCTGAGACAAAGTTTTAAAGAGTTTTGCCTTTCTAGAATTGTCTTTGAAAGTGCTGCAGTGAATGGGAATTCCTCTCAATTTGTTGCATTTCTCCTCCACAGCTTCCATTCTTAATGAGATTTGGACTTGAAAACAGGTGTTTAGGTCATACTTCCAACTTCCACATTCAGACTCCTTGTTTCTGACAGCTCCTCACTCAGGAAAGTCTTTGGTGCTTCCATTCATCTGCTCCTGTCTGAAAACTGGCCAGAGGCACCCCAATTTTTCTCATTGCTGGCATTCCACATCTAGAAGACAGACACGTCCATTTGTAACGAAAGGGAGATTTTTCACATTCTGTCCTAGTCTTACAGGCAGCTTGTGCCAGCACCATTTCATGCTCAGAATAAGCCATAAGTCAAGAGGGGAAGCCTTTTTAGATGATAACTGACTCTGTTATATATTTTCTTTGAAATGCTTTATTATTTTCAAAAATTGAGTTTAAGAAATGCAGAGAGTGGAGTCAGTGTTTTACTTGACATTATACAAAGCGAAACTTCTACAGCTCCAAGTGACAGACTTATGGCTACTAAAGTGACATTAATTAATAAAAAACACAGACATGGTAAGGCTTATTAAAAATTGCATCTTCCCCTGTCTAAACATGAGTTTAATATGAGTCAAAGGTGTTTTCACAGCTTGGTTTATAGCTTGGCCATGGTGGTGGTCCATTATAAAAGATATAAATAATTAACTTATCCCTCCAGGTTGCAGAAAGGAGGTCTGCTTTGTGTCATTTTGTGGCTCTGTAGCCACAGAAAGAGACTCACTACAGTGTGTTCTATGAGCAGGAACATCTAACTATACAACCCTGAATGTCTGCACGACTGACTCTTTTGTCTTTAAGATTATGATTAGTTTAGGAAAATCCCTGAAGAAATACTCATTAAGTTCACAGCCAAGATTTAAAAAAAAAAGAAAAAAAACTTCTGAAACAAAGCAGTTCTGAATCTATTACTCACATTTGGACAATTCTGACTTGAAGTATGCATCTTGCTGCCAGACTGAATTGGCTAATGGTTGAGCATAGGACTGCGTCATTTTAAAAAGTATGCTGTTTCTCAAGAACAATTATACCAAAAGTGGGAGCAGAGAAGGTTGAAAAATATGGTTCCAGGAATAATCCACATGTATCCAAGTGTTTAAGTAAAATATTGAGGCTGTGTGCCAATGGTTGTAGAATCAGAGTTGGTTTCCTATTAGATCATGTAAAACATCCCAAGCCGGACATTTGAAGGATTGACTTCAGTTTTCTAAGCATCCACTTCCAAATAAGAGGTTGTTTGGAAGCAATAGGTGCCAATCCCACTAGGGTTGTCTCAACCTTTCATCTTTTAAAGACTGAGAGAAAAGAAGTAACCCATTCAGTGTCTATGTCAAAATTATTACCAGTTAATCTGTCCTCTATTTGTTTACTTATTGCCTTCCCAACCCAGAAGTTGTTCATTTACACAAGTAATTATTGCAGTGTTAATAATTGGAATAGGGAATTTTTTTGTCAGGGAAGCTTACAGCCCCTGTAACAAGGATATAATTACTGTATGTGAGCATCCAAGAAACCTCATGCAAATGTGACTTACGATATGCAATACTTGGTGTCTGCTGTAAGATAAAATGAGCTGTATTGCTCTACAGTTTGCAAACTCAATATATAGAACTACTTAAAGCATGGCACAAATGGGCTCTAGAGGACATATGCACTTGAACGTTCATTGGTTGGAGAGGATTTTATTTTACCTGAAGAGGCATACCAGCTCAGCATGGTGATCCAGGTGATCCATCTAGTAGATGAGGGAAAGGCTGTAGATGATATCCAGCTGGACTTCAGTAAAGCCTTTGACATTGTCTCCCACAGCACTCTCCTAGAGAAGCTGACAGTTTATGGTCTGGATAGGTGTACTCTTTGCTGGGTTAAAAACTGGCGTCATGCCTGAACCCAGAGAGTTGTGGTAAACAGAGTTAAATCCAGTTGGCTGGTGGTCACAAGTGATGTTCCCTAGGGCTTAGTGTTAGGTTCAGTCTTGTTTAATATCTTTATCAATTATCTGGGTGCTCCCTCCATAAGTTTTCAAATAACACCAAATCAAGTGGGTGTATTGATCTGCTTGAGAGCAGGAAGATTCTACACAGACTGGACTGGTGGGGCAAGGCCAAAGCCAGACGTATGAAGTTCAACAAGGCTAAGTGCTGACTCCTGCACTTCAATCACAACAAACCCATGCAACCCTACAGGCTTGGGGAAGAGTGACTAGAAAGCTGCTCTGTGGAAAAGGACCTGCGTGTGTTGGTCAATAGCCAGCTGCACACGAGCCAGCAGTGGTCTGAATGGCCAAGAAGGCCAATAGTATCTTGGCTTGTATCAGAAATAGTGTGGCCAGGGAGCCTAGGGAGGTGATCATTCTGCTGTACTTGGCACTGGTGAAACCACATTTTGAATACTGTGTTCAGTTTTGAGTCCTTCAGTACAAGAAGGACATTGAGTTACTGCAATGTGTCTAGGGAAGGATAACAAAACTAGTGACGGGTGTGGAGAACAGGCTACCCAGGGAGGTGGTTGAGCCACCATCGCTGGAGGTATTTAAAAGATGAGTAGATGAGGTGCTCAGGGGCATGGTTTTGTGGTAGATAGGAATCATTGGACTTGATGATCAAGACATCTTTTCTAGCCTGGTGATTCTGTTATTCTATGATTCCAGGAGTGGCTGAGGGAACTGGGGTTCATTAGTCTGGAGGAAAGGAGGATGAGGGGAGACCTTACCACTGTCTACAACTACCTGAAAGGAGGTTGTGGTGAGGTAGGTGTTGATCTCTTCTCCTTGTGATAGGATGAGAGGAAATGGCTTCAAGATGCAGTAGGAGAGGTTTAAATTAAATATTAGGAGAAAATTCTTTACTGAAAGGCATCAAAACATTGGAACAGGCTGCCCAGGAAACTGGTGGAGTTACCATCCTTGGAGATGTTAAAAAATATGTAGATGTTGCACTTCAGGATATGGTTTAGTAGGCACGGTGGTATTGGTCTGATGGTTGGACTGGGTGATCTTAGAGGTCTTTCCAAACTTAGTGATTCTGTTATTCTATAAGTAGGGGGATTTTAGAGGATTTTAGGGAATTATGGAGGCTTGTTTTGTTAATGTACTACTGTTTGCTGACCGTTTCATTATTATGGCTGATAATCTATACTTACAAAGAAAAAGCTGTAAAAGTGTGGTTGAACTCGGATGTGTTCATTTGATGATGAGCAATATTACTTGCCTGAGCCTAAACTATTGGGTCAAATGAATGGTGGTTTTCCCTCATTTTCAGTTAACAATTATTTTCTTCTTCTCAGAGACATGAAATGTAAACGTCCCTTATCAAAGCTAGGCCATCCTTAATTAGGATCACAAAATAAGCATGTTCATGTAACACTTGGCCTGATGCCAGGCTAGATAGAAGGAGAATGCATTTAACACAAAAGTCATGCAAATTTTCAGACTAAATGTAATTTTTTTTCTGTTATCAAAGCTAGAATTTATACTCTGTTTAAAATGCAAGTGAGAATGTATTAAATATGTCATAGGCACCAATCTTATGTTGAACCAATCTTATGTAGATGGAGCAAGGTCTGTGACTCAACATATACCTTTGCAAGTGTTCAAAGCCATGTATGTGTGTGTTTATCACAGTAACAACTTAAATTAGCCATCATCACCATCTTAAAGGCTACCTGCCTTTTCTTTTTTACCCAATTAGTTTTGAAGTAACCTGAGACCATTTCACTTTGATTTCTCAACACTACGAGGTCTGCATTTCAGATATTGGGAATTCAGATATTTGGGTTTTTTTCTGTGACTATTGGACTGAAATAAAAATAATGAAAATACTCCATTAGCTTTGTGGAAAAAAATATCTACTTTTAAAGTCATAATTTTGGTCATATTTTGAGGCAAATATCTTGTAGTTGTCCAGCTGGTTAGTTGGACAGTTGGACGGTTGTCCAACTGTCCAGTCAGTTAACAGTCCATAATGAAACCAGAATTAATGGACATTGAATTGGTCCAAAAATCTTTGATTAATTTATTTAATAGCTAGATTGATAGTCCTTGATGTATTATCACTCTTCCTCCCTCAAAAAGGCTTTAAGAAGGTTTAGTGCCTCAAACACTCTTAGCAATACATTGAGCAGTACTAGAAACACAAAGAGGACGATCTGCCTTCTTTGGACAAAAGCTTCTTCTGTAACTATGATTTGCCAGACCACCAAGCTAACCAATAGAGTTCATAGTCCATATTAGATGTTCAGACCAAAACACAGCCCTAGTTCTTAAAAGCTCAGTCTCCTGGTCCTCAACGTGGTGGCAGTACACTGCCTCAAAGAAAAATCATCATGTCTGGAAGAAACAGAACTCGGACAGCTTATCAAATGTGTTTGGCAAGCCTTCTGTCATCTATACCTTGGTGGGATAAAGCACCCAGTTCCCCAGACAGGTGGAATTGGACTCTCCATAGAACATCTTGAGCAACAAGCAAGGAAGACGCTGAATCCAGTCTTCCATAGTTGAAAGTTGCTGTATCACAGATGTCCAGAAAGCCTTCTTCTCCTTCCAGACTATAAGATCTTCCATTACCATGTACTTCCATTGCTTCTACTGTTCCTTCAGGCTCATTTTGAAGAGGAGTTGGGTGCCCAATGGATTTCCATTTCATACTGCGTTCTCCTAATTGCTTCAGGATCCATCATTATACCCACACATGCATGCATGCCTCCTTTCTTTCTCATAATTAGCTATCTCTAGGTGTTGATCAAGAGGTTCAGATTCCCTTCAGGCATCTGTGGAATTTAGCAGCATAAGTTTCAGCCTACAGAAGATGCAGTGACCTATCCCAACATAACATAATTCCATATGGCAATATGCAGACACACTTTCTTATTATTGGAACAGCCAAGTCTAAATGTCCAAAAACCTTGAAGTCCATCCTCACAGAAACATAGGATAGAGTTATGAATCATGAGATTAAAAAAACATTTTACCATTCTTCTATATGTCTTCTAACTCCTTGACCTTTAGTATTATTACCTTCAAATAACAGGACAAGGTAGCAACATTTGAAATGCAATAAACACAAATCTCCCATGGCTGCAGGAGCTGAAGTGCATCATAAAATCAGACATCACTGTGTGCTCAACAGTTCAGCCACGAGTCAAAAATATGAACACTAAATAAGACCTATTTATTCATGCCTGTGTCATAAAATTAACGTATAATACCTAGCAATACAACCATTCTTTTCTAGTCTTAAAATCTATTTTAAGGCTCTTTCAATGCTGTAATGAGAAAACACATGTAATCTGGACTTGTATTTTAGTGAGATCAGGATTGTAATCTTTTGGAAATCTGTGCCTGAGTCAGAAGAGCTAGCACATGGTATCAACCATTTGCACTCAGCAACAATTTTTCAGAAGAAAGCAAAGCGCAGAAATAATTTTTACTGGGCATTGTAAGTAGCTATATGTTATTGTGCCCTTCCATGTTTGTACAGTATGTCACACAATGATGTTCTCCTACAGATTAGCCTCTCCTTGTAACACATAATCAAAATATGACCACGGCTTACACTATTATTAATAAACACCATAAACAGAAAAGTATTATACCATGAATTGCATCATCTAGCTCTTCAATACCAATCTTTTTAAAATTCACATTAGTACTTTAGGTTTATCATGTAATTTGTTTGTTTGCTTGTTTAAAGAGACTGAAATTTTTTGGACTCCAGCATTAAACTACAAATTTTCAGCTAACTTGGTCTTTCAGTCCTTTCTGATTTATTTCTTTTTCTCATCAAATGAAGTACTGCAGAAGTAATACAAAGCACAAACTGAATCCATGAGATTTCAAGTAACAACTGTGCTCCAGCCTCTTAGGCATCCTAGTTGGTAGAACAGCTGTTGAAGACTTCTCATACCTGAGGAATAGAGCTGTGAATTTTATAATGAAGTGTATCAAATCATAGAATCATAGAATCATAGAACAACCAGGTTGGAAGGGACCCATCGGATCCTCTAGTCCAACCACTCCTATCAAAAACTAAACCAAGTCCCTCAAGACCTCACCAACCAAATGTACTTTCTGTTTTGCAGTTTGCTTCTTTGCCAATCACAATTCTGTTAAAATTGCTAAAGAACAAAGCAAACAAAACAATTTTAGCTTGTGCATCTATCGTATATCTAATTTGCTACTAGCTCTTTTATTTAAGGATATGTCAGGTCTTTCCTTACTTTTCTTATCTTTTCTTCCTTATTTCCCAGGTATCTAAATAATATTTAGTTACATAATTCAGAAGGACTAAAAAAATAAATACCTGACAGCAAATTCTATAATGCTGTTCACAATCAGAATGTTTGCATATTTAAATCAGGACCTCGACTAGAAAATTGTCTGGCATTGAACTAAATCTTGAATTATTCACCTTCAGAAAAAAAATGTATCTACTTCCTTGACGTTCCTTCTTATTAGATGTTAAACTCTAAATAACAAGTAAGCATTTAATATACAAAACATATTCAGTTTACTCAACTTCACCAGTCCATCTTCAGAATTGTGTGTTTGTTTTCATCATTGCATTCCCAATGCTTTTTAAATTCATCTAAGAAATCATGAATTTGCAATAGACATGGAGTAGGAGTCTTAACCATTTGAATTTTCCTCTAAGCTTCCTGACAAAGTTTAGAAAAAACCTTCTGAGAAAAGAGATCATAGAATCATAGAATCATAGAACAACCAGGTTGGAAGGGACCCATCGCATCTTCTAGTCCAACCATTCCTATCCAACACTAAACCAAGTCCCTCAAGACCTCATCCACCCGTGCCTTAAACACCTCCAGGGAAGGTGACTCAGCTACCTCCCTGGGTAGCTTATTCCAATGCCCAATGACCCTTTCTGTGAAAAACTTCCTCCTAATCTCCAGCCTAAATCTCCCCTGGTGGAGCTTGAGGCCATTCCCTCTTGTACTGTCCCCTGTCACTTGGGAGAAGAGGCCAGCTCCCTGCTCTCCACAACCTCCCTTCAGGTAGCTGTAGAGAATAATGAGGTCTCCTCTCAGCCTCCTCTTCTCCAAGCTAAACAACCCCAGCTCTCTCAGCCACTCCTCATAGGTTCTGTTCTCCAGCCCCTTCACCAGCTTTGTTGCTCTTCTCTGGACTTGTTCCAGAGCCTCAACATGCTTCTTGTGGTGAGGGGCCCAGAACTGAACACAGGATTCAAGGAGCGGCCTCACCAATGCTGAGTACAGAGGGAGAACAACCTCCCTGGATCTTCTGGTTTCTGATCCAAGCCAGGATGGCATTGGTCTTCTTGGCCACCTGGGCACACTGCTGCCTCATGTTCAGTCAGCTGTCAACCAACACCCCCAGGTCCTTCTCCTCCAGGCAGATTTCTAGACAGACTTCTCCCAGTCTGTAGCTCTGTATAGTGTTGTTGTGCCCCAAGTGCAGGACCCGGCAATTTGGCCTTGTTAAACCTCATCCCATTGGACTCAGCCCAGTGGTCCAACCTGTTCAGATCCCTTTGCAGAGCCTCCCTACCCGCCAGCAGATCCACACTTCCACACAGCTTAGTGTCATCTGCAAACTTGCTAAGGGTGCAACTCGATGCCTTCATCCAGGTCACTGATGAGGACATTGAACAGGGCTGGACCCAGCACTGAGCCCTGGGGAACCCAACTTGTCACTGGCCTCCAGCTGCACTTAACACCATTTACCACCACTCTCTAGGCCCGGCCATCCAGCCAGTTTTCTACCCAGGAGAGTGTGCGCCTGTCCAGGCCAGAGGCTGACAGTTTCCGTAGCAGAATGCTGTGAGAAACAAAGGCTTTACTGAAGTCCAGAAAGAACACATCCACAGTCTTTCCCTCATCCAGCAGCCGAGTCACTTTGTCATAGTAGGCGATCAGGTTGGTTTGGCAGGACCTGCCTTTGGTAAACCCATGTTGACTGGGCCTGATCACCTGGTTCTCTTGTATTTGCTTCATGATAGCACTCAAGATCACCTGTTCCATGACTTTCCCTGGCACTGAGGTCAGACTGACTGGCCTGTAGTTCCCTGGATCCTCCCTGTAACCCTTCTTGCAGATGGGCACAACATCAGCCAGCCTCCAGTCCAGAGGTACCTCCTCAGTCTTCCAGGACTGTTGGAAGATGATGGAAAGGGGTTTGGCCAATACATCCACCAGCTCCCTCAAAACCCTAGGATGAATCCCATCTGGCCCCATAGACTTGTGGGTGTCTAGTTGGGCAAGCAAGGCTCTGACCACCTCCTCTTGGATCATGGGAGCCTCGTATTGCTCCTCTATTTCTGGGGTTTCTACAAAGAGGGAACAGCTTTCTTTACAATTAAAGACCGAAGCAAAGAAGGCATTAAGTACCTCAACCTTCTCCTCATCCCTTGTCACTGTTGTTCCCTCTGTGTCCAAAAGGAACTGTATGGTCTCCCTAATCCTCCTTTTATTGTTTATATATTTATAGAAAGATTTTTTGTTGTCTTTTACAGACTCTAGCTAATCTGATTTCTAGTTGAGCCTTAGCCCCTCTGATTTTTTCCCTAAACAGCCTCACTTCCCTCCTGTAGTCCACCCAAGAGGCCTGTCCCCTCTTCCAGAGCCTATAAATATTCCTTTTTTTCCTAATGTCACTCAAGATTTCTCTACCCAACCAAGCTGGTTTTTTCCCCTGCCGGCCTTTTTTCCAGAACATGGGGATGGCTTTCTCCTGAGCTGCCAGGATCTCCATTTTGAAGAACTCCCAGCCCTCATAGGCTCCCTTGCCCTCAAGTACTGTCTCCCAGGAGGCTTTGCCAACCAGCCTTCTGAAGAGTTCAAAGCCTGCCCTCTGGAAATTTAATGCTACTGTCCTGCTTACCACCCTCTTCACTTTACCTAGAACAGAAAACCCTGTCATCTCATGATCACTTAGTCCTAGGCGACCCCCTACTGTCACATCCCCCACAAGGCCCTCTCTGTTGACAAACAGCAAGTCCAGGAGGGTACCTTCCCTCGTTGGTTCATTCACCAGCTGTGCAAGGAAGTTGTCTTCCACGCACTCCAGGAACCTCCTAGACTGCTTCCTTTCTGCTCTATTGTACTCCCAGCAGATATCAGGGAGACTGAAGTCTCCCACAAGAACAAGAGGCATTGACTTGGAGATTGACCCCAGCTGTTTATAGAAGAGCTCATCAGCTGCTTCTCCTTTGCTGGGTGGCCTGTAACAGACTCCCATCACAAAAACTAGCTTCTTATGGGCTCCTCCAATTTTAACTCAATGTCCTCATAGCCACAATCCATCTCAGAGGTGTCCAATTCCTCCCTTACAAAGAGGGCTACTCCACCTCCTCTCCTACCTTTTCTATCCCTCCTGAAGAGTTTATATCCCACCAAAGCTGTACTCCAGTTATATGAGTCATCCCACCATGTTTCCGCGATGGCAACAACATCATAGGCTCCTTGCCCTATGAGAGCTTCCAGTTCTTTCTTCTTATTCCCCATGCTGCATGCATTGGTGTAAATGCGCTTCAGCTGAGTAGCCGAGCCTTCAGCCCTCTTAGAGGGGACAGTGCTTGTTCCCAATTGCCTGTTAACTAAAGTAGCTGGTACCAGAATACCTATATCTCCCTTGCTGATCCAGGGTGCATTCTCCCCCACTTCCTGTGCGGTGATGTGCTGGTGGTCCTCACCAGCACACCCTCTCCTAAACTCTAGTGGCTCACATCCAGGCACGCACTTGCCTAGCCTGGACTCAATCCCCTCCCCCTTCACATCTAGTTTAAAGCTCGGTTTATGAGCTTACCTAGGTTTTTAGCAAGGGCTTTAGCCCCACTAGGAGACCCACGTGCCCTAACCTTTGCACCTGTGTCAGGGGGTGCACGAACCACCCCATGATCAAAGAACCCAAAGCCCTTTTCCTCACACCAGGTTCAGAGCCAGGCATTAATCGAGTCCTTCTTAGTAATCTTCGGGTCCACTCCATGTAGCCTGGGGATGGAGCAGAATACCACCTGTGCCCCAGAGCCCTCCATCATCTTCCCAAGGGCCCTGAAGTCTTTTTTGATGTCCTTAGCTTTTCTGTTTGCTAGGCCATCATTACCTGTCTGGACTACTATGGATCAGGGAAGGGAGTTTCCCAGCTACTTCCTTCCCTGATGCCCCTGGCAGGCAGCAGACCTCCCTGTGGAGCGGGTCAGGTCTGCAAATGGGTCCCTCTGCTCCTTTGAGGAGGGAGTCCCCTACAACAATCACCCTCCTCTTCTTCTTAGTGGAGGATGTTGTAATTTTCTTTCGAGGATGGTGTGGCCTAGGAAAAGATTCTAAGCTATGATGACCATCATCCTCAGGACCAGATTCCTCCTGGACCACCCGGTACTTGTTCGCCAGGGGGATCTTGGGTATTGCTGACTGCTTAAGGGGAGCAGGTTTCCTTCTTCTGGAAGGAACCTACTGCCGTCCCCCATCCCTTATAGTCCCAAGCCTGCAGCCTGCAGGTGGGTGGGTATTGGGCACACTAGGTGCAGAAGGTTGCTGAGGGAGTGAGAGGGAACTGCTCCACATGTCTATCTCCCTCTCACATTCCCTGATGGTCCTCAGCCTCTTCACCTCTTCCCTTAACTCTTCCACCATGCGAAGGAATTCCTCCACTCGAAGGCAGCTTTCACAAGTGGAGCCCGTAACAGGAGCAGAGGCATGAGCTGGTTTGAGAGAGGGGTACTGCCTACTGCTCAGAGTCTGGGCAGCTGCATGTACCCACTGTGGCTGAGTCTGGGTAGCAGCATCCTTCCTGCAGGCTGCAGCACTCGGAACAGCTTTAACCCTCTGACGTGTAGCCACCATGGTCTTTGCTGTCTCCTCTCTGGTCTTAGAGTCCTTCCTGCGCCCTGCCTTCTCCCCCTGCCCGCTCGAACTGCTGCTCAAACTGCCACGCACCTCTTTTCCACGCCGGTCTTCACCACACTCCAGGTTGCCATGCTCCCGGGGGGCATTTAAATCTCCCGTGGAGCCTCCTGGACCACCCCCTTCCCGTCAGGCACCGCGCGGGATCAGTTGTCCGAGCCGGGTGCCGGGAGCCCAACCCCCACCTGGGATTTTCTGGAATCTCGGCTCAGGGGAAAAACCGCAGAGCCTCAGAAGTCAGTCCCTGCCACAGTACTCACCGTCCTGTAGCTGAGTGCCACCGAAGAAGCACTGTTAATGGCTTCACTGCGTTTAAAATGCATTGTGAATTATGATGCATTATGATCTACTCCCTCTGCTTTAACACAAAGAAATTTAATCATGAGATATAAGGCTTTTGGAAGTGAGCCTTTTTTTGTACCTTCTCCTGTATGTCTGGACAAAGAGCATGCTGTGAATTGTTTTATTATTCCTTTGAGAACAATCTCTAATAACGTAATTTAGTCTTTCTTAATGTTTGTGTCACATCCATGTGACACACTGGATTTTCTTCAATTCATTTTTTGCTTAGATGTTCTGTAAATCTGCCCCTATAAATGGCTTAGATAGCTGGTCCCTTTTAGAAGTTGAAATTTGATATTTGTTGTCTAGTTTTAATTGGATGCATAAGTCACATGGCATCCTTTGGTCTCCAGTAGGTCTGTACTGAATGAGCATTATGAATTAATTCTAAATTCATTCAGACTGTCTGAATTACAAATATGCTTCTTATGAATACTCTTTTAAAAGTTCCTTAAAATTTATTGAGAGTGTTCCTGGCAGCAATTTGTGTTCATATGGATACTCGTGTGAAAGGAACAAAAATGGGCAGCACCACATCCAACACAAATCTTTTTATCTGCATAAATACAACTTATTTCGGGTTTCATTTACTAAACTACTCTATTATAATCCAAAAGCTCCTGTTTCCCACTGCTGTACAACATTAGACAATGACAAGATTCTTGCCCCAAAGACGTTACATTTTCCAACATACGTCTGTAAATCTGTTTTATTGCCTTTAGACCACAGGAACCCTGAGTCTCTACAATGACATTATTGTAACAGAACAAGGAATCTGTCCAAGAAAGTTAGAAACAAAGATCTATGTCTACACAGACTACTAGAGACACTACCCTTATTTACTGAAGAGCTTATCTTTTCATAGGACTCGGCTGGATTAACTACAGAAGAAAAATGCTTCTTCAAAGACTGTTTCTGAGCGACTCTGGCTTAGGGTCTTTTCTTGCAACTAATTATTAAATTTTAAAAGTGTATAAATTTTACTGGGATGCAAGTATCTTTTCTTTCAGAATGATATCTACTTTAAGATGTTCCAATATTGTATAATAATTTTTATCACTGTTGACTAATTTTCTTCTGTAAATGAAACTCCTTTGTATCAGAACTCAACCCTAAGGCTTTAAACCATTCACTTTCTTTCTTTCTGTAAATAAGCTGTAATTGTAGGTCATTGTTGAAAATAATCCTTGAAGAACTGTTTTATGGATTAAAATGCTGGGAATTTAGGGAACAAGGAGGGACAAGCCCTAAATTAAGGTCAATTATTACAGCCTCTTCATACTCTTAACACCATTTGTTTCTGTAGAATAAATATGTGAGAAATGGATTAAAAGACTTAGTCCTAGTGACTATTCATCCTATAAAATACTTGATACAACCACAGCAGTGATTGACTACAATACTATGTATTACATCTTCATGGAAGTATGAAAGGTCAAAATTAAAATGGCGTAAGTACTGCTTTGGTGTAGTTCCTTGGATGTTTTTCAGGTTTTTTTCATCATTATTTACTACTTATCTTTCTCAATTTTGCCTGAGTTTGAAAACTGCATCACAACCAACATTGAACATGATTTCACTGCAAGTATAGACAAAGGCAAACTATATTCAGTGTTTATCCTGGAACACAGTTGTATATGATCTTATCAACACTTTGATCTAAAGAGCAGCCAGCTGTCAGCTGTGTTCATTTTGATGCCAACAGAGAGCGGCAGATAACTTATTCTGCTCTAGAAGAGACTTTGATTAGATCTTTCTAACACTCTTCCTATATTCTGATTTTATTTCAGAACTCAAAACCACAAAGTAGGGTTTAATATAATGGCATAGAATAGCATTTTAATAGCACAAATTTTTAAAGAAAGTCTTGATTTAATCCGTTTCTTAGAGTTATCATATTCTTTACTAATTCATCAGAACTATCTGAGAAATGTGCTGAAATGTGTGAAAACATTGATAGGTGATCCTCCTCTCATAAAGATAAAAGATGAAGATTTGTTTTGGTATTTGGGTGGTTTGAATGTTACAACTGACATTTGTATTGTTGCCAGGAGGAGGAATAAGTTATCTTGGCACTCATCAGGAGGAGTTCAGAATTGCTTATTTTATAAGAAAAGACAGAAAGTTTTAGTAAAGGTCCCCAGGCAGAAATATGAGCATGACTTGGAGTGTAATAACCTCAGGCCAAATTACAGAATGTAGCATAAACCAAAATCTCAGTCACTGAAGAACTCTTAAGAAAGCAGTGGAAAACATAAACAGAGACCAAGCACCTGAAATACCCCACGAATATCAGGAGGTTCTCCATCTTTTGTCTAAAGTCAACATCAGGAGTCACCTGAATCCCAAGTTCTTTCTTTCTACTACTGGATCCCTTCCATCCCAAGGAAAAGCAGGAAATTAGGTACTAGAAAAGTAACTTTAACTTTATCTCACAGATGTCTTTATTCAAATAAAAGTTGTGTTACAATTCTCTATAAAACATACAAATTTGGGACTTATGAGATCTTCAAATAGCAGTAACCAAGCTGTTGGCCTTAGTTGGGAGCTTTGTGGCTTTTGTTGTTCTTGTGTCACTATCCCAGTATTATTTAAATGTCACATTGTTTTTTTTCATATTGAAGGAGGAAGGTGTTTTATTGTCAGGTTTTTCATGTTGTTTGGAACTTGGAATGTTTTTCACCTCTTCATTCTGCCAGGCTAGTAAAGAAGAAGAATTAGGTGATGAGTATTGTGTATTTGTTGGCAAAATATCTCAAGAATATTAAATGAAGCCACCATTTTTTTCCAAATATTTTGTCAATTTGTTCAAGATGCAAGTATGCTAGAAGTTGGACTGCATGGCTGCTAAAACGCTGTCATCCCACACAGTCAAATTTCTGTGTCAACTCTACTGATGAAATATATTTTGCTATCAAACCACATAGCCCAAAGTGAACAGAATTGCCAATCTTATGCACTGCAAGCATCATAGGAAACCAAATATTTTCAGTGACAGTATGTAAGTGTAATTAAGGTTAATTATCTGCAACTACAGAGGTTTATTACTGGCACAACAATCTGCTTCCCTGACAAACTGAAATTCATTTGATCTTTCTGTGTTTTGAAAACATGGGTAATTAAGCTTTTGTCATGCACAGAATCAGTGGAGTGAAAGCTTTTACAGTTTTTAATTAAGTAAAAATGTGAATGCCTGGTGGACTTACATCAGAAATCGAATGTTTGGACTGTTGCAGTGCAAAAAAAAATCTGCAGATGGTAAAATTATTATGATTCCTTATTGTAAGAATTTCTGTGGGTTTCCTGTTATTCTTCAAGACTTGTAATTACCTCTGTTTCACTCAAGGGAGGGATAACAGTGGGTCTTTGGGCTCTAGACCAAACATACACTAAAAGAATAAATTTGACCAGGTGCAGCAACTGGAAATGTGAAAGGGCAAAGCAGTCTTGGTCATCATGTCTGGCAAGGCCATATCTATGGTTTAAGCAAAATACACCCCTTGCAAAACAAAATGGGAAAAAGGCCTGAAAGGGTAAAAAACAGTATTCCATCCTGGCAAAATATTTGAGATTCACAAAGTATTTCTAAGAGTGACAATTTTTTTTTCATTAGATGAGAGAGCATCAAATCACAGTAATCAAAGGGACAAAGAAATCTACCAGGAGGTAGAAGTATTCAGATCAAATGGCAGTTCCACTATAAAGCTTCTGCAATGCAGGCATCTTGAATGCCATATTCTCACATATGGAGGGGGCTGCAGTGTATTTACAGTATTGGAAATAACTGTATTCTTGTCCTGTCAGGGTGATCACAGAGTCATATAATCATGGGCTCATAGAATAGTTTAGGTTGGAAGGGACCTTAAAGACTATTTAGTTCCAAATTCCCTGTCAAACACAGAGACATCATCTACTAGATCAGGTTGCTTAAAGTCTCATCCAGCTTTGCCTAGTGCATGACTTCTCGATATCTTATCTAAATCTCCCCTCCTTCAGCTTAAAACCATTACCCTTCATCCTATCAATGCTCTCTAGACAAAGAGCCTCTTCCCAGCTGTCTCTTAGGATCCCTTTAAACACTGGAAGGCTGCAATAAGGGATGATTATATCTATCTACAAGAACAAGGAATCACATAAAATCCCTAAAATTCCCAGGTGGGGGAACGGCTCCCGGCAGCCGGTTCAAACAGCTGATCCCTCGTGGTGCCTGAGGGGAGGGGGTGGTCCTGGCGGCTTCCACGGGAGATTTAAACATTGTGAAGCCATTAACACTGCTTCTTCAGCAGCACCCAGCTGCAGGACGGTGAGTTCTGTGGTGGGGACAGAATTTTGGAGGCTCTGCCATTTTCCCCTGAGCCGAGATTCCAGAAAATCCCAACTGGGGGAAGGGCTCCTAGCAGCCAGCTTGGACAGCTGATCCTGTGCGGTGCCTTACAGGGAGGGGGCAGTCCCAGCGGCTCCAGCAGGAGATTTAAATGGCCCCTTGGGAGAGCAGCGACCTGGAGCGTGGCGAAGAGGAGTGTGGAAAAGAGGTGCATGGCAGTTTGGGCGGCAGTTCGAGTGGGCAGGGTGAGAAGGCAGGGTGCAGAAAGGACTCTAAGACCAGAGAGGAGACAGCAAAGACCATGGTGGTTACACGTCAGAGGGTTAAAGCTGCTCCGAGTGCTGCAACCTGTAGGAAGGATGCTGCTACCCAGACTCAGCCACAGTGGGTACATGCAACTGCCCAGACCCTGAGCTGTAGGCAGTGCCCCCCTATCAAACCAACTCGTGCCTCTGCTTCTGTTACGGGCTCCACTTGTGAAAGTGCCTTCAAGTGGAGGAACTTCTTTGCATGGTGGAGGAGTTAAGGAAGGAGGTAAGGAGACTGAGGATAATCGGGGAACGTGAGAGGGAGATAGACATGTGGAGCAGTTCCCTCTCACTGCCTCAGCAGCCTGTTGAACCTGGTATGCCCAATAACCAGCCACCTGCAAACTGCAAGGTTGGGGTTATAATGGATGGGGAACGGCAGTAGGTTCCTTCCAGAAGAAGGAAATCTGCTCCCCTCAAGCAGGCTTCAATACCTGAGATCCCCCTGGCGAACAAGTACCAGGTGCTTCAGGAGGAATCTAGTTCTGAGGATGATGGCCACCATAGCCTAGAATCTTTTCCTAGGCCACACCATCCTCGAAAGAAAATAACAACATCCTCCATTAAGAAGAAGAGGAGGGTGATTGTTGTAGGGGACTCCCTCCTCAAAGGAGCGGAGGGACCCATTTGCAGACCCGACACGCTCCACAGGGAGGTCTGCTGCTTACCAGGAGCATCAGGGAAGGAAGTAGCTAGGAAACTCCCTTCCCTGATCCATGAGACAGACTACTACCCTCTGGTAGTAGTCCAGACAGGTAATGATGGTCTTGTAAACAATAAGGCTAGGGACATCAAAAAAGACTTTAGGGCCATTGGGAAGATGATGGAGGGCTCTGGGGCACTGGTGGTATTCTGCTCCATCCCCAGGCTACATGGAGTGGACCCGAAGATTACTAAGAAGGACTCAATTTATGCCTGGCCCCGAATCTGGTGTGAGGAAAGGGCCTTTGGATTCTTTGATCACGGGGTGGTTCGTGCACCCCCTGACACGGTTGCTAAGGTTGGGGCACGTGGGTCTCCTAGTGGGGCTAAAGCCCTTGCTAAAAACCTAGGTAAGCTCATAAATTAAGCTTTAAACTAAATGTGAAGGTGGAAGAGATTGAATCCACGCTGGGCAAAAGCGAGCCTGAATGTGGGGTACTAAAGATAAGGAGAGGGTGTGCTGGTGAGGACCACCAGCACATCACCGCACAGGAAGTGGGGGAGAATGCACCCTGGAGTGGTAAAGGAGATACAGGTACTCTGGTGCAAGCTACTTCAGTTAACAGGCAATTGGGAACAAGTACTGTCCGCTCTAAGAGGGCTGAAGGCTCGGCTACTCAGCTGAAGCGCATTTACACCAATGCATGCAGCATGGGGAATAAGAAGGAAGAGTTGTAAGCTGTCACAGGGCAGGGATCACATGTTGCCATCACGGAAACGTGGTGGGATGACTCATATAAATGGAGTACAGGTATGGTGGGGTATAAACTCTTCAGGAGGGATAGGAAGGGTAGGGGAGGAGGGAGGGTAGCCCTCTTCATAAGGGAAGAATGGACACTGTCGAGTTGGATTGTAGCGATGAGGAGATTGAGTGCCTGTGGGTTAAAATCAGAGAGCCCATAAGAAGCTAGTTTTTGTGATGGGAGTCTGTTACAGGCCACCCAGCCAAGGAGAAGCTCCTGATGAGCTCTTCTATAAACAGCTGGGATTAATCTCCAAATCAATGCCACTTGTTCTTGTGGGAGACTTCAATCTCCCTGATATTTGCTGGAATACAATACAGCAGAAAGGAAACAGTCTAGGAAGTTCCTGGAGTGTGTGGGAGACAACTTTCTTGCACAGCTGGTGAATGAACCAACGAGGGAAGGTGCCTTCCTGGACTTGCTGTTTGTCAACAAAGAAGGCCTTGTGGGGGATGTGGCAGTAAGAGAACGCCTAGGACTAAGTGATCACGAGATGATAGGGTTTTCAGTTCTAGGCGAAGTGAAGAGGGTGGTTAACAGGACAGTAGCATTAAATTTCCAGAGAGCAGACTTTGAACTCTTTAGAAGGCTGGTTGGCAGAGTCTCTTGGGAGACAGTACTTAAGGGCAAGGGAGCCTATGAGGGCTGGGAGCTCTGCACAAAGGAGATCCTAGCATCTCAGGAGAAAGCCATCCCCATGGTCCGGAAAAAAAAAACCAGCAGGGTTAAAAAACAGCTTAGTTGAGCAGAGAGATCTCAAGTGACATTAAGAAGAAGAGAAATGTTTATAGGCTCTGGAAGAGGGGACAGGTCTCTTGGGTGGACTACAGGAGGGAAGAGAGGTTGTGTAGAGAAAAAATCAGAGGGGCTAAGGCTCAACTTGAAATCAGGTTGGCACAGTCTGTGAAAGATAACAAAAAATCTTTCTATAAATATATAAAAAATAAAAGGAGGATTAGGGAGACCATACAGTCCCTACTGGATGCAGAAGGAGCAACAGTGACAAGGGATGAGGAGAAGGCTGAGGTACTTAATGCTTTCTTTGCCTCGGTCTTTAATTGTAAAGAAAGTTGTCCCCTCTGTGTACAAACCCCGCAACTAGAGGAGCAATACAAGGCTCCCATGATCCAAGAGGAGGTGGTCAGAGCCTTGCTTGCCCAACTAGACACCTACAAGTCTATGGGGCCAGATGGGATACATCCTAGGGTATTGAGGGAGCTGGCGGATGTACTGGCCAAACCCCTTTCCATCATCTTCCAACAGACCTGGAAGACTACAGTCTGACCTCAGTGCAGGGAAAGTCATGGAACAGGTGATCTTGAGTGTTATCATGAAGCACATACAAGAGAACCGGGTGATCAGGCCCAGATGAAATTTGTGTGAGCAGACCTATTCCAAGGGCGGGGGAGGGGGGGCGGGGGGAAGGGCATGTGGGACACACACCCACATGTTGGGTTTTTTGAAAGAAATTCATTCTTTCAAAAATGTTTCATTTTGTTTCATTTCATTCATTTTTCAAAAATGTCGTTTTGGAAACAGCCATTGGTGGACCTATGAGCACTTCTAGATATACACCAGTGTTGGATGATCATAGTGTAGGAGATATCTCCTTAATATTCTGTACAGAACAGTTTCTACAATCTTGAAAGCATCACCATGGGAAAGGGAGAAGTCCTGACTGCCTGCTCCCAGCAAAGGAAGCCCATGCTCTGATGAGGGAGATCATCTCTGGGCCCTACACCTTTCTGGTTTGACCAAAAGCAAAAACCTTTCTCCTGTAATAGAGTTTGCTAATGAAGAGTGTTTTTCGTTTTGAAAATTAGCTGGTCTTTTGGCATTTGATTTAATTTCATGCCAGAGAGCCTGAAAATCTTTTGAATTGCTTTTTCTTTTCTTATACAAAGAGATACTCCCCAAGTAAGTGATAGCTAATTAAACACAAAAATTACTGCAGCTCAGAGGAGGACTTTTTAGTTTGTTGGAAAGAATGATTTCACACAAGATATGGTAGATTCCAGCTGATTCCTTCTCCCCTGTAGCTTGCAGGATCTTGTTTGACATTAGAGTCTGATATTATGTCTTTGTCTGAAAGCAGAACCTGAATCTGTCCTTATGCCTTCTAAATCCTGCCTGGTTTTGTCCTCTTACTTATTTTTGCCACATATTCTGTTCTAGAATCTGGAAAAATTTTCACCAAAGCCAATATGATTTCAATGTGTAGCTATTTGTCAACAAAAAAGGTGTTTCGTTGTCAAATTCTTTGCTATTTCTGTTTAGCTATCTCTGAGAGGAAATTCTGGGAGCCTGTCTCTCTCCAAGAGCAGCTCTTTGTCTTTTCTCTTGTAGTGATGATTTCAACCAAGATTATCACATCTTGTGTTGCTATTAAATCTGGTTACAATATGATATTTGAGATGATGTAAACACCTGCTGATGAACTGCAATCCACTTTGCAAGGTGACAGTTCCTTCCAGATAACATAAAATCAATATTTTAGAGTCTTTTTATCTGATGACCAGGCTCCAGCTGTAAATATCTCTAATTGTGTCCTTAGACCATCTGTCCTGGTTCATCTAATCCTTTCCAGGCACTGCAAATGGAAGTAAAACCTGGTATTCTTCATCAAGTGTCTTCAGATTTTCCTGTTACAAAATGCGCTCTTGAAGGCAGTGTGTATTTTTAATTTAGCTCTTCTGAGTTATGCCTTAAATAATATAAAATTATTACTATAAAATTATTATATATATATTAATATATATCAAGATTATATAGTAATAATGGCCAAGAGATTATTCTCTCTCTCTCCTTGCTCTTTTGATTTAGATGTCTTTGGTTGAAACTACTGTGATCACCTGGCAGCAGGATTTTATATGACAGCCTCTATTTGCTTAAATACGAGTTGTGACAGTTTGATCTTCAAACGACAAGGAGAACTTCTCTCAGTCAAATCAAATGACTCTTAAAGTTGACAGCTGTATCATCAGGTAGCATTCAAGTTTTATTTAATAATATATTAATTTATTGTGCATCTAAATACAGTGATAATGAAAGTGTGGCCCATTGTTCTGTCACCTGTAGAAATTGCAATGTCTGTTTATAAGCATGAGAAAAACTTCATGTTAGATCCAAATAACAGAAATTGCCCCAGCAACTCCATTTCAACTCCTAACCCCATTATGCATTCAGTCCTGTCTGTGTTTGCTTGCTCATGAGACTTTCTTGCAGGATTCTACATGAATACTGTGTGCAGCTTTATCTCCACTTCTGCTTCTATTCTCATCTTGCTATTTTTGAGTGGGGGGTGAATGGATTTGACTCATCTCCTCATCTTGCCTGTGCTGCTGTTGTCCCCAGCTCACGCTTGTTCTCCCTTGTAAAGCAGCCCCAGTCATATTGATCCCGGAAACCAATACCTCTCACTCTGCTAGCAATGTTTTGTTATAGAAACAGAAAAAAATGCCACAAATGGCTGGTGAAGGTCTGGTTTGGTTATTTTTTGGTATATATTTACTACCTGTGGTACTACATAAAGAGTAAAGAGTTCTGTTATTCATTGTACTGTGGTTTGACACATCAGCTTGGTCTTTTAGATCTTTTACGTTCTGAGACTATGTCAACATATGATCTCACATTTTTAGAGGGAGGGTTTTTTTAATGTAGTCCTTGAAAACCCACTAGGTTCCTGTACACCTGGTGTAAATCGAGTAGTTCCATCAGAGCTACTAGGGCTGTGCCAACCTGTCCCACTTAAGAATATGCTCAATGTAGGGACAAATTCCTTTTATGCCAGCTCCTTCTGTGAAGGATAGTTATCAAGAGATCTACAGTAGATCCTGAAGATGAAACAAGAAGGTTACTAGATTGTCATGGGGCACCTCTAGACCCTGACTCTTTTTTAGACCCTGAGCGTCCTTGTCCTGTAGCTCTTGTAATAATTTGTACCTACTATAGGACAAATATAAAATGATACAAACATAAGGATATGCATGTGTGTGCATGTTTCTGCTTTGTGTGTTTGTGCTCTGTGTGTGTGTGTTCTCAAAGTAACTTTTGCAGTATTACAAAAGACTGCATCAGAGGGAGAGCAAATGAACCTGATAAAATCAGTGCTGGCATGATGCAGATGGTTAGACTAGACAACAAATAAACAGACTCTTAAAAACGAGTTAGCTGTTTGTTAGACATGAGTGATATGGTTTGGAAAACTATAAGCAGCTAAAAGTACAATGCTTTTCTGAACATGTTGTAGGCTGAAGTATACCCTCTCACTGGCTTCTGACTTTTCACTAAACACCACAAGGACAGAACCCATCTATTCTTCTCAAGATTAACTGTTCTTGGAGGATTCCCTTGCTACAAGTTCCCACTGTTCGAACAACACACTCTAAGTCCTCTTATATCATGCTTGGAATAAATAAGGTCTGTCTGCCAGCATGAGTCAGCAGTAAATACTATCTTTGTACAGCTTTGTGAGCAGCTGGCTAGAGGGTGGTATACCACAAGCCCTCTCTGTCTGTGAGCAGGGTCCCAGAAACTGCCATGTTCTTGGTGGTTCAGTTAACTTCCAACAGTATCTGGAGTTTGTTATTGCTGCTTTTCATTTGCTGTGTGCTTCTGTGTTGAGAAACTCCCGCAATGTCATAACCAGCAATCCTTGTAGTTCACAGGTCTCATGAGATTTCCTTTTTTTCTTCCCTGATCTCATGCAATTCCCCACCCAGTTTTTCCACACCCAAATAATCCAGATAACTTGCACAAGAACTGACAGTCCTGAGTGATTATGCACAATCACAAGACTGTTTTTCATATTAATCCATTATTATAATATCAGGTATGTTTACAGACTTGAGTGAGTAAATGAAACTATTATCTGTCAAATAACTATTCATTTAAATTCAAAAGTGTATTTCAGTTCCCTCATTATACTCTTCTATGCACTTTTTTGTTTGAGCTTTCCTAGAAGAATCCTCATGGAAATGTGTTTTCATCATTTTTTGAATTCTGAACTCTCCACCAGAATCCTTAATTGCATAGCCGAAAGAACAGTGACTTTTCAATTTTCCATTCAACCACACAGGTTTGTAGTGTCTGTTGTCAATGATGAGCTACCTAAGTGTACATGGCAGTGATGTCCTCATCCAGTGCAGTAATAGTCTAATGATGATATTCACAAATGTTTTGACTTCAAGCAGAGATGAGGATTTTGCAAGCTGTTCTCAGGCATCTTGAAAAATATAAAGAAGGACATTGACTAAAGAGTTGACTGCAATTTCCATCGTGAGCTCAAATGTCTGCCTTCACTTCAGTGACAAAAATTAACATTTCTGACCACCTTAAGAAAATGAAGAGCTGAAGTTGCAAACCCTGAAGAAGTCAACGGTGCTTAGGGTCTTCTGTCTATGTTTCACAGGCATTCTCTGCAGTGTTAAAATCAATTTAAGTCATTCCTCACCCTTCCTTCCAACACCAGTTTCTCATTTCCACTCCCTGATTGCACTCTCAATTGTTCTAGCACAATTACTTGTGGACTTACTTGATTGATTCTTTTTAATCAACTTCTTTTTTTCCGAGATGGATTATTTCTAGTCTTCAGCTTTTCCCTAATTTAGTTCCTCTGTTTCATGATGACCCTGCTGCAGTTGGGGGCTGGGTTTGAGGTGGTAGCATAAGGGCAGTAAGAAAAAGTAAAGTCAAGCTGAGCAAGTGCTGGCATTGCTGCTGAGAACAAATCTGATGTGGCAATGGTTTAAGGATTTCTAGACTCATTGTGGGAAGGGTAGGTGCAATTTTACTACTCATCTGTATAAAATCACCACTTAAGTTATAGTTTAGGTTTGGACACTACTTCCCAAGGTAAGGAAGACAGTGAAAGACAATGCTGCATTGGACCATTGTAGAAGAACAGAAAAGCATAGCCTTCACTATGGCAGCTTTGGATCTAACTCAAACATTGTCTGCTTACGATGCACAATGAGTCTAATTCATGCTTGCTGCAAGTAATTTATGGTACTCAATCATACCGAATCCTGCACCATGTGTCAAAGTCTTAGATGAGTATTCTGGAATACAGGCAAGGATAAATTAAGAATTACTGATGAGAATATACTTCTGCACTCACCTATTCTTAGTCAAGTCTGTACCAAAATTTCTTTTGTCTTTGATGTTAGAGGAGATGGAGTTAGTGTTTTTGTTGTTTTCTACTGAGTTTGGGTGGGACTATTTTTACAGAATTTTTTCCTTCATTGACTAAGCTCTTCCAGCTTTCCTTATCTGACCCAGCCTTCAGAGTCTTAAACTATCTGCCCGGCACAAGAGAGTCTTCTTCAGGGCTCCAGAGGACAAGTGAAATATTTCAAGTTTACCTTGTGCAGGAATGGGGTGGGCAGGAGGAATTCCTTTAGGATGAAGATACCTATCTAATATGTCTGGCTAGTAGATTGCTGGGTTATGAGTCTTTCCTGATGATAGGATAGGATTCCTACTGAATCTTTTATATTCATTTATTCAAGGTCATAACAGTATTTTATAACAATGGTGATCAAACGAGGAAGTCATACAAGGCATCAAGAAGCAGTAAAGACAGTCTGCTCTTTAAGGAGCTAAGAATCACAGCAAGGTAGACAAGGGCACAGATCTCACCAACAAGGAAGCTGCACCACCATACACAAACAAATCCAGTGACAGTAACCACAGACAGTCAACAGTACTGATAAAAAAAGTGCATAGTGATGATGTACGTCTGAGATCAAGCCAGAAAGTCGAATCAATAGATGGGAGAAAGTGTCACAATTTAAACTGAACACAGGTGTACCAGCAACATGACTCAGGTGAGTGGCAAGGTCCTAAGCATAAAAGCGGCCCCTGAGCAAAGAAAGTGCATAACCCCACAGGGACAAATAGCTCTTTCGCCCAAGCTGTTTCTTCACAGCCCTCTTAACTAGTGGATACCATGGCCATGCCATATCAGAGAGCTGGCTGTGAGCCCAGGCAGCAAAACTCATTGTGATGGGGAGGTGGGTTCAGGGACCTTATGTGTGGTTTTCTGGGAACTGTGGCTTTATTTTATCAAACAAAGTGATGAGGCAAAGAGAAGAAGCGTACATGATTTCAAGTTCATCAGCTTTTCTATTCACGCACTGCATCTCACGTCACCTTGTCTCATTTCTTCCTACTCATGCAATTGATGACAGCAAAGTGAAATATTTCCCGCATTCACGGAAATAAGGGCCAGCAGACTTATAACTTAAAAGCCCCTGCATTGTAGCTATGTTGCTATTGAATAGCATATTCCAGTATTATGGTATTATGAGATCTCAAAACATTTGGTATAGAAGCTTGATCAAGAACCAAGGATTGTTAATCCTGTAGAAGCTTTTACATATGAAAAGAATAAAGAAAACCATTCATCTCTCTGTTTCTCAATTAAAGGGTGTAATCAATGGGGAACCTGCCAGTTGCCCTGTTGAAAGATACATTCCTGTTTATGACAGTAGAAGAGACACAAAAATCTTCACAGTCCTTGTCATATGTTCTATGTGGGTCTTGGCACCCAGGGCAATGCCTTTTCACCCAGAAAACATCTGTTTCCACCACTGTTCAGTGTGGTAACTATGAACGCTACTCTGGGATAATTTTGGAATAAATCTTTGCTATTTTCTCTTGAAAAAGCACTTTCAAAAAGAATGATAATCTCTTGCTTCAGCCAAATGTTCAAATTAAAAACAAAAAAAAAGGTATACTTATTCACAGTGTGAATTCTTTGAGAGCACAGAGTTCTAATTGTTGAAGTGGGAAAATCAACTATTTAAGAAATGTAAAAACCCGCTTTTTATTTTAGGTTTAAAACATAGTGGTTCTCTTAGCCAGGACACACAAATTTTAGTTTTACCTTCTAGGGTTTGGCATCTTGTGTATCCTGGCAATTAGTTTGGCCTCTACGGTAAAATTCTGAGCCTGAGCTTGATTAAGAGAACATTTATGAATAACATCCTCAGAAAAATCAAGGCTATGGCCAGGACCAGGCCACAGTGGCTGTAAAGTAAGTATGCTCTATGGATAAGCTGTTTCATAAAATAGAAGAGCCAGGCAGTTCATAACTCTTTACATTGATAGCAGTCATCACTCTTCTTTCACAGCTTTCTAAACCCAATTAGAAATTCCTAAAATTTCATTTCACTTCTTTTATGTACACATGCCAATTTCAGTGGAAAACACCAGACACGGTGGCATATTTATGAATATGATGCTATTGACATGATGGATGAATCATGGTTTTGCATAAAGAGAGAAAGACCAACATATTTAATCCTCATACAAAAGAAGCCCTCAGAAAAGGTTATTACCCACATAGGGCCAGTTCTTCATGCCCTTAATCCCACTGATACGACTGAACAGAAAAGATTGCTAGTCTTGTAAGCATGTGGATCTTTTCAAACTCTGCTAGCCATTTACTGAAACAGTTACCAGTGCCCTTTTTAATCCTTCACCAGTCTGACTACTTAGCTGGTTACTGAAACACCAGGCAGGCTGAAGTGATTTGTACCATAGCGAATTGGTTTATTGAATAAAAATGCCTGAGAGTTCCCAGTGGGACACTTGCTACACCAGTTCTCAAATCAGTACAACTGTGCAGTGCGTGGTAAGGGTGCTGATGCTTACCAAATCCATGTGCTTACAGAACTGTGTCACCTTAAACCAGAAGCACTGGCAAATACCTTCCACAGAGGCAATAGCAAAGTTGCTGTTTCCACCCATCAGCTGAAGAGACCTTTGCTGTATCAGATGTGAGGGAGCCCTTCTCCGGCATTAATGAGTAAAATTTGGTAATTTCACTCATTATATGAGTAATATAATCTTATATTGTGGCCTGTCCAGCTGGTCCTCTAGCCGCTGGCAGAAGGTAGAACCGATCTTGATAATGCCCTCCTGAAAATATAAAATCCATCTAAAGAGAAAAGCTGGTTGTGAAAAAAATGCCACAGCCATTTCTATCAGGAGATGAGCTACAACATAAAATATAATACACAAACAACAGTACATGTTAAAGATGTGGTGTTTGTGCCTTACCTTTTGCTGGGTTTGTGTTAGGAATCTTTTCTGTAGTGGTTATCTAGAGTCTTTCAATGCTTATTAAAAAGAAATGGTCACTCTCAAGAGATGCTTAGAATTTATGTCTGAGCTAAGAGGGCTCTGGAATGTGTATGTCTGTTTGCCTACACAAAGGTATGGCATTTCGACTAGGCAGCTTACTTTTAAAACCTGAGGAAAGAATTCCACCCTTACCATGGAAGATAGAATGAAGTCACATATTAGGAGGTATACTTAAACAAACTGTATGGACTAGGATTAAAACAGGTAGGGGTTTTTTTCACCTGTTATTCAATATCCCACAGAAAAGAAGCACTGTATCTCACTACGGCATTGAGTAGGAGGTGACTGATGTCTGTGAGGATCCTGTACCATCTAACATACAGAAGATTCATTTTCATAGTAGGAGGATCAAACATATCTCAGGGCTTCTCATGAAGTTTTACAGACTCAACCATACCCAAACACTGTCTGCCAGAATTGCTTCCCTTCTTCGGGCACTTCCTTTTAGACTTCAAAAGGTTGTCAAGTCCCTAGTTGCTTCTGTCATTATCCTGTGACTACTTCAAGAAGAGTGAGAGGTTATATTGGTCCTAGATACGTACACTTCTCTGTACTTGTCAACAAGTCAGATCTTTCTACGAGTAGATGGAATTTCTAGCTTTCTAGTAAGCACTTCTGAGACTTGTCTCAGACCTGCTCTTGTGACTTTCTAATTCTCTAGTGGCCACCAAAGCAAAGCAAGCGAGATGACTTTTCTAAGCCAGATGGAAGAATTGACAAAGTTAGCATGGACATTATGGGTGGAGTGTGTCAGAAAAAAGGGATATTTTCAAGATGTCTGGAAGACAGACTTGCTAAGGGACTCTATCCACTGCTCATTACTAGGCTGCTCAACAGCTCTTCAATGGAAGCACAGCCCTTGCGCGCTGCAAAAGCGGTGGAGTATCAAAGAAGCATCATTCCCAAGTGTCATGAAATCATAATGTGTGTCAAGGGGAAAAATGGTTAAGTCAGTCTTTCTGCAAATCTTTTATTGTACACAACGGGGTAACAATACTCCTTTGCACAGCATGACATGGTTCTCAGCATCGCATTAGGAATGTTGCAAACACAGAAAAATGGTTAAGACATGAAAAACACACCTCTATAGCTGAAACTGACATTTTTTCACTTTCGTGTGCCAGTAAATTTTGATTCTCACTTAATTAATCTTTTCTCACTGTGAAGACATTTGCCAGGAGAAAATTATTCTAGGCAGTGTAGTTAAAAGCATACCATTCTCTTCAGAAGGCACGTATTCTGTACAGTCTATTGAATCAGCACGAAAATCATCTGGTTTCATTATTTTCTCCTTCCTGTTTATAAGAATTTTGTGCAAGTGCTTTAACAAATATTCACAAGGGCTTTTCTTCCACTTCAGATGAGATTTTCTAATGAAGAAAACATTGTTCTAAGTATGTAACACTTTTCAGTAATTATTCTTGCAATCTCTTCTTATAACTCCAGACTATAAGGCCACTGCTATCACACTGGTATGACTTTCAATATTCCATATCAAACTATAGGAACTATGCCTTCAGGTCTTGAGTTAAAAGTCTGAATGGTTTTTTTTAAATACACTTGGGGTGTTTATGTGCCTGACAATAAAATTGAGTGTAAATTCTATGACAGTTTTCCGTGCAGCTTGTAAAACTCTTACTGGACTTATATACATGCATGTGTATGCATATTTAATTTGGGAGAGCTTGTTTTCGAAAAGTTCTTTTCTTATAAAGGAAAAATACAAGAAAAAAAAAGTTCTTTTCTTTTACCTTATGAAGGTAGCATTTTTACAAAGGCTAGTAGTGATAGGACAAGGGGCAATGGGTATAAACTGGAGAGGTGCAGATTTAGACTAGACATAAGGAAGAATTTCTTGACCAAGAGAGTGGTGAGGCACTGGAACGCATTGTCGAGGGAAGTTCTGGATGCCCCATGCCTGGGAGTGTTCAAGGTCAGTTTGGATGGGGTCTTGGTCAGCTTGATCTATGACAGGGGGGTTGGAACTAGGTGATCTTTAAGATCCTTTCCAACCCAAACTATTCTATGATTCTGTAATTCTATATAGAATAAGGCTTGTTTAAGTAAAACTCTGATGTGGTAAATTAAGTTGAAATTTTGGTCTCCTTACCACTAAGACCAGTCGCTGAAATTGTTTCACACACAAGTTGTGTTTACCTAGATTTCTTTCCAACCCATACGGATTATGACTTTTCATCAAAATGTAAGTTGCAGACAAATTAATCATTCAAAATACACCAAAATATTATATGTAAAGAAGTACAGTTGCCTAGAATTGCAAAGGATATTGTTTATGTTAATTTTAATTTTTAATTTTGAAAAGGTGTCAATCAAAAACTTTTAAATTTTAAATACAGACAGTTTTCAATAGAAACTGTTTTAAATTGTACAAAAATTATTTTCAAGAGGATGTACTGTGGCAAGATGTCTCACTTGATGATGTCCTTGATGGATGGGATGGATTCTCTGTAGGCAATGCAGTGTTGGAGTTTCAGAAAGTAGTTCCTGTTTTAGAAGAATTAGGTAAGAAGGCTACTTCCAGCATCATCTGGTGGGGTTTTTTTAATAGAACTATATAGGTGAGTACATATTTCTTTTTCTTCAACCATAAAAGAGCTTGAAAATATGAGTTCAGAAGGCTTAAATAGACAAGGCAGTAATATTGATACCCAAACATACTATTACAACAACTTTTGGTACCTAAATGTTTTTCAGGCAAGATTGAGATTCAGGAATCTAGCTCAAGATTGTTTACCTTTGATTTCAGCACCTCCCAACATATTTATATACTCATTTGCTTGCAAACCACTCCCTTACCTTGTTTGTGGTTAATAATAATTATGAAACACTAATATTACCAAAGATCTATTTTGAAATAAAGGTTGATTAATAAATTATGCCTCACTATCATCTAAACTTTGAGAGTAATGTATAGACTAATTTCTATTTTTTTTGTTCAATGAAGTGACATCCTCACAGCTAGAGTTATCACTTGTATGCTTGGAGGGCAAGCCAGTTCCTTAAAAATGCTATTTTTGTGACATTGTACCAGATTCATTTGTCCTTCTTGGAATAAAACACAAATACTCAGTAACTCAAGTCCAGTCCAGCTCAGGTTGTGCTTACAGTAAACCTAACACCATTTTTTGTCATTGTTTTCTTCTCTGAGAGGTACTTATTCTGGCAACCTCATCTAGTGGAAGATGTCCTTCCCTACAGAAGAAGGATATTTAAATGTCCCATCCAACCAAAACCATTCTGATTCTATGCCTATATGGACATAGCTCTTGATACATCATCTTGAGTTACATCTTAGCATAGTTGCAATAATGCGTACACGACTCATTCATGTGGCAGATAATGCTCTAATGTTAACAATCTTGTTCCCCTCATTGCTGTCTTCAGTGTTTTTGAGAGAGAGGTTTGGGGTTTTTCCCTTTTAAGTAGAGGAGGGATGAAAGATTCAAAAAGTACCAAGCAAAGACATTAAAACAACTGGCCACAGCAAAAAGTATTCTTCTGCAGTTTTAAAGATCATAGATTAGATTGATGTGAGACCATACTATTTTTCTCTCATTTCTGTCCCTGTCTGTCAGAGGCAGCTGGGCCTTGTCCCAGGTTTTGAGAGATGGCATCAGTTCTACCAGTTCTGGACAGAAGGATGAGGGGAATTCTGGAGTGCAGGGTTGCTATTTTCAGGAACTTGAATTTCCCATCTATGCCAGCCCTGGATGGGAAAGAGAGATGGGAAACTACTATATGCAAATGACTTAATTTCCACAGAACAAGAAATGGCAGAACTACAGAATAAGAAAAGAAATAATGTCACTGTTCCTTTCTGCTTACAACTTGTGACCTTGCCTTCTCCATTTGTGCATTGCAGTCATAATCCCACAATTGTTCAGACTGGAAAGGAATCGGGAGGTGACCTAATCAAATCCCCCACTCAAAACAAAATCAGCACTGAATTAAGATGAGGCTGCTTAAAGCTTTGTCCAACTGGATCTTGAAATCCTCCAAGGATGGATATTCCACAGCATCTTTGAGCAGCTGTTCCATGATCAGTCATGCTTATCATCATTTTTTTTACCTTGTACACAACTTAAACCACAGTTGCTTCTGTTTATAATCTCTGTTACTCACTCCTCCACTGTGTACCTTCCTAAGGTCTTGGCTTCATTTCCTGAACAACTCCCTTGTAGATATGGGAAGTTATGAGGATTTCCCTCTTCCCACCAAGCCTTCTGTTCTCCAAACTAAATAAGCCATACTCACTCAGCCTTTCCTCATAGCTGATGGGTCTCAGCTCCATGACTATCTTGGTGGCCTTCAACTGGACTTGCTGAAGTTTATACCAAACTTTCTTGTTTGAAGGGGTAGGGTAGTGTGGAGGAAAATCTGGATGCAGTATTTTGAATGTGGTCAAACAAATGCTGAGTACAGGGCAGTAATCACTTCTCTCAATGAACTGACTACTGTTCCTGTTGGTATCAGCCTTTATTGCTGTCCAAGTGCAATGCTGATTCCCATCCACTCTTATGTCCTCCAGGACTTCAAGATCCTTTTCAACTTCTATCCATTCAATCAGTCCTCTGGCTGTACAATTACATGGAGTTTTTCCCTCCCATATGCAGGACCTCAAAATGGTCCTGCTTGAATTTCATAAGGCTCCTGTCAGCCCATTCCTTCCGCTGAATTACACTCTGCATGATGATTATATTGAACGTCCCCCACCAGTCTGGTGAGGCTCCATCCCCTCTAGTCCTTTAGGTCACTGTTAAATAGTTAGGTGCTGTGACTCAAACACCTTGTGTTTTCTGCATAAATTAGAATTTACACACTATACTGGACTTTTAAGGGAATTAGAGAACTTTACACATCTTAAAACATATATGCTAGTCATAAGACACTTAAAGAGAATAAAGTAAGGTATATGATGGATAGATATTTCATTCACAAAACCAGAGCATCTGAGTCCTTCATATAAAATTATCCCTCCTGCAGGCATTCTTGCCAGAATCTCAAGAGACTGAGTGGCATTTGAAGAGTTAAATGTAATGAGGACTTGGTATTGCTGTCCCTAAATGTTTCCATATAATAAGTCAAAACTTTCTTTAAACATTGAGGTTTTCTTCAAACCAGGTTTTCTATGTGGTAAAAACCTTGCCCTTTTTCATGTCCCTTAAGTTTTGAAACATCAACATTTCACTACAAAAAAAAAAAGTCACAAAAAAAAAAATCCAAAAAAGAAGATACCAGTTTACTTGCTCTAATCTTGTCATTCAGAGTTTCAGCCATACCTTTTAAGTAGTTTCATTCCTTAGCCTTTGCAAGGACCTCAGGCACCGGTGGCAATTCATTCTCTTCTGGTCTCTGCTCAAGGTACTCTGACTGATCTCTTGGGAAAAGAAACAATTCACCTCCAGAGTCTGGTCTTAGTATATGGGGATTTGGGTGACATTAAATAAGCAACAACATATAAGAGATTACTCAGTGGTCTCTGGTGTTTTAAATTTTCTAAACATGGGAATATCTAATCAGGTTTATCTAGGTTTCCAGTCCCAAAATGGTGTTATTGTATCATAAAATCACCAGGTTGGAAGAGACCCATCGGATCTTCTAGTCCAACCATTCCTATCAAACACTAAACCATTCCCCTCAGCAGCTCGTCCACCCATGCCTTAAACACCTCCAGGGAAGGTGAATCAACCACATCCCTGGGCAGCCTATTCCAATGCCCAATGACCCTTTTTGTTAAAAACTTCCTCCTAATCTCCAGCCTAAATCTCCCCTGGTGGAGCTTGAGGCCATTCCCTCTTGTCCTGTCCCCTGTCACTTGGGAGAAGAGGCCAGCTCCCTCCTCTCTACAACCTCCTTTCAGGTAGTTGGAGAGAGCAATGAGGTCTCCTCTCAGCCTCCTCTTCTCCAGGATAAACAACCCCAGCTCTCTCAGCCGTTCCTCATACGACCTGTTCTCCAACCCCTTCACCAGCTTTATTGTTCTTCTCTGGACTCGCTCCAGAGCCTCAACATCCTTCTTGTGGTGAGGGGCCCGCAACTGAACACAGGATTTAAGGAGCAGTCTCACCAGTGCCGAGTACAGAGGGAGAATCACCTCCCTGGACCTGCTGGTCACACCGTTTCTGATACAAGCCAAGATGCCATTGGCCTTCTTGGTCACCTGGGCACACTTCTGGTTCATGTTCAGTCAGCTGTAGACCAACACCCCCAGGTCCCTCTCCTCCTTCTAGCTCTGCTAGACGTCTGTAGTTCTGCTTGGGGTTGTGGTGCCCCAAGTCCAGGACCCGGCATTTGGCCGTGTTAAACCTCATGCCATTGGACTCAGCCCAGCTGTCCAAGCCTGTTTGGATCCCTTTGTAGAGCCTCCCTACCCGCCAGCAGATCAACACTTGCACACAGCTTAGCGTCATCCACAAACTTGCTAAGGGTGCAACTCGATGCCTTCATCCAGGTCATTGATGAAGACATTGAACAGGGCTGGACCCAGCACTGAACCCTGGGGAACACCACTTGTAACTGGCCTCCAGTTGGACTTAACACCATTTACCACCACTCTCTAGGCCCAGCCATCCAGCCAGTTTTCTACATAGGAGAGTGTGCACATGTCCAAGCCAGAGGCTGACAGTTTCTGTAGCAGAATGCTTTGAGTAACTGTGTCAAAGGCTTTGCTGATGTCCAGGACGACCACATCCACAGCCTTTCTCTCATCCAGCAGTCTAGTCACAGAAGATGATCAGGTTAGTTTAGCAAGACCTGCCTTTTGTGAACCCATGTTGGCTGGGCCTAATCACCTGGTTCTCTTGTATTTGCTTCATGATAGCACTCAAGATCACCTGTTCCATGACTTTCCCTGGCACTGAGGTCAGACTGACTGGTCTGTAGTTCCCTGGATCCTCCCTGCTACCCTTCTTGCAGATGGGCACAACATCAGCCAGCCTCCAGTCCAGTGGAATCTCCTCAGTCTTCCAGGACTGCTGGAAGATGATGGAAAGGGGTTTGACCAGTACATCCACCAGCTCCCTCAATACCCTAGGATGTATCCCATCTGGCCCCATAGAATTGTGGGTGTCTAGTTGGGCAAGCAAGGCTCTGACCACCTCCTCTTGTACCATGGGAGCCTGATATATTGCTCCTCTAGTTGCGGGGTTTGTACACAGAGGGGACAACTTTCTTTATAATTAAAGACCGAGGCAAAGAAAGCATTAAGTACCTCAGCCTTCTCCTCATCCCTTGTCACTGTTGCTCCTTCTGCATCCAGTAGGGACTGTATGGTCTCCCTAATCCTCCTTTTATTTTTTATATATTTATAGAAAGATTTTTTGTTATCTTTCACAGACTGTGCCAACCTGATTTCAAGTTGAGCCTTAGCCCCTCTGATTTTTTCTCTACACAACCTCTCTTCCCTCCTGTAGTCCACCCAAGAGACCTGTCCCCTCTTCCAGAGCCTATAAACATTTCTCTTCTTCTTAATGTCACTTGAGATCTCTCTGCTCAACTAAGCTGTTTTTTAACCCTGCTGGTTTTTTTTTTTTCCGGACCATGGGGATGGCTTTCTCCTGAGATGCTAGGATCTTCTTTGTGCAGAGCTCCCAGCCCTCATAGGCTCCCTTGCCCTTAAGTACTGTCTCCCAAGAGACTCTGCCAACCAGCCTTCTAAAGAGTTCAAAGTCTGCTCTCTGGAAATTTAATGCTACTGTCCTGTTAACCACCCTCTTCACTTCGCCTAGAACTGAAAACCCTATCATCTCGTGATCACTTAGTCCTAGGCGTTCTCCTACTGCCACATCCCCCACAAGGCCTTCTTTGTTGACAAACAGCAAGTCCAGGAAGGCACCTTCCCTCGTTGGTTCATTCACCAGCTGTGCAAGAAAGTTGTCTCCCACACACTCCAGGAACTTCCTAGACTGTTTCCTTTCTGCTGTATTGTATTCCAGCAGATATCAGGGAGATTGAAGTCTCCCACAAGAACAAGTGGCATTGACTTGGAGATTGACCCCAGCTGTTTATAGAAGAGCTCATCAGGAGCTTCTCCATGGCTGGGTGGCAAATGGGTCCCTTCGTTCCTTTGAGGAGGGAGTCCCCTACAACAATCACCCTCCTCTTCTTCTTAATGGAGGATGTTATTTTCTTCGAAGGATGGTGTGGCCTAAGAAAAGATTCTAGGTTATGGTGACCAGCATCCTCAGGATTAGATTCCTTCTGGAGCACCTGGTACTTGTTCGCCAGGGGGATCTCAGGTATTGAAGCCTGCTTGAGGGGAGCAGGCTTCCTTCTTCTGGAAGGAACCTGCTGCTGTTCCCCATCCATTATAATCCCAGCCTTGCAGTTTGCAGGTGGCTGGTTATTGGGCATACCAGGTTCAACAGGTTGCTGAGGGAGTGAGAGGGAACTATCTCCCCCTCACGTTCCCTGATAGTCCTCAGTCTCCTTACCTCCTTCCTTAACTCCTCCACCATGCAAAGAAGTTCCTCCACTTGAAGGCAGCTTTCACAAGTGGAGCCCGTAACAGAAGCAGAGGCACGAGCTGGTTTGAGAGGGGGGCACTGCCTACAGCTCAGGGTCTGGGCGGCTGCATGTACCCACTGTGGCTGAGTCTGGGTAGCAGCATCCTTCCTGCAGGCTGCAGCACTCAGAGCAGCTTTAGTCTTCTGACGTGTAACCACCATGGTCTTTACTGTCTCCTCTCTGGTCTTAGAGTCCTTTCTGCACCCTGCCTTCTCGCCCTACCCGCTCAAACTACCACACACCATTTTCCCACGCTTCTCTTTGCCGCGCTCCCAGGGGGCCATTTAAATCTCCTGCAGGAGCCACCAAGACCTCCCCCTCCCCATCAGGCACCGCGCGGAATCAACTGTCCAAGCCGGCTGCTGGGAGCCTTTCCCCTGCCTGGGGTTTTTAGGGTTTCCAGCTCAGGGGAAAATTGCAGAGCCCCCAAAATTCTGTCCCCACCACAGAACTCACTGTCCTGCAGTTGGATACCACCGAAGGAGCAAGGTTGTAGTGACAGGGTTGTTATTCATATATATGTGCATATTTTGTATACATCTTGCTAAATTCTTTGTTTCATGCACTTCCTGTAGCAATGACCAATTATACGTTCTACTGAAAAGTGTTTACTTACCCTATGTTTAAGTGACTCACTTATAACTTCCCTGAATGCAACTATTTTCCCTTCCACAACACCTGCTATGTTATATAATCTTCTCTTGTACCTTGTTATTTATTTCTTCTCTAAAGTGAAGAAATCCTTTCTTTGTCAATAATTTTCTCAACCTGGAAAATATCTGGTGTCTTTTCTGAAGAAGAACTGATTGTAGATAACACCACATGTGATAAAAGTGGCTTTATACCAATTTCTGCATTATTTATTCCATGTTGTCTAACAGCTAAACAATGCTCCCTCTTGCTTTCAGGGAAAAAGAAACAAAAATCACATGTACTCATTTAAAAGCAGAGCAAAGCAGATGGAATATTTGAATAACCCTAACCATTATGTTTCAGTGTTAGAACTTCTGGGTTGCCTTTCATTGGGTTCACCCATGGCTTTAGTGTCCCAAACTGTCAATCTGCAGGGTCATGCTAACCCATAAAGAATGTTTAACATTGCTTTTTAGATTTAATTTAGGTTTCTTTGTTTGCAGAGAAACTTTTGTGCCTAAGATTCAAATAGAGTTTGAAACTGCTTCCATCCATACAGTACACTGCTTCCCTACAATAGACAGCATTGTAGAAAAAAAACATACCCTAATAGTGTTGATCTAGGGAGGATGAGATGTCAAAGCTGATTCTCATTCTTTTAAATTGTGGCAGTTATGAAGTTGTTGGGGAAACAAAAATAGGTTTTACCTTCTTCAAGACCTTTCTGATTTACTCAGGTACTTACATTATAGACCAATAACAGGTAGATGGAAGTAGCATTAATCTGACACCAAGGCATTGAGCTAGGATTTGAAGCTACATGCATCTCCTTTCATTACCAGAGCTTGGAACGTGTACTTATGCAGAAATAGGGGTAGTGGGTCCTACATGTGCCCCTGCAGGAGGCATATCTGTTATATATGTTAAAATACTTTTAGACAGCAGACACAGAAGACTCTAAACTCTTCATTGATCACCCTGGCAGCCACCTCAGAAGACTGAGATAAGCTTAAACAGACAAGTAAATATAGTTAATGTATCTTAGGTGAAAAGAAAACCCACTGTATCTGCAGAGTTGACTCATCAGTGCATCTTTGTGTGACTCTGTAGCTTGGATTCATTTAATACTGATCTTAAAGGCTTCTGTGATAGGGTTATTTTCAGGCTGATTTTCTAAGGAAACAGTATTATTGTTAGTATATGGTCTGTCCACCTATTCTTTTCTAGTAATTTTTGAACCCACTGGCCTGTCTCAACTCATATTTGCCACCGGGGTAGAAGTGAAGATAAGTGTCCGTGAATTTTCATGTTAGGGGGTTGAAAAATGGAGGAAGAAGATTCAGCTTAGTGCTGAGGAAAAGGCAACTATAACTAAGTTCCTTATCTACCTGAAAAAGTACAAACCAGCTAAGCAGGCAGCACATGCCTTGCCCTAAAACAGTTAGGACCACTGCCCCAGCCAACTACTAAGGCATGGAGCATGCCACCACAGAGAGAAGAAGTAGCATAGGTGCTATGGATGTGATACGGAGGAAAGGGGAATATGGGAAGAGGGCACAGGGTACAAATCCATAGAAAATCAAGCGTCCAAAGTCATTCTGCTCTTTTTGTTGTTTCTTTTTCACCTGGTATTATCAAAGCATCTTTTGGTAAGAGCAAGGGCAAGGAGAGAGAAAAGTATAGTTGGTGCTAACTTAAAAAACAGGGATGCAGAGCCAAGTGGCAAAGAAGGTCCCAGACAGAAAGAAGGCAGCTGCCCTGCAAGCTACAGGTCTGGTTGTGTGTGAATGTGAGAAAAGGTACTATTGCAAGCCTTCTATTTAGTTTGTGGGACTTAATACCTCTGCAGTGTATTTGGGACCCACCAAAAAGCAGTTAATACTACCCATGAACTCTACTCTTCCTTAGGGGTGAAGTAAGGACAGATTTTCAGTCAGACCTTACCATGGTTTCCAGCTTTAGTGGGTTTCATTCATTCCCTTGTTGTTTAGTGGAGGGGATTTTAATTTTCCTGTGGTTTGAATATTTAAGGAATGTACTCTAACATACCATTGTGATTTCAATTGGTTTGCATGTTAACCAGATTATATAAACCTTTTTTTGTTTTGCCTTCAAATGCAAGGAAGTCTGTTAGACAGCATGTGAGATTTATCCCCTCAGTTTTATTTGTAACTGTAGGGAGGATGGGGTCGGGGGGGAAGATACTGTGCAAAGCAACAAGAGATTCTTAGTGAGATAGGATGATAAGTGTCACATTGTTGGAGGGAAGGAATCAGAGCACTGGTCTGAAGCACAGGAATATCTTTGGATCCTCTTACAAGCCTATTTTGTATCCTTTGTTCATGCAGGTGTCTGCAGTGGCAGCCTCTGCACCAGAGGCTCCCAGTTTCACTGGGTGGTTCAGCCAGGATATTTCTGAATACCTAACACTTCAGACAGATGTTTATCTAACTCTGTGAATAACATCAGTTAACTCCTCAGCTGGGGCTCACTCCTGTCTGTGTTAAAACGCTGCTGCAGCTTGACAATGCAATTGCACCTGTGTTTGTATTCAGCATGAGTTGGGCTATGACAATGTAGATAGCTCATCAGCCTGATGGCACAAATATTCTTGGGTGTATGGTGCAGCCTTTTATCATTTGGACTGCCAAGAAAAATGTGTGTAGCGCTAGCTGCTTCCACGTCTTTGTGCAGATATACAGATATAACCCAGAAATATCAACTTTCTTACCCCTTTTCATCCCCATAGTCACACACAAAAAACCTCTTTTATTTTATTGTTTTAGGAAGAAACACTTCTCAGGATCCCCTTTCTTAACAAATATTACAATATTACAATAATTTTTCCATTATGCTGACATATTTCTCTGTGGGAACTGCAAGCAAAAGAGCTCTGCCAAATATATTCTCCTTTTTCTTCTTTTTTTTTAACGTATGTTGTCTTGAATCAGCAAGCAGTCTCATATGCCCAAACATGATTAAAAACCATATAAGTTAAGTCTTTCTGAGCTGAATGCATGTTATAAAAGCCACTGTGAGCCAACAGGAATTTTACAGTCTCAATTTTGTGTGGTCCTTCTTTAGAGAGTATTAGGCATAAAGTTGTCATACTGGACCTCTAATGGGTGCACTCGGTAGGTGTGATTTATGGGACTTGTTGCCTTGTGAGAATGAAGTCATGTAGTGTATCAGGGTTGCCCGTTAAATGAAGCAATTAAATTTTGTCATCTTTCTTCCAAAGGTACCCTGAGCTGGAGTAACAGTAAGCATGGGAGAAGGCAAAATGGAGGGTGGGAGAGAAAGGTGATTCAATTCCATCTGCTGATGAACACTTACAACACTTTTTCTGAAGTCTTTAATTGAATTCCATTTGCTGAAACCTAGTGCCACGTCTGGAGGCAAACAGCACATCTTTTACTTGCCAGTTCTATTTATATGCCTGTGAAGTAGATTATTGTAATGAATACAGATGGGTAATAACTACAAAGTTATTGCATAGTTTTTCAAAATTTTATGATTGCCTCTCCTACTTCCTCTTAGAATAATGGCTCCACTGTACAGCCTGCAGACCATTCACTATATCTGTCGTACATTTTACCACTTCAGCGAATTTTAATTTATTGGAGACATACTAGAAGTGGTAGGTAAACAATCTACAGAAAGAATCCAATTTATAAGACAAGGAAGACTTGAACCAGCATTAAGTTGCTTTGGAGATCTCTTGGTCAATGCAAGTATATATGATTTTTGGTCTTTCTGACTTGGCAGCAAAGGGCAGTCTGTGTGTGTGGGGAGGAAGTCAACAGAAAGCCACCCACCGCTAACTTTACAGAACATAGAACAGGTTTGTAATAGGATGTCTAGTAGGATGGAAAGTGTTTTTGTACAATTTGCAGGTTTAAACCTGCCTCAGGGAAGGCTTCAGACCTGCTATGAGAAATTAATTTCTCTTTCACAGTGATGAAGCAGGCTTAGTTTTGCCACCCTGATGCTAGCTGGTAGTCCTGACTGTGACTGTCATATTATTTTTCACCCCCTCTAGTCCAATCCATTCTACTTCCACTTCTGAAATAATGAAATGAAGCACTTTTCCCTGAGCTGTGATTACAAATAAACTAAGTTATGAAAGTATGATCCATCTCCCATTTAGTCAATGGAAGTCTTTGAGTTGTTAAAATGAGTATTGGATGTGTCCCTAAATCAACCGTGTTTTAAGACTGGCCACAGTGAAGCTGAAGGCAAAGAAAAACTGGAATTTCAGCCTAGTGTCAATGCATCATCTGCTTTACTGGCAAACATTATCACAGGGTCTGCTTCCCCTTGAAGGTAAAGCTAAGTGCTTTGAATTATATGTAGGTTTTCTCAGTCTCACTTCTGAAACTGGTTCCAACTCATGTCTGCAATGCTCAGGACCACCAATAATGAACTGTATGAATGCCACTTAAGCTGGTCTTTGAACTATTTTTTGGGACTGGCTTATGATTACTTAGACTGTTAAAACCAAAAACCTTTGATCTAAATATTCAGACATGTATTGCATTTTGAATGCCCAGCTAGAAATTTGTCAGAGGCACTTGATTTTCAGAAGGGTCCCTGCATGTAAAAATCATGAATTCTCTAGTTGCCTCGTCATCTGTAATAAAAATTTGGATATATCAGTCATATTGGCAACTGAAACACCCTTTCATTTATCAATTTTTTAAGCACACAACACCAATAAGCGTTTACACCATAGGAGTTTGCTTTGGGGTTGAATTCCCATTCATCTTTCTTTGGTTGATCCTTCTAAATAAAACTACAAGGATCAATAACTGTTACGGTGGCAAGAGTTGTTCTGTAATGGATTTTTGCCATTGTTTTCTGCTTTTTATTCCAATCTGGAATACAAAAGACCATCTTCCTTTTTTCAAAATTTTGTGGTATTTAATTTGTTTTCTACAATTATAATAAATTTGACATTTTTTATCCACTCTGAATAAAGGGCATCTGTTGTATTTTGTCCGCCTTTCTCTGAAGCATAAGAACTCTGACTGCTAGATGAATTGTCTCAAGAAACCACAACTCCATAACACTATTGTGAAGAGCAAAAATGTTTTTTTCTATTTTTTTTTTTCATTCCGATCAACAGTTTTAAATTAGGAGAAGAACTGAAGCTGGCTGTCTCATGGTCTCTCAGCAGCCTCCTGTCCTCTGACTGGAATCTTTGAGTCTTCATCCTGAATTAGGCATAGAGCAGAAGAGGGTAAATCTGGATAACCATTACCTCCACTCCAAATGCTGAAACATGTATTATTATCAGCATTTCAAATCATGAGTTTCCCTTTCACATGCAGAAACCATTTCCTTCATGTTAGGTCACAAGCATCTTAGATTCCAGTCTCCTCAAAAGATTTTACCCTTGCTTTTCCCTCTTTCTCTATTTTTTTTAATACTTTGGCATAGTCATTTCTTTCACCATATGGAACCACTTCTACCTCTTTATCCCCTGTACACACTTTCCCACTCAACATGATGACATGTGACCACTCAACTCATAAACAGGAGTTAGGGAAACAGAGGTTAAGCCACGGGCACCAAAAGTGGTTTTGAGTCTGCAAATGTGGAAAAAGTGGGATAATCCACAAGCATGTGGTTTGTTACCATCTGCCTCATGCTCTCAATGTATAAGCACATTCACTCCGAGATTACAATTGAAGGGATACATTTTTTTTTTTTCTGGTAAAATACTATGCGTGTTGGCTTGAAAAGCATGTTTGCTTCCCTTCTTGTGGTGAGATTACAGGTACTGCACATTGCTATTACGGTTGAATTGTTTCAATAAAGATCCCACACAGGGCAGGATACTTAACACACAAGTCAGTTAGATGGTGATGGATTACCTATAACCCTGTATTTATCTTCTTCCTCCTGTAGCCCCATCTAGTGGTTTGCTTCATCTGTACATCTGCCATATCGCCTATCTACACAAGTATGTGAATGGGAAATGTGTAAAGAAGGGTACATGTATATATCAAAATACGTGTAAACAAATGCATAACTTCACCCACATGCACATAGTATAGTGTGGATTTTAAAAGGTGTTTAGCACCACTCAAGCATTATTCTGGTGACTGGTAGCTGCCACACACAGACAACAAACTTGCCCAGCAGCATTAAGGAGGGTAGCCTAGTCTATAAGGTGCATGTGAAACACCATCCCCTTGGTGTACATACTGGGCACAACTCCAGTCTACTCAGTAAGTGCCATCATCAGCTGGGAATGCTTCAAATCTGGCTAGCAAGGCTGAGAGCTCAGAGGCTGTCTGCTCCACTGCTGCATGGACTCAACTCAAAAAGGCCCTGATTTTTAGAAAGCTCATGCCCACTTGATCATGACTGGCTCCAAGGTGTCACAGGGATTATATCTCTCTGAAAAAGAATGCAAGTTACTATTTACCAAAATGGTATAATACATACCAAGAAGGGAAAAGAAGGATGGTTGAACACAGAAGTAGCTCCCCAGCTTTGGCACATTAATTTTTCTTTGCTGTGTATGTCCATCCCACAAATGAACACTCAAAGATGAGTGCTTCTTTCTTAGCTCTTTTTGTTCTTTTATTCTTTTGTTAATTTAGAGTTTTCATCAATAATAGGTTTAAGGTGACTAAACAATGGAACAAAACTAGTTAAGTTGGTAAGGGAATATCAGAACTAGTGGGGCATGTGATAGGAGATATTGTGTTTAAGGTTTGACTCAGAAAACGATAATAGATCCTGTGAAAACCTGGTGAAAACACCCCACTGCCCAAGTTCTTCTTTTGGGAAGCTATACTTGGTGCCTCTTTCTGAAAAATCAGTCTTCATCTTTAGACCTCACATCCTTTGGCTGGGTCTCGCTGACCAGCACAGGTGGCCCTAAGAGCATCTGTCAGTGCTAGACCCCGATGCCTCAGATTCTGGTCCTCAGTAAGCATCTCAGCTGAGACATTTCACTACAGCCACTTATTCTGATGGATGAGTTAATTGGAAGCAGGAGGGGAAAGTCTGTATGAGATATTCGAGACAAGGAGAACTTTATCAAAGAAATACTAGACCAAGAAATTTGTAAAAAAAATACATTTCTGGCTTAAATACCTGAATTTTTTGTGAAACCTGTAACCAGAAGTGTTAGCAACAAAGTATCTGGGCAAACTAGAATCAGGACTGTAATTAACTCCAGAGACTGCAATTAGCCAAGAGCTCCTCCAGGGCCTGGGGGACACACAACACAAGGCTGTGTTGGCAGCACAGTTCAGGGAATCAGTCCTCCTGGCAGCCACACTTCTCTTGTGTGGGTGACGTGCTACATGGTTTCTGGATCTGCTGCTCAAATTTCATGTGCTTTCATCACACTTTGTGAGGTACCCTGTCTTTTCACAGTACAAGGGTCTAATGAACCAGGGAGCTTGTAAGCTGCTATTTGTAAGTTTGGGGCTCAGGTCTGCTCCTTGTAGACTTCATCCAGGTCATTTTACTGTCTGTGTCATAGTCTCCCACATGCAGAAAACAGTATTAATAATTTTAGCTACCTCATGGTACGAAATTGCAACTTAATTAATGATTTGCAAAGCACTTTGAAATGCTCAGTTGAAATAGGCAAAGGATAATTAACATCACATATTTATTTAGTGAGCTTTCCTTGCCAGGCACAATCTTCCTAAAATTCCCCTTGCAATAACTGTTTGCACTGCTCTAGGAAAAACAAAGCGGTTCAGCCAGTATGTTTTATGTGGGAAGATGTTTTGCTGCATGAATCAGATGGTTGAAACTTGAAGAGAGCAGCTGCCAAGATGAGGGGCAGACATGTTACTAAACAGGGGAAGCAGATGAACAGATGTACAAGTGTTCATTTTCCTTCAGTTTAGTGTGCATTGTACCACGTAACCTTAATGACACAACTGCAAGGCTGTTGATTCACTTCTGAGCCTCGCCAAAACAGCCCCCTGTTCTGCTGCAGAACTACTGTTTGTGTCTTGTGGATGGATGCGGGCATCAGCTGGACAGCAAGGTCTTCAGAGTTGACCTGTTTCTGTGAGAGATGTCATACTTTCCCTTCACTGAGCTTTCCTAATTTTGCTAAAGATGGAATGATAGCTTCAAGACCAGGAAAAGAAAAATCTTAAATCTGACTCACTCCTGCCATAGAGAAGCTTGTACTTCTGCTCATGAAAATTCATAGATTCAGACAACTACCACACTAAGTTGCACTCTGTAGTCATGCAATAGCTGTGGTACAAATGCATGAGGAGGGAAGCAGCCCCCAAAAAGCATATGAAGCATCACACAAGAAAACAGAGTCTACCTAGGAGTCTTTGCAAGCTTCTGGTTTCTAGGTGTACCTGCAGTGTTGAAAAGAAGCCTAAATGTAAAGTTTGTCTTGAATGATGAACAAATAATTTCCAGTAAGAAGCCGCTTGTTCTTGGACAGGACTGTGCAAACTGAATTTAGGTCTAAATTTTGAGTTGACCATGGACAGGTCATAGCAACTCACTCCAAAAAGCAATGTCTGACATTTTCACAACAACCTGCTGATGCTCTGTCTTTTATCACCTCAAAAAGATCCTACAATCTTTCCCTGGCATTACAAATGAGAAATGGGAAGTTCAAAGGAAACAGGGGAATTTGATGCCTAAAGCAAGCAGGCTTTGCCTAGTTAGTCTGTACAATAATAAATACAGATGCTTGCTCTTAGGTATATTGTGAAATCCTGCTTCTTGATGGGGACAGAGGCTTAGGATAAATTGTAACTGCATTTCACTGCTAACCTGGGTTCAGGAGCTCAGTTCCATAGGTCAGGTCTTGAAAAATGGTAAACAGGAAAATAAGCCCAGTGAACCCTCTGTGTGTGTGCTCATACTTCTGAGCGACTCTTTGAAAGAGATCATATCATTGAAGAAAAGCACATGTTGAAAAGGATACTTGGAGACTTATGGATAAACTAGAACTGTTTAATTACATGGATGATTTTTGTTTGTTTGTGTCAGCACTGCAAACCTGAAACTTTCATAAAAAGTGAGTCAGCACCCTTAAAATAAGGAATTTGCTTTAAAAACAATTACGAAGGAAGGAAGGAAGGAAGGAAGGAAGGAAGGAAGGAAGGAAGGAAGGAAGGAAGGAAGGAAGGAAGGAAGGAAGGAAGGAAGGAAGGAAGGAAGGAAGGAAGGAAGGAAGGAAGGAAGGAAGGAAGGAAGGAAGGAAGGAAGGAAGGAAGGAAGGAAGGAAGGAAGGAAGGAAGGAAGGAAGGAAGGAAGGAAGGAAGGAAGGAAGGAAGGAAGGAAGGAAGGAAGGAAGGAAGGAAGGAAGGAAGGAAGGAAGGAAGGAAGGAAGGAAGGAAGGAAGGAAGGAAGGAAGGAAGGAAGGAAGGAAGGAAGAAAGGAAGAAAGGAAGAAAGGAAGAAAGGAAGAAAGGAAGAAAGAAAGAAAGAAAGAAAGAAAGAAAGAAAGAAAGAAAGAAAGAAAGAAAGAAAGAAAGAAAGAAAGAAAGAAAGAAAGAAAGAAAGAAAGAAAGAAAGAAAGAAAGAAAGAAAGAAAGAAAGAAAGAAAGAAAGAAAGCTTCAGGTTTTAGTTTCCCTCCCAATGGCCTTCTGATTTTTAAGTTTTCAGATTTCTTTTTCAAGATTTCCTCTGTAATCAGACAGATTGGAAAGGGGTTTTTTCAGTGACATTTTTTTTCAGAGAAAGCAGAGATTCTGTCTATGCCTTTAACAACTGAAGCTGTAAAATCATCAGGGGTAGAAAGACTCAGAACAAAATTCAGCAAAGCTGTGAAAACTGGTACACCCAGCATTGTAGATTGCACACCCAGTCTTGATCCAGGACGCCCAGTACTGGTGGGAACTCATACGGGCAGAGCCACTTCAGTGCAGAGACAGAGGAATGCAGGGCAGGAAGAGAGAACAAGTATCAGCCTCACTTCCCCAACCACTGACCTACTTAAGAGTGCCAGATCCCACCTTACCTCACAGCAGGTCATACCTTATTCCAGGACCAGCTTTGATGAGATCAAAGTGGCTGTCTGCAGAGTAAGTTATTAAACTGGGTAAGGCTGGAGCAGATCTCAGGTTGCCTTTGAATTTAAGTACAATCCAGTTGGCAAGGTCAGGTCTGTCCCTTTCTTTGACTTAAGCCTATGACAATGCAGAAGTGCCCTCTAATGTTGTTCATGAAATAGAAGGACTGCATGCTTAAGCAAAGCCCCTGATAGCTGCAGGTGTATTTTTCTTGGGAAGCTAAACTGCTAGAGAAACAAAAGGTTTGGTTAGTTTAATTTGGCAAGACAAAAATGCCGTCCTAGGGGAAGACTTTATTTAGAAACTTTATTTTTCCCCTGTTAACTTAGATGTTTTGCTGAAAAAAAAGTTTAAAGGTTCAAAAGTTCACAAGAGACTTTTTTCAATTGTATTTAAAAAGAAAAATAATTTCCCAGTTGGGCAGGACACTCCATAGATCAGTCTGTCATTACAGCATGTGTTAAACCCCAAAGTGACATTTCATTAGTTTTTGTTCTATAGTTTTAAATCTTTTCCTGCATAACTTATTTGCCTAATATGAGAGTCTGTAGTCCCAGCACAAAAAGGGGACTTCTTGCTTCTAACAAAAATCCTGGCTTTGCTAGCATGAGGTGCACAACATAGAGTCACAGAGTATCAGGGTGGAACAAACTATTCCTTTTCTATAGTGGAATAAGGTCTAATGATTTTAATTGCTGACATTTCCTGACTGTAATTAAAGAAATACTTTTCACCATTGGAAGCCTGATCATGGCATGAACAATTCCTCTCCAGAATAAGTCAAGAATATTCAGTCAACCTCAAGGTCACCTACAAGGTGACAACTGGACCAGAAACCAAGAGACAAAAATAGAGAACAGTCTTCATGTGTGCACAATGGGTGATGAATTTGCAGGATGTTTTCAGTGGGGAAAATATGGAGGTCACCGTCAAGTGAAATATTAATCTGACCTTTTTTTCTACACAGCCTGAGCAAAACATTTGCTGCATGTAAAACCTTTTAATATTATACTGAAAACAAAATTCCCCTACCAAACACAGTATACTTCATTCTGGGTACTTTGGCTTTAGGAAGAGTGCAACACAGACTTTGATAATCAAGAAAAGGCCCCAAAAATACAAAAATAAGGTTCACTACAATCTTAGGAAAAGAAAGAAGCAGTAGAGGAGTCATCATGATCTGACTACATAGGACAGACCAAAAGAAAAGAGAGCCTGGAGGAAATGCGTAAGAACATAGTGCAAGATAATTACAAAAACCTCCGAACAAAGACCATTGCTTGGGAGTCAATAAATACTGGACAGTGTGCTACATGTGCCTGCTAGGACGAGTGATGCTATATCTGAGCTTGCTGCTCAGATGTATATATGAGAATGCTATATCTGAGCTTGCTGCTTCTGGCCTCCAGCTGGTCAGTTCTGGGAGTAGGTTCACAGCAGAGAGAATGTCAAGAAGATTCATCAGAGCATCCAAAAATCAACCTATGTATAAAAATATAACGAGTACTTTGAAGGACAATTACAGGGAGCATGGAGTAAGCCTTCTGGCAGGACAAGTCTGTGACTCCTTCTCTGATCAAAACAGGAGACCTTATTGCTCTCTACAACTACCTGAAAGGAGATTTTAGAGAGGAGGGTGTGGCCTCTTCTCCCAAGTGACAGGGGACAGGACAAGGGGGAATAGCCTCAAGCTCCACCAGGGGAGGTTCAGAATGGATATCAGAAAAAGATTTTTCACTGAAAGTGTCGTGAGGCATTGGAACAAGCTGCCCAGGGAGATGGTTGAGTCACCATCCCTGGAGGTATTTAAAAGACACATAAACGATGTACTCAGGGGCATGGTTTAGTGGCAGATAGGAATGGTTGGACTCGATAATCCAAGAGGTCTTTTCCAGCCTGGTGATTCTATGATTCTAAATGCTAGCAGAATGGCACTGGGTGTGGGGGAAGCTGCTTACTTGTGACTTGGGAATCTCGAGCTCTCTCATGAGGAGGTTTGACCCTTGAAAAACAGCTAGGAGGTAGAACTATGGGTGGTTTCTTAGTTTATACTTTCTCAGAGGACACCCAAACACTTCATAGCAGGTGAAACAATAAAAAAGTATTGAGTAAGGAACATTAATCTGTATTCAGAGCTTTTTCATAAATTATAAATAAATATATCTGCTTCATTGCTTTGAATTCTGCTCACTCATGTTTAGCTATGTGTTTTTAGTGGCAACACTATCTTCATGAGCTCTAGGCCCAATGAAATCCGGAGCTATTTTTAAAAAAATAAAAATAATCTGAACTGGGATTTAAAATAGGGTGTGGTGGAACAGCAAGGGTGAAGAGTTTGATGGCATATCAATAGGCTGTTCAGATCTCCTGGCAATTATTTCACTTCCCCTTCTGTGAACAGAAGATTTTCATAGAGGTGCATTTTTGCTGCCACATTTTCGCAGCTTTCCATTTCAGCCCCATTTTATGCATTCCCCAGCAAGAAAACAAAAACTAGCACATGCTATCTCTTACCCTCTGAACAAACTTTTTCTTTCAGGCACTTTGGCTGAAGCAGACAGAATGCTACAATATTTTAAGTTCAAAGTTGAAGTGTTCCCTTTAGCATTATGTTTAACTCATTATGGGAAAGGGGCTGGAAGCATATTTCCAAAACAGTTTCTGGCCTGGCTGAAGCTAGACACATTCATTCGGGAAGGCAGGAGGTGGGGAATGGTAGATAAAGTGGGAAAGAAAGCTGTTAGAGAAATTTAATAAAGTGAAAGCTTTGTTAAATGGGAAGTGGGGACAGGGAGGAGGAGAGATAGGATAGGGAAGGGAATAGACGCAGAGGATCCAGGTGAGCTGTCCATCCAGTGAGGAAGAGGGAATAAGAATCATGAACTGAAACTTAAACAAAAAAGCAATGGTCACCTTAAGCCACGGTTTTCATTGTACTCCATATGGATAAGGGGAAAAACGAATGCTGCAGGAGCTGGACAGGATAAAACACATTTAGCAAACAGGAGTAGCTACTCACTGCTTTGCCTGCAGTGGTTTAACAAACAGGTTTTATGACCTAGACTTCTGCCCCATTTCCTTGAGTTGGTGTAAAAAACATTTTGCAAATAAGTATGCTCAGTAAAAATGTAGGGTTGGGTACTTTATTTCCTTGGGGTCTATCTTCTTTCTCCTCTTCCTTACCCTTTTTTCCTTCCTGTTTTTAATTGAGCCACAGTTGTGAGCATGTGGCCTCTTATCTAGGCACAGCAAAGTCCAAAACAGAGGCAGAAAGAGTGACTGTAGAAGGATGATATTTTTATTGAGCAAGAAAGGTAGAATTTAATGTTCTTTTCCATTTCATTGTTGTTGTAGGGAAGTATCTTAATTTTATTCTTGAAGCATTCTGAGTAAGTGCAGTATTTTTGTGTTGGCTGGTGTTGATACCAGTGCGATCCAGTGCTGTTGATTAAAAGACTGGTTATTTTTTGGTGAATTCATCATCATTATAGTTTCAGGAAAAAAGTGATAGTGATTCCAGGCAGCTATTTTTCCTGAATTCCCTGTAGTAGATTATTTTTCTCTAGGCAGGAAATTCTAACAACTCTGCATGAATGGGCCAAAGGAAAGCAGTGGTTTCATACACTTCCCTAACATTCATGTGGCTTGGTCCATTACAGAGGTTTGGAAGTCTTGCTTGGGGACTCTGAAACTTGCATTTTCAGAGTACTCGACAGATATGTTGGATAGATGACAACCACCTCATTTCCCTAAAGACCTTTTTTCTGAATTTTCCATTAATATTTACTTTTTCCTGTCACCACATCTCACAGAAGGGTTGGAGATTTTCAGTCATTGTTGAAACTGTCAGCCAAAATTGCTGGTTTTCTTTTTTTTTTTTTTTTTTACTTAGATTGTATCTAAAGTCTATCTTGCCATCTCCATACACTGCATTGAAGTCAGTGAAATAGTTCGCATCATTCAAACATTGTGACTTTCTACTGCAGTCTCTGTAATACTAACATCTCCCCCTCACAGCAGTCAGAACTTTTTATCTCACCTTCAGCTTTCTTCATGGTTTCTTGCCTTCAATATCTAATTAGAGATCATTGTCTTCTTTTCCATAATCTTAGGGCAGATAACTGCTAACATATTTAAATCTACGGTGAAGCAGCAAACAGCAAAAATCTGTGGCCGCCTTGTAAAGGAAGGTATTGGACTAGTAGAGCATTTTAAAATGAACAGGAAGTCTTCAAAACTCTTATTGAGTATATCTGAATGTTATTCCAGCTTTCCTTCTCCTAACATAAAAAGTAATATACTTTTTTCCCCAGGTTCTCACTTCATTCCTGCTATCCTGCAATCAACATTTCTTTCTTATGAAACTGATGATTTAAAGAAAATTTATTTTAAGAACTAATTTATTAAGGTTCTAAACCAACTAAGGATGCCTCCAGACTTTCTCTAGTTCTTCTTTATTAAGCTGTGATGGCCTGAGGAGAACTGCTCTCAATTCAATTTAAGATTACCATGAAAAAGTAAAATTCTTAGAACAGGACCTTTAAATAAATCTTCTACAAACATTTAGTCTCTGGAGAGCTCAGGTTTGGCTAAGATTTCTCCTTCTCTTTGACTGAGCCATTTACTCACCAGGGCACTACGCTTCCTGGGTAACCATCTCCTCCACCACCTCTTTCAACCATATCTCCAGTGTGGTTTCTTAAAAGGTGCTTTTGAATTCAGAATCTTCTTCTTTCTATAACACAAGTAAGAACATTTTAGAAGCATCAACACATGAAGCACTTCAAAAAAATGTAGCTAACACATGAAAATTATTAGTCTTAGTTCTGTCACATTGGTTCACTCATCAGTATTTGTGAATGTTAGCTGACACGATGAAACCTGTCTAGATCATGATTAGTACTGATTTGGGTACAACAATTGAGTCTGTCTAGTAGGTGACCTCACCTTTGTTGAATGTACTAATCCCTGAAACGTTAAAGTATTGTGTAAAAGAGGGGAAAATCAAAGATCATCTTAACTTCAGCTCACAAAAGTTACATTTATATTGTCCATGCAAGGACTTCTCTGAAAATTAGTCTAACGCAGATGTGTGGGAATACTTAAGCCACATGTGGCACCTGGTGAAAAATAAAGATTTATTTTGGCTGAACTGGCTGTATTAGCAGATAAAGATTCAGCTTTGAACTAGATCTTAGTTTATAGCCTGCTGTTGCCTTGGGATTAATTTCAGAATTTCTGTTTGTTTTCAATATGGAGAAAATACTGCAGCTGATTTTTTAAAAACCTTTTTATTCCTCAAACAGGCAAGTTACTGAAAAGAGGAAGGAAAGTCAGAAAATACTGGAAATTACAGGAATTTTACATGATGCCAGCTACAATCTTTTTGTTGTAGTTTTAAAGAAAGGTTATCTCAATCATGCAGAAATGAATAGATGTCTTGACAAGAGCTGGAGTTCGAAGCATTTATCCTCACCATTCCGCATCTTCAGTAGAGAAACTCTATTGCTTTGTGGACATCTGGGCGTCACCACTGCCTTCTGATATAGTGTCACTGTGACAATGCACAGATACATTTTTTCCATTGATGTCCTGCTGTCTTTTGCAGACTTTCCTTTCTGAGGGCATCCTTTGGGCTCTTATACCATCCTTTGCCTGGCTTTGTCCAGGAGGCAAAGTCTCTGCAGAGAAAGACAGATAGGCAGCAAGATACCTAGTGTTTCCATTGATTCCTGGTGTTTTAGTCTGTTTTGCATGTATTGCTTCCCATGGTGGAACAGGGAACATAGGGGGTGGAAGTGAAGATTAGCAGAGGGAATTAGCGCAGCAGAGGACAAGAGCTGAGTAGATCTGTTTTGTTGGCAGAATTCAGACTGGAAAAGTTTCAGTGATGAAGAATAAGGCTCAAAGAAGCTTTTAGACTCTCATGCAAATAGGTCTGTACATGCCCACTTACCTCTATAGCACTTCTCATCCTGTGATGTAGGTAGTTGCCTCATCTGTGAATTTCCAGCATCTTGCAAACAAGATTGCAAAGGAAGAACAGGACCCCAAAGGGCATTGCCAGTTGGATATGCCTACATTGAAAGTAGCTTTACGAGCAGTCTCCAAATTCCACCCAAGAGTACTGCCTGTCTCCACATGAAGTTTCCATATTTCCCTCTTCCATACCTCCAGATAACTGAGTGCACATCACTGGATTAAAAAGAGGCCCCAAGCTTTAGAACTGTGATATCTTTTCACGTTGAAAACATACATTCTCACAGCCAGTCTCAGTTTCTGTCCCTCAAAGCTACTGTCTTCCCAGCACATACACTGTCATGCAAAGAAGACAAGGTGAACCACTGGCACAGGAAAAAAGAAATCTGTTCACCTTCCCCCCACTAGAAGGAGGGGCTTGTGGGTGGGCAGATGAGGTGGGCAATGAAAGGTATTTCTATGCCTTTATTTCATGCATAATCCTCTAAGTTGTTTTTTATTTTGTGATTCAAGTCAATAATTTCAAAGTAGTTTATTATGCATCCCACTTCACTGTGGGATTTCTTCAGATCTGACAGATGTGTGACATCTGCCAAAGTGTATGCCATCATTTGGCCTTTGAGGCAAACCACAGCATACTGTAGAGAGGGTTTCAAGTGGGTGGTACTTACCGCTAACATTAATGCCATGGGATGTTATTAAGGGAATAAAGCTTCCAGAGGGTTCACTCCTTTGATTAAAATCTAGTATTTCAAGTACTGACCACAGTTTATAATATCTTTTAATCAAAGAAACCGGGATATTACCACTGTAACTGTAATTGTCTACCAAGAAAACACTCAAAGTTTTAACTGAATTTGGTTTGTTCTCAGTTTTCTGATCTAGTTTTCTGTAGCATATGTGGTCCCACTGAGCTCACTGAAAAAAAGAAACATACATAAAAGGAAACCTCGAAGAATTGGATAGATTTGTCTGCATTTATGCCATCACATCTGATAGTAAAATTTAACCTACATAGAAATAGATTACTTCTCCAATCTGTCTCAGAGAATGGACCAAGTGATTTCACCTGAAACTATATATGTCTTAGAGCACTGTAGGATCCCTCAGAAGGAAAGACACCATATGAAACAAAATACAATCCAAGATAGGGGTTTCTTAACCATTTTTTATACTCCTTCCAGCTGTGTAGCCAAAGATAAATGAATCTACAGAGCCAACAGTCAATGGAATATTTGACTGTTGAATTGACAATTACCACTAGTCAATTGAATATTTTACTATCTACCAAAGCAGGTGGAATACATTCTCAGCCTGGTGGCAGACTTGAAGGAGGAAATAGACAGGCTATGGAGCATCAGGGAGTCTGAACTAGAGACAGACTGGTGGGATTGCACCCTGAGCTCCAAAGCACAAGAGAAGGCAGACACAGGTAAAAGCCCAGGATCAAAAGGACCTAGCATCTTCCTCCCCTAAAGTTGTAGGCAAGGGCTCAAAACAAGGTAGTGAGTGGAATCATGTCCACCGATGGGACAAAAAATCAACCCCCTCCTTGCCCACACCATCTCAGGTGTTACACCACAACAGATTTGAGGCTCTTGGTGCTGAGGACAGACCACAGGAAAAAAAGGAGGAAGATGCACCCACATCAGAGCATGGTCAGAGACCAAAATGGTGTAAACGCTATATTGCCACACCTGCCACAAGGACCCATAGAAGAGTTATAGTTCTAGGAGACTTGCTATTGAAAGGGACAGAGAGTCTGATATGTTGAGCAGACCTCACTCACAGGGAAGTCTGCTGCCTCCCAGGAGCCTGGGTAAGGGATATGCCAGGAAACTTCCCAAACTGGTGAGATCTACAGACTATTATCTGTCATAACTGCTCCATGTGGGAAGGGATGAAGCAGCAGTACAGACCCCAATGGGGATTAAAAAAGATTTTAGGGCCTTGGGGCGGCTAGTGAGGGAATCTGATAACAAGGTGAGTTTTTCTTCCCTCCATCCAGTTACAGGTGGTGATACAGCACAGCTCAGATGGACTAGTCAAGTAATACACGGCTCCATGGCTGTTGTTACCACAATAACTTTGGGGTTTTTTGATAAGGGGATGTCCTACACAGCACTGGAACTACAGGTTTCAGATGGGAGCCACCTTTCTCAGAGCAGGAGGAGGATCTCTGCCCAGGAGTTTGCAAGGCCTGTAGATAGGGCTTTAAACTAAATATGAAGGGGGAGAGGGATAGCACCAAGATAGCCTGTAACAAGCAGTGGGAGGACAGGTGTCAGGGTTCAGGTGTTAAGGAGAACACTTCTCTAAAACACCTTGTAGGCAATAAAGGGTCCAGTGAGAATGTGATGCAACTGGCAGTCCAGGTGAAGTGACTTTACAGTAGTGCACAAAGGCTGGGTAACAAGCAAGAGATGCTGAAAGCTACTGTGGGTCTAGAAAGCAATGATCTAGTTGCCATCATGGAAATGTAGTGAGATGAATCCCATGACTGGAGTGTGGCTATCAACAGCTACAGGCTATTCAGAAGGGACAGACTGGGAAGAAGGGGTGAAGGTGTTGCCCTCTGTCTCAGGAAAGGGATAGAATTTGAAGAACTGTCATTGAAGAGTAGCCATGAACAGGTTGAGAGCTGGTGGATCAAAATTAAGGACGGAAGAACCAACAGGAACCTTGTGGTTGATGTATACTACAGGCCACCCAATCAAGGAGAGCCAACTGATCAAGTCTTCTTCCTCCAGCTACATGAGTTTTCACGCTTGCAAGCTCTCATCCTACTCAGGGGCTTCAACCACCCCGATTTATGCTGGAAAAGTGGCATGGCAAGGAGTAAGCAATCCAGGAGAATCATAGAATCATAGAACAACCAGGTTGGAAGGGACCCATCGGATCTTCTAGTCCAACCATTCCTATCTAACACTAAACCAAGTCCCTCAAGACCTCATCCACCCGTGCCTTAAACACCTCCAGGGAAGGTGAATCAACCACCTCCCTGGGCAGCCTATTCCAATGCCCAATGACCCTTTCCATGAAAAACTTCCTCCTAATCTCTAGCCTAAATCTCCCCTGGAGGAGCTTGAGGCCATTCCCTCTTGTCCTGTCCCCTGTCACTTGGGAGAAGAGGTCAGCTCCCTCCTCTCTACAACCTTCCTTCAGGTAGTTGTAGAGAGCAATGAGGTTTCCTCTCAGCCTCCTCTTCTCCAGGCTAAACATAAATAAATAAAGATTCCTGGAGTGCATTAAGGATAACTTCTTATTCCAGTTAATAGAGACTCCCCACCCAAGGAGAGGCAATACTGGACCTTACGGTCACCAGTGCAAGGGAACTTACCAGTCATATCAGGATCAGGGGCAGCCTGGGCTGCAGTGATCATGCAGCATTGGAGTTCAAGGTCCAGAGCAATGTGGAACAGGTGAGGAGTATAGTCAGGACCCTACATTTCAGGAAAGTAGACTTCCAGTTCTTCAAGAAATTACTCAGTAGGATCCCCTGGGACATGATCCTCTGATACAAGGGAGCAGAACAGAGCTGGAAAATATTCAAGGATGCTTTCCATAAAGTGCAGGAGCAATCGGTCTTCTTACGTAGAAAATCAGGTAGGGAAGAGACTGATATGACTGAATTGAGACCTGCTGGTTGAATTAAAGAAGAAGAGGGAACTGCACAGGCAGTGCAAGCAGACAGGTAACCTGGGATGTGTACAGGGACACTGCCTGGTTGTGTAGGGATGAAGTCAGCAAGACCAGGGCACAACTGGAGCTGAACTTGGCAAGGGAAATAAAGACTAAGAAGAAGGGCTTCTACAGGTATGTAAATAAAAAGAGGAAGGTCAAAGAGAACGTATCCACTCTGATGGCTGCGAATGGTGACCTCGCATCAAGAGACGAGGAGAAGGTTGAAGTACTTAAGAACTATTTTTGCCTCAGTCTTCACCAATAACTGCCCTCCTAATCCCTCCTGGGTCATGAGAAAGCAAGATAGTGACCAGGGGATAAACCCCCTCCCATTATAGAGAAGGATCAGGTTGTGATGACCTGAGGAACATATATAAGTCTATGGGACCTGATGAGATGCATCCCAGAGTCCTGAGGGAATTGGCAGATGTGGTTGCCAAGCCATGATGTTTGAAAAGTCATGGCAATCAGGAGAAATCCATGGCGACTGGAAGAAGGGTAACCTTGTGCCAATTTTTAAAAAGTGTAGAAAAGACCCCGCTGGGAACTACTAGCCTGTCAGCCTCATCTCTGTGCCTGGGAAGATCAATGGAACAGATCCTCCTAGAAGGTATGCTAAAGTACATGTAAGACATGGAGGTGATTAGTGGGAGCCAGCACGGCTTCACCAGGGGCAAATCCTGTCTGATAAACCTAATGGCTTTCTATGATGGGGTAACCACAGCAGAGGACATGGGTAAACAGATGCGATCAACCTAGACTTCTGTAAAGCCTTTGACATGGTCCCCCACAACATCCTTCTCTCTAAATTGTAGAGATATGGTTTTGATGGATGGACAGTACAGTGAATAAGAAACTGGTTACATGTCATATTCAGAGAGTAGTGGTCAATGGCTCAAAATCCAGATAAAGATCCGTGACAAGTAGTGTCCCTCTATTCCTCTCTTGTGAGACTTCATCTGGAGTACTATGTCCAATTCTGGAATTCTCAATTTAAGAAGGATATGGAGATGTTGGAACGTGTCCAGAAGAGGGTTATGAAGATGATCCGAGGCTAAAACACCTTCCATACAAGGACAGGCTGAGAGAGTTGGGCTTGTTCAGCCTAGAGAAGGGAAGACTCTGAGGAGATCTTACAGCAACCTTCCAGTATCTCAAAGGGGCCTACAGGAAAGCTAGAGAGGGACTATTCATAAGGACTTGTGGTGACAGGATCAGGGAGAATGGGTATAAACTGGAGAGGGGAAGATTTAGACTAGACATAAGGAAGAATTTCTTCACAGTGAGAGTGGTGAGTCTCTGGAGTGGGTTTCCAAGGGAAGTTGCGGATGCCCCATCCCTGAAGGTGTTCAAGGCCAAGTTTGATGGGGCCTTGGGAAGCCTGAGCTAGTGGGATGTCCCTGCTCGTGTTAGGGGGTTGGAACTAGATGATCTTTAAAGTCCCTTCCAACCCTAACTATTCTATGATTCTATGATTCTGTGATTCTATGACTCTATGATTCTATGATTCTGTGATTCTATGACTCTATGATTCTATGATTCTGTGATTCTATGACTCTATGATTTCAATGAACAAGTGGACTCATACCCTTCTGAAAAAACATAACCATAACTTTTTAGACTTGTAGCTACATCAAAACATACTCTTGTATCTTCTTATGCTTTCCTAGTTCCTGAAGATTTTTTAATATTTCTACTCTACATTATCTCCAAATAACTAAGATCAATTAGAGTCTCACCCTAGCTGAGTTCTCGTTTGTGTGACTTTATCAGTCCAAACAGTCCCAGCCATCCTGCAATATACTTAGAACTGGGCTAGTCAGGGGAGCAAGATTTCCACAATTGCATACAGCTTTTCATCCTTAGTACACACTGGAGGTCCTGCCTAGATTGTTCAAATGCTATTGATAACCTGACGACTGGTCTGTGTGAGGTATCATCTGTCTGGTCTATATGAGATGAATTGTTGACTTCTAACCAGTTCCATCTGAAGAGATGAAGTTTCTTTCAAGCCAGGGATGTCTTCAATTGAAGAAATCAGAGGAATGATCAAAATTCTTCAAAGTAGCAGTTACAGTTACAAAGCCACCATGGTTTGCATGTAGCAAGATTGTTACCTGAGGGTTAGGATCAGCTGTGACAAGATTATCTGCCCTTTTTCAGGGCACATTTGTTGAGGACACGGAAAGGGTAAAAGGATTTATAGCAGAAGGAAAAGAGAAGGGGAAAATACTCAGACTATCATTTTAGACTTTCATATTGGAATGCAAAAACTAGGCTTGCTCTTGCTAGAGAACTTGCCTGCCTCTCCATCACTCCTGACTTGGCATCTTTCATTAATAATCTATTAATAGCACATTAAATCTAACAAGACCTCAAAGAAGGAAACTGGACACTAATAAAAAACAAGGCTTTCTGTTATACATAGTTATTAAATAGCACTGTAGAGAGAGGCAAGTGAAGAACTTCAGGGAATGGTGGACTTAAAAGACTGGGGAAAGATGTATTATGTTCTTCTGATTTAGATTCTTGGCTGCTTTACTGTCTATGAGATACTTCTAGATAGAGAGTACCATGGCGTGTAGAATGGCAGCGGGGTGTCTTATTTTACTTTTCATTTAAATATAAATATGTAAAGACAGACATTTACCATGACCTTTTTCCCACTGAAAGAAATCTCATTGGCAAATATTCAAAATGATCACACAGATAGAACAGTACCATCTCAGATTGAAAATCACAGTAGTTAGTAAATTTTAAAATAGAGTACAAAACAGCTAGAGGACTTAGCAATTTATTTTTTTTATTCTCCCCCCTAAAATGCTGAATCCATTTCAATCACAGCTGGGGACAAGGACAGCCAACAACAACACATCACTCCTAGTGCAAGACCTTTTTATATTCTCTTCTGGGATGCATCAAATGTTGATGACCAAATTATGACCCTTACCACCTCCCTTCCTGAAAGCATAGCATTTTTGCCAATAGCCACTGGCCAAGTTTTTTTAAAAAATGCGAAGCATAAGATTATGCCTAAAATATTACAGCATCTTCCATACTATCAAATAAATTGGTTCTTAAGCAGCTGCTGGGGATGACAAAACTGTTAAGTACTTAGCACCTTAAAGACAAGACAGCAGTTAGCTATTGGCACAGGTTGAGTATCTCAGTGTCTGGTTCCTTAACTTTGAAAACTTCAGGCTGCTGGCACTAACCCTACCTTCGATGTTCCTTATAGTGCTTTTTTTTTAATAAGTACACCCTGTTTTCAGCAGCAGTACCTGTGTACAGGAGATTCAGAGTCAAATTTTAATGTTGTTATGGTACAGAGAAAATGTGGACCTTATCTGTTTGCTTTCCAATATCATGTTATTCTCTTGGTTTATCCAGTGATACATTCAATATTCCCTGAAGGAATATGAGTCAGAATATGTCACTAAGGGTCATGGAATTTTGACTGAACCATTATGATCTGTTTCACTCTGTTCTCATAAGTGGGCAAGCAGTGATAATGAATAATCTGACAAGGATTTAGAGGCAGAGCATAAAGAATCAATGAAACATTGGTTTTAACAACTTTACAGTCCATTCAAGGCTTTCAGCCTTTTTTGTTCTGCAGAACTGAGTGGGATGGTTCATGGGAATAAAATTCCTTGTGAGGTTATGATCAAATTCTGGTCTAGCTACTCCAGAAAAAACTTCAAACTTTCTTTTCCCCTCCACTTTCAAAAATAAGATGGCCTAAGAAACAAGGCAGTGCTGAAAGGTTATAACCTTCCTGAAAGAGAAGACATATCAGATTTTGTTCAGTGTTCTTCATTCTCCCATTTGTTCTGCTCCAGTTATGATGGCATCTGTTTACAACCAGAAAATATAATTTTCATAGAATCATAGAATAAACAGGTTGGAAGAGACCCACCAGATCATCGAGTCCAACCGTTCCTATCAAACATTAAACCATGCCCCTTAGCACCTCATCCACCCGTGCCTTAAACACCTCCAGGGAAGGTGAATCAACCACCTCCCTGGGCAACCTGTTCAAGTGCACAATGACCCTTTCTGCGAAATTTTTTTTCACAGAATCACAGAATCACCAGGTTGGAAAAGACCCACTGGATCATCCAGTCCAACCATTCCCATCAAGCACTAACCCATGTCCCTCAGCACCTCGGCCACCCGGCCCTTAAACCCCTCCAGGGAAGTGAACTCAACCCCCTCCCTGGGCAGCCTCTGACAGTGCCAAGTGACCCTTTTGATGAAGAATTTCTTCCTAATGCCCAGCCTAAATCTCCCCTAGTGGAGCTTGAGGCCATTTGTCTTCTCAAAAAGGAGATCTAAGAAGTTGTTTTGAACACTTGATGTGTGATCACTGACACAGAAAGTCTTTGAAGTACTTCAGAGGAATATGCATTTGGTCATGAGGCAAAACCTGGAATACAGTAAAGGCAATAGGCTCTTGACCTTTGACTTAAAGCTTACCATTTCTGTCTGTTAACTTGATACACTTTCCCTTTACTTCAAGCTTTCCCAGAACACAATAGAGAAGAAAATTTCTTCCTACTCCTGGGACCTTTTAAAACCAACTAATTTGGGAAAAAGAAATTACAAAAGTGTTCAGTTTCCGGGTAGTACACAAACTTTCTAAATTAAAAGTTAGTGTGGGCTGGTCTTTTCAATTCTGACCACATCTGAGTCTGAACAAAGCTAGTAATGATGCCAGCAAAATTTCATCAGCCAGTGTCATGAGGAGAATTTCCATGGGCAGCAATGATATTTTGGCTACAAAACTTCTGCTCATTAATGACGCATGGAATTATTCAGAGGGGTTTTTTTATTTGTTCTTGATGAAATAGTTAATGATATTTTTCACCCTCAACTGTTCTATAATAGCCCTTGGGAATCCTGAAACTGAAAAATCCATCTCTTTAGAGATATGTTTTTATTTCAGTAGAGCATTGATGTTGGTCTGTCATTGAAATGTTGCTTCAGAAAGATTGAGTTCTTCCAGCTGACATAATGTTCAAGGGCTGTTATAACACTGTTCATGTGTGCTAGAGTGTGAAGTGCTTTAGGGACTGATTACATGTACTGAGATAAGACACATTCACTGGTACTGTTTTTTATGTAAAAATCATAACAGAGAAAACACCAACAACCTTTAAGCAATGCAACTGTTTAAAGTGCAAAATAAGAAATTACACAAAATTTGTAAACTATTACATACCCCACTGCAATGTCAAAATTTATTACAGTTGTGGGTATAGGAGTCAACTAGTTGAACTGATGGGACTTTAATTTCCATATTTTAATTAAGTTCAGATAAACTTATGAGTCAAAATCATCAATTTATGATGGCTGTCCAATAAACTATCTGAAATAAATATTGGGACAGTCACATTAAGAGAAGCTTCCTCCTTAACAATAATGTTATTAGTACAACAGACTGCACTGTCATAAGAAATTTGAAGACAAAGTGCAGTAATAAACAGATGACATCTTAGCTACAGTCTTACAATTGTAGGAAGAGGAGGTAAAATGGCCAGTAGCACCCCTCATACTGCCACTGAAAAATGAACGCCAGATACCTTGTTCTGTCAATCAAATTCCCATCACTGGGTCATTAATCCAGCTTCTTTATCAACCACTAAACCACTTACTTGAAACAGATTTATTTAAAATTATTTGACACTTCCTATTCCTATGTGTCCTTCCTTTGAATGTGATGTGTAGTTCTTTGCTTTGCATGGTCAGACAAATTTGTTTCTTCAATACATCCAGAAGCTGCAGAGTGAGATTGATCTTTTGTTACTTCAGTACAGTGAAAAGGATTAAAATGAGAAACAAAACTGGACTGAGATACCATCATCTCTAGTTCTGCCACAGAACAACATGCTAAGAAATATGTTGATGATCACATATCTGATTTAAGAAATTCAATAAACTTTCAGTCTATGGCCTGAAGTAGTATAGTCTACCGTTGCCAGTGGAGAAACAACACAGAGCAGTGGATCAATCCTCTGTTTGGAGCATTTTATGGAAAACTATGGCACATTCCATTCCTTTTGGTAGGAGCTCACACAGACATAAGAAGTGAATGTCTTCAGGGAAATTTTTGGACAGCTGAATTATTTGAGTCATTAAGTAAAAATTTTTGTGCCTTCACACACACTCCCCATCCCCATCCCCCATCTCCTCCTCTCTGCTACTGCCCCTGACTATTTTAAAAATGGCTTGCTCAACCGCCTTCTGAAGTGAAAGGCTACCTCTGATTAAAACACAGCGGAATTGGGCAGAACCAGATGTACTGTAAAGTAGTCCAGGCGGCTGTTGCCCGATCCATTTTGTTTGCTTAGAAGCTAGTGCAAACACTTGTAAGCTTTTCCTCAGGTGCAAACAGAAGGAAAATAACTATTCACTCAAAATCTGATTAAGGATATAAAGTCACCCAGTCATCCCACGCTAGGCTGACTCAGCCTGGTCTGTAAAATCCATGGATGAGCTTAACAAAGCCACAGACTCACTAACACCCTAATCTAAAAGCTTTATCTAAAGAGGATGTTGTTCAGTTATTTCAAAACTGTTTAATCTTTTTTTTCTGTTCCCCGTGAAGTATGAATTTCAGAGGAGGGGAAGACTTTTCAGGGTAAGTTCTTGATCTGATGGCTAGATCTAAAAGACATTTAATCCCCTGACATACATTTGAATACTTCGCTTCCACTGGGAAATTACTGTTATACATGCTATGAGTAGGCATACCAGTAAGAACACTAGTAGGGGAATTTCAAGTAGTGTTAATATGCATAGTTAGAACATTAGACTGGTGTGGGTTTTTGGTTTGGTTTGGGTTTTTTTTTTTTATTTTGCTAAGCCAAACTTCAGTAGTCAGTTTCCTTTTCTCTTAATCTGTAACTGCTTCATTGACAATCCATCATCTTTGTTACAGTGTCATTTCCATACATCATTCTCTTTACACTAATCAGAAACAGGCCAAGTGGGAAAGAAATTGTTCCACAGGGATGAGATCTCTTGCTGTAAACAATATGTTGAATAAGAGTGGAATTCAATGTAAGAGACACTATGCTTGTTTACACATGTTGAACTGATGTTTTCTATCTGTAGGACACATTGCAGCTTTTTGTTGTGGTCATTTATGGCTATAATCCAACAATGCTCTGCAGAAAGCCTGTAAGCAGTGAAACAGTCCCACTGTTTCCACTATTGTCATTAAGTTGCATAAAGACAATCACCCATCATTGTGCTGTGATGAGCTGGGACACAGAAACTTGAATATGCACATCAGTCTGTGACCACTAGGATTGATGAAACCTAATTTCCTCTGAATACATGTTCTACATGCCCTATATCTTCACAAAACAGTAACCCCAGCCTTCTTCCTCCTTCCCCAAAGAACTTCTCCAAATGTGACAGTAATTTGTTGCCCAATCACTGACTCCCATGACACCTTCAGTCCTTTTCACCTCTTGCTTACCATTAACTAGCTCAGCAGGAGGTGGGTTATACTGTGAGAGTTTCAGACTATGGCTTTCACGATTTCTTGACTGTCTACTGCTTGTCACTGGTTATGTGCAGAAAAGGCAGCAAGTAAAGGTCAAGCCCTTCCTTTGGGGATCTGTCATACTGTCTTTCTTCTGTCCCCAAGATATCAATTTTCACAAGTAATAGTATCTTACTGACTTTGAGACCACTATTCCTCTGTCAGGTTTACTTAATGGTTTCAGCCTGTGGGTTCAAATTTTAGCAGAAAGATATAGATGGTATAACGGGTATCATGAGCGAAGAAGCCCCATTTCCTTTGAAACCAGGCTAGTTTTTATTCTTTGGCTAAGATGGCCTTCACTGTAGTTATTCCATGACTTTTGCCTGCAGAGCAAATTTTGTCATCTTCTTAAACGCTGTTTTGCAAGACAGGTATTATTAATGGAAGTGCTTGAAATATGTAATCACAGTGAATAGCAGTACTTGGAATCAGGAGGATTCTAGGAACTCCATTTCTTCATTTTTAAGTCATGGTGTGTAATAAAGTAAGGATCAGTATGACGATCATAGAGGACATAGCTGGGGAACTGGAAAGAAAAATCTATAAGGAAGTTAAATATAAAGTTAAAACAAATATAAACAGAAAAAAACAATCTTGGAAAAAAGAGAACTTGTTAGATCATGGCTTACTTCTTAAGACCATAACTGGCCACAAGTCACCTGGATAGGTTTTAAATATAAAAGAGACTATTAGAAATACATAGGCACTTAATGTGTGTAAACTCCAAACATGGGTTTTTTTGTGTGGTAATGGAGACAAATAAGAAGATATTGGAAAAGGAAAGCAACAAAAAGTATACTACTTTTTTGATTGTCTGAGGTCATAGCTTTTTCCTTAAGTAGAAGTAATAACCTTACTGAAAATCACCTTGGATATTTTGTCAAAAACTATAAGGGAAGGCCCAACTTCCCATTCTCTTCCTGGAGCAAAAGGAGGGTGTGAGTGAAGAGAAACGAGCAAAACGTCTGCTGAGGGAAGGAATTTCTTCTGTAAACCTTAGACATACCATGTCCTCAAGCCTGGGAGCTATGACACTGAGCTTTTCACAATGAAGAGAAAGGGAAATTATGTATGTGAAACTCAGTAAAGCAAAGCAAAAGGGAAGTGAGGGAGGATTTCCCATCCTCCCATTTGGGTGATTCTGTGTTGTTTGCTTAAGAAGCTGGGTATATTTCTAGACATTTTCAAACCCACCTTATTCCTAAATGTTGACACCATAGAACATATATTTTATTAATTAGTCTTAACATGTACTGTTCTGAACCACCTGATATATGTTGACAAAGCTTATATTTAACTTTCATAAGGAAGTTGAACAAAATCTCCAGTATCCCAGAGGCTCAATTTGCAGAGCTTTGAGGGTTTTCTTTCTAGTACAACAGTGCTGACTCCAAATATCATAATTTTACAACACACTTCTCTGAGGACTAGGCCACCTCTGTGGGTCCCATTTTCCTAGCAGATGTCAGACTGTTGGTTGTGGAGGCCACACCTTTTATTAATGTCACAAATGGTGCCTGCCTAGCAGCACAACAAACTTGCCCTTTTCTCCTTCCCACTTCCATCCCGAAATTCTCAACAAATGCCTCTCCTAAACTGGTGAGAGTGCACGTCATTCCTTGTGCTGCAGCTGCCAAAAAGCCTATGAATGGTGCTTGTGGTTTCTGTAATACAGACACCTGCCCCATAAGATCTAGCCTGAGACCACCAGCTAATTCTGTGCTGGCCACCTGACAGTAATGCACAGCCATTTGCCTTCCTTTCAAAATGTGTACATATGTGTGTCTCTGTGTGTATGAAAGACCATATTTCTTCTCCTTTCTTGGACTTTTTTTACCTACTGCCAGATAAACAGCATGGGATAAGAATCTACTTCATGCCAGACATAATTTTGAATTTATTAACTTGCCATTCTTTTTACTCTTGATAGAACTTGACAGGCATACAAACATACAAGCACCTCAATCAACTTAGCTCCCAACCGGCACCGAGACAGGCCAAGAATAACATAGAGATAAATCAGAGGGGTTGACGGGGGGGGGGGGGGTGGTGTCAAAAAGGAGTAGGGGGAAGAGCATGAGAGAAGGGGGGGGAAAAAGTGAACTTTGGGCTGGAGAAGTTTTTTTAAAAAAATTATTCAAAACATAACAACATGACAGAAGGTTGCCAGAAAAACCTCTTCTGTGTGAGAAAGGCAATGCACACAGAGTGGGAAAAACTCAGACACATATTTGCCTCTGGGACAACATGGATTTAAATGCAAGACAACTTCGTAAATGGAAATGAATGCAATGACCTCAGCTCAGGTCGCAAGAGAGTAGGAGCCCACCGGGTTATGAAACTACTGCTGAATTAGGCATGTTTGGCAGCACAAGCATTTGGGAGAGACCCAAGGATGAGCAAGTTCTGAGGATTTGATTTAATTTTGAAGAAGGGTGGTCTTTCCATTTCAGGGTCAGCAGCAGGACAGTGTAGTGGTTGTAGAGGTGGAAAGGCAAGTGTACAATTTGGCTGGCTGTCATGACCTCTGGATAATGGGAGATTTAACTTTCCATGTCTCAACACTCCCTAAATCTTCCTACACAAGCCAAGCCACCAAAAAATAGATGGAGGAAAATCTTCCTAGGTGGAAGAAGGTACATTATAGAGAGAGTGTGGTAAGTAATAGTTAGGCTTGTAAAGAACAGTGAGTTATGTCTGGAGGAAAGGAGTGCATGCACATACACATGTACTTGGAGATACAAATTGTGTTTCAAATACATCATATCTCCTTTAGAGCAATCTTTATCACTTAATCCCATGCACCTTCAAAACAAGGAAAGGCAAAAACAGCGAAGCAAGGCAAGATCAGTTCCACAGTGATAATTATAGGGTGCATACACCTACAGCTAAAACACGGAGAATGAAAAACTTGTCATGAGGATCAGAAGCAAAACTCCCCAAAGCTCACAGAAGTTTAATAAACAGGTTCAAGTCTGGGATGAAAAGAGGGCTTCACAAACATTCTGTTTGCTGTACAAAAAAATATAATTTGGTAAGGTGGCTAGTGAAGAGTCATAAACTTTAAAAATGTAGATATATGTGAAGTAAAGGGTGAAACATTACTTTCATGAAGAATGAGAGAAAAATGTCCCAGCCAAGCTTGTGATTTTGCATGTGCAGGTATCGTATAAAGTACTGCCACTTCAAATGTTTTCTCAGGAGAAGTAAATATTTAATGTTGTACTTAAACATCCTATGTAATTACCCATGTTACTCTAAAAAGTGCCCCACAGGGTGCCTCAAGCATGTCTCTTTCTGACAGACAGTAGCTCTGCAAAGAGGCACCTCATGCTGACATCCTGTTTCAGGATCTGCCAGGGAGCTGAAGGGTGGAGCATGATTGCTACAGCAACAGCACGTCCAGCTGCAAATGTACGTGCTGTCAGGAATTTAAGCAGAAGACACATAGGCAGACTAAAATACCTGTGGTGATAAATTACGCATGAAAAAACAAGTGGCCTCCTTCCTGCGGATGCTATCAAACCTGCTTTGCCTGTACCAGTAGCATATAGGGTAGTTTAACATGCACAGAAGTAAAGAATTTACCGGTTGGACACACTTGGCCTTCCTTACTTGACTAACTGTGGAATTAGTCTTAAAAGATGTCATTGTGCTATGTCAATGTTTCATGTCCCTTGAATTCTAATAGGTGGTATCGACACAAAGATAGAACTTACAATAAATCAGGTATTTTCCTAAAGGAGTATTCCGGTTTGCATTATCCGCATTTTTTTTTTTTTTGTTATTCCTCACCCCATCCTTTCCTTCCTTCTTTCCTTACCAGAGAAATTATTAAGGAAAATGGAAGACTAGTTCTGCAGAACTCTTTCCAAATTGGTTCAGTGTACTGAAGCCGAAGAGAGCCATCAATGTTCCATGACACTGTAGCTGGAATCGTAGAAGATAATCCATGTTAGAATACTTACTTCCCACAACACAACTGTGACTCAGAAATACTTGCCTGTCATAGTTTTACATAGTTATTTCCTATTCTAAGGACAATATCCACTCTTGAATGTGACTTCGAATGAGTCAAACCAATGACTGCCCCTCAAGAGAATTCCTCTCAAGTTTTCTACTAATTAAGTTCAAAGCATGCTCTTGGGCAGGTCTTTGAGAGTTTAATTCGTGTAATGCAAGAAATGATGCAGTGCAGACAGAATCATTTAATCCTTAAGATGGAGGAATATTCACTGCTGAATATCTGAGTTTTGATTTAAAGAGCTGGAAATAAACAGAGATGTCTACAATGCAGGAGGTTTGAGGAATTTTGTTATAATCTAATAAAATCTAGCAAAATTGTCTATTTATTCATGTAGGTATGGGGGAGGCACTGATAAATTATCTGCTCTTTAGCTGGTTCATTATCATATATCAAAGATTAGGAATAATAACGGACAATTCTTTGATGATTATATGGAAGACTTTAATGATATTATCTCTTTATCGTCTGTATCTGTCTAAATAATGATATGGAAAGAATACTCATTGCATAGCAATGATATGTTCAGTTCCTAAAGCAAGAGGGCTGAATAGATAGTAAATGCAGCTTTAGGTCTTCACTTCTTGCCTACCCAACAGATAAGTAAACCTCACTTATTTTATTTTAACTTTTTTCTAGTGTCTTAAATTTATTTTCTAAGCAAAAAAATAAAGGAGTACTTTAGGGAGTACTGCTTAGTGGGACTGATACAGCCATTGTTGTGTCATGACAAGTATGTCCATGAATTTAAAGACAGTGAAAATACACTTACATTGATGATCGACTGGTACTGAGCTTGGCTTGAGTAAGAGTGTGGCTCTAAAGAGCCAACCAACTGGTCATGGAAAGTTTGGCCTTTTGGGCAGTATGATCTTAAGGCCCTTTTTAAGGTGAGCCATGCTACACAGAAAAGCAGCAGAGGTGAGTGTATAGAGGTTCTTACAACTGCTCTTTTGAGAAACCTAAGGTCCTCTTAGATATTATTTTACTTACTGCGTAGTAGAAGCCAACGTGTTCTTGGCATAGTAGGAATAAGAAGACATTCCCCTTGCCCTCCTTAGGCCTGTGATCTGGATTGAATTATACTTGGTGTAAAGTTCATAGGAAATTACTCAGGAAGGTTGGAGGTTAAGTGTACCCCCCCAAAGAAGCCAATGTAGGCAGAAACAAGTGATAATGAAGTTGGACTACTCCTATTTTCTTGTTTCAGCAACTGATATATTAAAAAACTTTGAGTAATGTTGTGGAAAGAGTTAAATTCTATATTAAATCTAATACTGTATCCTAAACTGAAGTGTTAGTTTTTCTGTTGCTCATTTTGCTAAAGCTTTTGCTCCATGCTTTATGGCAAATTCATCCAGGCTCACTTACCCTTAAATCAGGACAGAGCACCACCTTTCTAAGTCTTGGCCTTGTCTCAGGTATTCTCAGTTTACAATTGCTGCAGCCTGCTTTTATGGTGAATTTTATCCTCATCAAGCATATCTGTAGCAGAATATCTAGTTCTCAATGATACTCACTGCTCCTCACTCTATCGAATCATTACTCAAATGCAGAAAAATAAAGTCTTCGTATAATTTTAAGTGTTTGAAAATATCTGGAAATTAGGAACAACCTGCCAGGGCAAGTCAGTAGAATAAACAAGAGGATTTAAACAAGGATTTAAAACTTTATTGAAACTATTAAGGGGTAGCTAAAACATTTGCTAGTTACTCTTCTGATTTTTCTAGCTAGGTCTGGCTGAACTTCTCAGCTCATGGGACAGCCTACTAACATAACAAATAGATGAATACCATAGACTTGTGTTAGAAGGATACTTAGCAGCATTTCTTAGGTACTTGTGAGTATTTCCATTAATTTACTAGAGCCTTACCCCAGATAGTGACCTTTTGTGCTTCAATATAGACATGTAGAAAGCACAGCATGTGACATGAAACACCTTTCACACATATCCAGTGAGTTAGAGCTAGAGTTTTGCCTTGGATGACTCAGGCAACCTGGGTGTCAGCTAGATGTGAATTTTTCCATGACTGCTCTTGATGCATCTGGAACCAAATATTTATGTAATAATCAAAGGAGAAAAACCCATGCAAGGATCCACTTTGTAATTCTATCAAGTAACCATTTGGTCTATTCTTCAAACAAATGGGATTATTTGAAAATTACAACAAAGAATTCTTACTGTTCTGAGATTATTGTAAAATAGAGGGAAAAGCATAACGTAGATAAAGTACTGTTCAGGCAGGAAGAATGAAGTGTATTCTTTATATGCTTAAACTATGGGAGTACACTAGCTGTTATGTGTGAAGGTGCATAAAAGATAGCATAAAATACAGAATAATTACAGAAGGAATCAATTACTTTATGTGGAAATATGTTAAAATTTTGAACACCTTGTGGTAGGAAGAAGAAATGCAAATAGGCTCAACCATTTCTGAAATCTTTTCCCATAATCTACTGCCCCAAATTTAATTTATTTTGCGTGCTGTAGGGAAAGACATTTGGTTTTCTTAATTCACTCAATGCTCACTTCCATTAGAGTGCCTGACGAGTTGTGGTGCACCACTGTCAGATTTACTGGCAATCTCTCCAAGAGATGCTGTGAGCTCTTGCATTCCTCACTTCTTCAGGCCCAGGAGAAGTTCGCACCACAAATTGCTGGAGACATAGAAGAGCATTCTGAGGAAGTGTCACTGTATTTGTGCTATTATACTCTTCCTCAGGTATCCAGTTCGACTGCTGGTTGAGACAAGATATTGAGCCATTTGGCTAAGGTACTGTGCCTGCTCTTCTTTTCACTCAGATTTTAAACTCCACTAGAAACTCATGATTTATTTTGATACTGCATACAGTATTGAAGGGCCCTCGACACAAAGATATTCATCTGTATATATGCATGAAATAGGACACACATGGTTTCCGCTTGTCTCCTGAGATCCTTACTGTGCTCTTCCAGAAGGGCTAAAAAATGGACATCAGAAAACAAAAGAGTAGAGCTGCCTGGCTCAAAGGGGACTGTGACACAGATAGATGGATTACAAAATCCTCAGGCAAGCCTAGGGAAAGCAGAAGAGCAACAACACAGAACATTTACTCCATATCTCATGCATGTTTGAAAACATCTAGACCACCGAGCCTTTTTTGTGCAAAGTAAGAGATGGATACTAGCCAATGGTTTTCCATAGATGGATTGACAGGCAAATATGCCATGTGTAAAGCCTGGATGATGAAGCAAAGCTGGATGATGTAGCAATTGCACAACTGTAGGACAGTAGTTTGACTGTGAAAGAGATCTTGAATCTCTGTTTCAACATAAGTCATCATAATTAAATTATAATAAAGGCCGTATAAGAAAATCAGGCAATCAATTTAAACTGGTTTCATACTGTACATTCATCAATACTTTTGCCCAGAGCAGTTTGTAAATGTCATTTTAGTGACAGGAGTACTTTATTCTGTTCACTTTCTTATCAGTTTTTCCCAGCTGAATTTAATCCTATTACTCCACAGTGTAAACCCTCTAAGTTTCCCTCCTAGTGTTTATATTTTTCAAGTTTCTGTAGAGTCTTACCTTTCCCCTCAGGTTTCCCTCCTTCCTCTATCTTTGTTATTACTAACTCAGGATGAGTGGTTGGTTGAATCCCTAAAGCAAGTTGTGAAAGACATTTATAAAACAAATACAGGTATACACACCCTCAACTGCCCAAAGCATAGACAGGATGCGGTTAAAGCTCAACAATTACTGCTCTTCGCTCTTCAGACTTTGACACATAATAACATGCTCTGACCTAGCTGGGAGTGTCCTGCTAATCCTAGAAATTTTTTAGTCTTTAAATTGCATAAATGCAAGAAGCTGACACAACTCCAGACTGTATTAAAGTCTGAAGGGAAAAAAAAAAAGAAACTTTATAACTATGACAAAATACATGTTTTGAATCTGTTTAATTTCTTGCACAACCTCTGTCAGATCCATGAAGTATAGCAGGGATGTATTTGATTCAGTACTTTCTGAAGATTTTATAAACCTAGATTGCTGGCATAGACAGATGGACATATATATCTATTTGTAGGCAGATAGATATGTATACACACAAGTTTTTAAACGTTCTGCTTTTCTGTCAGATACTATGCTAGGAAATAAGACCACTAGTTGTGGTCTTGGGAAGTTCTCTGTTTTCTTTGCCTTGACCTGCTAAAGATTTTCTGTACAATGGGAGTCAATTCATTTCAAGCCACAATATTTTACAATATCTGTTCACAGAAACACGCACAAATGGCCCAAAAACATTTTCAAAGGTACCTAACTTTCAAAGCTGGGCACCTCCAAAGTATCCTTTCCAAAATTTGGGTTGGGTCTGTTTTGGGGACATTGTCCTTCCTCCCAGCTAGTAAATAGGAAATATAAATTCTTTATTCAGAGAGTGAGGAAGATGATGCAGCAATTAAATGAGAAAGCTCTCTGAGGATGACTCAAAAAAAGAGCAACCTCTACTAATGGGTTGGGATAGAGAGATCTTGTATCAAGAGTGCACATCATGCAGTGGTTTTATTTTATATTTATTTTTAGTTAATCTCCATAAAATTATGCCCATGTGTTCATCTTTTTAACTAAAAGGTCTCTCACTTCTTCAGCTGCAAGAATAATTCATATTATAGTGAAGGTTACAAGTAAAAATTGATGTACATAATTTGATATTTTGCTAAGTAAGACTAAGAATTGTATAGGGAATTGCTTCAGGGGATGCGTTTGTGGCACAAGAAAGCATTTCTCACTAAGACTATCCTGATTGATCTCTTGTTTATTCCTGAGAACATTCCCCTTCCTCTTTTCCGAGTCTCATTTGCTTAGAGATAGGAAGTTAGTTGTCCCTGTTTAAATACAAAACCAGGTTCACCTCAGACCATTCATCCTCTGTGACAAATGGGCCTTGAATGGATTATAGAATGTTAAAACAGCTAGATTGCTAAATTGCCTTGTTTTGACCTGCCTTGCTGGCTACAGTCCTAAGAACTGCTAACAGTATTAACAAATCAACTGGGAACACATCCTTGAGCTTTCTCAACAGGAAGACCTTTAAATAAACAGTATTCAGATGAAATGCTTAAAGCAGGATCTAGATTTCAAGCAAAATTCTCTTATCAAACATTGATAAAGAATGGAAGGAACTGGAATAAAAGATATTGTTGTATCAGTCCTCCCCTCAAAAAAAACCTATAAAATCTTTTACAGAAGATTTACCTCAAAGAAGTCTCCATGCTGATTTCACTTGCTCGTAAACACATAGAGTTGCATTTGTTGTTTCTGTGTCTATCATATTCTTGATTTTCCCTCCATTGCACATCTGTTTCACAGCACCTGGGTGCACTTTTCACCACGCAATTCAATGCACTCCAAGGAAAGTGACTGACAGTCACAGTGAAAGTCTAGGTGAGAGAAATCTGTGCTGTAACCACAGCCTCCTGGAGGAGGCTTCTAAGATAAACAGGGTACTGATAAGCTGAACAGCAATATTGTCATCAAGAACCAGAGCATGCAAAAACCCCTTGCTGTGAATACAGCTATGGTAAGAACTGTAAATCTTGTTCTGCAGCACTACCCAATGCTTTGTGCATTCTTGTGACCTTCTAATATGAAAGTGTCTTGCCCAAGGCTATATCTGCCTCTGCCTGCCCAAAATGTACGTGCTGTGGGTGTACGTCACTGTGCCTGTATGAATGTCAAAAAAGCCTCTTACTAGAGATGACTCTTTTCTTGTGAAAAGTGTAGCTAAATAAGGGGGTTTTGTTGTTTTCTCTGAAGACTTTACTATTTGTCAGCAATTATCTCAGAAGCTTTCATTTCTTCATATACTATTTTTTTAACTATATTAAAAAAAATACTATGACTTTCTGATGAACACTTTCATTTACTTGGCATAAAATTTTCCTTAAAAGCCTAAACTAAATTGCTTGGGTGGAAAATATGTGATTTGTTCCACTCACTGGAGGTAAAGTCCTGTGAAAATACTGACTCCCAGTTACTTAAAATGTCTTATGATCACAATTCTCCTTTTTTTCTCTCTCTACATAGCCTTTCCTTAGTAAGACCTGGAAAACAGTTGATGAAAACATAACTTCTATTTAGGCCCTATAACAAGTGTTTTTAAAAAAGTGGATCTTTTTTCATCTGGAACCAGAGAACTATCACTGCTCAATAGATAAGAAATAGACATGTACAGTGTCCAAGAACTGTCTTTCAAAATTACCAAATCAAACTGAAGCAAAAATTATGTTGAAAATCTGAGCCCTGACCATAGCTGATTGCTAGTAAGAGTGAATTCATGGCAGCGTCAAAGTCAATGGGAATTCTGCCTGTGATTTCTCAAAGAAGAAGCTTAAAACTTCCTATTGGCAGCATTTCAGGTTTTTTGTCCTCAGATTATCCTGAACTACATGGTCCCTTTTCTGACTCACACCTCTGATGCTGTTGCTCTGTACTTTCCTTTTTCTCCTACAACCTACATCAGGAGGGTTAAGGTCCAACTAGAAATCAGATTGGCCAAGTCTGTGGAAGATAATAAAAATCTTTCTATAAATACATCAACAATAAAAGGAGGACTAGGGAGGATATTAAGTCTCTGTTGAACCTATTGAGTGCAGAAGGATCTACAGCAGCAGGGATGAGGACAAGGCTAAGGTACTTGATGCCTTCTTTGCTTCAGTCTTTAAAAGTAAGGAAAGTTGTTCTCTGCATGTACATCCCCAGGACTTAGAGAAGCAGAATGAGGCTCCTATAATCCAAGAGGAAGTGGTTAGACATTTGCTTGCCCAGCTAGACACCCACAAGTCTGTGGAGCTGGATGGGATCCACCCAAGAGTATTGAGGGAGCTGGCAGATGTGCCTGCAAAACCACTTTCCATCACCTCCCAGCAGTCCTGGTTCACTGGGGAAGTTCCACTGGACTGGAGGCTGGCTGATGTTGTGCCCATCTACAAGAAGGGTTGCAGGGAGGATCCAGGGAACTACAAGGCTGTCGGTCTGACCCCAGTGCCAGAGAAAGACATGGAACAGGTGATCTTGAGTGCTATCATGAAGCACATGCAAGAGAAATGGGTGATCAGGCCCAGTCAACATGGGTTTACAAAAGGCAGGTCTTGCCCAACAAACCTGATCATCTTCTGTGACAAAGTCACTTGACTACTGGGTGGGGGAGAGGCTGTGGATGTATACTTCAGGAAAGCCTTTGACACAGATTTTCACAGCATTCTGCTTCAGAAACTGCTTCAGGTACACACTCCTGGGTGGAAAACTGGTTGGATGACAGGGCCCAGAGAGTGGTGGTAAATGGAATTAAATCCAACTGGAGGGCAGTTACAAGTGATGTTCCCCAAGGCTCAGTGCTGGGTCCAGCCCTGTTCAATGTCTTCATCAATGACCTGGATGAAGGCATTGAGGTACCCTTAGCAAGTTTGCGGAAAATAGTAAGCTGAGTGGAAGCGTGGATCTGTTGGAGGGTAGGGAGGGTCTACAAAGGGATCTGAACAGGCTGGACCACTCAGCAGAGTCCAGTGGCATGAGGTTTAACAAGGCCAAATGCCAGGTCCTGCACTTGGGGCACCACAACCCCAAGCAGAGCTACAGACTAGGAGAAATCTGTCTAGAAAGCTGCCAGGAGGAGAGGGACCTGGGGATGTTGGTCAACAACTGACTGAACATGAGCCAGCAGTGTGCCCAGGTGGCCAAGAAGGCCAATGGCATCCTGGCTTGTATCAGAAAGGGCATGACCAGCAGGTCTAGGGAGGTTATTCTCCCTCCATACTTGGAACTGGTGAGACCGCTTCTTGAATTCTGTGTTCAGTTGTGGGCCCCTCACCTCAAGAAGGATGTTGAGGCTCTGGAGCGAGTCCAGAGAAGAGCAACAAAGCTGGTGAAGGGGCTGGAGAACAGGCCTTATGAGGAGTGACTGAGAGAGCTGGGGTTGTTTATCCTGGAGAAGAGGAGGTTGAGAGGAGATCTTATTGCTCTCTACAAGTACCTGAAAGGAGGTTGTAGAGAAGAGGGAGCTGGTCTCTTCTCCCAAGTGCCAGGGGACAGGACAAAAGGGAATGACCTCAAGCTCCACCAGAGGAGGTTCAGGCTGGACATTAGGAAAAAAAAATCATGGAAAGGGTCATTGGGCACTGGAACGGTCTGCCCAGGGAGGTAGTTGACTCGCCTTCCCTGGAGGTGTTTAAATGACAGGTGGTTGAGGTACTGAGGGGCATGGTTTGGTGGTTGATAGGAATGGTTGGACTCAATGATCCAGTTGGTCTTTTCCAACTAGTGATTCTGTGATATTCTGCGATCATCAATGACATCGAATAATCTCTAAACATAAGCAGCAGGTAAATAGAATACTTTAAAGTAAATTTTGTTTTGTTAAATACAAGAGATGAAGGGAACACCTGCTCTAGTTATGTCCTAAAATCCATTCTAATATTATTTTTCATATGCTCTTTGACATTAAAATTTTCAAAACTTATACTCATGCCATGAAGATGTGTTTCCATCACCTCATTCTGGAATTCTTGTACAAAAATTATAGATAGACGCTATCTTATTCCTGTGAAAACATGTAAAAATGGCTGAAGTAAACATCTTCAAGGTATGTCACTTCGTAAAGTCAATTTTTGTAAATAATGTCAGATTTGAGAAGATTATTCAATTATTATCACATGAAGAGAGTTAATTATCTGCATGCACACAGAAAGCCATTTCTATTCTTTACCGTTGGTGCACTTTCTGAGGATGTTAAGGGATAGAGATGTTGAAGATTTGTTGACTTTCTTTTTTCACATAATTGTTTAGTAATTGAGACTACTTTTTATAGACCATCTGATTTTAAAATCTCACTAACAGTGATCGGCTAGATCAGTCTTTAAGTTCTTCAGTTCAAATGGGTTTGAGTTTCTACTTTCTAACTGAGCGAAGAAACCCACCATAAGGTGGACACTTGGATACAGTCTGGGAGTCTCACTGAGTGTCTGAGTTGTAATTGTTGTGTGCTAGGAGCCTCCCATAGCCACTTCCAAAAATTTCACATCAATGCTTTGTGAAGGTGCAGTGTCCTCATATACTCCTCTAAAGGCCAAATTTGAAAAAAAACCCCAGTAATTAACAATCAAAATTAACATTATATGACTTACCAGATATATATATAGATATATTTATGTAAGAAGCCAGCCAGCACTGTTTAGTAGAGTTCCTACAGTACCTTACATTGTTGCGTATGACTTCAAGTCTCCCTAGAATATCAGCATTGTCTTTGTCCAACAGAAGTAGTTAGTAAATCATTAAATCTATTTTTGCTGTTCAGCTCCGGAAATACTCACAGGCAGTTCTGGTTTTGTGTTTTAATGCCACACCCCCTCAATAGTGCTGTTCAAAAGTGGAACTGAATGTGCACACAAGTGGATGCTCTCTTTTCCAAATAACTGCAGCTGGTGAAGAAATTCACAGAAAACAGAAAAATATTTAGTGTCAGGCTTTTCTCCAAAGACACATTTCCATTTAGAGGGTTGCATTGTTAGGTTATTCGTATTTGTACATAAGTTAAGGTTTCTGTTCTTTTCTACCAGATTATGTATCAATTCTGTAGATTCTTCCATTATTTCTTTAGTTCCCTGAAAATGACCTTTCCTGTGACAGTACCTTTCTTATATCTTCTTATGGTCACAAAGAGCACAATAAAGGACATTTGAGACCTTTCTTTTCTACACTCTTCAATTAAAATCTTCCCTCTCCTGCTTCAGTAAATCCACAGACACAATAAAACCAAAAACCTTGTCGATTCCTTTCTTTTTAACTCATCATTCATTTTATCCCCAAGCAATTTTAGAAATCCTGATGTTCCATAATGTTACTTACTTTTAATTGGTAGTATTCTTCAATGTGCGTTAGCCTACAATCTCACCTATTTAACTTCAATTACCTTGTTGCTTTATCACAAAGATAGAAAGACTTTCTGCCTGGATGATTAAAAATAAAATTATTTCATTTGCAGACTCATAGTCCATTCTGACTATGAACAAATTGTTTGATGAATATGCATTTTTGAGAGTCGAATCTCTCAGAGTCCTCTTGTCTTTCTCCAAATACTGATCATTGTCTTGGACTCTGATGTGTGTCATAGCTTTATTTATTAGTTTTTGTGACTTCTGACAAGATCTGCAAGGTATTCTGCCCTAAATATCTCTTTTCAACACACCCCCAGGCCCATTTTTTACAGATTTGGAGCTTTCCTTAGATGAGTCAAACAACATGTTCTGCTTTTAAACCATCTTGCCTGTGTTTCTCTTTGTCATGTCAGAAACTACTGAAAACAGCAAGTACATTAAAAGCAATTACTGTCAAAAATGAGATTACCATCTGAGGATTTCTCTACTCTTGCTAGTTTTAGTTTACTGGTATAGACTAAGATACTGTTCAAAATATTATCAGTTGTCCTGCATATAATTCAGAGGGTCTGGCTTAGTAAGAGTTGCTCAAGTTTTCAATTGCTCAGTTAATTTTACTCCAGATATTATGTATAAACCAACATTGAAATCTGCTTCAAACGCAAGCTTACAGGGAGCACAAAACATCCTTTCGCAAAACATAAGTAACAAATTTAGGTCAGAGTCTTCAAGACATGCAGATCCCTGTGGTTGCTTGGTTGAATGTTGAATGTTAAAGGCTATAGCAAGAATGTTGATGAACAGTAAGAACTGAACTGTGAAAAGTCTGCAAAACAGTAGAATCGCATTCCATGGTGCCTGAAATGCCTGTAGCATTAAGTAGTTAAAACTTGCTAGGTTTCAAAAAGATTTGAGTAGATTTTCAAAAGTCATGCATTGACACAACTCAAGTAGGGGAGTAGGAAATATAGTCTTTGCATCCTCTATTCCATGTCATGTCCCTCCACTTGGCTTCCAGGAAAAGGGATGGTTAAGGATTCATCACTCTCATTCTCCAGTAGAGCACTTGGCACATCAAGACTGACTTTCAAGAGCTTCATTTGTAGGCCAAAGCAACTGGCATATTTCAGCCTGCTGTCATCCCTGTGCCCTCTTTTTGCTTCAGACATACTGACCAGAATCACTGAGTGACAATAGTGAGACCATTATCATGCTGAACTGGCTTTGGGGTAGAAAGAGTTTTACTATGCATTTACAGCAGCTTGAAGTGATTTATTAAACCATTGAGTGTTTTCTCACCATATTTAACCCTCTTCAGTTATGTACCAGAGCTTAAGAAGTTCTCATGAGCTATAAAGAAAAGAATAAAACAAGCCTTAATCTCTGACTTTCTCTATGCAAGACAATGAGACTTCATGCCAGACTTTAAAATACTCCAGGAATATTTTTCTTTGCAGTCTTGGGGGAGAGGGAGGTGAGGAAATAAAAATTTAAATATATAATTTAAAAAGGTTCAAGAAAAAATGCAGCCTTTCAGTGATGTTTGAGATGGCAGCTGCTTTTCTAATGCCATACTGGAATAATAGTAATGGAAAATATGCCTCAGTGGAAAAAAAAAAAGAAGGAGGTTTCATCATTAAAGGTGTGGCAAAAAGGTTTTGTAAATTAAATCATAAATCAGTCAACTTTTACTTCAATTAGCAGAGCCAAAAATATTCCTATTAAAAAAAGTAAATTGAGAGTTTAAGGAAAGCAATAAATCATTGCCTAATCACAGATTTTAGTACCTTAGAATAAAGTACCCTCCCAGCATTGCCCACCATGCTGGCATTTGAGTGGAGTTAATAGGGAGCTTGCCAAAATTTTGAAGTGAGAACCATAGGGCTATTGCTCTTTCATTCAGAAAAAAGAAAACACATTAGAGCCCTTGGCTATAAATCTTAGCATGACCTGTGGCACTGTTTAATCAATTTACTTCATGCCCTCGAGGCAGATAATGTATATGTTAGCCTGTGGTCCCTCTTAGAACACACACTATAGATTCTACCACCTCCGCAACAAATGCAACAGCTAATTATTAAAAAATTAACTCCAATGTTTTAATTACAGCAGTATTTCTTATTTTAATTTGTGACACTATCAGGTTACTCAGGGTTCTCTGTCCAATGTAAGGAACATGTGGATCAAGATGAGATGTTCTGACAGTTGGCAAGCTCTGATAAATAAAAGCTGGTTTTCTTTCAGTTTGCTGTAATGTTGTGAATTATGAACAGTAGCCTTGTGCATATGATTCAGGATTAAACTTACATTTCACTTTTCAGAGCAAATCATCCACATTTGAAATGAGATGGTGTCTTGAAAGTGGACAATGGATGTATGCCAGACAGCATAATACATCTTTTTTTCTGAATCCATCTGATTCAGAGAGCAGAAAGTCATAGAAGCACTGCAGAAAATTGATTATATTGTGCACCCTGCCTTTGATTAATGACAGAGATGAGGGCTTTCAAGCTTCTTAGTAAAGGTGAATGTCAATTCCTCATTCAAGGAAGGATGCCTACCACTGTTATGCCTGCTCCTCATCCTCCAGAACACCCAGCACATGAATAATAATGTTGCACATTATCACCCAGCATGTAAACTGTCCTCTTCAAATCACTGCACAGCTTAACCATAGCCATCTCCATCTATAGCTCAGTATTGCCAACATCCTAAAGACCATATTTCTATCAGGACAAAGAAGGAGCAAAAATGGGAGAGTCTGTGGCTTAGAATCAAATCATGGTGTCTACATGGCTGAGACTTTCCTCAGTGTTTCAAACAGGACTTCTGCTAGCCTCCCTTAGGATTAACCTGAGAAATCTGATCGGTTTTCTGTCTTTACTCAAATTTATGATGAGCAAACTCTTTCTCGTCTAAGACCTTGGGAGCTGAATGTATATGTGTAATCGCATCACCTTGTTCTACGGTTAGAGCATGTTCCTATAGGCAACATGAAACAGTAATACAAAGATCCACTATTCCTTATTACTTTCATGAGAGACGTGAATAAATAGCTATCTCTAAGCTATCAAGAGACATAGTTGATATTCATCTAAGCTCAACGGTTAGTGAGGTGAATATGTTTAGGGGGAAAGAAGCTCTTCAAAAAAACCTATCTTCTAATACAATGTGGTCATCAACAAAATAAATCTGGTCTCAGACTTTTATGACTGTCTGCAACCTTGATTCTCCTCTGAAAGCCAAATATTTCTGACCACAAAAAAAAAAAAAAACACAAAACAAAACAAAATCCTTTCCATTTGCAACTGGGAAAAAAAGACTAAGGTCAGCCTAATGGATTCAGTATTAGTCATTATGATTCACTTCATAAACAGCAGTCCTTATTATTGTAAATTTCCTATATCTAGCTATCTAGTTTCCTTCAGGAAACCTATGGTTAGTTGAAAACAGAACAAATCTAAGGCTCAGTCTTTATATTTTAGGCTTGATATTGAGTGACATTCTGTGGCCTCTTACTGGCTGAGGATCCATGACATATTCCAACAAACCCCTTCTGACTTTAAAAACCATTAATCTTCAAAGCCCTCCATTGTTCTACATTCCCATCAGGCACAGACTACTGTGGTCAGGACAAACTCTGTGCTAGCAGAGGAGAGTGTAAAGTTATTGTTTGGTTTTGGTTTAGTTCCTCTGTTAACATGTATGGGTTTCAGCATGCAGCCTCCTTTTGTTTCAGCCCCAGGACTGGGTTTTCTTTTAGTTATAATTACTTGATCTAGTTTTCTTCATTTTTTCGTATACTTTTCCCTCTTTATGATACCGTTGCCTGCTTCAAAGGGAACTGGATTTCTTTCATGGTACTTTTCTAATGCTGGCTTTATTTCATAGTATATTTTAAAATGTTCACCAATTTTGACATTTTACTCTTTATAGTGGTTTGAAAAATGTATATGCTGCTCATGGAAGGTACCAGACCATGACAGCACTAGAGACAGAAATCTTCTCTTTCTGCTACCCTCAGAGCACCTATTTAAGTTCTACAGCATGAGGCACTCCTATAGTTTTCCATCTTCACAACCACTTCAAATAGAGTATAATCCTCCACAAGCTAAGAGAAGGGTAGTATCTTTTACCTTCATAAACAGACTTCATGAAGGTCTTGGTTAATTACAAAGAAACATCCGAAGTCTGTTCATGATCTTCAAACTTATGCTGGTACACTCTCAGGGGATGCAATGAAGCAGAAAAGAAGAAACTTTAGGGAAAGAGGGGTCATATCCATGTAATTTGCCAGCAGTAAAGGGGGGACCAGTGCCACAGCCGCAAAATGCAGTCAAAAGGATTTGTCTTGTCTTCTGTGGTAAGAGAGGAGGAAGGGACTAAATGTCCTTTGCCTAGTAAATAGTTCTTCCCATTAATCTGTGTGTAGCTTGGAAGAAAGTTCCCATTTTCCTTGCTGCAATAAGTCCTTAAGGCTTCAATTACAGAGCTCAGAGAACAGACTGAGAGAACTCAAGGAGAAAACAGAAGATCCATGATTACTGTAACAAAGTGTGCCTATGTTTGGAAACCTTACATTATTGCACTGACCAATGTGTGTTCCATGTACCTTATGTGCCATTTGTCAGTAGAAAGACAGGGGTCTGAGACCACACAGGTGAGTGGAAAAGTACCTTGGGATATTTAGTCACCCCAGGTGGGCCCGCTGAGCAGGAGTTTACCTTCTGCTGTTAAGAATTGAATTCATACTCATAAAAGGGGTCTCAAAACAGCAGATCTGGACACCCAAGCTGGAGAGACACCCTTTCCTGGAATTTCTTAGGACTCTCTTGTATAATTCAAGTTTCTGCTTACATACCACCAGTGAGAGCAAAGAGCAGCTGTTTAATTTTTTTTTCCCATGTGTGTGAGTAATAAAATCTCCTGGTTTACCTTGAAGCCCCTCTAACTGACTCCCTAGCACTGCCAGTGAATCCCATATAATCCTGCACTCTGCCTGTTTGAAAGTCAGCTGTGGATTCAAGCACTGCAGGGTTTTCCAAGTCTGTGCGGTCACTCCATTCATTACTCATGAAACAGACAGCAAAAGACCCAAATCTCAGGAGACCCTCTCATCTTTACTTTACTCTGTTTATTTATTTTGCACGACACAAGCAGTAGCCCAGGTGATCTCAAGGGAGATGACTGCCCTTAAGACCAGGTTTTCTCGAAAGAATATTCAACTTTTGGGTTGCCATAAGCCTTGTTTTTGATCTAGGTAAGCCAAGATTTTCACCCCCTCCACCACATCTCCTTTCGTAGCGTGAAATCTAGTAGAAGCAAAGTGAAAGCATCTCTGTTTATTTGTTTAATACATAAAAATAACAATAACAATGTACATAAATGAAAAGGAAAGGTACTTCCTCTAAATTTCTGAAAGCTTCTGAAAATAGTCTCAGGATTCAGCCAAAATTAATACAGTTAGGTAGCCAGAATTTCCATGAAAGCATCTGTACCTTGGTGTCTGTACAAGTAAAATTGTGCAAATAACTAGTCTTTTTTCTGGCCAAAATTCTGTTACATCTCAACAAGAGATCTCACTTTTTTTTCTTACTGGAAAGACAGCAATAACCTTCTTTATTTTTCCCCAAAATCTACTCAAAAATGTTCTAATATAAAGAAGAGTATGTTGTTTCATTTCTTTCATTATTCATTGCAGTAGTCAGCTGCCACCACTTGGTTATTCAAGGTACAGGCTCCCATGCACTGATGGTTGTAGCGTGCTGTGGCCATCTGGCAGAGTTTGCTGCAAAGCAGAGGGAGTTGTGGGATAGGACGTATGTTCATGGCCCAGATTACACATTTCGGGGTCCAGAATATTAGTCTAATATTCCCTTCTCCATCAGTATAATAGACTACTAATGAGGATGAGATAAGATGAGAGCTTGCAGCCCATTCTTTTACCACTACTACAGAGCAGCAATGCCTCATTTTGGGATGGGCCATCCACAGGTGAAGAAGCATCTCAAATTGCCAAAGTTTATGTCCAGAGGACTTCACTGTCAGTGTCCAGAGACAAATGGAATGTTTAAATATTACAGAATTAAGTGAGCTGCTTAAAGTTGCAAACAGAGCCTGTGGTACCAAAATGTGGTAGTACAGAACTGCAGGTGCCCAAGAAAGTGCTTTGTATTGAGTTGTCCCACCAGACACTTGCTCTGCTACCACTGTCTCCTTCCCTCCATCTTCTGAATTACCACGGTCTTAACATCAGATACTGCCTGTCTGCAAACTTTGTGATATCCAAACTTTCCCATATTTGGAGAGATGCTATGTATTCCTGCTTCCAGTCTTCTGCAGTATCCTGTTTATCAGCAACCCTGAAAGCCTCACAAGCTTAGCTGGGGTCTTGGAAAACAGATGGTAACCCTGAAGGGAAGGACTTAGGGGTTCTGGTGGATGAGAAAATAGATATGAGCTGGCAATTTGCGTTTGCAACCCAGAAAGCAAACCATATCCTGAGCTGCATCAAAAGCTTGACCAGCAGGTCCAGGAAGGTGACTCTGTCCCTCTGCTCCGCTCTCATGAGACTTCTTCTCGTGTACTGTGTTCAGTTCTGGAGTACTCAGCACAGGAAAGACATGAATCTGTTGGAGCAAGTCCAGAGCAGGGCTATGAAGATGATCAGAGGGATGGAGCACTTGAACAAGCTGAGAGTTGGGATTGTTCAGTCTAGAGAAGAGAAGGTTCCAGACAGACCCTGTAGTAGCCTTCCAGAACTTAAAGGGCTCTACAGAATTTGCAGAGGGGCTGTGTATCAGGGAGTATAAGGATAGGATGATGGGTAGTGATTTTAAGATGAAAGAGGGGAGAATGAAGTTAGATATTAGGAAGAATGGCCTAGCCAACAGAAAGGCTAAGGACATCAAAAAAGACTTCAGGGCCCTTGGGAAGACGATGGAGGGCTCAGGGGCACAGGTGGTGTTCTGCTCCAACCCCAGGATACATGGAGTGGACCCACAGGACACTAAGAAGGACTCAATTAATGCCTGGCTCTGAACCTGGTGCGAGGAAAAGGGCTTTGGGTTCTTTGACCACGGAGTGGTTCGTGCACCCCCTGACATGGGTGCAAAGGTTGGGACACGTGGGTCTCCTAGTGGGGCTAAGGCCCTTGCTAAAAACCTAGCTAAGCTCATAAATAGAGCTTTAAACTAGGTGTGAAGGGGGAGGGGATCCAGTCCAGGCTAGACAACCGCGTGCCTGGATGTAGGCCACTGAAGTTTAGGAGGGGGCGTGCTGGTGAGGACCACCAGCGCGTCACCGTTCAGGTAGTGAGGGTGAATGCAGCCTCGCTCAACAAGGGAGATATAGATATTCTGGCATCAACTACTCCAGGAGGAGTAGTCCCCTCTAGGAGGGCTGAAGGCTCTGCTACTCAGCTGAAGTGCATTTACACCAATGCACGCAGCATGGGGAACAAGATGGAAGAGCTGGAAGCCGTTGTAGGGCAAGGTGCCTTTGATGTCGTTGCCATCACGGAAACGTGGTGGGATGCCTCTTATAACTGGAGTTCGGGTATGGTGGGGCATAAACTCTTCAGGAAGGATAGAAAGGGTAGGAGAGGGGGTGGAGTAGCCCTTTTTGTAAGGGAGGACTTGGACACCATTGAGATGGATTGTGTCGATGAGGAGATTGAGTGCCTGTGGGTTAAGATCAAGGGAGCCCATAACAAGGGAGACTTTGTGATGGGAGTCTGTTACAGGCCACCCAGCCAAGGAGAAGCAGCTGATGAGCTCTTCTACAAACAGCTGGGGTCAATCTCCAAGTCAGTGCCTCTTGTCCTTGTGGGAGACTTCAATCTCCCTGATATCTGCTGGAAGTACAACACAGCAGAAAGAAAGCAGTCTAGGAGGTTCCTGGGGTGCATGGAAGATAACTTCCTTGCACAGCTGGTCAACGAACCTACGAGGGAAGGTGCCCTCCTGGACTTGCTGTTTGTCAACAGAGAGGGGCTTGTGGGGGATGTGACAGTAGGGGGTCGCCTAGGTCTTAGTGATCATGAGATGATAGGGTTTTCTGTCCTAGGTGAAGCGAAGAGGGTGCTAAGCAGGACGGTTGCACTAAATTTTCAGAGGGCAGACTTTGAACTGTTCAGAAGGCTGGTTGGCAAGGTCTCCTGGGAGACAGCACTTGAGGGCAAGGGAGCCTATGAGGGCTGGGAGTTCCTCAAAAAGGAGGTCCTGGCAGCTCAGGAGAAAGCTATCCCCGTGGTCTGGAAAAAAGGCCGGCAGGGGAAAAAACCAGCTTGGTTAAGTAGGGAAATCTTGAGTCAAATTAGAAAAAAAAGGAAGATTTATAGGCTCTGGAAGGGGGGACAGGCCTCTTGGGGGGACTTCAGGAGGGAAACGAGGCTATGTAGGGAAAAAATCAGAGGGGCTAAGGCTGAGCTAGAGATCAGATTAGCTAAGTCAGCAAAAGACAATAAAAAATCTTTTTATAAGTATATTAACAGTAAAAGGAGGACAAGGGAGACCATACAGTCCCTTTTGGACTCAGAGGGAACAGCAGTGACAGGGGACGAGGAGAAGGCTGAGGTACTTAATGCCTTCTTTGCCTCAGTCTTTAATTGTAAAGAAAGCTGTTCCCTCTGTGTAGATACCCGGGAAACAGAGGAGCAATATGAGGCTCCCATAGTCCAAGAGGAGGTGGTCAGAGCCCTGCTTGGCCAACTGGACACCCACAAGTCTATGGGGCCAGATGGGATACATCCTAGGGTTTTGAGGGAGCTGGTGGATGTATTGGCCAAACCACTTTCCATCATCTTCCAACAGTCCTGGAAGACTGGGGAGGTACCTCGGGACTGGAGATTGGCTGACATAGTTCCCATTTACAAGAAGGGTAACAGGGGGGATCCGGGGAACTACAGGCCAGTCAGTCTGACCTCAATGCCAGGGAAAGTCATGGAACAGGTGATCTTGAGTGCTATCATGAAGCACTTACAAGAGAACCGGGTGATCAGGCCCAGTCAACATGGGTTTGCCAAAGGCAGGTCCTGCCAAACCAACCTGATCGCCTTCTATGACAAAGTGACTCGGCTGCTGGATGAGGGAAAGGCTGTGGATGTGGTCTTTCTGGACTTCAGCAAAGCCTTTGACACAGTTTCTCACAGCATTCTGCTACGGAAACTGTCAGCCTCTGGCCTGGACAGACACACACTCTCCTGGGTAGAAAACTGGGTGGATGACCGGGCCCACAGAGTGGTGGTAAATGGTGTTAAGTCCAGCTGAAGGCCAGTGACAAGTGGTGTCCCCCAGGGCTCAGTGCTAGGTCCAGTGCTGTTCAATGTCTTCATCAATGACCTGGATGAGGGCATTGAGGGTACCCTTAGCAAGTTTGCAGATGACACAAAACTGTGTGCAAGTGTGGATCTGCTGGAGGGTAGGGAGGCTTTGCAAAGGGACCTGGACAGGCTGGACCACTGGGCAGTGTCCAACGGCATGAGGTTTAACACAGCCAAATGCCGGGTCCTGCACTTGGGGCACAACAACCCTAAGCAAAGCTACAGACTGGGAGAAGCCTGGCTGGAAAACTGCCAGGAGGAGAGGGGCCTGGGGGTGTTGGTTGACAGCTGACTGAACATGAGACAGCAGTGTGCCCAGGTGGCCAAGAAGGTCAATGGCATCCTGGCTTGTATCAGAAACGGTGTGACCGTCAGGTCCAGGGAGGTGATTCTCCCTCTGTATTCAGCACTGGTGAGGCCACTTCTTGAATATTGTGTCCAGTTCTGGGCCCCTCAGCACAAGAAGGATGTTGAGGCTCTGGAGCAAGTCCAGAGAAGAGCAACGAGGCTGGTGAAGGGGCTGGAGAACAGGTCGTATGAGGAGCGGCTGAGAGAGCTGGGGTTGTTCAGCCTGAAGAAGAGGAGGCTGAGAGGAAACCTCATTACTCTCTACAAGTACCTGAAAGGAGGTTGTGGAGAGGAGGGAGCTGGCCTCTTCTCCCAAGTGACAGGGGACAGGACGAGAGGGAATGGCCTCAAGCTCCGCCAGGGGAGATTTAGGCTGGAGATTAGGAGAAGGTTTTTCACGCAGAGGGTCATTGGGCATTGGAACAGGCTGCCCAGGGAGGTGGTTGATTCCCCTTCCCTGGAGATGTTTAAGACACGGGTGGATGAGGTATTGAGGGACTTGGTTTAGTGTTAGATAGGAATGGTTGGACTAGAAGATCCGATGGGTCCCTTCCAACCTGGTTGTTCTGTGATTCTGTGAATTTTTTTCCTGTTAGACTGGTGAGGCACTGGAACAGGTTGCCCAGAGAAGTCATGGATGCCCTGTCCCTGGAGCTGTTCAAGGCCAGGCATAATGGTGCTTTGAGCAACCTGATGCAGTGGTAGGTATCCCTGCCCATGACAGGGGTTTGAAACTGGATGATCTATAAGGTCTCTTCCAACTCAAACCATTCTATGATTCTGTGGTCTCAGAGAAGGAAGAGAGCAAAAGAAGGAGAAAGTGCAGTTTGTGAAGGTAACTCATTAGAAACAATTAGTGACGGATTATATTTTGCTGTGAGTTCTTAGTGGCATCACTTCTGTTGCTACACACTACTCTTTGAAAGACTATTTTGATAACATCTGTTACCAGAGGAGTGATTTCTTTTAATCACATCATTTGCACTTATTTTTATAAATATGAGAAAAAAAATAAATAAAATAATAACTCCCCAGACAAACAGGAGCCCTTCCTCCCACCTACTTTCATAAAAAGTTGAATAAACAGATGGGCTTCCTGGCATGTCTGAAGTGGATGTGTATATCATATTGCAGGCAATGGCTCTCTATATTATCCAGTCAGGATTCACACCTTTGATGTATGGAACAGAGCACTCAAACTAAATCTCTAGGTAGCCCTGAAATCACACTCAAGTTGGCTCAAAAATAGAGGCTAGACTAACTACTTCCTCTCATGCTGTACTGGCTGGTTTACATTCACGAGCCCCTCCTCAGTTTCTCTATATGTCGTCTAGGTTAAGCACATCTGGCAACATTTACTCTCCCGGATAAAGGAGCCTCAGCCATGATGATCAAAGACAGTCACTCCTTCTTCCTAGCTGAGTGATCACCAACTTCTTGTGCAGTGCTATCTTTCTCTTTACCACACAAGAAATAAAAAAAAAGTCAAATATTGTAACAATATCTTTAAAAATCTATCATGAATTCCAGCTCCCTGATGATTCACCCTTGAGAAGGCATGAGACAGGCTTCAGTGTTTAGATACATGAAAGAAGTATGTCATAGCATGTCATTGCACTGGACAGGACACAGACATAGACAAGGGTGCAGTTTTCTCATTTGGAGGACTTCCTGCTAAATAAAAGAGTTATCAGACAGTTAGCTTGGGAAGATCTGAATGTTTAAAGCAGGATACTTTGACCAGAAGCTGAAGGAAGTGGAAGGGACAGCAAATTAGGTTCTATGTAGAGCTCTCTGCTTTAAAAGAAAAAAAAAAAAAATCAGGATTTTTTTTAACCTGTGACAGGAGGTTTCTGGTTTATTCATTGGCAATCTAGTATTTCTGAGTACGAGAGAGTCTTCCTTTGTAAACATATTTAAGGTGGAGTGGCAATAGAAAGGAAGACTGTCTCTTTTTCTTATTCTGACTGCTAGACAAGCGAAAAAGTGAGGCGATTGCTGCTTCCCTGAGAATTTCTGAACAGATATACCCTGAGGTAGGTGGACTGCAAGCATCACCTCTGAGTGGGGAGAAAATCATGGAATCCTTTTCCATGAAGAAAAGAAAAGGACCATTTCTAGGGACACAAAGAAGTCTCTGCAGCGCTACTGCATCCCAGGAAGTAAATCCTTGAATATCAAAATGATGCTGTGCTATGAACTGATCTGAGGGAAACAACCATCTTGTACAACTAGCAGGGGGAATTCTTGCCAAATTCCTTTATTTTTGTTCAAGTTAACCTGTAAATGCTATTTATCTACATTGTGAAAAGATTATTTCTTTAGCCTAGGTTATCATAAATCTCAGCTCCAGAGTTTTGAATTCCTTCTGGTGTTCTGAAGCCATTCTTGCCTTAAGAAAAATACACAAGCAAGTCACTCTCAAATTTCAGCCTGACTCAGTGTTCTGTCATAACCAGGTTAGTCCTAACTTTGGTTATGTCTAAGTCTAAACTAAAAGACTACATTTACTAGAAAAGTGACAAGAAATTGCCATCCTCTAAAAACATGTTGCAGAAACTATATAGTACTTATATAACTATATCTTACTTTAAATTCCTCTCCTTTTATGAAAACTCATCTGAAAATTAACTTCTCTAATTTAATTGCTCAAATAAATTTTCTACTGTAGACTATTTCTGAAGGTGATAAAAAGCGCACTATAAACATGGTAGAAATTGGAAAGCAGTTATCACTTATTTCTTTTTTCTTAATTTATAAAATTTGAAAATGGTCTGAATTATATTCATGTTTAACAACTAAAATACAATGAGACTGGTAGAGAAGTATGTTGCTTCTGATCTGAAAAAAAAAAAAAAACAACAAGAAAAGAAAGAACCAAAACAACTGGAAAAAAAACCCACCACAAAAAAAAAAAGTGACAAAACAACAGTACGCCAAGAATTTTGCAACTCTGACAATCAAAGAAATGAGACTGGCCAAAAGGATCCCTCAGTTCCAGTATGTTGTCTCTGGCAATGGACAGCAGTAACTGTTTATTAAAAGATTTAAGGAACAGATGCAGATTTTTTCCAATTGTAACCTTTCCCTTCAAATGCTGTCCCACGTTCTGGTAATCAATAGTTCAGAGATTTCCTCATCAAAGGATGAAAGATACTAAATAGCTAATTCATACCAGGGCTTTCTTCCACAGTCTGTTCAGTCTAACTTATATCTACCACAACGCAATTTGTAAAGAAATGCCACCAATATGCACTGCCTGTTCAGCCATTCAGGTGTTGAACCAGCTTAGGAGGAAATGGTAGCATCATAAAAATAGTGTTAGGAAGCTGTCATGCAAATTTGACCTTCAGAAATGCCCTTGCCTTAGAGGTATGACTACAATCACAATTCCTAGTATTATGGTTACAATTCTAGTCTCAGCTCGCAAATGGACCATCTTGAAGAGCCAGTAAAAGGTAACTGTCTGGTGAGAAGTAATGCTTACCTGGTAGGTAAGCCCTTGACAACAGGAAAGGATTTCTGGAATATAACAGATTCAGAAATTGTTTCCCACAGTCCTCGGGGACTGGGAAATATGCTTTGAACAAAGGAATTGCAGCTATTGGGCAAGAGTAATTCACTTAACAGCAATCACTGGCTGTGTTTCAGAAAATATAGCACACTCCCATAGTGAAATTGTGGGGTTGGAAAGAAAAGGAAAAGGCCAGTTTCTTATTTAGCTTCCTTCTTTGACCACACATGGCCTGAGTTTGCCCTGGGAGCGAAACTGAGACTTTCTGGGTACATAGCTTAAAAGAAATAAAACCAGTTGTGCTAGCATTTGTCTTTAAAATTACTAAGTATACAAGTAAACTACCTTTCCTTTAACATCTCTTATTGAACCAGGCTACCACAAATTTTGTAGGAAGAACGGAGAAAAGATATTGAAACAAACAGATTGGAGCTTTCAACCATTTTCTGCGCCTAATGTTAAAAAGGTAGACATACTTTTTGTTTACCATATGTTTCTTAATTATCTTCTTGATGTTATATTTGAGACTCAGAGGAAGAGGAGAAATTTGGGTGACAAGCAAGTGAAGGAGTGGATGTCCAGAGTTACAAGCAGAAAAGAGATCCCCTTTTTCTGTTTCTCTGAATTTCAGTAATAGTGTGAGGTCCTGGATTGACAAGCCCAGAGACTTGGGTCTCCTGTTTAGCCACAGAAACTTTATACTGTGGGTTAGCTCTCTGTTTTTCCGAAAACACAGCCACAACACTAGAAATACTTTAGAAAGGGGGAGGAGGGGTGGGTAGGGGGAGTCACACCAAAAGATTAACTATATGGTACAAAGCAACGGGAACCAAAGGAGGCAAGAGCAATCCTATACAGTATTCCAAGCAACGGGATGAGAAACTGGACTGTGTTCACCCAGTCATCATGCAGACAGGAGGGCAACTGAGGTGGCTAAGCAGAGACAGCAGAGAGGCTGGGGTGAGCTGAGGGACAGGGAGGGGTGTACAGATAAGGACTTGCTTTGTTACCACCTGGAGCATGTAGATGGGGTAGATAGGAAGGAGGGAGGAGGGATTTACCAGAGTTGAGATGATTTCGCCTGGGGTTGCGTGGAAGGGAAAACTGGGCTTTGACCTACCCTCCCTGTGTACTGCACTTTCTCAGCCTTCTTGACAGAAAGCAGCATTGCTATGGGACACAGGCTGGTCGTTGAAGAAAAGCTACAAATGATTAATTGTATCAAGAAAAAGAAACAGTGCCTCCTTGCTGAGCTTTGTAACCGGCTTCATATAAATTTGCGTGAAATATTATGTGGGATTACTGCAGCCAGCCGGGAGTTCGGCTGCAGGAGCCAAGAGGAGGATGGGAGCCTGGCCAACAGGAGAAGCAGGAGATGAAGTGGATCATGTTTGCCAAGGCCAGAAGGAGAGCCAAACCATAGCTACAGTAGCATAGTAATGAGAAATGGAATTACACTCAGCATTAGTTCTTCTTCTTATCATGTTAATTATTGCTCTGAATGTAATTGTCCTGCCCTCCTCTCCACCGTCACTGTGGGCCCTGGCAGAATGTAGGGTAACAACAGAAGGTAGAGAATACAGCATATAGAAGTTTAAATATAAATTTACTGGATCCCACAGCTGATGTTGCATGAAACCGCTTACCCACTCAGTAAAATGTTTGCTTCTTCCCCAGGGGGCATATAGGGATGACAGGAGGTGCTCAGGGAGAAGAGAGAAAGGTGACACAAAATGCCACCTTCCAGGTAATTTTTTCACAGTGGCACATTGAGGGCAATTAGGAAAAACAGGGAGTTCAGGATGACATTTCATAGAATCATAGAACTATTAATTTGGAAAAGACCTTTGAGATCATCAACTCCAACCATACCTGTCTACTACTAAATCATGTCCCCAAGCACCTCATCTACATGTCTTTTAAACACTGTCAGGGATGGTGACTCAACCATCTCCCTGGGCAACCTCTGCCAGTGCTTGATTACCCTTTCCGTGAAGAAATTTTTCTTTATGTCCAATCTAAACTTCCCCTGACAAAGCTTAAGGTCACTTTCTCTTGTCCTGTCACCTATCACTTGGGAGAAGAGACCAACACTCACCTCTCTACAACCTCCTTTTAGGCAGCTGTAGAGAGCAATGAGGTCTCCCCTCAGCCTCCTCTTCTACAGGCTAAACAACCTCAGTTCCCTCAGCTGCTCCTAACAAGACTTGTTCACCACACCCTTCACCAGCTTCATCGCTCTTTTCTGGACATGCTCCAGGACCTCAATGTCTTTTTTATAGTGAGGGGCTCAAAATAGAACACGGTACTCTTGGTGCAGCTTCAAAAGTGTGGAGTGCTGGGGGAGAATCACTTCCCTGGTCCTAATGAGCACACCATTTCTGATACAAGCCAAGATTGTTGGCTCATGTTCAGTCAGCTGTTGATCAGTATCCCCAGGTCCTTCTCTGCCAGGCAGCTTTCCAACCACTCTTCCCCTAGTCTGTAGCGCTGCCCACGAGTTTTGTGTCCCAAGTGCTGGGACTCTGCACTTGGCCTTGTTAAACCTCATCCAACTGGCTTCAGCCCTCCAATCCAGCCTGTTATATCCCTCTCTAGAGCCTTCCAACCATCCAGTAGATTGGTGCTTTCTCCCAGTTTAGTGTTGTCCACAAACCTGCTAAGGGTGCATTCAATTCCCTCATCCAGGACCCTCTTGCTTTCTTTCACTCTTGCACGCTTAGTGCTCATTTCAGTTGACATTTTATTCCTGTCTTGGTTCACACTTATCTTCAAAGCAGGCTTTGCCCTTCAAAACTAGAGAGGATTGTGAAGGCAGCTCTAACACTGTCTTTTGTTCTGTCCAGACATTTGAAAATTCCATGGTTGATTTAAGCAGAGAGGTCTCACCTCAAGCTTCACATCTATGAACACATAAGGTGTGACAAAATTTGAACTGCATGTCTCCCCCTTATTTCCTCTGGGGAAGAGACCACAGTCCCAGACCTGAACATTCTTCCCAGAAAGCTGTATCTGGATCCACACTTGGCATCCTCAGTCTGCAATGGTTGGAATTTAGCCTGTTCCCCCAGAAGTAGTTCAGATCTTGAACAACTTGGTGCTTTGAGACTCTTTATAGGTTTTCTCATTCTTCACAAAAATGCCTTGGCCTTCATGTAACTAAGAACTTGTGATATAGGACCCAAACAGACTTTCCGAATATACATATTATCGCAGCTGAGCTACTCTGAAGATGCTCTGCAGTAACAGGCCCTCTTGGTAAACCAAACAGGAACCATATCACAAGCTGTTCCAAATGGAGCAGTATGAAGCCAGCCTCAGCCAGACATCGAGCTTTACCTCCCTCTGAGACCTTTACATTGTAGGACATGCTGCTTTCTCCTGAGACTGAGACTTTCTCAGCAGGAGCAGAAAGCAGGGTGTATTCAAAAAGTTGTGGAATAACCTACAGTCCCAGCCTGTGTGTACAACCTCTAACCTGGCTAAGAAAAAGAGGTGGGTTTTGTCTGTCTTTTTCCCTCCTGTTGGAATGAAATGTGAAATCATCTCATAAATGGGAACTGAGAGATTCTTGTTTTCTCAAAGGACATGGAGCAAAGACTTGAATTTCTTCTTCCAGCCAACATTGAGGGAGTCCCTGTCTGGAGAGAGGATGCTTGCTAGCCTCATGGGGCATCAGAGTGCCTGGAAAAGGGCAGCGCCAGCTGAGATCATCATGTGTAGCCAGTTGGGGATTTATCACTTTGCTCTTCAATGACAACTCCACATCATCCCTGTCTCCCGTCAAATCACCTGGTCACCGTGGCTTCTCTCCTGTCCTTGCTTGCAAGGAAAGGCAAAGCTTTTCTGGCTTACTGTGTCAACACTAGTGCTAGGTCTATGATTTGTTTGGGATCATCACAGTCCAGAGAAGCTTTAGAACACATAATACACAACTTTCATTAAGTGTTTCGGGAACTGTTGTCTTTCCATGTGCCCAGAAATATACATTAAAAATTTGGTCTATGCACATATGTAGTCTCATTGAAAACATAAATAAAACTTTATATGTTTAGAAGAAAAAATGACCATTAAAGTATGACCTTTTCAATGAAGATTAGAAAATTAACTATTGAAGTTAACAAAAAAGATTCCATGTGGAAGTAGACATCCTGAAAGGCTAGAATATACACTGAAGGGATATCTCTCATTTTGTTTTCATTTCCTTTTGCAGTCTTTTTGTATTTTAACAAGTTAATTTGGGCACTGCAAACCCAAATTGGTTATATATCTATACTCATTAGAATGTCCAGGGCAGAACTGAGATCAATAGCAAGCTCTGTGTAGAACCACCCAGACTCTGCTAGTGGTGACTGCTTCATTTTGTTCAGTATGTTCTTCCCCTACCATAGTAAAGGGTTTCTTAATTTGGTCTGAACTGAGATAGACTGAAAAGTAAATTGTTCTCTCCCTTGAGGCAGAGCCCAGAATTTTGTTTTCTTAAATTGTTCAAATGAGCTTCAGGTTTTATGATGTGGCCAAATACCATAATCCATATTTCTCTGTTTTAACAAAAGCAGATTTTCCCCATTCTTTATACCTCTTACTCTTGCTCAAGATGAATAGAAGTGTTCGCATCCATCAGCCAGCAAATGGTTAACTTTGCCCTCAGTACATTCTGAGCAACCATCTAGCTTTCCTCTCTCTTTCCTCTTCCTATTTGCAACAATGTAGGGTTTCAGACAGACGCTCCTCAGAAGCCAGTACCTCTAGGCTACTCAACAATTTTACTGCATATTGTGCTGGAATACAAGTGGCAAAGGTCACCTTCCACTACACAGTAGCTCCTCAGCTTTCTAGCCTTCCCCAAGAAGCAAAGGTTTTCCCCTTCACCTATGAGGGTACATTTCCATTTGCCTGCAAAACCACTAAGGTTTTGATTAAATGAACATGAATATTTGGGTTGACTGCCTTTCCTCTCTCTGCATTGACTGGCCTGATAGATAAGCGGACATGTACAAACTGTACATCCTAGTAGAGAGGAGTGTCTTTATTCCTGTCAGGCAACAGCCTGATACAAGATGAGATTAAGCAGTAACAGGAACTGTAGCAGAGCTATGATCTGAGAGAACCGGAGTCAAAAGCTGAGTAATAGGCCAGTTTATCTGGTCTCCATAAAAGAGCTGCTGCTGTGACACATATGCAGCCCAATGACACTTGAAGAGGTTAATACGCCTGGAAAGTGAGCTTCCAAATTAATTCCTTTTCCTCTTGGCCTCAACATAAGCCAGTGCTCTATTAGACTTGACCTTTCTTAATATGAAGTAGCAGCTCAGTGGAACAGGATCCAGTGCTCAAAGTCCCTTCCCTATTCACATCCATGCATTAATGTAACAAAAGTAAAAGAGGTGTCAGCAAGGCTAAGAATAACTGAACAGATCTTGTGCCAATTTGGAATAAAATATAAGACCCTCCACAAGTGGAAGTAACTTGGTTGCTTCTGAACTCTAGGTAAGGCAGACATTTTTACTCCCCTCCCTCCAAACCACAAAAAAAAAAAATGAAACATGGATAAATTCAAGCACTGAATTTAAAATAAAAGAAAAATAAATAAAATAAAACTAGACGAACCAGTTCATCATTTTGGTAGGACAAACAAGAGGGTATGCCAAATTATCTTTCTAGAATATAAATTACCTTTTCCCTCCTGAAAGAGATTTGCTCAATGACTTTGAAATATAAAAGTAGCCCCTTGCCTCATTTCCACTGCTGCACTGGGAGAGTTTCCTCAACCATTCCCCTCACTCAAAATATTTCATCAATCTTCTCACCTTAGTCCTACCCTGTCTCACAAGTTAATGGATGGAGCCCAGCTAGACAGGAAGATGTGCCATCCAGGAAACCAGACCAAAACTGGTATGTTTAAAAAAGTGTTTGAAGTGCACACAGGATGACAGGGAGAGGAAAGAAGGGGCAAGGGATGCTTTTTAGCTAACATTTTCCCTCCCTCTTCTTCTTGCAGATCCTTGCTGTTATCCAGAAACCCAAAGAGGAAAAAAAATATTTATTTACTTACTTATTTATTTACTTATTGATAGGGGAGGGGAAGGAGGAATGATAACCAACCAGATCCTCATGGCACATCTCTCTTTGGGTCCTCGTGGAAGCCAAAGTTGTGCAAAGAAGGGGAAGCGAAAGGAAAGGGGGGGGGGAGTGCCCAACTTCAGCTTTCTAGAGATTAAGTTATTTTAAGCAATATCTTTGAAACAAAAAACATGTGTTCGCTGTTCTGCAATGTGCCAGGCAAGGCTCAAACACTGGGCTGGGTTGCCTGGGGTCGCAGACCCCGCCAAAGTAAACAGAGAGCTCTGAGGTGGGTCTGAGGCGAAGCTGGTCACCAGTGAGGAGCAGTGATGCAGCCAAGTCTGAAGAAGCATGCTCTGGTTGGCAAACAGGGAACATAGTGTTGACTGCCCCTCTGGTATTTCCCTTCCAGTGTACTGTGTGCTCAGCGCGTGCTGCTACAAGTAAATGTTCCATGATGTGTGGATGAAGGATGGAGGCTTGTGTACTGGGCAAAGGCTTTGTGAGCCTTTCTGGGTGGAACTGACTTTGATTTGTTTTTCAGGTTTTGATCCCCTGAGCTTGGCTAGACACTTTGCCCCTAAGGGGAGTGGTGACACATAGCACCCTGCTGTGGAGTCACACTTGCCTTCTGCCTTGCCAGTCTCTGTGTGACCCAACTCCAGTCACACACCACTTCCCTGCTTAGCAGTTCACACCATCACACCTTAGTACCTCTTCTGCACCTATAAAAACCAACCTCCACACACCCTCAAAGGAAGCACTTAACCACGGTAGTACATTGAGCACAGGTCTGGATGTTAACTTTCTTAAGGTTAAGCATTTTCAGACATGGAAACATTGGTTCCATCACATCCCCCAAAGCCTGATGTTACTGTTAATTGAGTTTTAAAAGCTGTCTCAGCCCAGAGAGATATTAAGCTCAATTTTCAAGTAGAAACAAGTCAGCTATTTTCCTGAGAAAGGACCGAATACCTTTGCCACTCAAAGCTGTCATATTGTTTTTGACCAGGTGGAAAACAACACTCTTCACCTAGCACCTTAAGAAGAAACACCACTGCAAAGGAGAAGAATTCCCATCTTCCAGTGGGTTTTAGAGCACTCACGTACTGCTGAAGCTCTTGGGACTCAGGGACACATATGGGAGGGCAGGGGAATGCCAAGGCCATACTAGAAACTATAAAAAGTAATGGCAAGATCCTCACATTTTTTTCCTTCCTAGCTATGTTCTTGGGAGCCACACAGGGGCATTTTTGTAGGCTGGGGGAACAATCAGATGGGGGAAAAAAAGAGATAACCTCTACGTTTTTTTTTGTATTTTAAAAAACACATTTTCAAGTTTTGCACAGAGCATGCAGACACTATGGCAGTTGATCTTAGTGGAATTTCTTATGGTATGGATGTTTACATTCATGAAAATATGCAGGTTGATGAACAAGGCTTCATTCAAATGCCTTTGTTCACAAAATAATTATTATACATCTGAATTTGCTGAGTGCCCGCAGCTCAGAGTCAGAGGATACTCACCATTCCTAAGAATTTCTTCCAGGATGTACAAGTATTGCATTAAGTCTCCTTAGCATTTTGCCAGCTTGGCTGATTTTCAAGATCTTTAGAGCATTACACTGTACATTAGTCCTAATTTTTTCCTTTGGTGTGGGTGTATACCCATATTGGGATGTCTGGTACAAGAATTTACCTCAGAAGCAGCCCTGAAATTCAGCTTCTTGTTTTCCTGGGAGTATTTGTTTACATAAAAGGCTTTGTTATGGCAGTAAGCACTAAAGAGTTTGAAAATCTGTCCCACAGTAATTAATTTATTCTCATCGCACCAAACTGTTAGATAGGTTAGCATTATCCCCATATTACAGGAAGAGAAGTGAGGGACAGAAATTAACCAATGAGGGGCTTTAGGAGACTGTAGGAGAGCCAGAAAAGGAACAAAAATCTCCAGAATGAACAAGCTAATGCATTAACCACAAGAATATCCTTTCTTGGGTTTTATTTATTCTCCTGTCCTTCTGCTTGATCACTTAGGACAAAATGACCTGTCCCTAGATAACATTTTATATGCTACAACTGAAAATAGGAATTCTCTTCTACTCTTAAACTGTAACATTGTAAATGTACAGCATGGGAACTAGAGTGAAATAAGGCTGCTAGGAATCAAGACGGAAAACAGATAAAGACCAAATGTGGGAGAAGGCAGCAGCTATGGAAGGAAAGAACCTTTGTAAGTGTCTGCAAGGGATCCAGCTCCAAACACTTCTCTCTATTCAAATCTTTCTTGACATTTCCCTCCATGCCCTTTGGGGAAATAAACCTTATACTGAAGATCATTTGTTTTAATCCTCACACAATGCCTGTAGGTGCAATAATTTGCCATTCAAATTCTTTAATAATAATTCAGCCACCTAGTTAGAGATACACAGACAAAAATGTGGAGGAAAACAAATCTCCATTCACTTCATTAGGTTTTTGTCTTTGCCTCAAAGTACAGTTTTGCTATAGTTTTCAAGTGAGTGTAAAGCTGAAGAAAGTCAGGGAATAGTGGTTTCTCTGTAGTCTTTGTAAGTACAGAAGATTACAAGATTCTTTATACACCACATCATCAACTCTGGCTAATTTTGCAACAGTTATGTAGTACCAATCCCAGACCTGCCAGGTCTCACTGCCTCTGTTTGAAGATTCATCTGGCTGTCTCCTGACTCACAGTCCCTCACTGCAGGGCTGGCACTTCACTTAGCATCACATCACAACTTCTCTCTGGTTCAGAGATGCACTTATACCAGCCATATGGAGCAAACCGGCCTGCTAAAAATCTAGTTTGGGACTTTGGTTTCCAAATAAGACATGAGTCATCTACTGAGACTATGTCCCTTTGACTACTGTCCTAGTCAATTCCAAGGAATCTGCATAGAGAAAAAACACTGCAGAGCTGGATGCCTTTATTCATGGAAGAAAAGCCTGCCTTATGCCTCTGTTTCTGTTGAGCTTCCATTTTGCGGCAACCGAGGTAGAGTTTATGTGTTTTGTTAAGCATTGCTTACTGCTAGTGCTTGCTATTTTGAAATCAAAGCTCCACAGAAGAGTTTATGCAAGCTGAAGTAACTTTCCTTGGAAAAAAAATGGGTCCCAAATTATCTCTGAGTCTTTCAGGAAAAGCTGTAACATGCTTTAGAGCAAGGGTTCTCAAAAGCACTTGGCTCTGGTATCAGAGCAAGCAGAAGCTGTCACATCTATGCATGAAGAGGCGGAGGCATTTGGTTGCTCATGGTATAAGAACGTGCCACCTCCTTGGGAACCCCAGCCCTGGAGCAAAATCACTGCTGTATACCACACTTTTTCCTCCTATTAGTGTGGCTCTGTTGTAAGGGTTTTGCATAGCAGCCACAGAACAACTAGTGGCACTTTGCAACAGTGTAACTTTAGAAATTTCTCGCTAGTCATCTGAGTGAGACAAACCAGGTGTTAGCTGAGATAAGGTCCTGTGCATGCATTCCTTTGTGTAATCTGATGGACTTGCTGTCTTCAGATGGCAAGGATCCTGGTTTCAGCTTGTAAGTAACTGGTAGGAAGCACATCCAGGATGCATCTGTGTGATGGAGCCTGCTAATTCACTTCCAAAGTGTACTTAGCATCTAACCATGAGATACAACCCTTGTCTTCTATTAGGGTAAAGCGTTAACTGTGGTGCTTAGAAGATACTGCTGTGCTATCAGCTGTGATGACATTGCTAAGAGTAGCTACAACATATTTCTTCTTGAAGCCAAAGTGTTCATTAAAATACAGGTAGCACGGAAATAAAACTAAGTATGTAAATATAGATTTATTTATATAAGACCTTTGATAGGGATGTCTACATTCACCATCAAATTGCAGGCAGACCTTTCTGTGCCATACAGAAAGAAAATTTGTACAAAAAACATCTAAATCCATTATTAAAGAAATAGAGTATCCTTTGGTAGGGAACACAAATTTTATTACACCTAGAAATGGCACAAAATACCTCACGCAGGGGCTACTGGATTTAACTAATATGACTGCAAGCAACAACTCATTCGACAGTTGAGTGTGCATGTCCCAAGAAGCAGGAGAGATGAGCAAGTCTTCGGCTCATGCTTGCAGCTGAGGAACAAGGAATCCACACATGTAGGTCTACAGTGATTTCAGAGAAGTCCAGTCAAAGAACCTTCCATCTCATTAAAAACAAATCCCCATGAGCTGCTGTGATCGGTAAGTAATCTGAAGGAAGCAGGCAATACTGTCTTTCAGCAGGAACAGTTCATGCATAGTTAGCAAGATTGGAAAAAAGGAGCATAATGAGTTTTTTGTGTTTAGGTGGATAATGAATGTTTTTCTAATGTCTACAGGGCTTTTTACAGGTGAAATTTGAACCAGAAAATTGGCATTATGCCAAACCCAGCTTAATTCCCCTCTCAAATAGGCCGCAAGGCACAACTGTATTCTCTGTGCCTTCCTTCCCCTTTATCTCTTAAGAGGATAAGACCTGAAAATTTACATTAGTAAGCAGACTTGGAGAGGGGAGTGGGTAGGTAGGCTTGCTATCTGGAAAGTGCTTAGTTTGAGGTATTTTACATCCCCTCAGGAGCCATTTAGGTCTCACACAAAGGGAGGTAGGAAGAAAATTATCTTAATATTCCTTACTATCTAATCTTTATAAACAGACTTACAGAATCATAGAACAACCAGGTTGGAAGAGACACACCGGATCATTGAGTCCAACGGTTCCTACCAATGTCTATAAACCATGCCCCTCAGTACCTCATCTGCCCGTGCCTTAAACACCTCCAGGGAAGGTGAATCAACCACCTCCCTGGGCAGCCTGTTCCAATGCCCAATGACCCTTTCTAAGAAAATTTTTTTCCTAATGTCCAGCCTAAACCTCCCCTGGCAGAGCTTGAGGCCATTCCCTCTTGTCCTATCCCCTGTCACTTGGGAGAAGAGGCCAGTTCCCTCCTCTCCACAACCTCCCCTCAGGTAGTTGTAGAGAGCAATGAGGTATCCTCTCAGCCTCCTCTTCTCCAGGCTAAACAACCCCAGCTCTCTCAGTCGCTCCTCATAAGGCCTGTTCTCCAGCTCCTTCACCAGCTCTGTTGCTCTTCTCTGGACTCGCTCCAGAGCCTCAACATCCTTCTTGAGGTGTGGGGCCCAGAACTGGACACAGAATTCAAGGAGCAGTCTCACCAGTGCCGAGTACAGAGGAAGAACAACCTCCCTGGACCTACTGGTCATGTCCTTTCTGATACAAGCCAAGATGCTGTTGGCCTTCTTGGTCACCTGGGCACACTGCTGGCTCATGTTCAGTCAGCTGTCAACCAACACCCCCAGGTCTGTCTTTCAAGACAGACCTCTCCTAGTCTGTAGCTCTGCACAGGGTTGTTGTGCCCCAAGTGCAGGACCCGGCATTTGGCCTTGTTAAACCTCATGCTGTTTGACTCCGCCCAGCAGTTCAGCCTGTTCAGATCCCTTTGCAGAGCCTCCCTACCCTCCAGCAGACTGACACTTCCACACAGCTTAGTGTCATCCACAAACTTGCTAAGGGTGCAACTCGATGCCTTCATCCAGGTCATTGATGAAGACATTGAACAGGGCTGGACCCAGCACTGAACCCTGGGGAATCCCACCTGTGACTGGCCTCCAGCTGAATTTAACACCATTTACCACCACTCTCTGGGCCCGGCCATCCAGCCAGTTTTCCACCCAGGAGAGTGTGCACCTGTCCAGTCCAGAGGCTGACAGTTTCTGTAGCAGAATGCTGTGACAAACTGTGTCAAAGGCTTTGCTGAAGTCCAGAAAGACCACATCCACAGCCTTTCCCTCTTAATACAGACTCAATACAGAACAAGTTCCTCCCTCCTCAGCCTCTGCTGTGAGAAGCAGAACTCTGTGTTGCAGAGCTTCCTGAGAGGTTTCTGAGCGTGACCAGAACCGAGGGTTGAAAGTGGTAACCTCGAGAAAGGGGTATTACTTTCCAGTTTCACAGTTTACAACCAGTCAGTGACATTTTCTGTGCTCTCTGATGAGATCACACTGGGTTGCTTGGAGCTTTTGTTGGACATACAGCCTAGGAGCATTTTCTTCCTGAGACTGGGATTCACAAGAGAATGCAGGCATACAGTTTTGGTAAGAGGACAGAGGCATCTTGTAAACTAGAATATATGTGGTGTTTAAGGCAGTGCTTTAGGTGCTCCCAAGGACATGCAGGCCCTTTAAAGCACTGACCTGGCAAGTGAATATCTGGAGAAGGCACTGCTCTGTTCTTTGTTCCTCTGGTAGGGCATGCATGGTGGTGTGAAGGAGGCATTTTCTCTTTGCCAACAAGCAGAGGAGCCTCCTAGAAAACCATCCACTGCCAGTGTTTCACAGTGAAAATTACCCACATTATCCCTGGCACAGAAACAGACAGCCTGGAAATGGACATCGTGAAAGAAAAATAATGGCTCAGCATTTCAGCCTTAGTGGTACAATGGGTTTATTTTCACTGCTCCATGGAATGAGTGGGAGAGGAAGGGCTGCTGAGCTGTACTTCTGGACCTGATCTAATATCACAGAAAGGCTTTGTACCATGTGGATGTGCCAGCCTGACAGGAGTGGCTTGGCATCTTCTGCCATGTGCTGCCTTGCCTGTTGCAGATATTCACAGTCACAGTTGTGCTCTGAGTCTCCTCAATACATCTGTCCTTCCACTACTTCATCAGACTGGTAGCCTCTCCTGGTGTAGGCGGAGATAAGAAAGGGGCGAGTTGGTCTGGTTTCTTTCTTTTGTACCAGCAGTTCTGACATTTGGAAGCCTCTGTCTTAGTATTCAAGCTCGATTCATCTTTCTCTGTGTTACCAGAAGGCTTAATCACCTCCAAGTCATGTTTTATGAGGTGGGCTCTTTTGTCATTTAATGTTCTTGAAATATCACTATAAATATGACAGGGAAGATGGCTGCTTTGAGACTGATTCAGTGCCAGGAATGTGATCTGAACTTCCACCTCAGGTCACAAAGTGAAAATAACTACGTTACCTTCTTCTTAGGTCCTAGGAGGTTTGTGTGTGTCTGAGAAATTAAAACTAGTTAGTAATCTCTGTGTAGGAAAGCTTGAGGCTTCAAATACTGTAAGAAAGCTTCTTATATAACCGCAAGGTTGTGTGTATTTCTGTATGCGAACTATTCCAGCACTTTGACTAACTCTTACTCCAACTGCTAATCCTTCACTTTCCTGTCCTAACAAGTAAAAATCAGGTAATCCTCATGCATGTCCAGCTATGGGCAGGATGCTGCTTTTGTGATCAGAAAGCCTCTCAATTTGGTGTCTTGATACGTAAGGTGTTTGACATGGATGAAAACTCTTTCTGAATCATGCATCTGATTCAAGAAGAAGAAATTATTATTGAGCCAGATCCCCAGATAATCTGAAGAGCAGCTCAGAAAGTATTACCTTCTGAAATGTGTTATAAGAAACTTTTATTTAACTTTATTTGGCTTTGACCTCTGTGTCTTCCTATTTGCGTTTTGGGGTTTTCATTTATTCCCAGAGTAAAAAAAGGGATATAGAGTAGAGAAACGAGCCAGCAAAACAGAAGTACCTCCCAACTTCTTAACTTACCATTTTCTGAAATCAATGGGGAATTTAGAAAAAAAAGAGATAGAAAAGCTCTATTAAGTAACCTTATCTATGCCACTGCCAAAGCAGGTTTTAGTATGGGACATTATCAGCCTAGCTACTTTTCAGTTTCTGGCTTGGTATTTTAAATTAGTTGATTGTATCTGCATCAAATAGTGTTAGAGGAGAGCATTCTGATGAATGGAACAGGTTGCCCAGGGAAGTTGTGGATGTCCCATCCCTGGCAGTGTTCAAGGCTAGGTTAGATGGGGCCTTGGGCAGCCTGGTCTAGCAGGACTTGTCCCTGCCCATTGCAAGGGAGTTGGAAATAGATGATCTTTAAGATCCTTTTGAACCCAAACTATTCTATGATTCTATGACTCTATGACAATAATCTAAAAGCTAAAACATTTGCTTGGTTCTTCTGATCCTTGTTTACTAAGTTCAGCTGATGAGACGGCTGTGGATAATGAGCACTGCCTTTGTAAATAGGTGCTACCCAAAATTGTGATCATTATTAGCTGTGAGTTTTGCATATAACTTGTAAAACCATTAACTAAACCCCAAAACAATAAGTCAGAAATTATTCAAGAGGAGAAGCAAATAAGACAGAACAGAACTTAATGACTGAGCAGAAGCCAAATATGATACTATAAGGATTTTTTGATTTTACACCAATTAACCTCTGGGTTAAGCCAGTCAGCAATTGCATTCATACAAGCTTCACAGCAAGGAAAATTGCATTAAGAAAACAATTCTGGCTCGAAGTTCTAAGAGTGTTTGGCTCAGTAGCTTTGTCCATATTGCCCTAACTGGTTTTGTTCCATTACCACTGTTTGCCAATAGGGTCCAGGCTTTTCTATTTGATGTAATTTGATTTCATATGAATTTACAGCAGTTGGAAGGAGGACATGGAGTTTAATTAATGACAACCAGCATAGCTTCACCAGGGCAAATCCTGTCGAACAAACTTAGTGGCTTTCTATTATGGGTTAACCACAGCAGAGGACACAGGAAAACCAACAGATATGATCTACCTAGACTTCTGCAAAGCCTTTGACATGGTCCCCCCACAACATCCTTCTCTCTAAATTCGAGAGATATGGATTTGATGGGTGGATGGTATGGTGGATAAGAAATTGTTTGGGTGGTCATATTGAGTGAGTGGTGGTCAATGGCTGAAAGTCCAGATGGAGATCTGTGACAAGTGTTGTCCCTCATGGGTCTGTACTGGGACTGGTGCTGTTTAGTATCTTCATCAATGATTGAGTGCACCCTCAGCAAGTTTACAGATGACACCAAGCTCAGTGGTGTAGTTGTGACAACAGAAGGATGGGATGTCATCCAGAGGGACCTGGACAGGTTGGAGAAGTGGGTCTCTGAGAACTTCTTGAGGTTCAACAAGGCCAAGTGCAAGGTCCTACACCTGGGTTGGGGCAAACTCCATTTTCAGTACACTTTGTGAGATGATGTGTTTGATAGTAGGCCTGCATAGAAGGACTTAGGGGTACTGGTTGATGAGAAGCTTGACATGAGTTGGTAATGTGAGCTTGCAGCCCAGAAGGCCAACCATATCCTGACTGCATCAAAAGAAGTGTGGCCAGCAGGTCAAAGGAAGTGTTTCTGCCCCTCTATTCCTGTCTTGTAAGACCTAATCTGGAGTATTGTATCCTGTTCTGGAATGCTTACCATAAGAAGAATATGGAAATGTTGGAATGTGTCCAGAGGAAGGATACAAAGATGATCCAAAGGCTGGATGATCCTATGAGGACAGGCTGAGAGAATTTGGCTTGTTCATCTTGGAGATGAGAAAGCTCCAAGGTGATCTTATAGCGACCTTCCAGTACATAAAAGGGGCCTAGAAGAAAGCTGGAGAGGGACTATTCTTAAATGCTTGTGGAAATAGGGCAAGGGGAAATGGGTATAAACTGGAAAGGGGAAGATTTAGACTATACATAAGGAAGAATTTCTTCACCATGAGAGTGGTGAGGCACTGGAACATGTTGCCCAGGGAAGTTGTGGCTGCCCCAGCCCTGGAGGTGCTCAAGGCCAGGCTGGATGGGGCCTTGGGCAGCCTGGTCTGGTCAGAGGTGTCCTTGTCCATATCAGTGGGGTTGGAACTAGATGATCTTTAAGGTCCTTTCCAACTCTAACTATTCTATGATTCTATGATTAGAGCAGCCTGAGTCAGGAGCAGGCCTAGTTCTGACGGACATATAAGCTTTAGAGCATTCAGCTCAGACCTCTACTGAAATGAAGAAAAGACATCTTGGATTTAAGGGGCAAGAGGAAAAACAGGATGATATTAACTGGTTCTGTAATTTCCAAAGACTTGTTTTCTTGTTTATGCCAAGAAAAAATGATATCGTCTATATTATTCCTTTACCATCCACCTCAGTTTTCTTCTCAACCCTAGACAGATAGTACTCAAATTCTTTCTCTTCTTCGTTCACCAATTTAGCTTTGTCTTCTAGCTGAAAATATAGCTTTGCTCAAAATATCTATGCATTTAAATGTGCAAACCACTTACATGTGCGAATGTGCTATCAATCCAAATATATTGTATTGTCTAACTATTGTTGTAACATAGGAATAAGAAAGTATCTTGGAGGAAACTGGCTGTCATACATGATTCCAAATTTTGCAATGAAGTGAGAAGTTATTATCACTTGTTTGCTGGTCTTGGGGAACAAACACAGTATGACACACCCATTTGTGTGATACACTGAACACTTTGATGATAGCAAATTGTGGAGAATGTCACAAACACTATATTCAGGTATATTAAGCCCCGATAAAGGATCTCCTAGAGAGCAAAGCATGTCCAGGGTAGAATTACAGTCTGATATGCTGCTGAGTGGATTTTACTATTAAAAATACATGGTAAATTATAGGCCCCATATGCTCCCAATTTCACTGATTTTAAAAATAGAAAGTGAAATCTTCCAGCTGGGGGCACAGCTGCTGCTAAACACTAGCAGAAATCACAGCCAGGAGTTTCAGTTGTAAATGCAGCAGCCTGCAACTGAAGTGGTCGGAGAGTTTTGGGTTTAGTCAGTCTGCAGCTGGATCTTGAGGGGGAGTGAGCCTTCCTCAGTTGCCTGAAGGGTCAACTGTATTTTCTCTGAGGCAGATGCAGACGTGTTCAGCCATAAGATTTTAAAATATTGACACTATAATTCCAGAAACCTGTTGTTATTGTTGCTATCTTATTTAAAAATCCTTCAAGTCTGAGCACTTAAAAAATGCAACCATATGCACTGTCAGGATAGAGCTGTATTACAGGCTTCATGGCACCACACTTGGGGGTGAAGAGAAAGGTCAGATATTGAGGACTGTTGAGAGCAATTTTCATGATTTACAGAAACAGCAAAGGGAAGAATGGAAGAGAGGAGAGGAATGGAAATGAGTCACCACAGGAAGTTTGTATCAAGTGACTGTTTCACCTTTTACACAAATGCCAGCATCTCCTCAAATAGTCTCCTACCTCCTTCTAGATAAAAGGTTCTGCGAGAGGAAGTTATTGAATGTCAGCTATCCAGAGGGACGGCTGCAGAGATCAAGTGTGTCCTCTTCCAACAGATAATAGCTTGTGTTGAGTCATATGGCCAATATGACAGCAGAAAAACCTTCTGTGCTTGTTTGTGCTTTATTGAGATTGTTTAAAAAACACCTACTCATGAAGACCTACAGATATCAGATTAACTTCTTTCCAATCTTCTGCAAAAAGTAGAAGTTTTTTGTGTAAATGGACTTTAAAATGCAAATGTAAACAGTCCTTTTTCTTGATCTCTTTTTAAAAGACGGAACAAAACTGTGAAAAGTGGTTTTAGCTTGTCAGTGAGGCTCTGTGCAGGGTCTGTGTAATGAGAGACTCAAAGGAGAATAGTTTTTACATAGCTGCTACCTCTTGATCTTTAATACCTGCAGTGCTCCTGACTTGTACAGCAGGGAAAATAAGTAATGCTATCTTGTTTAATCATGCTGTCTCCTACCTTGCTTAGCATTTTGTAACTGGACTGGACCACCTAACTTGAAGACCTGCTTTAAAGGCAACTCTTTGTAGGCAGAAACCTTTGGCTGGTGAATTCCTGAAACAAGAGCACTCTCTAATGGAAACAAGAAGGAAAGAGCAACCATGGGCAGCTACAGTAGGGAATACTATTTTTTTCTTCCCTAAGTATTTATGCTAAACTTCATGCAAGAATCAATTCCTCTCTGGTTCTCAAAGGAATGTATAAATATTCTGCCTTTTTTTAATATAAAACTTTAAGGACTTTTTTTCTCTGCAGATCAAAGCTTACAAAAAATAACCACTTTCTACTCAGAATCCAAAAACACTTCAATCTGGAATGCTAAATGGCATCTTGTCATTTTCTAGTTCCAGCTGCAAGACAGCACAGGTGGTCTTGCCACTGAGGAGGCTCAGTCAGATGCCCATTTAGGTTGCTTCCGTAGAAGTTATCCAGTTTTCCTTCTGCAAACTGCATCAGCAGCAAATTGGCATCTGCTGAGCTGCTGGTGGTACTCTAAGGAAGGAATAGCTGACACACAGAGTGTGAGGACACAGCAATTACTACTCTGTGAGTACTTACCCTTGCACAATTGGTCTAAAGAGTTCTTTCGTACCAGTACAGGTACTCAGTGTAAGACGCAATCAGATTGCTAATGCAGTGTTAGCAAGCCTTGTCTTTGACATCATAGAATCATTGAATTGTTTGAGTTGGCAGGGACCAACAACTGAGGAATGGCTGAGAGAGCTGGAGTTGTTTACCCTGGAGAAGAGGAGGCTAAGGGGAGACCTCATTGCTCTCTATAACTACCTGAAAGGAGGTTGTAGAGAGAACGGTAATGGCCTCTTCTCCCAAATAACAGGGGACAGGACAAGAGGGAATGGCCTCAGGCTCCACTAGGGGAGGTTTAGGCTGGACATTTGGAAAAAATTTCTCACAGAAAGGGTCACTGTGCACTGGAACAGGCTGCCCAGGGAGGTGGTTTATTCATCTTCCCTGGAGGTGTTTAAGGGATGGGTGGACTAGGTGCTAAGGGGTGTGGTTTAGTGCTTGATAGGAATGGTTGGACTCGATGATCCTGTGGGTGTCTTCCAACCTGGTTATTCTATGATTCTATGGCCATAAAGATAACCTAGTTCCAACTCCCCTGCCATAGGCAGGGCCGCCTTCTATCAGATCAGGCTATTCAAGGCCTCATTCAACCTGGTTTTGGACACTTCCAGGAATGGCGCATACACAACTTCCCTGGGCAAGCTGTTCCAATGCATCACCACCCTCAATGTGAAGAATTTCTTCCTTATATCTGGTCTAAATCTTGCCCTCTCGAATTTATAGCCATTCCCCTTAGTCCTATCACTACATGCCTTTGTAGAAAGTCCCTCTCCAGCATTCTTACCTTAAGGTACTGGAAGGTTGCTATAGTGTCTCCTCGGATCCTTCTCTTTTCCAGACAGAACAACCGCAACTCTTTGCAGCCTGTCCATGTCTGGGAAGTGCTCCAGCTCTCTGATCATCTTTGTAGCCTTCCTCTGGACATTCCAACATTTCCATATTCTTGCACTGGGCATTCCAGAACTGGACGCAATACTCCAGGTGGAGTCTCACAAGACCAGAGTAGAGGGGTAGAATCACCTACCCCAACCTGGGGGCTATGCTTCTTTTGATGCAACCCAGAATGTGTTTGGCCCCTTGAAGGGCTGTGAGGGCACATTACCAGCTCATGTAAAGCTTCTCAGCAACCATCATCTTGTACTGACAAGTACAGATGTTTCCTAGTAAGCAGGAAACTTGCACTGTGGTCTCAGTTAACCCAAGGACCACTCAATTGGGAAGAAACCCTATTACGAGGGCTGTAAGTTTGCGAGCCCAGCTCAAATACATTTACACCAATGCATGCAGCATGGGAAATAAGAAGGAGGAGTCGGAAGCTGTGGTAAGGCAAGGAGACTACGATGTCATTGCCATTGCAGAGACGTGGTGGGATGACTCATATAACTGGAGTGTACCCATGGTGGGGTATAAACTCTTCGGGAAGGACAGGAAGGACAGAAGAGGAGGTGGGGTAACCCTCTGTGTTAGAGAGGGCTTTGATACCCTTGAGCTGGGTTACGGTCAGGAAAGGACTGAGTGCCTGTGGATAAAAATCAGAGGAGCTCATGGGCAGGCAGATATTGTGATGGGAGTCTGCTATAGACCGCCCAGTCAAGAAGAAGCAGCTGATGAGCTCTTCTACAAACAACTGAGAGTAGTCTCAAGATCGCTACCTCTAGTCCTTGTGGGAGACTTCAGTTTCCCAGCAGAAAGGAAGCAGTCCTGGAGGTTCCTGGAGTGTGTGGAAGACAACTTCCTCACACAGCTGGTGAGCAAACTGACAAGGGACGGTGCCCTCCTGGACCTACTGTTTGTGAACAGAGAAGGCCTTGTGGCGGATATGAGGGTTGGAGGATGCCTGGGGCAAAGCGATCATGAGATGATAGAGTTCTCAGTGCAGGGGGAGATGAAAAAGGAGGTCAGCCGAACAGTCATGCTCAAATTTCAGAGAGAAGACTTTGGACTGTTCAGAAGGCTGGTCAGAAAAGTACTATGGGAGGTACTCCTTAAGGGCAATGGAGTCCACGAGAGCTGGGCACTGTTCAAAAAAGAACTCCTAGCAGCTCAGGAGAAAGCAGCCAACAGGGTAAGAAACCAGTGTGGTTGAATAGGGAGGTCCTAAGAGACATCAATAAAGAAGAGGAAGAGTCTATGAGCTTTGGAGGAAGGGGCAGGCATCCTGGGTGGACTATAGAGAGGAAGCGAGAACATGCAGGGAAAAAGTCAGGAGGGCTAAGGCCCAACCAGAAATCAGATTGGCCAAGTCTGAGAAAGACAATAAAAAATCTTTTTACAAATATATCAACAGTAAAAGGAGGACTAGGGAGAATCTCCAGTCCCTGCTAGATGCAGAGGGAACAACAGCAACAGGGGATGAAGAAAAGGCTGAAGTACTCAATGCCTACTTGGCTTCAGTCTTTAATAGTAAAGAAAGTTGTTCCCTCTACGCACAACCCCAGGGGTTGGAGGAGCAGAACAAGGTTCCCACAATCCAAGAGGAGTGGGTTAGAGACTTGCTTGCCCGGCTAGACATCCACAAGGCTATGGGGCCGAATGGAGTCCACCCAAGAGTTTTGAGGAAACTGGTGGATATGCTTACCAGAACCCTTTCCATCATCTTCCAGTGGTTCTGGATAACTAGAGAGGTACCACTGGACTGGAGGCTGGCTGGTGTCATGTCCATCCATAAGAAGGGTCACAAGGTGGATCCAGGGAACTACAGGCCTGTCAGTCTGACCTCAATGCTAGGGAAAGTCATGGAGCAGGTGATCTTGAGTGCTATCACGAAGCACTTGCAAGGGAGCCAGGTGATCAGGCCCAGGCAACACGACTTTACGAGAGGCAGGTCTTGTCAAACTAACCTGATCTCCTTCTATGAACAAGTGACTAGACTGTTGGATGAGGGAAAGCCTGTGGATGTGGTCTTCTTTGACTTTAGTAAAGCCTTAGATACAGTTTCTCACAGTATTCTGCTTCAGAAAGTGTCAGCCTCTGGACTGGACAGGCACACACTCTCCTGGGTGGAAAACTGGTTGGATGGTCAGGCCCAGAGAGTGGTGATAAATGGAGTTTGCTCCGTCTGGAGGCCAGTAACAAGTGGGATTCCCCAGGGCTCAGTGCTAGGTCCAGCCCTGCTCGATGTCTTTATCAATGACCTAGATGAAGGCATTGAGTTGCACCCTTAGCAAGTTTGTGGATGACACTAAGCTGGGTGGAAGTGTGGATCTGCTGCTGGATAGGGAGGCTCTACAAAGGGATCTAAACATGCTGGACTGCAGGGCAGAGACCAATGGCATGAGGTTTAATATGGCCAAATGTCAGGTCCTGCGCTTAGGGCACAACAACTCCAAGCAGTGCTACAGACTGGGAGAAGGCTGACTGGAAAGCTACCCTGAGGAGAAGGACCTGGGGGTGTCGGTTGACAGGGGTCTGAACATGAGCCAGCAGTGTGCCCAGGTGACCAAGAAGGCCAACAGCATCTTGGCTTGTATCAGAAAGTGCATGACCAGCAGGTCTAGGGAGGTTATTCTCCCTCTATACTTGGTACTGGTGAGACTGCTCCTTAAATCCTGTGTTCAGTTGTGGGCCCCTCACCACAAGAAGGATGTTGAGGTTCTGGAGCGAGTCCAGAGAAGAGCAACAAAGCTGGTGAAGGGGCTGGAGAACAGGCTTTATGAGGAGCGACTGAGAGAGTTGAGGTTGTTTAGCCTGGAGAAAAGGAGGCTGAGAGGAGACCTCATTGCTCTCTACAACTACCTGAAAGGAGGTTGTAGAGAAGAGGGAGCTGGCCTATTCTCCCAAGTGACAGGGGACAGGATTAGAGGGAATGGCCTCAAGCTCTGCCAGGGGAGATTTAGGCTAGACATTAGGAAAAAAATTTTCACAGAAGGAGTCTTTGGGCACTGGAGCAGGCTGCCCAAGGAGGTGATTGACTCACCTTCCCTGGAGGTGTTTAAGGTACGGGTGGATGAGGTACTGAGGGGCATGGTTTAGAGATTGGTGGGAACGGTTGGACTCAATGATCCGGTGGGTCTCTTCCAACCTGGTGATGCTATAATTCTATGAAAATGGGGATTGTTCCAACCCAGGTGTAGGACCTTGTACTCCACCTTGTTGAACCTCATGAGATTCACACAGGCCCACTTCTCCAGCTTCTCCAGGTCCCTCTGGATGACATCCCATCTTTCTGGTATGGCAACTGCAACACTCAGCTTGGTGTCATCTGCAAACTTGATAAGGGTGCCCTCAATCTTGCTGTCAATATCATTGATGAAGATATTAAACAGCACTGGCCACCCAACCAATTTCTTATCCACTGTACTGTCCACCCATGCAATCCAAATTTTTCCAATTTAGAAAGAAGGATGTTGTGGGGGACCGTGTCAAAAGCTTTACAGAAATCCAGAGAGATCACATCTGTTGGTTTACCCATGTCCACTGCTGCAGTTACTCTATCATAGAAAGCCACTAATTTGGTCATACAGGACTTGCCCCTGGAGAAGCCATGACGGCTGCCATTAATCACCTCCATGGCCTCCATTTGCTTTACACAGCTTCTAGGACGATCTGTTCCGTGATCTTCCCAGGCATGGAGGTGGGACTGACAGGTTGGTAGTTCTGAGTGTCATCTCTTCTACCCCTTTAAAAAATTGGGACAATGTTATCCTTCCAGTCACCAGTCTCTTGACTGTCATGTGCTTGGCAACCACATCAGCCAATTTCCATCAGAATTCTGGGATGCATCTCATAAGGTCCCATGGACCTATATATGTTCAGATTCCCCAGGCCATCATGAACCTGATCCTCCCCTATAGAGGGAGGAGCTTTACCGCCCCTGGTTCTTACCTTGTTGACACATGACTAGGGGAAGAGTGGCTAGAAAGCTGCCTGGAGTAGAAGTATGTGGGAATGTTGATTGACAGCTGACTGAACATGAGCCAGCAGTGTGACCAGGTGGCCAAAAAGGCCAATGGCATCTTGGTTTGTCCCAGAAATGGCGTGACCAGCAGGTCCGGGGAGGTTATTCTCCCTCTGTACTTGGCACTGGTAAGACCGCGCCTCGAATCCTGTGTTTAGTTCTGGGCCTCTCACCACAAGATAGATGTTGAGGCTCTGGAAGCGAGTCCAGAGAAGAGCAAGGAAGCTGGTGAAGGGGCTGGAGAACAGGCCCTATGAAGAACGGCTGAGAGAGCTGGGGTTGTTTATCCTAGAGAAGAGGAGACTGACAGGAGACGTTATCGCTCTCTACAACTACCTAAAGGGAATGGCCTCAATCTGCACCAGGGGATGTTCAGACTAGACTTCAGAAAGAAATTTTTCATGGAAAGGGTCATGGGGCACTGGAACAAGCTGCCCAGGGAGGTGGTTGAGTCACCATCCCTGGAGGTATTTAAAAGATGGGTAGACAAGGTGCTGAGGGACATGTTTTAGTGGCAGATAGGAATGGTTGGACTCAATTATCCAAGAAGTCTTTTCCAACCTGGTGATTCTATAAAGCAGGAGGAGCAAGGAGAGTGGTTGTCAGTGAAGGCTGAGGCAAACAAGTTTTTGAGTACCTCAGCCTTCTCCTCATCTGTTGATATGAGGTCGCTGTTTTCATTCATCAGTGGCTGTACGCTCTTTTTAACCTTCCTTTTCTGATTGACATACCTGTAAAAGCCCTTCTTGTTAGTCTTCACTTTCCTTGCCAAGTTCAGCTCCAGCTGCATCTTGGCATTCCTGACATCACCCATACACAACTAGTCAGTGTCCTTATACTCTTCCCAGGTTCCCTGTCCTTGCTTGTTCTGCCTGTGCAGTTCTGTCTTGCTCTTCAGTTTTACCAGCAGGTCTCAACTGAACCACACTGGTCTCTTCACTTCCCTGCCTGATTTCCTGCATCTGGGGACTGAGTGCTCTTGTGCTTTATGGAAAGCATCCTTAAATATTTGCCAGCTCTGTTCTGCTCCCTTGTCCCTTATGACCATATCCCAGTGGGTCCTACTGACCATTTCCTTGAAGAGATGGAAGTCTGGTTTTCTGAAATTCTGGGTCCTGATTATACTCCTCACCTGTCTCATATACCTCAGGACCTTGAACTCCACCAGTATATGATCACTGCAGCCTAGGCTGCCTCCAATCTTAGCATCATAGAATCATAGAACAACCAGGTTGGAAGAGACCCACCAGGTCATCGAGTCCAACCATTCCTATCAAACACTAAACCATGTCCCTCACGACCTCATCCACTCGTGCCTTAAACACCTCCAGGGAAGGTGAATCAACCACCTCCCTGGGCAGCCTATTCCAATGCCCAACGACCCTGTCCGTGAAAAACCTCCTCCTAATCTCTAGCCTAAATCTCCCCTGGCGGAGCTTGAGGCCATTCCCTTTCAGGTAGTTGTAGAGAGTAATGAGGTCTCCTCTCAGCCTCCTCTTCTCCAGGCTAAACAACACCAGCTTTCTCAGACACTCCTCATAGGGCCTGTTCTCCAGCCCCTTCACCAGCTTCGTTGCTCGTCACGTCATATCAGAAATTTTTCAAAACATATCAATAGAAGTGTCTCACAGATGCTGAGAAGCAAAACATAGAGGCTATGTCACACAAGTAGGAGGTCTCCCAATGACTTTGCTGCCTTCCTCTACAAGCTAGACCTCTTCTGAGTCTCATATAGGAAATGAGTCATGGTGTCCCTGAAGGAAAATAATTTCCAAGAGGGTTTATGAATTTTCTTGCCTTGAATTTGTTCTTTCCCATCCTCTGTGACAATATGTGGTTACAGGGGGCTAAGAACTTTGAGAAATTAGTTTGTCACTGCAGCTTTAATTTGTATGTTCTTATAGTGTCAGAGGACTTTTGAAGGATGCCGCTATACATGCTTGCCAATTTAATTTTGCCCAGAGCATGCACAGGCCTATGTGATACAAAGGATGTGCAAGCCCAACAAGACCACATGAAACAGAAGATTTGTGCTATGTCAAGGCATGCCGGCTACACCTACTGAATGAATCAACTGAATGCTCAAGCATTTCCTGGGAAAACCTAGTGAGTTAAATCAGGCTAGTAGCGTATCCCAGCTATGTGTATCTTCACTTTTCTTGTGTTATTGGTCATTAAAATAACTACCAATTACTACCTCAGCTTCAAGAATTGTGCATGTAAATCAATGCTATGCTTGTATCATAGCATCCACATGGAAGCTGGCATAGTATTGTATCTAAGCCTGCAAAACAGTTTTTGCTCCAAGTTCAGTGTTTTCCCTTGCCTCTGAGTTTCTGAAAGGTTCTACTTTCTAGGCTGAAATTTTCCGTCACTGAACTCAGCCAATGGCATCTGGGAGAAAGTCTGACAAAAAACCATTTGACCATTCTGTGAAAGTGGAAAACAAAACAAAACTACTCTGGAAAATTATTTAGAAATATGTTAACTTGCACATGCAGTGAGGAGGGGGCAGAGGGAAAGGAGCAGAAACCACAGCTGTGCTTCAATTAAGAAGCTGATTAGAGTTTAGAATATTTTAAGGACATGTTTCTCCTTTCACTTCTAGTAGATTTACCCTGAGGTATCTCTCTGGATTACACTCTTCGCTCATATTGATCCAGGTGACAATGGAATGAGATACTATTTACCACTGCATTAGAATTATCTTGTGGCGGGTACTGTGAATGTCAGTGTGTTGTTACTTAGAGGAATGTGAATATCATCGCTGCATAAGAAACACATCTGTCCCTACCCTAGCCCATGTCATGAGGCATAGAAGTTGCTGTGGTTTATGACATCTTAGATCTGCTGAAGAAACTATCCAGTTCCAAGTTTCATTGAGAACCTGGAAATCCAGAGAAGGCACGAAAAAGAAAATTAATTCCTCTTGGGTGAATTAAAGCTAATGCAGATCTCTCAATGTAACTATGAAAAAGTAGATATTATTTGGTGCCTACTCCATCTGTTGACTTTTTATGCACATGCTTATGTTATTGCTGGGCAACGATGGACGTAAGAGACAAATAGATGTTCCTATAGAATAATAATATTTTATTCATATTTCTACAAATCTCGATAATAGGTACACGCATCCCCTTCTTTTTATCTGTATCTGACTGAGCAAAAAATGTAGTATTCAGGTGGCCTTAAACATAATGGATGAATTTCACACCCTTTTGTTTTGATCATGGTGTCTCTCAAGTTGCCCAAAAAACAAGGCCAGTGAGTAGCCATGGTGTAGTCATTTGCTGCAATGCAGTGTACACTGTGGATCTGGTCTCCAGTGAAACTTGACAGGATAAGGCTGATGGATTGCATCAGCTAGAAGTCTGGCTTGCTGCCGTATTTGGGAACTGTGGTGATGGAGATGACTAATGTGTTGCAGTGTTTCTCAAACTTTGAGGCTGAACATCCTGAGGAAACTCTGATCTCAGAGCAAACTTGAAGGAAGTACCTTGTATATGTTGTGGGAGAGGAAGGCTATGAGGATGGATGAGAAGAAAAGGATTTTTAGGGGATTTCTAATGCTCAGAACTTGGCAGAACCAGATCTTGGGATGAGCTCACATTAATAAAGGGAGCTTGTTTTGCTGAGTCTAGAGAAAAACTGACTTAGTGAGAAAGACATGAAAAAGCTCTTGTGATAGAAGCTTTAAGATGGGCTAGAAATTTTTATTAATTAAAAAAATAAAACATGAAAAGGGGAAAAAAAGGAAAAATAAACATGTAGAAGTTCATATTTCCAGATCTTTCATTTCTATGTTTTGTCTTCTAGTCTTCAAAAAAAAACCACAGATCTTTTCTGAAGAAGTACTTAGTGTTTACATCTTTGGATGAGAATTGTGTCATGAAATCACTCTGTGGAGCTAACCCTTACTATGAGGGCCTGGGCCCAGAGCCTAGCATTTGGCTGAGCTCTCTTATCCTATGAACATATAGAACAGACAAGTGGAACAATTTGGTTCATTTTGCTGCTTTGGAGTTATCAGCATGGTTACTCCTATGTGATGGGGAGACCAGGAGGGTAAAGGCGTAGTACTTGGTGTGCATGGGGCAGAGAAATTGCTGGGGTTAGTGAAAGTGAATTAGGCAAACTAATTTTACTGACCTCCATCATGTACTTTAAGAGCATCATCCAACTTATCTCCCAAGGAGTTCAAGTATGGAAATGTTGAGAAATGCTGTAGGTGAGGACAATGAAGATGTGATGGGAAAGACATGAAGGGCAAGCTTCAGCATGACCTAGCACATTAACTGATCACAGTAGACACTGTGAGTACAATTGTTTGACCCCCGACTTGTGTGAGCAGAATGTCACTAATGCTAAATTTGTATCTGGAAAGCTTAAACGTGGGAGCCCTCCTGTGGTAGTTCTTCAGAAGTATGTTTTTCATGAGGATAAAACAGTAACCAGAAATGTGTTGAAATCCACATAGAGAGCAACATAGTCACAAAAGAAACTCGTATTTGTGTGGTAGATATGAGGGTTAGTGTATATATAGCTACTAAATGTTAACAGGCAATCAAACTACCTGTTGCTTGCACTGGGCAGATCACAAAATTTAACCTGACCAGCCCTGTAACAAAAAGCAAATAAAACTTAGTCTTGAAGACTGGAGGAATTTGCACCTGTGTGAGTCTCAAATGCTGACAGAGCCACTGTTCCTGTTTATTTTAAAGTTTTGAGGGTAAAGCCAATTCCCTGCACACCCAGATGGTCAAGGTGAGCCAGCCACCAGAAGAAGGCTGAATGCTATAGAATCATACATAAAACTGTCATTTTGTTCATGTTGGAAAAGACCTCCAAAATCATCAAGTCCAACTGTAGTCCTAAGACCACTATGTCCACCACTAAACCATGTCCCTAGGCATCACATGTCTTTTAAATACCTCCAGGGATGGTGAATCAACCACTTCCCTGGGCAACCTGTTCCAGTGCTTGATAACCAGTTCAGTGAAGAAATTTTTCCTAATATCTAATCCAAACCTTCCTTGGGGCATCTTGAGGCCACTTCCTCTTGTCCTATCATTTGTTACTTGAGGGAAGAGTAACCCACCTCACTACAATCTCCTCTCAGTTAGTTTTAGAGACCAATAAGGTCTCCTCACATCCTCCTTTTCTCCAGACTAATCAATCCCAGTTCCCTCAGTTGTTCCTCATAAGACTTGTACTCTAGATCCTTCAACAGTTTCTTCATCCTTCTTTACACATGCTCCAGCACCTCAATGTCTTTCTTGTAGTGAGGGGCCCAAACTAAGCACAGTACAGGAGGTGTGGCCTCACCAATGCTGAGTGCAGAGGGAGTTACTCTGTGTGAAGTTACCCTTCGACAGAAGTCTGGCCTAAGACTGATGTTTGACTTACAGGACTTGTTTGAAAACTCAAAGAGAGCCAGAGGGCCTGAAGCCATCTCTGGTGGTGAATTTGTAGATCAAGCTGAGAATTTATAAGAGAGCACACAGGGCAAGGGCCACCAGCAGTGATCCTGCTGTTTGGCAGCTCTCTCCTGCTGGGTGTCAACTCAGAAACTGAAAAATGGGGCATCCATGGTCACACAAGACAAAGGACCACAGATATAGATAAAGTAAAACTCTCTTTGGAGCTCAGAGATTGCCAGCCACCCACACATAGAGTTCCCTCAGTTCTCACTGGATTTTCAGCTGGGGTTGTTGTTGTTGTTGTTGTTATTATTATTATTATTATTATTATTATTATTATTATTATTACTACTACTATTACTATTACTATTACTATTTTGCTTATTTGCTTATTATTATTATACTAAGCTGGGTGGAAGCGTGGATCTGATAGAGGGGAGGGAGGCTCTGCAAAGGGATCTGAACAGGCTGGACCACTGGGCTGAGACCAATGGCATGAGGTTTAACAAGGCCAAATGCCGGGTCCTGCACTTGGGGCACCACAACCCCAAGCAGAGCTACAGTCTAGGAGAGGTCTGTCTTGAAAGACCTTCTCCTGAGGAGAGGGACCTGGGGGTGTTGGTTGACAGCCAACTGAACATGAGCCAGCAGTGTGCCCAGGTGACCAAGAAGGCCAATGGTATCCGGGCTTGTACCAGAAATGGCGTGACCAGTAGGTCCAGGATGGTTATTCTCCCTCTGTACTCGGCACTGGTGAGACTGCTCCTTGAATCCTGTGTCCAGTTCTGGGCCCCACACCTCAAGAAGGATGTTGAGGCTCTGGAGCGAGTCCAGAGAAGAGCAACAAAGCTGGTGAAGGGGCTGGAAAACAGGCCTTATGAGGAGCGACTGAGAGAGCTGGGGGTGTTTATCCTGGAGAAGAGGAGGCTGAGGTGAGACCTTATTGCTCTCTACAAGTACCTGAAAGGAGGTTGTAGAGAGGAGGGAGCTGGCTTCTTCTCCCAAGTGACAGGGGACAGGACGAGAGGGAATGGCCTCAAGCTCTGCCAGGGGAGGTTCAGGCTGAACATTAGGAATTTTTTTTCATGGAAAGGGTCACTGGGCATTGTAACAGGCTGCCCAGGGAGGTGGTTGATTAACCTTATCTGTAGGTGTTTAAGGTATGGGTGGACGAGGTGCTGAGGGGAATGGTTTAGAGTTTGATAGGAATGGTTGGACTCGATGATCCGATGGGTCTTTTCCAATCTGGTGATTCTATGATTCTATGATTCAAGGTAACAGCATCCATAAGATTGAACCTCAGTGTAATTACTGTGTAAGAGGTTATCTCTAGAGATTGTAATGTGAAGGACCTGCTTTTATCTTAGATGTTCAAAATAAGAACAAGCTGATGATGCTTTAAGTGAAAAATGATCTTCATGGAACAAAGCTGTATGATAGCATAAGTGGGTTGAAACCTGTTGATCACTCACTGTTTTACCAAAGGAATGTACTTTCTGTTGTTTGTTATAGGTTTTTCAATGCACCCATTTCATGGCTGAAGCTAACATCCTGATGTTTCTCATGTGTCTTCATAGTAGAGAGGTTCAATGTGACATATTTACATCTGGCTGGGTTTTTTTAACAGAAGTTGCTATGTCCTAGCATTTGAAAATATTTTTAAGAGAAATATTTTTATGGACATGACAATATTCTATGTGCACTTACGAAGACTAAGGAGAAAACCTATGAACACTTGCCAAAGTAATTTTAAGGCCAAGAGAAGAATGTGTAGAAGACTGGCTATCTCTAAAGTGCTGAAACAACGGTAGTTCATAACATTTCCCTTCTGCGAATGCCAACTCTGAAATATATATTTACAAGTTCCCAGATCTTATAAAACAGGAGGTTTTAAAATTATTTTGCATTATAAGATAAAAGAGTCAGAATACTAGTTCTTTTAAAAATTATTAAAATTCTTGAATATATTTTTTTTTTTTGCTTGGGTTAACAGGCCTTCCAGCAGTTTGGCTCCCTTGGGCCAGTGTGGTGGCTAGCAAGGTAGGATGCCTGAAGAAAGTGATCAGGTACATCTGATTAAATCAGTATATTCCTAGTCAAGTTCCTATTATCGAGCATTATGCTAGTATCTGGTGATCACATCTATGTGTGGACCAATGAATTATCTCAGAAGGCCACAGCAAGCCACTTAAATGGCTGTCTAACTCTAGCCATGTGTGAAGTGTGATGGCAATGGGAATAGAGGGATGATTTAAAGTGAAGGTTCAAAGGTTTCGATTGAGAGTCAAGTTGTAATCTTCTATTTAATATGGTAATACAGGGCCTTCTTACATTTCAGAACTATAGGCTCTTATTGTGATAAATGATTTTTTTGTCCATATTCTTCGTGCTATTATTAGCCATAACGATCTTCTGCAATTTGCAGCTGCAGAAGCTGAAGGCATCTTGCACACCTGGGTGATGCTGTGTTCCCTTACTCACATCCAGAACACCTGAGGCCATGAAACAAATTAATAGAGGTCATAACTTTGGAGTGTGGCAGTAATTGCTGACAATTAAGTAGAACCGTTTCTCTGATTTTAGATGCTGTACTAAAGGACATACAATTAAATTCAACCATAAAGACATGTTTTGGAAAATATTTTAATCTCTCTGCATTAATGAATTTGCATCTTATGTAAAACTAATTGTGAAAACAGTGAAGGCTTTTGTGGATAAATACGTGCACAAAGATATATGTACAGATACATAAATAAAAATCCCTTTAATTCTGTTTTCTTTTAATTATATCTCAATGTTTCTTCTTTTATATTTTCCATGCTCTTATGCATTGAAACTTGGAAGAGAAGTTTGTACATAAGGAGACCACATGAGAAAGGCCTAGGGATGTTTCACCATCAGAGGCTTCAGAGAAACTTAAGTAATGTTTAAATGTCCACTGCTGAGAAATGAATCTGACACATAGTGAACTAATATGTTAAGTCTTGGTATTTTGAGACTGGCAATAGCTGGCAAGTAAACACTCACCTACTATACAAGCCCAGGACATCTTTTTCCAAAGTTTCACAGGGTATCCTATTCTGAATTCACATATGCTAATAATACAATTACACATCTTGTTTGTTGCCACAGCCGAATAATATAATATAATTTTTCCTCTCCTAACAGAGAGGAGGAAATAGAAATATTTTTATAAATATTGATCTAGATTTACAAAATTAGGGCTGATGATACTGTTCTGTAAGGACAATTTCCCATCACAAAAATAGCTGTAAACTAAAGTTGAAGATTGGGATGTGCTATAATATCATGAAAATGCAGGAAATCCTTTGAGGACACTGATGATTCTGAAGGGATGTGGCATAAGTTCTACCAGGACTGGTCCCGGTTCCCTTGTTCAGGCAAAATTCTTTCTAGAAAGGATTTTTGCCATACGTGCTGCTTTAAAAAGACTTCTATGTGTCAAGTTTTTATTATTTCAAAATGAAAATGAAATGAAATTAAGAAATGACAACACCAAGGCTAAGCGTAAGCCAGTTTTACCTTCTGTGCAATATGTTTTAGAGACTGATGTTTGACAAATGCTTTTTCTGATTTATACAATATCACCTTTCACAGTTAGCTGTAAAATCAAGCTTTGCATTATAATTTTATCAGGGAATAATTGCATTATTGGTATAACTGTGATCAGACACAACCTCATTAACTGCAGAATAAAACTATTAAAAGATTCCAAGAGATTAAAGGATTCCAAGAGAAGACCTGTTGCTTATGCAAGTACCTTCAATATTTACTCAGAAATGTACATACTGACAAAGAAACATGTAAGATATTTTCATTTCTAAAAATTTATCCCCACGTTAGTGTCCTTCTTTAATTACTTGATACAGCTATCTCCCTGTCAATAATGGGGAGGAGCACAGAGAAGCAGGCCTGGAGGGAGAGCTATTTTGAGAAACAAGAAAAAGTTTTCAAAGCTCTTTTCCTATTGTTGTTTTGCTGTGATTTTGCTCCTTGAGAGATTCCAAGGTAGTAACATGTCTTTACCATTCTTCAAGAGTTTAGGATCAAGTATGTATGTACAGCAAGTGCTGCTGCTGCAGGAAGGAGATGTCTTGCCCTGGCTATAGCTTTGTCCTTCCTTCTCTTCCTTTGCCATTTTGTGCTCATTGGGACTTCAGAATGCTCAATGGTCTTTCTCCTACAGTCTATGCTAAGTTACCAAGGCTGAACAGATACTGTGAATGCCCTTAGTCACACTGTAATTGAAAAATTGGGGAGATTCTTGGATCTTTTTCAGTTTCAGTAATGGGCTGTTCCCTTTAATATGGTTCTGACAGGCTGCATATTGCTTCTCTTTGTACAACCTGTACTTTTAGTAGTAAGGTATTTGTGGGTGTCTGGCAAAGGGTTCTCAATATCCCAGCCAGAATGTAAACAAAACACAGTTCTTCAATAAAATTCAATAAATATTGGCCAATATAAATCTGCAAAAATCAGACTGTGTCATGCAACATTAAAGCTTCTGAACCGCTGAAATGCCTCACCTTGAGTCTTTTTCAAAAGCATCAGAAAAAGTACAGCCTAATGTTTACCGATACACAGAGATGTGTTGGGGTGGTACATAGAGGCCAGTTAGTGTATTTGCCCTTTATTTTATGGAGTAACTTTTAAACTTGTCTGTGCATTTAGAAGATGAAGTCTCTAAACTCAAATCCTATTGTCAACAGTGTTTTCTTTGGAAAATAAACTGCCTTGGCAGAATTTGGAGCTGCTCCCAAATTCAGCTTAGTGCTCACTTCCTGATGTATGATAGTACAAGATTTAGACCAGCTAACGTAAACATTAGCATCTGTGTCCATAGACAGAAGGTACATATGTAACACTGGGTGGACATTACTCAAAGAATCGTGTAGGCCACTTAAATACTTAAATCCACTGTCCTTTATTTAAACATCACTGAAAGATGTCTCATATGAAAATTCCAGCTGGTCTGTAGAGTAGTGTTGCTCTAATGGCATTTGCCTAGGTCCAGACTAAAAGTATATTTTGCCCAGATGCCATGGAGACTTTATAAATGTGACATATGCAAAATCACTATGAGAAAGCTTGCACTTGTGATTGCATTCTTATTTTTTTAAGCAACAACTTGTGGTGCACAGGTAAGGTCCCCAGATGTGAAGCTGGTATGCAAAGGTATGCAAAGACAGGCAGAGCATTAAGAGCAACTACTGGATACTGATAGGATTGCCCATCTGATGGTGCTGAGATATAGCTGAGTAGCTTTGATTGCCAAGCAGAAGTATGACTGGGCCAGTGTCACTGTTGAAATTACCAGTGACCCAAGTCACTGCTGATAAAGGTATGAAAGGAGTAATTTCTATACAGGGAGCTTCTAAGTTAGATGTACTGTGTGTGTCTGTGTGTGTGTGTGTGAGACCATCAGCTATCAGAGAATAAAAAGAACTCCCTTCAAGTATCACTCGGATGTCCTTGACAGCAGTATCCTCACAATATGCATAACTTATATAACTACTGTCTTGCAATCAATACTGCTTATACTTCTGTTCACATCTTTCCCACCATGCTCACAATATCACTGTCGGTGAGGCACAGGATGTGGGGTCTGTGGCAGAGAGGGGAAATGTGGAAATGTAGTGAAGAGATAGGCATAAGTTCCTAGATGCATGGAGAGAGGACAGAGCAAGCTTCCTGAGGGGGAGTTTGGCCTGTGTCAGGCAGAATGGATGAAAATCTGGATCTGACCTCCATGGCCACTGGGGCCTTTTGAAGTACTGTGCATCTTTTCTCATTTACTCATTATGCACTCTATCTGATGGATCTTCTTTATGGCTGAGTTTTACAGGAGTCATAGAATATTAGTATAGTTTGGGTTGGAAGGGACCTTAAATATCATCCAGTTCCAACCTCCATGTCTCATTGGATCAGTTTTCTCAAGGTCCCATCCAACCTGGCCTTGAATAGTTTCAGAGATAAGGCATCCACAACTTCACTGGGCAGCCTCTGCCAGTCTCTCACCACCCTCATCATGAAGAATTTCTTCCTAATGTGAAGTCTAAATCTTCCCCCTGCAACTTAAAGCCATTAAAAAAGAAAAAAAACTGCACAGGAGGAATGCCTGTGATACTGTAATATCTGGCCATCACAGGATAGCTTTCTAGTTCTCGTGACAGAAAGACCTAAACCACATTACATATGTAAAGAAACCATGGAGAACAGGGTTTTTTTCAGCCTGGAAAATAGATAATGGGAAACAGGTGGAGGCTCTGCAGGGCAAATACCTGTCTGATAGTCATAGAATCATAGAATCACCAGGTTGGAAGAGACCCATCGGATCATCAAGTCCAACCATTCCTATCTAACACTAAACCAAGTCCCTCAATATCTGATCCACCCGTGCCTTAAACACCTCCAGGGAAGGTGAATCAACCACCTCCCTGGGCAGCCTATTCCAATGCCCAACGACGCTTTCCATGAAAAACTTCCTCCTAATCTCTAGCCTAAATCTCCCCTGGCGGAGCTTGAGGCCATTCCCTCTTGTCCTGTTCCCTGTCACTTGGGAGAAGAGCCCAGCTCCCTCCTCTCCACAACCTCCTTTCAGGTAGTTGTAGAGAGTAATGAGGTCTCCTCTCAGCCTCCTCTTCTCTAGGCTAAACAACCCCAGCTCTCTCAGACGTTCCTCATAAGGCCTGTTCTCCATACGCCTCACCAGCCTCGTTGCTCTTCTCTGGACTTGCTCCAGAACCTCAACATCCTTCTTGTGGTGAGGGGCCCAGAACTGAACACAGAATTCAAGAAGCGGTCTCACCAGTACCAAATATAGAGGGAGAATCACCTCCCTGGACCTGCTGGTCACACCATTTCTGATACAAACCAGGATGCCATTGACCTTCTTGGCCACCTGGGCACACTGCTGCCTCATGTTCAGTCAACTGTAGACCAACACCCCCAGGTCCCTCTCCTCCAGGCAGCTTTCTATACATGTGGCAGAAAAAGAGTAGTGGCAGAAAAAGAGGTAATTAAGAAACTATTATTTGCTACTTCTCATAGTGCAAGCTGCAGGGAACACTCAAGGAAACTAGCAGGCCCAAGGGCCAAACTAAACAGAACAAAATGCTCATTTGCAATGAACATGAATTGTAGAATGCATTGACACAAAATGTTTTGAAGGCTAAATATACAGTTTGATTTAAAAGGAAACAAGGTAAGTTCATGGAGAATAGATGCCTACAGAGTAATTTAATTTGCAAGCTTGAGCCTTAATCTTGTACTGAGGAAGTCCTTAACATGCCTCCTCCCCTAGACTGCAAAAGTTTGGCAGAATAAAGATTATCTCCATCCTTGTTCTGGTCTATTACTTTTTTTCCAAAGCATTAACTATGAGGCATTGTCAGAAACAGGACAGCAGATTAGCTGGACCTTTGATTTCAGCCTCACAGTTCTCCTTCAAAGCACAGTAGTTTGTGGCTGGACAGAGGGGCTAGAAGCATTTGTACAGGAGAGGTCATGTGGTGACTAATAAGGGAGAAATCGAGGTCTGCACTCTCAGGTCAGGACATAGTCTATGAAGCATTTCTAACTTCACTACTGATCTCGTGCTAAGGGGTCTGCTAGGGTGAAAGGTAGGCAGTGGTAGCAGGAAAATCAGAGCTGGATTCCAGGTCTCCAAACATAAAATAGGCAGCTAGTTCACATTGACATCAAATGAAATAATTAAACTACTAAGTACTATAACCCATATCTGGGCTCTAATGCCTATTATTTGCATTTCCTTAATATTTACTTATTTAACTTCTTGTTACTATCACAGAATCACAGAATCACAGAACAACCAGGTTGGAAGGGACCCATCTAATCATCAAGTCCAACCATTCCTATCTAACACTAAACCAAGTCCCTCAATACCTCATCCACCCGTGCCTTAAACACCTCCAGGGAAGGTGAATCAACCACCTCCCTGGGCAGCCTATTCCAATGCCCAATGACCCTCTGTGTGATAAACCTCTTCCTAATCTCCAGCCTAAATCTCCCCTGGCGGAGTTTGAGGCCATTCCCTCTTGTCCTGTCCCCTGTCACTTGGGAGAAGAGGCCAGCTCCCTCCTCTCTACAACCTCCTTTCAGGTAGTTGTAGAGTGTAATGAGGTCTCCTCTCAGCCTCCTCTTCTCCAGGCTAAACAACCCCAGCTCTCTCAGCCGCTCCTCATAGGGTCTGTTCTCCAGCCCCTTCACCAGCCTCGTCGTTCTTCTCTGGACTTGCTCAAGAGCCTCAACATCCTTCTTGTGCTGAGGGGCCCAGAACTGGACACAGTATTCAAGGAGCAGCCTCACCAGTGCTGAGTACAGAGGGAGAATCACCTCCCTGGACCTGACAGTCACACCATTTCTGATACAAGCCAGGATGCCATTGGCCTTCTTGGCCACCTGGGCACACTGCTGGCTCATGTTCAGTTGGCTGTCGACCAACACCCCCAGGTCCCTCTCCTCCTGGCAGTTTTCCAGTCAGGCTTCTCCCAGTCTGTAGCTCTGCACAGGGTTGTTGTGCCCCAAGTGGAGGACCCGGCATTTGGCCGTGTTAAACCTCATGCCGTTGGACACTGCCCAGCGGTCCAGCCTGTTTAGGTCCCTTTGCAGAGCCTCCCTACCCTCCAGCAGATCGACACTTGCACACAGTTTTGTGTCATCTGCAAACTTGCTAAGGGTACCCTCAATGCCCTCATCCAGGTCATTGATGAAGACATTGAACAGGACTGGACCTAGCACTGAGCCCTGGGGGACACCACTTGTCACTGGCCTCCAGTTGGACTTAACACCATTTACCACCACTCTGTGGGCCCGGCCATCCACCCAATTTTCTACCCAGGAGAGTGTATGTCTGTCCAGGCCAGAGGCTGACAGTTTCTGCAGCAGAATGCTGTGAGAAACTGTGTCAAAGGCTTTGCTGAAGTCCAGAAAGACCACATCCACAGCCTTTCCCTCATCCAGCAGCCGAGTCACTTTGTCATAGAAGGCGATCAGGTTGGTTTGGCAGGACCTGCCTTTGGTAAACCCATGTTGACTGGGCCTGATCACCCGCTTCTCTTGTAAGTGCTTCATGATAGCACTCAAGATCACCTGTTCCATGACCTTCCCTGGCACTGAGGTCAGACTGACTGGCCTGTAGTTCCCCGGATCCTCCCTGCTACCCTTCTTGTAAATGGGAACTACATCAGCCAGTTTCCAGTCCAGAGGTACCTCCCCAGTCTTCCAGGACTGCTGGAAGATGATGGAAAGGGATTTGGCCAATACATCCGCCAGCTCCCTCAATACCCTAGGATGTATCCCATCTGGCCCCATAGACTTGTGGGTGTCCAGTTGGTCGAGCAGGGCTCTGACCACCTCCTCTTGGACTATGGGAGCCTCATATTGCTCCTCTGTTTCCGGTGTATCTACACAGAGGGAACAGCTTTCTTTACAATTAAAGACTGAGGCAAAGAAGGCATTAAGTACCTCAGCCTTCTCCTCTTCCCCTGTCACTGCTGTTCCCTCTGAGTCCAAAAGGGACTGTATGGTCTCCCTTGTCCTCCTTTTACTGTTTATATATTTATAGAAAGATTTTTTATTGTCTTTTACAGACTCTAGCTAATCTGATCTCTAGCTCAGCCTTAGCCCCTCTGATTTTTTCCCTTCATAGCCTCGCTTCCCTCCTGTAGTCCCCCCAAGAGGCCTGTCCCCCCTTCCAGAGCTTATAAATATTCCTTTTTTTCCTAATTTCACTCAAGATTTCCCTACTCAACCAAACTGGTTTTTTCCCTCCCGGCCTTTTTTCCAGAACACGTGGATGGCTTTCTCCTGAGCTGCCAGGATCTCCTTTTTGAAGAGCTCCCAGCCCTCATGGGCTCCCTTGCCCTCAAGTGCTGTCTCCCAGGAGACTGTGCCAACCAGCTGTAAGAGTCGGTCAAAGGATTGATTTCTGTCTCAACATTTCTCCTCATTTTTAGGCCTCTTTAGGCCTAAAACTTGACTGTATAAAACAGAAACACAGATCTCAGAAAACCGGTCTCAGAAACTCAACCAGAACTGGTACATAACGAATGCTTTGTACCTACCTACCTGTACCTGCTCCTTTATCTCGAAAATGTTTTGTACCTGTCTTCAAGCCTCCTTGCCCCTGACCATTGTGAAAGCTCCATGAAGCAAGGAGGAAAAGACAGGAAAATTAATGACCACGGGCCCACAGCCAGCAGAGCATGCGCACAAGGTGATGATGACTACTGGCCTTCATCTGGAGACCCCAGATCGACCACCGCCACCAGAAGGAGCGCGTGCGCAAGGGGAGGAGACTCACAGACACTCCTCTCTTGGCATGTGGGGCCTGCTAGGTGGAGACTACCACATTCCCATGGGAAAGGCAGGTTACAGGTGCATTGACTGGCATAAAAGACAGCTTCACAACAGCTGAACGAGAGGGGCAACAGGAAGATCAAGACAGAAGACCCCCTCCACGTTGGGATCACCTCCAAGAAAGACCGAAACAACGGAACACCTTTCTGCACCGGGACTCCCAGAGACTCTGGACACCTGTGGACCCGTGGCGGTAGCTATGAACCTCACCTCCTTCTCTCTCCTTCATATCTCTTTCCTTGTTCTCTCTCTTTCCTATCATAAGTCGTTTTATGGACATTATTAATAAAGTGCCTGTCGAGATCGAAATTTGACTCCCTTGACTCTCTCTCTCTCTCTCTCTCTTTGAGTTATTATTTTGCAACGCTGAAATCAGAAATGAAACGAACCATCACGAGTCCGCTTACGAGTGGACCGTGACACCAGCCTTCTAAACAGTTCAAAGTCTGCCCTCTGAAAATTTAGTGCTACCGTCCTGCTTAGCACCCTCTTCACTTCACCTAGGACAGAAAACCCTATCATCTCGTGATCACTAAGACCTAGGCGACCCCCTACTATCACATCCCCCACAAGCCCCTCTCTGTTGACAAACAAGTCCAGGAGGGCACCTTCCCTTGTAGGTTCATTAACCAGCTGTGCAAGGAAGTTATCTTCCATGCACTCCAGGAACCTCCTAGACTGCTTCTTTTCTGCTGTGTTGTACTTCCAGCAGATATCAGAGAGACTGAAGTCTCCCACAAGGACAAGAGGCACTGACTTGGAGATTGACCCCAGGTGTTTAAAGAAGAGCTCATCAGCTGCTTCTCCTTGGCTGGGTGGCCTGTAACAGACTCCCATCACAAAGTCTCCCTTCTTATGGGCTCCCTTGATCTTAACCCACAGGCACTCAATCTCCTCATCGACACAGTCCATCTCAGAGGTGTCCAAGTCCTCCCTTACAAAGAGGGCTACTCCACCCCCTCTTCTACCCTTTCTAAACTCTGAAGAGTTTATACCCCACCATACCCGAACTCCAGTTATAAGAGTCATCCCACCATATTTCCGTGATGGCAACAACATCAAAGGCACCTTGTCTTACAACAGCTTCCAGCTCTTCCAACTTATTCCCCATGCTGCATGCATTGGTGTAAATGCACTTCAGTTGAGTAGTTGAGCCTTCAGCCCTCCTAGAGGGGATAGTGCTTGTTCCCAATTGCCTATTAACTGGAGTAGTTGATGCCAGAATATCTATATCTCCCTTGTTGAGCGAGGCTGCATTCTCCCCCACTTCCTGTGTGGTGACGCGCTGGTGGTCCTCACCAGCACGCCCCCTCCTAAACTCCAGTGGCCCATGTCCAGGCACGCAGTTGTCTAGCCTGGACTCAATCCCCTCCCTCTTCACACCTAGTTTAAAGCTCGATTAATGAGCTTAGCTAAGTTTTTAGCAAGGGCCTTAGCCCCACTAGGAGACCCACATGTCCCAACCTTTGCACCCATGTCAGGGGGTGCACGAACCACTCCATGGTCAAAGAACCCGAAGCCCTTTTCCTCGCACCAGGTTCGGAGCCAGGCATTAATTGAGTCCTTCTTAGTATTCTGCAGTTCTTCTCCATGTATCCTGGGGATGGAGCAGAACACCACCTGTGACCCTGAGCCCTCCATCGTCTTCCCAAGGGCCCTGAAGTCTTTTTTGATGTCCTTAGCTTTTCTGTTTGCTAGGCCATCAATTTCTCTTACTATACTATCGTATAGTAAGAGAAATAAAAATATTATTTAAAAAATATTTTTATATTTTTATATTTTAAAAATATAAATAATATTTATTCCCTCCTTTTTTCTTATTCCATTTATAACCAAGCAGATGTTTTCTCTATTTTTTTATGGAAGCATCCACATGTAAAAATAATTTGAGTAGATGTTTTTCTCTACCTCTACATAGCCAGATTATTTTCCCTTATTCGCAACTTCTTCATTAATTTAATGCAGCAGGGATGATACAATGGAGGACACAAAGGTAAAAATTACATGTAATGTAGTCTCTGCTAATGATTTTCACTCATCTATTTGTGTTTTGATATTCAAGTCAAAGATGGGACAAGCTAGTATCCTAGAAATGCTTTAGCTCCGTTTATCATGTTTTACAGAAACTTGAGAAGTTGTCACATTTATTCTGTATTACCAGAAATGCTGGAGGTGGATCAGAATTATTCTAGGTAAGATAATGGACATCTGGTATATCCCTTCCATCAAACAGACCAACACACATGGAGTAGGGACCACTCATTAAAACATGCCGTGATGTACCTCATAATTTTCAAGGTAGAAATGCCTTGAATACTTTTCAGTGACTGGAGAATGAAATAAAGGGGAAGGGATCAGAGGAATGAACAATTCTGTGGGAACCTGCAGGAGGGATTAGTTGAATTACTTTTGGCTCCACTCTGAGGTGGTAAATAAAACAGCAGGTCATCCACATATTGTTCTCAGTCAGCTGAATTTCTCCACATTGCACACTCCCTTATGACTTGCTGAGTCTGCTAGCTGTTGTTACTGTTTCAGATTCTGTGGGAGAGAGACCTCTATTCATACTCCATTGTATGTCCTTCCTTAAGTTAAACATTCTCCTAAACGATTTCCCATCCAGTAAACAAACCGCTACTCCATGTGCTAAAATGCCTTTCAAGAGAAAAGAAGCAGTTATCAGATGTCAGCATTTAGTTCTTCCTTCTATATAGTCAAGTGACTTCAATGGTTTTACATGCAAATAATATAAATGTGATCTGGCAAAGGATAAAATGGGACTGAAACAAGCTAAGGAATATTTCAGAGGCAAATGAAGACATTGATTAGTATATTTTCAAATCATTCCCCTAGTGTGACTGGTTGAAAGTATTAAAATTAGCTGTAAACACTTTCACTGTTTCATTCCTACTTCAACACAGCATACATCAACTTTCAGAAGTTCTAAAGATGGTTCAAGAGCTCCAGGTTAGATCCTCAGCTATGGAGACTGAACATTTAGATTGAGTCAATGAGGTACAGTTATTCATCTGAGGTACCAGATGAATAACTGGTCCACCATGTAACAGACTGGGGATGTCTAATGAAGTGCTAAAATAAGTTCTAGTGACATCTCACTAAACAACATCCAGTGATGCGGATAGAGCTCAACCCCAGTCCTCACAACTGTTCTTCTGTATTGTCCTCTTAAGGCGCTCTATACTGACATGAACATGAGATGACTTTAGCTCTTTGTTGCACACAGAAGTGATAAACGGCTTTCACCATCACTGGTCATGAAATGACCATGGATGATGAAGTGTTGGTTTGACTCTCTTTGTTTTATGATATGATAAAAATCTTTTCACAATTAGTCAGATCACAAGGCTGAGATATTGGGTAATTCCACCAGACCTACATGTATTTTTGATGTCTAGACACCCTCATTTGTCATAACAGTAGCAACAAGAGCAGTGAATGCAGAGAGGAGGAAATTAGTTTAAGACTCCTGTGAGCAGTAAGGACTGTGAGTGATCTAGTATGTGGCAGTTCTACTGAGTAGAAAGGCACTAAAAAATATTTTGTAAGGAAGAATTGCAGCTAACTCCTCTTTCAGGAGGAAACTGCAACTTGGAGGAGACTTGTAGTTCAGGAGAGATTGCATTTTGCAAAGATTATCCCTGAGCAAACACCTTGCACCTCAGAAACTGATGCAAATAGTCTTTGAGGAAGATTTGAGATTGAGTTAGAGGACCTTTTAAGGTCCCTTCCAAATCAAACCATACTAAGATAACCGTTAATGCAGAAGGGGTTGACAGCCAACTACCCCCACAGTTTTTCCACCAAGCATTAAGAAAGAGAGAGACTTAAAAGTGGCATGTATTGTTCAAAGGGGTACATTTATTTGTTATGTTGTTCTGCTTTTTTCTATTTTGCCTCCAGGTATTATTTTTAAGATTTTTTTTTTCAAAAATAGATGAATCAGTGAATTTCATCAAATTGTGTAAAGTTTTGAGTGAAGCTGAGAAGCTGTTTGCTAATGATTGTTACAATGAGCCCTTGATAGCATGCCAGCTTCGTAGAATGATTACATATGAACTCCATATCTGTTTATTTTTATCAATGCATAAAATCACTTGCATAAACTTTCCCCATCCATAAATATATCTAAATCACAGAATTACAGAACTATTGAGATACCTCTGGAGATCATCAAACCAACATCCAGCTCAAAGCAGGGTCAGTTGGACCAGGTTGTACAAGAATGTGCTGAGTGATGTGTTGAGTATTTCCAAGGATGGAGACTCCATAAGCTCTCTGAGAGATCTGTGCCAGTGCTCAACCACTCTCACGGTAAAAATGTCTTATGTTTAAACTGATTTTTATTTTCATATTGCAATTCATGCTTATCACTGGACACCCCTAAGAAGAGTCTAGTTCTATCTCTGCTAATTGCCCTATCACTCACTTATACATGTTGACAAGATTCTCCTGAGGATGCTTTTGTTAGGTCAAACAATCCCAAGCCTCTCCTTGTATGACAGATACTCTGGTCTCCTAATTATCTTTTTGGCCCTCTATTAGATTTGCTTTAAGACATCCATGTTTCTTTTGTGACTGGGACCCAAGCATTGTGCAGAGCACTCTAGATGTACCTCCCCCAGTGCTGTGTAGAGTGGATAGATCACCTCCCTCAACCTGTTGGCAATGCTACTCCCAATGCAGCCCAGGACATTGTTGCTCTCCCTTGCTACAAGTACACATTCCTGGCTCAAGTTCAACTCATCAAGCATGAAACTGGTGAAGGATCTAAAGAACAAGCATTATACGGAGCAGCTAAGGAAACTGGGGTTGTTTAGTCTGGAGAAAAAGAGGCTGAGGGTAGATCTTATTACTCACTACAACTACCTGAAAGAATGTTGTAGCAAGGTGTGTATCAGTCTTTTCTCACATCTAAACCTCCTCTGGTGTGATAAGATGAGAGGAAATGGCCTCAAGTTGCACCAGAGAAGATTTAGATTCGATACTAAGAAAAATTCTTCACCAAAAGGATTGTCAAGCACTGGAACAGACTGCCCAGGGAAGAGGAGAGAGATGTGACACTTCAGGACATGGTTTAGCGGTGGACTTGGCCATGTTAAGTTACCAACTGGACTAGATGATCCTAAGGGTCATTTCCAATCAGGAGAATTCCATGTCATTTTTGCAATTTGCTTTCGATTTGGTCAGTCCACAGCCTGAACTGATGCATGGAGTTATTCCTTCTCAGGCACAGGACTTGAAACTTCCCTTTGTTAAACTTCATCAGATTGAAGTCAGTCATTTTTTCAGCCTGTTAAGGTACCTCTGGAAGATGGCACAATAATCTGGTGCATCAGCAACTCCTCCTAGTTTGGCAACATCTGCAAATTTGTTGAGAATGTACTCTGCCCCATCACCCAGGCCATTAACAGAGATGTTGATCAGTACTACTGACTGAACTTCAGGTAGACTTTGTGCTGCTGACCAAAACTCTTTGAACTCATTTGTTCATCAGTTTTTAATTCACTTCACATGTATGTTTGCTGAGGAAATTGCACCATCTTCCAGGAATTATTCACCATCAACAGCACTCAGTCCTAGTTTCCTGCTCAAAGAAAATGAGTCAACAGTCTACTGAGTAAATACTTGGTTTAATTATCTGACATGTGGAGCAGAAATTATACCATTACATTCTAAACTCCCCACCCCTCACACACAGTTCTGACCCATATAATATTAGGGTCTGGAGTCCTCCCATTCTTCATTAGGTCCCTTCTGTCCTCCATGCTGTATATGAAGGTGTTAAGAAAGTAGTTTTCCTAATGCTGATATCTTGGAATCATAGAATCATAGAATGGTTTAGGTTGGAAGAGGCCTTAAAGATCATCCAGTTCCAACCCCCCCGCCATGGGCTTGTTAGCTCTGGATAGAAAGTGAAAATCAATGCTATTTGAAATCATTTTGTATAATTCCTGGAAGTAACACACAAAATGAATACAGCTTTCTCACAAAATGGGGCCACATACAGTCTGTGGTATTCCCAACTTCCATGAAGTTTCAGCTCCAAATCTGAGTGCTTCTTTGCTTTGTCTTCTGCATCTTAAAGGAGATGTTATCTACTGATGCCCAGCATAAGTGTTAAATTTAAGTTTATCCCCCCCATAGTAAGCTGTAAGACATATAGTATCATACTTCAAAGTTGAAAACAGAAACTTCATGGACTTGACTGTCTCAAAGAATATTCCATTAGCTACCTATCATGCTAGTTAAAACATAAAGGCAAGTCCTGATGAGATGTCACATAAAAGTACATGCTAGCTCCCAATCCTGACCTGGGCAATTTCTTCTGCAGAAGCCAGGATAATGCATTTCTTTTATGTACCATGGAAATTGTAATTGATCTGAAAAATATTTGGGCTCATTAAGATTCTTATTACTAGTAGTTGGCTGGTATTAATAACAAGGGCCACGTTACATGAATGCCTACTGTATTGTTTATTCTCCCCCCACCCCCGCCCCGTCTCCCTCTAGCCTCTTCTGTGTTGGTAGAGCTGGAGCTGTTGCAGATGCAGACCCTTGATGTGATGTTGCATATCAATTTTGCGTGGAGTTTTATGTTGGAGACATGGGACATAACAGTTTTTGCTCTGAAGTTAATTCCTTTTGCTTAGGTGTTTGGAAGAGCTAGCAGTGGGCTATGCTAGTAGTGGGCATACCATGTATAGCTGAGCAGTCTTCTATTTGTGTTAGAAAGAAATTCCCTGCCTTTTCCTTGTGGTGCTCCATATGTCACACTTAAGTGATTCTGTGGGAGACCTGACCACCTCCACTTAATCTGGCTAAGTGAAGGCAGACAGACCAGTCAGGTCCTGAACTCTGACCTCTGGATGATTGTAATCACTTCTTTTAAAGGCTGTGGGAGAGACTTGCTGTCTGGTGTGCCTTCGTGACAATAATATTTTGTCTGCCATAAAACCATCAGATTTCTTTGGCAAACTGAGTGCTTCTGGTGAATGTTAGAAACTAGATACACACATCTACCCTGATTCATCTAGAAATGAAAGACAACTCCAGAACAAAAAGGCCTCTGAGGAAGAGGCACATTAACATTCAAAATAAATACAGATACAGGGATCTATTGTCTTTTTTCAGATCTTTTTTGGTAGTTAACAGTAGTGCTGTTGCGTTGGCTTACCAAGTACAATGCCTGGTTTTGTTTTGAAGAGACTGTAAAAATTTCTAGATGAACATATGGATTTCATTGGGTTTTGTGACATCTTTTTCTCTTCCTTCTTGCTCTGTTTCATATCATAGTCTTTCTTTCTTTTCCCCTCAAGTGCCATTCCTGGGCTATTAATTAATGACAGATGTACTTGTTTATGCAGATTATGACTCTTACTTAACATTTATTATTTTTATAGCTCCTCATGACATTAGAATCACAGAAACATAGAACAGTTTGGGTTGGAAAGGACCTTAAAGATCATCTAGTTCCAACACCCTGCAATACGCAGAACTCTGATCGCCAGTGGCTAAGAAATACAGATCATTTTACTGAGATAAGGATAACTGAAGCAGAAAAGTGGCTTTACATCACATTATGTTCATTAAGCAGTATTTTGTTTACTCCTACCTCCTTGCTTGTCTGACAGGAGGTGCCAACCTTCAGCACAATTCTTTTGTGTTTGCCCTGACATTTCATTTCAGAACCATTTATCCCTTGCAAGGGGAAGGTTGTTTCTGGGTTACCTTTCCAGTGAAACTCCTGCTAAAGCTGTGTTGAGAGAAGCTGGCACTTCTTAACTTTGGGGTCTGTGTCAGGCCTCGTCTATTAGCACCCACAAAGGACGTGCAAATTTTCACTGATGTAATTGTGCTGGTTTTAATTCCAGAGTGTTTTACAAGTTGTTACTGAAAGTTACAGTGTCTATTATTCATGTTTTTCACTACATGTTATATGATGGGGTACTGGAGGGGCTGTTATTTAAAAGCAGAGATATATCTGTCATTGAAGTTTCATTATCTATTCAATAAATACTGACGCTTGGCCATTTTATAACAAATTGTAAACATGTCTGTCTTTGTTTACTGTATATCTGTTGCTGTACGAATACCTAGGTCAAATGTTTAGTATCTCTGCTGTACTAGCTTACACTATTTTTCTAATATTCCCAAAAGTATGCAGACAAAGACTAAAGCCTTCTAATTATGAGTCTAAGGATTTCAAACTCACTTTTATACTCAAATATGTTTCTCTCCATACTAGTTAGTAGCACAAGATATTTTTTCTACCTAATGTCTTTAAACTTAACAGAAGATAGTGCACTAAATGATGCTAGTAATTTCAATCAAAAAAAAAGCATATTTTTGTTTTATTTTGACTCCAAGGGCAATCTTAGCAATCTCTCTCTAAAAGCAAGGCTCCATATGTGCCTACACGTAGGAAAAATCTAGCATAATTCCATATACAAGTTTGCATACTATGATTGCTGGTCACGTAAAAGAGAGCACATGGGACTTCACATGTTGGCATGAGTAATAAGGTAAGCTGAGTTGTGGAGGTGAAGTCATAAAGGTTCACACCACATATATGCCTGCATAGCAGGAACTCGATATAGAACTGCTGCAAGGAATCCCAAGTTTAGATCTCTATCCCCCCTGCCCTGACACTGCTGTGGATCAGGGTCCTCTTGTGTTTTCCAGCCATTCCATAGCTTGGAGTTAATGGTCATATGAAAATATTCTCTTGACTTTCCAGAGGTCTCAAGCCACTGAGTCAACACTTTATAGTTACACGGAGACATCAGGATGCTCTGTTCTCCCCAGGGAAAGGGTACTGAGAGGTATCTGTCTGACAACTCTGAGGTCTGGTATAGACCTGGCTGCATGCTCAGCATTGGAATTTATCATCTAGGACATCTTCTGAGTGCCTACCTAACTGTCCAAAAGTCCTGTTCCTGTTGAAAGGTACCTACCTTTCTGGAAAAGTAAGCTACAAAGTGTGCATGTAAAAACTCCCTCTGTTCCATTGGCATAATTTGATGGGATGCACACTGTGTGTCACATTATGAGGAAGAGGCTGCACAATCTCTTGTCTCACCACCTATACCAATCAAACACATCAAATAAATTTTGACAGCTCAGTCTTGAACCCCAGATAAATCAAGAGTTGCCTTGTATCTTCATTATCATTCACTTAAGGTAAGCACCTCCTTTTTTGTTTGGGGTTGGATTTTTTTTCCTTTGGTTTTGTTTCTGAAGCACCTATACCTTGAAACACTACATTTCATTCATCCTCTTGTGTCTACAGAACAAACCGCAGCTCTCAGACAGGACTGTTCTGATATGCCCTGTGTGTTGCAAATATAGAGACAGAAAGGGGAAAGACGTCCTTGTCTCCTTGACTAACGTGTTTCTTACATATAACTTAACTGGACCTCACTGCAAAAACTGGCAAAGCCAGATGTGCTGATGATGGATGAGAGAGTTAGAAGGTTAATGATCTGCCTGGGCTAGGACTGAGTTAAGTAGACAAAAGGAGTTATCACTCTTCTCATCTTTCATTAGCATTTCCAAGGTAGACCTTCAGGGTCACTTGGTGGAGGAAGTAATTCGTTGGTGAATCCCTTGTATACACTTTGACCACATTTCTCTATGCTGAATAAATTGAGTTAACCCCTCTGATGCTTTAGGAATAAACAGCTCTTCATACATGCACAGATATTCTTCTGCATTTACAATAGTACTGGGTTGCATCTTTGTGTGTGCAAAGGGGCAGGTGATGTGGCTCAGATATATATCCTCCCCAAAAAGCTGTTTGGGAGCTTTAAGCACTGAACTCTCTGTTATAAAATCTAAGAAAACAAGTCATGGTGCAGCTTAGTACACCTTGCTTTGAAAACGTAACAAAATAAAAACAGAAAATTAATCTCTCCATATCAAAATGCATGAAGTAACTGAATTATGATAGGTTTAAGGGAGGTGTACCCTGTTCCACCACTATGAATAACTGCTTTTGATGAACTACATTTCAGCTGTATAGGTTCTTCAGTGTTCTGCTGAGCAAATGTGACTCTAAAAGGGGTTCAAGGAAAGAAAAAGAACAGAAGAAAATACTCTGTACCATTGCTTTGTGCCTTCTTGGAGTGGAGGTTAGCTGCTACCATTCTGTTTCAATAGCATTTTGTGCTGCTGTGATTGACTGTGCCAAGCAGATGGCAGCAAAGAATCCTTTGAGGAGGAAAAAATGAAAGGAGGGAAACAGGCTGCCAAAGTATGACAGGGTAATAACCTGAAACCAGTGTATAAAGAACGGCACTGGTAACTGAAAACATTGTAGAACTGCTATGTAAGCACATCAGGTTGTGCAATGCAGTGCTGCAGGATGACCTAAGTTTTCACGTAACAGAGTAAATTCAGTTAATTATATGTTTGTATGTCTTTGAAAATGGAAAGCAGTATGTAAGACTTTCTCACAGCAACTAACTTTGGATCCACAAGGACAATCTTATTAGGTTTTACCTAGAACAGTGATTTTCCATTTCTTTTAGCTTCAGTCCTCAACAATTTTTGATGCAGCTGTAAAATCCTGTAAGCTGAATTCAGACATACTGTGAAAAGTTTCACTGCTCTTGGGTACACTTCGCAGCACTCTTGGAAGTGTCAGTAGATTACAGGATAAGATTAGTGCTTTACAGTAGAGGGAAAAGAGAGGAGTTGCTCTAGCAAGCCATTCAGGACTGAACTGATGTGTTCTGCCAAACTTTGGAGGAGTCTCCCTCTTTTCATTAACTATCGGAGGTCTATGTGAAGACAAGTCTGCTCTGTCTGAAGCTGCACATTACGGGGAGGAGGAGTAAGAAGAGTTCTAATCTCCATCTGCTCTTCACAGAAATTTATCACACGCACAAACACACACAGAAAAGGAAAAGCTTGCTCACAGATTATCTAAATGAATTTTTTTTATTTATCTAATGAATAATACTGTTGGGGGACAGGAGGGTTACCCAAATTTCTTTTTCTTATCTGTTTATCTCTTTCATTTGTCCTCACTTAAATGTCACACAGAGGATCATAATCATTTGGATAAGATGTTTTCTTGACTAGTCATGTTTTACAACATGTTAAGCATATATGAAATCTTCCTTTAACTATGTATAGTTAAAGATGACCTTGCTATTTTCTCTGCGCTCTGCAATGTGACAGATTTGTCTCCATACAAAGTCAGTATGTTAGGAGGCATAAAGAGAGGCTGAATGGAGATTCAGAGATGAGATTAGGTGGCTGCAGACTGAGGCTTGGATGAAATCTTATTTATTACTTTCCTACTTTGAAAGATAAATAATTGTCTGATAATATTCAGTCCAGAAATAGCTTTGATGTTTATCCACGGGGTTTTATTTTTACATGACTTTAATCTTAATGACATATTGCATAATTTCAATACCTTTTTAAAATATTGGAATATTCCTTTTTGTTCACAAGATAATTACAGTACTTAATTAGTACCAAATGAAACACTCTTTTCCCCTCTAAACACTTGCACATTGATGCTGTTGCAATACCAGTAAAAACCAGTCTAAAGAATTATTATTTGATTTAGAGAAGAAAATACCTCAGTCATCATTAAGGGATAGCTGCCTATAATTTAAAAAAAACGTCCGCTATTTTATTTCACATCAAGTTAAATCATCAGCAGTGTTATTGGCTTGAATATGAATATGAATATTGGCTTGAATATGAATATTCACTAAATAACAATACTTTTTAAAAAACTTAATGTTCTGATTGACACTTCATATTTCAAAGTGCCTTTTTTAAAATGGCAAATTCCTTAAAGCAATTTTCTTCACTGACAATTTCTGAGCTCTACAAAACAAGAACAAAGGAAAACCAGTTCTACCACTGATTTTTATTCCTATTTTGAGAAAAAAAATTTTAAAACTTAATCAGAAAAAAAATCCAAATTTCAGTCAGCTCTACTAATGAATGTTTGCAGAGTTCTCCATTGTACAGCTATTTTATGTGATCCCTTCTGGCTTTTTTCTCACAGAAGACCTGCAATAAACATATCACTTATAAAAGGTCCTGAGATCTGCACTGGAATTTGGTATAAGATATAAAATACCAGACAACTATTTGAGATTGAATAGCGGTCACAAACATGGTATAAATAGCTTTAAATATCTGAAATGTTGATCATGACTTCCCTTTCTGCTGAGAACATTGAAAAAGCAAGGATCCTAAGAGGATGACAGAACTAGGTACAGAAAGCAGACATCACAAAAGCAGGTATTCAGGTCTTTGTGCTTCTTGATCTAGGGGTTACAGTACAGGTAGTAAAACTAAATGGACCATGAGGAAGCTTTTATTTAAACACAATCGCTCAAAAAATGAATAGAAAACAAATTCCAATTTAGAGAAGGTGCTTTAGAGTGAAATAGACTCAGGAGCAATGCCTGTGAAATCTTTCCTCTGTATATTTATAAAGATTTGTGTTCATGGTACTGAGTTTTTAAAACGTGTCACAGTATTAATCACTCCTACTGGGATCCAAGCTTTAGCGGTAAAAGTAAACTGTATTCAACACAATGCTACCAATCATTTGTTAGAAGGACAAAAGAGGAAAAAAAATAACTAAATCAAGCAGACATTCATCTGGCATTTAAAGCAGGTCAGACAAAGCAATTAATTTTATTTTTATATTTTATTCATACTACTCCCTTACCCACCTCTGTTTAGAATACCCAAATGACTGAGTTACAAAAGGTCTGCCTCCAGGCAATCTAATTCACAGCAACAAGCAGAAAATAATAATAATAAAAAAAAAATCTGGTAAAATATTAATCTAGAGAATGAAAGCACCTTCCTTATAGAATCTGGATGAATGGGGCTCTGTGGGAAGATGTCCCAACCTAAGATATTAAATTTGACTCTGAGAATGTGATTCAGCTTGTGGTAGCTGGAGGCTGCCAGAATGTGTGCCTAAACATCATCAATGAGAATCATGCACTTCATTTGCACTTCAACTCTTCCCTTGAACTCACAGCAAGAATTGAAATATCATCTTTACCTGCCATGTCCTTTTGGGGCCTGTTATAAAGACATTTGGGTGTCTTGTGCCCAATGAGGCTTATTCAAGTGCCAATTATTCCTTGACATACAGATTATTATTTTTTTCTTAATCTATTTAATATTGAGGTTAGGGCAGCTTTTTTTTTTTTAATTCTGTGTTAATCTGTCTCCTTTTTCAAGCTGCCAAAGCTACCACTTGGCATGATTTTAAAAGCTCAGTTCTAAAAACCATGTCCAAGGATTACCTTTTGTTAATATTTCCACTGAAATCATAAGATAATTTTTACCTAGCTTTCCTTAGAGCATGTCCATATTTGTATACTATCTCTCAAGTGGAAATTCCTTCAAATTTCAGAAAGAGTGATGTAAACAAGGTATTTCAGACCTTTTGTGAAATGCTGGAAGTCTGCTTGCTTGAGTATGGGAACAGATTTTACCCTTTCAAAACAGAGGTAATCTTGCTTATTTATAGTAACTTATGTTTTCCAAAAGAATTCAGACCTTGATCCAGCAGGAACTTGAACATAGCTGTACAGTTTTAGCTGATACAGTTGTAATGGTTCACATTTTTTGTTTGTCAGGAAGAGTATATGTCAGAAAAGTGTCTGCAAGTCTTCATGTATATTTTACATCATTCCCAAAGTGCTGTAGCTTCAGTAAATACAGCTAAGAAAATAAACTTTGAGGAACTATATCTACACATTGAGAGTATTTTTAGAACTTTCCTCTGCTTTAAATAATCTGCAGCTTAAAAAACATTTCTTAAAAGCTGGCACAAGGTATTTGAAAATGGTAGGTTGTCAAAGAAGAAAAATACTTCTAGAAGTAAACAATTTCAAAAATTCCTATTCTCACATGTTCCATTTGAGGATTTTTATAAAAGCAGATTGATTAATCTTCCTGTCATATTTATGAGGCTGATATATTGTAATATATTAATTTTCAAGAGGGAGAAGCCTAAGTTTAAATAAAACAGAGTGAAGAGATCATAGTAAATGTACAACAGTCAAAAACAAGAGCTAGATACCTTACCTCCCCACTCGCCATCTAAAAGGTTCTTCTATGCTCAAGAATGATTAGAGCTTTGGCTAACAGTCAGACAAGGTATATTAGAAGAAATTCATTATATGAGCACACTAACCCCAAGGGCATATTTTCATCACAGCACAAAGATTGTATTATTTTACAGCCCCAAACACTGACAGCACATCACCAGGAAAATGCAAGAAAGTACTGCTTTGGAAACAGCCGGAAGTTTGAGAAATGCATCTCCCCAGTGAAGTGACATCAACAGAATCTTTACTAAACATACTTGGTGCCGCATCATATGATTACCTGATGTGTACTTACAAACTGCTATTGTGTATATGCATTCTTGCTTTTCTGTAGGATGTATGTACTATGTAGAAGCTTTTAAATTTCTTCTTTATATGGCTTTGGTGATGAATAGAGAAAGCATATTTTCACTGCAGTTTAAAGTCATGGCGGGAGTGTGCTTTTTCCTTCCCTCAGAAGTCCCAGGAGCTTTAGGTTACATTTTCCTCCCTTTCTTCCTTGGACTGCAACTTTTCACATATGTATTCTGAACCCTCAGACTTTTACTGAAGCAGTATTTCTTAGCTGTAGCATCATTTCATGTATGTGAATTCAATCTGGAAAGTAGTATGACTGAAGAAAGACAAACTTAATTTTAAGCATTTTAACAGCCCATCTCTCTGTTACTTACATTTCTTACATTATTAAAATATTTTCCATATTAACATTTCAAGTGTAAGATGTTAGGATAATGCTTCAGTATGCTAGTTTTAAGTACATATAGCTAGGGGGGGTTATATGTAAAATTTAAAGATATTTGACTTGATTGATTTGGTTTTTTTCCTTTTTTTTTTGTTTTGCTTTGTTTGCTTTATTCCTTTCTGTTTACCTCAGAAGCTCAATTTCTTTTTTTTTTTCCAAATTCCCCTCAAGAAAAATCTTATTAACATTTGTAAAAGAAACAATAACAAAACGCCAGAGAAACCATATGAAATTCTGCTGAAGAAAATGTCATGCGAGAAATACAGTGAATAATGATGATGATATTTCAAAGCCTAAGCCAGATGACTGGTAGGGATGCGGATTGTGAGTAGGAAAAGAGAGGCTAATGTTGCCAAGCAAATTTTCCCTTCAGAGTAGAAAGCTTTCATCCTACCTCCGCTGGGATTTCCCTTCCTTTCTGCCTAACAATGAGGAGTGTTCTAAGAATGATCTTTCAATACTTTGGAAGCCAAATAAAAGCAGGACAGCTGCGTATGTCCTGAAGACTCATATCCCCTGCTCTTCATCCCACCAATACACAAAAAAAGGTTGAAATTCTACTGTCATCAGTATACAAGGCTGCTCGAATGCATCTTTTTCCTTTTCTCAATACTTCAACATCTTTGCCTTCAGGCCAAAACTGTTCTCAGCAAATAAACAGGAAAGCTGAGTCATGCAATGCATTTACCTTCTAAGAGACAGGGCATTGTTTTCTGATAATTTTTTTCAAAGCTGCATAATAAATCACTCTCTTTTTTGCATCAGATCCCAGACCTTCAGGAAGGAGAGTGCTTGGCCTTTTGCACTGCATATTTTAAGGGGGGGTTATGATTTCAAAGCCACATATCGCAAAGTTAGCTGTGATCTGAACAATAAGTAGTTGGAGATGAGGCACTCTTACCACATCAGAAAATATCGAAGTCCATCAACCATCCCAGGTGGGCTTCCACAGGTTACTTCAACCTCTCCCCTCCTGTACTGGTATCTTGATTCCTGTTAAATTTCACCTTACATACTAGTGTTTTAAAATCTTTCCCTTGCCCATTAGACAGAACAAAGGTCCTTTGGATGGAGATTTTCAAAACATCTACTGTTTTGCTATCACAGACAAAACCTACTCACTACCATTGGCAGCTGGTAGATGTTCAGTGATAAACTGGAAAGGCTAGACCTGTTTTAGAAGCATAAGTTTAGACTCAAAATTTTGGAATGCAGTAGAGAATTTTACATGAAATCCTCTTGAAACCTTTTTATACATTATAATGTAATTAAAAATATCAACAGAGGCATCACATAACCTTAGATAATGGAAGCTTATAGACTTTAAATGAAGCAGTACCATCAGTTGCATATGTTAACCTTCACTCTCCAAACAGAAACCTTTTCCCCTGTCCTAAACTCCCCTGCCTCATGCTAGGAAAGTTTCACTGTGTTGTGACACTGGACCACTTTCTATCTCTATTCAAAACACTCAGAAAAGAGAAGCTTTTCTTCAATTTGCCATCTTCTGTGATAATGGCTAGATCCCAGTAAGGGGAAGGATGTTCCACTGCAGGGAAAAGCAGGTCTGAGGTCAGATTAGGGGTAGGTAAATAACAGCAGAGATGCTGAGAAATAAGCACAACTGTGATGAAGACCCCTTCATGGTGTGTGATCAGGGCCTGTTGGAACCAGGCTGTGTCCAGTATGAGGCCAGACCTGGTCTCTTCTCACAGACGCCACCCCTGCAGCCTCTGTGCTACCAAAATCTTGCCACCTATAGCCAATAATACATCATATAGTTGTAATGCTGTAGACTCTGAATATCACCATGCTCCGTACTTGCAATCTGCTTCAGCATTTTACTGCTGCAGAGTCTTCTAGGGTATGATGAGCTCAGTGGGGCAAAGACTCTAGTCTTACTCTGTTCAGTGGCTCACTTAGTAAAGGCTGGACAGGACAAGAGGGAATGGACAGGACAAGAGGGAATGGCTTCAAACTCTATAAGGGGAGGTCCAGGCTTGACATCAGGAAAAAAATTTTCAAACAAAGGGTCACTGGGCACTGGAACAGGCTGCCCAGGGAGGTGGTTGAGTCATCTTCTCTGGATGGGTGGATCAGGTGCTGAGGGGCATGGTTTAGTGATTGATAGGAATAGTTGGGCTCAATGATCTTGTGGATCCTTTCCAACCTAGTCATTCTGTGATTCTATGACGCATCACTGAGATCTCTGACTGTTATTCCAGTAAAGGTAATACACTTGTGTTAACAAAGCACCCCTGTGCACTCCAAACTTTTGCCTTTACTGTTTCCCCCAGAAACATAATTTCTTGGGGGTTTTAGTCATTTCCACACCCACACCCACCGCCCCCGCCACCAGCATCCTCTTGGGACATGACCAATTCAGTCAGTTCCAGCACTGCCCCTCCTCCTGGAATTTGTATACACATTAATCTTTGCTATGAAATCTGATATTTCTCCCAGACTTGATTCAAAAGTAGGAAAAGTAATCCTGCAAAAATCTGGGATTGCTAATTGCCTCTGATTTCCAGAATTCATTATACAGACTTCTAAACTTTAAAAAGCTGCAAACAACAACAAAACTTCTTAAAACTTAACTTCAAGTATACTTTTTTTTCAATTCCTTTAATAGTGAGATGACTGCAAGCTTATTGCTTTGTCTCCTTGCTTTCTATACTCACTGTCTGTAATTTCTGGAAGTTATTTTCCCCTTTATTTCTGTATGATTATGGACAAAAAACATTACGAGCTTCTCAAACTTTTCTTCTTTTTCACATGTACAAACAAATTCTTTTTCTGTAGGAAAAAACGGGATGGGCATTCTCAGTAACCAACAGCAAAATCACAGATGCAGGTTGGAGGTCTTTTTTAGTTTATTTTGCATTGATTTTTTTCCATTCGCAAGTGCTAGAACTCAATCCAGATTCCTTCAGAAACCTTCTGTGGCTATGCTTGTACAGCTTAAAAATAGAGCCTGACAAACACCACAATTATCAGTAAATGTGTTTCCATTTCTATATAAGTTTTGCAAGAGGCGTGTATCTTGATAGCCCAAAAGGCACTTGTTGAGAAAGTATTTATGGGTAAAGGAGGCTGACGCATTTCTCCCTTGTTCCTCAATGAAAATGTCTATTTAGTGCCTTACTGTGTTGCCCAATAACAACTGACTTGTGTTACCTTAATCAAGATTTAACATATGTTGACTTGATGTGCCATCCTATCAACTTCTGCTATAGCAAAATATTGTAACACAATGTAGTCAAAATTGGAGCTTAAGTAACAAAGCTCATCTCAAAGCTGACCAGCATCAGTGGAAGCTGAAGAGATGGTAGGATTTAGTAGACAATGGAATTGCTCACGCATGCCTTTCAGAGCTATTTTGGACTCAGTGTACTGTTATTTCATGTGTGCACATGATGACCTGTGACAAGAATGAATAACATCCCCTTGCCTTGCTTGATTAGTGTCTCAAAGTGAGTTTTAGTAACAATGACACTCATGTTTCAACAAATAGTTATTCTTTATTCCTAATGGACTATTAACTACCCCAGGATTTCTTCCTCTTCCTTTCCTATGCCACCCTCCCAAAATATGCTTGACTTTGGGAGATAGGACCTTAAGCAGATTTTGTGCAACACTATAAAAATTGCCATCAAGTGTAAATAAGTAAAATATATGGATATCTGTAGAGGAATAATACCCCTTTCTGCAGGTATATTTCAGGTATATGTTTAACTAGTTCAAATATAAATTAATTTTTTATACCAAAAGCTAGATCTTTCATTAATTCATAATACTCAACTGGGATTTAGTAACTAAATACTGTAGTGCAGAAGAGGATCAAGTGACTGAGTTGGAACAAAGCAATCATTATATACTATCACTGATGCTTTCTGAAGGCAAAATAATGATTTGACAATATGACACAAAACATTGCTACCAGACTAAGGAAAAAATCCTGCATAGCATGCCAGAAAGAAATGGTGATTACTGTAACTATTAGCTCTTTGAACTGAGAAGGTAGTTTCTGTGATGCAATGTGTAGGATCAAAATGTTTGAAATGTTTGTATGTATATATACCTGTGTATAGAGATATATATACAGTTTCTCTTACTATGTTGTTATTGAGAGATAATTGAAAAAGTTAAAACAAAACCATCCAGTCTTCTTTCAACATCTTAGTCCTTCTGTCCAAATTACTACTGGTACTTGAGCTTTCTGATCTTTATCTCAGTTCCACAATTGATTGGACGTTGTTTCTTCCTCTTGTTCTGGTCATCTTATTTTTATTTTTATTTTTGCCAGTTCAAGACCAGAGTATTTTGAAAGAAAAAAGCCAAAATAGCTGAGAGCCCTATTGGGCTGAGAAACCTTTGATCTCAATTGTTTTTCTGACAAATTACTTTGTCAGTTCTGCATAATTAAAATTTAAGGTTCATTTTTGTTAAACAATGTCTTGGTTCAGCTGTGTTTACTGTCATCAGCACAAGGTCAGGATATTTTACTGCAATCAGAACAATGAATGAAGATAGCTCATCAGAGCAATTTAAGCTGCCTGAAAATTTGACTTGTTAGGTTCAATTATTTGTTACTAAGAGATTTTATTTAGCTGAGTTCTCCAGGCAGCCCAAAGACTTGAATGCTGGGATAAGTACAACGTGATTTACGGTAGCAATTGTGATTGTCCCATTAAAGAGAAGTAAATGATGAGCAGAGCTGCTTCAATTTGTGCTTAAAATACACACAAACATATTCCTTTCTCTACTACTTCTTACTGAAGAATTAAATTGGGCAAATGTTGGAAATATATAGTTCCAGAGCCAAAGGAATCACATATATCTTCTCAAGAAGGCTACTTAAGTATCAAAGCCAAATAACCAAGAAGGATTAAACCAGAACAAAACCTTTCATTTTTCAGTCTTTTATTCATCAAGTTTATCATCTTTGATCATAGGAAAGAAGAAAAAACTTGTTTCCTCTGTAATGCAACCCTGCTGTAACCTTTGCTGACTAGTTGCTTTTGTGTGAGCCTCTTCTAGAGTGTTCATCCACTGCAAGTGGGGTTGTACTTTTAGGTATACATCAAACATTCATTATCTAATATGCATAGTAGATAGCCAGAACAAATCTGATACTAGGTTAGGCACTAGTACACCTCACACTCCCATGGAGGTAGTTCTTCATTCTGCAGGCTGGGCAGTTGAAAACCGTGTGGCAAACTGTTGGACTTACGATTTAAACAGGATCATCCTTATTCTTGCTGAGTTGCCATCTACCTTGAGGTCTGATATTTCCTGTGTTGTTTTTTCCAACTCCAGCTCCAAGTGAGACATCTGCAATATCCTCTCTTTTTTCAATTCACTTTAGCTTGTCTTTTGTGCTAGTTTTTACTCTTCTTTGGCCCTTTTCTCAAAATGGCATTGCAATTATGACAAATTACTCAGAAGGGGTTTTAAAATCATCTTGCATGACCTCCTAGGTCTCATGAATTTGATGCCAGTATACTTATTGTACTATAACTGACTTGTCTGTGCCGTTGCACTTTGCTATTGGCTTCCTTTATTTGATTCTCTGGGTTGTTCAGACATCTACCTTATCTAGATGCCACTGCAGTGAGCAAGTGAGGGTTCCATCATTGTCGAAGATCTCCTTTTCTAAATATGGCAGTACTACACAGTTGCCTTCAGCTTGCTCACTGTTGCTCTTTTAAATCTGGAACTATGAAGTACACACAGTAGTTCACTACAGATTACACTGTCCTGACTTTGTTCCATGTGGTTTTCTCACATTTGGGCCCAGTCTTGCTTGCTGGTGCATAGTGGCCTTGCACGTTAAGTCCTTTTCTTACAGAACAATGCTTCATCCCCAAAGTTGCAGACAGAATGACAAATGATATAATATTCTGCAATAATTAGATGAATAAACTGGATTTTTGGATCAGTTGCTAAGGTATCTGACACTTTCTCCAGTATTCTCAAAGAATATCTAGTATTCCATATCATAACCTAAACATCAGTAGGGAATAGTGAACACCATGAGTTCATATCTACAAAGAGCTGAGTGCCTTCAGAAAATATAGCGTATGTCTCTGACTTTCTGCAAAATACCACTAGATGTCCTCTCATAGTAAGTTTATTCCTATAACATGTATGTAATTGTATTCAGGGATGGGGAAATCCAATAAAATGAAAAGCCTTGCAAATGCATAGCCCAGAATTGATTTTTGGCTTGACTTCTGTAAGGGTTTTGAAACTTTATGAAAGGAAATATCGGGGCATTGTCAGCTCCTATTTTTGTGCAGTATTAATCTGAGTTCCACATCATACTGCTTTAGATAAAGATCATAGTAATTTGGGACATAGTAAAAAACGCATAGTACAGCATAAAACATGTGTCGGTCACCTGGAGATTTACAGATTTACAGAACAGATGATCAGGAAATTACTAATTCCACCTTTGGACACCTATTAAAAAGCTGAAAGATCACAGCACAAAAATTGTAAGGTCTACAGTCAAAAAAAAAAAAAAAAAAAAGCGGAATTAAGGCTCTTATGACAAGAGGCCTATTTCCGACTGGCATCAACCACTTCATACACAACGTCTTGACATTTTGTGATGTTACTTCAGACATGCACAGAGCATTATTTTGTTTAGATATACTTTGATCTGAAAGCATGAGTTATTTAATTCTTTTTTTTGTAGCACTATGACATTTTCACTGCTGGTTATTTAGTATTCAGTGCTTACACTGAATTAGTGAAAAGGAGCAGCTAATTTCAAATCATAGAATTGCAGAACCATTTTAGTTGGAAAAGACCCTTTAAATCACTGAGTCCAACTCTAAACCTAACACTGCCAAGTCCACCACTAAACCACATACCTAAGTGCTATGTCTACACATCTTTTAAAAACCTCCAGGAATGGTGACTCAACCACATCCCTGGGCAGCCTGTTCCAGTGCTTGACCCTTTCAAAGAAGAATGTTTTCCCAATATCAAATCTAAAGCTTCCCTGGAGCAGCTTGAGGCCATTTCCTCTTGTCCTGTCACTTATTACTTGGGAAAGAGACCAGCACCCACCTTGCTAAAAAGTCCTTTCAGGTCTCCCCTCAGCCCCCTTTTCTCCAGACTAAACAACCCCAGGTCCCTCAGCTGCTCCTCACTGGACTTATAATCTAGGATCTTCACCAGCTTTGTTGCCCTTCTGTGGACATTCTCCAGCATCTCCATGTCCTTTTTGTAGTGAGAGTTCCAAAACCAAACACAGTATTCAAGGTGTGACCTCACCACTACAGTGGCCCAACTTTCTCAGCTTGTCCTCATATGGGAGGTTCTCCAGCCCTCCAATCACCCTTGTAGCCCTACTCTGACCCGTTCTAACATCTCCATATCCTTCTTATGTTGAGGATTCCAGAACTGGACACAGTACTCCAGATGAGGTCTCACAAGAGTGGAACAGAGATGCAGAATCACTTCCCTTGACCTGCTGGCCACATTTCTTTTGATGTGTCTTGGAAGCAAGGACCCACTGGTAAGGATTAAAGAATTAAAGCATCAGTTCTGAATTTCGGTTTGGTTGCACACTTATCAGGAAAAGCCCTGCAGTCCTGACTCAAGTTTTGTTTGCTTCATTTTACGTCATTTGAACCATCACCAGCAATATGGATCACAACTCCATCATAACAAAAATGGTATTAACAGCATTCTAAAAGCCAACAGAATGATAGGTTTGTATAATGTATGTATATACTGGCCATGTCGTAACCATGGCTCTCATAGAAGTTTCAGAAGATATACCCTTTCCAAGTACAGAGTAACAACCATCTTGCAGAAAAGACTAGAGGGCAAGCTGACATGCTAAATCAGAAACATCAGAACTGTGTACTGGAAGCCACAGAGCTACTGAGTCATCATTTAACATTTGGTTGCTAAATAAGCATTATCCAGTTCCTGAAATCAATGAAGTTTGGCAGCCATAAGTAGGAGTGAGCGGCTGGTTAAAATTAATTTAATAAAGACATGATTTTCTGACTTCATCACACAGGGCTTAGAATAACCTTAATAGTTACTGGATTTGATCTTTAAATATTTTTTCATTTCCATAGACCTCCACCCACAGTTAGGTTTTTCGTGACAGTTAAACTATCTTTGCACTGCTCTGCAGTCTGTTTTGTAAATGCTCTTGGAGTAGGTGAACTTCCTAGCTGTGGTGCAGGATCTTCAACTGAAGAAGCAGTGCGTTGTCAAAATGCAAGTGAAAGGTAAGTGTAGAGTTATATATTACCTAAAATCAGCTTCTCTCAGAAGTTCCCTTCCTGTATTATAGAAGTAACAAGGTAACTTCATCATCGAAGCAACATAAATATCATAGGTCAAACTGCAACTTTTTAAAGCCATGGGTAGAAATTTGGGAGGAAGGATGACAAAAAAGTTTAATTAATTTTTTATGCTTCCTGTTTTATTTCTTTTCCCCTCTGGATGTTTGATGGAAGACGATCGTTTTGCTCAAAGTACCGCAAAAAGATTATATTGCTCTCATTGGCAAGAATTCAGAGAAATAAAGATGTCTGGGAAGGAGCCAAACAAAGCTAATCTTTTAATACAATGAAAACAAAACAACAAAAAAATTGATACTCAAGAGTGAGTTCTGAAAACATGTAGCATGAATTTCTCAGTATATCAAAGTACTCACAAGTACTCTTCAGAGAAAACTGCAGGTATTTTGCTCCTGCTATTCTGATGTGTTCATCCTTGCCCATCTCATCCTAAAAGAGAACATAATACTTCATTTCTACAGAGTTACACAAGATTTCAGACAGATTACTACTGCTTCTCAAGGTGATCAGCATCCGGATGGTGCATGTGGACCAATTCTATTTGAGACATTGCATACTGCCTGGATGTACTTTAGTCAGAAGTATGATCCCAAAATAAGAGAGTGCTACTACCAATGCTACAGTTACCTAAACAAAGCAACAAGCTTTGTGTTTTAAGTAAATCATGACTAGAAAATTGAGTTTGAAATAAATATTTCAAGTGTGACCTTATAAGCATTTGATTAAAAAGATTCTCTGCAACCAGCTGGGAAAGCTCAATCAAGAACCTAATGAGCCCATGCTAAACTGTGCATACATGAGCAACCGCATATATGCATTGTGCTTAGAATCTCCTGAATGCTCCAGCAGGAGATTACCTTGCTTCAGTAACTGTATGATTATGACAGCAGCATTAACCTCTGTAAATTTTGTTTGTAAATATCTTATCAGCTGCCTTTCTTCCTTTTCTCTCTCTTAGAGCAGTAAAAGAGAACAGGCAGAACTATATTGATTAACACTGCATAAGGTTAAGGTCCAAAATGGGAATGGACACCCCCCACACATGAATACACTTCAGGAGCAGTGGTTGGACCTTCCCCTACTTCTGAGTTATTCTCCATATTCTGTTTTATACAGGAGACTTGGAAGAAAATGGTTTTGGTGTTAGAGTAGTGAAACAAAGAAACCTTTGTTTGATAGTTTAATTTAACAATTAAGGCAGGTACAGTTTATACAGCGCTGGAGAAGACTCAGAATGCTACTGCTGAACAGTGATTTCAGAGAACTTTATATACACAGAATTGTTTTCATATTCATATTTTTACCCAAAGTGGCAAACACACTTCATTCCTGGAACCTCATTGAATATCCAGATTGAGGAGATTAATCCCACCCAGAGTCATTAAGGTGGGATTAAGTCGTTAGTGGCTTTCTATGATGGGGGATGCAGCAGTAGGCATGGGCGAACCAATGGATATGATCTATCTAGACTTCTATAAAACCTTTAACGTCGTCCCCCACAACATCCTTCTCTCTAAAGTAGAGAGAGATGGATTTCATTGGTGGATGGCATGGTGGATAAGAAACTGGTTGGGTGGTCGTACTCAGAGAGCAGTCGTCAATAGCTTAAAGTCCAGATGGAAATCTGTGACAAGTGATGACCCTCATGGGTCCATACCTGGACTGATGCTGTTAAATATCTTCATCAATGTTGACAGCGAGATTGAGTGCACCCTCAGCAAGTTTGCAGATGACACCAAGCTGAGTAGTGTAGTTGCCACACAAGAAGGACAGGATGTCATATAGAGGGACCTGGACAAGCTGGAGAATTTGGTCTGTGAGAACATCATGAGGTCTAACACGGCCAAGTACAAGGTCTTACACTTGGGCCGGGGCAATCCCCATTTTCAGTACATGATGGGGTGTGATGTGACTGAGAACTGCCCTGCAGAGAAGGACTTGGGTGTGCTGGTTGATGAGAAACTCAACATGAGCTGGCAGTGTGTTCTCGCAGTCCAGAAGGCCAGTTGTGTCCTGGGCTGCATCAAAACAAGTGTGGCCATCAGGTCAAGGGAAGTGTTTCTGTCCCTCTATACCTCTTTTGCGAGACCTCATCTGGAGTACTCTGTCCAGTTCTGGAATCCTCAACATAAGAAGGATACGGAGCTGTTGGAATAGGTCCAGAGGAGGGATACAGGGATGACTGGAGGGCTGGAGCACCTCCCCTATGAGGACAGGCTGAGAAAGTTTGGCTTGTTTAACCTTGAGGAGAGAAGGCTTTGAGGAGATCTTATAGCTACCTTCCAGTACCTGAAAGGAGACTACAAGAAAGCTGGAGAGGGACTATTCATAAAGGCTTGTGTTGATGGGATGATGGGAATGGGCATAAACTAGAGAGGGCAAGATTTAGATTAGAAATTAAGAATAATTTCTCCACCATGAGAGTGGTGAGACATTGCAATATGTTGCCAAGGAAGATGTTGGATGCTCCATCCCTGGAGATGTTCAAGGTCAGGCTGGATGGGGCCTTGGGTAACCTGCTTCAGTGGGATGTCCCTGCCCATGTCAAGGGGGTTGGAACTAGATGATCTTTAAGACCCCTTCCAACCCTAACTATTCTATGATTCTATGTTTCTATGACTCTGGGTGACAAGATCATAAAGGTCGTTAGTCATTAATCTTGTTTCTTAACACATTGCAGTTGACATTTCATCCCACCATTTACAAATCACCATTTCACCATGAGGCAGCATTAAAATTTACCTTGACGGAAGCACAAGGTAAGAACTAACATAGAATTTTCTTAATCAGGATTTTTGAACAGCAGTCATTGATAAGTTTCAAACTGTTAAATTAGTTCTTTTAACTGAAAGAGGCCACAGAATTAAATATGCTATGAATAATTCTTTGTGAACATCAACCCATTCATTATTCTGACAAAGCTTATATTCTTAAACAAATATGAAGCAAGCAAATATATTCTCAAGCACCCTGGAGTCCTGATAGACAAGTTAACCATGAGCCAGCAATGCACCCTCCTGATCAAGAAAGCTGATGGTATCATGTGGTGAATTATGAAGAGTGCGGCTAGCAGATCCAGGGAGGTTATCCTGCCCTTCTACTCTGCCCCTAGAGAGGTCCAGTCTGGTGAACTGTGTCCAGTTCTGGGCTCCCCAGATCAAGAAAGATAAGGAATTACTGGAGACAGCCCAGCAAAGGGCCATGGATATAATAAGGATACTGGAGCATCATGGCTGAAAGATCTGGGTCTGTTTAGCCTGGAGAAGAGAACACTGAGAGAGGGTCTTATTAATGCTTATAAATATGTTAAGGGCAGATGTCAAGAGCGTGGGGCCAAACTCTTTTCAATAGTGCCCTGCGACAGTCAAGGGGCAACAGATACAAACTAGAACACAGGAAGTTTCACCTGAACAAGAGATAAAAATTCTTTACTGTGAATGTGAGAGAATACTAGAACAGGTTGTCCAGAGAGACTGTGGAACATCCCTCTCTGGAGATATTAAAAATCTGCCTGGATGTGTTCCTATGCAACCTAGATGAACTTGCGTTACCTGGGGGATTGGACTACATGATCTCCAGAAGTCCCTTCCAACACCTTCCATTCTGTGACTCTGTGAAAATAACCTTGAGGAAAAATCAGTGTCTTGGGTTTGGTCTCTTTTTTCAAGGTGCATAGCGTTAAACATGCAAAAGAGGTACACTTTGATTTGAATCATAGGCTATTTGAAACAGAGCTTTCCATCCCTAAACCATACTCCTGAATTTGACATATGAAAGGGGAAAGAGCCTTAAGCCCTCACGGGATGATGTTTGTGCTCTGGCTGGTGTTGAAATGAGACACTGGGTAAAACTATGTCAGCATATTACAGTAAGTCATCATTGCATCTGGTACAGATCTACAATTGCAACAGAATGATTATTGACTGGCCTTGCAGGAATTAAGCTGCTCAGCCTTTCCCAATTTCCATGAAGCAATTGTAAAGTTCTTTAGTTCATTATCCATAAAAGATGAGGCTGATCTGTCCCAGCGATACTCAGTTATGTGCTTTTTATATTCAACTCTTTCATCCTGATCTTCTGCCCCTCTGTAACCCATTACACACAGAGCCAGAGCACATTGTCAAACTAAGTGAGGAAAGTGCTGTTCTGACTCTTCCAACACTAACTTCACTGACCCTCATCAGGCAACTTCACTTAAGCAGCTTTGCATTAAACCATTTAGCAGTAGTTTGGTGTAAAATTTAACTTTCCAACATTCACATCTTCCTTATACTGCTTTAAATAGAAGTTCAGGTGTATGCAACCTCTAGCAAATTTTGTTTTAAACTCATGCACGATCATTGTGATATGCACTGAAGTCCCAGGTTTGCAACAGCTCTTTCTCCAGCTCAGTCGCTGCAATTAATGGCAGAATTAAGAGGGTTACTCAAGAAAGAACAATGAAGGCTAACATCTCTCCTTTTTTTCCTGAGGGCAGAGCACCCTAAAGAGTTTACATTTTTCACTCCTGTTAAGCTTTTTTAAGGATGTTGAGACTCTGGAGCAAGTCCAGAGAAGAGCAACGAGGCTGGTGAAGGGGCTGGAGAACAGAACCTATGAGGAGCGGCTGAGAGAGCTGGGGGTGTTTAGCCTGGAGAAGAGGAGGCTGAGAGGAGACCTCATTACTCTCTACAACTACCTGAAAGGAAACTGTAGAGAGGAGGGAGCTGGCCTCTTCTCCCAAGTGACAGGGGACAGGACAAGAGGGAATGGCCTCAAGCTCCGCCAGGGAGATTTAGGCAGGAGATTAAGAGGGGACCTTTTCACAGAAAGGGTCATCGGGCATTGTAACAGGCTGCCCAGGGAGGTGGTTGAGTCACCTTCCCTGGAGGTGTTTAAGGCACAGGTGGATGAGGTCTTGAGGGACTTGGTTTAGTGTTTGATAGGAATGGTTGGACTAGAAGATCCGATGGGTCTCTTCCAACCTGGTTGTTCTATGATTCTATGATTTTTGAAGTACTGCTTTGGGTAGCTAAAGGACATGGGTTTTTTTCAGTCAAGCTGCTAGACCTTCCCCAGCCTTTGATGCATTTCAAAGCTTCATTACCAGCTTCAGTTCAACAGTACAAAGGATAGTTTTCTCAGGTTGGCAGTGTTGTAAGGATTCTTGTTTCCTCACCTCTTCCCTAACCAAATCATCGCCTCACTGTTTTCCTAGAGATTTCTGGGAAGGTATCATGTCTCTGAACCTACCTGTTTAACATCCTAATTGGCTCTTAGTTGGGAACTGTTCTTCAAGCCTGCCTGCTTTTTTCAAAACTTCACAAAGGAATTTCCATAGTTTCATGGATTTGAATGCACTTTGTCTCCTATGCACTGTCTCTTGAAAGACCTAATGCAAGAACTGATGCTTATCGAGTTCTCTATTCAAACTGTCATGAAAGATAATGCTAGTGATAGTATTCTCTCGTTCTGTACTTCCCAGAAACTTGCCCTTTGGTTATTTTTCAGGCTGCAAGATCATGATCTTTAAACAAAGCCATCCCTGTTTGCCTGTTCCATCAGTTCACTTTTTCATCTACTTGTTCCCCATTTTGCTGCCAAGTGGTTGCCTTCAGCTGGCAGTTTAGGTATTGGGTTTTTTTCAATTTAGACAGAGGCCTGGCCAGTCTGCAAAGGCAAGTGTTTGTGTTAAAGAATATGTCTGAGATGTAGGCAACCAAAATCCTGTTTACTCAGAATCCCCCCCAGCAACCATTAGTCACTCTCTGCAAATAGTTGGGGACTTTCTTGGGTAAGAACCACTTCCTGTGATTTCTTTCCTTACAAGTTCCCTCTTACTACGTTTCTGAATCTGAAACTTCTTTGCTAGAATCATCGAATCATTTAGGTTGGAAAAGTTGTAGGCGTTGAACATCTCCGGGGATGGGGCAGCCACAGCTTTCCTGGGCAACATAGAATCATAGAACAGTCGGCTGTCGACCAACACCCCCAGGTCCCTCTCCTCCTGGCAGTTTTCCAGCCAGGCTTCTCCCAGTCTGTAGTTCTGCACAGGGTTGTTGTGCCCCAAGTGCAGGACCCAGCATCTGACCTTGTTAAACCTCATGCCATTGGACACTGCCCAGCGGTCCAGCCTGTTTAGGTCCCTTTGCAGAGCCTCCCTACCCTCCAGAAGATCAACACTTCCACCCAATTTAGTGTCTTCTGCAAACTTGCTAAGGGTGCCCTCAATGCCCTCATCCAGGTCATTGATGAAGACATTGAACAGGACTGGACCTAGCACTGAGCCCTGGGGAACATCACTTGTCACTGGCCTCCAGCTGGACTTAACACCATTTACCACCACTCTCTGGGCCCAGCCACCCAGCCAGTTTTCTACCCAGGAGAGTGTACGTCTGTCCAGACCAGAGGCTGACAGTTTCCACAGCAGAATGCTGTGAGAAACTGTGTCAAAGGCTTTGCTGAAGTCCAGAAAGACCACATCCACAGCCTTTCCCTCATCCAGCAGCTGAGTGACTTTGTCATAGAACATGTTCCAGTGTCTCACCACTCTCATGGTGCAAAAATGTCTAGTCTAAATCTGCCCTTTTCTTCAGTTTATGCCCATTCCCCCTCATCCTACCACCACACGCCTTTATGAATAGTCCCTCTCCAGCTTTCTTGTAGTCTCCTTTCAGGTGCTGGAAGGTGGCTATAAGATCTCCTTGGAGCCTTCTCTCCTCCAGGCTGAACAAGCCCAACTCTCTCAGCTTGTCCTCATATGGGAGGTGCTCCAGCCCTCCAATCACCCTTGTAGCCCTCCTCTGACCCGTTCTAACATCTCCATATCCTTCTTATGTTGAGGATTCCAGAACTGGACAGAGTACTCCAGATGAGGTCTCACAAGAGAAAATTTAAATTGCAGCCAGAGTTACTACTCTCCTGTTTAGTGCTCCAATCCATTGAGGTAGTCCCTAGTTATTTGTGAAGGGAGCAGCCTTTTTTTTCCATCTATAGAAATGGAAGTCAATATACTCTACATCCCACTCCTCTGTGCAGGACAAATTCCATGAACAGCTGTGACATCACACAAACGCTCTCATTGTATAGGTGCAGTGTGGAGAGCAGACCTTGTGTCCTGGGCAATTTGAACTCTCATGGTCCACTTAAAGCCCTGTGCTCAGATATCATATTAAGGACAGTGGGACATGTATTTCAAGGCCACTAGCCAGATTGAAGTGAAAACATTCAGGCTTTGGAGACTTTGCCTAGTCTTAGGGTTTAATCACTAGTGGCCAGCTCCTCAAAGAGACACGTGCAAAGTGTCAGGGGACGGGACAAGGGACAATGGCCTCAATCTCCACCAGGGGAGGTTCAGAATGGAAATCAGGAAAAAAAAAATTCACAGAAAATGTCCTTGAACACTGGAACAGGCAGCCCAGGGAGGTGGTTGAGTCATCTTGGATGGCTGGGCCCCGAGAGTAATGGTAAATGGTGTTAAATCCAGCTGGAGACCAGTTACAAGTGGGGTTCCCCAGGGCTCAGTGCTTGGTCCAGCCCTGTTCAATGTCTTCATCAATGACCTGGATGAAGGCATTGAGTGCTCCCTTAGCAAGTTTGCAGATGACACTAAGCTGGGTGGAAGTGTCGATCTGCTGGAGGGTATGGAGGCTCTGCAAAGGGATCTGAACAGGCTGCTCCGCTGGGCTGAGTCCAGTGCATGAGGTTTAACAAGGTCAGATGCTGGGTTCTGCACTTGGGGCACAATAACCCTGTGCAGAACTACAGACTGGGAGAAGCCTGACTGGAAAACTGCCAGGAGGAGAGGGACCTGGGGGTGTTGGTTGACAGCCAACTGAACATGAGCCAGCAGTGTGCCCAGGTGGCCAAGAAGGCCAATGGCATCCTGGCTTGTATCAGAAATGGTGCGACTGTCAGGTCCAGGGAGGTGATTCTCCCTCTGTACTTGGCACTGGTGAGACTGCTCCTTGAATACTGTGTCCAGTTCTGGGCCCCTCACCACAAGAAGGATGTTGAGGCTCTGGACAAGTCCAGAGAAGAGCAACAAAGCTGGTGAAAGGGCTGGAGAACAGGCCTTATGAGGAATGTCTGAGAGAGCTGGGGTTGTTTAGCCTAGAGAAGAGGAGGCTGAGAGGAGACCTCATTACTCTCTACAACTACCTGAAAGGAAACTGTGGAGAGGAGGGAGCTGGCCTCTTCTCCCAAGTGACAGGGGACAGGACAAGAGGGAATGGCCTCAAGCTCCGCCAGGGGAGATTTAGGCAGGAGATTAGGAGGGGACCTTTTCACAGAAAGGGTCATTGGGCATTGTAACAGGCTGCCCAGGGAGGTGGTTGAGTCACCTTCCCTGGAGTGTTTAAGGCATGAGTGGATGAGGTCTTGAGGGACTTGGTTTAGTATTTGATAGGAATGGTTGGACTCAATGATCTGGTGGGTCTCTTCCAACCTGGTTGTTCTATGATTCTATGATCTTTCCTGTGGGTGTTTAAAGGACGGGTGGATGAGGTGCTGAGGGAATCGGTTTCTTGATTTATAGGAATGGTTGGACTCGATGATCCAAGAGGTCTTTTCCAACCTTGTGATTATGTGATTTTGATTCTGTGCAGGGATCTCACGTATGAAACAGCAGGCACCTGTAGCCTTTAAGCTTCTCAAGAGAAGACCTGTGAGGCTGGAAAACTGCAACTGTGGATATAGTACCTAATCCTTTTATGTGTGCAGTTCTGACAGCTCTGATGCTGATTCAGTCATCAGTGGCATCTTACTCAACCTCTGATGCTGGTTTTTTTTCAGCACTAATAAACTGAACTCAGTAATTAGATGAACACAACCTGGTACACGCTGTAAGTGTAGTAAGAGTAAATAAAAGTGCCACATCTTGTCGATTTTCATGTTGGGTTGCAAAGATCTTTCCAAGGGTGTATCTTTTACAGGTGCAGTGAGAAAATTGCTATTCGTGGCAAAGGTAGGTACTCAAAGCTGACTAGGCGTGCTGGTTTTCCTAATGCTCGTAGAACAAAACGTGTAATTCACTTAGTATGCCAACATCCTTCCTGATCATTTTAAAGACCCCTGCTTTAAGCAGAAAAGAGAAGGACGTGTCATAACCTTGGAGGACACTCAAGGGACCGCTTGCCCTGCCCCTCCGCCGTGGATTTAGCGAGCTCTCGGTTCTCTCCGTCCCCTGGCCGCCCGCGGGGGCTGCAGCCCCGCTCCCCGCTCCCCGCAGCAGCGGCGCCGGGCGGAGCCGGGGGGAGGCGGAGGGCAGGGCAGGGGCTCGGGGAGGCGCTGAGGAGCCGCGGCAGCCGCCCCAGCGCCCCGGGGACCGCGGAGGCGGCCGCCAGAGAAGCCGCGCCACTCGGGTAAGGAGAGGAGCCCTGCGGGCAGCAGCGTTTTCTCGCCTGCTTTTTTTTTCTGACGTTTTCCCCCGAGGGTTGCGGCGCGCTGCCCTGCGGCGGGGAGCGCTGCTGCGGGCGATACCGGCAGCGGAGGGAACCGGGGGAGAAGGGGCGGCTCGAGGAGGGCACAGGGCCGAGTTCTGCCGGGAGTGGGCCCTCTCCCCTGCCCCCAGTGCGCTTAGCGGCTCCCGCTGCAGAGCCACGCCGCCTCCCTTTCAGCCTGAGCTGGGCGTGTGGGAACCAGGGCCGGGCAAGGCGGGGGAGAGAAGCCGCATCCCCGGGCAGCCTGAGCTTCTCCGCATCCCTGCTCCGCATCTCCGGGCAGCCTGAACTGCTCTGCATCCCTGGGAAGCCCGAACTCATCCGCATCCCTGCTCCGCATCCCGGTGCGGTCTGAGCTGGTTTGCATCCCTGCTCCGCGTCCCCGGGCAGCCTGAGCTCCGCATCCCTGTTCCGCATCCCCGGGCAGCCTGAGCTTATCCGCATCCCTGCTCCGCATCCCCGCTCCGCATTCCCGGGCAGCCTGAGCCGCTCCGCACCCCGGCCGGGCAGCCGCGCGGTGGCAAAGGGGAAGGCAGAGCAGAGGCGCTGCGCCTTCCTCTTTCTCTCGGCCGGATATATAGTATCAGACTCAGGACGGGGAAGAGAGGTTTGTATTTTTCTTTCTTTCTTTTTTTTTTTTTTTTTTCTTTTTTTTTTTTTCCCTTCCCCTCCTCCTTTTCCTTTGCCGGAGTTGCTTGTGTGCTCGGGAAGGTTGGGGCAGCGGTTTGTAGACCGGAAAAGCGGTAAATTGAAGGTAACGACCTGCTGGGGAACATTGAGAGGGGAAGCGAGAAAAAATACAAACCTCAAAACGGGTTAGGGAGGAGGAGGAGGAGGAGGAGGAGGAGGAGGAGGAGGCGACGCTGTGGAGGGATGATGCTGCCCAGGAAGGGAGGGAAGTGGAGGGGGAGGGGGGAGCCGGGCGGGGGCGACGGGCTGGGCGGCTGTCGTGGTGGCCGGGGCTGTGCCGAGTCGTGCCGGGCTGGTACCGCAGGCAGAGCCCTCCCCGGGGCGGCGGGGAGTCGGGGGGAGCCAGGACGGAGCTTTCGAGGCCGGGCGGTGCCCCGGGGGCAGCGGCGGCCCCAGGCCAGCCGGCGCTTCGGCTTCTCCTTGGCGGAGTCGCGGCCGGAGCGCAGCCCCGAGAATGGGGAGGGGAGCGGCGCTGCGGGTGTGGGGGATCCTCCCTGAGATGTCGTGGAAAAAGATGGAAAGACCTAATATAATTTTCGGGGAGGCTTGTCTTTTTGTTTTCCTGCTATTAGGCCCATACATATATATGTATGAGCAGGACTCCTTATTCTAAGCCTTGGTCCCGTTTTCTGTCCTACAACTGGGAAATTGCTGTTATCACAGCAAAGAATATGCTACCGTGGATGCTTTATTTGCTTTTTTATTATATTTTTTGCTTCAGTTGCCCTTTGACTGGATAACCCTGCTGCCCACACTGCGCCACAAATTTAACCCCAGTTTTGTTACAGGATCCTGTGAGCGTATCCTTGGTTTTCTGGATAGAGACATGTGACCTTGGCTTGTCTTACACAGTTCTTTACAGTAATGACGTTACTCAGAACAGTTTGCTTTTACATTTGCCTCAGAACCTTTTAAGGGCATAAATAGAGAGATGGATAACTAATGGCAGAGCATTATCTTGCAGTGGGACGAGGTAAAACTAAATGGGAACTGCTTCATCCAGAAATATTACAGTATACATTCAGTCAAAAGACTAGTTTTCCTCTTTGTTTAGTCTGAGGTTTTGCTATCTGTGAAGGTCATGATTAGGCCAGAAAAATGTACTCCAAAATTGATATCTGCTCTAAGCCTGGTTCACTTGAGTTTGTATTAAAGTAAGTGTAAAACTGAACTATTAGGTGATCTCAAATCTATAGATGTCATATAAAATGAATGGCCTTTCAGAAACTTTTCATACCAAAACTTACATTGCTTTGGCACATTAGTTTCAAGTATAAATTTCTGCCTGTGCTACTGTTTTGAGAACCTTCATCTCACTTGATAAGAAGCTGCTGACAGTTCAGAGAACTGCTGCTGGAGTTTGTTTTCATTTGCATCTGCTGTATCAAAACCATCATAATTTCCTGCTTGCCTGCAGTGCTCTTGATTAGAAGAATGCAAGTTTTGTTTTTACTGTTTAGTGTAATCCTCCTGAAAGAAACTACGTCCTTTAAAAACTACACGGATTGTTGCTCTGGAGAAGTTGTAAAATCCGTTGTATATTTTATTGTTTTAATCTCCAAATCTATTGTGTTTTCTCCCTCTGATGAAGTAGTTTTATAGAAACAAGTTTTAAAAACGTTTGCACTGGGGTTTGGGGTATTTGTCTAAGTTAACATCACCACAAACTTAAACACATGAGTGATGAGAATAGACATTTTAGGTGGGGCGAGAGGTACACTCACTCAGAGGTATCTGAATTAAACATGAAGCAATAGCACATTTAGGCCAACCTTTTACTATATTTAGAGGATGTTGGAGGATACATCTGATACTGTAACAAAGCTGCAAATTCCTCAGTTCTGCCAGTCTGGGTTTCAGTTCTAATCCCTATTAAGGCTTGTTTAGATTAGTCGTAGGGAGATGAAGTTTTAACACTTCTTGATGACCATGTAATAAAAGCCTGAGTAAGTAAAACCAGTAACATGTCAGCTGGGCAAAAAAAAAAAAAAAAGAAGAGTATAGTGAGAGACTGCCATAAAAGTAAAATGGAATGACCTGGTAACAGAAGCACAGAATTTGCAGCTCTTTCATAGAGCACTTCTGACTGATAAACTTCCTGTGCTTTCCCTTGAATCATTTCAGGTCTGACAGACCAGGATCTTGGGAGGTGGATGGATGGGTGAGAAAAGGAAGTTGATGAGTTGTGGGGGTGTTGGCAGGGAGAACATGGGTAATGTCAAGACAGAAAGATTGTGGCAGGGAATATGGGTAATATGACCAAAGACACAGAGACTGCCATTTGGTCTGCATGGTAGAGTAAAGGAACATAAATGAACGGCTGATGTTTTCAGAAATACCTCAGATACTGCTGATTTCAGAGTCTAGATCGTTGCTCCAAGTGGGCAGTCTGCAGCATTAGACTGTCATTGTAATAAACTTTTCAGATTTTGTTCCCCTTATGGACAGGAAACTCCCAATTCTGACAAATTTGCTACTTTGTGTTTTTTACCCCAATGACAAATAATAGGGAAGATGATTTAAATGAGAGCATAGGGAAGGAGGGAAAACCCTAACATGTTTTTAAATGGGAAACCAAGGAGAAACCCATTTTATGTTGCTGATACCGCGGATCTGAGTAGTTCATAGAAGCTGAAGGGCAGCACAGTGGAGTTGAGGAAACTCTACTGATGAGTGCTTGACTCAGCTGGGAAATACTGTTTATTGTTTGGTTTCTTTGTGCCTGTAGGAAAATATTGGGGATAAGTGCTGCAGAGGATAATGTTAACATTGTTTTGTAGCTTTTTTAAAATAAAAAAATATTTTAAAATATAGCATTCTTATTGCCTAAGGGTCTTGGGTCCACAAAGGACCCTTCATTAAGAAATGGAAGTTTGAATATTGCAATGATGTCCTATGAGATTAAAGTTATCTGAGTTATTAGCAGTAAGTTTTGAGAAGAGTTAGGCATGTCCAGGTGTAACAAGCACTAAGTATCATCTGAAGCATGTTCACAACCTTGGCTCAACAAGCCATTACACAAAAGCAGACCTTATCTGGTATTATGGTGAAACTATGCTGAGGCTAACCAAAACTTGCTTCTCTGCAAGGCAAAGGCAGTGGTTCAGTAGTTATTTTAATTTACCATAAATGTGGGCTCCTGCCAAAGGGTCAGCCTGCCTTTCTGTCTTCTGGCTAAGCATTCCTGGTCTCTTGCTTGTGCTGGTACTATCACTTGTGACCACATGCAAATCCACTCTGTGGTTGCTGTTGGCCTGGTTTTCAGCTGGGTGAGTTCCAGGGTCTGACTCAGTGCATGACCAAATTGCACTGAGGAGTCAGCAGAGATGTGCAGTTGGAGGAAGAGCAGGCTGGTCCTCATTACACTTGGTAGGACTGCCATTTGGACCAGATTAAAATAATGACGTACCTACTGCCTAACAAGCTCTGTTGGTGCTGTGTTAATGCTTCTGCACAGCTTCCAGATAGGTTTGGCTTATATCTGACCAATTTGGAGAGTGAGGGGAGGCATCTGCCTGTCTCCAGTCATCTGTGTAGATATACTTTTCAAGGGCCTGATGGACCAAGTGAAAGAGGAAACTTGAAGGACAAAAAGTTGTTTTCAATACGTGTATTCATGAAGGAGGTGGGGCCAAGAAATTACCTCCCTCTGCTCAGGATGCTGGTACCTGAATTCATGTTTTGATTTTGCCACTGACCCTATTTTGCTCTGTGTTAGCACATGGCCTCTGCTGGTAAAGTCCAGGTTTGTGTCTTGAGTTCTTTGTTGCTGTGATGATAGTGACAACAATAATTTCTCAGCAAGGGATTGTCATAGCCATAAGGAGCAATTGTGGGAGAGCATTTCTCTAGTTTGCTGACTCTTGTGAGATCTCCTGAACATATGTGAATCAGTCCTCATGAATTGCTGTGTATTGCCACCATGGGATCACCATGCACTTGCAGCATCTCAGTGCTCTTTTACGCAACTGTGTCTGACAAAAGTTCATTTTCATTTGTTATCACAGCAAAGGATATACTACAGTGGATGCTTGGTCTTTTGCTATACTTTTTTCTACTCAATTTTTGCATGGTAAGCATGTAACATTTTTCTTAAGATCACGTGAGGTAGCCTTTTTGTCTTTTTTTTTTTTTTTTTTATTATACTTAGCCAAATAGTGCTTTCACGGTTTCTTTAGAAAATGTAGCTGTCTTTGGATAATATGCAGTGTTAAAATTACAGCTAATTAGGTCTTTACACAGTGAAATACTTGATAGCAGGATCTTGAGTGTAGGCATATAATTAATATTCTATTGATAATTATTTGAAACTGAAAATCCTCTCTCCCTCAAATCTCTGACTGCATTAGTTTTTGTTAAAGCGTGAGGCATATTGAAGGTTTGGCAAAAATACCTGTAATTTGACTATAATTGTGTTCAGTTCTAAGTTTGTATTAGCTGTCTTCTGCGAAAGCTGTTTGTACCCGTGTTTCTTTTTGTGTGTACCTATGCTTAAGCAGTTTCAAGTGACGGAAATTGCATAGGACTCTGTTCTTCCACCCTTGCTCATAGAAAAAATACCTTGTGCCACAAAAATCCACTATTGTGTTGAACTCCAATGTTTTCTCCTTCCTGAGAATAATTGTGGAGCAACTGTGCTCATAAGAGATGCATATTATAGGTTTTCCTAATACTTCATTTCATTTTTAAGCCATTATGCTAGTATCCATCCCCTATATCTACCTTCAGAGGCAGTAAGTTGTCCTGTAGGGTTAACAGAGGAGAGGAAAAACCTAATGTCTGGTTAATGCATGCAAGAATGGCAGGACTGGTAACAGCTCTGGATGCTTACAATTTTAATTTCTAAAGCTGTTTTCAACCTTGCCTTATTCCAGCCCTGATCCATGTATTTTGTGCCCAAAGATGAGAGGCAGTTTTACCATGGGGTAAACATGTTTCTTTGGAAACAAATGAAAGTTTTTGATTCCAGGTTCGAATGGCTTATGTCTACCTTTATAGTAAACTCAGTTTTCACCACCGTTTCTGCAATGCTGTATAGGAATGGTTGGACTAGAAGATCCGATGGGTCCCTTCCAACCTGGTTGTTCTATGATTCTATGATAGCTCTTTTTTTTTTTTTTAAGTTTCACATTCCTGAAAACATAAACCCTATTGAGGGAAAGAAATGTTCTGTGATTTCATGTAAAAAATGTGGATTTATTTTGCCTAGGATGGCCTTTTCTAATTTGAGGGATGCTGAATATAAAAAGACTGTAGTATCATAACCCTCTCCAGAATATTCCTTCAGAAACTATCTTAATACTGTGAGTGAAATTTTGTGAACAGTGATACAGATAAACAATAAAGAAAGGATTCTTGCAGAGCTATAGCCTTATACTGTTCAAAGAAATGGAGGACAAGATTAAGTGTTATGTTGATGCTGAGTCAATCAAATCTGTTTCCGAGGAAAATCTGGAAAACAGAGATGCTATATAGAAAAAGTACTGTCCCTGTTCAGGCGTGTAATTCCTACAATACACCTTAGTAAATCCTAAAAGAGAGAGTCTTCATTTATTCACAAAATGTGTGGGTATTAACAAAGAACAGCAGTCTTCTAAAAGTTTTTTTTTGAGATGAGTGTACCATGGAGTTAACAATGGGCACTGCAGATGGATTTGATAGTAACCAGGGGTGGTACCATTTAATGATTCATTGGTGGTGTATGAAATTGCCTGAGTCATCTTTATAGGTGTACTGTGATATTTTAAAAGAGTGACTTTAACTAGTGGTGTGCTACAACTGATGCAGTATGCAGAAAATGACAGGCTGAAACACACTGTTTTCTCATTAGTGGGTCTTTGCTCTTCAAGCACAAGTTAACAGTAATTTGGAGAAGGTTGTAGCTGCAGTAGTCAGAACTATTTTGGCTAAATGCACAACACTAATTTGGAAACAAAATTTTCTGTTACTGCTTTCGCTGACATATGAAATAATTTTTTTGCCTGCCTTCTCTGTTTTGAGATACAATGTGAATAATTCTGCTTATCTGAGCTTTGTTCCCCATTGCATATCACTCTATGACTAATGACACAAGTTTCTTCACTATTTGTGAAAGTTTATTTCGTTGTGCAGGATTGAAGCATCTGAGATGCCTCCCACATCACCTGCACCTTCAGAAACAAGAGCTAGTGATTTCAGCAGAGGTTTGTACTGGAAGGCAGGTGTTTGCACCTGGATTCAGCACTGGAGTCTTCAGTAATGCTCCCTCTTAAATACCTTCCTCTGGTTAGTCTGTATCAGTTGCTTGTGTTTGGGCTGGTCTTCTAAAGGAAGGCAGAAGCAGTTTGGAGATGGGATGAAGAACAGGAGTGATAGAGTTTTGCTTCTCCTGTCCTGGCATTGTGGGAGGCAACAAGGTTGACTGCTGCTGGTTTTCATGAGTGAGGCAAGGAAAGAAGAGGAGGATAACCACTTTTTTTTCCTGCCAGTATCCTGCAGGGCACTAGGATGACAGAGCCAGGGACTGCCACAAATCTTTTCAAAACCATCTGCCTTTACCACCTGTCACTGCTTATTCACAAACATGCAGTCTTATTGGGTGTTAATATTAAGAGGCTTTCTCTTTAAGAATACAAATAAGTAAGTTTCTTCTGGAATTCTAACATTATATGCCCATAGCTTTAGTAGGAGATTGTAGAAGTGCTCTGTTGTGATGGAGAGGGGGAGAGAGACAGAAAGACTTGTCTGCCCAACATAAAACAGTTTCTGATGTTGTACACACTCACAGTGCTGTCCATTGGACTTATTTTCGTTATTAGCTGGTCTGAAATGCATGGCATGATTCTGTTTAAACCTAATTTTAAGGACAATTTTGAGGGTGAAATTTTGTTACAAAAGGAGCCATTAGCAAAACTTCTGCTGTATGCACTGACATCAGCTTATTCCTTGCTTTTAGCTTTAAGTCAAGGGGAACCTTACAGTCCAGGACTCCTTCTAGATCTCCTTTGGCTATTGAATTGAATGTCATTGCTGTAAAGCAGCCAACTCCTTTTGCTGGATGAAAAAAAGTTTTTATACAGGCTGAGATTGTTGGTCCCCAGGCTATTAATAAGACGCCAAAACTCTCATGTATTCACATTTCTAAACTGAATGTGACAGATAATAATTTCCTTAGTTAACCGTCTCTTTATGTAGCTGCAGCCTCACTACTTTACTTCTGATCCTGCAGACTGCAAAAAACCAATTTGCTTGCTTTTCTGGCAAAAGATCTGTTTAGGCAAACCTGGAGTTTTAATAGACATGGAATCTAATGTTGCAGTAAATTCCACTTCATTCCTGCGGCTGCAGCTGGAACTTCTCAGCCCAGCTCTTCATGTGCCCTGTAATCCTTTCTCCAGTAACATACATTATTGCTTTGATGTGATTCTGCTTGTACTTCCCTATGGAGCCCTTTGGTTCTCTATCTGTGGGAAGAAATGAAATCTCAGATCAAGATGTTACAGATGTCGAATAGCACTGTCTTCTACCGGTGACCTCCTTCAAGCCCTCGTTGCTGCTGTATTTGTTAGGTAATCCAAAGCAAACTGACAAAGCTAATACACTTCTAGTACAGAACAAAATTTCAGTGATCCCCTCTGCATATTTTTTGGTGCCTTCCTTTGCAACTGAAATAAACCTGATGATACTGTTGCAGAGAGGAAAAGGCATGGAGCCCAGAGGTACTGTGAGTATTTATGCCATGTTCTGTTGTATGTACCGAAAAAACCATCATATCTTGCACTCTGATGCAGTAGTCAAATATGTCAACTCAGTGGAAAATCTTTAGGGTTCTGCAGATAACCAGTAACTTTTGCTGTAACACTGTCTAGCTGTAGTTCTAATTTTTCTTCATTCCTATGTTCAGTGACTGCTGTCTTGTCCCGTGTATACTCAAAGCAGCCAGTGGGTTTCTACTATACTTGAATTCAGGGTTTCAAGGCATCCTAAAATATATGTTGATTTGATGGGAAGTGTTGGATCTTGATGTGTTTATCAGTTAATATCTTTTTTTGTCTCCCCTGTTTCCTAATCACTGTGTTCTTTCCCAGGCGTTTTGTTCTGTTCCTTTGCCTAGTTCTGCAATCACTAAGCTGAGAGAGAAGGTAAGAAGTCTGACTGTGCCCATAAAGACTGATCTCATGCTTGTGATGATAACACTTCACCTTTTGGCCTATCAGTGACCCTGAATTAGTGTGTAGTGTCAAGGCAGACTCTTAACTGTGCATTAATCCCTGCAGCTCAGAAGAGAATTTAACCCTTCTCCACCATGTTCTGAATCTATCTTGTATTTACTCTGAAATGAGTGCTTTTACAAGCACCTGGTTCAAATCCAGCGTGCTGCTGTTTGCTGCAAGTCAGTTGATATGTGAACATGTTCAGTTTCTAGTACTGGAATGCTCCATACATGAAGCATCAATTGTTTTGGTTCAACATTTTTTTCTACTGAATATCTGTATTGGACCATATACAACTGCAGTGGAAGCATTTGGTTATCTGCAGAATGTAACACTGAATTTTCTACCAATAGAAACCGTCGTGCTTTGGCTAGCTCAGGGATTTTCAAGGACTGATGAGACATTTCTTGCTGCTGCTGAACTCCCTGTAAACAATTTCCAGCCAATTTCTGCAGCTAAAACCAAGCATTTGGGCTCCCAATTCCATCCCTGCTTCTCTCCTCCAAGAAAGGGGAAAGGTAAATGAGAGGAAAAAAGACCTGCAGGTTGGAATCTAAAATAAAACAGCTTTAATAAAATAGTAATAATAATAATAAAGGAAAACAAATATATACAAATACATGAAATAGCAACCCCACCCCTTGATGACTGTACATCACCACAAATGCTGCAGAGTAAGTTGGGAAAGGGGCCAGAGTCAGGAGAGATCTGGACACAGGAACTGCATTCAGAAACACACAGATCCAGGATCAGGGGCAGACAGAGAGACAAGGTCCTTACTGGATGTCAGCCATCACAGAAGAGAGTGAGACCTTCCTTGTGATCTCTCAGTTTTATAACCAAGTATGACATATATGGGATGGAATACTCTGTTGTCAGTTTAGGGTCACCTCTCCTGTCCACCCCTCACTGCAGGTGTTACCCTTCTTCACGTTTGACTTATGGCCCTCCATTAGCTCAAGGATGGCCTTGGTTTCTATAGGAATAAGTATAAGCTATGGTCTTTGTGCATGTTAATGCCTCGTGTCACTTATAGAGAAGAACTGTCTGAATAGAGGAGACTTACCTGAAGCTAGAGAACTGATTCTACATTGGGTTAAACCAGAACACAGGGAAAGGATTCAGCAGAGAACTGCTAAGGTAACCCAATAATCTGAGGAGATGTTAACTGAGTTGGGCTGGTTTAACCTCTTCCTGCCTCTCTGCTACCCCCAGCTAAGGGACAATCTCATGGAAGCCTGTAATGCTTGAAGAGAAGTTACAGTGATTATGGTGCTGAACTCTTTACATTAGCAACAGGTAGCAAAAGCATGGGGCAGCCTTCACAAGTTGCAACCTGAGGATTTCAGACTGGCCTTTAGGAAGAAGTTTTTCACCTGGGAGTAGTGCAAGACTTAATGTTTCAACTAGAAAGGCAATGGAATCTCTCCTTGGAAATTTTCGAGACTCAAACTGTGGATGTGTTCATCTAACATTGGTGATAGCCCCCCTTCCAGCAGAGACTTTAACTGGCAATCTGCAGAAGTTCCTTCTAACCAGATTTTCTGTGATTTTAACTTTAAAGAAGTTAGTCTGCCCAGGACAGCAGGGATGTGCAATGCAGAGAAAGAATTCTGTAAGGTCATGACACCTGTGTGTCCACAATGGTGGATGTGGAATGGTGGACAATGGAAGATCCTCTTCTACTAACATTTCCTCCCTATCATCAGATCGAATTGTATCCACGTACAAGACGTCCTTAACTCCATATGATATTATGCAGTTTTATGTTGCATGGCCATTTTCAAATTTTCTGCTCTTTTGACATGCCTTCGGAAATCTGTGATGTTCACATGACCATAGGAATCTAAGTAATTTTTGTTTTGGTTTAATTAGTTAGTTAAATTTTAGCTGTTTCTGCTCTCTTCCTGGATGTTATAGGAGCTGTAGAAATGTATAAAAATCTGTTGTTAAAAACAATTTGTCAAAAATAAGAAAGCAAAAAAGAGACATGAGAAAATCAGCTGTCAGGATCATACTAGATCTGTTTCACAGATCAGTGTTGGTGATTGATTGTTTTCAGTTGAGTTGATTCCAGTCTTTTAAATATGACTGTGACTAAGAGCAATGCAAGATTTAATTGAAGGAGCCGAGTCACTGAAAGGGTAAAAAAATAGTCAACTTAAAGCCAGGATAACTGGGAGTATGATTTTATCGGTAATCTGTGGTAGGAGTGACGACAGACAGAATGGGGTCAACCTTTGCAACAGAAAGAAACACCCAAAGTCCCGGTTTCCTAAATCCACAGCCGGAAGCCTGTGGCTGGGAATGTCCCAGGGCGCCCTCAGCATCAACCCTCATTGGGGCTGGGACGGAAAAAGAGTTGCAGTCGTATGGTGGTTATGCTTTGTGGTTTATCTGACTCCCAGGTTAACTCCAGTGCCAGCTGCATCAGGGTAGGGCCATGCAGATATGGCTCTGTCACTTCAAGTCTGATTCCAGTCTCAAACCAGTTTTCTTTCTTTCACTTAATGCCTGAGCCAAGAAACCCTGCAGACCTGAGACTGCTGGCAGTCAAACCAGTTTTGGGGCTACTGGATCTTATTTAGCTTCGTTATGATTACATAGAGAATAGGAGAATAAAAAAACAACCCCAAAATATTTCCTGTTTAGAGTCCAGTAGGAGTCGCTTTGAGAAAGCCTGGATTTAAACTCTTGACTTTAGCTGATCTAAGTCAAGGAACAACATTCAGGTAATTAAAACAAACAAGACTTTACTTAAGGTGCAGTCATAGTCTTGAATTCCCTTGTTCACTATGTTTCTGTGAAATGCTTTTCTAAACTGCTTCTATGTGATTCAAATAGGCATTGCTGTTGATTTACCGCACCCTTTTCTGCTACAGTGTTATGGTATAAAAAATCATGATATATAGAAATTATGCTCTGAGTAGATATGGGTTTCCTTCCTATGGTTGGTATTGCTATAAAAACACTGCCCTCCAAACCATAACTCTAATGACAAAAGTTGCCATTGAATCTTATATGTGGTAAATTATACCTGTATTTAGCAATGAACACCCTAGTGTCAAATGACATGAATGTTTGCTTTACCTGTTCATCCCATGCCAAACCTTCATTTTTCATTTCAACAGAATCATTTAATTTTTAGGAAATTGCCTTTATCAGTTTTTCAGGAAGATATTGGTAGATGTGAACACATTTTTTCACTCTCAGGATTTAATATGCTTGTTGCAGCTTAGTTGAAGCATTGGCATTTGCTCTGGCAGTCTTACTGGAAAGATTCTTGGTAGGAATTTATCCATCTCTGCTGAATAAATTTTTGTAAGAGAGTAATTAGGACCTGGTTTAGATCTCTGAGGAGACAAATATGAAAAATGGAAATGAGTTATGTGTGGAATATCTTGAAAATATATTTCAGAGAAAATATGTTCCTGACAAACATTTCTTGTGTAGACATAAATCTCATTATTCATGTAATAGGAGGATGTGTATGTTCGTATGTGTTTTCAATCCAGAAGGAGAAGCATCACCCAGGGAGTAAGTGTATGTATAAGAACTGTCTAAATAGAGACTGTGGAAAGCAAATCAAGGAGATCTGATTTGTTTTGGTGATCTTCACTGGGGCTTCCAGATGTGTGCTTTAGGCTAGGCAGTGAGAACTTTGCTGAGAAACTTATGGGGTTTTTTGTGAGCTTCAGTACTGCAAAGGCAATACAAATTGTGCGTAGAAACAACCCTCTCAGAAGAACGCATTACTCAGCTTTCCTTTTGAGATAAACCATGCTGCAGCAGCATCCTGGCTCCCCTGCATGCTAATTCATGCTATACTGATGCATCTCTTCAACCTCTGAGGCCAGTGCTAGCCCAAAAGCAGCTCTGCAACTGTCCCCTGCAGTCTGAGCTAAGAGCTTTCTGCCAGCTGGGGAATTTCCATACTTTGAGGCATTAGAAAAGAGGAGATGAGGGCAAAAATGCAGGTCTCCAGCAGTTGTTTTGTATTGACCCACATGTCGTCAGTCTTTAGTGGGGACTAGTCAGTTCAACCAGCAAAACTGAGGTGTCTCTGCAGTGCAGTCTGGGTTCTGGGTCCTATAATAATTTGGAGCTATGTCTGGTCTGGCACTGCATCCAGGCAACTGTGTTTCAGTAAGTTGGAGCTGGGAAAGGCTTAGTCATTTCTGCAGGCATTAGCCAGCATTTGGCTTGGTTTGCTATTTCGTCTGGGCCACTTCTCCCGCTGTTCAGGTGACTCTCTACTCCTGTTCCTAATGTGCCTTTTACCTATGAACTATGCTGCCTGGAAGTGTTCTTTGACTGAATAGAGTCAGCAAATCCAAATCCGGTTGTTAGAGAGTGTGTATAAACTCCCAAGCTCCTAGGAACTAGAATATATAGACATAATTCTGATGAAACTGTACATTATGCAAGAACATTCATGAAATCAACTTAAAAATACAAGGTGAGATCAAGTGAGGTAGGAGTGCGATAGCGTGTAATGACAATTTGGCCTAGAAGCTGAGGTGTCATTGTTATGAAAACAAATGTATAAACCTGTTTAGGGGATTTTAGTTCTCTTTTGAACTCCTTGAATATGACCTGTTTCTTCAAACCTCTGAGTAGCCCAGATGGTAGATCCCAGCCAGGTCTACAGTAACAAATGATAGACACATAGCTTCCCAGTAAGTAGTAACATTACCTGGATCTCTTGGTCCTGTCTGTGTTGTAAAATGTGACTTGCTGGTTCAGATTGTTTTGAATTCCCCTTTGACCTTAGACTTCGGACTGAATTTTATTTGAAAGATTCAAGGCTTTCAGGTTTTTATTTGAAAGATTCAAGACCTTCAGGCTTGTACATGAGGACGGTTTACTGAAGGACCTTTGTCTACACAGTACAGGTAAGAAGTGTGCCTGGGCCCATTGTACCAAAGTGACACCATTGGTATGATCCCACCCCTTCTTTTTTTTCAGTGAGTTATTGAGAACAGATTCATCTAAACATCAGGCTGTAAACTTAGTTGCTCTTCTCCTGAAAGTGAAGAGCCTTAGTAGCACCTCTCTCAATATGCTTGGCATCCAGAACCATAAGGACTATTGTTATGCTATATAAACAATGTAGAATAGAAATAAGATCACTTATGTGTCTGGAAAGGAGAGGGAGTGCAACATACAGCTAGCACTTTATCATCAGGGAACGTCACATTGAACAGATGTTTTTTGGAACTTGAAAATGTTTAAAATGAAGGTGGTTGCTGAGTGATTGTCGACAGCATCTTGCAGACATCTGAGAGTCACCTGTGTCTCTAAATCTGGTAGTTAAGCTGGTTATAAACTAGTTATCACGGGAGTCAGCATGGACTTTATATACAAATAATAAGTGTACAGTCAGCTCCATATACTGAACACTGTTCATAATGGAAATTTTATATAAACACCGTCATGGGATTACTAAGTATAATGTGGCATTTGTAGGCAAAACTTTTCATGTGCAAAAACTTACCTAAAAGTGGGACCCAAAGTCAGTAGGCACTTATCACACAGGTCTGTCAAGTCTCTTGCTTTGTGTGTAAGAGTTGGTCCATTGGTCTCTTCCCTAAAATTCTATATTTGTTGATGGCTTCTCTCCAGCTTCAGGCTACACCTTATGGCAAGAGTTAGTGGAGTTGCAGAGGCATCATTACAGTGGTCTGTGCCGCAAGCCAGGTTTTGCCTTCAAGGAAAACCTACTAGTGTGGTGTTGGGCATTGAATGCTTACTTACTTCATGATCTGAAAACTTTCATGGCACCCTGATGTATTGCATCTTTTCTCTATGCTAGTGTAGACTTTGTCTTTCACATTGGAGTTGGATCATACCATTTAATATTCTGTTATTATTTTTTAGGAGTAACAGATTAGATCTGCAGTGGAAGCTCAGCCGAAGGAATGGTTTGCATTGATTTATGGTGACAGAAGATTTTTGGTTTACTTCTTTGTCATGTTTTTAAAGAAGGTCTTTAAGGATACTACATTTGCAGAGAACTTAATAAGCAGGCTACAAAAATGGGCTTTGTGAACAGTGGAGGATGGTTTAGTGAAGCAAACAATGTTCTGATTTCCTACTAGGGAATACAATATTTCTAACTTTAATATCATGACTATGGCAATGTTTTGTCTTAAGCCCTTAGCTCATACTTAAGAAGATAGGGCTGTATATGTAAGTTTTGCTCTGCTTACCATGTTTCTTAGTCATGAATTCTGACCTTGGCAAGTGGATTGTTTTCATAACTGCTAAGCAACAGTGAAAACTCGAACCACAAAGCATTATTATACCAACAGTCTGCATTTCTGTGGCCTGCTACCATGAAATAGAGTCATTCTGTACACTGCAAGTGCAGCAAACTGCAGAAACACAATTTTGGAAAGTTGAAGACAAAACTTTATTTGGTTTTCTTTATTGAGAGTCCACCATTTTATTACATCTCATAGCTGTGAGCTGTGAAGGCAGTCGGCTTGATTTTATGACCTCAGTAAGGGGAGTGTATTGTCCTTCGTAGTAGCTAAGTGGGTAGATTCAGTACTTCAGAATTGCTTTGCGTGTCCTCCAAATGCGAGTAGGTAATAGTTCCTGTGTGGTGCAAGCTGAAAGGGAAGTACATTACAATGCTGGATATGATTTTAGGAAGTGACTCAAGTAAATGGTTTTCATTCAGGTATTAAATGTGTCAACTCCAGTAGTTTAGGGGTTTTTTAAAGTTGTTGAAAATGCTTCATCTTCTAGTTTAAAGAAATGTATCAAATGTTGCATAAATATAATTGGGCAGTAAATTGTCTCTTTTTTTTAAAATTTATTCACTGTAAATTTTGCTTTGTTTAGCAAAGCCTGTAAACTGAGTAGATGAGTTGGGAGCATGTAATCTTGGAGCCCTTCCTCTGTGCCTGACACACAGATGTTTTGATTTAGCTTCAGAGGTCACTCTCCATGGATTCTGTTATCGTCAAGTGGCCCCAGTTTTGCCAGGCCTGTCTGTTTAGGAAACGTGAATCATGTCCCCCAAACCAGCAAGAAAGTACTGAGTAAGAAAACAAAGGAGCAAATGAGCAATTCTATTTGAATTCATGATTTCCAGTTTTCTTGCTGCAATAATCAAGGCTATAAAAGCGGAATCCACATATAATCAGGCAGTCCAGGAGCTGGCTATTCAACAGAAACACTACTACAAGGTAGTCACTAAGGAGTACTGCTAAGAACAGGAGTACTATAATACGGGCATAGTCTGTAACAGATGCTTAGCTATAGCTAAAACCAGCCTTGTGTTGAGTGATGTCTGCTGACTCTTTAGTGTGCAACATTTCCCCTGCATAAGCTGCTAATTCATCAGGCTTTTAAGCAAGGCAAAGTATGTGTTGTTTTTGGTTTTGTTTTTGTTATTTTAATTTGGGGGAAGAAGCCCCTAAAATCTCCTAACAGTTCCTTTATTGCAAAAATTACATTATGGGTACAATATGTGCCAGAAAATGTAGCTTATTTTGTCTTCTAAATTATTTCTTGGTGCAAAATACAATCATAGCTAACCCAAGAAGGCCATGATATAGGACAGCTGAACTCTGTCTTTTTGAATTTTATCTTTCTGGTTTTCTTTTAGTTTAAGGAAAATTAAGCACCTTGTTTACTTTGAGCACAGTGTACTTTGCCTTGCTAGTACTAGCTTTGAACTAACACCATAAATAACACTCAATTTTTGGTGGTATGCAGTCAAGTGCTCTCTGTCACCCTAGACTTTGTTTTCTTATTTGTTAGAAGTATAAAGGGATGAGAAGAGCTAGTTGTTGGCAACTGGTTCATGCACAAACAAGAATCTCAATTTATCAGTTTTCTTACAACCCCTTGTTTTCCTCAGTTTTCATTTTAAGCTTGCCTTTTTAATGTTGCCAGAGATCAAAAGGGAAATTTAACAAGTTTTACTCAGTCTCATGTGACAATCCTTTGTAAATTTCAGATTTAAGAAATGCAATTCTAAATACCTTCTAGCAAATTTGGTTCAGGTAATTAACATTTTAAAACAGTTCAACTTTATGTGCCTTCTAATATGAGTTTGTAGGGATTGTGTAATTTTATTTTCTAATAGACACCATTTAACTGCTGCGGATTTCATCTTAATTAACCTTACAGCTCCTAGAATCGTGTGTTTCAATGTGGTCATGGTGAACTTTGAAGTTAAGATCTATCAATTCTGTATATAGGCATCTCCTGAGGGGGTTGTTTTGTTCAGGTGGCTTTTGAGAAGGGAATGTTTACTGTCTCTTCCAAGAACTTCCATATTGTGATGGGTTGACCCTAGTTGGCCACCAGGTGCCCACTAAAGCCTCTCTGTCACTCACCTCTTCAGCTGGACAGTGGAAATTAAATATGAAAAAAGGATCATGAATCAAGATAAGATCAGAGAGATCACTCCACAGTTACCATCACAGGCAAACCAGACTCAACTTGGGGATATTAGTTTAATTTATTACTAATCAAATCAGACTATCATAATGAGAAATAAAATCTAAATCTTAAAATACCTATCTCCCACCCCTCCCTTCTTCCTGGGCTTAACTTTACTCCTGACTTCTGCACCTCCTCCCCATCCAGGTGTGCTGTGGAATGAGGAATGGGGTTTGTGGTCAGTGCATCATGTGTTGACTGACACTCTGTCCTCCTCAGGGGGATGGAATTCTCATGCTCTCACCCTACTCCAGTGGAGGTTCCCTCCATGGACTTCTCCAGTGTAAGTCCTTACCACAGGCTGCCACTCTTCATGAACTGCTCCAGTGTGGGTTTCTATGAGCTGTAGTCCTTCAGGAACAAATTGTTCCAGCATGTGTTCCTCACAGGATCACAAGTCCTGCCAGCAAACCTGCTCCAGCGTGGAATTCTCTCTCAGCAGGTACACAGGTCCTGCCAGGAGACTGCTCCAGCACAAGCTCCCTACTGGATCACTGCTGCCTTCGGGCATCCACCAGCTCTGGTGTGGGGTCCTCCATGAACTGCAGGAGGATATTTGCTCCACCATTAATCTCCATGGTCTGCAGAGGATAGCCTGCCTCAGCATGGTCTTCCCCATGGGCTGCAGGGAAATCTCTCCTCTTGACACCTGGAACACCTCCTCCCTCTCCACTGATCTTGGTGTCTGCAGAGTTGTTTCTCTCACACATTTTCACATATTCTGCGGGATGGGGGTTAGGTTCCCCCTTCTTAAATATTTTATTCCAGAAGTGCTACCACCATCATTGATGGCTCATCCTAGGCCAGCTACAGATCTGTCTTGGAGTTCACTGGCACTGGATGCATTGGACATGACGGAAACTTCTAGTAGCCTCTCATAGAAGCCACTTCTGTAGCCCCCTCCTCCCCACCCCAATACCTTGCAATGCAAACCAAGTGCACACATCTAGTATGTGGTGTTTTGATTTACAGATTGGCTTATTTACATTAAATTTACATTCTTTCTCATTAAATAATCATTGTGTGTAATGGTTTTAACTTGCAAATCTGTACTGGCATGTAGTGATGTGATCTCTGTAATGTTTCCCAGAGCTCAAATGAAATGATTTATTTTGCTGTCTGACAAGTTTCCTTCAAGAGAAACCAGACATGCATTTGTCAACAGGAGAATAAAGAACTAAAGGCAGCAGTGGGCAATAACAACTATTTTGGGTGTTGATGTAGCTCATTTCGTGCAGGCTTGTGCAAATATTTGTCATGTATCTGATTGCCAAGGGCACAGATGTTGCTAAACTTCATTCAAAGTGTGAATGATAACAGGAGATAAAGACAGCATTATATTTTTATTTATTAATGTTTTATGTTTAAGCACCTCAGGTTTTTGAATATTCTGTCTTCTGTCTACACCTCTCATATTCAGGTAAAATCCTGTTGTCTAAACAGGCACTTATAGTTCTAAATCTCTTTGAAGAAATAACCTTTTATAATATTAACATTTCTTTGCATTTGAAAGATGTACTTCCGATACTGTCCTGAACAAGAACACTTTGCCAAATCAAGGATTTAATGATTAATTTAAGGATTGTGTTCCTTACAATGTTATGGTACATGTTATGTCTTTGCAATTTCCTTACTTTCTTTCATCCTGAAAGTCTAGCAATGATTTTTCAGATACAAGACCAATGAAATTAAACCAATTTGTAGTTTGTGAAATGTAGCAGTGTGCCCAGGTGGCCAAGAAGGCCAATGGCATCCTGGCTTGTATCAGAAATGGTGTGACCAGCAGGTCCAGGGACGTGATTCTCCCTCTGTATTCAGCACTGGTGAGGCCGCTCCTTGAATATTGTGTCCAGTTCTGGGCCCCTTACCACAAGAAGGATGTTGAGGCTCTGGAGCAAGTCCAGAGAAGAGCAATGAGGCTGGTGAAGGGACTGGAGAACAGACCCTATGAGGAGCGGTTGAGAGAGCTGGGGTTGTTTAGCCTGGAGAAGAGGAGGCTGAGAGGAGACCTCATTACTCTCTACAAGTACCTGAAAGGTGGTTGTGGAGAGGAGGGAGCTGACCTCTTCTCCCAAGTGACAGGGGACAGGACAAGAGGGAATGGCCTCAAGCTCCGCCAGGGTAGGTTTAGGCTGGAGATTAGGAGGAGGTTTTTCACGCAGAGGGTCATTGGGCATTGGAATAGGCTGCCCAGGGAGGTGGTTGATTCACCTTCCATGGAGGTGTTTAAGACACGGGTAGATGAGGTATTGAGGGACTTGGTTTAGTGTTAGATAGGAATGGTTGGACTAGAAGATCCGATGGGTCCCTTCCAACCTAGTTGTTCTGTGATTCTGTGATTCTGTAGTCAAGCAAAGAGAAAATTATGGCAAAAAAGAGTGTTACAAAATTCCTCTGTAATTGTTTTGAAGAAGTTCCTAACAACAGAGTCCTTTCTGTACTGTTTTGTTTTTTTTTTTAAACAAACTCCTCATGCTTATGGGCAACTCAAAAAGTTCTATTCTAGCATTGTTTCCAGATGTAAGAAATTCAGGAGCATTATTTCCTTTAAAAGAAATGAGTGTACAAAATATTTAAAGTGGAAAGCCATCCTAACAGTTTTGGGGCATTTACAGCTGCTGTGTCCTGTCTTAAAGATGACTAGTAGTCTGCTTAGAAATTAAATGGCATCCATTTCTAGAAGGAAGAAGGTATTAGCAAGCTGGCTAAAGGATACTGCAGTTCTGGTACAGTAGTTGAACCTATGAGAATTCAGTATCACTCTAACCGTAGACCACCAGCATAATTTTCAACAGACCTAGGGCTTTATCCCCATATGAATTACCTTTATCTTTTGCTCATGTGCGCTATTATTAGTGCTAAACTTACAAGTTCAAGACGGACCTGGAAATGACACTTGACTTCATGCCATGAGAACCTCACCAGCCTTCCTGTGATAAGCTTGTTGCTGCTCCCTTCTCTGCTTCAGCTGCGCTCTTCCAGTGGAAACAGCCCGATAATAAGGCTTTTCTGTTGAGGTTTGGTTTTAGTCTAGCAAGTGGCATACTGTTATGCTAGGTTATATAGCATGCTTGAATTACTTGCAGTGCTTGATTTATTAGTCTGGCAATTGGGCAGTTTGGAAGACTTATTAAAAATATTTTAGAGGAAATTTATATGCATACTTTCTTGTCCTTTAGTTGTGGCCACTCATGTGTCTAAATAAAACCACAAAACAGCTCCCCTGTTTCATTCTGGGAAGAGTGATACACATTGTACCCTAAAATTGAGAAAACCATTTCATTAATTACAAAATTATGTATTTTGGGTAAGTCTCTAGCATACCATTGAGTCTTTCCTAGAATTGTGGCAGCACTAATTGCCACTCAGCTGTCCTTGATAATTTGCAATTAGGCCTAGTGTAGATGTGGTTTGCCTTTTTTTTACTTCTATTTTTTTTTTTTTCATTTGCCAAGCAGTGCATTAAAGCAAACCCACTTTTATCCCAAGCTTTTACACATGCATGCAAAATATGCATCAGTGTGATCAAAGTGAAATAGATGCTGGATGAGAGGGAAGAATTCTGCACTGTACTTGTTGAGTTAGCAAATTAAGGGTACCACAAATGGTCTTGTGGAATGAGTGTTAAAAGCATTCAGTTTCCACTAGGCATTTCATTCTAAGGCAAAAGTAAAAGGACTGTGGGGAGGCCTCACTGTGGTCTATAACCCTTCCTCACAAGGGGAGGAGGAGCAGATGCTGATATTTTCACTCTGGTGACCAATGAAAGGACCCAAGGGAATGGCAGGAAGATATGCTGGGGAAGTTTAGGTTGAATATTTTGGTAAGGTTCTTTGCTCAGAAGGTGGTGGAGCATTGGAACAGCTCCCCAGGGATTCAGTCATGGTGTTATGCCTGACACAATTCAAAAAGCATTTAGACAACACCCCCAGACCCATGATGTGAACTTTGGGGTTGTCCTATGCAGCTGTAGGAGTTGGACTCAGTGATCCTTGTGGGTCCCTTCCAACGCAGGACATTGTATGATTCTATGATAATATGCCTCCCAGTTCAACAGAGCCCTAAAAATCCTTCTGGAACATGAGTTGCTCTTCTCCTCGGTCACTGCAGATCTTTATAGCTATTTCTGTAACTCTGAGATCAGAGGAACTGGAAGGGTTGAGAGCATCATTTGTGCTCCTGTCAGCAACATCTGCTATTGCTGCATGCTGGAGGCTGAGGCTTAACCAAAGCGGTTGGTAGGAAGCAGAGTGTGCTTGGGAGGAGTTGGCTATGCCAAGAAGTGATTCTTTCTTTTGGGATTTGGCTAGAGATGCAGCTCCTGGAGGGCAGTTTTGCTGACATGACAAATACCAAACTGCTATTCAAAGCTGCACTCTCATCTTCAATTTATATCAGCTGTTCAGTGCTTTGCAAAATCCATGTGCTTAGCTCTCGAAGCTGTTTTTGAAAAGATAAGAAAATAGAAAAAGACTAAAGATGCCACTTCCACTAAGCTATATGTCTGTATCTTTTAGAATTAAACCTTCACTAGACTGTAAACATGCATCTGAAAATTGGAAAGGGCAGCACCCTATCCATAATTCCTAACTGGGTTTGAAACTGAGCGTTACTGCATTAGTTCTGTGATTAATGAGAACAGATGAAAACTAATAACATTATGGAATATAGTCAGATCTCTTGCAGACTTCCTTTCAGAAAACAGAACAGGGTTTTTTACAGCTACTTTAAAAGTTTATTTTCACAAGTAGGGCTCTGAATAGAGATAGAAAAGGTAGGAATTTGTATTTTACTAATTTTAAGTCCACCTCTGCAGAAACAAAAATACCTTAGGAAGGTCAGGTTTCAGTTTGGCTTCAAGAGGTTATAGAGACTTTGGTTTGTCATAGTGTTGTTCTGATTTTTTTAAATCTGAACAATTTCTGAATTTATATACCACTCAGGCAGTTCCTTCTCATACATTTCATTTGACCAAGACCTGCCCTCCATAAGTGTCAGGGAGAATCAAAACAACTACCTAACTGGTGCCTTTGAAACTGTTTTGACATTTGGCCATGCACCCATGTACTGTTTTACATACTAAGCCAGTGTGTAAATTCACATAACTGGCAAAAGGAGATCTGGTTTTGCAAATTGTCTGCTCCAGCACATTTCTGCTTGCCTCAGAAGGATCTGCAGCTCTTGAACATCATTGCTCTGTGGACAATGCTGGGACTGTATGCCCTGAGACACTGGGTTGTTTGTCATAGAAAGGGAAACGGTGGGAGTTGCAGCTCTCAGACTCAGCTTTCAAGTCTGCAAGCATCTCCTCAGCTTGGGGTGATGGAGCAGAGAGCTTTGAGGGTGCTTGCTGAGGATCCTTGACTTGGGGATGAAGATACTGGTATTTTTTCTTGGGAGGGGTAGACTGAGTTAAAAACTGAACTTGCAGATGTTTGGCATAAATTAAAAAGATTTTTAGTGATTGTTTTTCAGTTTATTTTATTCAAAAGGCTTTTGGGACTTCTTTTTCTTTATGAAGCTTTACTATAGCCTTTCCACAACACTATTTATCCTTGCAGGGTCCTACTTGGAGTAGGATTTCCATTTTCATTTTCAGTCACAGGTATAGAAGATTTTGTAATATAAATGCAACAATGCTAGTGAAATCATGATCCAAGACTTCAGTCTCAGGACTACAGTGCCACTTGCTCTTTGCCATCACTTGGCACTGCCTTTCCTAGAAGGGCACTGCAACTGAGAGCTTCTGGAGATTCCTTACGCTTTCCTGTGAATATACAGTAGCATGAACACAGTTTTATTACTTGTTTTTTTTTTTTTAATACAAATGCTGATAAAAACAGTAATTACAAATAATTAGAGAAGTCTTTGCCTAAGACTTACCACCTTCCTACAGGAGCGTAGTAATGCTGCAGACTAGCACTGAATAGAGCACAACTGGATAAGATATATGTGCACTTACATATATGCTACACTTCTCTTTCCCGATTTGTGTAGCATGTAAAGAGGGTAGGAGAGGATTTTTTTTCACTCCTACTGGGTATGTTGTAATCCTTGTTTTTAACTCTAAAGACTTTTGGTTCAGTTGAGTAGTTGTTAGGTCTAATAGTTACTGGAATTAAGGAGAAATTTACCACTTAACTGCAATGCAAGCATAGCTGTGTATTCAGGCTGACTTATTACTGTCTGTCCTTTAGCAATGGTCATGCAATTTGGGACACACTGCTTTGTCTCTCTTTTCCTAAAAATCTGATAAAACTTTATCCCTTATTCCCTTCTTCTCCCACATTTTGCTGTCAAGCAGTTCTTAGGGATGGAAATGTAGTTGCTATAAAAGTTAAAAGTGAATAAACTATGAAGAATGTATGCCAATTTTTTCATTGTGTATGCCTCAGTAATACCTGGTATTTTGCCTTTTTGGTGAAAAGCAGTAAGTCTGAAATGCACATGCAGCATCCCAGCGTGACAGGCACAACAGAAGCAAAGCACATGTGACAACAGGAACACCATGGGAACTTCATATTATGTCTCCATGGTGGTAATATATCAAGGTTGTTATGACCTCCCTCCTGAAGGTCCTGAAATGATTGCTCTTCTTACATTTCATGGTAGCTGGGTTTTTTTCATCTTAGACTTTTGTTTTATATTTCTCTCTAAACTGTGCATCTACTAAAACAGGAAAATTAGAGTTTTTTCCATATGAATAAATTATGATACAAATACTTAAGGAGGGTTATATTAAGGTAGAGCATGTAGGAGTGATAACATGAAAGCAGTCTTGAATTACAACATCAAACCTAAGGGCAAAGACATGGGAGGTTCAAGTAAGTGCCAAGACTTGTCAGCTACTCAATTTGCTGGACGTTTTAAATGTTTCACATTGCCCCAAGCATGGTGACATGGAAAACAGCAGAAGGTACCATCATCTATAAAATCTTCAGATTGGTACCTGATGTTTCTCTTTCTGCCTTTCAATCTCAATGCCTAGTCTGGTACACAGTATGAATTTTCTCCTTTCCTAAGTGGTAATTGGTCAAATTGTCATAAGCAGCATTTCTGAACTTTTATTTGATTTGTGAAAATTAAAACACATTTTGTCAGTCATTTATAGACCCACTTAGTCTTTGGACACACACTATGGCCTGTGAATCACTGGCAGAAAACCAGCAAAGAGATGTCATGAAAGAAGAGTGTTTGCCTGCTCATTTGATGGTGTCAGGCTGAGAATGTCTCTATTGTAAAGTACACAGAGAGTGATTTTCAACAGAGAAGACAGAGCAGCTGCTCCTTTCCTTGCTCACACTTCAGACCCACTGATTTTGGCGGCTGAAGTGTACTACCTAAAGTTTTATTGCCATTAATGTGCAGGAGGTGCAGATAACAAATTTAATTGCTGGAGATGGTAAGAAACATTTTCAGTCACTTTCGATATCTGTGCACCAGCTGTAAAGAAAATGAGTGATTGATTTCTTTAAACTAGAGAACTAAACTTCAGGAAGTTACTTTCCATGGTAGCTGGAGTACCTGTGTGAAAGATGAAACCTAAAGAACAGCTGAGGCATTCATTGAACACTATTTTAAGATGTTTCATAGCAATACTGTAGAAGAGTCATAATTAGAAATTGTTAACAAGTCATAAGTCTTTCTTAAAAATATTTCTTAATGTGAATTCCTAATTCTGCCTGTCCAGGTACAGGGAGTAGAAGCATTTCATGGTATGTGAGAAATGGAAGGAATCCTACTGTGATTGGCTTTTCATGTAATGCCATGTTTTTAATAAGAGATTTACAGAAATATTTTCCTTTGCTCTGCCTCCTCAATGTCCTAAAATAAATGGAAACCTATGTATTGTAGATTGCTGATTTGTGAGTCCCTTTTTTTTTAATTGACTAGCAGATATTAAACTCATTTTTCATTTCTATCCACGTTTCCCTGCTAGCAAAAGAAGATTACAAGTAGATGGTAAGGTTCTTTTTTTCAGGTAACTATTATAAAAGCTTACATGATATAGTGTCACACTAGGTGTGCCAAATAGGTATACACACTTAATTAAAAACTGCCATACAGAAATCAATGTTCCTGCTGTAAGTTCTTCTGGTCAAGAACTGTGTTCTTGCTTTATATTGGTGTAGGTTTAAATGATGGGTACTGGGCCCATGGATGTGCTTTAGCAATACAGATTGGAAAACAGGGTTTGTTTTTATTTCAGCTTTCTGCACAGAGTAGCAAAACTTTGTGAAAAAAGGTAAACAGCATGAAAAACATCGTTTCTCTGAAGAAAAACACGTTTTAATCTTATACCAGCTAAAATGTCATCTCCTTGGCTTTTGGATTTGTGTGGATTCTTAGCTGGACTGAGAACTGCACCTTTTAATTCCTGGAAGGGGCAGTTTCACTATTACCTTTGAAGAAATTGCAGTCATAAATCACATACATTAAATAACCTGATTCATAGTTCTCTCCATTTATTAGGTACTAGAACCGAAATGCACAAAGAATACTAGACTGTTAGAAGGAAAGCTTCTTAAATCACTGAAAAAAACTATTAGTTGTTGGAACTGTGAGATGTTTCTTGTTCCTCCAATAAGAGGCTATTAAAGGTATTCCTTGGGAAAAGGTATATTTACACTTAACGAATCCTGTGTGCACATAGCTGCCATATTTTTATATTGTTTTCTTTGTCTTTTTTGTCTTAAAATACTTGTAGATATGTGTTTGCATAAAAACTCCACCTGTCAAATATTATTCTTCTTTCTTTGTTTCTTTCCCACATGATCAGTCTACTGGTAAGACTGTAATTAAGAATTAAGATTGCAGGGGATTTAAATTGGGAGAGATTACGCATCTTGTATTGGGTATCTGTTATATATTCTTCCACCCTTTTTTCCTCCTGATATCAGACAGCAGCAATAACAAAGAGATAAACCCTCCATCTTGTCATCCTCCACCCTTTCATATGCGTCACTGTTTGTTATGCATGGTCTTAACAATGGGTGTGATGATAGCAGTTGATAAAGGGATAAAGTGGTATCAGCCTCAAAATATTCATCTGCAGACTTGATACTGTACTGGTAGCTTGCATCTTTCTGTGGCACAGTGCCTTCCTTTTGCAAAGTGCATGACTTGGGGTCATGCTGCAGCACAGAGGAATGCTAGCATAGATAATCGCTGTTCCTTGAGACAAAAGCCTTAAGGCAGCTCTCATCGCAGCAGCGATCATCCTTGTATTTTGCAGTGGTTTGTTATCCTGCTTTTCCATGAAGTGATCTGGATACAGCTGTCAGGAAGAAACCTCTCATCCTTGCACACCAGCAAGACAAGGCTATCCTAACTGGGCTTGTGTGCTATACCTTAGAAGGACACTGATACATGGATTCAGTCCACCAGTCTTGGGATTGCTTGGGAAAAAAATGCCTTTCTGTCTAACCACTTCCTGTGGGTGCAGCAGCACACACCCCCGTGATATAACAAAGTTTGTAACATAATTTGGAGCACTTGTGAAATGCTGGAGGGTATAACAAATACTGTAAGATACATGGAGACCAAACGAGTTTCATATACTTCATGTGAGCTCTGTAGTAGTATATGCCTCAATAGTACTTCTTAAGGGCAGTGCCACAATTGTTCCCTTGTTCTGTATTACCACATGCAGTGTGAAGGGTTCAGTCTGATTTGGTATTTCACCAGCTGTGTTGCAGGCATGATGACAAGGTGAAGCAATGCAACTAGGGAACCAGCTTTCAGTATTTTTCTCTTCTGCAGCCTCCTGTGGAAATGCTTTTCTCTTTAAGTTGTGGAGACCTGTATGAGGAAAATAGCCTTGGGAGACTTGTATTTTGATGATCTATAGCCAGTCAACTACTTTTCTCAGCAGATGCTTCCTAGATGTCAAATATAATAGCTGGGAGAGGGTACTTAAATCTTTCCTCAATCTTGTCAGCGAAATACACCAAAAAAGAGTTTCTCCTCAGGTGTGTGAAACCATGGGTAGCAGTGTAGAAGCCTAAGAGAATGTCTATGATTAGGTACCGATAGTTCTTCATCTTCTTCTGGTAGAGAAGAGTTTCATTCACCTTTTGTCTGTTTTTAATTTCAGAAAACTCGCTATGTTCTGTACTTAACTGGTTCAATTTCTGTACCTCCGGTTTTCCTCTACCTACTCTCTTTCCTTTTTGCATCTAGTGGGCATGATTGCCGTTTCTTTCCTGAAGGCTTGAGACAACTGCCTTGACTAATAAAGCCTGACAGACATGTCCAAGAATATCCACAACCTCTCAGGTGGCTACACACTTGGTTTTCCTGCTTTCCTGCTTTTGGGAGTGCAGCACGAGGGGTGTGCATAAGGTCAGCAGATATCCTTCTGGATGGGAGTCTGCTGTGCGCAATACTTCACAGAATCACAGAACAACCAGGTTGGAAGGGACCCATCGGATCTTCTAGTCCAACCATTCCTATCTAACACTAAACCAAGTCCCTCAATACCTCATCCACCCGTGTCTTAAACACCTCCATGGAAGGTGAATCAACCACCTCCCTGGGCAGCCTATTCCAATGCCCAATGACCCTCTGCGTGAAAAACCTCCTCCTAATCTCCAGCCTAAATCTCCCCTGGCGGAGCTTGAGGCCATTCCCTCTCGTCCTGTCCCCTGTCACTTGGGAGAAGAGGCCAGCTCCCTCCTCTCCACAACCACCTTTCAGGTACTTGTAGAGAGTAATGAGGTCTCCTCTCAGCCTCCTCTTGTCCAGGCTAAACAACCCCAGTTCTCTCAGCCGCTCCTCATAGTGTCTGTTCTCCAGTCCCTTCACCAGCCTCGTTGCTCTTCTCTGGACTTGCTCCAGAGCCTCAACATCCTTCTTGTGCTGAGGGACCCAGAACTGGACACAATATTCAAGGAGCGGCCTCACCAGTGCTGAATACAGAGGGAGAATCACGTCCCTGGACCTGCTGGTCACACCGTTTCTGATACAAGCCAGGATGCCATTGGCCTTCTTGGCCACCTGGGCACACTGCTGGCTCATGTTCAGTTGGCTGTTGACCAACACGCCCAGGTCCCTCTCCTCCTGGCAGTTTTCCAGCCAGGCTTCTCCCAGTCTGTAGCTCTGCTTAGGGTTGTTGTGCCCCAAGTGCAGGACCCGGCATTTGGCCGTGTTAAACCTCGTGCTGTTGGACACTGCCCAGCGGTCCAGCCTGTCCAGGTCCCTTTGCAAAGCCTCCCTACCCTCCAGCAGATCCACACTTGCACACAGCTTGAGAGCATCCTCATGCTGTGTAAATGAGGCTTTCTTTACCCACGGAGGCCATCTGAGCAACAATACTTGTAAAACTAAAGCAACATCACCAGCCAGTCTTGGTATGTTATTGGAAGACTTTAATGGTAGGCAGGGATGTAAAAATGATGCCAGCAAAGTTACACACTACTGGTGGCAATTTAGTCACCATGTAAATACCAGTAAGGGGTTGGAGAGTCCTCAAACTGTGTGTGTGGTGAGTGTTTTCTTTATAGCTCAGTTATTTCAGAGGTGATCAGCACAGATGGGAATGCTAAGAAGGAAAGATTTTTTGATTCTAGATAACAGACCACAACGCACAATAGGCAAGGGATGTTCAGATGAGTTGTGCCAAATTGGCTTTAACATTAGACCAACAAAGACTGTAACCAAATATACAGGAAAAGTGGCTATAGTCACCCATGCAACAGGAGATAAACAGTACTGATGGTGTTTTAATAATATTTAAGGATAGTATTATTGGAGTCAAGATTAGCAGAACTTTATTAAGATCGTTGCATCTTTGGTTTCTTCACAATCTTAAACTACAGTTGAACTATATATATGATATATACTATAAGCCTGTTATTTCAAGAAGCTAAAATAAGTGAAGCAATAGTGGACAGTGTGTAAATTTTCTGTTAGCTAAAGGAAGGTTTCATTAACACAGGAGATAGAGAAAAGGAGAGTCTCTGCTCTTAATAGCATTTTCAAAGACTACAACCTATTATAGCATGTCTATTAAATGCTCTCCACCTCTACAATGCAATACTTGCACTGGTAGATAACAACAGCCTGAAGATCAGTGAAGAGGTTGCATTGGTATGTGGATGAGCTTGGAGAAGCTAGAGCCTAGTTCTAGTTCTTCTGTGCTTTCATTTTCACACCCATCTGGGGGGAGGGGAACTGTAACTTGGATGCAGAAGGCTGTGGCACAGGCTGGAGACATTCCCATCGTCATTCTGAGTCAGCAATCCCAGTTTTACTCCTGGTAATGTCTATGTGTGCAGGTGAGAGATGGGCAGAATGAAAAGGAGGCACTTCTACAAAGCCCCTTGTTCTTTTCACCTCCTAGGCACATGTTAGGCTGAGTAGTTTTCTACAATATTTTGAAACATGAAAGAAAACTGCTTATCTCTGGGTATTTTATGTAGGCAAAGGTGCAGTTATTGGATAAGGAGTATTTGCTGCTTTAGCTAAAAAATTCAGGCTGATTAATGTTCAGATTGTGCTAGCTCTGAGAAAATCAAAGAGGAAAAATCAGTAAGGAAAACAATTCTGGTTAAAGTAAAATGTTCAGGTTGACACCCCACCCCCCCAAATAGTGATACAGAAGTGATAAATACTAAAGCAAATGTGTTTAATTTTTTAAATTTTGAAATAAAAAAATTAGGTGAGGGGGCTTTTTTTCCCCCTCCCCTCAATAATTCTCTGAAACCAATGCCAGAAGTAACATAACTCTGAAATCACTGACATTACCAAGATCTTCAATTTTCACCAAAAAAAATTCAATTCAACAGTTTTTGCTTGCCTCTAATAGCACTTCTTAATAAACTTTGCTAACAAAATATGTGTAGAAGTCAGTCTGCATCAGATTATTGTTACATTTAGCATGACCATGCTCAGTGCTGATGATACTGTTTCACGGTGCGTGTATATTGTGCTCTCTCCATCATATCTTATCTGACACTTAGTTAATTGTACTATAAGGAAACTACATTGCATGAGCAGCCTGTTTCACACAATAAAAGCATACTCTGATGAGCACATGAGGTGGCTAAATCAGGAGTGTAAAGACTGAAGGCTATCCATGTAGCTCCATGTTGCTACTCTTCACCTGCCACATCCAGCTGTCCCTAGTAGTCCAGCAGAGGCCTCTTCCATCACAGCATTTTAGGATTATCTACTTAGTAAGATCTTCCATCTCTCTAGCTTTTGAGTTTCTTTTCCTCACTTTGGAGTACTTAACCTACAGTACATAATTAAGACATTCTTGAGAATATCTGTTTTAAACAGATTGTGTGACAATTTAGATGCTTGTCTGACTTGGCATTGCAAGTGAAATTATGAGTCTCTGAAATCTACTCTACAATAATTTACTCTGATTTCTCAGTTTCTGCTTGAGGAGCAGATTCTTAGTCTCATGGGAGCATCACAGATCTGCTCATCTTCCTTCCACACCAGGACAGTGCCATAGCTGCCCTGGTAAATGCATCATGCAGGTTTTGCATTAAATCAAGCATGTAGACCTAATTCATCTCAGCATATGATAAGGAGCACCAATTCTGTCCATCAGTAAGCCTGAGGAAAATTCTGCTCAGCTGAGGAAAACCTTGTACATAGCCAGCCAGCTGTTTTTGAAACAGTCCTAACTCTCATGGCTGGAAACACATTTGTCTGCCAACTGAGAATAAGACTATGGCTCACTCCCTGCCCCCGAAAGATGTTTCGTTATAGATTGCACCACAGCTGTCTTCTTGGTCCTACACCCCTTTTCTTGCAAAACTTTATTGTATCTTCATCTCTCCCTCCCTTTTGCTTGGGATCCCTCCTGCTATATTTTCCAAAGGGCACTGGTTCCTGAGAGCAGTCTATTAAAGTTCTGTATGTAGGAAAAATTCCTATGTTGATTTTGGTAAAGTATTGGTGTGCAGTCGTTAAAGCACAATGATTTCTGTAGTTAAACCAGATCATATCCATCTAAGTTTGACTCAATAGCTGAGGTACTTGTTTCTTAGGTGAATCAAGTTGGAGAGATCCCTCAGAATGAGGGCAGACTTGTAGTGACAAGCTTTAGTGTCCTTGTCACCATCCCCTTGGTATGACTGTAAACACACATTATCTTAGGCTACAGGCTGACACCAGTCAATGCTGCTAAGTGGGTTGCAGCCTTTAGGATGGGAAAACTCCTCCTTAAATATATATTCCAGAAATGAAACTAAATACCAGCAGTACTGAGTAAAACACTGTTGTTTAAAAATCCCTTCTCTTGTAATAATTTTATTTCATTGCATGTTTTATCTTGGCTGCATTTCTTGTAACTGCCCTGCCTTTCTTTTCCTTGTGAAAATCTTTCATTCCCATCCTGTTGCCACTTCACTGTAACCATGTGGGAAGACTTGATAGTGAGCAAAATTTACCTGTGTACTTATGTTCTTTTCCTTATCGGAACATTTAACAGATTCAAGTAAAACTGTGACTAAGCAAAAAGAAGTTTTGTTATTTAAACTGTCTCGGCATTGCTGACTGAATCAATTCTGACACTGCAAAGAGGAGGGAACACCCTCTCCCACACCCCCCCCCCCCCTCCTCCTGGAAACTCCTGGCAGAATCTTACAAGATCTGGATTGGAGTTCTTTGTGTGTGTGTGTTAGTGTTCTTTTAACCATCTTTACAAAACTTTGCTCTCTGGTGTTGCTGGTGAACAGGGTGCACTGATATTCAACAGGGAGAACCAAGAAATGGCAGAGGTGTGGAGTTCATTTTGATGCCTTCATAGGGTAACGTCCTTTCATCTAGTCAAAATACGGTTTGACTAAACTAATAATTGAAAATTGAGGATCTTCATGGTCAGGAAGAGAAATAGTCTCCCTGTTGCAAAGCCCCATTTCCCTGAATGTAAAATAGTTAGTAAGATGCTGTCCATGTCACTGTAAGTCTTTACAACCTCCAAAGTTCGCATTTGCATTCATCCTTTCACATCACATCTGTTTGTTTTTCAACCATGGTATTTTTCACACATATCCTAAATGGCCATGCTTCTAAATCCATCACTCTGCTGTACGTGAGGAGGATCAGTTTGTTTCATGTCTATTACTTTTATGGCACATCCTGGCTGAGATGCTTTCTGCCCTTTCCATAAGGAGATCACTGTCAGATCAAGATAGAGGGGAAAGAAAGAAAAGACGGCTAGAAAAGATGGTTATGAAGTTATATTAGTTAAAGTATGTCTCGGCTGTGCAGTGAAGACCATGTGAAGAGCAGGCATCTGGCTGGCACTTCTGTCTGTGTCATAGCAGGACATCACGAGCTTATATCTTCAAAAGGACATTCACAAATGTCAGCTGGCAATACTGCACGTGGGCTATGGGAGCAATGTTAATTAAATGAGGAGCAGCACTGTCTCAGGCTGATTTTGTCACTCCCAGTTCTGGAAGCAGTTTGGTCACAGCTAGACCAGGGCATTGCTGCAGTTCTCTGCAGTGAGGTGTTCATGTGCTCTGTCTGCGGTTACTATCGCTGAATGTAGTCAGCATTCTTGCCTTGGCCAGTGGTTTGGGTGCTACAAATGAAAGCATCTGGTAAACACAGCTCTACAAAAAGCCAACTGCTTTGCTTTGGTGAGTATATTGTGTCTTTAGATTATTGAGGGTAGTGGGACAGACTACAGGCATTTTTGTTGTTTTGTGGGGAGAAGGGATTGTCTTCTGGGGTTGTTGTTTTCTCACACTGGTGTTCTGATTTTTTGTTTAGAAAAGAAAAAAGGATCTATTTTTTGTGTATAATAGGAGCATTGTGTGAAGAGTGCTGTTAAGGATTGTGGATGTGGAATGATGTGTGCTGGTTATATTTTACTGTTTTAAAACCAAACATTCCCCTCCTCTCTGTCTGCAGTCTGTTCATTCATTTGAAGAAGCAAGGTCAACTTTTATCCCTATTCTCCATTCCTCTCTTTCTATATTCTAGATCTTTTTTTTTTCAGATATCCTTTGTTCACTGCCAGAGGGCTTCATGCTTTCCTTGTTGTCTGATGGGTTCAGCTTTGCAATCATTCAGGGCTCTTAGTTGCTTCCTGTGACTTCTGCTCCACACTCAATTGAGGAGCATAGAAAAACCTGGGAAAGATAGAATCATAGAATCATAGAATCACTAGGTTGGAAAGGACCCACTGGATCATCGAGTCCAACCATTCCTATCAATCACTAAACCATACCCCTCAGTACCTCATCCACCTGTCTTTTAAATGCCTCCAGGGAAGGTGACTCAACCACCTCCTTGGGAAGCCTGTTCCAGTGCCCAGTGACCCTTTCTGTGAAATATTTTTTCCTGATGTCAAGCCTGAACCTCCCCTGGTGGAGCTTGAGGCCATTCCCTCGTGTCCTATCCCCTGTCACGTAGGAGAAGAGGCCAGCTCCCTGTTCTCCACAACCTCTTTTCAGGTAATTGAAGAGAGCAATAAGGTCTCCAATTGGAGAAAGGTTATAGGTACTCTATAGGAGGAGGCAGGCAGCAGCAAAAGGACAGATCATACGGTTGTATTTCTGTTTGCATGAAAGATTTAAAGACTAGTCAGCGATCCAACAGTTGATAAGACAGTTGCTCACATGCATACCTTGTTCTGTGAGGGATCACAGCTGAATCACTGTAGAGAAACACAGCAATTCAGCTGCTCTCAGTGACATCAGATCTCTAAAGAGCACAGTTGGTGCTTGACAAAATGAGCATTTCCACTGCATGAAGAGAGTTGGACACATGCATTGGCAGAACACCACTTCACAGTGAATCAAAGAGGGTCTTGCTGAAGTGGAGGAAGTAGCGCCTTTGATGTCACATGACCTCTCGTGAGCAACAAAGATTTTAAGTTACCTCACAATAAGGTGACTGTTGTAACTGAAGACAGGCAAATCTCCCTTTTTCCACGCTATTGCAAAAGACTGAAGAGGAGTTCATAGTGGTGACAAGCATCAGGTGGCTTGGAGATAACGGTGTGAATCCTTACCTCTGTTGACAGGAGCAGTCCTTCACCACTGACTGCAATGGAGCCAGGACTTTTGTGTCTGTGTGTTTCACCATCTGTTAATCTTAGGAAGGGATTGGGAAAGAAAGCATTGCTAATATTTTCAGGTACAGTTGAGTATTGTCTGTGGGAAGCTGTAAGATAAGGCCATTTTTCTCTCACGGACTTCCCAGTCACTTGCAGCTTTGGTGGCAGGTGATAGATGACAATGTAGCTGTTAAGGCAGCCAGACAAATGAGCACATTTGGAAAGCTGCCTTTCCTGAACAGGTGTTCTTTTGCATAGACAAATTTGGAAAGCCCCTTTCAGCAGAAAGTGCGACCAGTTGACTCTGTTTAGTAACTTTAACTTTCATGGCAGAGAAATGGAAAGCTTCTACTAAAGCTACCTTTGCTGTTGTTCCATTTTAATCAACAAGAAATATAGTAAGCACCCAATTATGAAATAAATAGAAGTGACAGAACCTTTATCCTATTTCTACCCCTTTCTAAGCAAAAAGATTATTTTAATGAGGTAATAAGTATTTTATTTTGTAGTAATATTTGGAACAGAGAAATTCAAGGAAAGATTGAGAATAAATGCTCAGATGAAGTAGTAAATATTCTGCCATTATGAATGAAGTAATTTTTTTAAGCTTTCCAGTGTTTGAAGCTGTCTTATGCTGTCTGAGAGTACTGCCCCTCTCCTTCCTTGAAGTGAAAGCAATACTGCACTGGCTTAAATATACTGCCACCAAGTGAAACTATGCAGTGAATTTTGATTGGCAGATCTCATCTGCTGCATCCATTTGTGATGTCCATTTTTGAGGACACATGGAGAGCCCTGGACTCAAAATCTCCTGTGTACAAATGTGCCTCCTAAAGACCTAGCATGTGGAGTTCCTTTCATGTCCTAGGAATGGGGACAGAACTTAAGAGCTCCTGTTGTTGCATTTCTCCAAGCTTATATAGTAGATGCTAGTCTTGAGAATAGTGGAATGAGGTCCAGATGATTTACTTAAGGATGAAATATTTATACTGTATCAGATTTTTCAAAGAGCGCCCTACTTAACTGTTCCCATATAGAACCTTAAATTAACCTGACCATTAAGAACAAAGGTTTCCTTAATACTTCAAAAGATTAAAACCTTATTTTAAGTAGGTACTTTGTGACAGAGCAAAAGCCTAGTTTCTCTAATCCTACCTTTAATACACATGTGACAGTAATTTGAGGCTTTTCACAGATTCTGCCAGATGTGGTTGTATAACAAATTCTTATTTCTGACTATATTAATTTTGGATTCTGAATTACAATGACCATAACCCTAGGCTTGGATTTGCTGGAGCAAATGACTTGGGAACATTCCTACACCAGCATGGAGCTCAGCTTTGGATAGGTGGACACACCACATGGTAGAATTTGGAATCAGCACCTCCAGAGCAGATTCACTGATACTAAACGTTTGACTTTTCAACCTTCATGAGTTGAATGCTGTTGAACCACTCTTATTTTGTCACTCCGTCATGTATCTCCCCACTTTACAGTCTGCTCTCCTTATTCCGTGCTTCCTTCACACACACACACCCACCCCCCGCCAGCGTAGCAGTATTAGTGCTCCATGCACTATGGCAGAGCAAGCGTCCCTTACTGATACTCAACTGAATTCATACCATTCCTTGCAGAAAAGAGAGGCAACCTAAGAACAGATATGATGCTACAAGTTATCTGAAGGAAACATCACTCTGATGTCACTTTTCCTTAATGTTTTCTGGTTTTTTTTTAGTATCTACAGGATTGTTTGTTTGTTTGTTTGCTACTGCTAAGTTTGATGAAATCTGCTTATATTCCAAATATCTGGGAGTACCAATAGCCTTCAGGAGCAGAAAGAGCTGCATATACAATGTTATTTTAGGTGGTTGGGTATAAGTGGGTGTAATGTTTTCTGACATGGGCAAGTTAAGGAGAAGGACGGGAGAGAAAGTGCTGGTTCAGATCATAGTAATTCCAAAGTAGGTTACAGCTGGAAACTGTTGCTACCTTTCTAAATAAGTTTGGTTTTGTGGAAAGAATGGACAAACTGGTACATACCTCATCCAGCTACTTTGGCAATTTTGGCTTTTTTACTTTCAGAGTTAGATTGGAAAATCATGAGTCATGTTTTCATCCTATTCCCATTTTCTTTCTTCCAAAGAGATCTAAAATGATAAGAAGCTGCATTCTCAATTAGTTGAGCTTATTAACTTGGCAGGATAGCCTCTAAGTAGTCTTTGTACAATAAGAAAATCAGTATTTCAAGTGCACAGAAAAATGCTCTTTATTTTTGAAGACTCCTCAAAGGTCAGTGGCTTGACTTACCCTCCCTTCACCACTGAACTTCATTTAATCCCCAGCAACCTACGGCTGCATTCGTAGTCACCCTCTCTTTTCCTCTTCTCTCACTTTGTAGCCTTCTGCCCTCTCTTTACAGCTTCCAAAAGTATACAGCTGGTGTAATGTGTTAAACTTTCTGTCCTGTTAAAACTTCCTTGCCCTCTACTTTTCACTTGAGATTTGTTCCTCCTTCATCTTACTCTGAAAACCATATTTCATGAACATCAGGCTTTTTTCTTTTTGTCCAACGTCTCCATGTTTTAAAACTCATCCTCCCAATTATCTTCAGTCTTTGTTTTGAAAATCTGAAAGTTTAATTTTCTGCAGAATCAATCCCTACTGCTGCACATCTACAGATCTTCTCACTGCTTTCTGCCTGGGCTGTAAGCAGATAACAACAAACCTGGATTCACAGTACATAGCAAGTGTATAGCAAGATTTTTCTTAACAGGGCAGTTTCCTTCATCTCATAGAATGTGCAAGAGCATCAGTGCCTGTTTGGTCAAAGGTGGTCTCCTTCAATCATATGTAGAAATAAAAGGACAGAGTTTGGCATTTGGGATATATATGGGAAAAATATAAGAACCTTTCTTTGTTAATATCACTAATAATATCAAAGACCATTGCCCACATTCAGTGTTCTGTTAAGGGTCACTATGAGAAGTCAGTGTGGAGCTGATTCTGCAGGATGTTTTTGGAAAATTTTCTCATCCCAGGTGTCTTCTGTGGACCCCCATTTACAGCTAAAGATGGGGAATAAAGATGTAGAGGACCACATTTACTTTGACTACCACTGACTCTGCAATTCTCCTCTATGCCTTCCTTCTGTTGCATATGCAGGATGCAGCCTGATTTTATTACTTGTCATCAGCATTATTCCCAACAATTTCTCTGCATCTTCAGTAACTTCAGCAGCTGTTTTCAGTTTCTGTATTTTCTCTGAACAAATAAGAATGAGGATTTACTCATAAATGGAGCAACATCTAAGAAATTGGTTTCTGTGTGTTTTGCAGAACCTTCTTGCTTTACACTGCTCCTGATACTTTGAAGGAAATACACCCAAAACCAGCTATGTCCTAATTCCATTCTGAATTACTAGGCACTGAACTGATGCTGTAGAAGAAGGAAATTCACTGGAGCACATCTTTCTGCTCTATTTTTAACACCTTTGGTTTCCAAATGTCTCCTGGACTATTTCTGTGCATCTTTGATAAGATTCCTTAATTTCCCAATGCCTAAATTTAAGCTAAGTACAGCATTGCTTCTCTACCTTACAGTGATGCAGTGATCTGGAAACTGCTTTTTGTTTCTTGAATAAGAAGAGAACAAAATATGGAAGAAGTTAGTAAAGTCACAATTTTTTATGGATTCGGCTTTGTATAATGTTGTCCAGCAAGTGTGCAGTGAATAAAATCCGAGCCCAGTTTTTGCAGGGTCTAGTCTAGCAGAGACCATTCTTGAATGAGAAGCTCATATCATGAGGTTAAATTAATTACAGCATATATTGTAATAAGTACAGCTAGATATCCTCTACCTTTACCAGTTCTGAAAGTAGATGAAGATACCTTTCCTTACTGCTTAAATGAAATTCCTCAGAATATATGGGGATGTCAGAGGGTGAAAATTTGAAGCTGTGGAGTGAAATAAAATAATTTTAACGTAAATTTCATTCCATTGTATACTGTTGTACTTCTTAAACACAAAGGTGCATTCTGTGCATTTTAAATAACTTTAATTGACGTCTACCAAAGCTATTCAGGCTACCTGGAAACTGAGCTTTCCTAATTTATTATTGTACCATTTCTCTGCAGTCTTTTCCTGGGAATCCCAGAGTTCTGAGTTTCAGCTACACAGGTTTCCCACTGTTACAGGGATTTTAAGTATTGGATCTTTTCTGGTTCGACTTTATGAAGAAGAGAAAAAAAATGAAAGAAAAAATGTCAGGCCGGGCTGTTGACCCAAGAAGCAGCATTTCATTGAAACTCCTATATCGCTGCCGATGGGAATGTTCTGGGGAAGCAGCAGTCTCTATATTTATTTTAAAAGTAAAATATTATAAAGATAAGGAAAAAAGGACTCAGAGGGGAAGGAAAGAGATCTGGAGGGAAGGAGAGAGATGGTCAATAGAAAGACTGGTAATAAGCAAGATAACAAGTAAATATTTGACAAGACAAAGACAATATATCTTTCTATTTATCTTTTACCAGTCAGGAAAATATTTTCCCTAAAAATATCTTCTCAGGACTACTCAGAAAATAACTTGCTGACTTAATACCTTTTTGCTTTTTTTTTTTTTTACATATCAGAGTACCTTCAGTTAAACCTCTTTTATTTATACAGTATCTGAAACTCTGTTCTTTAATTATGTCTCTGCTGTAGGTGAGACAAAGCCTGATTTATTTCTTCTCTTAGCAGTTAGAGGTTAGTTTCCCTGGCAGTTTTGTTGCTAGTATTATCTTTATAGAAAATATTTCCTTTCCTTTGTTCTTTTTTCCACTTCATTGAAAGATCTTTCTTTTTCAATATATGTGTTGAGTGAGGAGCAATGGTTCTTCACTGCCAGCTCTTGATGAGAAGCTTAGGCAGAACTGGGGAGACAAACACTCCTGAAAGTCCTTTCCCAGATGGACTTCAGGATGGTTTGCTGCCCTGAGGTCCTGGTTTCTTACTCTGTGTACTCACTTTTTGGCCCTTTTGGGATCAGTATCAGTACCAGTAAAATGTTAGTAATGTGGTCAGTCTGCCCATGCTTCTGAGCCACCTCAGAGTTAAGGTACAAATAGTTCTTGCTTCAGATAATGGGGAGAGATAGGAGTATCCAACAACAAGAGTCAAAGTCTCCATCAGTTTTTGTTGTCTATTTTTTTTATTTTGGGAGTTGTTTCCGCTATGGACCTTGAGGGAGCAAGCAGAGCTAGTGACACAGCTGGCCAGGAGAGGGAAGAGGCCAGAAGTGGTGTCTGCAAAAGAACCACCATTCATCTCAGCTTCACACAGAAACCTGCATGGTGGTATGACTGCAATAGTAAGAGTACATTTTGGTTAACATTCTGATAAAACAACACTTCAGATAAAAATCTGCTTCCAGAGTGAAAGGAATAGGAAAAGCCAGCTCACAGTCTATGGCTTCCAGCAGGTGAAGGCAAAGCCTTTTTCTTTCTGAATCAATCTCCCTACTCAGACACTCCCTGATTTTAGTCATTCAGTAACTATTTGGAGACTTTCCTGATGCTGGATAGATAAAAATATTTCATTTGGGTTTTTCATAAGCCTGTCATTAAGCTGACAGAGTTCCCTTGACAATAAGGAATTGTTTTCTGGGGAGCAGGTTGAGGCAGGAGACTGACACATCTCAGGAAGTCCTTTCTGATCAAAATGACTATTAGGCTCTATAGTAATCTTTTGTCCAGAACCAGGATTTGCGATACAAAGAAACTGGTTGCTTGATTAGTGCACTAAGAAATAATGTATAGAGGTGTTATGTAACTCCATGAAATACAGCATATTTGAAGGTATTTTTATTTCTTTCAGTAAAAAGTTCTTTCAATAGCTTGGAAAAACTATCGGCAATTGTGTCCATCTATAGTGTCTTAAGTTGTTTTTACCTAAAATACAGGAATAAAATACGGATTTTTATTAAGTTTTGATGTCTTTTTTTCTGTCATCTTCACAAGAGTGTTTCAAAGACCTGTGCTTACTGATATTTGCCAGAATCCAGCATACAGTTTACAGCAGGCTAAATAGAATACCAGTTCAGCAAAGAAGCAGTAATCTTCAGCTCCCCTTCTCCCTTTTCTGTGTTTATTTTCTTCTTCCTTGGAAAAATGATTTGAAATGTGGTCATAATCATAATAATCAATAATTACAGAAACATAGAATGGCTTTTCTTAAAGACATTTCTGGAAATTTTTTTCTTCTTATCCATCCTGAAGATTGTCTTGAGATTTGCTTTTTGCTGTCCATGGGTCTGTTCTCAGTCTCCACAGACTTCCCACAATACTAGACTATTTTCTTCTGATGACATTCCAGGCTCCTTCAGCCCTCTTGGATGCATCCCATCCAGTCTCTTGGAGTTGTGTATATCTGCTGTGCCTGGGTCCCTCTTTCCATCTTCCTTTACTGGCGTAAAACTTTACTCCCTGAGACTGCCATGAGGTACAGGCACTTGGGAGGTCTGGCAGCAGAACATACAAGTAGAGACTAAACTTATATTTTCTACACAGATTTAGCAGAAATTCAGACTATTTCCTCTACTGAAGTTACGGTATGCTATGCAAATATTCATTTATGGCCATCAGGACTTCAGAAATTAAGCAAGAAACGAAATAATAAATTGATGGAACCCCAGTTTCTCAGCCCATATGCATAAGAGTATTGCATTTTTTTTGCAAATAACTCAAGTTTTCTCCTCAAACTGGTCAAGATTAGCTGTTACCCTACCAGATATTTTGAAATGTTGCCATTATACTGGAATGTAATGTGCCACAGTACATAAGTAAAAGAGAATGAGAAGACAAGGGGCAGTGGGGAAACAAAAAAAGGTATTCTGGAAATGAAGACCTCTTTTGTTGAGTGTACTTTCATCCACTGTATAAGAATATGGAATGGAAAATACTGTATGTTAAATGTAGACACTTCTGTGTGAAATTGGTCTAAGCAAGCCTTTAAAGTGGAGAATTTTGTTTGTCCTTGAAGTTGCAGGAAATTGGTTTTAAAAGTCTGTGAAGTCTTTTATTTTTTTCACTTCTAAAGTGAAGTCTTTTAGCTTAATCTACCTTTGCGGTTCTGGCTAATTTTACTTTTGTGATTGCACTATACCTGCAGTCACTGGCCACTGCTCAGAGAATTTCTGTGCCCTATGATTCACCAGTTTCTCTAATGTATATGATCTGCCATGAGAGGAGATGCCACTGTATGAGACTGAGCAGTGAGTTTTATGAGCAAACTAAAACAATTTTATTTCCTATGTAGGCATTCCAAAGGAAATTAAGGGTTGATGGTAAGTAATTAAATGAGGCTTGGCTTTTTGAGATGGTGGCAAGAATGAGGGAAGAGGGATGAGAAAAAGGCAGATGCAGCTCAGTGATAACTGGGCAGCAGAAGTTCCCAGTCTACTGAGAATAAAATGGGAAATGGAGATTAACTCAATGTAGTTTCATCTGTTTAAGCAAAGATGTTGTGATGCCCTCTGAAGAGGGAGAGCCATGTCACTCCATCTCATCTATCTCTGATAATGGTTGGCAAGCCAGAGAGATTTTTTTAAAGAGCGGCTTGAGTAAAAGATTTGGCTGGGAAAGATATACGAGGGAAAATTTAATAGTAGAATACATAGCAACCACTGATTTAGATGAAATGAGGAGGAGGAATAATGAGAGCTGATTTAGAACTCAGTATTTCCTTCCCTTAGGGAATTCTGATAACTTCACCGTTTATGCTGCAAAGGAATAATAAAAAAAAAATCTCATTTTTGTGCTAGAATGAAGGGTTATGAAAAATGTTAGTTTTCAAAAGGATGGTGTGGAGTTTTTTTAAAAGGTCAATCTTACATTTTCTTCCTCCAGTGCTTTTGGTATGTCCTAGGAATGGCAACTGAGGATGTCCTTGTTGATCACTATGAGCTGGGGTCACAGGCATTGGTGAATCACATTTGTGTGCCTCTCTCTCTCTCTCTCTCGATCTGAAGAGCTTTAGCAGAGTGGAGGTCACAGCACAGGCCAGGATTTGCATGAGCATGGCTCTCCTGGGAGATGCAGTACATCAAGAGACACAGCTGTTACTGATGATGAGAGCAAGAGCTACCTGAGCTAGAACTGTTATTTAGCATAGTGGCAATACAGGTGGATGCAGATCAATATCCAAATGAGACAAGATGTGACAAAATGACAGACCCTGGTTAATTCTGAGTGACTGTGGGTCCAGACTTCAGCACTTTTGATGGAAATAATTAACTATTTTAATAAAATGACTGAAAATATGTTTGTAAAATAAAGAGGAACAAAAAAGAGAAAATTACCCATCAATTCCCAAAGTGGTTTTCCCATATAAATGCACCATCAGCAAAGTCATTTAATATTGTGACATGATGGGATATTTGCATGTTGTATGTAACCACCTCAGGAAGCAAAAGTGCTCTTAAAGCAAAACCACAATACTTGTGGTGCTCTAGGTAGATAAAAGAAAGTAGAATCAACAGTTTATTTGAGCTTATTGAGATTAAAATTAGGTTCGAGAGAGAGAGAAGCAAGACATTTATGCATCATTTTATAAGGTTCAGGTTTAATTCAGCTGTGTCATGAATATCCTGATCAGCATGAGTACTCCATCCAGCTATTGGTTGTTGCTCTGCAATAAATACTTCTGTGAAAGGAATATTTATTCTTGCAGGATAATATTTAATGAGGTGTTCTTTATGCAATAGCGAGGGGAAAAAAGCCGTGTAGCTTGCACAAATTTCTCTCTTCATTGGCAATCTATAAAGCACCTGCTGTAAGAGTCACAATAACGGGAAACAAAACAAATAGCTCATTTCAGGTATCATGCTGCAAAGGTATCACACTGTTATTAGATTTTTTTTTTGTTAGCCTTTATTTTATTATTTTTTTAGCCTGTGGACTAAGGTTATTCCTAAGACAAGGATTGGAAGTGAGAGTGGACACAGAATAATCAGGTGCTGACAGGTCCCTTGATACTCAGCTTTTGCTTGGGTGGCCAGCATTCAGCCAGCTGTTGGAAGCCCCATAGGAAACAAAGGCCTTCCATGGGGCACTGAACTGGCATGTTCTTCGTGGTGATCCCAAGATGGACATCATTGACCTCCTTTCTTTTTGAGGTGGTTCATACCCTTCTCTTCCCATTTTCCTTCCAACAATCCTCCTGTGAGTCAAGGGAGGCTTGTTTCAATAGGAGGCAAATAGCTACTCAGTCCACTTGCTTAGGAATGTCTTTTAAAGTGTTTATATAAAAAACAAGCTTATGGCTTTTACTGTGTCTTTAATGTATAAGTATTGTCCTTTGTAAGCAGGAGGACAAGTTATATAAGTAAAACATACATATTTTCACTTGCAATTTACCAAACTTTTCAAGAAAAAATATTGGATATAGCTGAGATATGTGCGTCCTTTGTGGGGAAATAAAGTAAATTTTATTCTGAGTTTTTTCTGCTTTCTTGCTGGACTGGCTGGTTTTGCTTTAGGATAGGCCATAAGGAAGAACTGAAATCTATTTGCTCTGGTCTGTGGAGAAGACTGTGAAAGAATCATGGTAGTGTATTTCAGTGAAAATGAAGTACAGTGAACTCTGAAATAGTGGGCTCGTTTCCCTGGGCATTAGGAAAGAAGTGCTAAATTGTCTTATTAGATTGTGCTGTGTGCACAGACTGAAATCTGAGTTATGATGAAGATGTTTTGTAAAGTGACTCATCTTTCCATTCAACTGCAAATTAACAAATATGCTAAGCCCATTGCGCAAAGAACAGACTATATCCTCTAGAAAGACCTGTCAGATAAAAACCTGGTTGTGTTGCCTCATCCTAGCTATTATGTCAACTTGCCTGTAGCTGTTGTAATTCTTCTGTGTTTTATGATATTCTATGACTATGTGTGTCCAATGTATCTTAGAGCCATTTTGTTTCCTAATTACTAATGTCTTCTCTGCTTTCTGCAGTATCTCCCTTATAAAAAACAGAAGGGAGAGACTAGCTGGTTCTCATCCTTTGCTATGAACTTTCCTCAGTTTAGCTGACTTTCCTGGCTAAACTAACTGCATGCAAATAAATTTCTCTGAGAGATGATTTTTCAGATAAACCATGTTCCTAGATCCTTGTTCTATAAGTGATGATAGACCTTCGCTTCCATGCTGGACTGGAATTCTGCTTTTTAAGTGATCTCCTCCCATTCCTCAGCTGGGACTCTCTCATAGAAGTAATGGATTAAGGTTGGTGGTGCCTACCATGATTTTGCTTTACTCCTTCCTTGGTGGCTGTGATGGAGGATTCGGTCCTATTAGATGCTTTCCAGTTGAGAAAAAAACACTGCACGTTGGACTGAAGCATAAATGTGGGGGCAGGGGGGAAGCAGGGGAAAGAAGAGCTTTGAAGGGGAACAGAACTGGCAAAGCACCCATGAGGAGTTGGAGGGATGGCCTGAAATTATTCAGATGAGACTTCATGCAAATCCTAGGGAAAGTTGCTTGTAACTGTTACGGTTGTTAAATTTTAAAATTGGAGTACTTCCTAAAAAAGGTGAATTAAATGTTCCTGCCAAGAGGCCATAGTTTTAGAGTGTGAAAACCTTGGCAATGATACAGGACAAATGAATTCTGGCTTTTTCCAACCCCTTCGTCTCATCCCACCACTGTCTCACAACGCCCTTAGCAGTTCTAATACAACTCTTCCTCAAGCCGCATTGTGAACCAGTCCAGTGAGTTTAACTCACAGCTTGGTCCCGCAAGAATTCTTCCTACACAAGAGCAAGAAAATTATGGCCTGAGTTGCTAAAGGTAAGAACTTCTAAAAAACCTAAAGCTGCTGCCAAAAGCTCTGTATTCAACCACAGTGCAACTCCAGAGATGATTGATAAAATAGAGCAGCTGAGGATTAGTGATAGTTTTCCCCTGTGAAGTGCAGTGCATTGTTTCTGTCTTACTGTCAGAGCTGAAAAATGTTGCAATTAAGGCCAATGATTGTTCACATTTAGAAAATTAATTAGCCCAGACTCTTCCTTGGCATTAAGTTTCAGATGTGAATTTGGAAGGATCGCCTGCTACAAAACCAAAATTGTTTCTGTAGTGTAAAGATGTTCTAAGATCTTTGCTATCACCTATGGGTATCTCTGTGCTGCAGAGTGATCGGTGATACTAGTAGCCTCTATGGAGCACTTAACACTTAAGACCTGGCTAACTGGACTTCTCACAGCTAGCTGGGAAGCCTAGTGAGGCAAAGGTGCCTTTCTACTACTTTTCTTTGTAGTTCATCATTTCTCATTTAGATTGTAGATGCCAGTTTTCATTTTCTATCACTGTTTTTAATCATGATCTACTTATTCTATGAAATATACAATTTAAGTTCTCTCTCCTGCTTAAAACTGTGATTTTTCTAACCTGAATTTTAGTGCTGAAGGTTTCTGAAGTTCTTAAAAAGGTGAAAAATGCATGACTTCTATTTGTAAGAAGTGGATCATCCAGTCTCTTTAGAAGTGGTCTTTTTACACTGTTTGAGTTTTGTGTACACAAGGTCAATGTAATGCATTCGTTCTTAAGCCCCTCAACTTGTATGTGAAATGTGTATCTTAGAATCACTAGGCTGCAATAGACCTCTTAGATCATTGAGTACAACCGTTCCTGTCTGCCACTAAACTGTGTCCCTGAGCACCTTGTCTGCCTGTCTTTTAAATGCCTCCAGGGATGGTGACTCAACCACTTCCCTGGGCAGCCTGTTCCAATGCCAGATGATCCTCTGTGAAATTTTTTTTCCTGATATCCAGTCCGAACATCTCCTGACAGAGCTTGAGGCCATTGCCTCTTGTCCTGTCCCCTATTACTTGGGAGAAGAGGTCAGCACCCTCCTCTCTGCAACCTCCTTTCATGTAGTTGCAGAGAGCAATGAGGTCTCCCCTCAGCCTCCTGTTCTCCAGGCTAAACAACTCCAGCTCCCTCAGCCCCTTCTCTTAAGACTTGTTCTCCAGCCCCTTCACCAGCTTTGTTTCTTTTCTCTGGGCATGCTTCAGAACCTCAATATCCTTCTTGTAGTGAGGGGTCCAAAATTCAACACAGTATTTGAAGTGTGGTCTTACCAGTGTCTAGTACAGGGGTAGAATAACCTCCCTGGACCTGCTGGTCACACTATCTCTGATACAAGGCAAGATGCCTTGGCCTTCTTGGCCACCTGGGCACACTACTGGCTCATGTTCACAGTAGCCTTTTTATTTTCTGTGCTAATAGAAGATTTAAGCTATATTAAATAACTTGCAAGTAAGTATCATCTAAATTAATTACATTTTGAAGCACAAATCACCCACCATGCCTGTACTGTATCTATGGTTAAACTTCCTTCTGTCCAAAGGCTTGCTCTATAATCCTAAGCATTAGGACTGCATTTCTTGCAGGACTTCTCTGTTGTTTGGTTGTTAAGACCCAGATTTCTTGGCTTGTATTCAGTACAAGGTCAAAAAAGATGGATGTGGTGGCAGAACTATTAAAATCTGCACAAACCTTTGCTAGCATTCAATTGAAATTAAGGGCACCTCCAGTGTGTTGTCTGTGACTTGAAAAACCCTTCTGGTAAACTGAAGATCCTTGGGTTGTACTGTTTCTCTGACTGCCACCTTTTTTTCTCTGGTCGTCTAGTTGGGAAGGAGTCAAGAAAGGGAACTGACAAAAATTATAACAGAGAACCTCTGTAGACTGTGAGTACCCAGCCAGGAAAATTACTCAGGAAACCAAATATGCTGAGTTTTGGGGCATTTGGTACTGCGAGAGGGAAAAAACGTTTCTCCTAAAGTGGGAGAAACTATTTATTCTACAGAGATTTCAAGAAATAAAATTTTGAGCAGAGTGAAACCCCTCTTCTGTTTTGTTTTGTTTTGTTTTGCTTTGCTTTGCATTTACAAGGAATAGAGTAGTGCTATATACTATTAAACTGGAGAGAAAAAATGACTTCTACTACCCATAGGCTTGTTTGTTCACTGCTGCTTTTTCCTAAGAGTTGTAAATGGGTGGGAGCCTTACTCTGTGTGCACATTGTAGTAAAAATCTCTATATTGCAGGAAGTGTCCTGCCTTAAAGACTAACTTTTGGCGAGGTCATTGTGTGTTTTGGCTGTTAGTAATACAACTTTTTTCTTTCTGGTGGCAAGCCTAGTGCAGATACATGCTACATAGTATGTCCCCACCCAATTAAGCTGTGTATTTTGGCAAAGAATTTCCAGCCTGGTAATCTGCATTTAACTCACATTATCCCTTCTTAAAAGGATTTTTATCTGGACCAAAGATTAACAGTAAAAATATCCAAGATGGAGAATATTCAACAAATGTTGTAAAACTTGGACTTGAATAATTTGTGTCTGGAGAACAAAGGCAATTAGTGATAACTTGAAGAAGACACTGCACCTTTTGGCTACAGTTCAGAGAAATGGGGTCCAATAACAGTTTCTTTACTGAGAGGTAGCTTGCTATGCACATGTGTTATACCGAGTCACTTAACTTATTTTCACTGAATCTCTGGGGTTTGGGCTGAGGGCAAACTGAACCGATGTGGTACTTTGAGTGCATTGCAAAGATCTGAGGCCTGAGAGACCTGGCTTAAAATGTGAATCTTTTGTGTTCTGCTTCACAGAAGTTATTCAAGAGAGGGTGGTTGAGCTTGTTATGATTCTCAGTATTTTAAGAGTTTAAAACAGAGGTAAGATAGAGTGTGCCTGCTTTGGGTGTCTTAGTGTAATTGAGCTGAAAGCACCAAAGCATATTGGTAATGTTTGCTTGATACTTACAACCTCAGTCTGGGAGCTTTATCCCCAAGATCATGAAGTCATACAGAAGTCAAAAAGAGCCTCATTTATTGGAAAATATAATAAAAAATTATAAACAGGAATTGATTCATAAGGTTTCTTTTCTTAAATTGTATGGATACTTTTTTTTAGAAGAGTTGTCAGTGACCCTTTATTTCTTTTCCTATCTTTGATCAAACATTACTGTTTATATAGGCACAACACAGTGACTTTTGTGTGGAACATAAAATTTGCTCTCTCTACAAGGTAGGAAGAGGCTTCGAAAATAATAATAAGAAAAAAATCAGGAGTCATTTACACTCTGTACTTGTACCTAAGCTTGAAGTCACTGGTGCACAATAGCACAGCATTTACTGCAGTATTTTATACTAGCGTGATGTAATTAATTCGATGACACACATCTATACTGAGATATTTCATCTCATATATATTTTGTTGCTAGCTTTCTGAAACATCAGAACCATACCCATGTTAATACAAAATTGCTGCCAGAGGGAAAACTGTCACATTTTGACACACAACTAGCGGTAAGGCCCAGCAGATACGTAGATAACATGCTGCATGGAAAAATCTGGGAAAATACCTAACTCATCTGAAATATGTCATGCATCTTTGCCTGTTTATTTCTGTACTTCTCTGCTACATGAAGCTATGCTAATACACCAGCTTGATGTAATCTTGTGCATTTTGAGGGCAGGTCTGTAATAATCCAGAGACACTACCATAGGTATGCTCTATGGTTTAACATTTTCCTGTTTGAGGGGTGATAATTGTTACGGTGGCAGGAGGTGCTCCACAGGACTGTAACATGAACCATGTGAAATCAGCACATATATCTCATTTCCAGGATGTATTCTTGGGTCTGTAACTAACTTAATTTAAAAATTATTCCAAAGTTTTAACTGTGGGATGACTTTGCAGACTATGTGGGATTCCCTGGAATTAGGAAGAGTTTTCTCATCATATAGATCATGGTGTGATGAGATTGGGGCGGGGAGTAAAGCCAGTGTTTCAAAATTTGTGGATAATTTTCTGTACTAGATAGTTAAGATTTTAACTGTTAGTCTCTGGAAAAAGAAAAGAAAAGAAAATAATGAAAAAACTTTATTCAGTATAGGACCATGTAAATTTGAATGCAGAGCTTCCTAAGGATGAAAAAGCAATTTGTGATTCAGTAAAACACACATGCACTAGTTTGAACCTGACACTGATTACAACAGGATTATTCAAGTCCTTTAAACTTAGCTCATACCTTTCTTGGATGTTTAGAATCAAATCATCTTTGAATTACTTCTTTCCATTCCCTCCTTGCATTTCAGTGCACAGAGGATATATTAGATGATGATAACAGTGCAGCCTGACCATTCTTTACTGATGCTGTACTTATGTTTTATTCAGTGCTAGATTTTTCTGAACTTCTAGAATGTGCCTTGTCATTTCTCATCAACTTATTGTCTAATTACTGGAGGTGGGGAGAAGAAAAACATTCGTCCTTGTATGTGGAAATAGAGGAAGAATTTTCTCTGCACCAGTATGTGCAAGCCAAGAGGCATTTTCTATTTACATTTTGTTGTCTCTTCTTTCTGGACAAGTGTGCTTCAAATGCTTGCAGTGCTGCAAAGCTCTCTGTTGCCTCTAATGAAAGCCACTGATTTGCTGAGCAAAATGTCTTAATGCAGCTTTTAGTGACTCAAGGGAATTATATTTAGTTTCCTTTTCCTGCTCTTCTCACTTTACCTGAAGAGTAAATGTTTGTGTTTCTTTGAGAACTTTGGCGATAGAAATCTGCAGCTTGTGCTGCTTATCATCTTCCACGCAAACTGAGTTAGGAGATTTAAGGAGTGTATTTTCCTTGCAGTTTGTGAGAAAATCTAATATGGAAGGGTAATATTTTGATATTCTAATTTGGCTCCTTACACATATAATTATCATTTCCCTCCTGAAGCCAGTTTGTTCTGCACACTTTTGCTTGAGAAGAATAACTGCATGACAAAAAAAATCAAATCAACCAAAAAACAAACAAAAATTTTCTTAAGACTTTTTCTATTTGCATATGCACATGATACCAATGAAATTGCAATACTGCAACAACTGCTGTGATAAACTCAATGTATGTTACATCATTTATGGTCTTTCTTTTTGTTGTGCTCTTCAGCTTGCAAAGTGGAAGTTACTTCTGATGCCTTTTATAATATCACCTAAACAATTTCAAAGAACTGAACACACCTCCCCAAAAGAGAAAAAAAGTGGCTGCTTGGCACTGCGTCATTAACTCGAATTCATTACCAGCTACTGTGCATTGCCTTCCTTCTAATCATGGGAGTAACAAAATACACATACGTTTTTCCCTGGGGTATTTCAGAGATCATTACGTTAATATGTAGAAATCAGGATATAAGTGAATACTCTAATTAATAAAAGAATTTTTGACAACATAAAGGAAGGATAAACATTGTTATTCTGTGTTTGCGGTCACTGTGTTTGCTGCATTACTGATTTACGTATCCAAATCCAAAAGAAATATTTCTACTCTAGTAACTTCCGGGTGACTTAGCTAGATCACAGATCTTTTCCAACTGGCACTAAGCACTTGAATAGTTCCCATCTCAAAGAGCTTGATATGTAGCAAATCTATAGTCTCTAGTGAAGGCATGTATGTTTCAAAATATTGCATCTAGCCCTGTATTTTAAAATAGCATACTAAGGCTCGTGTAACAGTCGTTTTTTAGTTTTATTTGTTTTCTCAATCTGTTTATACTTGTAGAAGAGTGAGGGATGTACTAATTAGAAAAGTCGGAAATCCTTAAAGCCATCTGATGAGGATCAGGAAGTAGTAAAATATAAAAGATCTAGATAATTCTACATAGTAGTACGCTGTGCAGATGGCATGTGGCCAGAAAAAGTATTCTGCTAATTAATCTTATTTTTTCGTAATAAATCACTAAAAATACTGTTTCTGCATAAGATAACATTAGCTGACATTAGCATCAAATAAATCAAGATATCAAAATGGCAATACAATCATTTTTCTTTCCTCATGTGGAATAGGATTCTTTGCATTGTATTTTACCCTTTTTTCAGCCTCTTTTATGAAGAGTAACTAAACTCTCAGAAATTAAGTAAAGATTTTGTCTAGTATTAAGAATATAATCAGTTGCTTTACGAAAGATTTTGTGAAGAAGTTATGTTAGAAGAATGAGTTCTACTCGCTTGCAGCTATATTTCAAGCAGGGGAAGAGCTGATGGGCATAGAGTAAGAAGTGTTAATATATTTATAGGATCAAATAAGACCATGATTTCTGCATTTTGTTGACACCTTCTTAAGAACTGCACCTTTAAAATATATGCTAAAATATTACAGCATTGGCTTGTTGCGTACAGTGATCTCCTAGTGACTAAGTGGTCAGATGTCAAGAAATGAGAAGACCTCAATGCATTTACTACTGAACTAGCTCCTGCTTGTAAAAAGCCTACCTTCTCTGCAAGTTTTGATTGGCATCCATGTTAGCAGGCAGTTGGCAAACTCCATGAGAAGTATAGATTTTCTAAGGCACATTAGGAGTCAGTCTCTTAGTCTTAAGGGGATAAGTTTTTGGAAGAGTTTAGTTTCCACATCAGCATCATTGAAGGTTGCTAGGACATCACCAAAGAGTAGTTTGGCTCAATGTGTTCAGAGATCACAGAACTACTGTAAATATTAATCTGCTGTGGATAGTTCTGGTCGTAGCCTGGTGAGCAGATCTCTTGGGTTTGCACACTTGGTTGATTATGAGAAGTAGGCCTACTGGAAGAAGCTGAATGAGAAGTTGTCTATAAACAGACTGACTCATCCTAATCACAGAGCCCTACAAAGTCTTCTCTTTGCTTCTTTATGCTTTTTTCTCCTAAAAAAGAAGCTACATTTTGAAGTCTCATCTTTCTCTTTTATTGATCACAGTTATCATTCAAGATATGTTAACTGGGCTGCTTCTCTATTCCATGTCAAGTTTCCAGTGAAGGAGGCCTTCTTGCTCATTCTGCCTGCATGCTGTGCTTGTTGATTCACCTGCCCCACCTCGCACCCCCCTCCACCCAAAAAAAAAATTTCTCTCATACTCTTAGGATGGTGTTTGCTGGTCAGAATGGGCAGAGGCAAAACTAATAGTCCCACTGTGTACTGGTAGCTTCAGAGGTTTTCATTCGATGGTCCGAAGGCATCATACAGCCTCAAGAGGAACAGCAAGAACCAGGTGTACATTGTAAGACCATGCTTCTCCTGCCTTGCTAGAAGCACTAGATCAAGGTTTAAAGTGCTTTGGAGTACATCCCCACAGGGACAGTCAGACAACACAGGGGAAAAGTCAACCCAGAATGGTGGGGTGTAGTGGGAGGCAGAAACATGGCTTACTCCCTCTAAAATGCCATCTCACTGATTTATTTCTTAGAAACTAGGATGTTTTATATTTTTTCTGTATTATATATAGAAGGTCTATATGTTTTTGCTGTTGTGTTTCCTCACCCTCTCTCCAGAAGTAGGCAAGCCCCATACCGGTGTCTCCATTGGCATCCTCCCAGTGCTCCATGTGTGGGTTTTGTAGGAGGAAATGGCTCGCTAGTTTCTCCTTGCTGTGGTTTCTGTGCATTTCCAAAGGCAAAATGAGATGTTTTTCAGTCGATCACATTTGCACAGCAAGAGTCGTGACACAGCAGAAACCTGCCAAACGGTGGAACAGCTGCAGTTCTGCTCCTGTAGCTGCCTTACTACACACCCGTATGCTGGCTGTCATTATTCTAAGTGTGAAGGACTCTGACAGCAAATATTCCAGTGTGTCACAGTTTTGATTCAGGTAGTACCAGAATTGTCTTCAACAAAACAGGGGTTGCAGGGAGTCATTGGAGAGCTGGTCACTGACAGTGATTTTCTGGCTTCTTGTGGAATAAGTCAGCTAGCAGCATACACTAAGCAGCGTAAAATTACCTGTGGACTTTCTGGAACAAAATATGCTTTGGCTGCATTTCTTCCCTGCTCCTGAAGGGCTTGATCTGGCTCTACCTGCTGAGAACTTCACTTGACAGGAGAACTTTGCGTAGCAGAAGCCTGAATAGCTGCTGTCCTATTTCAGTAGCTGGACAAGTGAGACTGCTGCTGTTGTCTAGTGGATTGCCAGGTGCCATCAAATGCTCTAAGCAAGAACAGTAGAGAACTGTGGGAGGAATGAAAAAAAAACCCAAAAAAACAACCCAATGATTTTGTTTGTATTTAGCCAATCTGGGTTTTCATGCAATGGTGAAGTAAAAGGCAAAACTGTGGTGTTGCCATTAATAATGCATTCTTTAATGCTACATTGTGAAAAGATGACTTGATGGTATCTTAAATCTTTGGGTTTGGAATCATATATTTGTATTTAAATATGTTTTGTTATGAAATTGATAATATAGACTTTTACATCAATCTAGTCTTAGTTCTAAGATGATTCCTCTTGGTGGGAAATATTCCAAGCATTTTTATCTTTCAACCACAACCAAGGCAAGAGTAGGGCTCTAGGCTGCATTTCTTAATAATATCTAAACATTAAAATAGTCAGACTGCTAAGCTTAATTTCTGTTGTTAAAAAAATAATTATTTAGTTAACCATAAATCTGTGTCCAAGCACAGCAGGTAATTCTTTCCACTTTGCTAGATCTGAGATCTAAAGTGGGAAATTTCATTTTAGCTTGCTGTCACAGGACTGCTAGATTTCGTAGTATAGTCACCACATTTTTCTGTGAAACAGCATAGACCATGTTACTGTATTATCTGAGCTCATCAGATTTCACTGGCAATGTTAAGAGCTTCTCGACTGATAAGCAGTTTCCTCTGTCTTACAGGGAAGGTATTGGCAAATCCATACATCATGGGGATATGGAGGAAAAGGAATAAATATTCTGTTACAGCTTATAAAAGTCAACGATAAGAGCTATTGTATAGCTATTGTATACCATGTAAAAGACAATTGTGATCTTGATCACTCTATAAAAGAGTGGAGGAACCACGCGGGACATGTGCACCCATCACTTCAATGGGATCAGTCTGACCACGTGGCCTGAAACAAGCTGCTGCTGCAGTGACCACGTGTTCCTGAGGAACTACTGGTCCCCATTGATGTGGCTACTCTTTCTTTTCCTCTTCTCTCTCTCCTTCCCTGATTGCTCTCTCTCTCACACATCTACCTTACTGTGTTTTCTTGACTGGCATCAGTGTGTGTCGGATCAAATCCACGTGAATTTGGCTGTGTTCAGGGACCAGATTGTAACCTGAACAGATTGATGTCTGTTTTCTGCAACTCTGGGAAGTTGAACCCCTATACCTTGGCTGTGCACCTGAGTTTTTGGTCTGTTTATTTTGTTCCAAACTAGTACAAATTTTGCTTTTAATTTTCGCCCTGAGACTGACCTTGTTAGCCTCTGGATCACTGCACAGATAATTGAATCACCTTTTTCGACTGTGCGGGTCAAAAGAAGGTCAGACTCAAATGTGTCACTCGTGGATCCGAGGCATGACAGGTTGTGACCCAAGAAAAACGGTCTGTTAAGAGATAGTTGTGTCTACAGCCAAATGTGGTTCTCTGTGCATGTGTGTGTACACAAACAAGGACATGCATGCACATTACTAAAGAAGTCTTCTCCAGTAAAGGCCTGTATATTTTGCAAAATCCAGACAGATTGAATAGGGAACTCTGAGCTCATCGGAAACTGGAAAGGGTAGCTTTGTGTACATTTCAGTCCCTACAGCTATCTTTGTAAGACCTTTAATCATTATCACTACTTAGCTGGCAAGAGAACTGGATGGAGTTCACTACTTGTTCAATCACTACTTGGTTTGATTTGTTACAGACATTTACTGTTTTTAAATGCTTTCAATTTCATTTACCCATTCTCTTTTGGAACCACTAAGGGATGACTTTCTGTAAGTGCTGGAATGTGGAAATCAGTGAGGAGGTAGCAATCCTACTGCTGCTGTCCTTTGCAGCAGCTGTGCTGGTTAGGCTGTTCTAAAAGTGGGACTTGAAAATAATTCCACAACACTTAAGGCTTTTGTTACCCTCTAGCTGTATGCAGGTATTCTTAAACTGGATCAATCATAGATTGGAAAAGACCTTTTAAGATAGCATCCAACTATTAACCTAACACTGCCAAGTCCTCCAGTAAACCATGTCCTTAAGCACCACCTCCGCAGTCACCTCCAGGGATAGCAACTCAACCACTTCTCTGGGCAGCCTGTTCCAGTGTTTGATAACCCTCTTGTTGAAGAAATATTTCCTAATATCCAATCTAAATCTCCCCTAGTGTAGCTTGAGGCCACTTCCGCTTGTCCTATCACTTGTTACTTGGCAGAAGAGACCGACACTCACCTTGCTACATCCTCCTTTCAGGTAGTTGTAGAGGGCAATAAGGTCTCCCACCAGCCTCCTTTTCTTCAGACTTAACAGCTCCAGCTGCTCCTCACGGGACTTTTTCTCTAGATCCTTCAACAGTTTCATTGCCCTCCACTGAACATGCTACAGCACCTTAATGTCTTTCTTGTAGTGAAGGGCCCAAAACTGAATGCAGTATTCCAGGTGCAACCTCACCAGTACTGAGTATAGGGGGATGATCACTTCCCTGGTACCTCTGCTAGCCACACCATATTTGTTGCAGGCCAGGATGCTGTTGTCTGCCTTGCCCATCTAGGCACACTGCTACTGACACCCTCAGGTCCTTTTCTGTTGAGTAGCTTTCCACTCACTTTTTCCCAGGTGTGTAGCATTGCATGGAGTTGTTGTGACCAAAATGCAGGAGCTGGTACTTGATGTTGTTAAATCTCATGCAGTTGGCCTCAGGCCATCAATCCAGACTGTTCAGATTCCTCTGCAGAGCCTTTCTATGCACATGCAGATCAACACTTCTACCAGCTTGGTTTATTTCTTCCCACAAATGCCATAAATGATACTGCCACTATTTTTTAACTTGGTGGAAAAGGACAGAATATCTTCTTATACTGTGCTAAGACATGCTGGGTGCAATTACAAAGTTTTCAGCTGGGATCTTTAAAGGAAAATAACTGTGACAAATCACCCTAATATCATAGAAAGATTCATAGACCTTTGGCTTAAGTACCAAGAGACCTCCCTTTTGCAGTGCTAAGATGCAGTGTGATTGATGTGCAATGGATATGGCAAGGGTATTGCTTTAGAAGTCCAAGAAAGGACTGCTGGTTGTAGAAATCCTAGTCACAGCTAAAGGAGAAAGAGCAAGGTGATAATGGCCATGAAGAGTGAACTGGTAGAAGAAGAGAAAGGATTGCCTGCCAGAATGCTCTGATGTAATATGTGTGCGTTTCATTATGCGGAGGCAGAACAAAAACTCTTTTTATCCACAGTGTCTAAGCTTTGATCCTGTAACCTGCTCAATGGCCTTGCAACAACTAACTCCATGTGCGCACTGAAAAAAAAGAGTGGGTACAGATGCTGTCCTGTGTGATACTGAAAGGAGGCTACAGAAGCCGCTCCTTTGATGTCTCTGGGAGCTGCTGTTCTTATCAGTTATCTGATTAAATAGGGATGTAGCAGAATACATCTGTATTTGAGCTATTAAGGAGTACTTGTTCTTTAAAATCAAACACACATAGGTATGTTCTTAGCACAAGTGCCCCATATCAGCTCTAAAAATGGTTATAGGCATGTTTTTATCAGTTTTAGGGAGAGTATAGTGAGACTGAGAGAGACCAACAGGATTCACTAAAAATTCAGAAGGCTCCTCCTGGGTTGTGTTACATCACTGGCCCTTACACTTCATTCTTTCTCCTCTAATTCTTAACAGTGATTGAACAGTTTGGACTACTTAGGAGAGTCAGATGATCTGTGAAGTTGTACAGGTTATGCCTAATAAATGACCAAATCTTTAAATTGAAGCTTTACCCCTGCATCTGGGTCTTGTTATGTGGGAAGATCTCTAGCCCAGAAACTATAAAATTCCTTGGTTTCCGATGGACTGAGAGCTTTCAGCCGTACATCATGTAACATTGAGCAGTTCACAGGATGTGGCTGTGCACACTGCTTGTTGTGTCTAGCCTTTAATTATGCTGCCACACTGCGCTGTCTTTTTAGGTTTAACTGTAATAAATTGAAATGGTTTGTGAAACTGGTGTCATTTTTCAAGTCATGAAGGATTTCCAGGAGTAATGAAAGTTTTGCTTGTTGTAACTTGGGTATGCTGTTATGGAGCTGAGTCAGTACTGTTGGCAAACAAAGAATTATTTTAAATATATTAGCTGGAGGAAAGTGATTTAACCTTCAGGCTGCTAGAAGCAACATTTGTGTGTGAACTGCTTGGAGCAAAATCTCTTTTGTAAAGAGGATTATCATCAGGAATTTAGTCTGGTTGTAAACGTGCCCATCTTTGAATCACAGGATTTAATTTCTCTGAGCTGTATTAGCATCTATAGTGCTTGTACAAAGGATGGGTTGTGACCTTCTTTTTATTTCTGTAGTTAAGTGCAAGAAGGGTTATCTTTGCCAGTTTCTTATTGCTGTTTGGTTGTTAGTGTTATTAAATATCTGTGGACATTTAGCAAACCAGAAAGATCTTTTAATTTGTCCCTAGATTAGATATTTTAACATCCTCTTTGCTTCATTTTCTGCTATCAGCAAAATCTGCCCTGCTTCTTTCCAAATATCATGTACTACACAAATCTTTATGTGCCTAAAGACCTTTGAAAATACATTGTATAACTTCAGTACATACTTTTTTGATACTATCTGCTTGTTCATGCTAGCAGTGCAGTTATCAAAAATATTATGCAGCGTTGAACTACAGCCCTTTTCTGTTCTGAGCCACTATTATCTATTAGTGAAAATGCAGACTGTATTTTATATTTAAGGGCTCAAACTAAGCTAATTCATGTTAATCCCAGTTGAAATGTTGGTCATTGCAGTGGAACTACCTTGATTGTGAGTTCAGAGCAGTAAATAAAATCAATGGAACTGAGTGACATAAGCTTCCTCCTGACATCGCTGACAAGCCAGGAGTTAAGTTACAATGATGAAAAACAAGTCACTGACACAGCTATTGCTAAGCATGGTGTGAGGCTCTGCTCTGTGACTTTAAGGCTACGGCATGCTTTATTACTTCAAGATGTCCTGGGGCTGAAAATAATTTTTAAAATATCTGAAGCAGAGCCTGGTGCTCAACAAAACCATGACATCCACAGAAAGCATCTCAAATGACAGAGCATGCACAGCTAACGCACTGCATACACCTGAGATTTCACTGTGAATTGAGAGATGCTATTATGTCCCATGTTTCTAGTGCCAGCACATAAATGAAACATGTAGATGCTTGCTGCATTTTCCTTTCACATTTTAGTTTTTATTCTTCGAGCATGGAATACTCCAGAAGTCAGAAGGCTGGCAAGTTGCTGGACTTTAGTCCACAGGTTGTGGTGTGCAGGTGTGGAATTTCTAACGCTATTCCTGCTACTCCATCCATGTACCGTGTTCCTTGGATTATACTAATTTGCTTCAAACCATACAACTGCTGTATATGCATTAAAATTGGAGGAGAATGGCTTGTTATTCAAGTATCTACCGTTACTCATCAGCAAAGCGAAAAGATCATGTTGTTCTTAAGAACAACAAAATCGTAGTGGTGGGATTATTTACTTGCTGGTGATTAATTTTCAAGAAACTACAAATGCTTGCAGGTACAGAACACATATTGGAAAGAATTGCTTTTATGTGTTGTAACTATGTACATTCTTTGTAAAGTGTCAGCCACACATCATGGCAGAGGGGGGAAATTATATGAAGATACATTATTCAGACATCTTGCCGTATTCAGTCCATTTTAAAGTCATGAAATAATTAATAGATCGGGTACGCAAACTGATGGCTTTGAACTATTTTGTGACCACTTTATATTGCTGCTTCTGACTTGAGTCATACAAGTTCTCTGAAGTGACAGAGGATTTTTTTATTTTTCTGCATGTCCCAGGTTTGTTATGACTCCTCCAGAATTCTGATTAAAGAAAACTGTCTTATGTATGATTGGATAATTACAGCCAAGATTAAAATTTATATTTGGAAAGTGGGTAAGGATTATTTTGTATTAAAGGACTCTGTCTGTCTGTAACTTTGTTTCCAAAATGTTATACAAATAGCATTACATTTATTTCAAATTTAGTTGAAGCTGGTTCATTACATTTAATATGATGTATAAAAGACTAATCTTAACAGTTTGACCCTCTTGTTTGCAAAAATTATACCCCAGGATAAACCGTGAAAATGCACCAGATGTGAGAAAACTCATCAAAACCAGACTAAGTAGAAAGATATGCCAGCAAGACCATTTGTGAATCTAGATGTATATTTACAGGCATACAATCCTTTGATCTTGCACAATTTTTTTATTTTTTTTTACTATTTTGTGCGGTTGAGTTGAAAGGGCAAATATCTCAACAGGTAAGCTTCTGAAATGGCCGCTGTCCTAGTTGAGTAGAGCATGGAAATCTTAATAGTGGGCCAAGCCATAGTGAAATCATAGAATCACTAGGTTGGAGAAGACCTTTAGGACCATCAAGCCCAACCATACATGTCCACTACTAAATCATATCACTTGGTACCTCATCTTCTTGTCTTGTAAACGCCTCCAGCGTTGATGACTTAACCACCTCCCTGGGCAAACTTTTCAGTGTTTCATAACTCTTTCTGGGTAAAATTTTTTCCTAATGTCCAATCTGAACCCGCCCTGGCACAGCATAATTTTCCTAACGCACTTCGCTACAACCTCCTTTCAGGCAGGTGTAGACAGTAATAACGTCTTCCCTCATCCTCCCTTTCTCCAGGCAAAACAGACCCAGTTCCTTCAGCTGCTGCTCGTAAGACTTGTTCCAACAGCCCCTTACCCAGCTTCGCTGCTCTTCTCTGGACACGCTACAGGACCTCAATGACTTTCTTACAATGAGGAGCCCAAAACTGAACACAATATTTGAGGTGTGGCCTCATCAGTGTTGAGTAATGGGGCAGAATCACTCCCTGATCCTGCTGTCCCTGTTTCTGATACAGGCTGAGATGCTACTGACCTTCTTGGCCACCTATTAACCTGCTCCAGTGTACTCATCCTTCATTGCTTGTGCTGCATTTTGCCATCTTGTTTATCATCCTGCAGCCATGGACCTGCATCTGGGCAACAGCAGTAGCAGTTGTCAATGAGATTCAGATATGCATTTCCTTTCCCATTACTGTGACTCTGATAGCAGTCTGTCAGCATTACACCATTGTAAGGTGAATGCAGATTTGGCGTGTTGAAGTGTGAAGAAGATGAGAGCAGTGTATCAGTTGCTTTATTAAATATGAGTTCAGTTGTATCAGCTCTTGTTGTGGGGGAATGATCTGCTTTATTCTTCCATCAGAAATATGAAGATTTTCTTTTGCAGGAGCAAAATATTAGGTTGGTGGCTTTGTTTGTAATGCAGCACTGTAGTTCATCCCTTATAACTGATCCAGAGAAGACTGGTACAGGCATCAGTAACAGAGTTTTACCCTTAAAGCAGCTTGTGTACTTGTGCCTGCAGAGATGCTCAGTGTGATGTCTGGCTGGCTGTCCAGAAGGTATTTATTTCACACGATGGTTGAGATGAGTCAGCATCAGTGAAATATATACTTGTGCAAAGATGCTCTGTTCAGTAGTTCAGATGGCATCAGTGATTAGTTTCTTGCTCTTATTAGTACCTAAACGACCAAAGTTGCCTGTCTGAGCTGTGCTTTAGGAAGCCCATATGTGGGCTTTTCTCCATCATTCAATGACCTTCTCGCACTCAGTCAGTTTAGAAGAGACAGGAACCTCAGGCTGTGAAACAGTCTTTTCACCTCAGTAAGGGTCAACTCACTGCAACTGCTGACCATGATTCCGACTTCAAATAGTTTTTACTTACCACATGCTTAATCCCTTGCATCTTAATTGACTGGGAAATAGTTAAAGCCCAGTATTAACTATTTATTCCTTAAAATGAAAAGCAAATTACAAGCCTCTGCAGGAAACAACTTTTTCTTCCTTTGACTGAGTGTAAAAAGTCAAAACCGAATGCATATAGTCCTTTGTATTTTGAAGTAGACACCCAAAGGGTCAAGTCAACCTGCATTACTTTGGTCACGTATTTTGACTGGATAAATCCTCTGGTTCCTTAGAAATGCCATGACTTCTTCAGTACTTTCTTTATAAAGGCCAAAAAAATCATATGAAACAGAGGAAAATAAATGTATTGTTATAAAATCACACTCTTAGAAATATAAAAAAACAAAGATGGTTCTGAAAATAAAAAAGTCAATATTCCTTGACAAAGTTGAAGGGAAAACATTTTAGCAATCTTGAATGTAAGCTGGAATCTGCTTTTGAATTTCTAACCTAGTAAAATCCTTTTAAAATTTTGATTTGTTTGGTCAGTGGATATTCAAGCATCTGTCTGAATGTAGCAGATTGCAGCATTGTGGCTTTCATGTCATGATCTCAAAACATAAAATTTTACACATTAAATAAATACAGATTTTCATTGCTGATAATTAGCATGCCATCAGATTGGTGCAAGATTATTGTATTTTGTTCTAAGCTAACTTAGGAAAGGGAAAAGAAAAGTACTGCGAGGAGAAATAAATTGGATCCTGTAATATGCAAAACTCATCTTGTTCCCCAGGGCTTTTTATTGGGGGCGAACCCACAAGCAACCAGATCCAGCTAAGAAATTGGCCCTGTGAACAGTATGCTGTCTGACTTGGATTGCTTTATAAAATAGAAAGGACGTGTTTTTTTCTTACTTCTTCTTTTAATCCTATAGGGTTAAGTCAGTAATCAAGAGCAGCAGCAGACTGCTGCAGAATTTCAGTTTTTTGTGGCTGTGTTTGGTCTTTCCAATGTTATCATACCAGAACAGTTTGGGAGATGCAATTGTTTACATGACCTTTTTAAGACAAATGTTTAAAATGGTTTCAGACTACATGGGGAAAACTTGTCAGTTATGTATGTGTACTTCTTGTCAAATTGCTTAATGAAAAGTGACTGTAAAGTTAATTTTAGGGATTAAGGACACTTTAATGTGGGGTTTTTAAGCTTTTCTTTTTTTTTTCTTTTTTTTTCTTTTTTTTAAATTATTCTACACGTTAAACATCTGGCCAAAATAAACGAAGCCTTATTTGGATAACTCAAACAGAGAACCCAAATGAAACTATATAATAAATTGATGTCCACATTCTGAAATCCTAAGTTATTTTTGCAGTAGCCTAAAACTATAAGAAGTTCAGAGGAGACAGATAGGGAGGAAGGGGTGGAAGTGTTGCCCTCTATCTCAGGAAAGGGATAGAACATGAAGAGCTGTTGTTGAAAAGTAGCCACGAACAGGTAGAGAGCCTATGGATCAAAATTAGGGACAGAAGAACCAACAGGAACCTTGTGGTTGATGTATACTACAGGCCACCCAATCAAGGGGAGCCAACTGATGAAGTCTTCTTCCTCCAGCTGCAGGAGGCTTCATGCTTGCAAGCTCTCATCCTACTTGGCAACTTCAATCACTGACGTATGCTGGAAAAACAGCACAGCAAGCAGTAGGCAAGCAGGAAACTCCTGGAGTGCATTCAGGGTAACTTCTTAGTCTGGCTGTTAGAGACCCCCACCCAAGGAGATGCAATACGTGACCTTATGGTCATCAATACAAGCAAACTCATCAGTGATATCAGGATTGGAAGCAACCTGGGCTGCAGTGATCATGTACTGGTGGAGTTCAAGGTCCAGAGGGATATGGGACAGGTGAGGAGTATATTCAGGACACTAAATTTCAGGAAAACAGAATTCCGTCTCTAGAAGGAATTACTCAGTAGGATCCCCTGGTACATGGTCCTCTGAGACAAGAGAGCGGCATAGAGCTGGAAAATATTCAAGGATGCTTTCCATAAAGCACAAGACCACTCATCCCTTGAATGTAGAAAATCAGGAAGGGAAGTGAAGAGACCGGCGTAGCTGAGTCGAGACCTCCTGGTTAAACTAAAGAGGGAACTGCAAAGGCAGTGCAAGCAGAGACAGGTAGCCTGGGATGTGTATAGAGATACTGCCTGGTTGTGTAGGGATGAAGTCAGGAAGGCCAAGGTGCAGCTGGAGTTGAACTTGGCAAGGGAAGTAAAGACTAGCAAAAAGGGCTTCTACAGGTACGTCAATCAAAATAGGAAGGTCAAAGAGAACATACCTCAACTGATGGCTGGTAATAGTGATCACGTATCAACAGACAAGGAGAAGGCTGAGTACTTAACAAATTTTGTGCCTCAGTCTTCACTGATAACTGCTCTTCTCACCCCTCCTGGATCATGGGGCAGCAAGATGGTGACCAGGGGGGTTAACCCCTCCCACAGTAGAGGAGGATCAGATTCATGACCACCTGAGGACCCTGAAAATTTATAAGTCTATGGGACCTGATGAGATGCATCCCAGAGTCTTGAGGGAATTTGCAGATAAGGTTGCCAAGATACTCTCCATGATATTTAGAAAGTCATGGCAATCAGGAGAAGTCCCTGGAAGAAGAATAGCATTGTCCCGATTTTTAAAAAGGGTAGAAAAGATGACTGAGAACTGTCAGCTCCACCACTGTGCCTGGGAAGATCATGGAAGAGATCCTTCTAGAAGCCATGCTAAAGCAAATGGAGGACATGGAGGTGATTAATGGCAGCCAACGTGGCTTCACCAGGGGCAAATCCTGTCTGACCAACTTAGTGGCTTTCTATGATGGGATGACTGCAGCTGTTGACATGGGTAAACTGATGGATATGATCTATCTAGACTTCTGTAAAGCATTTAACATGGTCCCCCACAACATCTTTCTCTCTAAAGTGGAGAGAAATGGATTTGATGGGTGGACAGTATGGTGGATAAGAAACTGGTTGGATGGTCGTATTCAGAGAGTAGTGGTCAATAGTTCAAAGTCCAGACAGAGATCTGTGACAAGTGGTGTCCCTCATGGGTCCATACCTGGCCTGATGCTGTTGAATGTCTTCATCAATGATGTTGACAGCAAGATTGAGTGCACCCTCAGCAAGTTTGCAGATGACACCAAGCTGAGTAGTGTAGTTGCCACACAAGAAGGACAGGATGTCATATAGAGGGACCTGGACAATCTGGAGAATTTGGCCTGTGAGAACCTCTTGAGGTTCAACAAGGCCAAGTTTAAGGTCCTGTACCTGGGTTGGGGCAACCCCCATTTTCTGTACATGATGGGTGATTATGTGATTGAGAACTGCCCTGCAGAGAAGACTTGGGGGTGCTGGCCAATGAGAATCATAGAATCATAGAATTATAGAATCATAGAATCATAGAATCATAGAACAACCAAGTTGGAAGAGACCCATTGGATCATCGAGTCCAACCATTCCTATCAAACACTAAACCATGCCCCTCAGCACCTCATCTACCCATGCCTTAAATACCTCCAGGGAAGGTGAATCAACCACCTCCCTGGGCAGCCTATTCCAATGCCCAATGACCCTTTCCGTGAAAAACCTCCTCCTAATCTCTAGCCTAAATCTCCCCTGGCGGAGCTTGAGGCCATTCCCTCTTGTCCTGTCCCCTGTCACTTGGGAGAAGAGGTCAGCTCCCTCCTCTCCACAACCTCCTTTCAGGTACTTGTAGAGAGTAATGAAGTCTCCTCTCAGCCTCCTCTTCTCTAGGCTAAACAACCTCAGCTCTCTCAGCCGCTCCTCATAGGGCCTGTTCTCCAGCCCCTTCACCAGCTTCGTTGCTCTTCTGTGGACTTGCTCCAGAGCCTCAACATCCTTCTTGTGGTGAGGGGCCCAGAACTGGACACAGTATTCAAGGAGCGGCCTCACCAGTGCTGAGTACAGAGGGAGAATAATCCAGAGGAAGAAACTCAACATGAACCAGCAATATGTGCTTGAAGCCCAGAAGGACAACTGTATCCTGCTCTGCACCAAAAGAAGCATGGCCGGCAGGTCGAGGGAAGTGATTCTGCCTCATCTGGAGTACTGTGTCCAGTTCTGGAATCCTCAGTGTAAGAAGGATATGGAGCTGTTGGAACGCGTCCACAGGAGGGCTACAAAGATGATCAGAGGGCTGGAGCACCTTCCCTGCGAGAAAAGGTTGAGAGAGTTGGGCTTGTTCATTCTGGAGAAGGGAAGGCTTTGAGGAGATCTTATAGTGACTTTCCAGTACCATAAAGGGGTCTACAAGAAAGCTGGAGAAGGGCTATTCATAAAGGCTTGTGGTGATGGGACAAGGGGAAATGGGAGAAAACTGGAGAGGGTACGATTTAGACTAGACATTAGGAAGAATTTCTTCACCATAAGAGTGGTGAGACATCAGAAGAGGTTGCCAAGGTTGGTGTTGGATGCCCCATCCATGGAGGTGTTCAAAGTCAGGTCAGATGGGACCTTGGGTAACCTTATCTAGTGGGATGTCCCTGCACACGTCATGAGGGTTGGAACTAGATGATCTTTAAGGTCCTTTCCAACCCTAACTATTCTATGGTTCTTTGATTCTGTGATACCAAGCACTAATGCTTAGTGGTGCAGGTTGGAATGTTCTGTACTACTGAAGTGCAGGAAGGAAACTGATTCCTTTTAAACACTGCTAATCTCCCAAGTCTGTGGTGCAAAGCACTTTATAAATGTACCATTTTTCTAGGAGAATATTAGATGAGATTGGGTAGATATGATCTTCTAAATACGAGTTCAAAGGAAGTATTCAATGACTGCAAGTGGACTTACATTTAATCTTTTCATTTCCTTATGTGAAGTAGAATTCATAGAGCCTGTAGTGACTAAGGACTTCTCTCATTACTTTTTGTGCTTTGCTGGGTATGTACCAAATTTTTTCAGTTTTGGATGTGCACACACTTTCCCACACTTCCAAGTTCTGCAGGTCCCTGCCTTCCGATATCACTGTTTTCCCGAACTTGAACAAAATGCAACATTTTATTCTAAATAAGTTAATTATCTAATATTATTACCTGTTTGTTTAACCTCCCAAATGGCTCTTTGATAAAAACACATTTTTAATAGGCCTAGACAAGTCTATTATATTTATTTAAATTGTGATCTAGGCCATATCTAAAAGTAGGCTATTGCCTGAGTTCCCTGATCCAGAATACCCACAGCTAGCTATTTCTAAGGTAGTGTCCTTCAGAAGTATTTCTACTTGATCCACTTTCTAAATTGGATGGTACCCCTGATGGTTCATTGTGGATAAAGACATTTGGGGATTTTCATTTGTTTCATGCTTGGTACTGCAGTCCCAGTAAACATGGGAAAATAAGAACAATATTTTGTTGGGCTTGAGTCTTTGGTTATGTGTCTGTGCTATAGCCCATTAGAAATATGCATTCAGTGACTTTACTGTCCTTGTATGGTTTGTTAGTTTTCAGAAATGGAAAAGGGATAGAGAGAAAAGGGAATCTTTGCAGACCGCAAAAATGTAGCAAATACTTTATTTCTGTTTTGGTATATTTGCATTTTATTAGCATACATTTGACTCATGTCATGTTGAGAAACTTGAAATGGACCACAAGAGAGAGGAGCTTTTGCAGGAAGAAGACAGTTTTTTCTGAGGTACACAAAGATTGTTGTCCAGGTTCTTGAGTACTTGATTGACAGTGTCCTACAGTTATTATTTCTTTTTGTTTCAAATTTAGTAGTTTTTTTCCAAAACATTTATTTATATTTTTATGATTCTTTTCCTTGCAGTAGAAGTGGTTTGTGCAAACTGTAGTCTGCAGCACTTCAACGATCGAGATTTTTTTCCCCCCTCAATTAGTATAATTGAGAGAAGGTCTGTTCTAGGAAGATTCAGTCCAGCCTTGTTTGTCATTTAATCAACTTGGAGTTTGAATTACGATGGCCAGGGACATGTAGGCTTGAAAACATTATACCTAATTAAAATACTTAATTGGGACACTTCATGTGGGAGCCTAGTCATTTCAACCCCCTTATGGAGTCAATGGATCTCCAAAGGGCAGTTAAACAAGCTAAACTCTCCAGAGAAAGCATGTGACACCTATACTCCTTAGAGTTAAGTGGGATGAATTTTGGCCTTAACAGTCAATCATGAGTGATGACCTACACACCGGAGCATGGCATTGCACTGTGTCTTCTGTGATGAAGAGTTTTCTTCATGGATTTATTCCAAGCCTAGACAACAGGAAAAAGCTAAGCACATAGCAAAGTGATGGCTGACAAGAAATGGATCTGCTTGGCACAGTGGAATTCAAGTGGAAACCACAGTGTTTGTACCTACAGTGATTGTGAGAGTTATTTCTACTTTGTATTGTAGGGATAACTGCATATCTTCATGGCACAGTGAATGAGATAAATGGTATTCAGCACTGCAGTGAGCATCTGCTGTGAGAAGTTTTGGATAACACAAGCTGTGTTCTGAATCGTGACTGCCGAGTGCAGCTATCATGTAATATGGAGGCTAAGACAAAGCATGATTTTTTAAGCTTCTACAATCAACCTTTTTAATTTTTATGGTTTGTTTTCATAGTATAAGCTTTTAAAAAAATCATCTTTAAAATTACTGTTGACTAATGTGAGCTGCCATAGCTGACTAGAAAAAAGGTTATCTTGCACTGTAGTTCCCAAATAATTGATCTATGTCTTAACTGAAAAGCCCATAAAGCTTTATTTCTGCATCTTCTCAGGTACCACTTGCAGCAAGTTAAAGGAAGGACAGAACAGGAAAGCATCATGTCTTCAGTCTCAGCTTATTACAATGGAAAGACCGTACTTATCACAGGAGCTACAGGTTTTATGGGCAAAGTACTCGTGGAAAAGCTTCTGCGTTCCAGCCCTGAGGTGAAAGCAGTTTATATACTTGTCAGGCCAAAGGCTGGACAGTCAATGCAAGAGAGAGTGGCCAACATGTTGAAATGCAAGGTAAGTTTCTGTATTTTATTCTGGAGTCTAATCCAAAATCCATTTATGTGGATGAAGCTATTCTCAAGAATAGCACCATTTTGCTTTTATGAACCTTTTTCTTTTTCCCCTTTAAAAACTTCATATTCAAACATTATCTCTTCAGTTGCCTGGTACTGCTTAGTAGTGGTGGTAGCTCTAGGTGAGGTTCCCCAGTAGCTGTTTTATTGTTGCAGCTGTACTAGATGTACCCTTTTTTTCCTGAGCATGTGTCAGCAGTTTTAGATGTGCCAACAGCAAATGGGACTTGATAACCTCTCCTTGAACTTTACAGCCTGCTTCAGTGTTTTTCATATGAACAAAAAAAAGAGGTGAGTCTCTAAGTTAGATTTTTTCAGGCTTGAAAAGAAAAGAAGCCTCTAGGGGTGTGCTCACATCTCATTCAGGTCTCCAAGCAAAACAGTGACTTTTTGAATCTGATCTTTTAAAGATAAAGCAAAAAATATTTCTCCAAGGCAGAAGCCCAACTCTTCAAAGGTTATTTCTATGTGAAAATGTTGACAGGTTTTGGGTTTGTTTTTTGTTTCTGGAAGTGAAACTGTTAATTCCAGCAACAATTAATTTGATGGCAGATTATCAGAACAGTAAACATTATTTTTAACAGGCTTGTATCTTGTTTCCAAGTTAAGTTTCCTGTACAGGTATGACACAAAAAGCCCAGGGCTAACCCTAGAGCTTGGGAGCAAAGCATGGGAGGGGAGAGACAAAGAAACAGTTATAGAGTGCGTTCTAACCTGTCACAGTGAGACAAAGCTCAACTCCATCACTTCACTCAATGCGAGTGGATGTGTGTTCAAATACAGATGTTTCTTATCCTCAGTTGGAAAATGTTGATGTGCATCAGTTTGGGAAAGCCCTGAACTATATAACACATAAAAAATATAGCAAAAGCTTATTCCAACTCTTCAGGCAACATTTGCATTTGGCATCCCTGATCATAATTGCTGATGAAGAATGCATGTATTGTAGTATGCACAGGAAAATTCAGCATAAAATCTCTTCTCTTCCTTATGTGTATATATATAATTTCTGCTCTTTAGTTCATATATATTATTTTTGCTCATAAACTGTTGCATGGAATGCCATCTGGGATTTGCATCTGATTTTAGGAGAAAGTACTTCATTTCTAATTTCATATTCTACTCTATGTGATTTTCTCTACTGAACAATCACACATTCACTTTGAAAGTAACTCTTCCTTCTTTTATGTTATTCCATAACCCGGTATTATCCTCTGGAATTTCTTAATTTTTCACATATAGAAGTGAAGTTTACCAGGAATGAGAGGAACAGAGAAAAACAAGTTACCAGATTCTAAACATTCTAAACAAATAGATAAAAATGGTAGTTGGGATGAAATAAGATGAAAGCAGGGAACTAAATTGGCAGGTATTAGTTGCAATGCATAGGTTCTTCAGATAATACCCTCTGGGGACTCATGAGTTTTGGTAGTAATAAAAAATAATTTAAAAATGCCTGTCATTTTTGATCTCTCTTTATATACGTCTGAAATTTTTGTACTTTCTATCTTTTCATTCTAACTTGGAGGTTTCACATTTGTAAATTGTCTTGTTCACAGTGTGTACATGGGGATATGCTGGAACATGACTAAGTTACACAAGGGTGATATGGTGTGAAGGGGCAAAATAGTTTGTACTTTTCAAACGTTTCTTGGCACTGGTGAGACCGCTTCTCGAATACTGTGTTAAGTTCTGGGCCCCTCAGCACAAGAAGGATGTTGAGGCTCTGGAGCAAGTCCAGAGAAGAGCAACAAAGCTGGTGAAGGGGCTGGAGAACAGGCCTTATGACGATTGTCTGAGAGAGCTGGGGTTGTTTAGCCTAGAGAAGAGGAGGCTGAGAGGAGACCTCATTGCTCTCTACAACTACCTGAAAGGAGGTTATAGAGAGGAGGGTGCTGGCCTCTTCTCCCAAGTGACAGGAGACAGGACAAGAGGGAATGGCCTCAAGCTCTGCCAGGGGAGATTTAGGCTAGACATTAGGAAAAAAAATTTCACAGAAGGAGTCTTTGGGCACTGGAGCAGGTTGCTCAGGGAGGTGGTTGATTCACCTTCCCTGGTGGCATTTAAGGGACGATTGGATGAGGTGCTAAGGGACATGGTTTAGTGTTTGATAGGAATGATTGGACTCAATGGTCTGGTTGTTTTTTTCCAACCTGGTGATTCTGTGATTCTGTGTTTATTGCATGGAATTCTTGAAGCTCTGAGTTCAATGTGAAGAGTAAAATATAAAAAATAATTCAGGCATAAATCAGAGTTCTTCTGTTGTATTCTGGATTAGCTAAACAGGTGGCATTGAAATGTAATATAATAACGGTTTTCCTCAGAGCTTGTAAAATTAGTTTTACGTAAAGATGAATTATTGCATTAATGTGAAACATATAATGAACAGATACTCAATTATGTCAGCATCAACTCCAAAATGATCATTGAGGGATGTATGGTGCATGGTGACCTTGCCTGTTTATGAAAGGAGATGTTCTATTTTCCAGCAGTGACTCCCTAAGGGAATTGAGCTATTACCCTGTGCTTAATGAAATGCCATGTCTGCATGGCACAGAGAGCAGCTGTTACACAGAAAACCACATTTCAGTATCAGCTTCACCCTAGATGTGGATCACAAGGCAAAGCTTGAATGCTGTTGTGTTCATTCAGTGATAGGAGGTGTAGATTTATCAGAGGTAAGAAATTGTTTCAAGGAGTACTTTTTGTTGTCTGTTGTGTGCAGAAATAGACAGGAATGCTTGGAGGGGCTGTCTTGAATTCCCTGGAGGGCAGTTACTGGGCTAATGCTGAGTCATTGCTTGTAGCTTTTGCATTATCCCTGAGAGTAGTGCTTTTTCCGTGCCCTGTGTGCAGTGAACCAAGGCTGCTCACTGCTGCCAGGTTGTTTCTCAGATCCATTTGTTCTGTGCTCCTAATTAGAAAGATCAGAGTATTCTTGTTAATGTCTCTGATAATTCAGAGAGAATATGGGGAGGCCCTGAGGCTGCTGATAATGTGGAGCAGATATTTCTGGGTGTAACTAGAAATCCTGTAAAATGCTACTACTTTCCTTTGTATTGACCGCAGTTATTCCTTATACTGCCAAGGATCACAGTGGATAGGACAAGTAAACCTTCTCTTGCAAGTAAACCTTTTCCCTGCAAAGATTTTTCTGGAACTACACATTATGAGGGGGCTGACTGCTGAAAAATGAGCACAAGTCCAGCATTACCAGGCACATTTGCCTCTTCACCATTTCCTTGTCAAGTGTGCTACATTTATCAGCAAATATACAGCAACACTGTGTTAGCCCTATGGATTTTGGTTTAACAAAATCGTGCCAGATTTCTCTTTTTGCATCTGCTTTGACTGTCTCTTTCTCCATTCTCTCGCCCATGCATCTTGCTCCTTACCATAAGTAGTAAAGGTTCTCCATGACAAACTAGTGCAGTGTCACTCCCTCTGGAACAGTGTCACCATAATCTGCTGCAGTCACTGTCATGGTGAATGAATCAGTACTTGGATCAGAGTAAAGACGGTTTTTAGTTGATGTAACATGATCCTGCTTGCTCAGTAGGAAGTATGGAGGCTGCTAATTGGAATGAAACAACACTGAAGATGTTTTCTGTTTTGTTATTTATTTAGCATTGCCTCACTTTGGTCAGTAGATTATCCAACATAACTCTGGTATTTGTGTACAAAAGGAATAAATCTGTCATTTTAACAAAAACTTGTTTCTTGCATGACCCCATGATTTGTAAACCATGTGGTAGAAACGCAGGCACTAAGCTGTCTTAAGGATGTTAATATAACTAACGTGAATGCAGGCAAGGGTCTTGAAACATTCTGTTCCTTTTCCCTGTGCTAACACCATCTGTTGCCTTGTTCCACTTAATTTCTTTCTTTTCTCCAACTTGTGTTTCTGTTTGAAGAAGACTGGTGAGGTTTTGCTTTATATGTTAGCAGCTAATAGCCTGCTTCCTTAGAGCACAAGGAAAGGCCAACAAGACTGCTGGTGCTTCCAGTAAGCTAACCTTTGGCACTGGACAAAAAAGAAGCCACCATTAGTCATAAGCTGAAGACTGATTCACATGTTCCTGGTGTTACTTTACACTGTTTGATATATGCAGCCCTATTGGAACATGGGCCTCTGGAACAAGTTATGTGCGTTGGCATTGACTTTTCTGGTTGCTGGGCCAAAGCTGAAGATATCAGATAAATTCAGGTCAGAGTCTGCTGAGGAAGGAAGAGTGTCTTTGTGAAACTGAGGCAATTCCCAGAGAAAATAGGCTCATTGTATGGTTTCATAGTCACAATACAATTGCCATCGCTACTTAATATACCTGCGTGCTGCACCATAATTCACAATTTCTCCACTCACTGTCCAGGTTGGTCAGAGATGCAGTCAGAGTTATGGGTTTAGAACAAACTTAAACCATCTATGCAATGTGTGTTTTATTACACTTACATATGACTAATGACATTATTACAAGTAACTACACTTTTCTATACATAATGTACTTCTTTTTGCTAAAAATTTCTAAGGTATGTGGTAAGTCTGAATAATATCAGTGCCCTTTTGCAGAATAATTCCTTTTGGAATATTTTCATTTAGAAATCTTAAAAATGGAGTACCTCAGACCGACAGTCACACATTGCTGTGTCCATACTCCTCCTTTCAGGTCCACCGGCTTATTCTGTAAGGTTCCATGTATATACAAGAGGACATAAAAAGTGAGGGGAGATACCTATACAGTATTCCCTAAATATGAGCTTCATTTTTTAGTGAAGCTGGAGAGAAGACATAGATGACAGGATTGTGATGTAGATTAGACATTCAAGGGCAGATACAGGAAGCAGTTAAATAATGAACATGGTGATATTGCTAAAGAAAGGACTTATGTTATCAGAAACTGCAGTGAATGTAAAGACACCTAAAAGGAGAGATATCAACTAAATTCAAAGGTGGCACAAACAGAGGGAAGTGGGTCAGTAAGAATAAGGGGAAACGTTTATGACATAGTGATGACACTACTGGAAAATCTTAGTAGTGGAGGAAAAAGGTGCAGATGCCAAAACCAAAAATACTATTCAAAAGCTACAGTAGTATTAAACCATGGGACAAGAACCTGAGGAAACAATTAGAGGAAGAAAGAGAAAAGAGCGTGTCTGCAGAGGCTATCAGAGATAACATTTGGGGAAAAATGAGTTTGTGAAGAGCCTGAGGAAAGTATGAGAAGTGGGGCATTATTTTTGGTGAAAGTTGGGACAGGGATCTAGCAGAGAATGGGCTTGAGGAGCTAGATAGAAGAAAAAAGTAATGCAGGACTAGAAAAGGATGTTGATTGGAATGAGGGAGAAGAGGAAACCTTATTTTCTGATGTGGAACTATTATAAATTTTATTTGCCTTATGTTGCCATTCAGGAGCTATAGCTATGCAAGCACAGGTCTTTCAGTCTGAATGAAAAGCCTGATAAGATCCTGACCAGAAAGAGAAGTAGTTTAGGGTGACCAGAGTGCCCATAGGAGGGAATCCACACTGTAACTTTTTAATTTTGAAAAAAATTATGCCTGATTTAAAGCCAAAACCCTTAAGTCTGTCTTATAGTCCTGTTGAATTCGTAATTTCTGCTATCTCAAGATGAGTAAACAATGTTTTCCTGCTTAGCTCATATTTTGCTAAATGCATTAATCTTCAGTGAGCATTTAGGAGCATGGAAGAGGAGTTTTTAGGCACTATTTAAGATATTCTGGAAAAAAGAAGTCTTTTGGTTTTCATTTAAATGTTATTTTTAATTTTTGTTGTGGTCTTGTATTGGAAAGGTAGTTTATTGATGAATGTCTCTTAAACTTCACTGAGGTTGTTCTCTGCCCCTCAGTCTTAATTGTGTTGCAGAACAGAAGAGGTTAAACATGAGAACTGCCCATCCTGTTCTATCTTCTCTACAGTGCCTGAAAGTTATGCCAATCATATTTTGTAGAACAAGCTCTAAACTTTTTCTGCTTCTGTTGGCCAGTTAAATTGACCATTTCTCTCTTGCTTTCTGCCTGTGTCACAATATCATGAAACATCCCTGTGGCATTAGGTGGTCTCCATCTATTAAATCTGACTTGCAAAGCACTCTTAACAGTAGCAACAGGGGCAGAAAAATACTATCACCAAGAGTTTCAGAGAATCTTATACGAATTAGACAAAGATAGATAATGCTTTTATATTTCTATGTGTTTGCATCACAAATAAGTTATAAAGGTCACATAGACATTTGCCACTGGGAGAAACTGGAACTGTAATTACCTAGCTTCTCCTTGGGGTCTAGGACAACTCTCCATGCATAGGACAACTCTTTGCAGGGACAACTTTCTGCAGGGACAATTCTCCATGGCAACAACTCTATCCCTAACCTGAAGTCTGACTCTAATTCTAACCCTAACCTAACCATAACCCTAACTCTGACTCTAACCCAAAGCATAACCCTAAGCGTAACCCTAATGGCTCACCATGGGCAGTTATCCCTGCAGAGAATTGTCCCTGTGGAGGTTTATCCTTGCAGAGAGTTGTCCCAGCAGAGAGTTGTCCTGCAGAGACTTGGCTGCAGAGAGTTGTCACTTCCTATTTTGTTTCAGCAATGCAGCTGAAATACAGGCAAGTCTTGAGGTTGGCCCTTTGTCTCATAGTCACAAGCTCTTTCTTCTAAGTGGTGCAGAATACAAACATCAGTTTTGGCACTGCTGAAGAGAGTTTACAGCTTAGGGCTCCAGCCGTGCAAACTGTCTTCAGTACTTAGCTCCTCAAGGTATATGCAGTAGTAAAGTCATCTTGTGTTTCTTTTTTTTAATGGCTGTATTTTTAAATTTATTCAAGTTATATGTTAACTTTCAGTAGTTACCCGATAATCACAATGAAGTTATTTATTATTTAATTAACATAAGTTGTTAAATAAAAAAGACTCAGTGCTTAATGAAACTAGAATTAAGGCAAATTATTCTCATGAATTATTTTTTGAAAACAAAAATGCTTCACAATTCATTTAAAGAGGTTTTGTCTTTCATTTTGTGAATTAAAATGTTTTGTTGTCAAAATCCTATCATTTTATTCAAAACAGCTGTTACAGGTGTTCATATGGCCTCTCCATTGAGACCACTAGAATGACAGTAACAGTGATACTTGTCCAGGTGTTCAGGCACTTGGAAGCACTGTGGCTCACCATCACTGTTTGACCAGAGGCCACCTGCCTGGTGGTAGCTGCCATCTCAGCAGAGTACAAATTGGCTGCCTTGCTGCACAGTAGCTCCATTTCTCTTAACAGCTTCTTATCACAAGGTGCAAGGTGATCGTTGCCAGGTGCATGCAGAAAAAATACTTCTTGTGCAAAGGGTCTAGCAAGATCTCTTTCTAGCACTCAGCTTTCTATACACCTGCTTGCTTGGCTGCAGTATCAGGGGAGTTAATGATTTCTGTCTTACATATCATTATTCCACACAAATACCCACCAACTACAGAATTATTTGCAAAAGCTGGCTTTCATTTTTATCTTTACATTTTCATTTTAGGCGACTTTTCCTTGATCTCGACTGGAATCCCAATAACTTATCAGATTTTAAAAGGATTTTTTTGTTGGTTAGATTTTTTATTTAAAATCACTTCATGATCACTTTAGATCATAATCTAAACAGCAACAATCCAGGGGAAAATAGAGATCCTCAAATATAAACATTCCAGAAAAATCCCTCTAGCTAGTTGTATTCTAATTCATGTGTGTATAATGCAATAAAGTAAAGAAAAAAAAAGAAGCTGAAAAGATAGGAGGAATCTCTCAGCTGCACATTAGATAAGAAGACACTTATGTACAAGTTTAAATGTAAATTTTCAAGTAGTCTACTAAATCTGTAAAGATATCATGACTAATTTTGTGCATTCCTTTGAGAGGTGGGGGACCTCATTTTAGCCAGGGAACATTATAGACAAGCTTCTTATGTAGTAAACAAAAAATTACTGTGCAGTCCAACTAATATATACACATTTGTATACACACAAATGCACACATATGCATAAAGATACTCTCTTTCAAGCTAGCCTTTTTTAATTTATTTAATGGAGGATGTGCTGAAGGATTTGTTTGTTAGTGATGATGTCTAGTGAGGAGTTCTGCCAACTGACAAATGACAAAATAAAGGTTCTACTATTGAAATGTATAAGCAGGCAGTATGTTTAGAGTTATACAACTTTAAATATACTCAATAGTGAGATTTTTTTCATGTCAGAAACAGCCTAGAGGTTGCAGTCAGGCTGCATTTCTACTGTATGTAGAATGAAATGCGTTTCTGGTTCTCTCTAAAGAGTGATACTTTGGGACATTTGTAGCCTGTATCTACCTCGCAGTATTTTTTATTTTACGTGCAAGTGTCTTACAGTATCAAATGGGAATCTCACCAGGGAGTTAGCAAACCAGCATTACAGCTGTGTCACAGCTTTAAGGGATCTTCATAACATTACTTGAATTTGCATTAATGCCCATGTGCTTTCTGGTTTGCAGCCAACACTCAGTTCCTGAAATCAGTGGAATTTCTCTTGCTGTCTTCATTTAACTTTAATTAGTATCTTGTAAAGGGTGAATTACAAGGAGAAGATGGGCCTAGTTAAGTAACTTACAGTTGTCCTTTCAATTATATGTCAGTGTGTTGGATTTTCTTTTTATTCTATATACTTTGTTTCTTATAGCAAAAATGTGTGTATGACTGTTATTTTACTGACAATATTTTGAACTTCAGACAATAGCAATTTAGCTGTAGTAAGAAGTTCTTGATACAGGAATGTAGATGCAGTTAATCTGCATCAGGAAAACCAGTACTGTGTGACTCTAGCCTAAAATTTGGATAAGCAAGTTAGATAGTTTCCAGGTTTGAAAAACAACAAGCAACAGTTTTATTGTTACTGCTGAATCTCTTCCACTTCTTTTGCCCATGTGATTACATCTAACTTGACCCTGTGTGGGAAGCTGGAAATGGAAGTAACATCATCGAATCCTAGAATGGTTTGCGTTGGAAGGGATATTTAGAGGTCATCTAATCTAGCCACCCTGCAAAGAGCAGGGACATCTTCAACTAGATCAGGTTGCTCAGAGCCCTGTCCAGCCTGACCTTGAATGTTTTTGGGGATGAGGCAACTATGATCCACGTGATTCTCTAATCCACAAAATTCATCTATATGCTACTCAGAGATGTCTCTATCAAGAAATTAATCCCTTTTTGGATGTCAATCTCCTTGCCAGATGAAAGCTTTCATCATTGCCACCACTGGTTTCTGCATAACCCAAGTGATAAAAGTAAGAAAGTGAGCAAGTATGCATTAGAGGTATGGAGGAAACATGGTGCAGGGTTGTGTGGTTCAGCATGGCATTTTCAAAGAGGACATGTAAAGTACAAAAAGAAGAAGACCAAAGCTCCACTCCACATGCTGGAGAGTTTGCATCAGTAACAGAAATCAGAACTGTTTCCCATCAGCTTTTGTTGGTATAAAGACCATGGAGCAACATCATTAGAGAAGTCCCATTGGGCATCCTTTGTAAACCTCTGCTTTCTGCTGTATCCCAGTTTTGCTCAAGCACACAGGAGAGCTGAGCTTTCAGGCAGCTGCACAGCATGCCTTGTTTTCACAGTTTTACCAAGTGACCCGTTCAGCAACAAGGCCTTCAGCAAACATGTTTTTAAACAATGACTGTCATTTTACTGGAGCTTGTGACTTGGCTCCTGACATGTGCGAGTAGGCATGATTCCTTTTTGGGCTGTTGCACTTCAGAACCACTCTTGACACCACCGGGGCTGCTTGTGTACCAAAGCTCATACAGAAGTTTGGGTTCTTCGCTTTGAACTGAGGCTGAACAAGGACGTGTAACCTCAGGCAACCTCTGTTGGGAACATCTTGGCCTGCAAATCATAGTTGGGGATGGAGGCTTATCTTTTTCTTAAATGGGTCAGTAGTGGATCTACCAGTCGGCATCCAAAGAGTAGGATTTGCTATTTGGTCATTCCATAAAATATAAAATAAAGTCACGTTTCATCCTTCACGTCTGATTTCATTACATTCTGTCCTAAGCTGCTGCTCCCAGTTTTTATTAAAGAAAGTGTTTCTATTTTCCAAAATTTAACCCTGGCCTTTCTTAGCTGTACTTTTCCTTATCTGGCAGCTGACTCTGATTAAATGATGGAAGCTAAACACAATTTTACATCAACAAAACATTGCAGTTTTAAGAAGAAAGCCTAGATATAGTGGGGCAGAGTCTTTAGTTTTCTATTTTGACTTTACAGTCAAAACCTTCAGGCCAGATCACAGGATAATACTTTCTACAAAAAAGGTTGTTAAAATATTGTGGAATTGGGAGGCGAGGAGGGTGAAATATTCTAAGCCTTAGGACTCCTGAAATAAAGCTCCCACTTGTGACACAGTGATACATCATGATAGGCATAATCTAGAGTATTAGATCTTCTAGGCATGCTGCCTGAGAAGAAGAGTTGCTGACTTATAGTTCATCATTTTTCCAGTCCTTAGTGTGAAGCTATGACTGGAAGAGTGAGAACAAATGCAGGGTATCTATGCATTACCAGAATACCATGGTTGCCCAAAGGTGCTCATAAGGTCATTCTTACTGGTACTGACTGCTGCAGTATGCACCAAACAATTGACACCAAAATTGATCCTACAGAGCAACAGAGAGCTTAAAAGTTGACTGAAGGTCACCTTTGACTGCAGTTTACCCTAGCAAATCCAGCTTATTGTTTTTATTTTATTTACCATACCCATTAGGACTGCCAAGTATACTGAGGAGAATGCTTTAGAGCAGTGTGAAGTTATGACTCGCATCACCGCATACACAAATCAAAATGTCTGAAATGTGCCAAGGAACCCAAGCATGAGAATTGGTTTTTGGTAATTTTCTGGGGGCTTGCATTAGGCCTTTTTTTTTTTTTCTTTCAAGGGAGCCAAGGGTAGTGGTATTTTTAGTGTTAAGCTCTTGTAAATTAATTTTACTTCATAAAAGAAAAACTGCTGTGGCGGAACCGCTCTTCTGTTCATAGTTAAATGACAATGATGGTGTGCTTGTGAACAGCAACTGGTTGACTGTAGCCAAACATTCAGGGTAAGCTAGTCAAATTTGGCAGAGGGGAACCTATTAATTCTATTAACATGTTTCATTCACTGCCACAGTGTGTACTGTGGAGGTGGTTTTCCAAGAGACTGTTGTTTGTCACCAGAGTTGGTATAGGGTTACTACAAGGACTACTGGTCTAGCTAAGTGGTTTTAAAATCAAGGCATGCCTTATGCACTCTGTTGAAAATTATTATTAGATGGATTTTTGATCCTGTATTTCCTGTATGAGCAAGTTTGCAGATAATACTAAGCTGGGTGGACGCATGGATCTGATGGAGGAGAGGGAGGCTCTGCAAAAGGATCTAAACAGGCTGGACCGCTGGGCAGAGACCAATGGCATGAGATTTAACATGGCCAAATGCCAGGTCCTGCACTTGGGGCACAACAACCCCAAGCAGTGCTACAGACTAGAAGTCTAGCTGGAAAGCTGCCTAGAGGAGAAGTACCTGGGGATATTGGTTGACAGCCAACTGAACATGAGCCAGCAGTGTGACCAGGTGACCAAGAAGGCCAATGGCGTCCTGGCTTGTATCAGAAATGGTGTGACAAGCAGGTCCAGGGAGATTATTCTCCCTCTGTACTCGGCACTAGTAAGACTGCTCCTCGAATACTGTGTTCAGTTGCGAGCCCCTCACCACAAGAAAGATGTTGAGGCTCTGGAGTGAGTCCAGAGAAGAGCAATAAAGCTGGTGAAAGGGCTGGAGAACAGGCCTTATGAGGAACAACTGAAAGATCTGGGGTTGTTTAGCCTGGAGAAGAGGAGGTTGATGGGAGACCTCATTGCTCTCTATAACTACCTGAGGGGAGGTGGTAGAGAGGAGGGAGCTGGCCTCTTCTCCCAAGTGACAGGGGACAGGACAAGAGGGAATGGCCTCAAGCTCCACCAGTGAAGGTTCAGGCTGAACACAGAAAGGGTCATTGTGTACTGGAACAGGCTGCCTAGGGAGGTGGTTCATTCACCTTCCCTGGAGGTGTTTAAGGGATGAGTGGACAAAGTGCTAAGGGACTTAGTTTGATAGGAATGGTTGGACTCGATGATCTGATGGGTCTTTTCCAACCTGGTGATTCTATGATCATATGATTCTGCAGTTACTGTAAGATTCCCAGCTCTGAGATGACTTCTTCCACGATATACATCTTGTATTGAAAGTTTTCCTACATCACAATAATTAGCACTGCCAGGTGGGTCTTTGTCAGTTTGACCAGGGTTCATGCATGTCTGTTCCTGCCTGACTGTCACAGCTTGTGAGGAGGAGACTGAGATGCAATTAGGTGATTTCCCATAATTTTGTTGGCCTGTTTTTTTTATGTCATCTTAACCACAGATAGTTAAAATACTTGGAAATCTGCAGCGGGCAAAATGATAGTGGCTTCCAAGCTGTGGCTTACTGGGGTTAATTGGATGGATTGTGCTGATGGAGGCTGTGATTCTGCAGCACCTGAAGAAGAGTCTAGGTATTGCAATGACAAATATTTTACAAGCCTTGCAGTATTCATTTTCTTTGAAGAAAGTTTATATGTCTTTCAGTGGTGTGTCAATCCTGTGCTGTAGTTTCGGTCTGTTTTATCCTAAACTCTTGTGTTGAAGCATGTGCCACTGAAGAGTTAACAGAATCTTGTCTTGCTACAGACTGAAATGGGTGAGCTTTTCCAAGTGTATGGCTCATTACTTAAGGGCATGATTTAGATAAGAGAGAAAATTTAGAATTATCTCCTTCTCATACATAAGCTTTGGGATAATCACAGGATTAAGTAAATAGTTTGCCTGTCATTTCTTAAAATATCCTAACTGGCATGTGGTGGACAGTGGTGTTGGAAGAGTTCAGATATGCCAAAAAATAAATTGGTACGGTCAAAAGCATGAGTTTGGAGAATTGGTAGCTTTTTTAATGTTAGTTGCATTAAGGAAAAATAAGAATTGGGAAACTAGCCGTTGCTAGTGCTAATCTGCTCCCACAATGGCAGTATACTGAAATACTTAAAAGAGCATGGAATTATAAAAATGCAGAACTGGAGGATAGCAGAGACACAGAGGATGCACCAAGGACAATTAACAAAGGATAGAGGCTCTTGACTGAGACCGATGCAGCTGTATACCTCAATACACAACACGTTGTACTTCTAATAATGTGAAAGGAAGTTTGGTCCCTAAAATGGACGAATTTGCCAAGAATCTGTGGTCTCCATTGTTCTACACGTATGCTAGCAATGTGCAGTTGAGAACAGAAGTTACTGATTCTGATTGTACCAAGATTTAAAGGCAGGAACTGAGCTTGATGCGCTTTTTTTCCAAATGGGACTTCTGGGCACTGCTGCAATACAAATAGAAAATTATAATAACAAAAACAAACAACAGCATGTTGCTTGTTTAAAAGGCAAACAGACCTTTGATACTAGCTAACTGTGTGTGTATATCTGATCTGTGTTTTCGTCTCATCTCTCTTGTCTCTCTGCTACTTCTCTCCTTTTGTTGCCATCTTGTCTTAAAAGTGGGGTTCTATTCTAGAGCTTAGTTTAGGGGCAAGGTCTCTTATTTTAGTTTTGTATCTGCAAAACCCTAAACTCCATTTTCCAGCCTTTGTACTATTGCCATGCTGACCAAAATAGGAACTTTAATCTGGTTCCAAGCTGGGCATTACAAGGAATTACAATTGTATAATACTACAAGTATTGCATCAATATAAGCTAATTGTTTATGGTGAACAGTCAGTATCTTCCCAGTAAGGAAGTTAAAAAAGATCCCCCTCTCCAGTGTTTTTTGGCAATTAAAACACAGATAAGAACAAGCAAAATGTATTTTTGTATTGAACTACCTGCTTTGATGGAATACCAACACCAGGGCCCTAGGAAGACTGGGGGAGTGGGTGGGGACAACCAAAATATTTTGCGATGACATCTTCTAAAATTGAAATTCCCATTTTTAGTTCAGAAAGGTATTTTAATTTTGAAAATATTTTTGAAAATTATTTGAGAATTTTATTTTTAAAATGGTGGAACATAGAGGTCAAAATTACAGGAAAGATTTCTAATTGGTGACATTTTTTTATTTCATTGAAAATTTTCCCTTTGGTTCAAGCAAGAATTAAGTTATATAGGTTTTCTCTTTGATAGTGAAAGTATCTTGAAAAATTAGGTGGCCTCCACAGTAGTCTCAGGTCTAAACTAACATTTTTTTAATGAACGTCGACACACAGAGTAAACTCCTCATTCCAAAAGCTTTAGGATCCTGTCTGCAAATGTCTGAGTCTTATTGCTTTAAACATGTGTAAAAGTTCTTCACTTACTGTTCAAGGTATTGAAGTGTAAACTAGGCTGTGACAACACACAATGAGGTTGTGGCAGGGTAACAGAAGGTTTCACCATACTACTTTCTGTAGTGGCTACCCCTGAAGTTTCACAAGACCAGATTAATACAGCTGTACTGCATCTGGCATTACATCTGTACCCACACCTAAGGAATTAACCACCTGAATAACCTGAGTAGGAAAACACCTTTATGTGTAAAGGTATTTTTCTGTTTGTGGAGGTTGTTTGCTTAAAGAAAATAACCTTTTATAAAAATCTGCTCTGTTACCTAGTGTTCTGTATCCATGCTTGAAGGCACGTTTTCTCCCTGTTTGCCTCTCTGTTGTATGTAAGTAGTTCCCAATCTGCTGTCCTTGATATGATCTCCAGGAGGCTATCTTTATTAAATGTGTGTTTGTGTGTGTGTTTTGCAGCAAATTTCATTGCCTTTAGGGCAAAGATAATATGAAAATCTATGTATTTCATTTATTTGAGAATCTGCCAGACTTTCTGGATGCTAGAAGACAGCTGGAGAAAGGCAAATATTGCACCCATCATCAGAAAGATCAAGAGGGACAATTCAGGTGGCTATAGACCAGATGTATTCACTTGTGTCCCTGGAAAAATCACAGAGTGACTTTCCCTGGAGTACATTTCTGGTTATGTGAAGGAGAAGGTGATTATAGAATAATCAGCATGAATTTACCCTTGGTATCCTTGCCTTGACCAACCTGATCATGTTCTATGATAAAATGGCTCTGTCTGTGGCTGAAGGGAAAGCCATGGATACCATTTACCTTCACATTAACAAAACTTTCCAGATAGTCTCCAACAGTATGCCAACATCCAGACTGTGATGTTAGAGTCAGGAAAGGGAAAAGAAACCTAGCTGGGCAGTCAGACTGCAAAGGTTTAATTGGTCCTGCTCTCCCAGGAGGCCAGTTATAAACAGAATTCTCTAAAGGTTTTTCTAGGGACTTGCCCTGATTAATACCTTGAAAAAATGATCTCCAGGCTATACTCTGTTCTTTGTGCTGAGTTTTTGATAGCTGGCAGTGTTTCCATAAATAGTATTGAAGAAGCTAGAGAAGGGAAACAAGAGTGTACCTGTTCTGCATCTCAGTCCTGCTGAGGGCTGGTAGCTTTCTCTGGTCTCTTGGATTTTATTCTTTTGCCACTGATACACAGTGTTTAGTACAAAGGAAGTTTATTCCTGAAGCTTCTTCAGCGGCACCCAGCTTCAGGACAGTGAGTTCTGTGGTGGGAACAGACTTTTGGAGGCTCCCGGCAGCCGGCTCGGACAGCTGATCCCGCGCAGTGCCTGATGGGGAGGGGGCGGTCCCAGTGGTTCCCGCGGGAGATTTAAACAGCCCCCTGGGAGTGTGGCGAAGAGGAGCGTGGAAAAGAGGTGCATGGCAGTTTGAGCAGCAGTTCAAGCAGGCAGGGCACAGAAAGGACTCTAAGACCAGAGAGGAGACAGCAAAGACCATGGTGGCTACACGACAGCTGTTCCGAGTGCTGCAGCCTGCAGGGAGGATGCTGCTACCCATACGCAGCCACAGTGGGTACATGCAGCTGCCTAGACCGTGAGCTGCAGGCAGTGCCCCCCTCTCAAACCAGCTTGTGACTCTGCTGCTGTTACGGGCTCCACTTGTGAAAGCTGCCTTCAAGTGGAAGAACTTCTTCGCATGGTGGAAGAGGTAAGGAGACTGAGGACTATCAGGGAACGTGAGAGGGAGATAGACCTGTGGAGCAGTTCCCTCTCACTCCCTCAGCAACCTGTTGCACCTGGTATGACTGAAAACCAGCCACCTGCAAACTGCAAGGTTGGGGTTATAAGGGATGGGGAACAGCAGCAGGTTCCTTCCAGAAGAAGGAAGCCTGCTCCCCTCAAGCAGGCTTCAATACCTGAGATCCCCCTGGCGAACAAGTACCAGGTGCTCCAGAAGGAATCTAATCCTGAGGATGCTGGCCACCATAGCTTAGAATCTTTTGCTAGGCCACACCATCCTCGGAAGAAAATAACAACATCCTCCATTAAGAAGAAGAGGAGAGTGATTGTTGTAGGGGACTCCCTCCTCAAAGGAACGGAGGGACCCATTTGCAGACCTGACTACCCTCTGGTAGTAGTCCAGACTGGTAATGATGGTCTAGTAAACAATAAGGCTAAGGACATCAAAAAAGACCTCAGGGCCGTTGGGAAGATGATGGAGGGCTCTGGGGCACAGGTTGTGTTCTGCTCCATCCCTAGCCTAAATGGAGTGGACCTGCAACTTACAAAAAAGAACTTAATTAATGCCTGGCTCCGAGCCTGGTGTGAGGAAAGGAGTTTTGGATTCTTTGATCACAAGGTGGTTTATGCATCCACTGACATGGTTGCTAAGGTTGGGGCACGTGAGTCTCCTAGCAGGGCTAAGGCCCTTGCTAAGAACATAGCTAAGCTCATAAATTGAGCTTTAAACTAGATGTGAAGCGGGAGGGGATTGAGTCCACGCTAGGCAAGAGTGAGCCTGGATGTGGGGTACTAGAGATAAGGAGAGGGTGTGCTGGTGAGGACCACCAGCACATGACTGCACAGAAAGTTGGGGAGAGTGCACCCTGGAACAGTAAAGGAGATACAGGTACTCTGGTGAAAGCTACTCCAGTTACCAGGCAATTGGGAACAAACACTGTTCCCTCTAAGAGGGCTGAAGGCTCGGCAGCTCAGCTGAAGTGCATTTACACCAATGCATGCAGCATGGGGAATAAGAAGGAAGAGCTGGAAGCTGTCATAGGGCAGGGAACCTATGATGTTGTTGCCATCACGGAAACGTGGTGGGATGACTCATATAAGTGGAGTATAGGTATGGTGGGGTATAAGTTCTTCAGGAGGGATAGAAAAGGTAGGAGAGGAGGCGGGATAGCCCTCTTTGTAAGGGAGGAATTGGACACTGTCGAGTTGGATTGTGGCGATGAGGAGATTGAGAACCTGTGGGTTAAAATCAGAGAACCCATAAGAAGGTAGATTTTGTAATGGGAGTCTGTTACAGGCCACCCAGCCAAGGAGAAGCTCCTGATGAGCTCTTCTATAAACATCTGGGGTTAATCTCCAAATCAATGCCTCTTGTTCTTGTGGGAGACTTCAATCTCCCTGATATCTGCTGGGAGTACAATAGAGCAGAAAGGAAACAGTCTAGAAGGTTCCTGGAGTGCGTGGAAGACAACTTCCTTGTGCAGCTGGTGAACAAACCACTAAGGGAAGGGAAGATGCCCTCCTGGACTTGCTGTTTGTGAATAAAGGGGGCCGGGTGGGGGATGTGCCAGTAGGAGGACGCCTAGGACTAAGTGATCATGAGATGACAGGGTTTTCTGTTCTAGGCAAAGTGAAGAGGATGCTAAGCAGGACAGTAGCATTAGATTTCCAGAGGGCAGACTTTGAACTGTTTAGAAGGCTGGTTGGCAAAGTCTCCTGAGAGACAGTACTTAAAGGCAAGGGAGCCCATAAGGGCTGGGAGATCTTCAAAAAGGAGATCCTAGCATCTCAGGAGAAAGCCATCCCCATGTTCTGGAAAAAAAGCTGGCAGGGGAAAAAACAGCTTGGTTGAGCAGAGCTATCTTAAGTTACATTAAGAAGAAGAGAAATGTTTATAGTCTCTGGAAGAGGGGACAGGCCTCTTGGGTGGACTACAGGAGGGAAGAGAGGTTGTGTAGGGAAAAAATCAGAGGGGCTAAGGCTGAGTCAGGTTGGCAAAGTCTGTGAAAGATAACAAAAAAATCTTTCTATAAATATATAAATAACAAAAGGAGAACTAGGGAGACCCTACAGTCCCTTTTGGACACAGAAGGAACAACGGTGACAGGGGATGAAGAGAAGGCTGAGGGACTTAATGCCTTCTTTGCCTCAGTCTTTAATTGTAAAGAAAGTTGTCCTCTCTGTGTACAAACCCCAAAACTAGAGGAACAATACGAGGCTCCCATGGTCCAAGAGGAGGTGGTCAGAGCCTTGCTTGCCCAGCTAGACACCCACAAGTCTATGGGGCCAGACAGAATTCACCCTAGGGTATTGAGGGAGCTGGTGGATGTACTGGCCAAATCCCTTTCCATCATCTTCCAGCAGTCCTGGAAGACTGGGGAGGTACCTCTGGACTGGAGACTGGCTGATGATGTGCCCATCTACAAGAAGGGTAGCAGGGAGGATCTGGGAAACTATAGGCCAGTCAGTCTGATCTCAGTGCCAGGGAAAGTCATGGAACAGGTGATCTTGAGTGCTGTCATGAAGCGCTTACAAGAGAACCGGGTGATCAGGCCCAGTCAACATGGGTTTACCAGAGGCAGGTCCTGCCAAACAAACCTGATCACCTTCTATGACAAAGTGACTCAGCTGCTGGATGAGGGAAAGGCTGTGGATATGGTCTTCCTGGACTTCAGTAAAGCCTTTGACACAGTTTCTCACAGCATTCTGCTATGGAAACTGTCGGCCTCTGGCCTGGACAGGAACACACTCTCCTGGGTAGAAAACTGTCTGGATGGCTGGACGCAGAGAGTGGTGATAAATGGTGTTAAATCCAGCTGGAGGCCAGTTACAAGTGGTGTTCCCCAGGGCTCAGTGCTGGCTCCAACCCTGTTCAATGTCCTCATCAATGACCTGGATTAAAGCATTGAGTGTACCCTTAGCAAGTTTGCAGATGACACACTTCATACAACTTCATAGTCTTCCTTCAGGACAACTATTTAATTATCTAGATGAACCATAATTTCAGTTTACCTCTTCTGTCAAGTAATTTCATATTGTTTTCCGTGTTATAATGAGGGACAAAATAGATGTACAGTTACCAAACCCAGTGTGGCAAAAGAATCACAGAATCACAGAACAACCAGGTTGGAAGGGACCCATCGGATCATCAAGTCCAACCATTCCTATCTAACACTAAACCAAGTCCCTCAATACCTCATCCACCCGTGCCTTAAACACCTCCAGGGAAGGTGAATCAACCACCTCCCTGGGCAGCCTATTCCAATGCCCAATGACCCTCCGTGTGAAAAACCTCCTCCTAATCGCCAGCCTAAATCTCCCCTGGTGGAGCTTGAGGCCATTCCCTCTCGTCCTGTCCCGTCACTTGGGAGAAGAGGCCAGCTCCCTCCTCTCTACAACCTCCTTTCAGGTACTTGTAGAGAGTAATGAGGTCAAAAGCTGACCTACTATGAAACTTGCAGTGAGTTCCCATTACAATGAGTGTCCTTTTAAATATAATACCTGTTTAGGCATTTTCCTGAAGCAAGGTTTAGTTGACCTGCGGCAAGTCCCACAGCCTGTCAGCAGAATGCAAGCAAGGGAGCTTCTGTCTCATGAGTTCAGATTTGTGGCTTTAACCCAAAGACCTTTAAGGTCAGGGTTAATCTTCCCTAGCTTTAGCTTCTAGAAGAGACCTTTACTTTAAAAGTGCAGTTTCATGGTTGACCTGAGATACTCAAAGTCCCTGCTGACTCCAGCAAAAAGGATGGTTTCACCATATACCACCACTATCTGGCTACTTCCCATATACTGATGCTGGCCCTTATACACACCTATAGCAAACGAAGTAATCAATTGGTCTGACTGAAAACCTGGCAGCAATAACCAAGAAAACCCAAACCCTCTGGCTGAATATCTAGCTCTGGCCTGTAGCAGTTCAGGTCCCGATGTGGCCATCAGACATTGGTGACAGCAGACAGGAAGGCAGGAGAGACTTGGACTGCTAGTGACAACATAGAGTTGGACTTAGGCTCTCATTAAGAGGGAGGGTAAGTACACATGCATTTAATCTTAAGTCTTCAGCCTAATCTGCGCAGCATTTTAGACTGAATGCCTAGTTCTTGGATGCCTAAACCTAGATAAGGTGTTACATGTGTGAGACAAAGAGAAGTATATACCAATGAAAGAATATCAAGCTGTGACATCTTTCCACGTACTGTGGATAGAAACTCTTACCCACAGTATTCCGCATTGCACAGATAACCACAATGTGTTTTAGAGTTCATTCATGTGGCTGCGTATTCAAATACCCAAGATGCAACTCATTTTCTAGGTACGATATTCAAAGGATGCTAACTAAGTTTCTAACAATGTGGAGGTGGAACTAGTAACTTCTTGCAGAAGTTTTATTTTCATTTGTACCTTGACTATCACTTGACTACCCACTATGTCACATTTATACCTTGACTATCACTTGACTACTCTCTATGTCACACACTCTCCACATACTGTGATATTAAGGGAACGGTACATCTTTTTGAGAGCTGGGTCCTAAACCCCCAACTTGTCTCCTCTGAGTTACCTAAGGATTTCTCTGTGAAAATAGGGGTGCTTGTTTTATTAGTTTCAAGATAGTAGAAAAGCTGAGAGAAGAGAGCCATAAATACATGTACATATAACTATTAATTTTGCTTGTCATAAAGAGTGTGGGGAAATACAGAAATACTCTGCAGACATAATCTGTATTGTAGATTAGAATTTTGAGAGGGCTGTGTAAAATGACTGGGAATATCCAGAAAGATAAGCAGACAAAATACAGAATTGCTCAAAGGACTGGGAGACAAAGCTGTCTTCTTTATGTCCCGTCATTTTTTATTTCATCCATTTGCTGCAGCTCATCATACAACCATTATACAATCCCTTCAAGGATCTGCACAGGGCTATGCTATGTTCCGTAAAGAAAGGACAGGTAGGTTTTGATTGCTATCTTTCCACTGATTTAAAGTACTAGTCCTTACCTTTTCACACCAGTTATCAAAATACATGACCATCTTTTCTTTAATCTGTGTGGAATAAATAGGCTTTAATTACTTTATAAATATGTGCTAAAATGTTGCTTTATCATCTCTTCCACCCATCAAATTATTAATTATTTAAATATAATTTATTTGAAGGATTTACACTAAGAAAGAATGCACGAGAGATCAAGTATGGAAGTTTGAGGGTAGGAAACCTTCTGTGTAAACACTTGTATATGCTAAAAATACACTGTGGAATGTTCTCTGTAGATATTACTCTCATTCTAATATTTTAACCCAGTATATCTGATACTTTATAAGCTTGATATCTGCTGCAAATCCTGAGTGCTGATTTTGCTTGTCTCTGTTTCAGCATGAGCAGAGATAAAAGCTGTGACCAAAGTCAATGCATTATACTAGTTTTGGTAGTGTTATCCAAAGGGCATCATGACTCTGTACATTGTGGCCAAAAGAAATAAAGAATAACTCAAGTTTACTGCAATTCAAAATTGTTATTGTAGCAGCAGTATGATTTTGAAGGAAACTTATCAATGGGAATTCTTTGAGTCTTTAGGGAATGGTAATTAGAACTCAGATTTTTACACGTATACAATATATTGAAGTGAGGGGACAGTATCCCATTCTTAGCAGCACAGAGTTTTTTGACCTTCAGTAGGGCATCGAAGCAGTAAATCATTTTGTCATCTTTTTAAAATTCTTCCTTTAGACCCTTCCTTTTGAAGCTTGGACAATTATAATTCTTTCTACTCTTTTATTTCTTCCATTTCCTTCTGAAAGGCAGGGTTTGTTGCTTCATGGCCTAACAACCCATTTTTGTACTTCTCATTAGCCCTAGAAATCTCCATGAAAGGTTTTAATCACAACATGTCTCTAGCGTGGGTGATTCTAGCTACAGCATTCTGTTTTCAAATCAGCCCTGATCCAAATCCTGTGTCCAACTCTACTTCTATTTTCTCTTTAATGATATTGTAGGGTGTTACAGCCATCATCTGCTCAGTTCCTTCTTCACGTAATTTTTCCAACTCCCTGCATTGCCAGGTCACCTGTCATAGAATCACAGAATGGTTTAATTTGAAAGGGATCTTAAAGATCATCTTGTCCAACCCCCCTGCCACAGACAGGGACACCTTGCACTAGATCCGGTTGCTTGAGGCCTCATCTAACTTGGTCTTGAGCACTTTCAGAGAGAGGGAATCCCCAACTGCTTTGGGCAATCTGTTCCATCCTTTCCCTCCTATATACCCCAGCAATTATAGTCAACAGTAAGTAAAATACTTGCTATTTTAGCGTATCACTGCAGTTGGGTTATGGCCAGAAATTTCTTTTCCTCACTAACCTGTGCTTCCACAACTCACTTTTCCCACCAGCAACAATGCAGGTGCTTTTGGAGATCATCCTTTAAACTGGGTAGAAAAACTGCATGCTTGCCTATCAGCAACAGAGTGTTTTAATTGAAAGTTAGAAGAAATGAGTGTATATCTTGGATTTGGGTTAGACAGTGTTGTACATACATAACTGATGGTTTACACCTGCTCACTCACTCACATGCAGAGTCTGAAGAACTAAAATAAAGTAGCTCGCCTGAAGCACTTATAGCTAGACAGCTTTCACAGCCACTGCTGATTAGTTTAGGGCTAGGCAGTCTGAGCATGCCTGCCCCCAGAGAGTTCCCCAAAGAGCTGACTTTGAAATGTTGGAACAGCTACTGACCAAGGATACTCAGGAGAATGTTTAGTTCTATCTGAACTTCACAGTTGTCTCAACTGGTGCGGCCTGCACATATGGCTGGATGTATGTGACGCTTGAAATAAGGCAACTGAACAGTTGCTCTAAATGTGTTGCCTGGCAGTGTACTGTCCTCTGGTCCATACACATCACACTGTCCACCTTTCTGAGAGACTGCTGTTTTCTTTGAGTAGGTGCCTGTGCCCTGGTGAGTGTTGAATAATGTTTTTAAGATTCTAGTTTGCAAAGCAAGAGGCAGCCATTATCTTCATTAATCTCTCTTGAGGTTTCAGTAAAGCAATACATTTATTAGAAGGGGAGAATGGCCTCAATTATTCAACAGCAGTCCCTTGTTAGAAAGAAAGTCTTTCTAACAGCTGTATCAGACATATTCTGTAAGGCAGCATTAACTCATCTCATATTTATTTTCGTGGATATTGATCAAATGTACACCAAATAAGGCAATCTCCCTTTAAGAAGCAAAGTCCTTTATTCCATATACGTTTGTATGTCTTTTCTCCTCTCAGTATGATACACGTATTTTACTCCTGAATGATTGCCTTTTTCGAAATGGGATTAACTATTAGGTCTCTTTTTCTCCCTCCCACAAGTAAAGAATTTTCTGTGTGCCTTTCTGCCTGGTATGTGGGCAACCATGCTAGAAACTTATTTTTCACCTTCCTTTTTGTCCTTGTCTTTTAGTTTCTGTTTTAATTGCTTTGGTTTGGGGCTGCCTAACCTATATGAACAGCTTATCTCCTGTGATTGTGTATTTCACTACATAGTACAAGCAACAAAACTGTTGTTTCAGAACAGAGTGAGGTTTCAATGACCACTGTAATCTCAACAAAACAACCATCTCAAGTACGTTTGTGTTTTCCTACTGCAGCTTCTACATGAACCCCCATATTAAACAGCATCAGCTTCTATCTCATTGGGACAGTAGATCATCCTTCCAATCATATATTTCTTCATTTTTGCCTATGAAATGGTAAATAATGCTATACGTTTTAAAAGAAAATGTGCACACTGGTGCTGCAGTCTACCTTGTGCAAAATACTGTGTCGCTTACTTGAATGCCATAATATTAATCTGAGAATCCTTAGTGGGTCTAGGGGACAAAACTTGTAAAAGTATTGGAACTTGTAAAATGTATTACACCATGGAAAGGAAAGCAACAAAACAGCAAATCAAATACACAGCTGAAGTGCACTGCAGATACAGAATCATAGAATGGGTTGAGTTTGAAGGGACCTTAAGGATCATCTAATTCCAACCCCCTGCCATGGGCAGCAACAACTCCCACCAGACCAGGCTGCTTAATGCCCTATCCAACCTGGTCTTGAACACCTCCAGGGATGCGGCATCCACAGCTTCTCTGAGCAATCTGTGCCAGTGCCTCACCACTCTCATTGCGAAGAGTTTCTTCTTAATATCTAGTCTAAATCATCCCCCCTCCAACTTAAAGCCATTCTCTCTTGCCCTTTAGCTACATGCCTTTGTAAAAAGCCCCTCCCTGGCTTTCCTGTAGCCCCTTCAGGTGCTGGAAGTCTGCTCTAAGGACTCCCTGGAGCCTCCTCTCCTCCAAAGTGAACAACCCTGACTCTCTCAACTTGTCCTCATAGCAGAGGTGCTTCAGCCCTCTGATCATCTTTATAGCCCTCCTCTGGACTTGTTCCAGCACTTCATTTCCTTCTTATGTTGAAGATTCCAGAACTGGACACACTACTCCAGCTGGGGTCTCACAAGAATGTGATAAAGGAACAGAAGAACCTATCAAAATATAGTAGCCATGCAGTCCACAGTGACTAATGTGAGTAATATTGTGTGTTTCGAGCTTTGTCCAGTCAGGAAGCCTTCCTAGCAGAACTATATTAGTATCTTGATATGCTGAACTAACCCCACTTGACGGCCTAGAACAACTTTTTCACTTTTGCTCATGTCTTTCTCGTCATGTTTAGGTGACATATATCTGTATAATGAGAAACTGTAGTCATAAAGATATAGATCAGTTGTTAAACTGCCTGATGGAGACAGTTCTCAGTTTTTACATCAGGCAGCTGACATGTTTCAAAGGTTATAATTTTATTGGGAACCTTGAAAGAGAAGGTGTTGCCCTCAGATTGTTATCAGAGATTACTACAGTTAATGTTAATTTGCTGTAAAATATTAACAGTAAATAAACTGCCATGTAATTTTTTAATGGACATGTTCCCATCTCTGGATAGATGGCACGTCACATTGAGAACTGAAATGCATAATATAAATGAACCAGTGTAATGTTCACTTTACTATCAACTAATCAAATTCTGCTGCAGGCTTTAAGCAGCATGACAGCTTCCTATTTCACTAGCAATTTCAGTTTTGATTAGTATCAAATGATTATATTGCTCTTTCCTGATCCACAGTTTTTTCATAATATTGTAGTATTTTCATTTAGTTTAGTTCAGCAGAGGATGGTGAGCCTTTATGATATTCTGACATTCCTGCTTGAATGACATCATTAGAAGTTTCACCTTTATCCCGGGTTATCTAAATTGGATCAATTTAGACACATTCACATTAGAATAAAATTAGAGCAATGTAAGAATTTATGAGGACTTCCATTTTTAATTATGCTGCCATGATGTTGTGTCAGAATTTAGAAGATAAGCCCCTAGACCCACATAGATTACTTAAAACTCGTTGTGCAAAAAAGGGCAAATCAAGCTTTAGGCACTGCCAGTGACAACATTAGGTAGCCAATTAAAAGCGAAGAGGTTTCTAAGCAACATCACAAGGAACTATAGACTATCCTGTCCATGAGACGTTTTCCTTTTGTCTTCCTCAAGACCATGGGCGTTTAAGCTCTGGGGGAAATGTCCTACCCTATCCACATCGTGGTCCACCCCTCTTGCATATGTGTCTGTTGGGCCTTCCCAGCACCACCACACACCCACTGCAAAGGAAATGGGTAATAAAGTAGTGTTTATTACCACAAAATAAAGCAGTTACAAGGACAGGAAGAGACAAGTATTGTGGAACAACAACAAAAGAACAATAACCACCACAAATGAGGGTACTGGGTGCCTCAGCACCCTGTGCTGGCAAGGACCTGACTGGTTGGCACTAGGGAAGTGCCAAGGGTGGGGCTGGTCAACTCTCAGTCTCCTGAGCCCATGCAAGTCAGTAGGGTAACAGGTGCGAACATTGGTGCCATGAAGTGGTCCCCATCCACAAGCAACTTTCCTTCAGCGCTGCTTCCAGATGTGGGCTCGGTGCTGTCAATGTTACAGTGATGCTCTAATTTTATTACTGACATGGCAATATAAGAGACACTGGGTTTTATTTTGGCAAAGAGGGAGTGGTTCCTAGAAGTCTCTGGTCCAAAAGATAGTAATAATGTCCTTAAAAAGAGCTCCACTAACCTTCTTCCCCTACAGAGCTTTTGGAATACGTAAAAGAGGAGCAAAATTACTGGATTCTGGGCTCATGTGAATACCCTGGGAAGAAGAGAGGGATTCAGCTCCCTTCTTCCTGGAAATAAGAGGGGAACCACCATGATTTCTCATGTTTTTCCTTGCCAAGGCACAAAGAAAATAGCAAACAAGCAGAAACACAGGAAAACACAGAAATAGCAGCAGTGAGTCTCTATAATTTCATTAAGCATTACAAGCAAGGCTTAATTTCTGTGTGCATGAAGATAAACAGCTACCCTCTCTTCCTCTCTAGCTAAAAAAACCCTACTTTTTTGGTAAGAAACAAAGCCATGAAGGGATCAGACCAATAAAACTTGCCTCTGACCTGGGTCATTACCTACTCGTGGGGCTGGGACCTTTTTCTGTCCCATATATGCACTCCCTTGCCTTCAAAAAGCAATTATATTTTCTGTGGTCCTTATCAGCTCCTAATGCTGTAATTGTAGAAAATCCTAAAGGTTTATAAAATAGTTATGACACAATTTGTTAAAAACTTGCATGCATATTCTTAAACTCTTCCTTATTTCATTTTTGTTTTCAGAGTGTGTTTGTACTCCTGAAAATGGCAATGTGGAAGCCCATCTGCTTGTTGGGGATAAATAGTAGAATTGTAGATTATCTACAGTAGATATTTATCAACATTGCACAGACTTGTATATATACAAATCTGGATATCACGTTTGAAACTAATTCAAATACGTTAGTTTAATTTATTCTCTGTTAATCTCTGCTAGTGTTCCTTGAATGTCTCTCTTTCGGGGAGGTGTTTGGGAAATAGTGATTATTTTGCATATATTAAGAAAGCCTTCCCCCTATAGTAGCAAGTATTTCAGTAGAGAAGATCAGATGATAAAAGAAATCAAACTGTTGGACCAGGAACAAAGGAAATTATAGGCTTGTCAGTCAACCTGTAACCTCCAGCAATAGTTGCTGGAAATGTTTCCTTGGAAACTAGACTGAGACCCAAATTCACTCATATTAAATTTTCAATTTAACTGAAAAGCCATTTGTATGTGATATTAACTCTCCATGTGTGCCATTGTGTATTTTAAGTAGCAGTGAATAACCCGAAGTAGGTGCACATAAATGGAGGGATCTTGTTGTGAATCTGTACATTGTCCTTGATTCAAAGGTGAACATTTCCTTAGTGGCAGCAGGAGAAAGCAAATAATTTAAGTAGGAGCCACAACTTTTACACAGAAATACATGCTGTTGAATTACTATTTGTGCTGGATTGAATCAGTTGCAGAAGAAATAGGCTTGTATGTAAATTGTCAAGATAAAATGTGTTGCTTGTTTTCTTGGGAGTTTCTAAAAAGATATTTTAGAGAATGTGCTTGATTAATTATTTAGCATAAGAGTGAGGGGGCTGAGCAAGTGCTGCAAGAGCAAGCATTCATTTTTGATGCTAGAGGCCCAAAGGTGTGGGTAAACTTAAACTTTACTTAGGTCTAATAAAGTGCAAAGATTAACCTCCTGCTGAAGGGAACGTGAAAAAAACAAGCTCTAGCAATCCAAAGGCAGCAGTTCTCTGCTGCTGTTTATAGCGCTAACATACATTTAGCCTAATCCAATTGCATGTTATCCATCCGTTTACATAGAAAGGGCATTATCAAAATCTCTTGAAGAGGTGCTTTTGAGATCTGAAATTGTTGATTGTTTCTGTGAGTGTTTTTTGTGTACCATTACACTCCTTACTTCAGTGCTGATTTGGGGCCTGTACTGCATCAAAGGAGAGTTGACACAGCTGCCTCTGTGTTGATCTGTGAATTGCAGAGAAGAGTCTTTTGATTTTCTGTCTTAGTTGCTATACGTATGCTTAATATATTTGCCAGTGTTGACTTCAGACGTGTGTTAGTCACTCCTCGGTCCCTCTCAAATGTGTCCTCTGAGGACAGTTTTCACTGCTTTCCTTTTGTTTAGATGAAAACCTAGGATCACTGTGTGGCTATTCTTGCATTTCCTAACTATACTAATTCCGTAGGGCATATTAGGTTTGCTGCCACTAGGCAGTTTTCCTACAGACAGATTTTAGCTCTGGATTAGAATGGGTCAGACCAGTTGAAGGTGGAGGCAGTTATTTGTACCCTCTTTCTTTATAAGCTTGAACATGGAAAGAAAAATCTTCCCAGCCTATTTGGGGGCAAGCAGAGTTTTTCTCCAGTTAACACCAACTTTAAATGTTTCTCCGAGGGCTGGTACTCTCTCAGACTGGCATTACTCTACCTTACCCATATGCTCCCCTCTTTCTTGTCCTGGGGAACCTGTGGTGTCCCAGAAGTTGGACAGGAAAGCAATGAACAGTGACAGAGGAGAGCACGTGATACCTACAAAAAGAAAAGGTTCTTTTGCAGACCTGTCACCTAAGTTTGTTGCTATTGACACCAATCTGTCTTACCTTTATTAAACACAATGCCTTGTGCTCCTGTTACAAAGAAAAAACATTCCTAATCCTAAAATGTGTGAGCTGCATTTTTCTAAGTTTGACTTTTGAGTCAGTGCCATAATTTTAATGTTAATTTGACATTCAAATAGCAGCTCTTAGGAAAGAAGCACTTAGTTGAAGAAGGAGTATCTCCTCTTATAAGGCTTTAAAACAACTAGGTTCTTCTGCTTGGTTATATGACCTTGGGTAAATCACTTAAAAGCTATGTGTCTATTTCCTCCCTTGAAAAATTATATGGCTCTTCTTTATAAGGAAGTTACTGAAGGAAAAGGCCATGTAATAGGTATTAATGGAATATTTAATTAAAAAAAACCTATTTACAATCCAGAAGATGTGTCTGGAGCCTTTAATTGTCCTTCTGTCCCTTCTGCGTCAAACCTAATCTGGAAGGTTCAGGGATATTTGATCAGTGTCATTCCCTTACCACTCATATAACTTTGAGACCGTCTTTAAATTTGCTTTCTACAGGCCATGTGCCTGTGGAAACAATGAGTTACTTGTAATGCAGATGCTCTCTAGGAAAGCAATCAGCTTTGTATGCTTGGTTACAGATTGCTCATACACTAATAGATGTTCAAATCTCTGGAATCACAACAATCAGCAGAACATGAAGCCAGAGTGGCAAAGAACATCTATGCTAAAAGTAAATAAAATCAAAATTAGATAAGGTAAACTCAGTGTCTAGAAAAGGGAGCATTCAGTGAAAGTAAAAGCAAATTCAGTGCTGAAGAAGGAAAGACTATGTTACTAAAGAGTAACTAGATTTTGAAATTATTTCCATATGTTGTTAATGAGGCTTCCAGCTGTACAAATAAAAAATATACTATAAGTATAATATATAGAGAAAGATAGTGTTATAGCTTAAACATTTAAAGCAATCCCTTCCTCCTATAAATAAAGACAAGACCTGGCTGGGAACATGTGAATTCCATCTGCTTGAAGCTCACATCTTTATTTGAAACTTCCCTTGTAGTTCTTGTCAGACTAAGAACAAATACACCTTAGGTCTGCTGTAGTGTGGTAGTTCTTGGGCCCCTGTGTAATTTCTCTGCCTATGCCTTGTTTTGTGCTCCTGTCCTCTGACAGGATACATGTAATTTACTCAGCACTCCTTTTCATCAGCAAGGTTAGATGGATTTTGGCTCCAAAGGCATGGTTGGGTCCATGCTCTGGTATGATGCTAGGGCTCCTCAGCTGCAATACTGGAAAGAACTGCCAAGAAATGCCATTTCTAACCTTGAAACATCAATATTTTGTTAAAAGAGATTAGATTTTCTCTTAAGGACAGCAGCGCACCTCCTGGAGACTGGTTCAGCAGGTCGCTTTTGGGACTGAGTGAAAATACATTATAGGTAAAGCAGGAGAGAAAGTTCTGTTTCTTTCATAGTATCCACTTTAAGCTGAAAACAGCAGGTGGTGTTTGCAGTCCCAGTTTGTTTTCTGTTGAAGGCATGGCATGTATTTACTCACTCACTTCTCCACTGCAAATTGTCTTTTTACTTGAATGACATAAGTGAAGGCGACAGCTACCCAGCATGCACTTAACCCTGGTATTTGGTGAAGCATGAATGTGTAGCACAGGCTACAGTCTAGCTTTTTGTCTGTTGTCTAGGTCCTTTTCTTTGCGTGAGGCCCCCAAGATAAGACCTACACTTTATTGTTGTTATTTGACAGGTGTAATGGATTTGATATGAGATGATACCTTCATAATAGATTTATTAGCTCTTTCAGTTTAATCTGATTAAAACATTCCAGACACTTACTTAGGTAAGGTAGATGGGATGAGTCTGTCAGAAAGATTAGATGACTTCTGCATGAATGCAGAAAGGTCAGAGACAAAGGAAGGAATTTGTGGGGCAACACTCTTAGCTCACACATAAACATACACAACGAAGTTAGGGCCCAGACTGTGGAAAGGGAAGGAAGGCTGGCACAGCATCATTCACTCACTTCCCATCCCCATCTATTGCACAGGTCTTTGGTGATGTAGCAAGGGAGTGGGAATCAGCAATCAGTACAATGCATGGAGATGAAGCTGGTAAATCCTTATGTAAAACCCAGGTCAGTATGTTAACCTCTGGGCCAGCTGCTATTCATGACTGAACGGTGGATATTTTACTGCAGGGCAACCTTCAGTATGAACTTTCACATTAAAAAAAATAGGAACTATGTCTTCAGCTGAAATACATGGTGTCAGTGGAGGTATTCCTGTTTGCACTAACTGAACATTGACAGAGACTCTGTGACCAGACTCTCTCGAGTGCTCATGAAGGGAAAAACAATCAAAACACAGTGTTTCCTCTCCTAAATGCTTCTCGAGCGACTGACTAACTGTAGCCAGACAGATTTCCTCATTTATTGATTATGGTGATACATGATATATATGATAGAGCATGATTTCTAGCACTAAATTCTGACTCTGGGAGGGAAGAGTGGACAGGTTCACTTACCTTCCGGATTCAGTCCTTGAGTAATGAGTGTTGGTCTTAAATGCTTTATAATAATTATGAGTACTTCTGTTGCCTCTAGGGACTCTTGTCACATAGCTTGTTATAGTCATTTCTTTCTTAGTAGAAGAAACTCGTTGTAGGCGTAATTCTGCCATGGTGTGTGGGAGGGAAATCTTTGGGTACAGATGGTTCTTCGTGAACAGACTTTAGTGACTAAGACCAACTCTCAAAAAAGAATGCATCTATCAAGCTGATTCGCTGAAGAATAGAAACATGAAAGATAACCATAATATAAATACAAAAAGAACTATGAAGCAAGGTTACCTGATGTATACTTGAAAGTGGCATTTCTTACTGGTAAAGAAATTACTTTTTGGTAGCTGTCCTATTGAAAGGATTCTCTGAAATGTTTCTTTTTGCAATACTGATGTATTTATCATTGAGCACAGAAGGTCAGAAAACCAGGCACTTGAAACTCAAAAGTAAAGCGTTCTGCACTAGCAGAAATTTTACCTCTGCAGATTCACATCTGTCTACTTGAAAGTGGTGTGGGAAACCACTGAGAATTTCTGATGGAGGTCAATGTAATTCTATTTTTTACATAGCATCTCCAAAGTTCTTGAGAGACAAAAAAGAGTGATAAACCATACCAGGGATGACTGGTACGTCACCTTTGAGCCATTGTTAGCAATTCAGATGTGACTGCCTTGCCTGCGCTGCCTGCTATGACCAACAGCACAAATCTATCTACTAAGCAACTGCCCTGTCATGTGGATCCTCAGACATGGGAGGAATTGAAATAGCAAGAGACTGCTGCACATCTGTCCAAGGGATGTCCTGCTGCAGAGTAGTGGGAACCACAAATGTGTAATAGTACTTGCCTTCCCACGAGGCTAGATGTGCCCTTCTCTGTAGCTCCCTTGGGAGGTGGTAGTTCGCATAAAGAGAGGTTTCAGAAAATATCATCCTGTAGACCCACCAATATGTACTTTTAAAATGTACAGATTCTTCAGTTAGGCTCATTTCAGTCCACTAGTGTAGATAAAACCATACTACAAGGTCCTGCAAAAGAAGTACCTGTAATATGGGGTATTTGCTCGGTCATGAGTAATCATTTGATATCTCCATGCCAGCCGTTTGATATGTTGGTGTTCCATTTTCAGAGTGTTTAAGCATCCTACCAGCTAGGAATTAGATAAACAGCATCTCAATTTTACCAATGTGAGAGCTGAAAGCAGTTAAATAAACGACCCCTTCTAACTTGGCAGTATTTTTTCAGGACTCATTTGATCAAAATGCAATTTTAGGTCTGTTAGATCTGCATATCCAGCACAACTCCGGGGAGATTATTTTAAAGATCCTATCTACAGTGAACTTTTTAATTTATTGCTCACTGCAGTGTAGTTGAGAAATTCTTAATCAGATGTATAGAACAGTTGTCCAATATACTCTGTTGCTGCTACTGCATACAAAGCAGACAACACAGCTTCTGTTAGGTCTAATAGAACCAGTATTAAGCAGTCTGAGACTTAATTCTACTTTCCTTTGGCATTACAGTAAAAATTTCCTTTTTTTAATAGATGACTATATGTACTCTGAACTGTTCTTATCTACAGTAACTGATATTTAAGTGCAGAGTTAAAGGCAATTGATACAAAATATCCTGCAGTAATGTTTCAGAATTGGCAACTGGCCTTGTAAATTCGTATCTGAACTGGCAAGGTCTTTTGACCAACATGCGAGGAAATGCGTGTCTCCATGGCTGCAATCCCAAACATAGATTAGCATCCCTTGGAAGTGAGCTTTTATCTTGGAGATGCTATCCCAAGCTTGTTTTCTGTAATGCAAATTAACTGATCTCCATACCTCAAAGAACATAGATGGCTCCAGTATTATTAGTGTCATTGTTCATTAGTCATTATATCTTTTAGTTCACAGTGTGGTAATCAGATATTGTTATATAATTTGAGCCTCTTCAGGAGATGCTTTTAGGCACGTGGGAGGGAAGGAAACAGTATTTTGGAGAGTCATCTTTTCCAGTGTAAAAGGGAAGAAGATTTTCTTGTTTTAGTATACTTTTACTGTCTCTGAATTAGATAAAATTGCGATGCTCTGAGTGATGAATTGAGTAAATTATTGAGGGAAAATTGCATGGGTTAGGATTTGTCCTTATTCTCTCCTCAGAGCCCCACTAAATTGTTGAGTTAAAAACACTTTTGCTGTAAAAATGAGTCTGAAAACAGCATACCTCTGAAGTTAGAGGAATCTATTCATGAGATACTTAGCCACTAGACCACATACTACTGGAAAATCCAAGACACAAGTTCACCATTAGGGCATGTGCCACCTCAGAGATCGTCTTCCACAGGTATAACACAGCAGTACTTCCACTTTCTTGCTTGGGCATCCCATATCACTGCTCAGGGTATCACAGATTGTATTAAATACTTGGTGCTCCAAAGAGGTGGAAAAGTGTGTGATATCATAGTACTAGAAAAAGATACTGAGAACAGAAAGTACGAAGGAAGGCAAGGGGCTAAGTGGCTAAGAGAGTCTCTCCATCAGAGTTACAAGCTCAGTGGGGGTGATCTGTTTGTGTTGTCAGGTTTCCTTTAGGCTTACAGGGATGACATCATGAAACAATTCCAAAAACTCTTTGAGATCATAATATACCAATACACTTGCCCTTTTCATATACAAAGTCAAAGAACACAAAGGTCAATATTTTCTTATTCTATTAAAAGTGCTTTGGAGCCTGTGAATTATAGGTGTCAGAGGAAGAGATGGAGACTGCTTGGGTAGGATTCTGAGCACGCATCTGGAGATGGGGTGAAGGCTGCTGCTGTTGATAAATCAGTAGATGTGGACTTTCAGGATGATGGGCCAAAGGTGGTAGCCGTGTGATTCTTTATGAATCTGACTCTCCACTTCAGCTTGCATGCTCGAAACATAACTGAATTAGGAGCCTATGATGATGTTTTTAAATTAAGCAGTACACTACTAAGAGACTAATAAAGCAATTAAACGATAATTAATCTAAAAGCACACATGACTATAAAGCTACTAATTATCATTCTTAAGTCTTATGAATCACACCTGAATACTACTGAATCACAACTATATCTCCATTCCAGTATTTAGCATTAGGATACAAGTCTATCACTCCTTTTTTCACTCACACACGTAGATGTGGTGCGGGCTCCAGCAGGTTGTCCAATGGGGGTTCCCCCAGCACCATTGTGGACCAAGATTCAAAGATAAGTTTCATCACCATCTGTAGGTGTCCACATTCTTACAGACAGAAAACCTGTCCTCCTTTTTTCTGTAGTTGATTTTATGTCTATCTCCTAGTTTTCTTTTTCTTTATGCATCTTTTCACTGCCCTTGCACCGCTCTTTCTCCATCCAAACTCCTCTCAAGTAAAGTCTGTCCCCATTTACTTTTTTCCTAGTTGGTCCCTAGTTGGCTGTATCCATATCCAAGGTTTGTGGTTTTTTTTTTCCAGCGCTGTTACTTAGGCAATCTTGACTTTGTATTTTATTAGTTAAATGCCTAGGTACAGGTGACTTTGCAAGACCTAGCTCCTCAAAACTCTCCTACTAGTATCCAGTTCATATGGGCATCACGTTGTTTAGCTAAGACAGATCATTTTATTTTAACTCTTCTACCTAGTTCCAATTAAGCACAAGCAATTATTCTCTTATGCACAATCAGCATACCACAGCATCAGAACAGTGTGGTTTTGTGTTCATGTAGCCTTGTTGTCCTTGAACTCTTTTACACTTTCCACAATCCCTTCCCTAACTATAAGACCATCAGGACCTGCTGCTTAAGCTTATTGCTCTGAAGTAGTGCCTACAGAAAGCTGTATGCTTTGAAGATACTAACTTTAAGGGCTATGTAGTTTCTAAATCTTTAAGCATTAGGGTTTTTCTCCAGGGAATCTGGAAAATTGATGGACTCTCTCTACTGAATATGGCAGAACAGGTGGAGACTTAACATAGAAATGGGTTGTACTTCCCTCAGTTAAATAAATAGTTAGAATGTATAGCTTCATGCAAGTTGTCCTTTGCAGAACATTGTGTATTTCTTATTTGTGAAACCACAGTGTGAGATGAGAAATGTATTTCTGTTCACCTAGTTGGTTATGGTAGATTATACTTGTTTCTTCTTCACTTCTTCAGCCAGGGTTTTTCACTGGTAGATTAAAGCATTAAAATAATTTATAACCTCATAGAACCAGGGCCAAGGACATAGGCTCATTAGCAGTAATCCCTGCTCAGACAGATGGGGAGACTTTTGTGTACAAACAACTTTTTATTGTTCAACCTAGTTGAAAATGTTGCTCATTCTGGTGACACATGGGAAAGTGGTTTGTTATACTTGAAGCGTAATTAGCTGAAGTGTTTACGTTTCTGCTTTATGTGACCTGGGTAGCATGAAACTAATTTATGAGATGTAGATCTGGAAGGTAAGAGCAGGGCTGCAGAAAAACATGAACACTGTTTCAGCTTATGTGAATTCTCCTCTTTGGTCACAATTGGAAGTAGTATGAGCTGAGAACGTACTGCTGCAAGAAGTAACTTTTCTATTAATATGTACCGTATTCAGGGTATTTTGAGAGTGACATGAAAACTGCATGTCTTAAGCCACATGTCCTCTGATCAGAAAGTTTTAACAGTATGGCTTTAGCTGGAATAATTAATAGGAGTTCTGGAGATGGTAAGTCAGCCTCATACTGATTGATTGCCCTCTAACAATCTCTGAGACATGCCAGAACAATCTAAAATGTGAGCCTGGCTTAAGGACATTTGGTATGGCTTTCTTTTACTGCCTTAAAGAGGAAAAGTCTTGCAGAGCATGTGAAACATCACCTACCTTGTCTTGCCATCAACAGTCTCAAAGCATTCTAGTCAGGCACAACTGTGACGGCAGGGTAGGGAGAAGGCTTTCACATGGTATAAATGAGTCATCTGTGGCAAGGCTGTGATCTTTGTACTGGGAAGTGAGCAACATCTGTTCCTGGGAGAAGTGTTACTATCCAAGCCGACATTTAAATGACCCTCTTAACAACAGGTATCTTTGTTCTGAAACGAGAGTACACCTCCTGCTTTATGAGACCCAAGCTAGTGATAAAGGGAGTACACATGCCAAAAGACTGGTGTGGATTTCATGGAACAAATTTGTAATCTGATACAGTTCAGTTGGATTGCTTATATTTTACGTATACCCCATATCACAGAGAGGTGAAATTTAAGAATGCTGATTATAGGCAGGACCAATTGATCCAAGCACTATCAAAAGAGGTATTAAATTCAGAAAGGTGTCCATTTTTTGTATGACATGCAAATAGGATGCATTCAGACAGAGAGTCTGATTTGTGAATCCAGATATCAGTCTTGTATTTGGGCTCCTGCAGCCATTTCTGAAGGCTTCCAGGCATTCTTTGGAGAACTAGTCCTAATCAGAGACATTAATTACAGCTGGTCACCACTAAGAGTGGTACTTGCAGAGCCACACTGTATTCTAAGTAGCTGGACATAGTTTGGACAGATGGTTCTATCTTCCTAAAGAAGTTTTAAATTCCCTAAGCTGAAGGCTACTTGGATGAAAATCAAGGATTACATGTAACTCTCTACTTCCTTGCTTGCTTGGAATAGTGACTACAGAAAATCGGTTTATAATGGTTAAGTCATCCTTTCTTAGATGTTTTCATAGGGTCTCAACTGTTTCCTTCTTCACAGGACTCAGTCTCTTTTTCACAAGTACCTTTATTTCTTTTAGTGTCCCTGCTCTTCCTATTAGTCTCACAGATTGCTTTACGTTTTAATCATCTCCCAGTAATTTTCCAGTTTATTTACTTCCTGTGTGTGCTGACTGTAGCTTTTCTATTAGAATGTGACTACAGTTAAGTGACAGCAAGAAAAGGAAGCAGCTATTTGACTAAATGAGGTATCTGGGCTTAGCACTTTTCTTTTAAGAACCAACCAAAAAATTGCATTTGTGGAGATGAACATTACAGAAATGTATGTGCAGTAGCATAACAAGGCCAAAATATTTTTGTCAGACTTAATTACAGAAGGAACAAATTTAGATCTGTGTTATACAGATGTTTCTGCTAATGATTCTTCAGGGTTTAGGACTGTGGGGAAGTAGCACTCAGAAGGCAAATTGAAAGCAAAGGCAAGTTGAGTGACTTGGATCAGCTTGCTTGAGTAGCTGGTAGCCCCATGGAATGTTTACAGAAAAAGGTGCTTCTTCTGTATATGATCTGGCTGGTGGGAGCAGATACTAGCATACAGTGTACATGAAAGAAAAAATATGAAATTAGAAACTATTCTAAGTAAATGCAAAAATTCCATGTTTAAATGATTGTATTGTTTGACAAGATGCATCAGTTGAACGTTCTTGGGTGGTGGAGACTGAGCACAAGGGTCCTAAAATTTGCTAACTGTAGAGAATCTCCTAATGTGGCTCTTGCTAGAAGAGTGACTTCTACTGTACTAATTTTCCTGGTGTTCAGCTGTCTGTGCTTGAGTACCATCTGACTACAAGGTTTAAATAATCTTTTTTTATTATTATTTCAGAAGGTCAAACTAATTGACTCATTCATCTCAATTTGTCCACTTTGCATTGAGTGTGACATCAGTGGGTTTTTTCCTCCCTTCAGCTTTTAATTGGGGTGAACTTTGTTGCCCGTATTACCCGTGTTCCTCTTCATTATGTCCTTCTCTACTTTATGGCTCAGGAAGAGGTCAAAGACACAATTAACAGAGCTTTTATTCCTTGTTAGTTAGCCTTGGGGACTCAGCAAACACTCCTAAAGTTCCCTGGTGCCCAAGCAAATCTCAAAGAGAAACTTCAAAGATCTGTAGTTAAGACAGTGGGTGTAGGAAAGCAGATTCAGATAACAAGTCTGGATAACTGTACTTATCAACATTTCCAAGTACATACGGTGATTCTCAAAGTAGTGAGAAGTGACTTCTGCATGTCAGGAATTGAGGAAGGGTCTCTGATTGTAGCAAAGTGCTCTTGCTATCTTTTGGCAACTGAGTCTCCTTGCACGTCTGCCCACATTGGGGCATAGATACAGAGGAGGGATGAGAAGGAAAACAGTTCTGGAAAATGCATGGGAAGAAACATGTTAAATGGTTCCATGTAGGAGAAGCTCCAAGTGTGACCAGCCTCTTTCCCCTGTTTTAAATGTTAATCATACCATCAAATGCTGATAGTGATATTTGTCCAAGTACCACACAAAGCCACAAGAGACATCTGTGATGAGTTTAAGAAAGCTCCAGGTTCTGTCTGTGACTTCTCCACCCACCTGTATGGTAGTACTAGAGACTACCAGAAGCTTTCCTATGTCTAAGTCCCTGATCCGTCTGTCTACAGTGCCTGTCTCTGAAGCAGCTCCTTTTAGTGTTCCAGATTAATTGACACATAGCCCAAGTATTCTTGCTAGAAAACAGCAGGCTTTGTCAGCAGCCGATTTTCAAGGACTGTTTAAAGCCACATTCTAAGTAGCTGGCTATACATATTGGCCTTAGCTGACCTAGATTGAAATTTACTGTCTTTCATCTCTTTTTTTCTGTAGTCTTTATCTTTAAATAATCGGCTCTTTTGTTTACTAGATGTTGGTCATGGGTATCATATTTTCACTACATTAGCTCTGTCAGGGGAAAATAATAGCTCTAGATTGAAGCATAAGCCATTTGTTTTCCTATAATGAGGAACACTGCTGCATGCGTTCTAAATGATTGGATGAATTATGCTTTATTTGCCTTGAGAAGAACAGTACTTAAAAGCTAACTTTCTGAAGAGGAAATGAGGCAGAGAGAACATAGTGGGGGGGGGGGGGGGGGGGGGAAGGTCTATGCCCATTAATGCTACCTCTGCTGCATTTTCACACATTTCTTGACTGAAGAGCCCTAATGCTTATTGCTGGGAATATACCAGGATAAAAATTAATTGCAAACTAATTACTTTATGTCAAGAAACTGCCCAATTATTTCTCAGATTTGTTACAATGATAGTTCTAAATGCAGCTATGTATCTTACTTCCATTAAGACTTTACTGGAGAATTTTATTAGTGGCAAACACAACTGGGATACACCTTTTCATTAGAATAAAACTGCAGGGGTCAGGTGTTTTTGTAAAGAGTTATTTTCATTACTTAGGTAACCGCAGTATTTTATATTTGTGGTGATCACTCCTGTCCATTTATGATACTACCATTTACGTCATAAAGGGTTTTACTCTTTGTATCAATGTATAGACTCTTCCTTAGTATTTAAGCACCAGTGCTCTATTCAGGCGAAGGTCATTTTAAAATTATTCTACACGTCTTGTTCTTTAAAGAAATTATTGCCATGATCTTTTACCCCTTGGCCTATGCCTTGTTTAGAATAAATTCTGTTTCCTTTATAGAGGCAACTCGCACGTATATTATCCTGAATTATGCTAAACAATCCCTTCCGTTTTATTATCTGAAAGGATGGAAGCTTTTTACCTCTTTTTTCTTTTTAATTGAACTCTCTTTACCTTCACCTTCTCAGTAGTTTCTCAGATATGAGATTCATTTGGGGATAATTCTCTGATTTTTCTCCATTTTAAATGTTTTCATATGGTGATGCCTTGAAATGTACATAGGATAATACAAGTTGCCATCTTCTGCTTATCTTCCTAGGGATTAATAACCTAGAATTAAACCTAATAACCTAGAACCTATTGAGCATACCTGGCCTCACTGTGGATCAGTGGCTCATGAATAAAAAAGTGGGCTCATGAATAAAAAAGCTGGCAATATATGGTTAAAATAGGATAATTTGGATGCCTTGATTGGTTTGTACCACAGGAGTAAAAAAGGTTATCTTTCTAAGTCACACTTAAAAACTGGATGCTTTCTGGGTCAGTCACCAAACCATATGGCCCTGATCTAGCAGAGGGAGAGCCATGAATGGTATTGCTGAAGAAGTAGCTCGCTGCAGAAATGAGCCACAGCAAGTTAAGCACTCCTACTTCTCATTTTTCTGTGTTTGCATCACTGAAAGTGTCTCCTGAGGAAGAAGCAAAGCCTTTGGTAATTAGATGATTTGGTGGTTCCCTTATTTTTCAGCTGTGCTGCTATGTAGACATGAAGTTTGCTGTTTCTTTGAGGGTTTTGTATCTTTGTGGTATAGAAAAATTACTAATTGAAAGATTGATGGGCAGAAATCTGTCTGAAAAATCTGTCTGAGAAATCTGTCATACGTTAAGACAAGAGCAGGGAACACAAGGAGTTACAGATGTCCTCTGGGAAGGGAGGTCAAAGCTTAAGTGGGGAGGAATAGTAGAAAAGATGTCCATCAAACACATTCAAATATAAGGTTGGGAGAAATTCCTTTTTTCATAGTAAGTGCTTGAGGTTAGGTTATTTTATAAATTAAAATTACGTGATTATAACACAAGAAGGATACAGCACATATCAGAGTGAAATTCTTACCTCTGTTGAGGGACAGCACAGCCTATGCAGAACTTGCATCCTATTTTGAGGATTAAAATGAGAATAGCAGCTATTAGGTTCATTTATGCTGAATAGTCAAGGCAGCAGTATTACCCCTGAAACGCATTAGGGTGTTCAAAAGGATGCTGAAAGCACAAAATGTTATTACTGATTTCTCTCAATTTAATTAGTAGCAAACAAATTGCAGCCAAACATCTTTCCTTTCTCTTCACTATAATTCTGTGGCAATTTGTTTATCACTTGTGGTTTATTGCTGACTTGGCCAGTGTTTTCAAGCAGTTTGAACAATACAGCACACCAGCCAACTTTTATCCAGTGAATATATTTGATATTGGCAGATGACCTCTAAAAGGGGAATGAAGAAAAATCCTTAGACCTCATGCAGTTATTAGCAATTTATTCTCTATGCTCTGGGTGAGCTAATAAGAATTTAGCGATGCAATTATTTCTTATCAGCAGACTAAGCTTCATATTTATTTAACACTTCTTGAAACAGTGTAGAATAAGCTGCATTTGTTTTGTCTTTAAATCTTCTTGCACTTTCTTGTAAAGCATTGACAAGTCTGAAATCTTTAGATGCCATAAAAGAGGTGGCAGACTTGATTTAACAGCTGCTCATGTTATCTGATTTAACAGTGACAATGAACTGAATGTTCTTGTGATCCAGAAGGTTTTTAAAGCACTCTGCTGATTTGTGAGCTTGCATCTAGAAATTGCCTTCATCCTTCAGAGAAATGCAGTGAATCTGTAGAGGGGGTGAAAACCTATGGCTATTAAGTGGCATGTGGTAGCAGGCAATACCTAGCAGAAGGCATTGAAATATTAGAGGAGATATTATCTGCAGTGGAAACATTAAGAGGGTTTTTTTATTTTATTTTTTTTTTTGTTGAAAGTTGCTCAAATACAATAATGCTGTCCAGCAATACAAAACCTTTAGAACAGATGCTTCCATTAATATATCTTCAGATATTTTTCAAATCCTACTCCAGCAAACTCACAGAGCATTTTGAAATCATCTCATCTTCTTTGCTTGTGAGATTTGCCAAATGAAAAATCTCCTGGTGGAACGTGGAATAGCTGTCTGCTTTCATGGCACAAGCAGAATTCACTACTATTATCAGTGACCCTGTGGTATTCATAGAGTAAAAACAGGTACTGAAGGTGCTGTTGTTTTCACATAGACACTTTTCAGGTGCTGTCTTTTCCTTTCAGGACTGTGCATGGTAGTCTTTCTTCTCAGAGTACTTGCTATTTCAGATCTTAGGCAAAGCAGGATACCGTATGCTGGTTTTGGACAAGTCATCAGAAAGAACAATGTGTAGAGAATCAGGGATCTTTTTAGTGGACAGATGCACAGTCTTGTTCTGCAGAAGACTAGGCAGAAAAGGTCTGTTGGAAAGAGCTAAGGATCATAGTCATAGGAAAAAAAAGGACTGTAAGACATCTTCAGTAGTCAACTAGCTGCACACTTGTCTAGTCATGGAACACTGTTGGTGGCAGAAAGCAGCTTTAGCAGTACAGCTTTGTTGAGGTTCCATCTCAACAACAGTACCCCACAGGTCTCATCTGACATAAACAAAGACTGACAGTAGGCAAAGAGTAGCATAAGTAGAGGAGGAGCCAGATTGTGCCCTGCTTCCCTCCTCTCAAGTGCTTCGTAGAACTGTTAAGAAAATTTCTTGAGTCTAACACTTCACAGTCTTTCCCACTCCATACTCTGCCCTCTCCTTTACTTTCCATTATGGTCCTGCAAGCAGCCCTGTAGAGTGGTTGCAAGAGATGTGGTTTAAATGGCTGTCCCAGGAAATGAGTAGTGCAGAGAAGATTTATTCTTCTCTTCAAAGCAATGTATTACCTCCCATATTTTTGTTCTGTTTCCCCTGTGTGTTTTTCCCATGTGAGGGAACAAGTGAATTAACTATTTTATTATCTCACTTATATCCTCTCTCTGAAAGAATCAGGCATTCTTTTTCATGCAAGATTCATTGATTGATGTAATCAGACTGGCTATTAATCAAAGTGATCTTGGTGGCCTAATTCTGTACCTGATCTCTCTCTGTTTGTGCTTCTAGGTCTTTGACAGGGTCCGAGAAGATTGCCCTAATTTCCACGAGAAGATTAAGCCTATTAACGCTGAACTCACTCAGCCCAAGCTGGCCATCAGTGCTGAAGATGAGGAGGAACTTCTAACCCGGGTCAATGTTGTCTTCCACTGTGCAGCAACAGTTCGCTTTGATGAACCCCTGAAGTATGTCCTGCTTTCTGTATTTGCTAAGCATGATTCAGAATGTGCAGTAGCCCATAACACCCTTCAGTGCACCCTTGTATAGCTACAGTAATAGTTCTCCATTTACTTTTTCATGCTATATGTGGTTCTGCAATGTAGATGTTCTGAAAATGTCATGTGCATATGCACGTCAAAAGTGAAGTATCTTGGCAGATTTCCATGGGAACAGAAGGAAGTACTACAAGCCTGGGTTGTAATATAGTAAGGGAGTTAAGTATGACCTAAAATTAGAATACGGAAAAGTGTGTTTTAGGTCAAGAGGGACATGTTTTGGCAGAACTAGCTGAAGACAGCTTGAAGTGAAACTATGTTGTGTCTGTCTCTGAAGCTAGTGTTAATGGCCTTTCTTTGTTACTGGGAAGTGAAGAGGGAAATAGATGTCAAGAAAATGGCCTGTCACAAACTTTAAAATTCGGTGTAATTAACTGTTTATAATAAAACCTCAGTTTCTGAAGGAACTCCCTTGGGAGTGCCTGTCCAGGAAGGCTTTTCATTAAGAATCGCAAAAATGAGCCGCTAAACCAAGAAGAGTTGTGTAAATGCTTCTATGCAAATCTTAAGGACAAACAAAGCAAAAGAGATGATCTGGATTGTCAAGTCTTCACATTTTTTTTGAAAAACACTAAAGCAGTGAGAGTAGAAAACATAATTGTTAGTAACAGTTTTATCCACTGTGTCCTCCATAAATAATTGCTTTTTTTGCAACAGCTGATCAACTAATTAGAGAACACACCAGAAAGGAAGCAGCTCTTGATTTAATCTTGAGCTATGTGTAGGACCTGTCTTGAGATGTAAGTAGCAAAGAACAGCACTGCCTTAGTAGCCAAAAATGGCCTTAAATCAATACATGAATGAATGTGCTATAAAATTACATTGCAGTGGCATGTAACAGCAAAGGGAAACTAAATTTTAGAAAAGGAGGATAGCTAGAAAAGGGTTAAAAGAAAAAGCTAAAGTGGTCCTCTACTTGCAGGCATTGTAGAAACTATTTAAAGGCTGACTGCATGTGATCTGTCAAAATCTCCCTAAGAGAACAAGGAAGATGTTGTATGATTAGATGGCAAAATATGAGAAGTTATTGAAATCAAGCTATTCCTGTCTGAATAATAAAATATATTGTATGGGTAAAATAGCAAGTAGCTAGTTAAATGTGAAAGCAAAATTTAACTGCTAAAATAAAAAATTTAAGTAGCAACTTTCTAACAAAATAAAATGAAAATAATTTTTATACACAGCAGAAATCGTAAACCTACAACAGAATGTATAAAACTGATAGATAAGAGAGGTACAAAAGCAGTGTTACCAAGGTGCTAGAAAAGCAGCAACAGAGAAACTAAATGAATTGTTGGCATCAATATGCAGTACATCTAGGGAATTCTCCAGATGGAACACTCGAGGGCAGAAATCTGAGACACTGTGTTATATTGAAACATTAGTAGATGTGATATTAATATAAATGGAAAAAATAAAGTGTAACAAAAAATTATATTCTCCTAGAAGGCTGAGAAAACTCTGAATGTCTTGGCAGAGTCTGTGCTGGGTCCATGTTCTGAGTGCAAATCTATTCACCCCTCTCAGAAGACATACAATCAAATAGAAATGTACATAGAAGACTAACTTTCATATGTAGAATAGTTAAAGTATTCATCCTGCTAGAAGGGCAGGAAGTAATAGAAATATATAGAAAATACTGTTCCTTAATAGCAGCATGATAAAATAAGTATCTTTGGCTCTGGGTATTGTGATCCAAGCATTAATTGTACTCTTAGCTTCTGTTTTCATTCATCTGGACTATTTGCAACTTCTGTTCAGTATTAGTGTAATTAATTTCTATAGCGTAGACTCTATTTGATAGCATTATTCGTAACCTTTTACATGTTTTTGAAAGCTTCTGCTCTTGGGCTGAACATATGGCATATTCCTTAGTCTTATTTTTTTCTGTGCAGGAAAGTGTCTTTCAGTACGAAGTGTGCAACAAAGTTGAATGTCTGCTCTGAAAGCAATTTTATTGAAGCTTTCTGCTCTGCTGTGACCCCATCTCTTCCCTTACTTGCCTTTTTGTTACTTGAGGTTTGGCTAATGCTCAACTTTGATCTATTCTTTCCAGTGAAATGCATTTTTCTCTCCTCTCCCCTGCCCTCTTTAGACATGCTGTGCAGCTGAATGCAGTGGGCACACAGCGGCTTCTTGAGCTGGCGCGACAGATGCAGAACCTTGAAGCGTTCATCCATATCTCCACTGCCTATGCAAACTGTGTCCGGAAATGCATAGATGAAGTCATCTACCCACCCCCAGCTGAACCCAAGAAGCTCTTCGATTTAGTAGAGTAAGTAGGAACTACATCACTTCTTCTGGCAATGTGCACTAGGAGAACCATTTCATTTTTATTTTAAAAAATGTTTGTCTAAAGAAATAATTTCACTGTTTAAAGCGCTACTCCAGAAAATTCAGTATAAATCAATGTTTTCTGTTTGAATTTTTCAAGTAACCCATATTCTTGGATATGTTTACTTCCAGTTAGTAGCCATCTGTCATTTGTCATTTATTCAGCGCCTGAAGCATGATAAAAACATAAGAAATGCCCTAGAGCATTAGAGCAATAGACTGCCTAACCAAATGCCTTGCCCCTAACAGTAGCAATGGGACATACTGTTTAAGTTAACTGCATGAGCTGGGATAATTTTTGCACTCCCTTCCCCTTGTAACCTCCCAGAAACCAGAACTGTAGTATGAAGGGTGTTAGAGCCTATTCTTTTTTGATCAAATTTTGAATCGATGCATTTGCTTAATCCTTTTTTTAACTTTCTGTTACTCTGTTTTTACAACCCCCTGTGGCAGCAAGTTCCAGAAGCTTACTGACCACTGTGTAAAGCTGAGCTTTCTTTTACTTGTTTCAAGCTTCCATACTAATACTTTTGTTATGTGTCCTGTAGTTGCAGCATTGCAGCAGCATTTCTCCTATTCACTGCCTCTGCACTTTCTGTAAATCTGTATTACATTCACCTCAGACTTTCTCTTCTGCAGCCTGAAGAGTTCTAGCCTTTTTACTATCTCCTCATATGCCAATTGACGTGTCTCCATCATGATTTTAGTTGCCCTTCATCTGTCTTTTTTACGTCCGCTCTCTCCTTGAGATGCAGGGGCTAGACAGAACTGCATGCAGTACCCAAGGTGCAGTCACTCCAGTTATTATTGAAATAACTTCAAAATTACGCCATTGTTCTTGTTCTCAGTACCTGATGATGTCCAACATTTCACTGACTTTTTTTGTCTGCTGCTGTGCGTCGACCCAAAGATTCATGGAGCTGTCAGCTGCTTCTAAGACCTGTTGCTGAGCTATGACTACCAGTTCTAAGTTTAGCAGCCTCTAAGACCAGTTTAGACTGCTTTTGCCTGATGCTTCACCTTACTTTTATTTACAGTGAAGCGAATCTGTCACCTTTTTGCCCACTAACTCAGTTTTACAACATCTGTTGGAGTTCATTGCTATCAATATTACATTTCACTGCCCCAAGTAGCTTACCATCATTTGCAGCTTTGGAAACATTTAATGTTAATGGCTTATATGACAGAGACTCCAGCAAAAGACTGAATGCTAGTAAGAAACTTGCAGAAGTGCCTGGTTACCTGAGCGGTTGCTACTTCAGCGGCTTAATATAAGACACTAAGAATTGATATATCATATTTATTACAGGTTTGTTAGAAAGGGTGGTGTTTGAAACAAATATTGAGTGACAGAGGATGGACATGCAGGTGTGTTCTGTGATGTATTTATCTGAGTAGTATGTTCAGTTGTTGTTTTCTTAGCCACATAATTAAAGATTAGGGATTTTTGCTTTTTTACTAGATTTGCCCATTTGTTTCACTGTTTTTCCTGTGTCTCATACTCCAGAAGTTTATCACCTTCTAGTACTTTTAGTGAGTCAGAAGTCACGGCATACACTTAGCTAGGCATATGTTTCTTTATAGTGTTTGCAGGTAGCATTATAATTGCTCACAGCAAAGACAACTGCTGCTTTCAAAGGCAGTTGAAAGGCTTTGTTGAAAATCACTGTCTTCAGGGTCATTAATTTGGAAAGGGTTCTGCAAATCTGCCTTAGATGAAGGCAGTGGGGCTACAGACCATGTGTAGGAGCAGGATGGAGAAACTGCCTGGGATGTGGGGTATTGACATAAGCAGAATGGGATAGAAAAAATTCTGTGAAGTTGTGAAGGGCAGGTGATTACTTGAGGGGAAAGAGAGAGAGGGAGAGAGGGAGGGAGAAAGAGAAGTCAAAACAGGCTTGGAAGGAAGTGTGAGAGATGCATCCTTTATTATGTGCTATGCAAGTGGAAGAAATAATATGTGGATATCTGGTTACAGAACGTTTTAGAGTAAGGAGATTAACAGATATCAGAACATTACCTTCAAAAGGGGGAAGGGAAAAAAGCAGCAAGGAAATATAAACTCCCTTCAAAAGTGGAGGGGGAAATACAGGTCACATTTTGCATGTACAAGCTGTGAAAGCTTCCCTTCACAGGCAACCATTCTGTTAAAGTGCTCTTCTGCAAGTGCATTAAGAGGCAGGATCACACAACTTGGTGCAGTAAAAGATCCATTTCATGATGCTTTTGGTCATGCACTTGATAATATGCTTAAGATTCTTTATTCAGTTGATATCCTAGGTAGGACTTCCAGCTGTAACTTTTCTGCTCTTATCTTTCTATTACATCCCTGCTTTCTAGTGTTTTGATATTTAACCTGCAAGTAAAGCCTCAAGCTTAAGTTGTGTAAACCAAAAGTCACACTTAAAATTGCTGCCAGGCCAATAGAGGAAACATATAATCGGCTACCTCAAGCAAGGTTTGCCTTAATCTAAAGCTGAGGGAAATCAGCTTTGAAGGGTGTGCTGAAGCAAGGAATACAGCACACAGTGAAGTGTAGGCTGAAGCAGAATGATTGTCATTATTGCAGAAAATGTGGATCCATCATCACTTCCAAGAAATAATGTCTTATTAATGCAAAGTGATTAACACAGAAAGTTATGTTTTCTTATAGCAGAGTAATTTGGTGCATATCTGTGGTGAAAGAAGAGGTTACTAATTGCTCGATTTGCATCTCTCGTTTCTACAGTGCTATTGCAGCAGTGAACAAAAGCAGTAGCTTTGTGATTTCATTTTAAAATCTTCAAAGTTGGAGTGGAGTAGGGACAGTTCACCTTGCTGAACTGTTGGCTCAGCGCTCCTGTAATGGTAATGCTGGTAGATGAAATCACCTGGGAAGTTGGTATCCTTGAGACAGGCAGGAGCGTGGTCCTCTTGGTGACTACTTAAAGTAACACAGAGGTCTGCCTGAAAGGGTGAGAACAAGAGGAAATTGCTTCTCCTTGTAGTTCTACACCTGTTTTTTCTTTATGAGAAACATTAGCCTGTATGCTTCCATTATTAAGAAAAAAAAAAGAGAGGAAGAGGAGGGGAAAGAGAATTGTGTAGAGTTTAATCTGAGTTCCTGAATGAACCTAGTCTTCCTCCAGGCTCCACAAAAACAGACATCTCCTTTTGGTAGGCTGGTAATTAATTACTCAACAGGTTCAAACAATGGCAATTTACACGAGACCCTAAAGGGGCACACTAAAAGAAGCCCTGGAGAGGGCTACCTAAACAGGCTTTACAAGTTAAGTCAATATAGTGTGCTGCTTAGAACCTCTGCATAGTTCAGCTTCATATCTTATGCTTAAACAAATTTTTCTGCCTTGGTTCTGAAGCATGGGACTAGGGTTGCAAAGGAAAGTATTTGTGCCCCCATACAGTATTTCTTAAATTTAAAAATAAAAAAAAAAATCTTATTCCAAAACCTGACAGATTGCTTATTACTCATTCCAAAATGGAGAGATTCAGTAAATTCAGCCTTCCCCTGTAAACTCTTATTGCAGTTCCAGTGAATCAGTATTTTCTCATGCATTTTTCCAGTAGTATTTCAGCACGTGTGTAATGAGAGCCATCCGAAAAGGCTTGTGCTGCTTCAGCCGGTCATGAGCTGTTTGCCTATTTAAGTTTATGTGATCAAGTAATTCTCTGGGTGTGACAACCTTATTGCCCTCCCCTTGACCTATACCTGTCTCTGAAGTTCAAGATAAAGGGGGGTGAAATGAGGATCTGAAGGAAACTGTATCCTTGCAACACCTCTGTGAAGTGCACACCCATTCAGTCTGATAAGTCCATTGACTTAATTACAAATTGGATTATAGGAGTTAATCTTCGATTCTGTGGTGTAACACCAGACTACTGAAAGCCTGTCAAGAATTGGCAGAGGTGTTCAAGGGCTCTGGTAGTACAGCCAGTTCCTGTCCTTTAGACCTAAATTCTGGCAGGAGCATTGGAGTCTTGATGGTGTGCCAGGGAAGAGCCTTTGAGCGTTGGACCCTCACTGCAGCACTGCAGTGGTGTGGGGAACTTTTTAAAAGGTTTATGCATAACGATTTCTGATGGGTTAGATACTTTAATATTTTGAAAAAATACTCAGGGTGTGTGTGTGTTTATTTGGGTTTTTTTAAGCAGCTAGCACTGACAGTTTCTAAATTTTCTCTGTAAACAAGCCTGTAGAAAACCAATAGAAAGGAATTTCCAGCACCAGTAGTGCTGCTGGGATAATATCCCTGAAATGTAATTGGAAGTATATAGGGGCTGTGTTGGCTGAGTGCTGTTTAGTGAAAGTAATAGGTTGGAAGGCTCCATCTGCAGACCATGGCTATATTTACATTATAGATTGAAGTGAAGTATAGAACACATAAGATATTTTTTAAATGATATTGTATACATACCTGAAGTTGAGCTAGTCGTCATAGCATGATGCTCACCAGCATTATTTTGCTCTTTGAAGACCACAGGAACCATTTTTCCCATAGAGCTGTTCCAAATCCAAACCAGTTACTCCTTGCTTTGTCTTAAATGGCTTTGGCTTGCTTATGCTTTGTTTCAGATGAGGGTTCCTGTCTTACTGGTCTTTTTTGCCTCAGTATTCTCTCTCTGTGTGGCAGATAATGATGTTCTCTTGTTTCCTGTAGGTGGCTGGATGAATCTATCATTCAAGACATCACACCCAAGCTGCTTGGGGCCTGGCCTAACACCTATACCTACACCAAAGCCCTGTCAGAATATTTGATTCAGCAAGAGAAAGGAAACTTGAACATTGCTATCATCAGACCATCCATCGTGGGAGCTAGCTGGCATGAGCCTTTCCCAGTAAGCATGCATACATAGCAATTCCCTACCAAGAGATCTTTGATAAAGCTGTAACTGCAGCATCTCTCTGCTTGTAGCAGTGTCCACTTGTGAAACAGGTACTCCAGTTCATAGGGAAGTGTATGGAAGAGGTGGAGGACCTGTGCTGGAGTAGAACAGCAAACCGTCTTCAGGAAAGACTCTTATCTCTAAGTGAAAAGGACTCATTTAAGGAATTATAACAAGAACTGGGATAATAATGGTGTGTGGTGCTGGCCTTCCAACTGACAGTCTTACACGCAGAGAACTCTGCCCAGATAGACGAACAAAGGACTGTCTGTTCTAGCTGGAGAAACACAAGATCTGGGGGTTGATCATAGTCCTGATGCATTCTGGTTTGAGTTTTTCCCTGATCTAGTCAGCATATTAATGAGGTCTTGATGAGCACCCTAGACTTTACATAGCCCTTTAAAACATTTGATAACATCATGTGCAGTATCTCTGTCTTGTACTGGTATTCATTGAATTTACTGGATTCGCATTTCTGTGGGCCTGTTACAGATACAAATGTCAACCACACAGTAATTAAATGCAGCTGTACTTTTGGACTGAAATAATTCAATAAGCTAAATATACTGGTAGGAATAATATACCCTACCATTGCAGCCAAATTGGCAGAGCAACATAAAGTCACCTTTCATGCACCTGCAAGTGTACCAAAGACTGGTGACATGCAACTAAGGCTCTGAGCCAAACTCCCCATCTTGGAAAGATGGAATGAACTCTGTTACATGTCATAACTTGTTTCGGGTCAGACAGCTTATTACAGCTCTTAATTCCAGGTCTGACAAGTGGCATTTTTCAGACCTGGAGTAGGATGAGGTTCAAAAGTGAAGTGGTATTTTTTTCTGCCTTGCTTTAGAAATTAGATGGAGTAATCAAATCAGTCTCAGTGACATCTTCATATTGTATGTCAGAGGGTATACAATACACAGACTCTTTCCAGCAAGTGTGACAGCACCATCACACTATGGTGTTTAAAGCCAGAGTTTGTTCCTGTAGCCAAGTTAGTATAGGAAAGAAGTGGTTTCTAAAACCAAAATTTGTTTCTGTTGTTGATGAGTAAATTGTAGACAGTACGAGATATCATACAATGCATCCCCTATTTAAAATCAATTAGGTACTTTGTAGTGGTTAGCTTGCTGGCAGCTGTCCCAGATAGGCTGGCATACATCTTGACTGTTGTCTCATTGCTTCTTTTTCTACACCACAGCCTTATAGCCCTTTCACCATTTCAAAGCCTATATAAGTGATATGTCACTGAAAGAAATAGTAATCATTTTTTTTTTTTGCAGGGTTGGATTGACAGCTTCAATGGGACAAGTGGAATACTTGTTGCGGTATGTCTAGTTACTATTTAAGCTCCTCTTAAAGTGGAGTTAAGAGTTACTAAAATAGCAACTCTAAAGTAACTCTAAAGCTCCACTTAGAAACTGTGTGCAAAAAAAAAAAAGTATAGCAATTTTCTGAACCTGGTAGAAGTATTGCAGTGTGCCTATATGCTTGTAGGACCTAGAAGGCTGTGTATTTATGGTGCACTTAAAAAAGAACATTGAAAGAGGATTCATGTTGCAGCTTTGCTAAACATGAATTCTAGTTTTTAGTTTTGGAAAAATTTGGCCAAATTTTCAAAGAAAGGGCAAAAGATGCATCCTTGAAAGTAGGGATAATTCGCAGATGTTAAAATTTGAATCTTATAACAGAACTTAATTTTACAGGCTGGATTACTGTTACAAGGCAGAATTATTTATACTTTCATTTATCTTCATAATTATTATAAATCCACTACTGTAGTTTGTGACTGCTCTGAAATAACAAAAAATCTGGGTGTAATTTGCCATTGTTTTGTACAGAAATTCTCCATATGCAGAATACATCTAAATAATGTGTGCAATTATGAATTCTGATTCTGCTAGTCATGTGGATAATCCACTATACTCTTGCTATGAAGTAAATATGATTTACTGATGTAAATAACTGCTGTGCAAAACAGTGAGGAACAAACCCATAAGAAATATAATTAGTAACTTGATAAAATATTCAATGTAATATGAAAACAATAATTACAATTTAACATATGAAAACAGTAAAGGTGATACTATATCTCCTGACTTATATTTTTTTTCTGTAGTAAAATCACTGCCTTAGGTCTGTTTGTCAATGCACAATGCTATATAGCTGTGGACAGATATTTTTTTCATGTATGATTTGTCCAACTTGATTACATTCTAAAAAATGTATTGTAATCAGCCTGATGCAGTGTATAAGAGGATTAGTAGTGTACAGTCATAGGAGAGGAGGCCAAAATCCAAATATCATCTTGTTAAAAAAAAGCTAATTTGTACCTGAAGTAGAGCATGAATTGAGAGTGTTAAGAGCTATTTCTGGAATCCACAGGACTAGTGAAATTAGTGGGTATATCCCAGCTAATGCTTTTATCTGAAACCGCACTTACCCATTTCATAGACATCCAAAAGCTTCCAAATGCATTATTTGTGTTCACAAAGTGCTATTAGCTCCTATTCATATGACGCTTTCTTTAAAGCAATTAATTATTGGCCTTTTACCTGTTGCTGACTGCTCATAAAGCTTGTACTGCCTCTCTCTGCTCTTCTCACAGCATCCTGTGGAATTTTCTGTGTTCTATTATGACATTCTGTTTTTATCATGAGAAAAGAAAGGTTTTGCAGTTCCTTAATTCTGCAGATCCACTCCTTTCACTTCCATGTGATAAATTCTGTGTTTTGTAATATCCATGATTTTTTGTTTCTTTATGTTTACTTTTGAGCATTTGAGATATCTATCACATAACTTTGTCCACAGTTAGTTGACAAGAAAGATGCAATACAAAAGATTTCCATTGGGTTGCTTTTTATTCCCCACAAGTGAATTACCTAAATAACAAAATACAAGTTGCTGTCGCACACATGTCATATGCCAGTACATTATGAAGCACAGTCTTAAATTCATATGCTTTCAGACATATAAAAACATTCCAATCAAATGTTTTGTCATTTAAAAGGCACCTTTTCCCCTCCTTTTTTTCTTTTAATATGTCAACAAGTAAAAAACACCTCATGGATAAGTGTTCAGAAATGTTACCCATATATCAGTCTTTTTTTCAATAGTGTCCACTTTAGTATCTTACACTGGAGCTTGCATATATTTCATATGCTTATCCTTTGCCACTTATACCAGTAACTGGAATTTTCTTTCTTCAAACCAAAAATTTCTAGCCTTAATGAATGCAATAGCAAACATAATCACGTTTTCACTTTGGCCAGGTTTCACACCCAGATGCCAGCCTGTATCTTTATCTCCAAATTAACTCAATGGAAAGTAAGGATATTGAGGTTCTAGGGTCACTGCAGTAACCCTTCTATTTTATAAAAAAGTTTGACTTGTACTGAGATAGTTTTGAAATATAGATGTTATATTTTAGTTCATGACTGAAGCTCTGAGGTTTTTCAGTGTAGGAAGTAAAGAGAAATTTGTGTCATCTGCATTGAGTTCTTCAGTTATGACATTTGACGATTTGATATGGAGCTATATCAAGACTTAACTAAGAAAAAGACAAAAATCAATGGCAGTAGGTGCAGGGTGTAGAGCAGAGGTTTTTGTCCATGTCCAATCACTCCCAATAGGCAGCAGCATTGTCTGGCTTCAGTCAGGAGCAGAGACTCCATGATGTGGAGAAGTGAGGGAGGATTGCCAGCATTCACATCACAAATATTTGTCTTGTACCGTCTTCAGTTGCTACTGAACCTATACAGTAATAGAATTGCTTGGTTGGAAAAGACCTTTGAGATCATCTAGTCTACCCATAAGTGTCCACCAATAAACCATATCCATGAGGAACTCATCTACCTGTCTTTTAAATACCTCCAGGGATGGTGACTCTACCACCACCCTGTGTAACCTGTTCCAGTGCCTGATAACTCTTTCAGTGAAGAAATTTTTCCTGATGTGTAGCCTGAACCTCCCCTGGTGCACCTTAAGGCCATTTCCTCTCGTCCTGTCACCTCTTACCTGGGAGAAGAGACCAACATCCTCTTCACCACAACCCCCTTTCAGGTAGTTGTAGGCAGGGAAAAGGTCTCCCCTCATCTTCCTTTACTCCAGACTAAACAAACCGAGATCTCTCAGCCACTGCTCATAAGGCTTGTTCTTCAGCCCCTTTACCAGCTTCATTGCTCTTCTCTAGACATACTCCAGCACCTCAATGTCCTTCTTGTAGTGAGGGGCCCAAAATTGAACCCGTTATTCATGACACAGCCTTACCAGTGCTGAGTACAGGGGCAGAATAACTTCCCTGGTCCTACTGGACATGCTGTTTCTGATATAGGCCAAGATACCATTGACCTTTGTGGTCACCTGGGCACACTGCTGGCCTGTGTTCAACTGGTGTTAAACAACACCCCCGGGTCCTTCTCTGCCAGGCAGCTTTCCAGCCACTTTTTTCAGCCACCCTCTGGTAAATCCTGTTTGGTAGTTTGAAAATTAACCCTTGAGCATGTGATTTATGTGTTAACTTGAATACCTGGAAGTTGTGTGGTTACAACCAGCTGCCTTGGCCGACTGTATTTCAAAATGTGTTTATTAGTGAAGTAGCTTTATTAGCCTTAATTAAGGATTGAAAAAGCGAAGGAAAAGTGTGTATTTTTTTTAAGTCCCTCCCCATAGTAAAATATTAATTGACCACTTCTAACCCAAACTCATCCTATAAGGAGAACAACCCACAGATTCAGATTTGGTTCAGATGACTTTTGGGATCCTCTGGGCAGAATCTGAACTCCGAACCTTGCCAAGTAGTTTGTTTGGGGTTTTTTTCCTCAATATTTGAGTCCCATTTAACAAATACATATATTTCTTTTACGTATTAATGAAATATGGGAGTTCCAGTAATTCTAGATAGTCTTATTTAGATAGTCTTAATTCACCTACAATTGCTCCAACTGCTGTGGGAAGAAGCTTTGTTGACTGAAGAACAGTTACGTTTCTGGTGGTCTATAATTGAGGCATATTTTCTCACTGTTCCCTATTACATGTAAAGATCATCTTCCTTGCACAGCAGTGAAGTTGTAGGGCAGAACCATGCTTTAATTTGTGTTCTGGATGGGGTCTGGCTGCAAAGCACTTCAGCTAGGAGGTTGTCCAGAAACATCAGACTTAGACCAGGAAATTATTTCAGAAGCTTCAGCTACGGTACCTTCTATTTCACTAAAGAGGAAAAAATCAGCAACCATGAACAGAAATTGAGCCATACCTCATAAAGAAGTAACAAACCATTTCCAGTGTAAAAGGTAACTTGAAACACTTAAACCTGAAATCTTTATAAAATACACAATAAATGAAATTCACTTGTGTATATGACCATCACATGCTACTCTGAATACAGGCAGATTTGCAGCACATCCATCAAAATATTGAAGACCTCAAGGTCTGTAGCGTACCCGTGAAAACATGAGAGTTGGTCACACAGTGATCTCTAGTGGGCATTTATTCACAGCAGTGCAAGATTCATAGCTGAGCTTGATTTGCTGCTTTGGTTATTTTTGCTTTTTTTTCTCCCCGTTGAAAAATAAGTAGTAGAAACAACCACAATAAAATCATAGTGGTGTTACAAGTTAAGGTTTTAATGTCTAAACATAAATGTGGTTCAGCTGAGGTTCATCTTAGGGCAGCAAAAGTTAACTGGTTTGAAGAAGATGGAGACATGGGGAAACTTACACATCTGCTTGTATTTAAGTCTCTCCATCTATAATCCATTCGCCACCTGCACCGAGATGCAACTGCTCAGGAGTCTTAGCTCATGAAAATTAGAGTCATAAGTGGTATTCCCTTACTTGTAAGCTGTGAAATGTAGCAAAATCATCTGATTATAGAAGGGGAAAGGAGGGAGAGAGAAAGAGCAAAATAACCCAGGTAAACAGGGAGTGCCCTTAAAATCCACCAATGACCAGTAGAAAATGAATGTGCTTTGGAAGTTAGTATCAAGTCATAAATACTTTTTTCATCCCATCTTTCTTCTTCCCAGATTTCAGGCAAGAGCTTTTGCACAATTAGGTACTTCCTGTCTAGCTGCTGTAGTAAAACTTCATCTTTCACAGCTGAAGAGCTTTTTCACCGGACTCTCACATTGGAAGAAAAGAAAAAAAATGCTGTAGCATTTCCTTTGCCCTGACTTTTTGTAGAGCATATTACTTTGCCCCTTCATTCTTTTCTTCCTTCTGGTTTTAGATGGCTCTAAGTTATAAGCAGCTTTTTTACTTGCTTGCTTTACGAGCACTTCTATCCTGCCAGCTTTTTCATTGGGTCCGCAGCTTCTACATCAAATTCTTTGCATTTTATTTCCTATGTACCAGATAACTTCATTACAACCCTGACTCTGCCATATAGAGTTTCTTTTTTCTTTGCTCTATGCAGCCATCATATCTGATACATGAAGTTAATTTCCTTTGCCCCATTTCCCCTCTCCATTTCTATATCGCTGAATTATCCTGTCTGATTAAGTCACCCATGTTTTTGTCATCTGACCACATAAGTCTCTCCCAGCAATCTCTCTTCTGTGGAACCACCGATTGGTAACCTTTGATAAGCATTCAGGTTAACTGTATATGTGTGTGTGTATATATGTGTTGGGAAGCCTACTGCCCTGATAAAAAACAAAGCAAGATACTTCCAAACAAAGCAAAACAAAAAACTTACTTTTCTTGCCTGCCTTTTTCCTTTGGCTGTCTGTACTTGGTGTTTTCACTTACTGATTTCTTGAATCTAGTTTTAAATTTAACTCTTCAGGGCAGGGGCCATGTCTTGACATAGCTTTGGAAGAGAGGAGGTTGAGAATAGTTCCAACGTAAAGAGTAAAATTTTCAAAAAGCCTGTTGTTGTTGCTTGCAAAGTGCCTGTTGTCCTTTGAGGGGCACTCAGACTTTTATTTCTGTGTGTCATTTAAAAAATAAAACTTAAGGTATCACTGAGAATTTTTCTGCAGTAACTTCTAATATATTTCCATATATTCTAATATATTTCTTTCTTACAGTATTTTGTATTGAGTTAACTAAGATTCACAGCTTTTCTCGTTATGCGCAGCACACACATCATCGTGTTTTAGACTTCAACTGAAAATGTAAAACAGTGAGATCCATGTGGGGGCTATGTTTGTTTTCACAGAAACCATATAATCTTCTGCAGCAAGTGGTGGTCTGTGCTTTCTCCAAGTTGATGAAATTTTACTGTGGTCTTACTGTCAATGTCTGTTTTCCTTTGTCCCATAGGCAGGCAAAGGGATTCTGCGGACTGTCATCGCTAACAATGAAGCAGTAGCAGATATGGTTCCAGTAGACGTTGCCATCAACCTCACCCTTGTGGCTGGGTGGTACACTGCTGTGCACAGGTGGGAAGGCAGCCCTCTTTCTGCTTGATTTGGGCATTTACTGCCTGCACCAGGACTTCAAAGAGAACCAGAAGCTAATTGAAAACCTATACAAGAGTCTTATTGATTCATTGTCTCGTTCATATTTTCTTCCCAAGGTTGACAAGGGCTAATTGTTTATCGGAAGGAAGAAATACAGGCTATAGAGTTAGGAAATCTTTAAAGCTATAGGTGGGACTTGTTGCACAGTATAATGTAAGCTTACCTGACAGGTCTCACTCTGAAGTCCAAGAACTTTACTGAAGTTTCCTAGCTGCTGTTTTTCAGGTCTCCTTTCTCAGGCAGCTACACTGAGTCACTTTCAAGTGACTTCTGGAGTTTTCTTGGTGAAAATTCTCTGCATGTTTTCCTGGGAAAACACAGCATGGTATAAACACTATATGGGCTCATACAATACCGGAGATGATCTAAAAAATCCCTGTCCCTTTTTTGAGAAGGGTATGTATAAATGACATTAAGGTTTTAAGATATTTTCCCGTGAACCTCTGTCTCTGACCTTTAATATTAGGAAGTGTTACAGAGTAAACTGCATGAACTATTCTGGAGGTTTCTGCAACTCTGAGAAATCAATAGCAGGCAGATAAATGGCGGAAATATTTCATTTTGAAAGACAGAGTAAACCCTCTGAGCTGAGGGTAGAGAAGAGCTGCTTAGAGTAACCTAAACACAGGAATCCTAAAAGGATCTTAAAACACAGATCATCAGCTCTTCAGTTTTATTTTTCTCATAGTTCTGTGGCTTTCCATCAGCAACAGACAAAGCAGCACAGTGGGGGGAAAATAAGAATAACTTGCCCTTACACACACAACCATGAGAGCCTCCAGATGAAGAAGAATATAGCCTGTACGTAAAGCTGGAAAAAGAAATGAATGTGTACTGATGAGCAGAATTATCAGCATGCAGATAGACTTCCTGGCTCTTGCTGTGGTAGGAGAAGTGCCTGGTTTTCTAACTTTTCGTGGGCAAAAGATTCATACTTTTAATCTGATTCCCTCACAAATAATTACTAAGCTAAAGGAGCAAATGTGGAACTTGATTCAAAGCTTTGTGTAGCTAAGCACGACCCCAAGGTTGGCAGTCTTAAAACAAAAAAATCAAGAGCCTGAACCTTCTGTAAATTTAATTTCTCTGAGAGAGTTTCAGGTTCAGGTGCTCTCTTGAAAAATCATGTGTATGGTTTAATTTTTTTTCCCAGATCGTCTAATTAGAAAGTCACTATCCTTCAGGGCAGGTGACGTTACTGTGGGAAATTAGATCCTAAAACTTAGCAGACAATTGCAAACTTCCTGACATGGTGTAGAAGCTCTACAAAGCTCTACACTCTACCAAGGTCACCATTCAGCTTGAGAATAGAAAAAAATCACGTGGGGATGATGCTTCACTAGAAGCTGGTGTTTAATCAGCCTGACTCACTGGAGTATGTAGAAACCTGTGCTTTCACTTCAGTGCACTTTGCAACAGGCTCTGTGTGTGTGGCTCAGCTCTAGCTGACTTTTCTGTATGGGCACATATTTAGTCCTTAGCAAGTTGCCATATTGATTTCTCTAATGCACAGTTTTCCCGCATTAAACTCCACAGCACATTTTTATGTTTAACACTCTGTCAGGCTTGTACTCAGTAATTAAGAGTTAGATGAGATCATGGATTCTGAGCTTGATATATTTCTTACTAGTCCTAACCATCCCTAGAAGTCTGCTAGGGATTAGTAATTATGATAATATACAGTCAAATGCGATCATTTCAAAGCTTTTTTTTTTAAAAAAAGCACCATTTAAACTGTGCAGTATCCAAATGCTGTTTTCAGGTATTACTGAGTGAGATTTCCTATCCCAGGTTTAGAAGTTCTGTCTCCTAGTCTCTTCAGTCACGGGAGTTTTGAAAACAAAAGCTCCCTATAGGCAGCCTGCTGCTGTGGAAAAAGACTTAGAACACCCTAGGAACACTGAGATGTATCTTCCAGCCAAGCTGGACCCTGTTCAGGTCCAGGTTGCAGCTCCTTTAGCATTTAGGCAGATAGTTCCAGCTGCTAAGGCAGAATAAGAAAAGTGCTGTATTGATGCCATCACTTGCACCCTTTGTGCTGTTTGACTAATTCTTGAATTGTATCAAAGTAAGAAACAAAACCAGTGTGATCTATGTTGGTTTCATGCGCAAATAACAACCAAGCTTAATTTGGTACTGAAATGAGAGTTTTATTGAAATGGATTAATTTGTAATAACCACCCCAACAAATGGAGTTTAAAAGTAATAGAAATCTTACCCATTAAGTAAATGATTGCAGAATACACAGTATGTCTCTGAGATTGGCTTGGGTACGTATGCTGAAAGAAACTATTAACTATTAAAAAAATCAGGTATTTGTCAATATCCATTTTTTTCCTTATTGCTTATTATAATTTTAGTTACATGATATATGGATGATTTTTCTTAAACACCATCTGTCTTTATTAACCTCCTATGCTCTCCAGAATCTGAATGAATCTTATTAAAACTTCGTGTTCTATACTATATTTTCATATTTATGGAAAATGACTTCTGATACATTTTTTAATGCAATGATGCCACTTTTTATTAAGCTGTTACATTTCATGCTCAAATAATAAATCTTAGGGTGCTTTCCTTCACACCTTAAAATAATAGTACTTTCTCTTTTCCAGACCAAAAAACTTGTTGGTGTACAACTGCACAACAGGTGGAATCAACCCTTTCTTCTGGGGAGAAATGGGTAAGGCCTAATTTAAACCTAGAACATGTCCATCCTTAATGGCATTCCTCAACCAGGCTTTGAAAAGGTGGTTTCCTATATTTAGGTGGCATTCAGCATCCACCATTCAAACTGCATGTGGAAGGCCCAGTGACAGTTCATGAGGGCTCTGTGAGCAAAAGCTCCTGGTGCTGAACATACAGCTCAGGAAAGCATCTGTTCAGTCTTCCTTGTAAGCATGATCACATAACAACTCAGCAAAGTACGTGCTTAGCTGCACTGAGGTATTAAATTGGTAGAAAAAGGAACAGAAAACCAGGCTTTTAATTTTATGAGAAGATGCTCAGCGTAGCTGTAACAGGACATCTTCCTGTTCTGATTGCTGGGGTTGCTGGGTTGGGTTTTTCTGTGATTTGGTATCACTTAGAGAACCTTGATAGTAAATTTTGTATTCTTATAACGGAAGTACTAACTTTCACAACACAGAAAACCAATATATTATGGAATTAGAGGAGCCTTTCTTCCTCTTTCTGTGAAAAAAAATTTAAACTAAAATAATTAGTGTAGACTAATAAGAGGAGGCAAACCTTGAAATGATAGGTGTGTTTCAAGAAAAGTTCACCTTTTGACCTTAACTGGAAGAATTCATATTCTTTTTGTGGCTAACACCTCTTCAAGTGAATGTGCTTCCAAGACAAGGAGACAAATACTGACACCTATACAGTGGAAAACTCTAAGGAAGCCAAGCAGGAGTACTGCATACAGTTAGTACATTCGTGCAGAGATATGTGGCACCTGATTTGCTTTCCGTTATACATTAATTCATGTATTTGTGCTTCAAATACAGGATGCTGGCAAAACACTGCTTTGGTATTTCACCTCTCAGCTTTTGCTTTGCGTTACTTATTAAAAGTATCAAACCATAATTGCTTTTATAGAACAGGGTTTATCTGAAAAACCTACTAACGGCCTACCATCTAATCAAGTGGTCTTGTAGGAAGAGTGATCTGGTAGGAAAGAGGCTTCAGCAATTGGCTGAACAGTAAGAAAATCACACCAATTTCCTGGCATATTTTAACTGAGAGACTTAATGTTGTGGTTTGTCACAGTCTGAGACAGGAGGTAGGGCTTCATACTACAGCTGTATTTTCCTCTTCAAGCCTTAAGTAACCAAGATGATGAGGATGTTGCTGATGAGTTTGATTTTGAGGTATGGCCAGTGGTCTGATGTGACAAAAGCTGCATTTTCCACTTATCGATTAGGTCTTTCATGCTGTCCTGTCCAAAGAAGCCAAAAATGCAAAGAGAGAAAGACAGTTACGTCTTTATTGTGTTTCCAAAGGGAAACCTTCTCCACCAGTTTACAGTTGAAGACTAGATCCACAGTATATTAACATTAAGATCTGAATAAACAGAGCCATAAATAAATGCTGCAGACAACATCAAGAGTATCACAGTTCCAAAATATCAGTGGTTCCTAGTTAACCAATAGGTTTTCATTAGGAAATTAAATGACCAAATGAAACTAAATAAACTTAAATATGGATAAGCAGAGGAGAGTTTGTAAATAAACTGGGATTTAAAGTGCCTCTTGGAAAAGCTGCCTTAAGGGGATAACCAGCAGAGTTCATGAGACTGCTCTCCTCATCTATGAGCTACTTCAATGGGCATAGCTGTACAGCTCTCTCAAACTGGAAGCAGTTCTCTTTACATTTAAACCAGCTAGGGCTTTGTCAAAGTATAATTGTAGTAAGTGGCCGTGCTAGCAGAGGCAAAAAGCTCCTCACACGCTGGTTAAAGAGACACAAACTCTGCCAAGAGCTGGGCCAGGATAGTGACTCCCTTCCCAGTAGCCCATCCTAAATTGTTTATCATGATGCCCCTGCCAGGACTGAACACCTTTCCAAGTCTTCAGTAAGATCTGATACATCTAGCAAGCCCTCCCTGCCAGGCACAACTTTGTGGGAAAGCTTTCCATTTCCAGAAAACATGCTGCAAAGGATAATATTTCCATACCACAGCCCACGAGGTGACCACAAGTTAACGACGTACATCATTGTAGTGTGGCTACATGAAACAGAAGGGATGGCAGTCAGTTCTAGATATTCACATGCAAAATGAGTTTCAGGAGAACTGATCTTCAGCCATTGCAGTGTATGGGACATAAAAATTGACAGTGAACTTGCACTAGAAATAAATTGTACTGTTTCAAAAGTCTCTGTTGTCTCATCTTAGCAACTAAGTGGCTAACAAGTCTTCTGTAGTTGCTGTTAGAACAAATACGGCAAAAATCACTACTTGAAGTGTAGTAATGAGCCGATTGCATATACATGAGAGGCCTGTCTGAATGTTATGATTGGAATCTGCTTATCTAAGGATGATCTGGATGTTTCTTGTGACTTGCAAATTTTCATCTGATTTTCTATTTGTAACCCAAGCTTAGAGAATAAACTATAATATGAGCACAGATTGATATCATAACTCTCAAATTTTTTTAGAAGTTAAAAAAGCCCACGTATTCTTCTTTGAGCTCACTGGTGATCAGGCACCATCTGTTTATTGGTCCCTAGGATGACAGTCTTTTATTCAACAACTGCAGTTCTGTTAAGCCTCTGCAATAGGCAAAGGCCCCAGATATGCGCATCTAGATGCTGCTTCTGTGCAAGTGTGCCCTTGCAGGAGCTCAGAATCAGGCCCAACATATATTGTGCTGTGACATACAGAGGGAATGCCTATCACTAGTTTTAAAGTTAAGAATGCAGGACAGTTTACTGCTTTAGTGCATCCAAAGCTACTCTGAAAGCAAACTGAGGTATCTGGTGTTGTGGGTCATTTGTGGTTTCAAAGGATGTAATGAAGACTTTCTAGTAGCAGCATCCTATGTGTGTTCCTGACTCAGACTAGTACTGACATCGAACCCTCTTGAAAATTTTGATTAGAAATTAGAAGGTTATTTTTGTTTTATGCTAGCAAATAAAAGTTTGCTTTCAGTAATCTGAAGATATGTTAACACGAGTTCTTTTACATCTGCTGTAGGTGATGATGGAACAGCAGTTCCTTGATTTGAAGTGTTTCAGGCTACAACTGCCTGCTTTTCCTCCATTACATTTTGGTGTTTCAGTCAGAAGTTTCTATGCTGCTATTATGTGTAGAGTTAGGTTGTGTTTCAAATTAACAACAGATGGAGTCACCAGTTTAAATGACAAAAGGGACCATGAGATGATCTTTTACACGTGTCAAGCACCATAACCTGAGCTTTGCTGCAGCATGTTGATATGGTTGTGCCCAACTCAACTGAAATTAAGTGCTTAATTTTACAGTAAAATTCTTCCCTTACAGAGCAGTATGCCATGTCCACATTCAAAAGGAACCCACTGGAACAGGCCTTCCGAACACCCAAAGCTCACATGACATCTAACTACTTGATAAACCAGTACTGGATAACTGTTAATCACAAGGCACCAGCCTTACTCTATGACCTGTACATGAGGCTTACAGGGAGAAAGCCAAGGTAAGAAGCTGCATGCCTTCAGCCTTCCAGATGCCCGCTGCTGTTATGGAAAACAGACCTCTAACAACTTCTTGAAGAGTCTTGAGGAGCTTATCATAGAATCATAGAATTGTTAAGGTTGGAAAAGACCTCTGTGATCATCAAGTCCAACCGTCAACACAGTACCAACATGCCTACTGCATTTTCTATTTGTAACACTAGTTTAGAGAGCAAACTATAATATAAGCAGAGATCTATGTCATAACTCTCAAATTAGTTTTTTTTAAAGTAAAAAAATGAAGCACCACATTTACGTGTTTGTTGAATACCTCTAGGGATGGTGACTCCACCACTTCCCTGGGCAGCCTGTTCCAATGCTTCACCACTCTTTCAGTAAAGAAATTTTTCTTGATATCCAATCTAAACCTCCACTGGTGCAACTCTTGTCCTACCACCTGTTACTTGGGGAACAGACCAACACCAACCTCGCTACAACTTCCTTTTATAGGTAGTGGTAGAGAACAGTGAGTCTCCTCTTCTCCAGGCTAAACTATCCCAGGTCTCTCAGCTGCTCCTCATAAAACTTGTGCTTCAGACCCATCATCAGCTTCATTGCCCTCTTCTGGACAATTTCCAGCAGTTCACTATCTTTCTTTTATCGAGAGTCCCAAAACTGAACACATTATTCAAGGTGCAGCTTCACCAGCACCAAATATATGAGCGCAATCACTTTCCTACTCCTGCTGGCAACACTATTTCTGATAAAGGCAATGATGCCATTGGCCTTATTGGCCACCTAGGCATGCTTCTAGCTCATGTTCTGTCAGCTGTCAACCAGCACCCCTAGGTCCTTTTCCACCAGGCAACTTTCCAGCTGTGGAAAACCTGGCACTTGGCCTGGTTTATTTGCATGCAGTTGGCCTTGGCCCATCGATCCAACCTGTCCAGTTGCCTCTGCTCAAAAAGAAAAGCAACTGCATGGCCATAGCTAAGCATAGTCTAGGGTTGCCACCCTTTCCAGTACCTGCGAGACAGCACATATTTTAAACTCAGCTTTGCAAATGTCAGAGGTCCTCAAGGCAGCAGGAGAGGACTGCTAGTTATATTGTGCTGTGTACAGGAAGATTTCCACCCTTGCAGCTTTCTATTGTTATTCCCTCTATCTGTCATGAGTAAAGACTCAAGCTTGTGTAAGACTGGAAACTGTTAAGGTTTAGAACATTCTAATATTTTTGTGTAATAAATCAGATATGTAATAGGCAGTTGCCAGCACTGGTTCAGAACCCTAAAATTTAGACCATTTCTGAGTATGAATAAATACTGAATTGTATTTACGAAACAGTTTACCATTGCAATTGATAGCTGAGCCTTGGAAGTGTCATGGCTTGGAGAAACACAGACGTAAATCCTGGTGTAAATACCGTAACCAAGCCAAGTCCTTCTTTACCAAGTCAGCTGCTCTGTGCTCCTCTCTTTGTTAGAAATCTCACTTCAGATGTTTGCAGGGAGATCCTTAGCTGATGTATTGCTCTGATTTTTCTCAGGCATTCTACTACAGAGGAAAATTGATCTATAAGACTTCCCTATGTGGGAGGCAAGAACTACCCTATAAGTAGAGACAAACTGAGTATCTGAATAGAATAGGCTGGAATTTACAAACTCTGTTGAAATAGACAGCAGTAAGATCTTGGCATTGCCATTACACATGATAGACCTTTTTTTTTCATAAAGTTGGCTGACATAGGTAGCCAATGGACGTTGGCCACAATACTGTACTTAAATTTCAAATAAAGCTCAGAATGAAATAATGCTGAGAAAGATGTCTTCATCTGTTCAGTTCTGGGCCCCTCATCACAAGAAAGATGTTGAGGCTCTGGAGTGAGTGCAGAGAAGAGCAACAAAGCTGGTGAAGGGGTTGGAGAACAGGCTTTATGAGGAACGGCTGAGAGAGCTGGGGTTGTTTAACCTGGAGAAGAGGAGGCTGAGGGGAAACCTCATTGCTCTCTATAACTACCTGAGGGGAGGTGGTAGAGAGGAGGGTGCTGGCTTCTTCTCCCAAGTGACAGGGGACAGGACAAGAGGGAATGGCCTCAAGCTCTGCCAGGGGAGATTTAGGCTGGACATTAGGAAAAAAATTTCACAAAAAGGGTCATTGGGCACTGGCAGAGGCTGCCCAAGGAGGTGGTTGATTAACCTTATCTGTAGGTGTTTAAGGCACGGGTGGACGAGGTGCTAAGGGACATGGTTTAGTGTTTGATAGGAATGGTTGGACTTGATGATCTGGTGGGTCTCTTCCAACCTGGTTATTCTCTGATTCTATCTGAATGTTCAGATTTCTGACATGACACAGCACAGCAATGAACTTGTGAGTTCACCTAGTCCTTTTTTCCCTTTTAAAATATAATTCTCTTTTCTTTGGATGCTACTTAGGTTCATGCAGGTACTGCTGCAGTGTGGTCAAAAGCACAGTAACAGCTCATTCTTTCCTTTCTTTTACAGCTGCCGAAAGAAATATCAGGGCTTTAAACTCTTAAGAGCTGTAAACCACATTCAAATAAAAAAAAATTGAATGTGTAACTGAACCTGCCTTACTATTTCCCTTTAAATTTTCCCTCTGCTTCAAAAATAGCACCTAGGATTAACTGTCTTCCCACTGATCAAGCCAACTTCACAGCACTTGCATGAATTGTCTCCCTGACTCTATGCCAGATTTGCAAGCAGAAAGGAGAAACTTCCTTGCTAGGACCAAGACTTGGGCTTCTGTTCTGTACGGTATCTACATTCAATTCATCATAAAGTCATGGGTTATCATATGGAAAAGGTTTTCTGGAAGCTGCTTATGATTTCACAAGACTACTATTTATTCAAGGCCTGCCTATGTCCTGCACTAACTTGAATTCCAGAGCACTTGGGGCAACTCAGTTGTAGTTCCTTCTGTAGCTGCCACACGCAGCACCCCATCTATCATAAAGTAGGTATAAGTCATCTCCTTCAACTTTAGACTTTTATATACTGCCTCTCCTGAGAAGCTTACTTCAGGTGTTAGCTCATTCCGCATAAATTGCCAGATGTGTAGCAAAACTGCCCTAAATGACTTACTGTTATTTCTGTACATCCGTCCATAACTTAGAGAATAATGCACTTTATGTCACTAGCAGTCTCTTGGGGAAGTCTGTCACACCTGAGAATCTGCTCATGCAAGGCTCAGTATGGCAGCAAATAAAGAACTTATTGATGTAAACAGCTTTATAGAAGGCAAGATGCATTTCTGAAATGTAACTCATAAGGCTCTTGATGACAGCTAATACTTGATTTTTTTCCTCTCAGTCCTTCCACAGTGGAGAATGAGGTTTTCTATAAGATACCTTTGCCATAGCATCTCAGAGGCTGCAGAAAAGCATATTTCTGTTTGGTTGATGTTTTTCAGTGGACCCTACCACCATCCAAATTAGTGAATAATTTGAATGTGGTCACAAGATTTTAGCTCAATCAATTAATATGAAACACAGTTTTCATATGTGCCTCTTTAGATGCTTCATTTCTCTTTTGATCCTTACTTTAGCCACTCAGATATGTTGCTTTTGGTAGATATACAGTCAGAGCTTATTCTACCCACTTTGACAGGAGGCCACGAGAGGGGGGCATTTTCAAAACACAAGTAGGAACATACAGTTGATTCACTTATTTTTTTCTGATGGATTCCGTTAGCCCTAAGCACTTCGAAGATTTTGATGGCTTTTGGGAAGCTAGTTTGACGGGCTAGTTTCATATATTTTCAGTCTAGCCATATACTTTGTTTGCCAAGTTCCTAAAAGAAATATAAAATATTCACAAAGTTTGTACTTGCCTACACAGGCACAATCAGGAAGATTAATCTAAAATAATTTTAAAGCAGTGTAGATAAACATTCAATCTATGTGTGAAGGTTTGCTTACTCTGATGGCATGCTTTGCTTCTAAAATGGAAGCCAGTTTAATTACGAGGGCCTATGTAATATTTTAGTGTTCTTTCAGTTCTCTTTGGGTAAGTTGCATGGTTCTCCTCTGAATTAATGTACTCATTGTGTCTTTTTTCTACTGTGCTTAGTACTTATTGTTGTGGCAGTCACATCTGCACAGAGAGAGGCCAGCCTGGCACCATTCTTCCCCAGACTGCCGCCTTTTATTTGTCATTTGACTGTGTTACCCTCTGGGCAGCTCCAAATTTCTCATGAGAACAGCACTGTTTTCCACAGAAATCAACCTTTTAATGCTTTATCTTGCCTTTATCCAGTATGAGAGAACATGATGTTCTCTCAAAATTGACTGACCACTGTACATCACACTTTAAAACAGCTGCCTCCCAGAGGCCTTTTGTACTGATGACCATTGTGACAGCTGTAAAATCATCCTGTGGGGTAGCACACCATTACTGTCATCCCCTTTTATATAACAAATTAATAATAAAAAAAGGCCAAGACGTAAGAGGCCTGAACTTACATTTCCAAAGTCCCTGTTTAGCAGCAGTGCCCCTGCAGCAGCTTTTATCTTTGCCAGGAACTCATGCTCCAGGAAGACTTTCAGAGAATTACACGTACAGGCACAGACAACAAAAACCCTATGGACTGGATGATTTCCAATGTCATCCACCAGGAGCGTGTGCTTCCTCTATAAGGAAGGATATAAAATAATCCTCCAAACTTCCATTTTCTTATACAGGGAGAGAAGTGGCCTTTAAGAAAAGCAAGACATATTTTTCTTTTATTTTAGAGAGAGTCCAAGAAGCCCAGAGTAATGAAAATCATGCTGTTATCTGAAAACTGAAGTTAAATAATTGACTTCAGAGCTTGTCCATGCTGCAGATGCAATCACCTCTGCACTGGAGCTAACTGCAAAAGTCAGAGCCTGACTTTGAGAGCCAACACAGGCTCAAGAATAGAAGAGAATTTGGACGGTACAAAGATAATTATCTGCCTTGGGAGGCAAGCAATATACCTTTGTGGTTTTGGAAGCTGTTGCATACATAATAATTTGGACGGGCTTTTCACCTCACGCATGGTACATGATGTAGATATGGTTTCCAGCCCTAGTTTATTTCTGACCAGTAAGTATCAGTCCTGCCTTGGGAAATGCATGTTTGCATTTTGGTCCAATCAACAATAACAGCTGGATAGCTGTAGGCTCAAGACAGATGGAGCAGCTGGACTTCCTGAGCAAGTTCTCAGCCTGGTGAGCACCAGTTCAGTGCTTATCAGAAATTGTGATACCTATTCATCTGGATAGGTGAAAACACTTACAGAGCAAACCACCAACATTTGCATAAGGTCATAATTCCTATCCACCTCTGACACTCCTCCTCTATTTCAGAATGATGAAGATTATCAATCGACTGCACAAATCTATGATGCTTCTACAATATTTCTCCACCCAGTCCTGGGACTGGTCTTCAGATAATATGAATATGTTATTGAGTCAGCTTAGCACAGAGGACAAAAAGGTAGGTATGTCCTGAATATGGAAAGTTCTGCTCGTTTACAGCAATTATTTTTGGTGTACTGTTGAGCTTTCTATGGACATCTACCTAGATGGCTTCAATTGGCTTTATTTCCTCCTTGTTTTATTAAATAACTTGTGAGGAACATTGTGTTTATTTTAAGAGAATGTTGCTTTTTCTTCTGAGACAGGTCAGTCACTGGAGTCTTGCCCATTAACATGGCTGTTTTCAGGTTTCATTGGCCAATAGACAACCTAGATTTGTTTCCACAGACAAATTGGACTGTAAAGAGGAATCATAAATCTATAGCCTCAGCGACGAAGCTATGCTCAGCACTTTTTGTTGAAGAAGTTAAAGGTATCATATGTAACAGGGTCCACTTTACTACATCCCATGTGGACAGCTACATAGATTGGAATACCCAGTGGACAGGAAAGCTAAGGACATTTCTTTTCTTCGTTGACATGTGACATTTGTCTTTTGAAGAAGAAAAGGCCAATACTAGTTTTTGCATCACAGCTCACAGAATTTCAGACATCTCCTTTCGTGGGCTGACATGACCATGTTAACTAGTGCGCTGTAGAGAGGCTCCAGAAAGACATTATCAGTGGTAATGCAATATGTGTTGTGGAGATTTTCATTGTAATTAAGTACTGAAAAACCATTTAGCATTCCCAGTGTTTCTCATCCTAATTTTCTTAAGTGTCTCATTTTTGGAAAACAAGGATGCTCCTTTAAAACATCGGTTTCTCCCTTATCTCTTCTGGCAGTCTGCAGCTTTTGGTGGGTAATCTAGATGGGAATCATTTGAAAGCTTTTGAGATGTTAATCCACATCAGTTTTAATGGACACTGCACAGGGAAAGTTACTTAGGTAATATGAAAATATTCCTGTTTATGTCCCCCAAGAGCAATACTTTGCAGATGCCAAGTTCTGTTGTAGTCTTTGTAGATCTGAAATACTACTCCTTAAGAATGGCATTGTAACTGAAAGACTGAAGGAATACAAGGAGTAAATCTGTGATAAGCTTCAATGCACCTTCAGTCAGTGTCTCTTTGCAAAGAGATATAATATGTAGGAATTCACATCAAACCAGTCCTATTTACGTCATTAAAATCTTTCAGACTCCCAGTAGTCTTCTGCCCTAGTCTGCAGAGAGAGTCCATGCAACAGATTCTAACTTCTAAGGGCAGTGGCACTGCTGTGTCTATAGTAGATATAGAAGGAACCTGAATGGTATAATAGGAGCTAGTTATGAGGAAGATTAAAAAAAAAAAAAAGAGGAGAGTTGAAGAATTCAGTGCAAGCTAGACAGTGTTTTAGTCAAGAGAACTTTGTGAGGTGCACCACATCTGGGGTTTCCATTGCTGCATTATAAGCAGTATTCAAGCTAAATATTTGTGGTTGGCACAGATCTGCATACGTATCTAACAGACAGATGGGACCTGCACAGTAGCTAACACCCTGTATTTAGGGTAGCTTACTCCTCTCTGCTCAAGTTATTCCAGGTCTGATAACAAAACTTTTGTACCAAAGCCAACCACCTGGATTGGCGTGGGTGTGAAAGGAAGGTATTTTTCTCAGTATCTTCCATTGTAAGACCCTGTAAATATGAAATGTGATTCACTTCACTCATTTATTTTAAAAAAAAATCTCTTCAACAAAACTTCTTTCTCTTTACAAATCCTTTCTTTGTTTTAATAGACAGACAATTGCCTGAGAGCTAGCTGACAGTTATTCCAGTATAAGCATTTCAAATTAACTGGGTTAATTAGCTCTATAATGAGGTTTTTTTGAATGCAAAAAAAAACCCAGTAACCCATTTCTTGGATTGCTGTCAGTTTAGGTACTGAGATGGACTGCAGCACAATAGATAATACTGATGCAGAAGCACATGTTGTTTCAATGTCCAGTTAATTTATTTACACGTAATTCTAATGACATATTAAAAACTGCATGGAAATTTTCAGATTATTCTATTTACTTAAGTGGAGTACCATTTTTCTTCTTTGTGTGCATGTGTGTATATTTATGTGTATGTGGGGGTACATATATTTATGCACCAATGGCCACCTGAAAGACAAACCTTTTTTTTTTCCTGCCAACTAGCACTAAATTTCTGCTTCTTTGCCTGAATTCCCAACCCTGTAAGTTAGTAATTGAGAGATGTGAACTATAGTGTTCATGTCTTCTTGGAAACTTCGTGACTTTAAGATCTGAACAGAGGGCCCTTTCAGGAATGGAGGTCAAAAAAGATGTGGTGCTTTAAGTGAACTTATTTCAAATTGAAGTCTGTCATTTAATTCTGCTCTTTGTCTTTAAATCCCAGTTATACAACTTCGATGTTCGTCAGCTGCACTGGTCAGAATACATTGAAAGCTACTGCCTAGGTGCTAAGAAGTACTTGCTAAATGAGGACATGGCTGGCATTCCAGCTGCCAAGCAGCACTTAAGAAAGTAAGTCATAGTCAGTGACAAGGAAAAGAGCTCCTGGCTATCTTGAATGGCTTTTGAGGAAAATTATTCTATTTACTTTGCAATTATTATTGTTGAATAATATGAAGATAAACCTAGCCTAGCTTATTTCTGAAGCAGAGGATTGTCAGTGTTCATTTTTCCATCCTGTCAGAGAAAGAGCACTAATGGCACTCAGAGTGAAGGGCTAGATATTGTGCCTTCCTAGAAGATGACCAGGTAACAAAGCATAACATCCTTATCATTCAGAATTACAATAAAAATATAAGGGTCATATTTAGATTTTATGAAGCTCCTAGAAGTTTTTAGCAATTCAAAGACACTGTATAAAAACTTTAAGCATTTGTATGATTATAAGTTTCATTTTATAGATAAAGTTTCTAATTCCCTGGGGGAATGGGCAAAATTTCTGCTAAATCACTGCAGACCTTGTGCATTCAATCCCTGATGGCAGTTTGAAAGAGTCCAAATAAGTTATTTGAGATTGTCCTTCCCCTATTCAGTTGAAGATTGTGCTCTTCCTGTCTTCTCCAACACTTTTACTGAGAAGTGCAGGCAAAAGGAGAAAGAGTAGCTCTCTTGAAGTAAAAACCTGTTTGTGTCCTTCAGGAAGAACCCTTCTTGCGCACTGTATATCTTAGAATCATAAAATAGCCTGTTGTCATACTAAGGAAAACTTGTTGTTTGTTCATGGCTAATTTTTAAAGGTTTTAGAAGAACCTCTGTAACAGGCCAGTGACTACCTCAGAGCCCAGACAGGCATTATGGCATATAATGCAGTGATAAAGTTTATAAAAATAAAGAAGACTCAGAAAAAATAAATTTGTCTTAGGTACATTATTAGTGTTTGATAGGAATGGTTGGACTTGATGATCTGGTGGGTCTCTTCCAACCTGGTGATTCTATGTACATAATGAAGGATTTTTCCCTTATTCAAACCCTGGGAAAGTGAGAATTGGAGAACTGCCCAAGTTTTTAATTGACAGAAAAAGGACAAGATAATTAGCATCTTCCAGACCCAATAGTCCCGTTTAAATATAGAGTCTTTAAAAAAAAAAAAAGAAAAACCAAACAACTCAGTGCTGTAGTACTGAAAACCTCTACCATTTATGATTATTGAATAATTTCCTAACATTAAAGGCATGGTTTCAACCAGAAAAGGTGACCTTTATTAATCAGCTCCTGCAAAGGTCTTCCAGAGGTCACCAGTCCCACTAAGTATAAAGTAGCCAATATACCAAGTCAAAGCAGAATATATTTGGACCTAGACTATCATTAAGAAAATTATTCTTAGTATGTCTTCAGTGTCTATTCTGGTCTGAAATGAGAGTACATGGAACAAGAGACACTGACAATACACCTATCCCATTAACTGTTCACTGTAATGAAACTTCCACACAGCCCTTGGTGAGATGGTAGGGACTTTTTAGGTGCAATGTCTTCAGCAAAATAGGAGTGGCAAAAAGTCCAAGAGTCACTTCTAAGCAAGATTTCTTACAAGCTGCTAAGCTTTTTGTTGTTTTTCTCCATATGATGCCTCTTTCTCTTTCTCAGGCTGAGGAACATCCGATATGCATTCAATACCACCCTCCTTGTGATCATCTGGCGCATTTTCATTGCAAGGTCACAGATGGCTCGAAACATCTGGTACTTTGTGGTGAGCCTCTGCTACAAGTTCCTTTCCTACTTCAGGGCATCCAGCACCCTCAGGCACTGAAGCCGTCCATCAGCAACCAGCCTCTTCCAGAAGGGATCTCCCTCTCCTCTAATCAGCAATTATGGGCATCGAGGTCTGAAAGTAGCAGAAATATCCACTCCCTCCAACAGCAACCTGCATTTATTGCGAACTGTTATATTTTCACCTTTTTAATTTTAACTAATGCTTTAATACATGGTGGTCTTTCTTCCATAGGACCAGGCCAATTTTTAAAGCCATAAATGAAGATTTAGGAACAGGTCAAGCTGGAACCATTCATCTAGAGTCTGACGTGCAAGAGTAAAGATTAACCGAAGTCATTGTTCTCCCATGTACTACCTAGGCTATATCGATTCTATTTTGTTCCTCAGAAGAGACAAATTTAAAGGATACTACCTTGGAAGAAAAGTATGCCATTAGAGAAGACCCAGCCAAGGAAATCAATCATAAGAGGTCTTCCTAGAGAGGTTATTTCTTCATTCTCCTTCAGTGAAATGGTACCTTACTGAAACAAACTGATTTCACATTTTCAGTTTTTCAGAACTTAGGGGACAGGGGGAATCAGTTACACTAGGCCAGTGAACACACTGAACACTTTTCAGATCTTGTCCTGTATTGCTACTAAGGACTGATACTTTCAAGCTATAGCTGAAGACATGCATAAAATTCATGTACCTCTATCAACTCTGCTTACACACAAGCTGCTTTCTTATGGAGAGGTATGTTTTTCCTCTCTGTGTTTAAGGTTCAGTCTATTAAAACACACTGTTCTTGCAGTTATCACATTTGCTTGGAACAGTTTTTTTGGCTTGAAAAATGCTATATTTACTCTGAGAATGAAGAGAAGACTTCTTAAAAGACTGAAGAAGCATTCAGAAATTCTTGTTGTTACTTTTGAGGAATAGGTCTTTTTTCCCACCTTGGATTTGTCTACAAAAAACTTATCACCCTGTAGCTCAAAAGTAGCCTGATACTGTCCTTCATGCTTTCATTACAACTAATTCACTTTGCAGTTGATCACTTCCACTGGCAAAGTGTAAAGACATGTACGGAGGAAATCCCATCAGGCCAGTTCTGCTGCCACTCTTGAAAATTGTTTTTGTTGAGAATAGGAAAGGTTTCATTGACTTCTTTGTTAAAACAATCGTGCACTGTGAAGGTAACACATTTTGTTCTACAGTGCAGTTTAGAAAGGAACACAAGGATCTTCCTAACACTCATGGCTGTTGGAGACACTTGTTTCATCTAATGAAGTATGAATTTCTGTAGGGACAGAAAGAAAGAGAGAACCTTCTTTGAAGTAGCTAGTGCAAGAGTGGCCTTAATGCAACAGCAACAAATTTATCATGCTATCAGGTTTTGAGTCAAATTTAATGTTGGAATATTTTTTTATTCAGATCACACTGAATAAGCACTTTATCAGACTTTGAAGCAGCTAGTTTTTGAAACAATGCTACATCAGTTTCAATAGTCCTGTGTCATGCTAGCTGTCTGAATAAGTGATGCTGCATCACAGAAACTGACACAGTTGCTCTTTTGAGAGCTGAGAATAGCCGAGTGTTTACAAAACTGGCATTTTTCAAAAGTTATACTTGTTTTTTTGGCAGTGAAGGCAAAAGCAATTTAAGATGACAATATGCTTATGTGATTCTGTGATATGTTAGACCTCCAAACTATTTCAAAAGTCTTTCTAAAGGTACAGTGAATTATCTTCCTTCCAAACCCAGAGGTTTGGTTTCAATCAGTTGCCAAAAGATGCCTGCAGCAGAACTTGACCTGAAACACAGAATTGGCAAGGCTTTGGTGTTCCCTAGAGAAGGCCCCTCTATCTGTCCCACATTACTTTTGATATGTGCTCAACTAGGTCAAGCACCCAGTTTGCAAAGGTGCAAGTTTTTTAAGCTCCTGCCTTGACAGTATACTTCCAAAATGAAACCATGCTGGCTGTCAGCTCTGTTTTCCAACTCCAGAAAGCTATCGGCGTGTGCTGTGCATTGCATGTTAGCAAGGTGTCTCCACCTGAGAAACTAGGGGCTATAGGTTCAGACACTGCAGACCAGATATTTTGTGTATAGTGTTTCTGTAGCAGCATATATGGTGACTTTCAGCGGCTTTATACTTGGTTATGCAGAGACTGTGGCTACCATGGTGGAGCAAGGCAGGCTGCTGTAGGGATTCTACTAGAAAGACTGCATTCCCTGAAGTAATGAATCAGGTCATCAGCCAGCTTCCAGTCTTCTCATATGAAAGACTGAAAAACAAAATAAAACTGCAGATTATTTTGAAACAAACTATATTTATAGAAGTAGGTAAGAATTTTAACTGCTATCCTAGAAGTCTTTTTAAGTGCCTGCCATATGTACAAAGAGAAGCAACAGCGAAGGGGATCAGAAGTCTTATGCTGTGCACACGATAGAGAAAAACTTGTCTCACAGAAAAGTTAAATACTGCAGACTTGTTACATTTCCAACAGCTGACTGATGTAGATCAGCCCAACTGTGAGTAGAGTGTCCTACCTTCCCTTCCTCAATGTTAGTCATGCCGTGCATTCCTAACATATGTCTGTGGGCATTCAGACTTACTTGCACAGGCTCTATTGTCAAAACAAGTCTGAGATGTATCTTTGCTTACTGTGAGTGGTGATCAGTTTTCTGCACATGTGTCAGGTTTCACGCAGAGCAATGGTGGTGTCGTGTTATAAAATCATCATTTTGCTGAAAAACAACAGAATCTGCTTGGGACGTTCAAGGAACATAGCTGTTGCAGAAGGTATATGCTCTTCTGGAGACCTTTTGTAGCCCATAGAGCATTGCCAGCAGCTGACTCCAGAGTTCTGGCCTTACTGGGGGTGGAATCAAGCTGTTAGCTTTTCTTAACACAGGCATTACATGCAATGAAACGTGAATCTTTAATCCATTTTCTTGTGTCTTGAGATGTTTTCAGGTGGTCATCTGAACCACAGAAATAATTAAGAACAACCATAACGCAGAGACTGACATGTGGCACTGGCCTTTGAGTGTCAGCTGTGACTGTCATCATGGAGAGATCAACATGGCATAAGAATTCGTTCTCACCTAATGCAGTGACTTAGCATTGATATGTGCTCCTCGGTGTATTTGTTTTTTGCTCTGAACAACCCAAGCCTTGGGGAAAATATCTAAAAGAAAAGAAACCATCGAAGGACAGCCACTTCTTTTCTTCCCTATTCTATCTCCTGCTCTTTCATGTATACTCACAAGCTTTTGACAAAAGAAAAGCCAAGTGCAGTTGTTATTAAGTTAAATTGGAGGTCCTGCAGCAACTGTGCACAAATGAACACAGTCAGCTTGGGAGTGGGTATTACTCATGGAGTTTTTAATGCTGAAGCAGGATTGAAGGTGGGTTTCTTTTTTTCCTACAGAAGTAGCATGGGCAGTGCTATGGGGAGGAGAGAGAAGGAGGAGCAACATTCCTGTTGCTTCTGCACATAGGCTGCAAGAAGCATTTCTAGGCACAGAGCATCCAGCAAAGGGAGACTGGGAATTAGAGAAGTATGAGCTGCCAGACTTAGAGGACTCTGCCTCCCAAGAAGTAGGAGAAGAGTTCCATCTCCATTTTGTTTATGTCAGTTCGGGTTCTTGTAATAAAACATAGGAACTAAAAGGCTCCTCTGTCCTTCCCCAGTGACTAAGAGGCAGCATAGAGAATAATATTGGCAGGCATACTGCACAGCTACAAAGAAGGTATCTGCCACAAGACAGAAAAATGGGATTATCCTCTGTAATTTTTTGTACCCTAGGAAATTCCAGTGTATCTACCCACTCACAGTGTCAGAAGCCTGCAGCGCTGCTACAGAAAGTACATGGACCCTTGCTGAACCTGATGTACTGGTTGTTAATACTATGCATATACACTTATCTGTAGGCTATAGCTATGAACTGCTGTGCAATAGCAATGAAACACTGAATATCATTTCACTTCAAAGAGCAATGGGCATAAGCTTGCAATTAAGAAGTATATCTCTTTTTTATTGGCTTGTGTAACAACAAAATAAAAATCCCTAAAGTTCGTTTGAGTTTAAGCTGCCTTTTGAGTGGCAACAAAACTTGTTTATCTCCAGCATGTTTTTTACAAAGAAAACAAAATTTCCTCCCTCTCCATCCTCTATTCCAATAACTTTGTTATGAAAATACGACTTTCTGGTGTGTGTCGTTGTGTAACAGACATGCTGGTATATTAGAGGTTGCCGGCACATTAACCGTCTCCTCAATAAATTTGTCATTTTACATTTTCTAAGAAAACATGATTATATATGCCTGTGTATATAGTTACATCTTTCATTGCCAGTCTTCTCATAAAACATATGGAGACAGTAAAAATAGCGGCACTCACATTTACATGCCAGGCCGTGGCTGTTTGGTATGCACTGTTCCAATTCAGTTTAAGATGAAGTGATTAAAACCTATCCTAGTTTCCAGTGTAAAGGAAACCTAACTTGTAGTACTACTAATCAAATCCTCATCATGAATGAGCAACTGGGAAAAGAGGAGGGGGGGGCATCCTTTTGTTTGTAAATAAGCTGCTGCTTCATGGTTGAAAGCATGCTGTTGCTCTTCCAGCATTGACGTTCTACCGCAGAAAGCAAGGATGAACTTTTAAATACAATTGGTCCCTTTATTCTAGTGCAGAGTAAATAACATAATGTACATTCCCCAGAAGCTAAATGGTAAATATCCGATTACATGGTGCTAAATATTGGTATGAAAGTGGTACAGACTTAAACAAGAGAATTAAAGAAAAGTGGGGGGAGGTCATGCAGGAATTTGGGGAGTAATTAAAATATGCTATCCCACTTTTCTCTGTTGCTTAAAAGTCAACTATGAATTGAGTTGTTTTGTTCAGATTAATATGAAACTGCCTGTAAAAGGTTTCTTGTTCTTAAATAATCTTGGCAGACCCTAATTTATAGTAAAATGTGTACCCTGCCACTGTCCAAAATTTATATGGTTCTATCTGCTATTTCTATTCTTGTTAGTTATGAAACATCTTACTGTTATAAATTTTAATTACAAAGTTTCTAATGTTAAGGTGTAATCTTTCTCAGCTCTCAAATCAGATAAAACAGTAAAGTTACAAATTATGACAACCTCAGCCATAAAACTGTTAATATGTTTATGTTATTTTAAACATTTAATAAAACAAAATATTTTAAAACTATGGTCACTTTGCATGGCATGATTTGCTAAGGGAGATGATTACTTGCTGGTTATTGCAGTTCAGCACAGGCTATAACTGCAGCACATCTGTACATGTGCACGATAGCTGCTGGTGTCCCAACCTGCGTGGAACGGCAGCCCCACCTATAGGCAGCTGCTATCACAGGGACCTGCTGCACAGGCAAATTAAGGAGGGGGGCCAACCTAAATTTTAGAAAGTAATTATGGTGAGATACTATGACCAAGAAGGGTCCATCTCTGATAACTGTATTTGAGAAAGTGATAGGGAAGGGTCTTCAACAGCAACTTCATAATAACCTAACCAATTTCATGAACAATGTACTTTTGTCACCTGAGAATATTACCCCAAATTCTTAGTTTTACAAGGTAAGGACTTTAATTTACATTTGATGCTAATAGCATAATGCTCGTCTAGCATAAAGAGCTGTTAAAATCCAGAAAAACATGGTATGCTTTTACCTCAGTACCCTACTGTACAGTGAGAAAAGTTTAAGAACATTATTGCATAGGCATATGATGTCTCCAAGGCTACTTGAAAGCAGTGGTACAGTAAGATAAGGAAATCTACCTTATAGGTAGAACAGCCCAGAAAAAAAAAAAAATTCTTGAAAACTTCAATAATCAATCATCTCCAGCTGTCAAAGAAGACACTGCCTCAAAGTCTGCCTCCAGGCACTCTGTCATTTTGTTGGTAGATAAAGAGAATCATAGGATATCATGGTTGGAAAGGACTTTTGAGATCAATTCCAATCATAGCTGTCTACTGCTAAACCATATCCCTAAGCACTTCACTTACTGGTCTTTTAAATACCTCCAGAGGTGGTGACCTTGCTGGGCAATCTGTTCCAGGAGACAATAAACCTTTCAGTGAAGAAATTTTTCACGATGTCTAATCTGAATCTCCCCTGGTGCAACTTGAGACCATTCCCTCTCATCCTATTGACTCTGCTTGGGAGAAGAGACCAACAAGCACCTCACTACAACCTCCTTTCAGGCAGTTGTAGACAGTGATAAGGTCTCCCCTCAGTCTCCTTTTCTCCAGACTACATGTATGCCACATACCTTAGAGCTTTCCTCTGTCAAATCTTCAGGAGGGTTTGAAACAAAAAGTTCCTATTTTAGAATTAAAGTTTTAGTCTAGTAAATGTTTCCAGCTACCTCCATTGGGAGAGCATGAAACAACTCCATTCCTTTTGGCTGCAGCAGCTGTTTTGTTTTCAAATGCATATGCATAGCACAGCCTGCTATAAGTTCACTCACATCACCTCTAGCTCTTCTACTGAATCTTGTTTTTTTTCTCCAGTGCTTCACAAAGATTTATGATGGAAAACATTACCTGAGCTTCTTCCAGTGCTCAGCAGGAGCACAGCAGGATCAGACCTCCTTGAGAGCAAACTATAACTGATCTGTTTTTCAGTACTTCCATTTTAATTCTAGTGGCTGCAATACCTCACAATAAACTCATTTTCAGAAACAGTTACTGTTATAAGTATATACACGTTATATTCCTAGATACCTATGTACATAATACGATGTATATTATACATATGTCTCAAAGCAGGACTGGTCATAATATTTGATGTTTATGTATCTATGATTGAGCATACGAGTGTACATAGACGCATGCACACACACAGAATTTTGGAAGGCAGGGAAAGAGGGTGGATATAAGCTGAGTAGAGCCAAATTCCTGTATAGGAAGACAAATGAGGCATTTATATTGATTGCCATTATAACTAAATATAACAGCAGGTGTGTTGCAAATAGTGGCAGATTATACACTGCCAGTAGATGTAGTGGGAAAATAGTTTAACTGAAAACATAAGCAAAGTTGTCTTAATATCAGTACAAAAGTTAACCATGCCTTACCTAATTTTGAAAATAATGCATACTCAGTGACAAAAACTTTAGGGGTTTTTTTTCAGACATTATTTTGAGTGCTAGAAGTTCAAATGCCTTGCAAAAATTCCTATTCTTAAATTCCAAGTCTTGGAGGTGCTAAATGTAGATGTACTAGTACTTCTCAGTTTCTGTCCAACACTAGTCATAAAAAAAGCATTTCATTATCATAAAAAAATAATATCATACATTTTAAAACCCTGTAACAATTTGTTAGCTTTCAAAAGAATTTATTTTCAAAAAGCACACCATGAAATATTTTCACTGGGTATTATTGATAAAAATGTTTTTATCAAGACTCAGAAATAATTTCTGCTAACTCCTTCTAGAGGAGTCTAGAAAGGTGCCTGGAGGAGGAGGACCTGGGGGTGTTGATTGGCAGTGACTGAACATGAGCCAGCAGCGTGCCCAGGTGGCCAAGAAGGCCAATGGCATCTTGACTTGTATCAGAAATGGTGTGATCAGCAGGTCCAGGGAGGTTATTCTCCCTCTGTACTCCGCACTGGTGAGGCCGCTGTGCAGTTCTGGGCCCCTCACCACAAAAAGGATGTTGAGGCTCTGGAGCGAGTCCAGAGAAGAGCAACGAGCCTGGTGAAGGGGCTGGAGAATAGCTGGGGTTGTTTAACCTGGAGAAGAGAAGGCTGAGGGGAGACCTCATTACTCTCTACAAGTACCTGAAAGGAGGTTGTAGAGAGGAGGGAGCTGGCCTCTTCTCCCAAGTGACAGGGGACAGGACAAGAGGGAATGGCCTCAAGCTCCGCCAGGGGAGATTTAGGATGGACATCAGGAGGAAGTTTTTCACACAAAGGGTCACTGGGCATTGTAACAGGTTGCCCAAGGAGGTGGTTGATTCACCTTCCCTGGATGTGTTTAAGGCATGGGTAGACGAGGTCCTGAGGGACGTGGTTTAGTGTTTGATAGGAATGGTTGGACTCGATGATCCAATGGGTCTTTTCCAACCTGTTGATTCTATGATTCTATGATAAGCCTTTCAGCCTGCTAGTTTTGAAAATAAAGGACAGAGAATGCATCTCATTATGTTGGCCTTCTGTACAGGCAGAATAGAAAATGTGTAGTAATAATGTCTTACTTCCTTTCAATATAGCAAAGAGTTTAATGAGAGAAAATGTCACATCATGATCATGAGCCTTTCCTTAATTAAAACTATTTCAAATCCTGAAACCCAGAGCATACATCAAAGTCATTGCTTTCACTTTGTTAGCAAATCTTTCCTTAAAAATACCATTTTCTTTTTTTTTATGTGAATGTGATATTTAGGGAGAAAAATAATCAATTTTCCATTAAAATTTTCCATTAAAATGCATCAGTGAAGTAAATGTATCAGCAAGAACGTTCAAATTCATTTTAAAGAACAAAAATTTAAAGGTCAACCTGCAGACTTCAAGATTTAGTGGTTTTTGTCTGACATTCTGATGATGTAGTATTATCAAGCTAAATAATCAATTTCATAAACAAGGGAAATTGTATTCATTTTCAAAGAGAAGCAAATCAGGGAGAAGGAAAATGATGTAATAATATATGACAGTCAATCCTTAGCTGATACACCATAGCTTAAATGACAGAATAAGAACCAGATCTCAAGAGAAAGGATCCCAGCCAATTGCCTCTATCTCAAGTAAGGATAACCAGGAATTACTGTGGCTCATTATGAATAGACTCCACAGGTCCTACTTCATAATTGCTTGAGTCAGGATTATTTGACTCTGCGAATGGATTAAATAGATTTCTGTAATTTACAGATTAAATGGAAATCTGGAAATAGATTTCTCCAGCATTCATGCCCTTTCTATTGAATGAGATACCAAAGCAAAGGAAGCTATGGCTGCCTGCAGGTCTGTTGAATTAACCCATGTCCCATTCAGAGCCACGAGAAGGGCACACATTCATATTTCTCTTGCTAGAAGTGACCTAATGATACAGATTTCCATAGCTTCCTGCACTGCAATCTCAAAGGTGACTTTCTCCTTCCAGGAAACAGCACACACTACACTGCTGATCACACAAACCTCACCCAGAAACAGATGTAAAAGCTGCATCAAAACTACATATGAAATAAATGCATTTGCTATTAAAATGACCCAAAATGAAAATTAGGCAAGATAGCATCAAGGCAATAGCTCTGAAGCTGCCTTTGAAAAGCCACTTAATAGGAATTTCCATAGGTTGAAAAAAAAAAAATAAAAGAAAAAACAGCAATGGAAAATACACCAAATCACTTTAGCATGGTGGTGACACAACTTCTGTTTCTAATGGTTCACTTCTCACTGCAAGATCCTCCTCTCCAAAAATGAGCTGTTGGGCTCATAACCACTACTGCAAGAACAACCCTTTGTGAGCTACTGGCTTAGGAAGGTACTTGGGGAAAGCTGCTGACAAAGTGCAACATAATTAATTAATTAATTGGACTAAATGTACAAACTGGTTAGAGAAATCAGAGCTGATGGAAATGGCAGCAAAATAGCAAAAAGCTTTGTAGGAAGAGATTGTGCTTATATTTAGACTAGCAAATGTAATCAGAGAACAGGCAAGATCTTAGGCATTCAAGACAGGTTTTGTTAGTTATAATGCTAGTCCTTTGCCATTGCCTTTTGTTGCTGTTTCTAATAGTATTTGCTATACAAGATACCAACAAGCCCCCAAAAGAAGGGATGAGTACCCCAGTGCCCCTGCCAGTTACATCATGACAAGAGAGCCGTTCACCGTGATCTTCAGGTTCTTCAGAACAGACCTGCCTCGCACCCTCCAGGCCACTGGCTGCGCCCTGGCCAGGCAGCACCCCCAGTTCCCTGCCCTGCAGGACGTGGCAGTGAGTGGCAGTCCGAGAGTTGGCACAAACCTGGTCTCAGCGCTGGCAAAATCATAGAATCACTAGGTTGGAAAGGATGAGCGAGTCCAGCCACTCAATGTCCTGCTTTTGAGCTGCTCTGCCTTCCTGCTTTTATAAGGGGCTGGAGAACAGGCCCTATGAGGAATGGCTGAGAGAACTGGGGTTGTTTAACCTGGAGAAGAGGAGGCTGAGAGGAGACCTCATTACTCTCTACAACTACCTGAAAGGAGGTTGTAGAGAGGAGGGAGCTGGTCTCTTCTCCTGAGTGACAGGGGACAAGACAAGAGGGAATGGCCTCAAGCTCCGCCGGGGGAGATTTAGCCTGGAGATTAGGAGGGAGTTTTTCACATAAAAGGTCATTGGGCATTGGAATAAGCTGCCCAGGGAGGTGTTTGATTCACCTTCCCTGGAGGTGTTTAAGGCACGGGTGGATGGGGTCTTGAGGGACTTGGTTTAGTGTTTGATAGGAATGGTTGGACTAAAAGATCCGAAGGGTCCCTTCCAACCTGGTTGTTCTATGATTCTATGACACAATCTCGCAGAGGAAGGAAGGTGGATTTAAATGTCTCTATCTTGTTCTTTATCATTACCTCAGACCTTCAAAAAATGAAGACATTTTGTAACTTGAGGAACTAAAGAAATATTTACAACTAGAGATAGTAAAAACTAGAGTTCGTAACTGTAGAGTAATAAATAAAAGTTTTGCTAATTGGAAGCCAAGTTACTGCCATAGTTTTTTCAACAGCAGTAACTTATTCAACGATGACTATGTTTATGCCATACTGAGTTTAAGGGGAAAATTTTGCTTAAGTTAGTCCCGTCTTCACAATCTATGATTAAGGATCATTTTAGCACATTTTGTTGTTCCCCTCTTAGCAGAGGTTGGTGTGACAATTGGCCTGGGAAAAGAAAAATACCAGTTGCCCATGGAAATCTCTGGAAAGTTTGCTACCAATTACCACCTCCAGGGAAACTGTTGATAAATAAGGGGCTGCCAGATAGGATAAGCCAAGAAAAATACTGTGGAATATTAAGTCAACAAGGGCAAGTTCAGCAGTGAACAGAATAATAAGGCAAACCTAAAAAGGCAAGCAGAGCTGAAGCAGCAGGAAAGCAGAGATCTGATACTTCCCAAATGAGGAGAACAATGACACTAAAGCAGGGCTAAACAATGTGAGTTAGAAAGTAGAAGAGAGAAATAAACAAGTTTTTCATCTTGTTCTAGTGAAAGAAATCATACATATAAAACGGTATTACTTCTGACTTACAGTTCCATTTATTATTAAACTCAAGTAACATAGATTGACTTCCCATGGCAGTTTATAACCCCAGTTGGACAACAGACTTTTTATTAGCTGTGACAATTGTAAGTAAGGAGACATAAACAAAACCTTTAATGCGCTGCATGTTGTAATGGTTAGTAATGACTAATTTGGGAAGTCACCCATATGGTACCTTCATATGCACAGTTCATCTGCCCCAGATGTACTGCCCCCTGTACTGCCAATGCTTCACATGTGCCGCCATGAATCTGGCAGCCAGGTAAGTGCAGCTCTGCTCCCAGGCACAGGTTAATCAAGGAATCACAGACCCTATGGGAGATGGGGCCACCTCACTATGTGATTCTGGCTATACTGCGTAGCATTAAAACAGCCCTCAGCCTCCTTGGCAGTAAACCCTAGCCATGGCTTGGCAGAGAACTAACCCAAGTATAATGCTTTCAAATTAAAACAAACTCTTTTATAAGCAAACCAGAGCACAGCACAATTTGTATTTTTGTGTATGATCATGATCCAAAGACATCTAAACAAATCCTTGGAGAACTACTGGGAAGCTTGGACATGTTCCTCCATCCATGCTAACCAAGTAAAGGAAGGGAGCTGGGGAACATGTGCTTCTCCTTTGGGCCCAGATATATTTACACCCTGCCGCAACACAGAAAGGGACAAGGACATACCTTCCAAACCTCTTGCTCTACTCCTGGAGCTTGTCCTTCCAGTTCTTACCCTCTTTGATTTCTTAGGGTCTTAGAAACCCAGCTGTCTGCCTCATCAGCTGAAGGAAGGAACCTCCACCTGTCCAGCTGTACAGGACATGCAACCCCTTCTATTTGTGACTACTCCATATCACCTAACTGTATTCTGAGAAGACAGCAGGAATGCATTTCACAAATATCACAATATGCCGGTACAAAAGCACTTAGAGATACAAATCACATTGCAAGAATGACTTTCCATAGATACAGCTGCATCCTCTTGTGGTCCAAAATGTCTGATTCATTACCTGGGATGCAAACAGCCAATCCCTCATCCCAAGCCAATGTACCGATTTTATTTCAGAGTTGTGGAAGTCTGGATACTTCATAGTTTTCCAAAAGTTAAGCCCACCTGGCAGGAGCCTCTGCACTCAATTAATTACAATAATTTATTAATGCATGCCAAATGCTTCCCTCTACAAAAGATTGGTTAGTGATTTACATAAAGTTACAGGCGATTGTGTCATACACGTTCTATACTGTGCTGGCTCAGTGAGTAGGGGCCTGCTTCTGGAAGTTGATTTCTTATGTACTTTGTTCCAAACTGGCAGATCTGATGACATTCGCTGATTAATATGTCCTCTCCTGGTCCAGATGTCCAGTATGCTCTCTCTCAGATCCTGGATCCTTCCTTCTTTTGATTAGTACAAACCCTGCTATTTTAATTTAATATAAACAAACGCTACTCAGTTCTGCTGATTGCTTGTCAAGATGGTTAGAACAGTACACTACTGTGCAAGAACTTAGACAAACCTAACAAGCCAATTTTGGGACCTAGCGAACATTCATGTCGTAAGAATCTAGCTAAGAAGCAGCTCTAAAGAAAGTTACATCTACTTGTGTCTAGTCTGATGTGTCACACTAATGGTTGCTTCTGGGTAGTCTGAGCTACACATTCTAAGTATGTTGTCTTGAAAACTATGGTGTAATCTTGCATTGGCTTTGTATTTGTTGTGGTTTTCATTTGTATTTTTAACTACATTGTCATGGAAAAGACATCAGAGGCTTAATGTTGCTCCTATGCTGTAAGGAAAAAAAAAAATCTATGTTTTGTAAATCCAGTCAGATTTTTATGTGGTGAGTGTTAACAAACCTTGATGAAATGGAGTTCTGTGATACAACCTGATTCTTGGTGCAACACCACCTGCAAAAGTATTCAGTTTCGTTTCAGTTTAACTACCATCCTACTTCATAATAAAGGTTGTAAGGTCAAAATATGTTGAAAATAAGATGGAAGTTAAGCATAGCAGTATAGCAGTTAGCTTCAGTTCAGATGAGGTTATCCTGGGTCACCAGTGTAATAACCTTTCCAGTGTTTTTTCTGTCCTTCCACCACACACAATTTCCAGCTTGATTACATACTTTCTCTCCCCACTGTGAGCCATTGCAAGGCCTCGACTCGGCTCTTCTCCTGGAGCTGTGCAGCTCATTATTTCCACCTCAGCTCTGAGCTGGAGTATCTCTGTATTGAATTATCACCGAGGTCTTCTGGGCACTCATCACAGCTCATCAAAGTCATTTTGAATTCTAATCATATCCTCTGATGTTTCAGCTCTCACTGCCAGGAGCTATGCAGCATAACTCCATACATGCTATGGTCAGTACTGCACTCACCTCCCTAGGAGACAGCCTTACAGGAAGCACCTTATGTACCCCCCTGCCAAGGGCCCACTATGAAGCTCTACATCACTTACAACTCTCCCAAGAAAAAGACCCAGGTTATTCTATGTCTGTAAAAGGTAAGAGTCAAAACATGTGCCTAACTGGCATCAGAAATAAGGTCACAATCTTTCCCAAGTTTATGTTTTGAATCACTTGTAAAATGTACTCAACTTTTTATTTCCTCCTTTAGTTTACCGAAATAATTGTAAATCTGAGTTAAGGGACTCATACAAGACATGGTAAAACTGAAATTGAGACATTAGGGGATTTTTTTTTCCCCAGCAATTAACACAATTTCTCTGTTGTAAGTCTTAACTTCAAATTTTAGCAGGAAAAATCCTTTTATCAAAGATTATTTCTAACCTTCAGATTTAAACACAAGCTTCCCATTTTCTAAAATATGAAAATAATACACAACCAGGGGACAACAAACCTCCCTCTCTAATCATACTACTGCATTACGATTATTACATTATTACAATTGACATTTATATTGTAAGCCTTTTTGGTCCTGTTTATATTATTCTGCTAAATACAAGAGAGGAAAAACATTTTAGACATAATCCTTTTATTCTATCATCTTTTTCTATGTTATTGCATGTGGTTTTGTGATCCAGTACCTCCTTTACTAGTATAACAAAAACATATAAAGTACTATGTTGGTACAATGTTTGAAGGATAGAAACACTTTCACAGAACAGAATCACAGAATCACAGAACAACCAGGTTGGAAGGGACCCATCGGATCTTCTAGTCCAACCATTCCTATCTAACACTAAACCAAGTCCCTCAAGACCCCATCCACCCGTGCCTTAAACACCTCCAGGGAAGGTGAATCAACCACCTCCCTGGGCAGCCTATTCCAATGCCCAATGACCCTCTGCGTGAAAAACCTCCTCCTAATCTCCAGCCTAAATCTCCCTTGGCGGAGCTTGAGGCCATTCCCTCTCGTCCTGTCCCCTGTCACTTGGGAGAAGAGGCCAGCTCCCTCCTCTCCACAACCACCTTTCAGGTACTTGTAGAGAGTAATGAGGTCTCCTCTCAGCCTCCTCTTCTCCAGGCTAAACAACCCCAGTTCTCTCAGCCACTCCTAATAGGGCCTGTTCTCCAGCCCCTTCACCAGCCTCGTTGCTCTTCTCTGGACTTGCTCCAGAACCTCAACATCCTTCTTGTGCTGAGGGGCCCAGAACTGGACACAATATTCAAAGAGCGGCCTCACCAGTGCTGAATACAGAGGGAGAATCACCTCCCTGGACCTGCTGGTCACACCGTTTCTGATCCAAGCCAGGATGCCATTGGCCTTCTTGGCCACCTGGGCACACTGCTGGCTCATGTTCAGTCGGCTGTCGACCAACACCCCCAGGTCCCTCTCCTCCTGGCAGTTTTCCAGCCAGGCTTCTCCCAGTCTGTAGCTCTGCATAGGGTTGTTGTGCCCCAAGTGCAGGACCCGGCATTTGGCCGTGTTAAACCTCATGCCATTGGACATTGCCCAGCGGTCCAGCCTGTCCAGGTCTCCCTGCAAAGCCTCCCTACCCTCCAGCAGATCCACACTTGCACACAGCTTTGTGTCATCTGCAAACTTGCTAAGGGTACCCTCAATGCCCTCATCCAGGTCATTGATGAAGACATTGAACAGGACTGGACCTAGCACTGAGCCCTGGGGAACACCACTTGTCACTGGCCTCCAGCTGCACGTAACACCATTTACCACCACTCTCTGGGCCCAGCCATCCAGCCAGTTTTCTACCCAGGAGAGTGTGCGTCTGTCCAGGCCAGAGGCTGACAGTTTCTGCAGCAGAATGCTGTGAGAAACTGTGTCAAAGGCTTTACTGAAGTCCAGGAAGACCACATCCACAGCCTTTCCTTCATCCAGCAACCAAGTGACTTTGTCATAGAAGGCAATCAGGTTGGTTTGGCAGGACCTGCCTCTGGTAAACCCATGTTGACTGGGCCTGATCACCCGCTTCTCTTGTAAGTGCTTCATGATAGCACTCAAGATCACCTGTTCCATGACTTTCCTCAGCACTGAGGTCAGACTGACTGGCCTGTAGTTCCCCGGATCCTCCCTGCTACCCTTCTTGTAAATGGGAACTACATCAACCAATCTCCAGTCCAGAGGTACCTCCCCAGTCTTCCAGGACTGCTGGAAGATGATGGAAAGGGATTTGGCCAATACATCCACCAGCTCCCTCAAAACCCTAGGAGGAATCCCATCTGGCCCCATGGACTTGTGGGTGTCCAGTTGGCCAAGCAGGGCTCTGACCACCTCCTCTTGGACTATGGGAGCCTCATATTGCTCCTCTGTTTCCGGTGTATCTACACAGAGGGAACAGCTTTCTTTACAATTAAAGACTGAGGCAAAGAAGGCATTAAGTACCTCAGCCTTCTCCTCGTCCCCTGTCACTGCTGTTCCCTCTGAGTCCAAAAGGGACTGTATGGTCTCCCTTGTCCTCCTTTTACTGTTAATATACTTATAAAAAGATTTTTTATTGTCTTTTGCAGACTTAGCTAATCTGATCTCTAGCTCAGCCTTAGCCCCTCTGATTTTTTCCCTACATAGCCTTGCTTCCCTCCTGTAGTCCCTCCAAGAGGCCTGTCCCCCCTTCCAGAGCCTATAAATCTTACTTTTTTTTCTAATTTGACTCAAGATTTCCCTACTTAACCAAGCTGGTTTTTTCCCCTGCCGGCCTTTTTTCCAGAACACGGGGATGGTTTTCTCCTGAGCTGCCAGGATCTCCTTTTTGAGGAACTCCCAGCCCTCATGGGCTCCCTTGCCCTCAAGTACTGTCTCCCAGGAGACTTTGCCAATCAGCCTTCTAAACAGTTCAAAATCTGCCCTCTGAAAATTTAGTGCTACCGTCCTGCTTAGCACCCTCTTTGCTTCACCTAGGACAGAAAACCCTATCATCTCATGATCACTAAGACCTAGGTGTCCCCCTACTATCACATCCCCAAATCCCCTATCACATCCCCATTCTCATTAGAGAACGTGAAAATCAACACATTGCACTGTGCTGATAGATCCTGCTCCTTCATGCGGCCACACACCCCACCAGGCCAATTTGAAATCTCAGAATAAGCCATGTGTGCTTTGGGAAAACTCCCATTTTGCTCTTATCTTGTTTGCAAGTGCAGTGACGGGGCTGGGAGATCAGGCACTCCCTGGCCACACCTGGATCATTTGGAATTGTGTACCAGAATGCCTCCAGAATGGAAAATACAGAACAAAACAATCTTCTCACCATCTTATAAGCAGTGATCCAAAGTGAGACCCTGTGAGCTCTCCAGGACCCCAGTGAGTTGTGTGAACCAGTATCTCTGCCAGAGCTGGGATGCCTCTCAGGGCAGATTTTGAAAGGACTGACAATTTCACAAGGAAGGATTCGAAGATTCAGTTTTGCGCAGTCTATTGATAAATCACAGTGCATAAATGCGAGTAATTCATGAAACTCATAGAAAGGGAAATTTTAGTCATAGGTTAACATCTGTGTGTGTGTGCGCTCCCTGTCTGCAAATTGATTTAACTTCCTTCTGTGTGTATGTGCAAATTGCTTGAGAAAATCGTGCTGGTAAGTCTCAGGTGGACTCTGCCATTCTTGACTCTTCAATTAAGTGGCTTTTTTGATTATAACCAATTGCTCTGTTAAATTGGCTGATGATTAAGTACTGTTAAGAACTGTACAACCTAATTTTGTGGTCTATCTCAAGTATATTAATAAATACTAAATTGCTGCTAAACCAAAGCTGTGTAAAAAATATATATCACATTAACAACGGTCAGAAGTTCTGAGAACTTCTCTGATATTACACTGATTGCAGTCATACCTGCTCTGAAATAGTGTCTGCGGAGGTGGACAAAGTAAAATTGAAACCAGAGCTAGGATTTCTGGACTATGATCAAAACTATTGAAAACTAAAAGCTCTGGGAGAACACTTATCAATTGGGCAGTGAACTACCAGTCTGGATTTTGCTTATATCTCTTTAAGACAATTTGTGTAGGTTTTGCCTTACCACTGAGGCAAGAAGGATAAAACCAAACAAACAACAGAAAAGACAAGGGAAAAAATATATCTAGGCTATAACAAGCTTAGCTCTATACTCGCATTACAACAAATATGAAACAATAAAAAGCTAGTGAAAGTTCAGATCCACCAGATAATTTAAAAGAACTATGGAATTATCAGCCAAAAGTTTAACAGTTACGATACCAAAGCAAGGCATTTTATCAGGAATAACTTCAGTTGCTTTGTCCAAACTTAGTACAGAATCAGTTTTGTTTTCATATATTCCAATGAAAACTGCAGCAGATGCAACATCCTATTTTTTTTGTTGCTACTGTGGTGTATTCCACTACTAGGTTTCAGCTACCTCTGAGGATCAGTGGTAACAGCCAAAAACACACCCTGCTAGAACTAAAAGTGATCAGATAGTCTGTACATCAGTGGGAAAAAAGAGGAGGAAAAGATGATGATTAGCATGGAAGGAGTTGGTGTTTAAAAAAAAAACAAAGCATAAAGAAGGGAATTTTTACAGTTCTTTAAATTAAGACCTATTTAGGAAAAAAAAAGTGAAAGTGAGAGATAACAAGATGAAACTAAGAAAGTGATGGTATTTTCCTGATTCATGACCAAGGAATTCCTTCATCAACAAAATTATGAAAGCTTTAATGACTAATAGCAAAAGGAAGGAGAAAGCTGGGAGAGAACGAGAGCTCAGACGCTTGATAAAAGATAATTCCAGTGGCAGGATAATAAAAGCAATAGCTACCTTACTGGTATTTGTTTTTTAACCTTTGCAATTAATGTGAGGCTAATAACTCTAGAAATAATTTTTTAAGAATTATTTTTCCCAGGCTTCACTTGTAGGATTACTGACCTCAAATAAGGAACAGGAAAGAAATCAAAATAATTAACTAGATCTAATATGCATTAAATTAAAACTAGCTTCCATTAGTACTTCTTCTAATCAAGATATTATTTAGCTCTCGTAAGCTGTAAAAAAATCAGCTAAACACCAATACTTAAAAGCAAATATGTTTTGGTATGTAAAGAAGGAATCTGCTAGTGATAAGTAATTAGGATCTGTTTTATTATAGCAATAGGCATTTTATTTGGAAGTACTATGTCCTATGATAAATATGAACTGAAGCATTGAAATGTTCTACTGAAGTAGACACATACATCATTTTTACTTACTTCACAGAAACAAAAATGGGCATGAACCCTCTGACTCTGTGCACCGGCAGTCTTCCACACTCAAGTAAAGAAGCAAGATAGTTACACATAAACACACCAAAAAAAGCAGGAATACAAGTTAGAGGTTAAGATAGTCACTATCCCCACATTTTTACACCAGTTTCACTTAAAATGATAGAGCAAAGTCTAAGGTCTATGGTAAATTCAGAGAGAGATAGAAATAGCAATTTCATAGGGGACGGATGAGATTTTCCTAACTGGGCTCTGAGAAACACAAATATTGCAAGATGGCATGGAACTGTAGACACTGACGACTCTACAATCAAATGCTTACCTTCCTGCAAGGCTAACCCTGACTAGACGCATTAAACTTGCCCTGTCTGAATGGCACAATTATGGCAAACCAGGCATTAAATCTCATATTGTATGGTCATTTTGCCATTGTTAGAATCATGTCCAACCACGCAGTTAAATTATATCTATTCATGAATATGTGTCATAAAAATGAAAAAAATAATTACAAATTCATCCTTATAGAATAGTGGAATTTACTTCAGCATACCAATTCTGGCAACTTAAACCTTGATTTAGTTTTTATATTGCACAACTACAAGATCTTTTTATGTTAATTACTTTCATAATATATTTTAGCCTGCAGCACCACAAAAAAAAAGTCAGATTTCCCTGGCAGAAATTACCCATTTTAACCCCATATTTCCCTGGTAAAATCTAAGACTACTCCTAGTTCAGTCATCACTACAAAAACAGCAAAGTCATGCCTCTTGGCTCCTTGAATCCACACAGGATTTTCTATATAACTGATCGCTATATCCTCTCTATTCCTGCTTTAAGTGTCCACCTATACGTACTTATTTTTTCATTAATTTAATTAATCTGCCTAGTACTGTAAAAAAAATATATTTAAACCATCTCATATATAGAAGAAACATTTCCCTCATCAAGAATCCATTTTGTTAAAACATGAAGAATACTTACCTGTTTCTCCTGGTGAAGAGAATCAGTTGCATGATTTATCTATGAAGTCCACAGTTTCTCACTCAGCCAAACAAGAGAGAACAACCCTTAATATTCCAGCCCTAGCAAAGCTGGGTACTAATTCTACTTTTTCACTGACATAAATTCAGAATTGAAGATGTTTGAGGAAGAAATTGTAAGAAAAAAACCCCCTAAGTTTTAAACAATATTACCTACAAATATTAATTATTTAATAGAAAAAACAAACTAATGTAACAAAAAGATTGCACGACAAAATATAGAAATAGTTTAATGTTATAAATATGCCAGGAAAAAAAATTAGTCTGAACACAGAAGTTCTTCTAAGATGGTAATAAACAGTTGTAGGGGGGCCAGCTAGATGGGACTAAACTTTGCCCATATATCAATGATGTGAAGGTATAAGGAAAATAGATTTTTTTGTTACTTGCAGGTGGAAACTTCAGTAAGAACATGAGTTCACAGCCAGAAGAACATTGTTCCAGGGCAAAGCCCGTCTCTTATTATCTAATCACTGGTAAAATCCTGAATTATTATGCACTGAATTATGGCAAATCTGGTAAGTACATAATTTATCATCTTCCCCTAGGCAGAAAATTTGCAATGTTTTAATTGTTCTTGGAACATGTTGTCATGTCTTGTTCTGCTGCTCCTGTTCCACACCTACTGGACTGATAAAGCACAACAGAAGCAACTGATATAGTTCAGCAAAGCTGAGGACCATCTAATCATTATTTATTTTAAAGAATGAATTAATTGCAAAGAAAGAGGCTGTAATGATATTTCAAGAATGAACTCACTTTACAGGACCTTCTATCAACCATTCTCCATGAGGGATGGAATTTCATTCCAAAAGAAAGGCTGTGTCATTACACCATCAGTAGGGATTCACACAAAAAGGAGAGTAAGAATAGAGGTATTGTTCATAATATAGTGGTTCAGTGCTTCAGATACCTCATAGTGAGAAGGCTATTTAACTACTTATTCATTATTTTTAGTAACTGTTTAATGCATTTCCTACACCGTTTAGACATTTTCCAGATGAGACATCCACTGAGCAGAGAAGTCAGATTGGCAGTTGCATGCCGAGATTTCAGTATGTCTAAAAATTACCCACATCACACTCTATAGCGACTTGCCAAGACATCAGACTTGAATGGGATAAGAGGAACTGCAATACATTTCCAGGCGTTTTCAAGCCACGGAAGCCTCCACAACTATCTATTCTGGATGTCCTGACATAGAGAACAACCCAGCTATTGCTGTAATTTGCTGCTGTGAGTGGTTTCTTTGTGGAACTCTCATCAGGTTTTGTCTTGAAGATGATCTTGGTAACTTGCTTGCTCCACCAGACAGTAAATACAGCCCAAGGCTCTTAGACAGCGGTTCTGAGTAAGCAGATGCTTCCCTGAACTGGACCTGTGCCACTGCTGTGTGCAAAAGAAAGAGGATAACAGCATCTTCTTATTGTCCTCCAGGAATGCTTATCACGATGAATGGGAGGTGAGAGAGGGAAGTGTGAACATTCCCATGCTCTGTTTCAGTTATCCAAATGACACCCAACTTGCCCATGGAAGTCGAAAGGGGTTGGTCTAGTTTATAAACAGTAAACATTTCAGAGCAGGAAAAAGCCTTAGAGGAGGTTGACTGAGGCAACCACAGTTCAGGATGCTGAACCTAGACTGCAAGGTTTAGTTGTCCAGAAAATCAACTAGAATATTGCAATCTTTAGTCTCAGAAGTACCTCACTAAGAAGATTCTTCTTTTATGCCAAGACACCACAGCTTTTCTCAGCTTCTTGGTTACCAGATAAAGAAGAACCATAGATGTTTATTTTGTCTATAAGCCATAAGTTCAGCAGATCATATGCCCTAAGGAGGAGTTCAACATCCCTTAGGACTCACTCCAACTACCTTGTCTCCAGCACCCAGACTTTTAATGGGGTTTACCTACTCTGACATGATAAGATGGTATTTTTCTCGTCAGCATCATGTTGTATTGCCACAAAGCAGTTGCAAGAAAGCATTTGTTAGAAGGAGACAGGTTCACAGAGAAGACTAAGGTGATGCATATAAGCAGATAAGAGTGTCTACATCTCACCACTATATCAAAACCTGTCATTCCCTGTAGTAGAAGATTTAGGTCTGTGCTGACTCCTCTCCTGAGGCTACATGCCAGTAGTGCTACCACCTCATTAAAAGACAGAAATATGCACTGTTACAAGACATTATTCTGGTTCTAGCAAAAGCTACTTGAAAACCAGTGTGCATTTGTTTAAATTTGGGTCACTTTTTGCTTCCTTAAAACTTCTTTTTAACAGTTGGCGTATTTTGATAAAGAGCACCATCAGTGTGCTTTCATATAAATGACAGCAAAAAAAAAAAAAAAAACCCCCAAAAAAAAAAACCCGAACAAATTTACCTACAGATAAGGTAAAAAGAAAACAGAGAACAGGACTGGGTCCATCAAATGTCAACCTAAGGAAACGGGAGAACTGTAAAATTCAGGAATTTTGCTGATGACTTTTGAGGAGTGAGACAAAATAATGAGAGAAAAGATCGCAGGTGCCATCCACTGCCACAGGCCATAAGAGGCAGTTACGTGTGTCTTCCTCACTTCTCTCAAGAAAACTCAATAAGCATGATGATAATTTGATATCTGCCATCCTTTTTGCCTCTGTGCTGCACATGTGACTGGCCTGGTCACATTTGGACACAGTTATTTTGGTGTTTGTGAGTATATGTGTGTGAAAGCATGAGTCAATTGCATACATGCAAGATTGAATGTGATTTCTCTCTCACTTAGAGAGTGCATTTAAAAAAACCCAAAACAAAGCAACAAAACCAATGGAAAACCACCTTTCTATTTCCATAAACTGTCACCTTGAGTTACATTCATATGCCACATTAGGTCTCATCTTTACAGTAAAAGGATGACATGGCTGGATTCATGCTAAGAAGAGTCATGGAATAGAAAAATGTCATCTTATCTTATCCTGTGACAAGGCAGAAAAGGAGCAGAAGCTGCTACAGAGATGAGAATAATTGATGGGCATTAGTAATACAGACAGTGACTAAGAGATAAGGAATAGAGGATATGCTCTCTTTTAATACCAGTAATACTCTGAAACGTTCTCTTGCTCAGCAGAAAATAGGATTACTATAAAAAGCAAATATATAAAATGATCTTTCCAACTTTACAACAAAAGGACTTCCATAGAGCACTAACAGCAAAAGGCAGACAGCTTTTAGTTTGGGGGGGTTTTAAAGCTATTTTTTTCTCCAGATCACAGCTAAGTAATCAGACACCCATGTACACTAATGTAGTTACACTCTGATGACAGAATTCCCACTGACTGCAGTAGTCAATGCAATATGATTCTATGCTATACAAAACGCATATCCACCAAAATAAAGACTGCTCATCACCCTCCTCTTATTGCAAAGAAGAAATGAGTGAACTGAATCAAGTCCTTCATGTGAAAGACCTTTATGCCTTCCAGAATCATAAAATCCACAAGACTTTTTCAGACTGTGAAAAGGCTCATTAGGTGATTGTGTTTTATCTTCTTTGTTTTTATTCTTTTTAAGAGTTGTGCATAGCTGGTTGGAAGGAGTTTCTCAGAACTGTTTTCTTTGATCAAAAATCTAAATCACCATTGTCACAGAAATGTGACCATTGCCAACAGAATTGTCAATGATCATCATTTAAAAGGCCTAACTGATTGTTAGAACTTAGTTTATATGTGTTTCTGGAGAAACGAACATGTTGGCCTGCCAGAATTATAGAAATGTATTGGTAATACTTCACATTCTGTTTGGTTTTTCTGACTTCTAACTTAAAGTTCACACTGCCTTGTATAGTAGTGATTCCAGACTGAACTCACTAATCTTAAGTGTCTTAAGTTTTTTATAAACTAAGAGCACATTTTTCTGCTATGGAAGTATTAGTTTCACTGTTTCTAAAGGTCACTTTAGAAACATTGACATTTAGGTCATTCTGTGTCACTGTGTTTAAAAAAAAACCCAAACAAATCCAAAGAGTTAACACTTTTTAAAGAATGAGAAAAGCCATTTTATATACTTAATGACTGAAATGTGTTTAATATTAAAAAAGCTATGAAGTGAGGTGGGAAGGTGAAGTACGAAAATTGTAATTTCCTTATTCAAAATAGACTTTGACAATTCAAACTAATCTCTGTGTTTATCCTTGGGAGCTAGTGATCTGAATACTACAAAAATTAAAAGGGCAAAAAGATGAATCATGATCAGTTGGGTTTGTGTAACTTTTCCTTACCTAGGCAACTAGGTTACTTCTGTTTCTCTCCAAAGCATTTGGAAAGCACTTAAAACCACCTGGAAAGAGAGGAAGTTTCTGAGAAGTAAGTTTGTCCTGTCTGGGATGGTAAAAGGAGGGTATGTTCTGCAAAGTGCAGGCAAGAACACTCCAGGCTTGACAGCTTAGAGTCTGGCAGCAAGACCACTAACAAGCTGGTGTTTGCTCTGTCCATCTGTGGTATTATGCCTTTAAAAGTTAGAATTGACAGTTCTGTATTTCCTATCCTGGCTTTATTTTGCATCTGTAAGACAGAATCTTTCTACATTTGTGAACACTTCAGGCAATGCTAGTGTTGACCATTATTACATAAACAGTCTATTCTAATCTAAAAATAACCAGAGATTATCATGTTGACTTGGTTTGGTGGCTTTAATATGCAAGGGAAAATGGAAAAGAATTTAAGTATGTTTAGTAGAAATAGGAGGGTTTCATTATTTGTAGTTGCAGATGATATAGAAAACAAACTGAGGAAGATTTGGAGAAGGAAAAAGGAGGAAAAAATTGCCACTGAAAAGACTGTGTAGTAATTTTAAAAAAGGTCCCTACAAAACAGATGTAAGAAAAACATTTTATATATCTATTACAAATGTTCTGTAGAGTGACTCTAAATATATTAACCTGGAGTTAATGTCTAAGGAATATATTTAAAGATGCTGTGGTCTGAATATTTGGCTGCATGCTAATGAATATACAAATAAGGATATGGAAAAATAGAGCATGTGTATCACACACAAGTATTTTCATACAGAGAAACAACACAGGAAATGTTTAAAGAAAATATTTAGAACACAAACATATCCAAAGAAAACAATCCAATGCACACCATTTCATTTCCATGTTTCTATAATGATAACTAAACCATTAAATCATGGCAAGATTTTAAATCTTCCTGTGACATATTAGAAGCTGGCTACTAGCAGTATTTGCTAAACAGAAAATTGTAGCTTGTCTTTAAGTGTTGTACTATAATATTATCCAGATTATCTTTTTTTTTCCACTTTCCAAGGCATATGAAATTAGTTACATTTCCCTCATCACAAGATCATAGTATTTGTCCCTCTTGAGCCTCTATAGAGCTGCTAGGTGATATTTGGAAATGTGCCTGAACCAATGGAAAGATGGAGAACAATGAAGTAAGGACAGTGTACTTCCTGAAATTAGGTATTTGTAGTCTCAGAGAACTGGCAGCAAGATCACAGGGCAAATAAATCCTTAGAGAATAGGCGGTGGGAAGATTAGCAGTTTCTTAAATGACATGAAGTGCCTAACCACACACTATCTCAAAGTAGAGTAAGGACAAAAGGTAAAGAGAACAAATCTGACAAGCCACAGATTTCCCTGGTGGTCTTGAAATCATGAACAGGAACCATGCAGGAGGTGACAAGTAGGTCAGATTACATAAGACAATGTAAAAACCAAAAGTGACTGCAAGTATGACCAAGCAATAAAAGATAATGTAATTAGAAAGCAGAATATTGTGAAACCATTCTATAATATTATTGATCAGAGGACAATGATTATAGAAAGAGCTGACTCTTTTTCAGCGAAATGGGGGAAGCACCAACAGAAGAAATCAAGAGCTCTGTCTTTGCTAGATAGAACTGCAAAAATTACATAATTAACAAGAACTCAGGTTAGACAAGACAGAGAAAAGGTTACAGAGTACTTAGTAGATTAGATTTTTTTTTTAATGTCACCTGTAGGCTTGAGTAAGTTGACATTAACTGGTAGATGTCATAGAGATCTCAGGGATGATGGGCAAGGTTGTGAAAGATAGACCAAAGGAAACATGAAAGGAAAAGGAAGAACCTAGGCACACATATCTGCGAGCCTGTCTTCAGTACAAGAACAATACCGAAACAACACTTAGCAGTCACACAAAAGTTAAAAATGAAAAGAATAATAGACAAAATACATTTCCAAATCCAAATTATGTCAAACCAAGCATTGTTGAAAACAGAGGGGTTGAAGCTGGCACACAGTCTATGCTTTAAAAGGTTTTTGATAGTATCTCACATGATTATTCTCATGAATAAGCTGAGGTGAGAATACTATAAAATTAATGCAAAACCTGACAGAAAATAACAAAATGTATTTGCAATTCAATGCTAAGCTATGAAATTATGTCTTACCTCTGACCACACAGATTCAGTAGATTCCTTAATGATTTGAATGAGGGGATACAAAGGATGTACTTTAAAACCAGAGATGGCCACAAGGTGGGAAGGTTTCAAGCCCTGCAGAGGGCAGGGTTATAAGTCAGAAAATTCCTGTTAAATTGCAACACATGCCTCCTACTTAAGTTAGTGAAAATGATGTCTTTAAAATTAAAAATACTTGCATGGCTACCTAATATGAACTTACTAGGCTAATTTCAGAGGTAGCTTAGGAAGAATGTTATATAAAAGAATATTGCTAATTTTTCAAAATAAAAAATTCAAAATTACAAAATGCTATATCAAAGCTTTCTGTCTGATGCATTATGACAGGCTTTTTAATTCCTTGTGTACAATTTTCGCATAAAGAACCACTTTTTTTTCAGTGAACTTGATGAACGAGTTAAAAAAACTGTTTGAGATCTTTTATTACCTATGTGTATATTACCTCTATTACCTATGTGTGGTCTTACATGAAATCATAGCACACAGTTAAAACTCTGCCAAGCCAAAATAATTCATTTCTTTGTTCACTTTTCTATGACAATAATTGACGCAACTCCTATAGGCTAAATTCATTTGGATACTGGGAGTATTAATAATTTTGCCAACTTCAGACACGTTCAAGCTAGTTAGTCTAGGCTTCCCTTCTCCCCTGCAGGGAAGAACAGAACTTTCCAGAATGTAATTTATTTGAGCTGCTCTAGGGTTCTACATTAGTATGCTGCATAAAGTTCACAGTTTCATTGCGATGTAGTATCTGCAACCCTGATTGGGATACCTAGATCCTCCAAAGCACACAGGGTATTAGGCACCACAGAATAAGACCGTAATAGCTGAAACAATGAGCAGCACCTAAGACTGCCATAAAACATGCTACATCCTTCACATATCAAACTTAATCCTGAAAGATAAAGCAAAGTGACCTTTAAAAAGTGAAGTCAGACTCCCTCTATAATCCTTTGATCACAAATATAATGAACCACCAGGACCCAGCTAGACACCACTGTCCCAGAGATATCTTTGAAATGTTTTTCAGAACACCTTTGGAGATTCTGGTCTGCAAGAGCAGGTGTGTCCCTAGGATCTGTGCCATTACCCAGATAGTTAACATTCCCTGAACATGTCCAGCCTTCAGGGTTAGCAGCATACTGTCCCATAACATATGCAAATGAGATAAGGGGTATGTTCCTCCTTGGAGTGGCTGGATTGGTCAGGCATATTCTATAGCCCACAGCACTTCCAGTGATAGTCCCAGAATTATTACATCCCTACCCATGGTTTAAGCAATGACCCCTTGGGGTAAATGATCCCAGGACTAGTAAGGACTGTGCCAGTACTAATTTAAGAGATCAATGCAGCAGCTCCTCTCCTACCTTTTGGACAATGACTTATCTGGGTTTGCTTTGCAGAGGTTCACAAGACACTATGATAATGGATATGCCAAGGCCATAGGTTGAGAGCTTCCCATTCTCTTTCACAAAATCACTCAGGTCAGAAGGGACTTCAGGAGGTTTCTAGTCCAAACTACTGCTTAAAGCATGGACAACACTGAACATAGGTAAGGTTGCTCAGAGCTTTGTCCAGTGAGGTCATGAAAACCTCAAAGGATGGAGACTTCACAACCTCTCTGGGCAATCCATGCTTTGTTTTCATGCTGGTAAAATGATAGCCTGATTGCATACAATAGGAATATCCTCTGTAACAATTTATGACAATTATCTCTCCTGGTTAGTTTCATCCTAGTCCAGTCTAGTCTAGTGGGAGGTATCCTTGCCCATGACTGGGGGTTGAAACTAGATGATCTTTAAAATCCCTTCCAACTCCAACCATTCTATGATTCTGTGATCTTCTCAATACCCTGTAGGCAGCCTTCCCCAAAGCCACCCCTTCCCAGGTTCATCAAGCCCAGTTCCCCCCAACTCTCCTCATAGGTCGTTTGTTGAACACCTTTTAGGCCCTCCCTTTTACTCACAGAAGCTATATTAATATATTTCTTGTACTGGGGGCCTCCAAACTGGATCTAGCAAGCTAGATGCATTCCAAGAAGTGCCAAGTAAAATAGGAATGATCACTTCAGTAAATCTACTCACTACATTTGTATCAAAGGGACACAAAAAGCTGTTACATTTCATTGCTGTCAGGGTTAGCCAAGTTCTTTTAATTAGAGCTACTAAGCTGCCAGTCATTCCCCTTAATCCAGTCCTCCAGCCTCACTAGGTCCTTCTGAAGTGCAGTTTTATACCTGAGCAAACCTTCTTCCACCTCCCCATACCCAATTCACTGTCATTTTGGGGAGCTGATGAGGGAGTCCCACCACACTGCCAGCACTTGCCACCAGTCCTTTAGGCTGAAGATACTGCTGGTGAGAATTACCATACCATAACATGTCCTCCAGGCTGTCCATTGTTGCACCTGAGTATAAACAGCGCCTCACTGCCTGCTAACCTTCCTCCTGTTTTTGACCAGCTTTGTCCAGTTGCTTTGTTAGGAGCATGCCACAGTTATGTATATGCAACCCCTCTGAAAGGCAGGGCTGATCTGGCACAATGGAGTGTAATTTACACCATTTGGAAGCCTTTGGGAACACTATCAGCATAAATGAAAGTCTTCTGCCTTGGAATTAGCTGCCTTACACAAAAAAAAAGGCTTGTCAACAAATCTTTACAGGACAAACTCTCAGAATAAGTGACAGAGATCATTAAAGAGCTTGTTATAACTACTAATTGTAGTTACTAACTGTGCTGTAGTAGGAACAGCAATAAAGTACTGTAGACTTAACTAGAATATGCATAAAGAATAAGAGGTTACATAAAAACATGCTTCCTCATCTTCCTCCTACAACAGTTTAATGCTGCCATATTTAGTGGCTTTTTAAATGCATATCTAGCATACAACTACACAGATGAAATCAAGTTTGTAACTCAAAAAAAACCCCCTAAGGACAGCAGTAAACTCACCCCTAGTAAAGAGCCCTGATGACAGGCACTGAAGAAGACAAGGTGTTGCAGTTCCAAAATAATATGTGCCAATCATCCTTGCAGGTAGACACACCATTGATATTTCCTTGGTTCTGATTATTTTTCCTTTTCCAAACTTGAAGGAATCTTAGAGAAAAAAAGACTGGAGAAGGCCTTCATGATCATCCAGTGTCTACTCCAGTATGTCTTAGTTCAAGTATAGCTCACATGAATGAACAAAGATGCTCCAGATGATGCTTTCATCAGAAAATTATTAGTGAGTATGGTATTACATACAGTGAAAAATATCCAATCTGAGTAACACAAGTGAGATGAAGTGAGGTTAGCATTAACATTACTTCTGATTCCATTTAAGTCATCAAGGGATTGCATAATGCTAGTGGAAGCTATCCACTCATCTTAATAGCACATTATGGAAATAAAATCAGTGAGAGTGCTATTAACAAGTTGTGGAGTAAATCCTTAACAATTTATTGCATAAAACTCTGACCATTGGAGATAAACCTACCTTTCCTTCCCCTCCCCCATCCTCCTTCTTCTTTTTAGGTAACTCTGCATCCAGAGAGAATCTAGTATATCTGAGGATCTTGCCGTCACCTTTGCTGACCTGAGATTGCAATTTCCAGACATCTGGAGGGAGACAACTTGGTAAGATTGTGGGACTTGTGACAAATCCACTAACTGGTAGGGAAACTGATAATGGGGCTGAAGGATTAATATGTTTCTGGCACACTGCACACGGGACTTAATAAAGAAAAGGCCAGCAACAGTCCCAAAATAGTCCAGAATATGAATCAGAGCAAGGAGGCTGTTCTTGAGCTGTTCCACAGTGAAGAAAGCTGCCCAATGACCAAATGAATAGAAAGACATGGTTTCCCATAATTGGCTGAACTTTTTTAAAGTATCAGTGTCATTTGTCCTAACTTTATCTCTCTGCACCTGCTACAACACTACCCAGAGCCTGTCATTCTTCATGTCACCTAATCTACCTATTTTACAACTTCCTGCACAAAACAGAGCCAGAAAGATATTTAGGTCAGGCAGCCACTGCTCTCTACCCCACTTACAACAGTATTCATGTGATTACTTAATAATAGTGCATCCTTTGAAATAAAATCATAAAAATAATCCCCAAAACCCACAACAGATAAAAAGCACTCACAAACACAACTTCAGCTGAAGAGAAAGACTATTTGGCATAAATGTAAGCCCCAAAGTGTCTTCATTCCAGCAGCTGTTCAGAGGTAAATTATAGTTAGTTTTCTTGCACTTTTGAAGATCAAAGGGCCTTTGTCATGGATAGAAATGTTTTTGTTTTCAGGAGGAAAAACCAAAACAAAAGAAATGTTAAAAAAAAAAATCAACAAACCTCCCTCCCTGAAAAATCTCACACACAAAACACCTTCCTGTCATATGGCCTCATGTCTTAATTGCCCTGCTGTTACATGAGCTGCTGGCCAAGACCCCAATACCCAGAACAAGGTCTGGGTTGCTAGGCAAGATCCAAGATTAAAAATTAAAACATTTTTGACTACGTATAAAAGGACTGCCTATGTAAAGGTCCAATATCAGAAAAAAAAACCCACAATGTTATTGTCAGTTTTTATCCCAGAGTTTCTGAGCATTACAAGAACACAGAATATTACAAAGCCCAGAAAACTCCCTCTTTAACAATGAGCTTGCCTGATAATTTATTCTATACTGAGAGTATTACAGCAGGGACCTCCCATTGCAGATATGAAAAGCTTCTCATTTAATGTAAGAAAAATTAGCTGCTAGAGATTAACAAGGCCCTGATTCACAGACTAAATCCCTTCCACTTCCCTAAACTTAGTGTTTTCTTGGCAAAGCACGTCTTAAGATGTCAAGCTAGACATCAGGCAACACCACGAATCACAAATTACTGGGATCTCAGTCTATGGTCCTGGGTAGTCTTTGTGGCAAAGCCTAAATTTCAACCTCGGCATTTTCAAGGCTATTCTTCAAATGATAGAGATAAATAAATTATATAGAAAGGGAGAACAAATGAACATTCACAAAAAAACCCACTCATTCACAGCAAGGGGAGGGGGAAGTGCTCAGGAACAAATGAAAACCACAGTATCTCACATGTCCCCTATTAGTCTGTACAGCTTGAAATACAACTCAACAGATTTTAATTCAGTGGAGCAGTGCCCACTCACTAACTTAGTGGGTCACTGGACCTGGTGTGTCTGAACACCACCCACTTGCAAACTGCAAGGCTGGGGTTACAAGAGATGGGGAATGGCAGCAAGTTCCTGCCAGACGAAAGAAACCTGCTTCCCCCACCCAGACAACAAAACCCCAGATCCCCCTGAAGAACACAAACATGAAGCACTGAAAGTTGAATCCACCCCTGAGGATGAGGATGATGGCTCCCACAGCCTAGAATCTTTCCCTAGGCTGCACCATCCTCAGAAAAACCTAAAACCAACCTCCATTAAGAAGAAGAGAAGAGTGATTGTCATAGGGGATTCCCTTCTAAAAGGAATGGAGGGACACATCTGCAGACTGGACTCGACCACAGAAAGGTCTGCTGCTTACCAGGGGCATCAGTGAAGGAGGTAACTAGGAAATTTCCTTCCCTGATCCAAGAGACCGACTATTATCCTCTGATAGTATTCTAAATTGGTAGTGATGACACAAAGAACAGAAAGATCAAAGCCATAGAGACTTCAGGGCTCTAGGGAAAATGATGGAGGGCTCTGGGGCTCAGACAGTATTTAGCTCCATTCCAATGCTAAATACAGAGGAGCAAGAAGTCAAAAAGAAGAAATTGATTAATGCTTGGCTCTGAGCCTGGTGAGAGGAGAGGGGCTTTGGTTTCTTTGATCAAGGGCTGGCCCACACACCCCCAGGCTTTCTTACTAGGGATAGGACACGCATGTCTCCTAAGGAAGCTAAAGCCCTTGCTAAAAATCTAGCTAGGCTCATTAAACAAGCTTTAAACTTGATATGAAGGGGGAGGGGAATGAGACCAGGTTAGATGGGAGTGAGCCTGGAAGTGGGACACCAGTGACTCAGAGATGGTGCGCTGGTGAGGACCACCAGTACATCACCACAGAACAAGTAGGGTCGATTACACCTGAAGATGGTAAGGAAGAAACTGGCACTCTGGTGTTAGCTACTCCAATGACCAGGCAATTGGGAATAAACTCTATTCCCTCTATGAGGGCTAAAGGTTCGCCAGACCACCAGAAGTGCATTTACACCAATGCATGCAGCATGGATAATAAGAAGGAGGAGTTGGAAGCTGTCATAGGGCAAAGAGGCTATGATGTTGTTGCCATCATGGAAACATGGTGGGATGACTCATACAACTGTAGTGCAGCCATGGTGTGGTACAAACTCTTCACGTGGAACAGGAAGGGTAGTAGAGGAGTTGGGGTAGCCCTCTTTGTATGGGAGTACTTGGACATTGTTGAGATGGATTGTGGCAATGAGGAGATTGAGTGCCTGTGGGTTAAAATCAAAGGAGACCAAAAGAAGGTAGATGGGAGTCTGCTACAGACCACCCAGCCAAAGAGAAGCAGCTGATGAGCTCTTCTATAAACAGCTGGGTATAGTCTCTAGATTGATGTCTCTTGTTCTCGTGGGTGATTTCAATCTTCCAGATATCTGCTGGAAATACAATACAGCAGAAAGGAAGCAGTCCAGGTAGTTCCAGAAGTGCGTGGAAGACAACTTCCTTGCGCAACTGGTGAATGAACTGACTACAGAAGGTGTCCTCCTGGACCTGCTGTTTGTGAAAAGAAAAGGCCTTGTGGGGGATGTGGCAGTAGGAGGATGCCTGGAACAAAGTGATCACAAGTTGATAGGGTTTTCAGTTCTAGGTGAGGTGAAGAGGGTGGTTAGCAGATCTTTCTACAAATATATTAAAAATAAAAGGAAGACTAGGAACAATATACAGTCCCTATTGGATGCAGAAAGAACTACAGTAACAGGGCATGAGGAAAAGGCTGAGGTACTTTGGCTTCTTTGTCTCACTCTTTAACTGTAAAGAAAGTTGTTCCCTCTGTGTACAAACCTCGGAACTAGAGGAGAAATACTAGGCTCCCATGGTCCAAGAGGAGGTGGTCAGAGCCTTGCTTGCCCAACTAGACACCCACAAGTCTATGGGGTCGGATGGGATCCAACCAAGGGTATTAAAGGAGTTGGCGGATGTGTTGGCCAAACCCCTTAGTATCATCTTCCAACAGTCCTGGAAGACTAAGGAAGTTCCACTGGACTGGAGGCTGGCTGATGTTGTGCCCATCTACAAGAAGGGTAGCAGGGAGGATCCGGGGAACTACAGGCCAGTCAGTCTGACCTCAGTGTCAGGGAAAGTCATGGAACAGGTGATCTTGAGTGCTATCATGAAGCACATGCAAGAGAACCAGGTGATTAGGCCCAATCAACATAGGTTCACGAAAGGCAGGTCTTGCCAAACAAACCTGATCACCTTCTACGACAAAGTGACTCGGCTGCTGGATGAGGGAAAGACTGTGGATGTGGTCTTCCTGGACTTCAGTAAAGCCTTTGATACAGTTTTGTACAGCATTCTGCTATGGAAACTGTCAGCCTCTGGCCTGGACAGGCGCACACTCTCCTGGGTGGAAAACTGGTTGGATAGCCGGGCCCAGAGAGTAGTAGTAAATGGTGTTAAATCCAGTTGGAGGCCATCCAGTGGAATTCCCCAGGGCTTAGTGCTGGTTGTAGCCCTGTTCAATGTCTTCATCAATGACCTGGATGAAGGCATTGAGGGTACCCTTAGCAAGTTTGCAGATGATACTAAGCTGGGTGGAAGCATGAATCTGCTGGAGGGTAGGGAGGCTCTCCAAAGGGATCTGAACAGGCTGGACCACTGGGCTGAGACCAATGGCATGAGGTGTAACACGGCCAAATGACCAAGTCCTGCACTCGGGGCACAACAACCCTAAGCAGTGCTATAGACTAGGAGAAGTCTGTCAAGAAAGCTGCCAGGAGGAGAGGGACCTGGGGGTGTTGGTAGACAGCCAACTGAATATGAGCCAGCAGTGTGCCCAGGTGGCTAAGAAGGCCAATGACATCTTGGCTTGTATCAGAAATGGCGTGACCAGCAGGTCCAGGGAGGTTATTCTCCCTCTGTACTCAGCACTGGTGAGGCCGCTCCTTGAATACTGTGTCCAGTTCTGGGCCCCTCACCACAAGAAGGATGTTGAGGCTCTGGAGCAAGTCCAGAGAAGAGCAACAAAGCTGGTGAAGGGGCTGGAGAACAGGTCTTATGAGGAACAGCTGAGAGAGCTGGGGTTGTTTAGCCTGGAGAAGAGGAGGCTGAGGGGAGACCTCATTGCTCTCTACAACTACCTGAAAGGAGGTTGTGGAGAGGAGGGAGCTGGCCTCTTCTCCCAAGTGACAGGGGACAGGACAAGAGGGAATGGCCTCAAGCTCCGCCAGGAGAGTTTCAGGCTCTTTTCATGGAAAGAGTCATTGTGTACTGGAACAGGCTGCCGAAGGAGGTGGTTGATTCACCTTTCCTGGAGGTGTTTAAGGCACAGGTGGATGAGGTACTGAGGGGCATGGTTTAGTATTTCAAAGGAATGGTTGGACTTGATGATCTGATGGGTCTTTTCCAACCTGGTGATTCTAAGATTCTGTGATTCTGTTAATTCAGTTAATTCAATTACCTCCTATGTGTTCACTGGGGCTCTCCCTCAGATTAATTGCTTCATGTTTGATGAATTTTGTGCTCATGCAAAAGCTCTTTCCACACCCAGTACACCTCTAAGGCTTCTCATCCATATAGACTCCCCAGTGCTGCAAGAGAGCTCTGCTTCTACTGAAGGTTCTCAAGTATGTAAAGCAGTAAAAAGGCTTTCTTGTTTTGCAGTGAGCAATAAGGTTTGATGTACACCTGAAGGCTTTCTCACTTTCCTTGCATTTATAAGGCTGCTCTCCTGTATGGACTCTGGTGCACCACCAAGTTGGCCTTCCTGTTAATGCCCTTTCCACGCTCAACACGTTCAAACATACTTTCTCTCATGTGGGTTTACAGGTGGTTCAAGAGCCTGGAGCATCTCTTAAAACCCTTCCTGCATTCTGTGTACTTCTAGGGTTTCTTTTCTGTGTTTGGTTTCTGGCCAACAGAGACAAGTGCAAGCTTCTTGAAAACTCTTTCTTGGGAAGGGGCTTTATTACAGGCTGCTCTCTTGCCTTTGCAGATTGGCTGCCCACCAGTCTGGCTTGTGGGCTTCAAGTAGCTAAGGCTCTTGCTTAAGGTCTTTGGAGATGCCTCTCTTTTCTTCTTTACTGTCACTCAAAATGCAGTCCCCTGATGGAGTAATCTGACACTCCTCCCCCAAGACAAATAAGCTGCTCCTTGTAAAATAGATTAATATCTCAAGACTAGCATCAACTTGCAACAGAATCACAGAATCACAGAACAACCAGGTTGGAAGGGACCCATCGGATCATCAAGTCCAACCATTCCTATCTAACGCTAAACCTCAATACCTCATCCACCCGTGCCTTAAACACCTCCAGGGAAGTTGAATCAACCACCTCCCTGGGCAGCCTATTCAGATTGCCCTTTCCAAAAGGGGAAGAGGAAGGGTTAAGATTGAGACAAGAAGACAAGGAAAAGAAGTGATACAAGGAAGAAGAGAGAGGTAAGGAACATACTTCTCCTCCCCATTTCCTTTTTCTTTCTCTCCTCAGGGAGAAAGAAAATCAACAAAGAAAGACTGCCATAATGAAGGAAGGAAAAGGAACATAGTGAAACATCTTTCCCTTCAAAAAATATACATTTAGCTATTTGTTCCTGCGGGCTTTGTTCAAAACCCTGCCAGCTTGTTAAATTAGTTTTAAAACTCTGTTTTAAAGCTGTGTGTTTGGATAGGGATGGTTCAAGACAAAAAAGTCCCCTTAGTCTTCATTAGGCAAGAACAATGGGGAGGTTGTTGTTGTTTCTCACTTGTGTTAATTAATATTTTCTGGAAAAAGTTTTAATTATTGCATTTGCAGGTCAGCAAATCAGCTTTTTCCCCTAATTATCACAAGAACAGTTGTAATTATTATAGAGATATTGTGTACTCATGCATCAAAAGTCAAAGGAGTTGAAACTTTATTGATAAAAAGTAACTAATTGCCAATTAATTATTATCTCTTTCAAATCTGGATCTAGCATGACACCTACTTTTCCTGTAGTGACAAACTAAATAAATTGCATTCTAAGGAAGCTCACAGGAAGCTTTCAAACATGGCCCTAAAGAATTCCTAAAGAATGCAATCTATGTATTTCACAAATGAATATGTACAATTATGCACCTCACATTAAGGTTTAGTTATTTTACTCTGCTGACTAAATTTTATATTTCACTAATTCAACATTAAGAGAACTGTAAGTACCACCTGATGCATACTTTTCCAAACTTGATTTTTGCAAGCATCTTAAAATGTTTACTATTAATTAAAAATTGAGGACTTAGCCATTAGCATCTCAGATCTAGGATTAAAATATTCAGTTGCTCACACAACACACACTTCCATTTAATATACCCAGTTTGAGTATTCCACTAACAAAATACTCTAGGCTTTCTACATCCAAGTGCAACTGCAGTGTAACTTCAGTCCTACCTCTATGACACCAAGGAATAATATTCTTAGGTAACATGTCCTTGAAGAGACAAAACGCTCTCTATTTACTTGGCCACAACTGTCAAGATCCAAATATCAACAATAAAAAACCCCAAAGTTATTTACTTAGGGGAGGCAGCACAGCTCTTACATCAAGTAATTGGAATTACATCCAAGAGGCAGCTTTCTCCCAGAGGGATGAAGAAGACCCCTCTCACAGAAGCAATCAATGTCTCACTCTACAGCTAAGCCAACTAATTATTCCTAGAAGCTGGTACAGAAACCCCAGGTCTCTCCCAGTGAAACCACCACAGAACAACCTTGTGTTCCCATCCAAAATTACTGCTCTGGAGTCACACATTTCAGATGCAGTTATACAACTCCCTCAGACCTTCCTCACCTATAAGAAAGCCTGAAAAATACAAGAGTTCTGGCCTTCCTTCACTCCAAATTAACACTGTTGTCCAATTTTAAAACAGCTGCTAGAAAACCATAGCAGTAAGAAACACAAAATTCCACTGGCTTCCTTGCCCCAGCCTAGTGTGCCATTCCTTCCCAGCAACCCAGGACAGGGCAGCCAGCTGAGAAGAAGGAACACAATGTTCCCAGTACCACATGATGGAGCATTAAGCTTCCTTCTAGGATTTCTCTAGCAGAGTTTACATCTCATCTGCATGTTCTGCAATATTACTCGTCCCAGGGTCCTGGAGAAGACAGAATTTGGACTCTGTTACTGGTTCCATCAAGGAGGGAAGACAAGATACCTGGAGTGTGAAGCTTTTCCAGGCAGATGGGAGTAGGGGAGGGGACAGACCCTGGCACAGCGCATTTTGGCAGGACTCACGGGCCACCTAAAAGGTGCAAACCAGTACATGCTATGGAATACCACTTAAACAGAGAGAGATGAGTCTGCTAGAAAGATCTGAAGTTTGTTCACTTCTAAGTGATACTGAAAATGCCAGCAAATAAAACTCCCTAAGAGTATGGAGTTTTAGAAAGCAAGCATCTTTTATCAGGGCTGGGCAACATGATGGTGCAATCTCCATCCATAGAACCATAGAACAACCAGGTTGGAAGGGACCCATCGGATTTTCTAGTCCAACCATTCCTATAAAACACTAAACCATGCCCCTCAAGACCTCATCCACCCATGCCTTAAACACTTCCAGGGAAGGTGAATCAACCACCTCCCTGGGCAGCCTATTCCAATGCCCAATGACCCTTTCTGTGAAAAACCTCCTCCTAATCTCCAGTGCAGCCAGACAAGCTGGTTATAGAGTATATTTCCTATTTACATGTCTGTGTGTAATATTCCCCAGAAATCTTATGCATATTCTACTACTCTCCAAGGTTCAATTTCAATGTTATCATAAACTTCAGAACAGCCAAAACTCTTGCTAATTTGGCGCTTTGGAGCCAGCTCTGCCTAACCTTGCATTTGAGATAGGAAAAGACTGCAAATAGAAGTGATTACAGAAGAAAACATATCTGCTCAGCACAGACCACAATGAACACAACAAGTTCTACAAAGAATGAACATTTTCTGGAAAAACACCATTCTAAAAAAAACATACTATCAGAAGGACATTCTGTCTAACTTTCAAAGAAAACAATTACTTAGATGAAACTTAACTCTACTTTAGCTTAAATTAAAAAAAATCCACATTTTGCAACAGTGACTCCTTCTTGTATCACAAGCTGGGGACCTTCATAAAGAGAACACTGTGATAAAAGGTGATGCTATCTAACTTTGACCTGTCTTGTACCACCAAGTAGCCCCATCTGAGAGGCACTGGGCCATTCCATTCTCCCAACCTCAACACCTCTTCTCAAACTTTAACAGCCCCCCTGCCAGCAAACAGCCTCCCCTCTCCCTGCTGAGCCTCTCTTGTCCAGTGGCTCAGGCTTTGCTCCTGCCCGGGGTTACTGCTGGTGATACTTGGTGAGGGGAATGAGGAGCTAGCCCTAGGGAAGCACTGAGCCCCTACTGCACAAGGTGGCAAAAGGCTGGGGCAGGCGCACCCCCTCCAGAAACAGCAGAGGCTTCCCCTTCACTATCCCATGGTGGGAGCTGGGTACTCTCTTGTGACCTACTGGTTCCATAATCTGTTGCTCTGGCCACATTCACTTATTGGGTTTATCCAGCCCTTGCTGTGGGGTCGCTGAGAGAAAGGGACCACTGCTCAACATCTGCTTGGTGCAGAGCATCAGCAAGGCTTCATGCCTCCAGTGAGGATGGGCACTATTGCCCTGGTGGAGGGCAGCCTGGCAAGGGGAGAAAGGAAGGAAGGCAAAGATGAAGACCACCTCTGGTGAGAATGGGGACTGTTGCCCTGTAAGAGGGCAGATTGGCAAGAGGAGAAAGGAAAGCAGGGAAAGAGGAAGACCTGTCCCGTCACAACAGTGAACACATAGCAGCTACTGCAGTGAAGAGAGGGTCCTAAAACTCAAGAGCTCAGAAATGACTGAGACAGATGAACATGGGACGGTCACCCTTCCACATGGAGCTTCAAGAACTGTAACCACTTGGCAGCATCTCTTCCTTGCCCTTGGGCTCTCTCACTGGCTGGCAGAAGCTGTGGGTGATTAAATATGCCGTATTTCAGTTATGTTAATATAGTTTTTATAAAAAGAAATACTGGCTGTAAAAACTCTCTTGGTAGTTACACTGGAGAGTCAAATAAAATTGCATAACTCCAAAACTTAAGTTAAATATAAAATACCACTGTATTTGCTTGCAAAGGCCATGAGAGATGAGCGCCATTTTCTTTCCTCTCACATTGCTTACTCCCCTCATCTCCAGTAAAAAAAATAACGAATTGTCCCAGGGCAGTGAGGAGGGCAAGCAGCAAGCTCACTTACCTGGACTTCAGGAGAGCAGACTTTGTCCTCTTCAGGGATCTGTTTGCCAAGCTACCTTGTGATAAAGTCTTGGAGGAGAAGCAGGGGACAAGAAATATATTTAATATTTAAGGATCACTTCCTTGAAGCTCAGGAGGGATGCATCCCAACAAAGGGGAAGTCAGGCAAAAATGCCAGGAGACATGCATGGATGAACAAGGAATTCCTGGACAAACATAACCTTGTGAGAGTTTGGCTACTTGTGTTATTACAAAATGGAAATTTTAGCATGAAGATGGAAGGTCTGGCTGAATTGAACTTCTAATACTCTTGCAAAATATGATTGCATAAGCTGTATTTCACTAAGAAATGGCTGAACAAGTATTTAGAAGAGAAACATTATCTCATGGTACCTTTCTGTTACAGTAAAAGATATTCTTAGGAATGTCAGAACTTCTAAAGAACAGATTGGGTAAAGAAACATAATACGTAAAGAGTAGCCTAGTAACTGTACAGCAGTAGATTTGGGAGAGGCTGTAAATTTGGAGAGAGTGTGGTTTTCCTTGAAATAAACAGTAAAAAAGCTATATGATTTTTAACAGAGGTTGAGCACTTTCCTTCTTGCCAGGAGTCATTCCCACGATTGCAGTCATAAATAAGTAATGCCTCACAAGATGCATGCCTCAGTTTACCTATTCAACTTGTGAGTGTTTCTCAGAAAGGGAGCCTACCGAGGGTGGAAGCAAGGACAGTTAGCCTGGGAGGAATACAGAGAAATTGTTCAAGCAGGTAGGAATCAGGTTAGGAAAGCTAAAACCCTGTGAGAATTAAATCTGGCCAAGGATCTTAAGGGCAACAAGAGAAGTTTCTATAGGTATTTCAGTGATAAAATGAAGACTGGGGAGAATGTGGGCCCTCTCTGGAAGGAAATGGTTGCTCAGAATATGGAGAAGGCCAAGGTTCTTAACACTTTTTTTTGCCTCAGTCTTAACTGGTAAGGACTCAAGCCACACCACCCAAGCTGAAGAAGGCAAAGACAGGGACTGGGAGATCAAAGAACCACCCACTGCAGGTAAGGATCAGGTTTGAGGCCATCTAAGGAATCTGAAGGTGCACAAGTCCATGGGATGAGATGCATCCACAAGTCCTGAGGGAACTGGAGGACAAAATTGCTAAGTCATTGTCCATCATATTTGAGAAGTCATGACAGCCTGATGAAGTCCTTACTGACTGGAAAAGCGGAAATGTAACTCCCATTTTTAGAAAAGTTAACAAGATACACTCAGGAAACTACAGGTTATTCAGTCTCACCTCTGTGCCTGGCAAGATCATAGAGCAGATCCCCCTGGAAACTGCTGAGGCATATGGTAAATGAGGAGGTGACTGGGGCAAGTCCAGATGAGGGCCACAAAGTTGATCAGAGTGCCAGAGTACCTCTCATACAAGGACAGACTGAGAGAGTTGGGTTTGTTTAGCCTGGAGAAGAGAAGGCTCTGAGGAGGTCTTATAGTGACCTTCCAATACTTAAAAAAAGGACTACAGGAAAGATGGGGAGGGGCTCTTTATGAGGGAGTCCAGTGACAGGATGAGGGGTAATGGTTTTTAGCTGAAAGAGTGGAGATTTAGATTAGATATTAAGAATTTTTTTTCCTGTGAGGATGGTGAGGAATTGGAACAGGTTGATCAGAGAAGCAGTGGATACCTCATCCTTGGAGGTGTTCAAGACCAGGTTGGATGAGGTGTTGAGCAACTTGCAACCTGATCCAGTGGAAGGTGTCCCTGCCCATGGCAGGGGCATTGGAACTGGATGATGTTTAAAGTCCAAACCATTCTATGATTCTATGATCTTTAGTGAAAAAAATAAGGAATTCTCCCTGGAGGTGCCAGTTCACCTTATGCTCAAGGCAGAGATTCAGAGAGAGACTGACCATCTTTCTTTTGCTGGCAATCCTTCTTTCTTCCAGAGGAACATTTTCTTCCCTTACAGTTCCTCCCACTTTCTTTCTGAAAGGTGAACACCTACTAGGGGAGAAATATAGCAGAGGGTGTGCAAGTAGAGATCATGACTGACCTGTCAGAGAATGATCCAGAAGTGACTTGCAAATAATTATGGCCATAATAATCCTCCAAGTACAACCACCACAGACTCGCCTGTTATAACCTACAAATCAGTATATTTCTTGCCACATAAAACTTAAAACAATGGCATGGGAAAGATCCATGTACTTGCTCTTTGCCTACACAGAGCTTAAATAGAGAACAGAGTCAAAACTGTGTTATACCTCGTTATCTTCCCCAATGAAATGGGGAAATGGTTGCTCTTCCATCTCAGCAGTGCAGAGCTATTTGAAATGTGCAGATGCCCAAGATTTCAGTGGCATCTGTCAGATCAACAGAGGACAAGTTCATCAGCTTGAATACAGTAATTTCTTTCCTAAAATTAAAACCCAGAAGTTATGTGCAAAATAAAATTCAGCGATTGTCTAATTTTAGCTGTAATGTATTAGAAAAAACAGCGGGTGGAGAACTACTGTTGTACTATATTTATATTACACTAGGTTCTTGAGGACCCTGTGTACTCAATTGAGGTATAACTATGTTGTGGCACTGTACAAATACAAGATGAAATGGTAGTTTCCTGCCACAAACAACTTGCAATCTAGAGTAGCATTAGTGCAATTCCCTCAGATAGAAATCACTTTCACATATAATAAATGCTAGCATGATTTATTGCATATTTTCACCTTTTTTTAAATAAAATAAGGCCCAAATTTTAGTTTTTCAAAATCAGGACAAAATAGACATACTGCATTCCCAAGGAAACTAAGAAATTACACAAAGCGTGGCTATACACAGTATGGTTATTTGAATAACTGAGGTTGCCAAGAATGCTATTTAAAAACACTTGAAAAATCATAATGTCTGAATAACTGGAAAAGCATCAAAGGGTTTTAAGATTAGGATTAAAGCATCATTCCATAAATTTTCTTCCATGCTCCTTGGTTTTGTTAGTGTACTGTAGATGCATTTTGGAGTTTGGCAAGTTCTCTAGTTTTGAAGATTTTCTTGTTTTTCAAGGAATAATAATGAAGTGATTCTCTCAGATGCAAAGGATTTGATTTCGGGTGATTGTAAACCATGCCTATAGGACAGGAGAATCTATCAAGGAAGCACAGACTCAGAAAAATACTTCAAAAGCTATGGTGAATATTGGCAGAACATAAGCTCCAATGGTGATGATGAGGTGAAATGGCTAACATAGACCAGAGAAGGATAAACTGGAAAACACTGCATAAATCCTAAGATATTAAAAATATTCACCCTGTATTTGTCACTCAAACAATTGCTGCATCACTAATAAATTTACTGGGTTTGAAGGAAGAACTAATAAAAAGACATTCCGTGGTATACATGAAACAAGAAGCATAAACCATCACAGTCATCTTTTTTGTCCACTCAGCCCCAAAACCCTATAGTATTTAATTTTCAGCCCCCCTCCCCTGAAAAAAACAAACCAAAACAAAAGAAAAAAAAAACCAAAACCCAAGCAACCAAACCTATAGAACTTCTAATAAATAAAGGCAATCAGAACTTGCAGGCTTGCAAAAAACTTCAGTGGCAGCAAGAGGGTGAAAACCCAGGAAAAATTAAGTTCTGCTTTCAATAAATAAGGAGTGAGGTCTGGAGATTGTGTGGCTACATGGGAGGCTCTCATTTAAAAGCCTTGGGGAGCCTCCCATGCCATGCTTCTTTCTAGAAGACAGTCTTGACCCATTAGAAACTTTGAGACAGCCAATCTGCAGGTTTTCTGTGGTACAATAGATACAACAGAGCAAATTCAACACACACACTCAGTAAATCAGTAACACTTCATTAGTTTAAATAAGCAGACAAATTAAGAAAAAGCCCTTCCCCAACAAGTCTAGTAATTAAACTTTGATTTAGCAGAAACTTAACAGAAACTATAACCACAGATAACACTTGTGTTAAGTACTAACAATACTTAAAAGCAGATCTTTTCCACTTAAACCAAAGCCACTTAAACTGCTTCAGAGATATGAAAGAGTAACAGTTTTAGAAGAGGGTGTCTTCAATTCACAAAAGAAACAATTCAGTTCATGCAAAAGAAGTAGTTTCGCAAGACTCAAGACTGAGTTAATGTCCTCCAAACCTGCCACCACCTGGGCAATCTAGGAAACTGCGTTTCAGTTAAGTGCAGGCAGATATCACTCTCAGTCTTGCCAGACCTGGCAGAAAAAAAAACCCTCCCAAGCCATGGGATAATTCCAGCATGACCCATCTGAAAACCCAGAGAGTTCTGAAAACATTGGTAAATTATGAAAAGTGGGGTAAGATTTTTCCTCACATTGAAAGTATTGTCAGGCACTTCAGAGGCACCTGGAAGTTGTCCCATATGCCAGGTAAATCTCAGTGGGATCTAAAGCCTTTAAAATCCATCAGCTTCTCAGCAGAGATGCACTTGCATCCAATGTCATGAGACCAGAGTATAATTTGATTTATAATCTACATGAGTAAAATGAGTATGAAGACTAGAAAACTCATTTGCCAACCTCCCAGTAAAGAAGGCAATAAATGGATTTAGAATCAGAATAACCAAAAGGAGAATTATTTGAAACTGATTTTGGTGTATCCATTGTCAGGCCTCAGGAAGCAAAGAATCACAGGCAGGGTAGAAGATTACACAGTCTTCAAGCCACAGTCTGGGCCAAAAAAGTGTTGATCCGAAATAGTGACACATCTTCATTTATACCTGCATACTGGAGCACGTAACATACTTGCAAAGATAAATATGTATTGTGACTCTCACACACATATATAATAAATCGTATTATGCTGTTAGCATTAATCCAGAAGATGCATCCCCCTTTCATGTCTGAAGTCCTAAGAAAATCTGTTTCTCCAGAAAATATTTCTGAAACTCTGCTCGTTCCTAGATAATCATTTTCTTCTGTCTGAATTGGGAATAAAATACAGGAGACAGAGGGAGTTCCTGCACTAAACAGGTATTTAGGGACACAATATGAAGCCTGACTTTCACTACCCATTCCTTCTCTTTATTCATTCAACAAATAGGGGAGAGTAGGATTCAGTCCCAGGTTCTCCAATGAAGACAGAAGCTCTTAAATCCAACTGCCAACACACACTACAGTAGTCATATGCAAATACATCTGTGCTCAGCTGCACTAGGTGCAGTTTAGACAAGAAATCAACTGAGGCAATTAGTGGCACCAACTGATGGGCAAATATAAATGTCACTGCTCTGGGACTTGCTCTCCAGGACCATAACACTACTGATAGATGCCGTAAGCCTCACACATGAAAAAGCACAGATTGATACAATAAGAATAATGTTCATACTCGCAAACAAGAGAAATGGTTTAGCATGCTCCCTCCAGGCTCTTAGTTGCGAGCTTATTTCCCTGCCCTACCAGTACCTTGCATAAACTGTGTAGTGCCAGAGACATTGATGTTTAACTGTCTGCTACTCATTGGCTGGTGCAACCACATCTTAGTCTTTGTTCTCCAGTCAAGTATTAGCATTAGCATTTCCTTACCACCCAGGGAAGAGCTAAATTGTATAAGATTGTGAATGAAACTCTTCTAAGACTGTGAAATATTTTACTTTCTGCACAGTAATGCTCCAGGTCCATATTCCAGGAGTAGAGCAAGGACAAGGATTGACAAAATGATCTAATGTATCCAGTGCAAAGTGTTCGTTGCCTGTGAGATAAAAAATTAACTCTGTCATGCTGAACTGCATAAGATTTCTGTACCGTTGGCAATCATTTACCATCCATAATGGTATCAGCTAAACTCCAGATGTGAAAACTGAACCCAGGTACAATAAAGACTCTAAATCTTTGAGACTGAAGGTGACACGTTTATTAATGTGTGAGAGACTCCATTTTTCAAACAGCATGGGGTGATACTGCCTAAAATTACACATTTTTTATTCCACCTTATGGTAAGGTACAAGTGTTCTTGCTCCTCCGTGTCAAGTACAAATTATGTGTCAGTGTCACAACCCGGACCCATGAGCCACATGCTCATGTCTGGCCCTGATGAGGGGAAAGTGGATTTGTTTTTCTGTGTGGCGACCTGGAGGCCAATAAGGTCACTCCCAGGGTTAATATCACAAGCAGTATTTATTTCTGACTTCGGCAAGCATAAACACACCAATATACCGGGGAGCACAACAAAGACCAGGGTGGGTGGGAATGGGGGCGGGGGGTGAAACCACCCAAAGTTACAGAAATTAATACCCGAAAACAACCCAGTTACTCAGATCTGATTCAACACACACACCACAAGGTAATGGGTGGGAGGCAGAAAGAAAGAGAGAAGGGGAGAGAAGGAAAGAAATCACCACATCCAAGGCAGCAGATGATCTCAGGAACACGTAGTCCAGGCCAGTCTGATTGAAATGTGCGAGCGAGACTACCCCTTGGTTCCTTGAGAGTCCTTTATAAGGCCAGCGTGACCCTCATCAGCCTGTGTCCTTTCAGAGCCCCAGAATTGAGCAGGGGTGGGGGGGCAGGGGCAGCAGCCATGGCTGCATCCCCTCCCCTCACCAAAGCTCTGGGGCCCGACTTCACCCAGGTGAGGGAGAGCTGTGCTGCTCCTGCACTGACCATGCTGAACCTCAGCACCACAGACAAGCTACTGCCACAAGTGGGTAGTCCTCAGGCAAAATGTTTAAGGCAAAGAGATAAACATTGTCTGACTTTACATTCCACCCCATGACTTAAACATTTACCACAGAATTCAGATCGAAGACTCAGGTCCATGCTGTCCATAGTGGTGACAACTGAGGGTGCAACTTGCTCAGTTGAACCCACCGCTGCATCACCTCCACCCAACCACAGCCAGCTCTGGGTCTGGAGCCCAGCCAAGCAAGGGACAGCAGTGCCTGCTCCTACACTGTCCTTCTGTTGAACCCGATGCACAAGCAGGCAGCCTTCAGGCAAAATGTTTAAGGAAAAGAGAGCTGACTTTACATTTCACCCATGACTTAAACATTTGTCACAGAACTCAAATTCAGGTCCATGTCATCTATAGTGGAGACACTTTCAAAAGGGGAGGGGATAAGGAGAATAAGACCGAGGGTGAAAGAAGGAAGGGGTAGTCAAGTCCCAGATCCATGTACTATCAACCTTCTCAGTCGAAGGACAGGGGGCTTGGGGGGATTCCTTGCTAGTTCACACCAAGGTATCTTCCAAAGGAGATGAGGCATACAAGTCTACAGAGAACCAACAGGTCCCCTTCCATTGCAGCTCAGAGAACCACAGTGGGCAGAAGGAAATTCTCCATCAGCACAAACAAGAAATGGGAAATAGATTTGAAGACTGTTACTCTTCAGAGTGTGTTGGACTTAAGAGAGCCTCAGCTGAATGTAGTTGATGGCCACAAATCTATGATGGATCACACAACGGGAACCATGGCAAACCACCATAGACTGGTACACAGGACACAATGTGAACTGATGAAAGGAAAGACAGAGGAATCCACACAGCATTCCAAAGGAGGAGGAGAGGAAGGAAGAATCTGGGAAGCTATCAATAAGACAGTGTCTGTGACCCAGTCCTTCTATCTTAATAACAAGGCAGTTTGGTTTGGGAACTTGAAGGCTGTATGTTATTTGTCAACATATCAGAGGATATGGAAAACTAGAAATGGGAGTGAGTCTGTAAAGGGAGTAGAGTGAGAACACAAGCAGACAGAAAAGTTGTTAATAAATATTTTCTTTGTGGCTCTGCTTCTTTTTTCAACTAAAAATACTTTAAAATAATATTTATATTTAAATCTGGGTGTATTTTTTTTCCCCAGTTAAACCTTTTTTAAAGCCCATATTTACAGTAACCTATAAAAATAATTTGGCTTATATACATTAGAAAAACAAATTGAAGCACAGCATATCTGTTGCCAAGGTCTTAAATAAAATCAACCACAAATTTAGACAATATTAAAGTCAGAAAGCAAAGTTTCCCCTCTCAATCTGAATAATCATTAGGTGTGAGATTTATTATGATTATAATCTCAGTTTCTTAATCTATATTTAATAAGTACCTCAACATAAAACATACAGTATTTCTTATACCTATTCATCATATTTCACTTACAAGACAAATTGAAAATTCTATGTTTTCCACTATTCCTATTCCACAAACATACTGTCAAATCTGGAAGAAATGAATTATTTAATAAATAGGAAGTGCAATTCAACAGTTTACAAAACCTTAAAATAAAAATTGAGAAATTAAATAAAATAATTACATGCAAGGTCAGTAATAGAACTACTTGTGTGAATATGTAGTGTATTCTCCTTGCTGACAAAGAAAGGTTTATTTTGTGAAAAGTTCCCTCTCAGTTTAAGGTCAGCATATTCTTTTGCACTGGCATGTAAACATTAACACAATGTGTGCTGTACTAACTGACAATTTGATCCCAGGTTCCTTTCTCCCCACCTGTGATCATTTTCCAGCTAAACATCCCAAAACTGATCTCCAGTGCATGGCTGAACACAATCACTACCATATTTTTCATGTTTACTTTTGTTCCTAAAAATTCCTTTTTTTCAGGATTTTAAGCTGTGCTCCTCTGCAGCCTTTGTGAAAACCTTTAGGAAAGGCTTTCTCCTCCTCCACATCACTACACCAGGTACTCAGCAGTAGGTGCTTCACTGTTCCCTCCTCTTGTTTTTCAATCTCAAGCTTTTCCCACATTCTGCATCCTCAAACATTTTTTCTCTTGTGTGGTTTTGCAGGTAGTTCAGGAGCCTGGAGCATCCCTTAAAGCTCTTCCTGCATTCTGTACGCTTGTAGGGTTTCTCTTCTGTCTGAAGCCATCTTTTCTGTGTCACTGGCCATCAGTGACAAGGGCAAGCTTCTTGGAGATTCTTTCTTCATGAGGGGCTTTATTACAGGCTGCTTTCTCCTGCCTTTGTGGATTGACTGCCCCCCAGCCTGGCTTGTGGGTTTCAAGCAGCTGAGGCTACTGCTCAAGGTCTTTGGGAATGTCTCTCTTTTCTTTGCTGTTACGGAAAATGCAGTCCCCTGATGTAGTAAGAGAGCAATTTTACACTCTTCCTTCCCCAAAATACATAAGCAACTAAATTAGTAGTAAAACTCTGTTTTAAAGCTGTGTGTTTGGGTGACAAGACAAAAAGTCCCCTTTATCTTCATTAGGCAAACTCAACAGCGAGGATGATGAAACAACACTTGAGTGTAAGGTCTGCAGAACAATTATTAGACAGAGCCTCTGTCTCTGGGACAAAGACTGGGAATAAATCAGAAAATAATTCAGCATGCACAGTGGGTCAAGAGAACTGTTTTCTCACCATGTCAGTCAGAAGGGAAACTTGTACTGAGTTTATTCAAGGGCACCAAAGCCTAAAAATAGTCTTTTGTTTCCTCAGATTTGAATAGCTGTGGAAAATGTTAGCATTTAACTCTGATTATTTAACAACTATAGTAAATTTTTAAAGAAATATTCATGTTAATATTTAAGCATGGAGATAAATATCAGTTCAGATTCCACAAACCTGTGCATCCAGAGACAAAAATAAGTGTGTTTTGTCCTCATGATTGACTTGGTACTTCCAAATGATGTGACTAAGTTGCATGGAAGTCAAATAAAAATTTAGGTTTCTTTCTCGTCTTTTGGTAAATAAAAATTTTTGAACTGCTTCATGTCTACTTTTGTCTAAACAGCCACTGTTCCTTATTTATAGAACAGGTTGGGAACATTTGGGACTCAGGATCACAGAATGGTTTGGATTGGAAGAGACCTTCAAAGATCATCTTGTCCAACCTCCCTGCCAAGGGCAAGGATATCTTTCACTGGATCGGGTTGCTCAAAGCCTCATCCAAACCAGCCTTAAAGACTTCCAATGATGGAGTATCCATAACTTCTCCGGGAAACCTGTTCCAGTGTCTCAGCATCCTCACTGTAAAAAATCTATTCCTTATATCCAACCTAAACCTAACCTCTTTCAACTTAAAACCATTGCCTTCACCTGTCACTATAGGCCCTAGTAAAAGGTCTCTTTCCGTGTTTCTTACATGCCCCTTTTAGGTATTGAAAGGCTGCAATAATGTGTCCCCAGAACACTCTGTTTATTCCATAATCTGAATAAAGAAATGTGAGGGAAGAAGCTGAAACAGCTGCAAGACACAGATTTGCCCAGGAGTGTTGGATGAAAACGACTGAGGCAACAGAAAAAGACTGCAGTGGGAGGAAGCTTGTGAAGGCTGCACAGCAGGGGAGAGGTTGCGGGACAGCGTGGCAACAACTGGAAGCCAGGGCATGGGCAGCCATCTGAGGAGACCCATGAAACCTTCGTCCTTTTTGCTTCCTACTGCCTGGCAGTCCCTGACTAAGCACAAATGCTGTGCTCCCAATGAGCATGGCTGCTCCCCTCGGGCTCTACCCAACCCTGCCCAGACTCCGCTGCCACCAAAATCGGGAAAACAAACTCCTTAACACCCACATGGTTTTAAGAAGTGAGGTATTCTATTTGGCACCGAATAGAAGGGGGGATTGATCTGCTTACTGTGTCTGGTGATGGTTACGAGTAGCAGTATTTTATACACTGAATTTGTTCATGTATATTACATTTCTTCTAAAATCATGGATATTAATCACATTTCCCAATACCAATTACAATAGTTGCCCTGTCCCTCGTGCATGCTCACACTGTCCTTTATTGAGTCTGGAGTGTGTAAAGCAGCTCCTCACCCTATCTCATGAAAGCTGGGGAGGGACTGTTTACAAAGGTTTGTAGTGACACGGCTAAGGGCAATGGGTATAAACCTGAGAGGGGCAGGTTTAGACTAGACATAAGGAGGAATTTCTTCATGAAGAGGGTGGCAAGGCACTGGCACAGGTTGCCCAGGGAAGCATCCATCATCTGGAGCATCCAACACCTCCATCCCTGGAGGTGTTCAAGGCCTGGTTGGGTGGGGCCTTGGGCAGCCTGATCTAGTGGGAGGTGTCCCCACCCATGGCAGGGGGGTTGGAACTGGATGGTCTTTAAGGTCCCTTCCAATCCAAACTACTCAATGATTCCATGATTCCACAATTGCGCTGGCATGTGGCCTCTTTTTAGGTTTCCACAGTAGGTTTGAAATAAGGATTATTTTGACCACCCATCATTTTTGGCTGATGAAGTATCAGCCAGATGCCAGTGTTCTGCAGTCTTTGTGCTTTCCCACTATTCTGTTCACCAAATATGACAAAAGGAGAGGACTTTACTGTTCATTAACGCCCACAATTACATTAGGTATTAGTATGGACATTGCATTCTAGATAGAATCACAGAATGGTTTGGGTTGAGGCTCTGGAGTGAGTCCAGAGAAGAGCAACAAAGTTGGTGAAGGGGTTGGAGAACAGGCCTTATGAGAATGGCTGAGAGAGCTGGGGTTGTTTAGCCTGGAGAAGAGGAGTCTGAGGGGAGACCTCATTGCTCTCTACAATTACCTGAAAGGAGGTTGTAGAGAGGAGGGAGCTGGCTTCTTCTCCCAAGTGACAGGGGACAGAACAGGAGGGAATGGCCTCAAGCTCCACCAAGGGTAGGTTTAGGCTGGAGATTAGGAAAAAATTTTCACAGAAAGGGTCATTGTGCACTGGCAGAGGCTGCCCAGGGAGGTGGTTGAGTCACCTTCCCTGAAGGTGTTTAAGGGACAGGTGGACGAGGTGCTGAGGGACATGGTTTAGTGTTTGATAAGAATGGCTGGACTGGATGATCTGGTAGGTCTCTTCCAACCTGGTGATTCTATGATTCTACGATCATGCACTTCCACTCCCCTGCGATGGGCAGGGCCACCTCCCACTGGACCAAACTACCCAAGGCCCCATCCAACCTTACCTTGAACACCTCCAGGAATGCCAGTGCCTCACCACCCTCATCGCCAAGGATGTCTTCCTAATGTCTGACCTAAATTCTTGCCCCCTGCAATTTAAAGACGTTTCCCCTCGGCCTCTCACTCCATGCCCTTGTAAAGAGCCTCTCCCCAGCGCTACCGCAGCTCCTCTCAGCGCTGGCAGCTGCTCCGAGGTCTCCCCGCAGCCTTCCCCCCTCCAGGTTGCGCTGGAGCCTCCCGGGAGCCGCAGGGAGCGCCGCGGGGGGGCAGGGGGCGAGGGGCGGGCGGTGCCGCGGACGCCGCGCGCGGGCGGAGGTTAGGCGAGCGCGCGCGGCGCGGCCCCCGCGGCTCGGGAAGGAGGGAGGACCAGGCGGGGGCGGTCGGCGGGGCCCAGCGCTGCCCGGATCCGCGCTCCCCGTCCTCCCGTCGGCAGCGCCTTCGGCCGGCAGCGGCGCCGGGATGGAGACGAAGCCCGCCTCCGCCCTGGCAGCGTGGGATGGCGTGGAGTGACATAGGGGGCATGGCAAGGGATAGGAAGGGTTGGCATGGCATGGGCTGCATGGCACGGCTCTATGCGGGGGGTAGGTGGTGTGGAATCGCATGCATGGGATCGATGGCATTGGCATGGATGGGATGGCATGGAATTGCATGGCATGAATAGGATAGGTGGAATCTATCCCGTGGCTTGGAATTGTATGGAATAGCTTGGCATGGATGGGATAGATGGCATGTCTTGGAATCGCATGGATGGGATCAATGGCATGGCATGGATGGGATAGATGGATGGGATGGCATGGAATCACGTGGCATGGATGGGATAGATGGCATGGAATGGCATGGATGGGATAGATGGCATGGGATAGATTGGATAGATGGCATGGCATGGAACAGAATGGCATGACATGGATGAGACAGATGGAATGACATGGCGTGGCTTGGAATGACATGAAATAGATGGAATAGATGTCATGGAGTGGCATGGGGTGGCATGGGATGGAGGAGGGTGGCACCTGGCCAGAGTCCCTGTTGGGCAGCTGGGTTGGCTTTGCAGGGTGGCAAAGGTTATGCATGGGCTGTGACTAAAATTGTTGTTTTTTTCTGAACTGTCATCCTGTCCTGGCAGGTGATGGGAGCATGAGTGACAATGAGGGGCATCTCCAAAGAGAGGGACCAGAGGCAGCCGATGGATGCTGCAGGGCCATCTCAGACTTCTTCATGAGGGAAGCTGCTTCTCCTGCGGGATGTGGCCAGGAAGTGTCCCATCCAGGGGAAAAAATTCTCTCCAAAGAGACGGGGCTGGAGAAGACTTCTCGGTGCAGCTTTCGGAAGCGTAAGGAGACAGTGATGCCCCAGCGAGCCTTCATCGGAGAGAAGCCCTACATCTGCATTGAGTGTGGGCAGAGCTTCAACCGCAGCTCTGACCTGATCCGCCACCAGAGGATCCACACTGGGGAGAAGCCCTACATGTGCGCTGACTGTGGCAAGAGCTTTGCCCGGCGTTCCCACCTCATCCAGCACCAGCGCATTCACACAGGAGAACGGCCGTACCAATGCAAGGACTGCGGCAAGAGTTTCAGCCAGAGCACCCACTTGGTGCAGCACCAGCGCAAACACACTGGCGAGAGGCCTTACATGTGTGCCAAGTGTGGGAGGAACTTCTACCAGAACTCAGGCTTGCTCCGCCACACCAACTTTCACACAGGCAAGAAACCTTACAAGTGCCCCCAGTGTGGGAAGCGTTTCAGTGACAGCTCCAACCTCATTGCCCATCAGCGGCTCCACACGGGAGAGAAGCCATACAAGTGTGCCGACTGTAACAAGTGCTTCAGCGAGAGCTCTAAGCTGGTCATCCACCGGCGTGTCCACACAGGTGAGAAGCCATACTTGTGCCCTGACTGTGGAAAGAGTTTCAGCCAGCGCTCGCACCTTGTCCAGCACCGTCGAACCCACACTGGGGAGAAGCCCTACAGGTGTGCTGAGTGTGGCACCTGCTTCAGTGACAACTCGACACTTATCCGTCACCATCGTACCCACACTGGGGAGAAACCTTTCAAGTGCTCCCATTGTGGGAAGGGTTTCAGTCGCAACTCCTACTTAGTCTCACACCAGCGGGTGCATGTGTGGTAGGCAGCATTACAAGCTGTGGTCTGGGAGTGATCTAGGATACAGCTCATGGTCCAAGCCTGTCCGAAATGTGCTTAAGGGACAAGGAGGTAGGCAAGGGTGCATCTAGACTGGGGGGCCCCTGGATTATAGACAGCTGACCAAAGTGATGTTAGCCCATGTCTTTAGTCACCTTCTCTCCCAACACACCTCAGGCATGGACAGAAAGTGAGCAGTGGTTGCGGTGGGTAGTTCTGCATCCCAAGGCCTTGTCATCCTCTTTCCCTGGTACCTAGAATCAGGTGCCATCTGCCACATGGCCAAGGTGCAGATTTTTTCTCCCACATCCCTATAAGAGGTGTCTACCTGGGAGCCTGAGAAGAGAATGCACAACATCAGATTGCATGATGAGAAGATGCTTGGTCATGCAATGTATGTATGTATGGCTGTGTTAAGGGAAATAAGATGGGAGCTGGGGTCCTTAAGGGGTTTTGTTTCATTCACAGTTTAAGTGTTATAATCTAGATAATATTGTACAGGTCATTGGAAGCTCACTGTGTTCTGAGCCAACCCTGTGTCTCATATGGCAGTCAGGAAGGTCAAAGCTATGTAAGTCCTTCTGAGAAGCTGGAGACTGCATTATGCATACACAATGTGCAGGCTATTTTGAAGCACTTGAGTCTGCTTGTGAAAGAAACATGTAGACATACCCTGGACCAGAGAAGGAAGGCATGCCTGCAAAGTTTTTCTGCAAATGCCGCCTGGGTGGTAGGAACAAGGGACCTGTGGGATAGGGACCTGGCTTGTTCTGGTATCTCAGAACTTGTGGGTAACTGATACAGAAAATTATCGTACTTGAAGGCTTAAAAAAAATAATCAGTTGTACTTGCTGCTGCTAAGACTGTGGTACACAACAGGAGTATGGAGGTTGCCTGTGAGTTTGCACTGGCACGCTCCTAGTTCTGCAGAATTTGGATTCACAGACACAGTTCAAGTGGGCTGGTATGAGCTGCGTTGCAAAATAAGAACAAGACTGACCTGATTGCATATCACTATTTCTTAAGTCCCATTTTGACCAGTGTGCATGTGTCAATGACATCTATGTATGTCTATTCACTTATGTATAAACTAGCTTTTGTACTAAGTGTATTTTTTGCACTTGTGAGCAATCATACGCACAACATGGCAGTGGTCAAAATAGCCAGATGTGTGACACTACACCATATCAGTACTTCTCAAAATGCTAAGCATACTGTATATTCTAGCATTTCTCAGTAAGAAGCTGGGAGATGTTTTGTACCAAAACCATCCGAATTTTCACATCAGAACATTCAGTTTTACACTGATTAATTTGTGTGTGTGTGTGTATAAGATCTGGAATTGAGTTGTTTTATTTATATATCTGTATAAAAATGTGTGGTCCCTATGGCTGCAAGGAATGACTTCTAAATGTTATTCAGTGTAGCACTCTTCCCCTCTTTTTACACAGGTACGCATCAGTGGCAGTTGTAGGATGTTCCTCCATTGTAGTTTTGACTACAAGGAATTGCAGCGCAGCACTTTATGTTGTATTTTTGACTGGTTTGCTGCTGATAATGTTATGATACTGACTTGTGTGTTTATCCAGCACTGCCAGAGCTTAGAAAAGGTTTCTGGTTTTACGATGTACATTACTGATGCTGTAGCTGGCTCCATGGCTTCAGTAGGTCTCTGGAAAAATGGAGCGCAGACTGAAGCTACTGAAAAGACTGGAGCTGTTGTGGGGAAGAGATGAAAGAGAGAAAGATGCTAAGAAGATTCATGGATTTGAGCAGCTACTGTCCAGAGGTGCTTGTGAGTGGCTTTCTCTACTGAACTTGCTGCTCTACAAGGATTGGAGGAATCCCTTCTGCAAGCCCCAAGCCATTTCTTGACATTCGGCTGATGATAAAATGTTATTTTCATATAGTTTTATAAAAAGGGACTGTAGAGGGAGCATGAATTTGTTTGCAGCTCCTAGAAGAACAAGGCACCTTTATGTGCAGCTGCTCAGGGAAGTAGAAGGAGCATTCAGAAATGAGGTGGGCTTTGTTTACACAGTAACCAAAGCCTTCATTTACAAATGCACATTTTTGCTTTTAGCTTTGTGTTGGTGTTTGGTGTTTTTTGTGGTTTTTTTTTTTTTTTTTTTTTGCAATGAACAGCTTCAAACCAATGTGGTTTTTTATTTCTGTTCCACTTCTGTAAAATCATTTGGAAATGTGATTAGCGATCATCTAGTTGGTTCCAGAAGCATCAACATTTTCATTTGCTAGCAGACTTCAGAAGGAATACTACAGCTCTCAGTTATAGTCACATTTTTAACTTAATTCAGCAGTTAGGCTGAGTTCCAGCTGTAGAACTGATCAATTTGTGTGGGTCTGTCCCATTCAAGTTTAAGTTTCCTAAAGGAAATTTACAGCACTAAAACTGGCTGAGAAGCCCTGTTTGCCAAAGAAAGGCATCTTGTGAATGCAGCTTGTCTTTTGGCAATCTGAACAGAGCCACTGCAGCAGATCAGTGAAATCAAACCCAGGTCTGCACATAGCTGAGCTCAACTCAAAGGGAAACTCACATCAAGATTCTGGTTTCAGAAGCCGCTAGCCCCTGAATATGCCTTCACAGCAGTTTTTGGAATATTTCTTTTCCTTTCTACATGCTTTGTGAAGTGCTATGTATACTTAACAGTGCTCTATAGAAGGTTTGATGTGCATTTATTTCTAAGGTCTTTATAAACTTATTTAAAACTGTAGCCAAATCAAAGTGGCCTTAGGGGTCACAGCACGTGACCAGTGCAGTAGTCCTAGCGGCTAGGATTGGGTTGGTCACCAGTGTAAACACATTTATGGAGCACCTTTCCACAGCCACTGTTAGTTTTCCTTGTTCAGTGTCACTTGGCTGGAATAATTCGCTTCGATTAGCCTCTCTGCCCTTTACTGTTTGTGATTGCCTAGCTGGAGAGGAGAATCTGGGCACCACCCTTCCTTTGCCATTGCAGAAGTTACAGAGTATGTTCCTCTTCTCCCAGGGATTTAGTTGCTTTGTGAGAAGCACAAACTCACAGGTTGAATTCAGAAGACAGGTTTGGGCATACACAAAAAGTTAAGAACCAGAGGGTTTACTTTCACAGCAGCTCGCTGGCTTCTCTACCAGCTGTCACCTCCCTCAGGATTATAGTGGGAGACTAGTAGTAGTTAGCTATTATCATTCCAGCAGACCGTCCCTAGCATGCTCCATCCCAGACCTGTGGTCACCAGCTGGTGCCCAGATCTTCCTGCCAGCTGAAGGAGCTCTGTAGAATACTGTAATTTCCTGTTGTGATAATGGTGCTTAGATACTACAATGGAGACTATGGCACTTTAGAAATACTGATGACAGACAAATGGATGAACAATGTCTCTAAAATAAAAATCCTCTAGAGTTCTTTGTTATCCCATCTTTTTTTTCCCTTTCTTTTCTCCCCAGAGTGATCTGAGCATTGGGGATTTATTTTTTGGACCCTGGCAGGACCAGGTTTGGAAATGCACGTGTTATCCTTCATTGAGGGATGACTATTACTTAGCACAGCTGCTGTGCAATGTAAGTAAGAATCCGAGGTGGGGGATATTCCTAGAACTGGTCTTTGTTTTTGTCTAACATTCGTGCGTGAATCTGAAAAGCCAGAGAATGGCACACAGTACTCACCATTCCTTTAAGCAAGAAAGTGGCAGAACCTTATTCTGCATTGACATACCATATTGCTGGTAGATGAACCCGATTCTAGCAGAGCTGCAACTGCTCTGAGGAGATTATTTCCTCAGTTCTGTCACCTGGCTTGTGTGAGATCCAGTTTTCCAGTCCTCTAATGACAATAATAGTAGTGACTGGGATACAACTTCTTTTACATTCCTCTTTGTTTCATTTTTTATGACTGGGAAAACAAGTTAATTTTGATCTTGGACAAGAAGTGTGGTTTATGTGTTTAATAAATTTTAAAACTAACGTGCAGTCTCTAAAGCAATTTTTGAGATATATCAAGCAAAGAAAATTGCCCTTGCATGCAGAGCAAACTGTTCTTTCTGGACCTGTTTCCCTTCTACACCAGCAACGCTAGTCTGAATAGCCAGAGACACAACAGAAGGAGCCTCCATCTCTGAAAAAAAAAGGAAAATACATGATATTTGAGGAGATCGAGCAAACGGAGACCAAAGGAGGCATTGGTTGTGCTGCTTATGCCCTCATGTCCCAAGCTTTGAAGGACCTTCAGCCTTTCTATGCCAAATCTGATATATCTCAGAGGGAGGTTGACTCACCTCTTGCTCATCCCCTCTATTTTCTCATTCAAGTGCTTGCTGGCTTTCTTAGTAGAAAATGCATGAATACACTTGGTAATACTGCTTTTACAGTCCTGATGGACTTGGACACCTGGCTGGTTTTCTTCTCACAGGCCTGGACCATTTGGGACTCTCATTCACATGAACAAATGAGAGAGCCTAGGAACTGAACAGCATCTTTTAACAGTTATCACAAGAAGGAAAGCAGCAATGGGAATGTAGGGGGCATGAGGATGGAACAGAACACTTTTCATTGTGTCTAGAGAGAGAAGCATTAATATCACTGAATATGAGTCCTCACATTCTTAGAAAGTTGAAAGAAAATAGCAAAATTTGATGGTACTTCTTTTGGACACTTGAAATCTAAGGGGTTACCTGGCGTGGTTGACTGTGATGTCTCAGGCTTATTCTGAGCACTGAAGTTGGTGTGAAGACATTCAAAAGCTGCCTTAGGGCAGCCACATCCTGCCTTAAGCCTCAGGGACTCACTTCCATTTGGCTTATATGTGATGTAGCTGCTAACATTAATGCAATAACAGCTCTCAGCTGCACCTTCCACGTCAGTGAGCCACTAATGCATGTGGAGAAAGAACGAATTCTTTTCTCAAGAAACATAACTTGGGAAGATCCTGAAATCCCTCAGGTTCTGAGCTCATGGTGCTTCACTTTTATTCTCATCAGTGCTCAAACAAGCCAGCTTCCAGCACAGGCATTCCTGGGGAGGGAAGGAGTGAAATGCCAAGTCACAAGTAGGAGGGAGAGGAAAAGGAAATGACTGATATTTAAAAATACTCAGCCTGGGAGGTATGAACCATGAACTGAAGAGAGAAGCCAGAAGAAATCCAGGTATGATTTGGAATACGAGAAAAAATGAGTAATTACTGATGCTCTCCTCCAAGTTTTTGAACAGGTAAAAATCACATCACTGCTTCTGTGATTGAGTAAGTTGGTGATGGTGCATCACAGTGGTGGTACTGATTTTTCTGGAGCTGAGAAGAAGAGGTGTTCTTCTGGAATACATCTGCACATTGATACCTCTCTCTGTAACATGAAGCTGTTAGATTCATGTCTGTGAAGAACACTCTTTTATTACCTTACTTGGTTCTAGTACAGCCCTCATATCTGCAGTACCCTTCTAGCACTTAAAATGCACGAAAACCTTCTCCCTCATCCACAGAATAAGCAACACAGATCAGCTAGATTGTGGACACTGCCATTACCCTCTTTTTTTTTCTCCCCCCCCAGTCAGTCATGTGAAAGACTGCTGAAGTAAAACTTGTGTGAAGATATTTTGTGCTGGCATCTGTGCATAATGAGGTTAGCTCTTGTCCCTTATCAACAAGGAGAAAGGATTCCTGCATCCTCATTCACAACACTCCTTCAACTGGCTGAAAATTTCATATTTCTTGTAGCAAATAGGTATGTCTGAGGTTGCGCTTTCATGACTGTGGACAGCAGTTGTGAACAGGTCTCGCTGACTTGTGACAGCAGATTACACTGGGTGGCTGAGGTTCTTGCCATCCCCAGCCACCCGCTGGGTTATTTTTAACTTGGACTGCTTCCCTGATCCAGCACTCAGCACAGCTTCACAAAAAGCAGGGTTGGCTCAAGTGAGGGAAAATTGTGATCTGGGGAGGGTGGTAACAAACATCCGAAGAGCTCAGTGGTTCCTTAAATTGGTATTGCCACCATCTGATCCACATCACGAATCAACAGCCCTGGAGAAACAAAAAGAAATTAGAAGTAAGCAGAACAAAGGCATTAAAAAGAACCATATCTTTTGTTTGTTTTTGCACGCAAGAAGTAATTTCAGAGGAAGACCATCTTCTGAATCTTTCATTTTCCAAATGTACATTGCACAGTGGGAATTGGTGCTTATCTCTCACTAAATACCTTTGAGAGTTGGAGCTACTAGATATGTACTACCCTACTCATTCCACTGAACCTGTGGTTCCACCAGCATTTCTTTCAAAATCAAAATGAGTGTGTCTCATCTCCTCCTCTGTGTGTCCTCATTGTCATTTACTATTCGAAGTGTCATTGTGCCAGTGCAGCTATGTGCTACTGCATTGTGATGCAGACTGCGAAGTTTCAGTGGCTAAAGAGTAATAGTTCCCCACTCTAGCCTCAGTTATTTTTAGCTGGATCAGTTCCTGATCCAATCCAGTCTGCTGTACAGACACACAAACAGCTGTGTCAGTATGACAAGGGAAAATGTTTGAGAGAAAGGGAGGAGTGGCTTAAGTGAGTTTAATCACCACTGGTACCAAAAGGGAAACCACAATCATGAATGATTGCTTTAAATGTTCATCAGCAATTATTTAAACCTCTCTCTACAACCACCTGTCTTACTCCTTACATGGGAAACAAGGCCTAGGGAACTTTACGTATCTATGTCACTGAAAAAAAATAGCATTGTGCCCAGTTTAGCTGCAACTTCCTCAGTGAATCAAGTGTCTGAACAAGTCTGCTGCCGCAGCAGCTATGGTTCCTCACAGCTTTCTCACCTGCTGGTAGTTTTGCCAGCCTGTGTGCTTAAATGTCAAATCCTGCAGAGATCAAAGTTTGCCATCTTGGTATTTTGTCTGGACACCAGCCATGAGCAGTTACTGAAAAATATGCAAAATATGTTCAGAAAATTCTCTAGTGATGATCTGCTGGCATTTTAAAGCAACGTGTGGCTTGCTTTGAAATATTCAAATTACTGCAGCACAAAAAAACAAGTGGCACCTTCCCTGCTCTGCAAAACAGTGGTGTTTTCATATTTGTACCCTGGGGCCCAGGGTAACCCTGACTACTTCAACTTCTCTTCCTGCTCCCTTTCTCTATCTAGTACACCCTTGCAGATTGTCTCCAAAAGAAAGGTCCTTACAGAGTTGTGGCAGTGGGGCTTTGTTTCATGTGCTGTTGCCCTAACCCAAAAGTTTGTTTCTTGGGGGACTAATAACCTGCAGTTGTCTTGCCTTCTAGGAGAAAAGCATTTTCTGTCTGTGTTCAGAGTAGGGGATTAAAACTAGAGAGCTGGTACATCTTTCAGCACCTTGAACTGGGAACTTCACTAGGAAAAGGTAGATTTCCTGCCTGGATGTCTGTCCCTTGTAGTCTCATGTCCCAGCTGCAGAGCAGGCAGCAGAATGAGATGGTAGAATCCAGGTAGCTCCTGCTGACACAGGAAAACCTTCCTCAGAGAAATAAAAATAGAGTTAAAAATAGAGTTAAATACTAACTTTATAAATACCACTACCAAAAGACAGTTAGCAATTCTGACACCTAATTTAAAGATAGAATAGAAAGTGTAATCATAGAATCCTATAATCATAGAATGATTTGGGTTGGAAGGGACCTTAAAGCCCATCGAGCTCCAACCCCTTGCCATGGGCAGGGACACCCCACACTAAAACAGGCTGCTCAAGACCCCCTCCAGCATGTCCTTGAAAGCCTCCAGTGATGGGGCAGCCTCAACATACAAGTAACAATCTAGATATTTATCCAGAAATAAAAAAAATCTGCTTAGTCAATTAAACTCTCTTTACTGGGATATATGACATGCTGCTCCTATCGAGTGCCTCAGCAACTGCTGCTGCAGGCAAAGAACAATGGAGATGTTGTTAAAGACTTAGTTCCCCGAAAGGCACAAGTACAAAAAGGATTTCGTGTGACAGTGACTTCTGCCACTGAAAATAGTGTGTTAAGTTGCCAGTCAAAGAAGATATGCCACAGCAATGAAGTTCCAGCAAAAAAACCCCAAAACCTAACAGCATTTACTTTAAGACTGCAGGAAAAGGGATACACAAAAATCCATTATTTCATCTGCTGTCAAGAAAAAAGTTTCTCAAGAAGATGAAGGGGAAAATTATGAGGAATATTTGTATGTTATCTTTTTAGAAACCCAACCTGTTTCTTGGAAGCAAGAAATACAGGCTGGTCTTGCAGCAAGCACAGGAAAGGCTAGGAGTACAGGAATGATACTATTTGCTTGGGGACTGGCTACTGTGAGGCTTGGGTAGGCAGAACCAGAATAGAAATTACATGCTAAAAGACCGGTCACATTTAGTTGGGGGAAACCTGAGCAAAGACATAGCAGAAAATTGGCACAGCAATAGTTTTGGGGCTGGGTTAATTGCAGGCACAAAGGGAATCATCATAGAATCATCATCATAGATCCAAAGTGATTGCCTGCTGTTTAGGTGATTTATTATGGATTTAGCAGGCATGAATTGGGATTCAAAGGCAAAGCATGAGCATTTTTTATTTCATACAGTGCTGTTTCTGAAGGTTGAACTTGGTGGTGCAATCGCTCTGGCATCAAGACAATTAAAAAGCTTCCCAGTCCTCACCTGACCCAAACCAATCCTTCCTGCCTCCAAGCAACAGCACAACTAACATCCACACTTCCCCTTATTTTGTCTAACAGGGAACTATCTGTGACAGGGCAGTTAGACCAGCAATTTAGTGTCTATAACAAGGAGGGCATTCAACTGTGGTTGTGAGACAGGGAGATGTAAGAAAAGGGGTGAAACTGGAAAAGGGAACCTCTTAAACCACAGATTTGGAACACGGACCACTGCCCGGTCACATGTCCTGAAGAGAAAGCGGGGAAGAATGCTCCCCCCAAAATCAGGCTGGCTGACTGACAAAGGTAAACCAGCTCAGAATTACTTTCAGGCCACAGGAAAGAAACTGGGTACATTCATTCACATCCATAGAGGGCCAGAAACATTCAGGTGCTGTTAAGACCACAGAGGAGAATCCATCAGTTCAAGTCTACCTGGAAGAGAAAGCAGGCTGATCAAATCCTGCATGGCTTCCCAGGTAATGCACTGAGTCTAATAAGACCTCATTTTATTTTTACTCTTGGTTTATTGTATCAACTTGGAATAAAATCTTACAGTTTGAAAAAGAAAGATAAAGTAGATTTAAAGAGGATTGTGATTAGGAGTCACACCTGAAAAATACCTTACTAGCCTAAGGCTGTATCTGTTTTTCCAACAAAACAAAAGAATAACTGGCTAGTACCAGAAATATGTGGCAGCTAGCCTTGTTGCTTGAGTGCAGCGTTCTGCTTGCTGACTTTTCCAGCAGCCTGTCACCTTCTAGCAAAGACCCTCTAATCAGCTGCAGCACTTTTCTTAGTCTAAGAGAAAAACCAGAGACTCATGGCTTTTCTCAGAGACTGACAAGGTGGACTGAATCATTTCACTCATTTGTGTGGAGTCGTTTAGAAATTACCTGTAAATGAAGCATTTTCCCTTGGATTGAGTTTTTTTTGCTCACACAGGTGTTTTGTGGTTTCTGCTGACTATGTAAGGTCATTCTTTAGCTTTTTGTGAGAGTTCTGGAATTATTACAGGGGACCTAATTAAGCCCTCAAAAAATAAAATTAACATCTAATGGGTTAGCCAGAGTCGCATATGAACTTTTGCCATTTTTCTTTGAGACCCGCTGTCTGCCGTCAGTACCAGTTTTCGGGTGAAGCTCTCAACGACCTTGCTGCAACATCCCTCCTGTGGCCCTCTCCAGTATTGCACAGGTCAAGAACTTGAACGACCTCTAGAGTCTGGCAGAGGAAATTTAACGTTCTGCCAGGTTTTGATTACCATTCTGATTTCAAGAGGTAATGACAAAAGCTCCAGTTGAGTGGAGAGCAGTTACTATGTTAAAACCGAGGGAGGAAAATCCCCACACCACCCCCCAAAGAATAATTGACAAAACAATAGAATAATTTGACATTTCAGGGGGTGAAAAGTTTATCTATGAAAAGACACATAGAAAAGCAAAGATCTAGAAATTCCATGTGTTATACAGCAGTCTACCAATACACTGGAAACTTTCAGGGGGTCCAGAACTAAAAAAAAAGCCCCTACAAACACTTACATAGCACCAAGATCAAAAGCAGGGAAAAGATGAGAGGCTATGCTGGTACCAGATCTTTAAATCCTGAGAGACCAAAGGGGTCAGCGTTAAGTAAATATTTATTAAAAATGAATGCCATTCCATGAATAACTTGAATGTATTATGTAAAATATTTATTAAAGATGAATGCCACTGCATGAGTAGCTTGCATGCTGCTTAGTTTGAGTAACAACAATGCATTTATCCATTGTAAATGAAGTTCTGTCTTCTGCTCAACTAATTGTATTTCATACCTCAGTCTATAACTCTTTCCATAAGGAAAGATTGTAGAGACATTTTATATACAGCTTATTTTAAAAACAGATTTCATACAAACACATACAAAAAAGAACAACCAATCCAGCTCATTAGTAGATCTTGACGAGGACTCAGTGGGAGGAAAGCAAATATAATACAATAAAATGTTAAGAACCTCTAAACCTGGCCTCGGCTGGGAGATAACCATGTTGATATATGAATTAGAGCTTAGATCTATGTCCCACCAAGTTAAACTGCTTCCCACCTTGTTTCATGCATGATCCTGTGCTGAATCGATAAGCAAAAAAAAGAAAAACAAGAAGACAGAGAAAGCAACACTAAACTCACCACCACCTTCAGAGCACCAAGAGAAATAGCACATCATCCCTACATACTTATGTCAAAACACAGAGGCTGCCAGTTGTGTATTGCATGTGCTGCCCTGGTGGAAGGGTGTCTAGAGGGAAAACTTAGGCAACTGCAAAAAATAATCCTTGACTTTTACACAGAGGTCTTTATATTAAGGGATCATTTCTGAAGCTAGGTCCCATCTTCAGGTGTTTCTTAGCTATAGTGAAGAGTTAGAAATGCAACTTTAAAAACTGAAGACCTAGCTAGATCATTGGATGTAATAAAAAAATTATTTATTCCATCAATTTCCACATTCCTTACACAGACCTCTCTGTTGAGCTCCTCTGCCGCCTTATGCACATAGGTTTGGAATCTACAGCAGTACACACACATGCACACATACACATATTAAATCTATGATAGTATATTCCTATATTGTATAATATCCAGTGTAATAATATGATATTGAATAGCCTATCCAGTAAATAAATTTACATTTTTGTATATACACAGTGATTCCTACAGTTAATTGAACTGAAGCTATGCATACACAAATTCCCTTCCTCTCTAACTGAACAAACAAACTTTTTACAGAAACCACATAATCTGTGTTCCCTGACTGTGTTGTTTCAGATTCTGACTTGCTCATCTTTTTCCCTCTGGGCTTCTGTCTTCTTTGGTCTTAATTCTTCATCGTTTCTATTCCACACATCCCTTCCAGAAGACAAACTGCAAAATCCCAGGAGTGAAACTGCTGATGTTTTTGAAACCCCAGCTTTCAGATAAAGATACCTTACCAGTGCATCCTCATCTTGGGCAAAGATTAACTCTATATCAAAACCAAAAAGAACTAATAACTGTTACTTAAAGGCTAGAAATCTGGCATAAGCCAAACTAAGATCATATCATTGAAAAAGCCCACAAAAGTTCCTTATTCCGATATTCAAGAAGCATTTCTAGGGCATGATTCGCGTACTCCCAGATGTAGTAGACATCTAAAATAGGTCAGTTGAATCATCACCTAATAATGTCCATTTCTTTCCTGACTATGAACGAAGCCTAGACCATAACTCAGATGGAAACACCCATATTGAGACAGATTTCCTGCCTCAAATGCTCCCCAGTTTCTGCAGGAGCTACCCCACAGAAGCAGGCCCTTGATGGAAGGGGAGCAAAAGCTATGCCTAGTGCCTTCAATTGCTTTCCTACAGTTTTCCAGCATTCTCAAGAAAAGCATTCAATGAAAGCTGCTGCAGCAAGAGGGCAGAGCTCTTCTGCCCTAATCCTCCCCTCAAGAACCAAGAGGTTATGGACGAAACAAGAAATGAGAATCAAAACATGTTTTCCTACTACTTCTTCCCTGAGAATGCAGGTTGATTCTGCTCTATTTCTTTTCTGCTTTTGACTTGATCAAAATGACATTAATCTTAAATTTTCTTTCCACTTGCTTGTATTTAGAATGAGACAGGAGCTTCAAAATGAAAAGACAGCTCAAAAATTTGATCTTTATTAAAATACATATTTTCAGATTTAGTAATAAATTTCATTATATACTTTTGACAGCCTCATGGAGTTTTTTCTGTAGTTTCTTGAGAAAATAAGGTTTTTATATCATGCCATCAGTTCCCCAATAGTCACTTAGAAACCAGCTGTTTCATTTCAATCCAAGTTAACATGCACATAGAGGAATCAAAGATGAGTGTGTTCCTATAGCCAAAGATCAGTGGCTAGGTACAGCAGAGAGCTCTTACTGACACCCCTGTGGGAGCATCAGTAGGGAGAGACTGGCCCTTATCCATGTTGTTTGACAGTTTCTGTCATATCCTGTCCAGGCAGCAGGTCAAAATATTTGGTTTAGGGACACTGATTCTGTTGGAAGGAACATAAGGATGTTTTGGGGGAAAGGCCTGGTAGGAAGAGGGAACACTAATAAGTTTCTTTTCTTCAACAACTGAATGTGTCTCTTTTGTAATAAAGTATTAGTGGGAATATTGGTAATAGTGAGATAACTATGCTGGTTTGGGGGTATTTAGGCTATAAAGATTTGCTTCTGTAACACTACACTGACCAGGATTTCCACCACTGTCCACTAAAGTAGCTGATACAAGGACTGTCGAGAGCCAAGTGTGGGGTGAGGTAGCTCCAACTGAGCCTGGAAGCTGGTGCTGCTAAAATAATGAGAGCATTTACACCTGGGAAAATCCTATCTAGGAATTCCTGAAATGTTCATATCCATTAGAACATGGAAACCTCTGCCTCCTAAGAGAATTTCCAAAGCAGGTTACCAGAAATTATTCAGAAATTATTTAACTTCTGCAATGAGGTAAGGCTGAGAGAGTTGGAGTTGGGCAGCCTGGAGAAGAGAAGGCTCCAGGGGAACATTATTGTGACCTTTCTATTTGTAGAGGGGGCTTATAAGAAAGATGGAGAGAAAATTTTTGCCAGAGTCTGTGGTGGCAGGACAAGAGGTGACAGGCTTAAACTGGAAGAGAGTAAGTTTAGATTGAATGTAAGGAAGATATCTTTTATGATGAGGATGATGGGATGTTAGAACAGTTTGCCCCAAGAAGTAGTGGATGCCCCATCACTGGAAGTGTTCTAGGCTGGATGGGGCTTTGAGCAACCTGACCCAGTGGAAGATGTCCCCTGCCCAGCAGGGGAGTGTGGACTGGATGATTTTTAAAGGTCTCTTCCCACTCAAATCATCCTATGATCCTATGATCTGAGAGCAGCAACCCCCAGAAAGGAAGGACACTGGTTTCCTGGCAGGGCTGGCAGGCAAGAGTGCAATGTACGTGCCAGTTCCTGTGCTCAGCAGGGCCCTGAAGGCCTGGCACCCATGATCCCAGTGTCTGGCCCAGCAGAGACCCTGCACCCACGCACCACCCTCTCTCAACCCCAGCAAGTATCACAGCCAACCCCCACTGCAGGTGAGCCATTGGGCTGGGGATGTTGGTGTCCTAGGTGGGGGTCTGCAAGGCTGCAGCATGCAGCCAAGAAGTGAGAACCCACCACTGAAACTATGCAGGGGAAGAGCAAGCAGCCCAGCTGCTCTGGGAAGGAAACATGGGCATGGGAGCACACCTGCAGTGATAAGAGGTTTGGAAAACAGTCTTTGGGGAGAAGCGGTGGAACTGGGTTGATTGAGTCTAGCGGAGGAGGCTGGAAGTAAGGCAGGACATGAAAACGCAGTTGCAGTGCAGAAGAGTTTGTTATTAAGAGAGACAACAATTACCTTGCTGGAAGGAAAAAGATAAGATCTAATCGGCTTTATATTCAGGAAAGAAAAAAAGAAAAGGAAACAGAAAGAGACTGGATGTTGTGAAAACTTTCTCTGACTAAGGCAGGGCTGGAATAGGTTACCTAGTGAGGCTGTGAAACCCACTTCACTGTAAATTTCAAGAAGTTAATAAAAAAATCACTGCACTCTATCAGTAGAAGATGGACTGCCATACTATCTCTCAACCTTTGGAAAGTAAAAGTCAATCTAAACTTTTCAAACATAAAATTTAAAAAAAAATCCCATACATATCATACAGACTCTTAAATGTATGGGTGATAAATAGAATCATAGAACAACCAGGCTGGAAGAGACCCATCGGATCATCGAGTCCAACCATATAAAACCTAATAACCTAATAACCTATAAAACCAAATAACCTAGTGATTTTACAAATTCTAATTTTACTACTACAAATTCAAGCATTTAAATTTAAAATATTATTTGGATAGCAAACTTTGATCTTTCCTCTTAAAGAAATTGCCAAGCACTTCTTGAGCAGGTAAATGCTGGCAGTATATTTTAGCACTATTTCTGTCATAGCAGTTATCCCATTCCACCCTATTACTGCTATCAGACTTTCTTGTCTGTTCTCTCCTGCTGCAGTGTAGTGACCTGCAGGATTGTGTCCTAGCCAGTTCTGCATTCTTTGGGGCACTTTTATTCCTATTGAAATGCTTGTGGGCTGGGTCAATCTCACAGCAAGGTCATCTCTCCACCATCCTAGGTTACGGGGCCATAGGATACCTCAGGCACTGGAAAAAAACAGATGGTACAGTTCCTTTGGGACCCACTGTAGAGAAGAATACTCTGAACATATGGAGTATGCTGAAGCATGCAGACCTTTCCAATCCACCGGGGGATATCGAGTCTATCAGGATATCTTGACTCTATAACCAAAAGGACACAGAGTTAAGGAGGTTTTCTTGAGATGCTGCATGGGTTTTTAGTGATAATCATCTAGTCAGATGCTGAGTTCAGTCTGACCTTTCACCACCAAATGGTCCCACTACAAATATCTTGCATAAACTTGACCAGCCAACCAGTTAATGGTAATGACACAGCTGGCTAGGGCCAACTGGGCAGCTTGCCAGCAGTCCCTGGACAATCCTCGGAGGCGTTCCTCAGTCCATTCCATGCAGAGAAAGGTAAACTACTCTAACACTGCCAAACCATTTCCTCTGCTGGGAAATATACTGCAGTCACTCTGGAATGACTAAACGGGCTTGGTAGAGCTTAGTGACTCTGGCTCATAGTGATTTGGATGACTTGGTGAGGCACTTGTCTCACCAGTGCTTTGATAACCACATAGCTCGTGATCTCAGGCACAGTGTTAACATGAAAACACAGGTAGGCCACATCCTGTACACAGGATAAAAGGTCTTCTGGGATATGGAAATTCTGGGGACCATGGTGCAGGTTGTACTGCAAGGCTTCACCCTCAGGAGTGGCATAGGGTAGGCAGTAGTGATGCTGATCCACAGCTTGTAAGCCTTTCTGGGACTGATCTAACTCCATGGGGGACCATACAGATGCCTCTGTGGTTGTTTCTTAAAATTTCTGGTTCCATCAGGACATATTAGCTTGGGTCTCTTCACCACGTGCTTCCAGACCTGAGCTGACTCTGAAACAGTCCAGGCATATTCCTACTCATAAACCCTATGAGGATAAGATGGGCTTTCTCAGAGTCATCTTTGGTACCTCTGAACTTTGAGGACAGCATATCCACAAAGTGCCTAAGTTACCTAGACACATTAAATGTGCTTTTGTTCATTAGCACTGACAGATAATTTTGAGTGGTTGAAGTCATGTACAGATATACTAAGGACATCATGCCTTTGCAAAAAAGAGACTGGAGAGTAAGATTAATCATTGTTCAGTGATGAACATACCAGCCTAGAAAGAGGCAGGTACACTGATCAAGGATTCTGGAAGTATATGTCCAGTTCTTATGTCTTCTTCTGGTCTGATGGGTTGATTTGTGCAAGTCTCTTCACCCACCACTGTCTTCCTCATCTTGGTTCTCTTCACTTGTGTAACGGTGGCATGCATCTGCTGTTGAGAGGTACCATACAAAACAGAAATATAATGATGACATCTGTAAGACAACTGGTGGCAGATGGAAAATAAGAACCCAGAATTCCAGGATGCAAGCTCTCAACCCAAGAACCTTTCATCTGAAGAATCAGTTCATGGCTTTCGCTCTCATAATTGCTGTTCTTCATGTGGTGTCTGAGGGAATAACCATACCTGATGATTTTTTTTCCCACCTCTGTTCCAGCTGCTGCTTATGACATTGCCCAAGCTGAAAATAAGGAGGCCTATCATCTAAAAATTCACATGAAAATGAATACGTTTTGACCTTTACATGAGCCAACAGAGAGCACAAATGTGAGAGAAACATGCTGTGGAAAGGGTTTTGATAGGAATTCTCACCCGTCTCGGTATCAACTTCTTCACACTGCAGAGAAACCTGGTCTGTGTGCTCCCTGTGGGAATAGTTGGAGCAAGGATTCATCATCATCAACAAACCCAGCTCAGCAAGACATCAATACCCAAATGGAATATGGTCACTCTGAGTCCTGCAGGGCAGGCATTCACTCCCACACCAGAGATGGGATAAAGGGAAAGACATCCAAGCCACTGTTAGAAGTCTTGCAGGGAACACAAAACGCAACCCCAAACACTACAGAGAGCTATCTGACACTCCTACAGTGCAATGAGGTAACAATGGTTGGAAGTGAGTACCCTGCTAAGATGATGGGCCTTTGGAGGTCATGTTTTTTTTTTTGTAAGAATCACTAATGAGGGAGGAGGAGGTCCAGGGAAGGGGGGACCTTGAAGTAGTGAGAGAGGAAGAGAATGGGTAAAAAAAGGAGCAGGGTGAGTTTAGTTAGCGTGACAGTAAACGACATCTTTAGGGTATGATGAAATCTGTCTGGGAGCAGGGTTTGTAATTAACTTGGACATCTGGAGTTCCTGCCCCAAACTGAAAGGTAACTTTATCCTTGTTCTGTTTTGAGAAAGCATAGTACAATGTACTCTAGAGTTATTATGAGTCATTGTTTGCACTTCATTAGTCACTCTTAGCTGTAGCCTGTAAGTACTTCAGATCCTAGACTACAGAAGACCTTACAGGGTTTGTTTCATAGAATCATAGAATCATAGCATGGATTGAGTTGGAAAAGACATTACAGATCATCCATTTCCAATGCCCCTGCCATGAGCAGGGGCGTCTTCCATGAACAGGGGTACCTTCCACCATACCAGGCTGCTTAAAGTCCCATCCAACCTGGCCTTGAACATTTCCAAAGGTGGGGCATCCACAACTTCCCTGGGCAACCTGTGCCAGTGCCTCACCACTGTCATCGTGAAGAAATTCTTCCTAATGCCTAATCTAAATCTTCCTGCATTCAATTTAAAGACATTCCCCCTCATCCTATCACTACACTCTCTTGTAAAAAGTCTCTCTCCAGCTTTCTTACGCCCTTCTTCTGGTACTGGAAGCTACTCTAAGTTCTCCCCACAGCCTTCTCTTCCCTAGGCTCTGTCAGCCTGTCCTCAGGCCAGAGGTGCTCCAGCCCTCTAATCATCTTTGTAGCCCTCCTTTGGACACATTCCAACAGTTCCGTATCCTTCCTTTCCACACCTTTTCTGATGCAGCCCAGGAAATGTTTGGCCTTCTGGGCTGTGAGCGCACATTGCTGGCACATTGAGGTTCACACAGGCCCACTTCTCCAGCTTGTCCAGGTCCCTCGGGATGACAACCTGTCCTTCTGGTGTGACAAATGTATCATTCAGTTTGGTGTCATCTGCAAACTTGCTGAGGGTGCACTTGATCTTACTGTCTACATCATTGATGAAGATATTAAGCAGCATTGGTCCCAGTACAGATCCCTGAGGGACACCACTTGTCGCAGATCTCCATCTGGACATTGAGCCATTGACCCTTACTCTCTGAATGCAACCTTCCAACCTATTTCTTATCAGCCAAACAGTCCATCCATCAAATCTGCATCTCTCCAGTTTAGAGAGAAGGATGTTGTGGGGGACTGGGTCAAAGGCATAAATCCAGAGAGATCACATCCATCCATCACATTGCTTTTACTATATCCACTGATGTGGTCACCCCATCATAGAAAGCCACTAGGTTGGTCAGGCAGCCACTAGGTTACCTCACCTTCTATCCTTTGACAGAAGTCAAGCGTCCAGATCTTGTATCTAACAACAAGGATGTGGAACCTGATTCAACCAGTTTACGATCTAAACCTCCAAAGCAATGTGGTAGGGTTTTTTTTTTCTAAAGTAGAAGACCCACTAAGGATTGTTTTGCTTTTATGTTTTACTTGCTGTATTATTCTTGTGCCTTGCTTAACTAACTGAAAGACAACTAAAAATATCACATATTGTGAGTCACAAGAAAGGCCCTTTTTGTCTGTTAAGGACAAAAGCTTACTTCATGTAAAATGTTCTTTTGCTCATACAAAACAATACTGCTTCAGTCTGCTGTTCTAACAACAGCATCACAGCTCCAGACAAAGAATGCCTCCACACTCCTGTGTGGATGGTCATATTTCTGCGCAAGCTCAAATCCAGCTTCACAACCTTTTCTGGGGGAAAGATTTTATTTTCCATGACTGAGAGCAATGAGGGGCATGGGTAATCCTCTTGTGGTATAAACCAGACCAACATTACAGAGGCTATTTCAGGAACATGTGCTATTTTTTTCTGTTATTAAATTTCTGGGCCATTATAGGATTCACATTAAGTTTAGGGCCCTCGGGAAAGCCACCACAGGTGACCTACCTGGGTTTTGGTCTTGTGCTACCATGGGCCAGAAGAGAATGCGCATTTTCAAGATCATTGATATTAACAATCAGAAACTAGGTGAGAGTTGGTTTACAGTGTTTGGCCCCACAGAAGACACCTGTGACCAAGGCTTTACTCTCTAGGTAATCCCTATGAAATGATGTTATCCTGCGCCAAGACAGTCCAGGTGTTTTAGAGAACCATAGCATTAATCTTATTGCAGTTTTTGAAGTAGGGTGAAGGTTCATTGATGTATGGTTAGGATTGGATGTTGAGGATGGCAGGATGGGGTTGAAGGGTTCTGCAGAGTAAGGGAGGGAGAGGGACCAGGCAAACCCCAGAGGTGAGGGCTTTCTCCCATTGCTGTCAGGAATGGGAGAAATAACTGTTGTGCCACAGGAAAGAGTATCCCAGAAAGGAGGATCTGCTTCCTGTGCCCAACAACTAAAACTAAGACTGTGACTAAGGACCCTTTCTTTGGGCTAAAGCTGTTCTCCAGCATCCACAGATCTGGAGTAAGCAACCAGTCTGTAGCCCCACAAATCTTGCTGCTGATATGAGTCAACTTGCCTTGCATGCCTGGAGCTGAAAAAGGGGTTCACATTTCCTTCTGTGGCTATAATCAGTGATTTTATTTTTTGAAAGCTGAAACTATGATAAACGGTAGATCTTTCTGGAACAATCTCATAGAAAGCTTTAAGAGTGCAACTGTTTGCCTGAGCCTGACAAAAATTATCTAAGAGGAGGAAAGATAAGTTGACTTTTCAGTCTACTGGTGTGACACTGTACATGCGTCACCAGTGTACAGGAGCAGGTATAACAGCAGGGTATTTCTGTTAATGCTCTTAGCTCGGCACAGCCAGGAAGAGCTTCCCAACAGGGGGCACTACGTCATTACATATAGGGGCTTGGAGCTCCACCTCAAGGGCTCCTCTCGTGCAGACAGTAAACATGGAGGAAGGCACATTTCAGCTTTCTTTGTTCTCCTCTGCAAAAACTAAGCTGATGAATAATTACTACGTTTATCTCATTAAAAGTTACACTATTATGCATAATTATATCCACCAAAAAAATAAGCCAAAGCAAAATCTGCAAACCCTACATCCTGGTCACAGGGAGAACTGAAATTTTGAGTGTTTGATTTCATGGTCATTCAAGAGTCTCTTAATACAACCCAGGGACTTTTGTGTGCAGTTTGTTAATTAATAGGGAATAATTTTTATTGGTGCATGGGACAGATTAATTTGTTTGTGGGCTGGATTTTGTGTCTAGCCAACAAAATGAAGGAAAGTGAAGGGCTGGTCTGAGTCATCACTACTGACCTTCACCACAAGCAATAACACTTAGATGGATATTATCACATGAAGGTCTCAGCTAGGAAGAAGCAGCTTCCTAGCACAATAGTTTGTGAGTGAGAGGGATGAGCTGGATGGGGCCAGGGCAAAGGGAGCTCTGCTGTTTCAAGCACAGAGGAAGGCTTTTGAATGTCATCCTCCTACCTGCGCTGCATGTGGTAAGCTACTGCAGCCGCCTGCATTGGTAAAAACCTGCATGGGCAGATGCAGTGCTCTCTGTATCCAGTTTCTACACAGCAAGATGGTCTCTTTCAGGTTGAACCAGAGAACTATTTGGCAAGACCCTCAAAGACAACATGCTTCTTTCATTTTTGCTCTCCGTGCTCAGTGTTACTGAGGTCCTAACTATAGTTTCCTTTTTTAGCTGCTATGGACTAGAATAAAATTGCCTGTAGCGGTGTAACTTTGTCTATATTTCACATTTTCCTCACAGTAGTTTATTTCTATAGTTCACAGTTGAGCAGAAAACCTGAAGAAATGATCACAGTGTAACTGAAGACAGCAAAAAGGAGTAATGAAGTTTCCTAATTGTTCAGGTATTTGTTGCCAGCACCTTTTCTACAGAGGGCTTTGAGTGTCACCCTAACTTAAGTTATTGCCATGAACATCTATGTAAGTGATTGCTTTGACAAATAGAATGGAAGTATTTTAAGAGTGCCCATAGCCTTCTCCCAGACCTCTCAAAGGATGCTGGGGGGAAGAGAAAACATCATTGTTTGAGGTGCAGGAAAAAGACAAGTCCTTTAGAGACTCCAAAACAAAAACTATCTACATGTTTATATAAAAGAGAGAGAGACAGGTATATGGAGTGGGCATGGAGTGGACTGGGAAACAACGTACTGCACCAAGACATAGCATTAGGACTCTGATTCAGATTTGTGCAAGGATTTAGCTGCATCTAATTCAAGCAGTTATCTTCTGCACAGCTGCCCTTCCTACCCCTCTGCTGACACTCTGCAGGCTGGACTTGACAGTGGCAAATTCCTGTTTGTCTGCTTGCTGATGCTGATCTTCACTGGCTTCCCCCATCCTAAGAGGCCAAGTTCACAGGTCCTCGACCTGCCAGTCTTCAGGGAGAATTTGATTCTTAAACCTCCTTAGGATTAAGAGTACTGCAGGAACAAAGAGAAGAAGAGGAATCTTTAAAGAATTAGGACTATGAATTACAGTCACATATACTGAACTCTGGATAGAGCCCAAGAACTAAAAGAACACATAAGAGCAAAGCTCTAAGCAAATTAGTCTTCTGTTCAGGGGAAGCAATACTCTAGGTTCTTAAGAACTGGATCTCAGTCAGAGAGCTGCAGAGGAATTGTGGCAGCCCTACTGTCTTGACCAGACTTTGCAATATCCTCAGGAAGCTCATGCTCCCCTGCTCTGCAGCCCACAATGTTCTCAACTGTTCTCCCAGATATTTGAAGGCCATGTGTATTTGAGATCACGTGTTAAAAATATCTTTTTGCATTCCTTTTGCAGTGTTTGGAATCACAAACAAAGAAATTGAGTCCACTCCAGGAAACCAAGAGCTGCCTTATAAAGACTCTCTGGGAGCTGCAATGGAGGATTTCACTCCATGAGAGGCACCTGCCAAAAATAAGCAATAACCAAAGTACCCTTTGCATGCAGCACCTCAGTGGAGAGAAAACATAAACCTAGAGATTTCCTCAAAATTGTATCTGAACTAGAAATTGCCTTTGTCACTTGGTGTAAAAGAACAGCTGTTTGGAAATGTTTGCATAACTATCTTTCTTTCTGTATTTATCAAAATTTTTGGTGGTGTTTCTGCCTAGTAAGATCAATGTGGTTCATTCTGTATTCCCAGGGATTAATACTGTTGATGACAGAGGAAAAAAAGCAAAGCCCATTAAAAGCTTTCCTATATTTCTCCTTGTCCAATTGCTCATTCCTCAATTCTCCATAATGTATCATCTTAGTAAACATAGCACTGTTTTTCAACCTGTTTTTGTTTTCAGCATCCTTGTTTACAGATATTGCCTTGTACTTCTTAGTTATGTTTTGTGGATCCTCTTCAAGTAGCCCATGGACCTCCTGATGTGTCTGGACAACAGACTGTAAATCACTGCAATAGTCTTATACTGTGAAAGACACCTCCACTGGTATTTAGTGTTGAGTACCAAGGAACATCCTCATTGTATTCTTGGTCATAAATCACCTTTTCCCCGCATTAGTTCCAGCTTTACATTTTGGGGAAAAGAGTACATCTATCTCAAACCCATGTTATTTAGCCACAGAGGCTTTTCCATATAATTCTCTGTATATATTATCCATGTGGGAATAAGGCTTGAAAAGCAATATTCAACAGGAAAGAGTGTTATGTCATATTGTATTAGGTATCCTGAATGTAATTTTTGCAACTTTGGCTGAGAAAAATCTTCCTAAAGATAGAAATGCTTGTTACTATGTCCCTGGAAATGCAGTCAAATGCTATTGATGGATCACTGGGACATGGGTCACTGACCATTGTGTGTAGCATAAAAGGCTGGGTAACTGCCTGAAGGAATACACTCTATTTCGTTAGCTCTTTAAAAAAAAAAAAAAAATCATTCAAAGGAGCTTCTTGCTTGTGCAAGAAGTCCATATTTTATTAATCTTGAATAAAAGGATGTTTAATTGATTAAACTGACCTTGAAGCTATTCCCTTCTGTCATTTAAAATTGTATCTGAGGAAATAGAGGTGAAGTTTTGGGTTGTGTTTTTCTTCAACTAACCATATGAAATTCCGTGTAGGAGGTAGATTCTGAGGATTATTTTTCTTCTTTCTTTGGTTTGTACCTAATGCTATAAAGCATAATGCTACGAGATCACAGGATTTTGTCTTGCCTCCTGCTCAGTGGACAATACTTGCACACTCAGCACAAAAATAACAGTTGAGACTATTTTGCGTGATTTTGCTGTTAGAGGCCTGCCATTCATAGCTAAAATTTAAGGAACATCAGGAAGGACCAAGGAAACCAGCATACACATGTGTGAAGCCCACACCTTTCTGAAGTCCTGCAGTGAATAGTCATTTTCATTGATGCAGGTCCAGATTACAGTGAAAGAGATGCAGCTGTGACTATAAGTGGGAAAAACCATCAGCCTCCACCAGGCCCACATCCACAAAGGAAGTACCTTCTTGCATTTTAAAACAAGCAGGTACTTATAATAAAATGAATTGTTGGGCAATGCCAGGGCTAAATGGATTTAAAGCAAATTAAAATGTGCTTTTTGCAACCTTATACAGTTGGCAGGCAGGGGACTCTCCAGACAAGCCCTTACCTTCGTGACTTTAACAGCAGCCTTTGTCTCTATCAGTCTGAAGTCTTATGCATCTGTTTAATTTTTCCTGGGACCACTTGTAAGAAAGTGGGATTTGAAGGTAACCCATTTAGGGCAATGGTCAAATTTGCACATCAGGCAAGACAACTGTTATTATTTTGGAAGAAATTGGTACAAGACAGTAAATGAGGCATTAGTTCTTAATTCATCCAGCTAGCATCGACTCTCATAGTACATAGGTAGTACTGGTACATAAGGCATCATGACATAAAAACTGTCACTCTGTCACACATGTAGGTATTCATTTGAAGAAAGCATCCCTACTGCATTTATATTCAGAAAATGGATGAGGTTGAATAGAGATTATACAGTTATAAAATTTAAGAGGAGTGTTTGTTCCTGGTTTTGTTCTGTAAGAGCAAACATAGTGTTATGCCTAGGTCACTTGTTGGCTGGTGGCTAGCTGGGATTCCCTGAGGAGAAAGCATGTAAGCATGAAATAGGGGAAGCCCATTTCAATCAGTGACTGCTCTTCTCAGGATGTATGTGTTCTTCAGCAATAATAGTTATTGTCTCAGGGCTTTGGTCATTACCTCAGAACATGTCAGCAATGCAGTTTTATAACTAGTTTCACATAGGAAAGCATCTCTAGCCAGATCACCTGAAGGACTTTCCCAGTGCTGTATTTTCCCAATGTCTTCTGTCAAGGCCACATATTCCTGGACATATGCTGGTGCAAATTTCAGGGAAGATCCCCAAAATCAGTACTTGTCTAGGTGAAATCCATAGTCTCTTGAACTCCTGGGATAAGAGATGATTCTGCCAGACAATGTAGGAGGTCACCATTATAACTGCATTCACAACTGTCACTGAACCAGATTCTCAAATGAAGGACAGGCCCAAACATCTGTCAGTAATATGGTTGTATTCAAAATAAAATAAAAATATGTGAGTGAACGGTGCAAATCTGACATTTTTTCCTCTTTTACTTCAGCATCTGCTGTAGCTCCACAGGAAGCTAACACCTACAAATTGAACAAGAGCACGGGACCTGTGGTGCCAAAGCTGAGCTAAGGTCTGGGAGAGTCTACACTTCTCCCAGTGTGCTAGACAAGTGCCTGTGGAAATGTAGTGCTGGATCACAGAATGGTTTGTGTTGGAAGGGACCCTTGGAGTTCATCTAATCCAACCCCTCTGCAAAAATCTTCAACTAGGCCAGGTTGATCAGGTGCCAATACAACCTGACCTTGATTGTTTCTAGGAATGGGGCATCTACCACTTCTTGGGGTAAGATGTTCCCACTGTTTCACCACTCTCAGTGTAAAAAAATTTCTTTCCTTCATCTAACTTAGATCTGCCCTCTAAGTTTAAAACCATTACCCCTTGTCCCATTGCAACAAGCCCTACTAAAAAGTCTGTCGCCATCTTTCTTATCAGCCCCCTTTAAGTACTGAAAGTTGACAGTAAGGTCATCTTGGAGCCTTGTCTTCTCCAGGCTGAACAGCCCCAACTCTCTCAGCCTTTCTTCATAGGCAAGGTGTTCCATCCCTCTGATCTTTTTTTGTGGCCATTCTCTGCAACTGTTACAATAGGTCCAAGTTGTTCTTGTACTGAGGACTCCAGAGCCCCATGCAGTACTCCATGTGGGGTTTCACAAGAGCAGAATAGAGAGGGAGGATCACCTCCCTTAGCCTGCTGGCCACAATTCTTTTGATGCAGGTCAGGATATGGCTGGTCTTCTGGGCTACAAGCACAAATACCCAGCTCACGTCCAGCTTTTCATTCACAATGATACTGGGACTCTGCTAACTGCTGATAGCACGTCATAAGGAAGGTACAGAAAAAGCGATGACTGAATTTCAGGATGGTTACCACTGGATGCTTACAAGCCTGAAAAGAAGGAAACAGCCATGGCTTGACTGACTCTAGATGGTTGTTGCATAAGCTTACTCTGGTTTAGTTTCGAAGCTCAGTGTTCCATTTGTTTCCAACCTCACAAGGGGTTTTGTTACATATACACTAGTTTGTATCTTCTTGCAAGAAGGTGTAGCTGCTAAACATGTCCAGGGAAGTTATTTGGGTTCCCAAGGAGTGTGGGTTCACCAAATGATTTTAGTTAAAGAATATCCACAGACCCCTTCTGGCACTTCTGAGATGTCAGCAGCTTAACTAACAGTTACTAAAACTTGCCAGCTTCTGTCCTGCTTTCTGCCTGGTTCTTTACATGTCCTTTGCACATAGTAAAAGCTTAACTCAGAATAAGGTCTGCTAAGTAGTAGTGAGGACAACACAGGACCCTAGCTGGACAGGATGTTTACAATGAGGATGTCCGAGTGGGAGGCAAATATCCAAGCAGCCTCTCAGCCCACTGAGGTCATGGTGTATTCAGGTAGCATAGAACACTGCAGGTAGCAGAAGCACATCAGGGGACAGGAGGGCCCTGCTCTTGGCGCTCCTGGGCCTCTTTGGAGTATGAGTGTTCCCTTGGAGGGGAATAAGGACCATGCCAGGTATGCACTCGGTGCAGTTCAGCACTTGGTGGGCTGACATAAGGGACCATGCAGCCCAACCCACCTGGGACACCTCTTTGCTGCTTTCTGTCCTGTTTCCTACTAATTCTAGCTCTCCTGCTGAGAGAGGACACCCACACTGACTCACTGTAACTCACCTTCCTAAAGGAGAAGTGGAGGTATTCCCAGCACGGGATAGGACCTCTCTTGCTCACATTGTGAAGCACTCCAGATGTGTAGATGTCTTACATGAAAGAAAAGCCTTTCTTTTACTGTGAGTGTGGTTAAACTTGCCCACCAAGTCAGGGAAGGAGAGCTTGGCTCCCAGAAGGAAACAGATATTGTGATATGAAGAGGTGCACATAATGACTTCAGAACTTCTTCACCCTATGTAATGCATGAAGAAAAACTCAGGCACTCAAACTCTCTGTGACGGGCAGGGAAAACAAGGTACCGTGCAATTTGATTCACAAGAGCAAATAGAAAACTGCTTCTGAAGCAGCTGGAGGTGTCAGGGAGAGGCGTAAAGGTTAAAGCCTCCTTAGACTAAGTGTTGTCCTTTTCTGGATGACAGAGGCGCTGTGTTCCAGTCAGGATGTCCAACTCCAACCTGCTGCCAGCTGCTAAGTAGTTATAAAATGTAGTAGGAAGAAACATCACTTATATATGTAATGTCCCTGAGGTCTGAGCACCAACCCAAGAGCGACAAGATCCAGAGATGGTTTCCCTAGTCTCTTGGCTTGTGGGAATTTGAAACATCAGTTTCCCCTCTGTTGACTGTGAATGCAGTGTTGTGGAAGAAGAATCTCAACTGCAGAAGCTGATCCACTATGATGAAATAATTCATCCACACAAGTGAAAGAAAGTATTAAATGAATCAGAAAGCAGTAGCAAACAGGTACAATTTTATGGGTGGCTGAGTAGAGCATTCAGTGTGTTGTTTCTGGGCGAGTGTGATGCTGTGGAAGCAAAGCCCCGTAACATGTAGCTTTTCTGTAAAAAAACAAACAACCCTAGTGCCAGTAGGGATGAAATACAAAGTAGGAGGGTTCACGAATGTAAAGTTAAGGAGCAATCATAGAATGGTTTGGATTGGAAGAGACCCTTCCAACCTCCCTGTAGTGAGCTGGGACATCTTCAACTAGATGATCTTAAGCAGGAAAACAAGAGACTCAGATAATAAATAATAATTACAATAATAATAGTAATAAAGCAAAAAGCCCCTCTGTTTCTTGAGCCAGTTGGGGATCAGCAAATCATAGAACCACTATGGGTCATAGAATCATTAGGTTGGAAAAAAACTTTTGAGATCATTCAAGCCTGACCTACCTGTCCACTACTAAACAGGCCTTATAAAGAACAGCTGAGAGAGCTGGGGTTGTTTAGCCTGGAGAAGAGGAGGCTGAGAGGAGACCTCATTGCTCTCTACAACTACCTGAAAGGAGGTTATATAGAGGAGGGAGCTGGCCTCTTCTCCCAAGTGACAGGACAAGAGGGAATGGCCTCAAGGTCCACCAGGGAGGTTTAGGCTAGACATTAGGAAAAGATTTTTCACAGAAAGGGTCATTGGGCACTGGAACAGGCTACCCAGGGAGGTGGTTTAAGGCATGGGTGGACGAGGTGCTGAGGGGGATGGTTTGTGTTCTATGTGAAAGGTTGGACTCAATGATCCGGTGGGTCTCTTCCAAGCTGGTTGCTCTATGATTCTATGATTCTGTGATATCCCTGAGCACTTCATCTACCTGCCTTTTAAATAACCCCAGGGATAGTGACTCAATCACCTCCCTGGGCAGCCTCTGCCAGTGCTTGATAACCCTTTTGGTGAGGAAATTTCTCCTGATGTCTAATCTAAACCTCCCCGGTGCAGTTTGAGTCAGATTCCTCTCGTCCTATCGCTTCTCACTTGGGAGAAGAGACCAACACCCACCTCACTATAACTTCCTTTCAGGTAGTTGTAGAGAGTGATAGAGTCTTCCTTCAGCATCCTCTTTTATAGGCTAAACAACCCCAGTTCCCTCAGCAGCTCCTCATAACCCTTATTTTCCAGCCCCTTCACCAGCCTCATTGTCCTTCTCTGGACATACTACCAGACCACAATGTCCTTCTTGTAGTGAGGGTCCCAAACCTAGTGTTCGAAGTGTAGCCTCCCTGATTCCTAGCACAGGGGAAGAATCACTTCCCTGGACCTGCTTCCCACACTGTTTCTGACACAGGCCAAGATGTCATTGGCCTTCTTGGCCACCTGGGCCACTGCTGGTTCATCTTCAGCTGCTGTCAACAAACACCCCTGGTCCTCTTCCTCCAGGCAGCTTTCCAGTGACTCTTCCCCAAGCCTGTAGGGCTTCACAGGGTTGTCATGTCCCAAGTGCAGGACCTGGCATTTGGCCTTGTTAAGCCTTAACCACTGGCCTTGGCCCATTGATCCAGCCTGCCCGGGTGATCCAACCGTCCAGGCGATCCAGATGTCCAGGGTCAGGTGCACCCGCTCCATTTTTGCCCTGGTGGCAAACCAACCAGGCCCTAAGCCCCTTTGCCCTCAACCCAAGACGTGGTGGGAGGGGGGAAGGGGGAACGGGAGACGCAGTCATTGCCCCCGTTGCAATAAAAACAAACAAACAAACCAGCCGCGTCCCAGGCGGTGGGAGCGGGGCGGTGGGTGCCGGGGCGGCGGCCGCTCCCTCCCTGCCCCGCGCCGGCGGCCGGGCGCGTCCCGCACCCAATCAGGGCGTCCCGCCTGCCTTCCTGTAGGTGTGCCCGGCTCACCTGGGGCCGCGCCACCCGCCGCACAACCTGCGGGGACGCGGCTGCCGCGGGCGGGGGCAGCGCCGCCCGGCGCGGCCGTGGGAGAGCGGCGCAGGTACTGGGAGCGGGCAGGGGGGGTCCGCGTGGGTGCCGGGAAGCCCTCCTCCCCATTCATTCCCGGAGCCTAGGGGGCCGGGGCGCCGGTGCTTGCAGCGCGCAGGTGTGGGTACGCGGGGAGGGGCCGCGCTCCGCCGCGGGGGCTGCGTGGGCCCCGCCGGGCCGGTTCCTGCTTGGGGATGGAGGGAGGAGGAGGGAAGGGTGGCGAAGGGGCCGCCGGTGCCAGCGACGCTCCGGCCGCCGCGGCCTCTGCGCGGGACAGGACGGCTCCGCTTCACCCCCGGCCCGCAGCTCCGCGTCCCGGCTCCGCTCCCCCCCGCCCCGATCCCTGCCCGCAGCTCCGCGCTCCCCGCCAGCTCTGCGCGCTCCTCCGCCCGCAGCTCTCCTCCCTCCTACCCCCCCTTCCCGCCCGCCTCGAGCCCAGGCCCCGTCCCAGACTGCCGGCTGAGCCTCTTCCCGCAGGAAGCGCGCTCCCAGGGTGCTCGCTTTTGAGATTCGGGCCGGGCTGCCCGTGGCCCCGGGAGTCCCGGGACTGTGCTTGAACTCTGGACACGTTGTTGTTGTCCTCGCTCCGCTGGCTAGCGCCTCGTGACCTGTCACGGAGGGAAGGCAGGGGAGCGGGAGGCGAGATCCAGCGGGAGGTGTCCGTGGCCAAGCCAGGGGGGTGAAGGCTTTGAGGTTCCTTCCAACCCAAACCCAAATTCATAGAATGACGGAATGGTTCGAGTTGGACGGGACCTTAAAGATCATCCAGTTCCAACCCTCTGCCATGGGCAGGGACACCTCCCACCAGACCAGGCTGCCCAGGGCCCCATCCAATCTGGCCTTGAACACCTCCAGGGATAGGGCAGCCACGGCTTCCTTGGAAAACCTGTGCCAGTGCCCACCTCCCCTTCTACCATGGAGAATTTCTTCCTAATGTCTGTTCTAAATCTTCCCCCTCCTCCGTCCAATTTAAAGACCTCATCCTAGCACTCCATGTTCTTGTAAAAAGTCCTTCCAGCTTTCCTGGAGCTCCTTCAGGTACTGGAAGCTGCTCTAAGGTCTCCTTGGATCCTCCTCCAGGCTGAACAACCCCATCTCTTCCATCCTGTCCTCATATAGGAGGTGCTCCAGCCCCCTGATCATCTTTGTAGCTCTCTGGACCTGTTCCAATAGCTCCATATTCTTCTTATGTTGAGAATTCCAGAACTGGATGCAATACTCCAGGTGAGATCTCACATGGGCAGAGTAGAGGGGCAGAATCACCTCCATGACCTGCTGGCCATGATTCTTTGGATGCAGCCCAGGCTATGGTTGGCCACCTGGGCTGTGAGCGCACATTGCCTGCTCATGTCGAGCTTCTCGTCAATCAGCATCCTCAAGTCCTTCTCTGCAGGGCAGCTCTCAATCGCATCACCCCCCATCCTCTATTTAAACAGCAGATTGCCCTGACCCAGGTGAAGGACCTTGCACTTGTCCTTGTGGAACCTTATATGATTCTGTGATACTTGCATGCTAGGCTTCCCATCTCTTCCCCACAGCCACTGCAGCAGCTCTGGTAGCAACCTCAGCACCCCAAACAACCTGGGGGGAGGGGCTTCTGACCCATTCTCCACCACCCTGCACCTGTATTTTCCTTGCATTTGATGCTTTATTCTCAGAGATTGGATAAGACTTGGCTTAAATCTGGTGGGGAATACAGGGGCTGAGAAGAAAATCCCCAAGATCAACTCATCTGTGTTGACCTGTTGCAGACTTTGCCAAGGTGCTGCTGGATGTGGATGTTCTTGGCTTCTATGCCCAAACTGGCCAAGACACATTGTAACATGTTGTTGCAATTTTGTGAATGCCACTTAAGTTTTGGAGTTTCTTGTAACCTAATTGCTTGGATAAAGGCAGTCCTTTTAAAGGGTTGCATGGGAGGGAAGTGGCTTGGTTTGGAGGAATAATGTATGGGTGACCCAGATTTCAGAACCGCAACTGGTAAGGAGGCGGCATTGGTAAATCTGGCTTCAAGTTGTATCAAATCAAAACTCTTCTGAATTATCAATTACTGTTAATATTTGGAAACAGTTCAGTTGGCTTCCATGTTGAGAATCTCATTTTGCCAAGCTGTGAGTCAGGGCAGCATTCGTACTGTACTCTCTGTGCAGTAGCCTAGCGATCTTGATAAATCTGTGAGCGTTCACAGTGTAATTGCTGGTGACAACAGGCTTGAGGCTGTGCTCCTATTTAAGAACCCTGTTCCCTTGTTCTTGCTCTCTGAAATAGTGGGACTCAAATGCCTCCTCTGGGAATTCCTTGTGCATCCTGATGGATTTTGCCAGTAAGACTCTGTTCCCTAGTACTTTTATTTCATATCATTAGCTCTGGACAGATGGTCTTGCTCCTATTCTATTGAGTCTTCTTTCTTATAGTCCATTTATCTCAAGTGCTTTTTGAAGAGCAGAATTTTGGGATAGTGTGTTTTGTTTTGTTTTTTTACATACTCTACTTTGGAGACTGGTTTGAAATTGTCTGTTTTATTTAATTTGTATTTATGCAAATTATGTTCACTCTCTATAGTTATTCCAGGCAAAATTTAAGAAGCAACCTGCAAGGGATTTCAAATTCATAGTTGGATTTTTTTTTTTCCTATGAATACTTGACTCTAAGAATTATTATGCTTTCCGTCATCCGGTATCTTTCTAGTTTGGTGTTGGCTACTTAGTTACTGTTTAGCTAAATTATACATAGCTAACTTATTTCAATACTCACCCCAAATAACTTTAGTAGAATCATAGAATCATTAGGGTTGGAGAAGACCTCTAAGATTATTCAGTCCAACCATTAGCCCAGTCCCACCATGCTAACTAACCAAGTGCCCTGTCCACATGATTTTTTTAACACATTCAGGGATGGTGACTCCACCACTTCCCTGGGCAGCCTGTTCCAGGGCTTTACCACTCTTAGTAATTCCTTTCAATTTTGCAGCTCCCCACTGAACTCCCATTTTATCTTTTAATGAAGTACTTAAAAGTGTCTTCAGTGCAAGTATAATTGGGTTCTATTGTTGTGGCACTTGAGACATACAAAGAGAAATTTTTTCTCTCTTCTGTGATGGGATCCTATAGGGGATGTTCAGCCATTTGGGGACAGATGCTTTGTTCTGACAGCCAGCAAGTATTTAAATTCCCAGCCAGTTATCACTGCATCAAATCCAAAATTCTATTAGAGAAGTACCTGGTCTTGATTTCATTATATGAAGATTTCAAGATAGATTGCACTGGTTCCCTGAGTAAATTATTCCAACGACTGACTACCCTTGCTTATTTCTTATCTCAAACTGTCCAGCCTGGTTCCTAACCACAAAGTCTTGCTACACATTTTCATGCCAGATTACAGAGTGTGTTGCTGCCAGGGTGACACACTCCAGCAAAAAAGATGGCCTATTGTACCGCATGCTTACAGCTGTTGTCTGTGCTAATAACCTCTTGTTTCTGGGAAAAGGCAATTGTGGGGCAGGAGTCCTAGGGTGACTAGTATGATTTAGAGCAGCGGCTAAGTGCACCTGGCTGTGCAATCTGTGTGCAGACAAGGCTTTCAGAGAAAAGTAATTGAATAATTTGTGTTGCTTGGAGTATGGCTTCACATGATTAATACACTGTAACTACAGGCTACTGGTGAAGGAATGATCCATTCCTTATCTCGTCTTGACGGCAAGCTCCTGCTGCTTCCTTTGCATCAGACCTAGTGACCAAGAAGCCCTGAGTTGGTACAATCACTGCTGCAACTGAAAATTAATCCCCTCCCCTAAACAAAAAGATGACTCTGCTTTTGCATCTGGAAGCTGAATCAGCTTGCCCTACGGTTGGGTGGTGCTAGGCCTGATGCAGAAGGGAAGCATGCCACTGGGCTTGAGAGATCTGGAGAAGGACTACCTCTTTCAGGGGCAGATGATGTCTGTGCTGGATTAGATGCAAGAGGGTATTGTACATTTAGTTCTTACTTTTCTGTGCTCAGATAAACTCGCTGTGGTTGCACAAAGCCTCCTAGTTGGCACTGCCTTTGAAAGAAGCTGTTATGCCTACCTGTTGACGTCCACGCTGGTTCACCAGCTCTGGCGCTGGTTCCCAGCTCTGGTTGTGAGGCCACACATATGCTTACGCCACCGGAAGAGAAAGGGCAATGTGGGGGTGGGAATAAGGATTTCAGAAGATGGGACTCCTTTTGGCAAGCTAAAGTGCTTGTTAAACTAAGACTTGAGATACAGGAATTGTTGGAAGCACACCTTGCCTTAAATGTTAATGTTAATGCATTTTTTTCATCTACCCTTTGCAGCAGATATGTGAGAATAGTTGCCCTGATTTGCTCAGTAGCTCAGGCTAACCAAGTTGTGTGACTTGCGTGTATTGTGTTTAAGTCATCTGCATTTGACTTTGATTAAGAAGTCTGTGTTGGAGTTAGATTTATATGAGAAGGAGTGTGTGACATACAAAAAAGGTCTGTGTGTTGGCTGTGACGTACTGATACCCATGAAAGGTTCATTGGGACAGAAAAGCTGCAAGCTAATGTATTTTTGCATTCTAGATGTGAGGTTCTCTATGATTTTCAGTGCCTGAGCAGGTGGAGTAACCTTTTGGGAAAGCTTCGTTACTCTTGTGTCTTCCTTCCAGTAACAAGTGACTCCAGCTTTCTTGCTCTTTCAGTGGAAGTCATTTGCTGGGACAAAATCCATTTCCTATCTATTGTTTTAAGTGCCATTCCTTCAAGTGTAATGCTGAATGCTGCAGGACATGTGGAACTGAGCATGTGGTGGAGATTCATTTTTAGCTCACAGGTTGGGGGTTGAGTTACAGCTAGATGAAGTCAAGGAAGAAATCCCCATGACATTAGCCCTGCTTCTAACCTTGCTCTGAACTAGTACTATCGGTTTTGATAGTGGGAAAAATTTAGAAGAGGGGGAGGTGATTACCATGACATGTCTACAAATGTATGTATGTAAAGAGACACATATGTAAATGTATACAAAGTAGAAGATGTTCTGGTGCTAAAGAAGGCTGAGGAGGAGTGGCTACAGAAACTGTAACTGGATAGTGTACAAGAAATAAACTGAAGTGAGAGGAAGCACATGAACCTGCTGCTCAGAGAATATTGCATTAAAGCAGAGCTGGCCATGAATTACGTTCCTGAGAACATATCCCATTTGCAATAAATCATGTAGAAGTATATGACATTCAGTCATACATCTACTTCTTAGTAGTTGCAAGCTGAACATCTAGCTGCATGTGGGTTTTAGTGTGTGAGGTCTGCTGCTCCTGACCTTGCTGGAACTCCTTGGTGCAGTTCCTGCCACTTATTGTACACTTGACTTCCAAAACCCTTCCCTGGCTAGGTGGATGTGGTGCCCAGTGGGATCCACAAGGTTGATGGTCCCTTGCATCCATGGGCAGAACAGAGTTACATGCTGGTGAGCAGACCTAGCCTTGTACAAGGTGTGACTGGAGAAGGAGAGTTGAGGAACAGCTGCTGTTTCATAAATGAGTCCAACAGTATAGTTCAAGGATCCAAAATAAGGGGATTAGGATCCTGGTCACGTCAGTGTACAATTCATTCAGATTGTTGAAGCCCTGAGATAATCAGGGCACCTGTGGTGCAAGGCATGAGCCTGGGTTACAAGCAGACATGTAGCCTGTTGGATGTGATCCTTCTTCACAGCTGCCACAAGGTGGCTGCAATGGCTACACTTGCCTATTTATTTAATAAATGAAATAGATGTCCAGATCAGTGTTAAAGAAAAAATGTACATCAGAGAGCAAACCTGCAGAGAAGTACTTGGGGGTGCTGATTGATGAGAAGCTTGATATGAGCCATAATGTACACTTACAGCCCAGAAGGCCGACTATAGCTGGACTGCATCAAAGGAAGCGTGGCCAGTAGGTCAAGGAAGGTGATTCTGCCCCTCTATTCCTCTCTTGTAAGACCTGGAACTATTGGTGTATTGCATCCAGTTCTGGAATCCCCAACAGAAGAAGGATGTGGAGCTGTTGGAACAGGTCCAGAGAAGGGCTACAAAGATGATCAGAGGGCTGGAGCACCTCTGCTATGAGGATGGGCTAGGAGACTTGGACCTGTTCAGCCTGGAGAAGAGAAGGATCTGAGGAGACCTTATAGCAACCTTCCAGTACCCAAAGGGGCTACAAGAAAGCTGCGGAGGGACTTTTTACAAAGCCTTGTAGTGATAGTACTAGGGGCAGTAGCTTTAAACTGGAGAGGGCCAAATTTAGACTAGATATAAGGAGGAATCTCTTCACTATGAGTGTGGTGAGACACTGGCCCAGGTTGTCCAGGGAAGTTGTGGCTGCCCCATCCCTGGTGGTCTTCACGGCCAGGCTAGATGAGGCCTTGGGCAGCCTGATCTAGTGGGAGGCATCCCTGCCTATGGCAGGGAGGTTGGAACTGGACGATCTTTAAAGTCCCTTCCAATCCAAACAATTCTATGATCAGCAGGTGAATGAGAGCAGTAAGAAGATGCTTTTCTCACTGTGTAGCTGAGCAGCTACAAAAAAAAAAAGCATATATAAGCTTTATGGTATGTACACTTTATACTCACAAAAATTTACAGGTATAATATCAAAAATGCTTGCAAATATATACTTTGAACAGGATAAATCTTAACTAGACCCTTACATCCTTATTAGATTCCTGCCCGATGACGTGGTACTAATGGAGACTTTGTAAGAGTACACCAGTTAGAGTATAGCTTTGCTGGTATACAGCATTTCACAGAAGAAGGAACCGTGTCATAGCCTAGAGAGACTCTGGTGCTGTTGATGCATCCTCAAGGGGGGTCTGTTCTCTAGGTAAAATCCTCTTCGCATGGATTAAGCCTAAGTTTCTGTTTAGGTACAGAAATTTTACTGTAGGTATTCCATAATACAGGTGTCAGGGGTAACTCTAGACCTATGAAATATTATCTAGCTGTAACACCTGATTCCATCTCCTTTGTGAAGTACTCTGAGATCACTGTCTGTGTTTGAAGGTGAGGACTGTCAAACTGCATAGCAGTGAAGTTGAGAAGTTGTGGTGTGTATCTCTTTCCCCTGTGTTACTGGATGTGTAGTTAAATAGGGTATATTGTTAGCCCTGGAGGACAGGTACAATATCTCACTGCGTATTTAGAATGGTGAGGATTTGGTCTTGATTGTTGGTATTGCAGATGGCTCAAATCACTCTTCACATTGTTGCTTCTTTGCATCATTCTTTTTCTGTAGCTCGCTTTGCTCATAGAGATATTTTAGGCTTGAGTTTGAGTACAATATAGCTGATGAATCTTACAGGTGTTTTTAGAATGATGCACTTATTTATCCCTTCTCAATGCTTTTCCAGGAAAGGGGTTTTCTCCTAGAAAGGCATGTTTCAGGTATGGGCAAGAAGAGGCTTGAGAAGGGCAGTGGGGCTCACACTGAGAAGGCTGCAGTACAGTACGCAGCCCTGTCAAGACTCTTGGCTGTGACAAACCTTGGTACAGAGAGAGAATGCTGTGGGGAGACAGGCAAAGAGAAGTGGCAGTATCCCTACTTTTATAGCAAATTATGGGTTATGGCATTTTTTCCTAAATGTGCAACTGATTGAAAGAGATGAGTTTACCCTTCAAGTCACCTGGTAATTTCTTAACTGTATCTGATTCTGTGTTGAAATAATTTACTGCACTATTGCTCTCTTCATCAGCCCTGGTCATGGCTGGGAAGAGGAGGTGTTCTCTTAGTGCACACTGGAGGACAGAAAGGGAAGATGAAAGATGTTCCTTTAGGCACAGAGTCAGTGCTGCTCATTTTGGTCCAAGTCCTGTGCCATCTGAGAAGGCAGTCTTTCTTTGACATTGCTTGGAGTGCCTACCTTATCTTCTTACCTCTGCACAATGAGTAAAATGGGCTGTTTCATTTCAGAGGAGGGCAAAAAAAGGAAGGTGAGCAATTCAGATGTGTACTGGAGCAATGAAATGTGCCTTACACAGGAAGAACAAGGCCAGGCATGCCAGTTATGTCATCGTATTGTGTGCTCTGACCAGGCACATGGGATGGTCAAAGCCATAAGAAACAGACTAAAATTTTGGCTTTGTGTATAGAAAAATCATGACAGCTGAGTTTCCCTGTGGATGTTATCAGACATACATGAGCCATTTTCCCTTCATTCTATAGGCAGCAGTATTTCTACCTATTCAACCGCTCAGTGTATAAAAATAGTGATGTCAAAGGCATGAAAATAGGCATCTGAGAGTAAAAGGGGAAAAATGGGTTAACTCTGATAGTCGTAGCAAAATGACTTGAAAAAAGAACAGAACAAGAAAAGATGAAATATGTGGAATTACATGTGCAATGAAAACTGGCACAAACAAATATCTCAAGCTCAGTGATACAGTATAAAAACAAATCTGCTCCAGAATGTACTATGTTTACTAGCGTGTTTCCTTTGTAAAGTTAATTTAAAAGGTGGCATTGTACAAAAACTTCATTATGACAGTAGAAAAGAGTGAGCAACGTGCATTTAAAAAATTTAATAAAAAAAAGGGTGTATAAATCTGCAGGAGTGTTGAACTAAGCATGTGCATGAATACTGACTTCATTTTAAAGAAAGTTTGGTAGAGAGAGAGAGTTTTGTGCCTAGAGTTAGCAAGAAATACCCAATGCTGCATGTTCTAAACTCATAAAAATTGATGGAACTGTGGAAAGGGTCTCGCCTGAATATAGACACAGTGAGAAGCAGACAACTGTGAATATCTGATGTGTGTGAGGTTATGGGTCAGGGTCTTTCATTGACTGGGCAGCACAAGTATGATAGTAAAGTAACACTGTTCCAGCAGGAGCTGAAATGACTAATTATGGGCACTAATTTGTATGAATAATGTGTCTGTCATTTGCACTAAGCAGCTCTGCAGTGCAAAAGGAGAATATATTAGTAATGTATTTTGAATCTTGAAGAGCTTGGAGGCAAAAGATACAGAAGGAAAGAACAGAATGAGAAATCAATGTATTTTTGTTGGTGAAGGGATTGCTTAAATAAGACTTTGCTTATGGTTGCAATCAGATATAGAGTTTATAACAGGGCTTTGCATATTCAGTGCACTGAGCAGCCACTCCCTAACTAATCCTCAGAGCACTTCTGTGATGTAGGAGGGGTTGGTATTACCTCCGTTATACACATGACCCTCAGCCAGACAGAAACTGCTGGAAACTGTCAGAATTAGGAACTGATGATTCTGCTGGGTAAGGTCGAGGGATAAAGGCACAGTTCTTACTTGCCTTGGGGGAAAAAGAACCCAAATCATACCCACTTGCTTATAAAGTAAGCTTTTTGTAGGCTCTTCCTTTAATAAATGGCCCTAGTGGGGAATTAAGGAGAGCAAGATCCTACTGTCCTAATGTACATGATCCCATTTTGACCCAAATTATATTTCTCATGATTGTAGTTGTCCTTTGTAGATGTACTAGCTTGAAATTTCTAGGTGAAACAGTGTTTAACTCTTTATAAACTGTAGCTGTTAATAGAGGTAAGACCTGAAACAGCAGTCTTATGGGTCGATCTTTGTCTCCTTCTGCTAGGGTAAATGCAGAAATAGCTACAAGTTCAGGGTGCAGGGTGTTTGTCATGCATGTGACCGAAACAGTAATGTTGATCTCTCCTGCTGTGGGTCTAGCTCTAATTACACCTTCTTTGATGTGATTGCTTCTTGGGAGACGATCTACCATGACCTATGTCATACTTTCTGTGTAAAGCACTGTCGAGTGTGACATACATCTTGATGTGACAAATCTAGTCTATTGCTGTTCTTCACCTCAGCAGCCTCTTAACACTGAGTCATGGCCAGATACAACTGTCAGTACTGCCACCAGGCAAGGGCAAAATCATTGCTCTTAGCTGCCCCTCCTAGGCATGGGCCATTGCCTCAGCCTCTCACCCAGCCTGCTGCAAGGATGGGACTTCGCTTGTCCTTGGCTTTATGCACTATTTGCAGTTCTTCTGTACTCTTGAGCTGGGCACTTTCAACACTTGCTCACTTTGTGCCCTGGTACTTGTCCATTGTGTGTTGACCAGCTGTCACATATGGCAGAGATGAGGGACCAGTCAGTGGACAGTTGTGGTTAAAGCCTGGATTCCCAAGTGCAGCAGTCTGGCAGAGGTAACACTGAAGACCTATTTTCCTTACAGGGAGGTGTTTGGGAAGAAGACTCTGAGAAGGAGAGTTCTGATTCTTCTCTAACTATTGGGTATGGTCTGCTGACATCCTTGCTCCCTTTCCTGGTACCCACCCAATCCTTCTCCCTTCAAGCACCTCTGTTGCTCTTAGCTTTCCTGAACTACAATGATGCCAGGTGGTACTCTTTGCTGATGTCTGTGTTGGCTTCTTTTTAAGCATGGTGAAGCAGCATGCCAAGTCCAATCAGCATCTTTAGGTGAGTTTGGGCAGTGTCAGAAGTTACAACCAAGAGCTGCGTGTGAGGCTGAACTGGAAGAACTCCACTGTATCTCATTAAACTTGGGAGAGATAGGTTGTTTATGTGTTTATTTATGCCCCACTGATCAAAGCCTGCTGCAGGTCATGGGAAAGACAGTGAGCCATCTTCGATGTCATTTGACTGTTGCCTATAGCTTCCCAGGGAAGCTCTTCATTCATGCTAAAATATGCACAACTTCATTTAGAATATAGCATACTTGCTTGTGTAGATTAGTGGATGTGAGTGTACCGAGGTCTTTGCACTTCTTGACTGGAGATGGAATTATTTTGTAATTGTGCCATAAAAGAGTTAAAGAAAATTGTATTGAGTCTGTATTACAATGTTAGTCACGGTGACTGTTAGGAGTTAAATTGTCTCATGTTCTAATTTCTCAGTAGAACAATGAAATCATGAGCTTTCAGTGAACTTAAGGCTTGCAGACTTGACTTTACACCTCTGCATCTCCATCTATTAGGATAGGACCTAGGAAAGGAAAGAGGAAGGTATTTTTCAGTGTCACAGGGTTGGGGAAAAGAAAGTCATAGGCTGGTCAAGAGTCAGAGTTTGTCTTCAAGACTGCCAAAGGGTAATGTCAAGATTTTAATTGCTAGCTAATATCTGAAGAGCTATGGAGCCATCAAGGAGAACTATTTTAGGGAGGGGGGTGGTAAGCAGACTCCCCCCTCATTCACAGGCAGAAAAATGAAAATGGAAGGAGGAAAGGTTAAAATAGCAAATTTAATATTAAAATGGGGAAATTGTAATTGGCATATCCTGGAAATGTTAGTGATATTTCTGAGCTCATATAAAATGTATGCTTTAAAGTAATAGAAACTTGGAGCTGTACTGCATATGAAAACATCGCTAAAACATAGAATATCAGTATTGTTGATGAGGCTGTGCTATGTCTTTTTTCCTTTTTTGTTTTTAATTTTTATAATATGCTTTGTTAATTAGACATTAATATTAGAAATTAATGCTAAATCTCAACTACATTATCTATGAGCTTTAATTACTACTATATACTTAGAAATAAGGTAGAGGTAATTAGTGAAACTAGTTATAAAAAGCTTTTTGTAAGATTGATGTGTATCAGTTACACCATTTAAAACCCTGATTTATTCAACTTTTCACTGTTCATTCTGAAAGACAAGGTCACAAAAATTCCCTCCCCTTCCCTTCCATTTGGAATGTTTCCATGCTAGGCTTTGCAGAGAGTTTGAAGAGGTTTCCAGGGCTTTCCCTAGCATCTCTTTCTTGTTGTTACTTGTTTTCAGAGCAGCTCTCAGGGGCCTGGCTCCTTCGGGTTGATCTGGCTGCCGTGCAAGGTTCTTTCATACTCAATCTCTTGCTGAGGAGAGAAAGCTGCATTTGGGTTCATGGGAGCAGTAGTGTCAGTGACAACAAGAAGACAAGGAAACATTAAACCTTAAAGTAATGGCTCCTTTGGAAGTGGCTGTACATCCAGCTAGAATATCCTGCTTCCTGTAGTACCTACTTCTAACCCGGAAGGGTAGCAAGCACATTACTAGCAGAGAGCTGGTACTGCAGATATGAAATTTCCCTGCTCTGGCGCTTCTGTTCTGCATGATGTGGTGAGGGTGCACCTGTTTCTGCGTTTGAAGTGCTTGGCAGTCACATATGGCAAGACACCTACGCTGGAGTATCGAGGACTTGCTTGTAGATCCTGGGTGTGGTTTTGCCATAACTCAGGTCTAAGTCCAAGTTTCTGCTTTCCCTCTCATCAGCCCTTTACCCAGACTCTCCTTCCTGTCCACTCCTTGGAACTGCTGCTACAGCTTGTACATCTGCATGTACAGCTGCTGCAGGGAGCTGTTTTTACCTTTATTTATCTTTTTTTTTCCTCTTCCTTCCATGTCACACCTTTATGACTGCTCACATCATCCTGCTTCTGGGTTATTTTTTGGCTAGTTATCTCCCTGAGCTGGCTTGCTTATGGTCATGTGCGCACTGGCACATTGGAGAAGCAATCTGGATGCATGTTACCTCAATCTGTTCTGGATTTCAGGGTGTTGCAACAAGTCTTAATCAAAATATATTAGGACCTGAGTGCAGATAGTGTTGGGTGGCCTGTACAGTCAGCAGCAGCAGAAGAAATGGAAGGAGATCTGCATCTTGTTAGGACTGGGCCATAAACAGATGAACTTGGCAGAATGTCTGCAAATACCTCAGTTGGGCCTGATGAATTTGATTATTCATCTTTGTTAACACAGTTATGCCTCATCATATCTCTCTGACAGTCTTCTAGTTTCTGGTGACTGGTATAGCTCACTGGATCGGGTCTAAAGACTCCACAAACAAGTTCAGTTTAATCAGTCCCAGCTGCTGAAAAACAGTAATCAGGTGGAGGGGGAGTTGCCCTTGCTCTTGTTAGTCACAAGTTAAGGCTTAACATTTTGGCTTAAAAAAATCAAGATAAACCCAGACACCAAGACCTGATTTTTGAGCCCTGCTTTAGTTTTCAGGGCTTTTCCACACCTCTTGAAGACCAGGCATTCATTTTTTTTAATTGTAAGCCAAACTTCTCACATAACCACATGATTCTAGGAAGTGGGACCGTATGAAAAACAGAAAATATTTTGATTCGTGCAATAAACTTATGCCAGTTGGCTATGCAGGCATTACACTGTGAGTAACAAGTTTTCCATGTGTTTGCATTAGTACCTTCCTATTCAGCACCCACACAATTCCTGTGGCTTTGGGTGTGTGAAGCTATTTTTCCACGGGGAGAGGGAAGGGGTCCTTGCTGGTGCTTTCCCACATTTACATTACTTATAACATTTTATTTATATCTAATACTTTTTTCTCCCAATAGCAAACACATCTCCTTATGTTTGTTAGCTTCTTCAGTCTAAGTACACCAATTAAATTTCTAGGAAAGAATGATTCATTCCCTGAAAAGCTGGGTTAGAGGAGGGTTATACCAAAACCTCTTTTCCCCACATACATCCCTACATCTGTTTTGGATGGAATTTGTTTTTCCCCTTAGCTGTAGCTTTCGGTACAAAGGTGCACCACTGTTGCTGTATTGCCAAGTATTTCTGAATATGGTACAAGTCTCATAACATTTCTTTCACTTTTTTTTAATATATGTTATTACTGGAGGCATAAAGTAATTAAAATGCAGTGGGGAACTAGGGCTGAAAACATGCTGTCTAAAAGCACAAAATGAGGGCAAACAAGACAAAAAGATTTCGTTGTTATTGCTGCTATCTCATGGTATTTTGATACCAACAATTATTTATTCCTATCTCCAGTTGAGGGTACTGATTACTGAAGCCAGATGCAAGGTTCAGGTTTCTGGAGATACAGCTGTTATGGATGAAGTTGTATTGGTAGAAGTCACTAGTGTGGTATAACACACAAGTGCAGTTTTGTTGGTATTTTAGGAAATGCTTTGGTTGCATAGGACAGCTTTAACTATCGATACAAAACCAGTATTTTACCAGGACATTTTAACCAGCATAATTCAGGACTGCCTCTATTTTGCTGTGTAGCTTATCAGTCCTCCTGTGTTGGTACAATGTTCCAACTTTATCTTGTGTTCTGCAGTGCTATTGGTAACAGCTATCTTTAAGGCAAGAAGTCTTAGGGTGTTCAAAGTGGAACTTGATCCAGCTGTGAAAGAGGCTGTTTGCTGAGAACATCAGACAGGGTGACTTCAGAAGGCCTTCCTGCAGGGGAGAACAGTTTGTCTCAGTTCAGTTTGCTGAATGTTGTTCATCTTAATGTGTCCATAGCTTAAACCGTGCGCAGGACTGGTGCAGGTAATGTGACAACGACTGTGCTCAGTAATGGTTCCACTATGCAGTCTGGGCAAGGCCAAACTTTTCAAGTGTGCTTCCAAACCCTTTGATGTTTCAATGGCATTTGCATCTGTCAAAATGGTTTTGTGCAAACATTAGCATTCTTTAATCTGAGATTCAAAAACCAGCAGTGTGGGATTCTGGCTCATGCTTCTGTAACACAGTAAGAGAATATGAAATTTCTGCTTCTAACGTGAGACTGTCTCCCATCTAGGTCCTGAATCACCCTGGTTAGAGTGAAACTGAGAAGTCCTCTGGTTTATAGCAAACCTGCTGTCTAGGAATGTGTGTAGCATGCTGCTAGCAGCCAAGACTGCACATCATGGCTTATGTCTTAGAAGCCTCCTTTTGTGCCCCAGATCTTTCTGTCAGTCATCTCTCCTTCCCGAAAGTTTGTAGAGACCAGCATAGAGCAACTTCCAGTGACTCTTTACATTACTTTTACTGCAGGAATTCTTCCTTTGTCCACCCAATAATGTCACTAGTCTTTCTGTTAAGCTACAGCACTAAGTACAATGCAACAATCCTATTTGTTCCTGTATTAGAAGGCTGTGGAATATCAAGGTTTATCCAGTGATTTTATGAATATAAAACCTAAGCTCTGCTTAAAGTGAACCAGTTTTCTTGATACAGAGGTGACCTCATTTTATCTTAAGACTGAATGATCTTCATAGCATCTCTAGGAAAGCGCAAAGTGTAATCCAAGCCATGGTCTACACTTGCTGTTTGGTAAATGTTCAGTTACAGTGTCTTCCAAGGCAAAATTACTCAAAATGTTTCTTTGCCATTTATTTATTTATTTAGTTACCATTACATATTAAAATCCAGTTAAATGGAAAGAAATGTAGGAAAGTTATCCTTAATTTTTTCTCAATTAATTGTTAGAGAAATACTTGGATATATCTTGAGTGTGCTTACCATGAGTGAAAGCTAGTGAGAAGCTACTGTGACTGTTAAAATTTAAGGCAAATTGGCTGCACCGGTGTTACCAGGAGATCTCATTTCCTTTTTCCAAGCTTCAGTAGCAGATCAGAGGCAATTTCTAGGACATCAGGCACTATGAACAGTTGGTTTAGTGTTAGATAGGAATGGTTGGACTAGAAGATCCGATGGGTCCCTTCCAACCTGGTTGTTCTGTGATTCTGTGAACAGGTTTGGGGTGTTTTTTCTTCACCTTGCCCAAAAACACTTGAGGTAACTCCTAGTTCCCAGAACACGAACAGTGTGCAGGCCATTTAGCACAGTGGTAGCCTCTACACTATTTTGGCATATACCTTTTTAGATTGCTTTTTGTATTCTAAATATTATTTCTTTCAGCAAGCTCTGTCTGTTGTCCATGCCCTCAAAGCTGCCTCCACACAACATTATTTTCCTCCTTCATTCTTATCTCTGCTGCACTGTGTAATCACTTCCTGAGCTTAAGAGTTTTGACCTCACTCCTTCACCTCCTTCGATGGGCTGTACAGTGATACAGCAGCCTGGGCATGGTGCATAAGGAACGGTAGCTTTCTTTGCAGAGGAATACATGCAGTGGGCATCTCTCTCATGGAAGGGCCTTCCAGTTGAGAAGGCAGGCTTCAGCATTATGTGAGTAGCTGTATCAAAGTTAAAATTGAGGCTTGTGGTTGGACAGACCCTGTGTTAGAACAGTTGCCCCAAGACCTTCTCTAAGTGCCTCATTGAACTGAAAGTAAGCATGACCTCCTAGGAGAGATGGTTACCCTAGTGGTAAGTCTCCTGCACGCTGAGCTCTGGATTTTGTATGGAGAAAGTCAGGCTTTAAGCTAGCCCCCAGTGATGCAGCTCCATTTAAAGTATATCTGAAGGTCATGATTAAGATGACTGGGGCAACCTTGTTGCCCTTTGGGTAGGTGTTATAGCCTACATGAAGCTCTTTCCTGACTGAACTACACCACTTAAAGCTGGCTTTGGCATTTCTACACCAAGCTGTGGCCATGTCAGCAAGGATCATAGAATCATTGAATGATTTGGGTTGGAAGGGACCTTGAACATCATCCAGTTCCAAACCCCCTGCCATGGGCAGGGACACTATTACAGAATCACAGAATCACAGAACAACCAGGTTGGAAGGGACCCATCGGATCTTCTGGTCCAACCATTCCTACCTAACACTAAACCAAGTCCCTCAAGACCTCATCCACACGTGTCTTAAACACCTCCAGGGAAGGTGAATCAAACACCTCCCTTGGCAGCCTATTCCAATGCCCAATGACCCTCTGCTTGAAAAACCTCCTCCTAATCTCCAGCCTAAACCTACCCTGGCGGAGCTTGAGGCCATTCCCTCTTGTCCTGTCCCCTGTCACTTGGTTGAAGAGCCCAGTTCCCTCCTCTCCACAACCACCTTTCAGGTACTTGTAGAGAGTAATGAGGTCTCCTCTCAGCCTCCTCTTCTCCAGGCTAAACAACCCCAGCTCTCTCAGCCGCTCCTCATAGGGTCTGTTCTCCAGCCCCTTCACCAGCCTCGTTGCTCTTCTCTGGACTTTCTCCAGAGCCTCAACATCCTTCTTGTGCTGAGGGGCCCAGAACTGAACGCAGTATTCAAGGAGCGGCCTCACCAGTGCTGAGTACAGAGGTAGAATAACCTCCCTGGACCTGCTGGTCACACCGTTTCTGATACAAGCCAAGATGGCTTGTATTGATTCTTGGCCACCTGGGCACACTGCTGGCTCATGTTCAGTCGGCTGTCGACCAACACCCCCAGGTCCCTCTCCTCCTGGCAGTTTTCCAGCCAGGCTTCTCCCAGTCTGTAGCTCTGCTTAGGGTTGTTGTGCCCCAAGTGCAGGACCCGGCATTTGGCCGTGTTAAACCTCATGCCGTTGGACACTGCCCAGCGGTCCAGCCTGTCCAGGTCCCTTTGCAAAGCCTCCCTACCCTCCAGCAGATTGACACTTGCACACAGCTTTGTGTCATCTGCAAACTTGCTAAGGGTACCCTCAATGCCCTCATCCAGGTCATTGATGAAGACATTGAACAGGACTGGACCTAGCACTGAACCCTGGGGGACACCACTTGTCACTGGCCTCCAGCTGCACTTAACACCATTTACCACCACTCTCTGGGCCCAGCCATCCAGCCAGTTTTCTACCCAGGAGAGTGTGTGTCTGTCCAGGCCAGAGGCTGACAGTTTCCGCAGCAGAATGCTGTGAGGAACTGTGTCAAAGGCTTTACTGAAGTCCAGAAAGACCACATCCACAGCCTTTCCTTCATCCAGCAGCCGAGTGACTTTGTCATAGAAGGCGATCAGGTTGGTTTGGCAGGACCTGCCTCTGGTAAACCCTTGCTGGCCTGATCACCCGGTTCTCTTGTAAGTGCTTCATGATAGCACTCAAGATCACCTGTTCCATGACTTTCCCTGGCACTGAGGTCAGACTGACTGGCCTGTAGTTCCCCGGATCCTGCCTGCTACCCTTCTTGTAAATGGGAACTACATCAGCCAGTCTCCAGTCCAGAGGTACCTCCCCAGTCTTCCAGGACTGCTGGAAGATGATGGAAAGGGGTTTGGCCAATACATCCGCCAGCTCCCTCATAACCCTAGGAGGAATCCCATCTGGCCCCATGGACTTGTGGGTGTCCAGCTGGCCAAGCAGGACTCTGACCACCTCCTCTTGGACCATGGGAGCCTCATATTGCTCCTCTGTTTCATGGGTATCTACACAGAGGGAACAGCTTTCTTTACAATTAAAGACTGAGGCAAAGAAGGCATTAAGTACCTCAGCCTTCTCCTCGTCCCCTGTCACTGCTGTTCCCTCTGAGTCCAAAAGGGACTGTATGGTCTCCCTTGCCCTCCTTTTACTGTTAATATACTTATAAAAAGATTTTTTATTGTCTTTTGCAGACTTAGCTAATCTGACCTCTAGCTCGGCCTTAACCCCTCTGATTTTTTCCCTACATAGCCTCACTTCCCTCCTGAAGTCCCCCCAAGAGGCCTGTCCCCCCTTCCAGAGCCTATAAATCTTCCTTTTTTTTCTAATTTGACTCAAGATTTCCCTACTTAACCACATCAGGTTGCTCAAAGCCCCATCCAATCTGGCCTTGAACACCTCCAGGGATAGGGCAGCCATGACATCTCTGGGCAACCTATGCTGATGCCTCACCACCCTCACAGGAAAACATTTCATAGGATCATAGAATCACCAGGTTGGAAGAGACCCATCGGATCATCAAGTCCAACCATTCCTATCAAACACTAAATCATGTCCCTCAGGACCTCGTCTACCCGTGCCTTAAACACATCCAGGGAAGGTGAATCAACCACCTCCCTGGGCAGTCTGTTCCAATGCCCAATGACCGTTTCTGTTAAAAACTTCCTTCTAATGTCTAGCCTAAATCTCCCCTGGCAGAGCTTAAGGCCATTCCCTCTTGTCCTGTCCCCTGTCACTTGGGAGAAGAGGCCAGCTCCCTCCTCTCTACAACCTCCCTTCAAGTAGTTGTAGAGAGCAATGAGGTCTCCTCTCAGCCTCCTCTTCTCCAGGCTAAACAACACCAGCTCTCTCAGCCGTTCCTCATAGGGCCTGTTCTCCAGCCCCTTCACCAGCCTCGTTGCTCTTCTCTGGACTTGCTCCAGAGCCTCAACATCCTTCTTGTGGTGAGGGGCCCAGAACTGGACACAGTATTCAAGGAGCGGCCTCACCAGTGCTGAGTCCAGAGGTAGAATAACCTCCCTGGACCTGCTGGTCACACCGTTTCTGGTACAAGCCAAGATGTCATTGGCCTTCTTGGCCACCTGGGCACACTGCTGGCTCATGTTCAGTTGGCTGTCAACCAACATCCCCAGGTCCCTCTCCTCCTAGTAGCTTTCTACACAGACTTCTCCTAGTCTGTAGGTCTGCTTAGGGTTTTTGTGCCCCAAGTGCAGGACTCGGGCATTTGGCCTTGTTAAACCTCATGCTGTTGGACTCTGCCCAGTGATCCAGCCTGTTTAGATCCCTTTGAAGACCCTCCCTACCCTCCAGGAGACTGATACTTCCACCCAGCTTAGTGTCGTCTGCAAACTTGCTAAGGGTATACTCGATGCCTTCATCCAGGTCATTGATGAAGATGTTGAACAGGACTGGACCCAGCACTGAGCCCTGGGGAACTCCACTTGTAACCGGCCTCCAGCTGGAGTTAACACCATTTACCACCACTCTCTGGGCCCAGCCTTCCAACTAGTTCTCCACCCAGGAGAGTGTCCACCTGTCCAGGCCAGAGGCTGACAGTTTCCGTAGCAGAATGCTGTGAGAAACGTCTTCCTAATATCTCATCTTAATCTCCCTCTTTCAGCTTCAAACCGCTCCCCCTCATCTTATCCCTGCACTCCTTGATAAAGAGCCCTTCTCCAGCTTTTCTGGAGCCCTCTTCTGCTTCCCTCTTGTGGTACTGGAAGGCTGCTCTAAGGTGTCCGCAGAGCCTTCTCTTCTCCGGGCTGAACAACCCCAGCTCTCTCAGCCTGTACTCATAGCTGAGGCCATCTAGGAGGTACCTGGCACTGCGCAGGGAATGTGGAGACGGCACATGGAAAGCTAGGTATCTCCCCTGTTTTGGAGAAGGAGGAGGATAGGATCTGGATGCTCCACTTAATTCTGTGTTACCTTGTTTCCTGGCTAGCTGAAGGGCTTGCCTGTGCTTGATGGCACTTGTTATTTCTCCTTTCTTGTTTGTTGGAGGAGGTAGGGAGGGTAGGTGAGGTGTTTTCTATTTAAAACCAGAAGCATTTGTAATCTCCATCCTGGTGAATTAACCCACACTGGAAGGAAGTATGGCATTCACATTGCATTTTGTAATCTGGGAAAGCTGTGGATGGATATGTGCAGGAATCCACAGGAATTGCTTTGTCCACTAGTGTTTTCACTGTTCTTCAGCCTTGCTTAGCTTACCACCTTCCTTGCCCTTTCCTTCTCAAATTTTGTATTCCCTACTGCAGTAGTACCAAGCTTTGCACCCCTGTCCCCCCTCCTTTTTTTTTTTTTTTCATACTGGCACATGGCCAGATGCAGCCTCTCACAGTTCCAACTTGCAGCGAGTTTGTGTACCCGTAATCGCTTATTGCTAGGCAATAGCAGCTTCACGCTGCTGTGTGTATGTGAGCTGAAGTCCTGGATTTTCAGGCTTTCTTTGGAGAAAATTATGGCTAGCTCTTATGTAAACAGGGGCCATCAAACCAATTCACTTGAGAAGTGCTATTAGAGTAGAGGGAGAGATGACACACTCAGCATCTGATCTGGAGAGACATGAGAGATCAAAAAGCCCCAAGAGCAGTAGCAGTGAAGTTTCTGAGAGAGCCTGTGAAGCCTGCTAGAACTTGCCAGATAGACTCCTGTATGCTTGTCTGTCGTGTTACTGGCCCCACTGAAAATGCTACTTGGAAGTTTGCTTTGGCTCGTCCAGCTTCTGGGGATCTCCTGGGTCCTCCTCTGGGGGAGGTCCAAGTTGGCCTGCAGCGGGAGCATAAGGCAGCAGTGCTCCACAGGCAATCTCTTCCAGTTACTACTAAGCTTTTGTATGTAGCTCCTCTGTATGTGGTGGCTACAGGTGTCATCTGTCTCATTTTATTACTTTCTCTCATATCTTTTTTAAATCTGTATTGCAGAGATATCTATCTCTCAGTACAGTAAACCAGCCTTCCATCACCAGCTTAGCTGTTTCCTTGAGTAGATGCATAGTCCTCCTGCACTGTCTCTGTACAAAGTTTGCCTGCTCCTTCTTCTGTGTCACTTCTCAAAGCTTCTCTCTTGCCCTCCCTGAGGTGTACAAAACACGTGGCAGTAATATGACAAGACAAATCTCACTTGGCAACTTCCAGTGTTGATCTGCTGTGCGCCTCCCTATACCCTTGTCTCCAGTATCATCATGGAACTGCTCCAAATGCAGCTCTAAGCTTGTCCTTTCAACTGTCCAAATCCCTTGTGACAGAGCCAGGGAAGGGGAAACTGGGTGTTTGAGCTTAATAAGAGGAAATTCAGTGTTTTGTACATCTGTAACAATACAGTGAGCAAGAGTTCTTCCCTCACAGAATGTGGGCTTATACTTAAGGATCTTGCTATTCTGACCTTTATAGACTATCCTATCTGCATTAGCTGTAAACTTATTTGGCCATCAGCTTGTGTCATAAACAGTCTTTCTGTTCTTGGGGAGCCTGTTTTTGAAAACTGTCTGTGTTAGGTTGCGATAAGTAGTGTTTTTCTAGTCACTTAGCATGGGAGACTTAAGTCATGTAGGAGGAAGAGCAAAGAATAGCGTAGCACACAAGTGATTTGATGTGATCGTGGAGCCCTTATTAAAGGAGGAGTAAATGTACCTATTGGGGTTACATAGGAAAGGCTGATCCTGCCTTGGACAAAGTAGGCTCTTAGGAGAGCACCTCCCTCTGCTCTGCCAACTTGTTTCTGTGCTGGAGCTTGTTCCTGATGGTTCTGTACCTCCACATGTGCAACAATTGTAAAAGATGGTTTAGCAGCACCAAGGTAGTTTGCTACTTATCAACAGCCGTTGATGAGCAGATGGCAGAAGCCCCGTGGGAACTTTCTGAATGGCTGTGTCTCTTTGAAAATTACTGTTTGTTGAAATTATAACTATTTGCAAGTACTTGCTACTTGCAGAGGGGCTGGGGTGGGGGGTTCCTAATTGCTGAATAACCCAAGCTTTAGCCTGGTTTTACTGGAAAAGTTATGTTTTCAATATAAAAGAAAAATTAAAGATTATATCAGAAAAGAAAAGATTCAGGAAGAATGTCAACTGATGAGCTAACTAAATTAGTTAACTCAATTTCCCCCCCCCCCCTTTTTTTTTGATGATGATGGAAACCCCCATCATTAAGGTGCGTATATGAGCATAATGGGTTTGTTCTAACTCCATAGTATGGGCTCATTACTTTCAGAGAAGGTGCTCTGTTTCACTTGATATAAGGGAGAATATAAGACTTTTGGGTCAGGCATGCTCTAGCCATGGAGTTAACAGGGACAATTAGTCCAGGTGTAGTCATGTCTTTATTACTTTTACTTTCTGTGTGGACTAAGAAAAATTACTTGTGACTAGAACCACTCTGGCACAAGGAAATCATCACTAATGTCAAAGATTTCTCCTTCCACAGAGGGGCTGTCCTTTCTCTGTTTGTGAGCTTCCCAAGTTGAATTGTCATATATGCATCTCCTCCACAACAGCAGATGACACTATGAAAAAAAATGCTATTCTTAGAATTGTCAGGGAATTGGGAATGCCAGAAAAAGAATAAGTGTGTAGAATTGATTATTTTGAGCACAAGCTCTATGAGCTCTCCAGAATTAGGCCTCAGGGCTCTTGTGTGACAGTGACCAGGCTTTTAAATGAAGACATGCGGAATGGTTTCTCTAACCAAAAGATGCAGGATTATACCATCATATTTGGAAACTTTGACACTTGTAAGACAAGACAAAGGAGGAGAATGCTGAAGCTTTGTTTAGGGGGAAGTCTGGCTGTGGCTGCACATTGCAGCAGACCTTTCAGGGCTATGTTACGAGCTCTGGTATAACTGCAGGGCTCCCTAGTGTAAGTGAAACAGTCTGAAGCAGCAGTTTATAAGCTGTTTCTGGTAAGCAGGGGATAGGGAAGACAAGCTGGAACACAAGAAAAAGTGTCCCACAGGCAGAAGTAAACAAAGGGGAGCTACTAAGGTTTATGTCTTTGTCATGTCTTTTTAAGGTAGGGATTATGGGTCATGGAATAGGTAGAAGTCAGAAAGATAAAAGCAGTGAATCAGATTCTGCCATCCTTCTCACAGGCGTTTCCTGAATGCACATTCCCTAGTGCTTTGTCATGTCTGAACTTCAAATGCAATAATGGATGGGAAATTCCACTGTATCCTTTGGGAAACTGTCCAACAATCCTGAAACGATTTTTTTTTTCCTAGAAGGGTGGTCTAAATGATGATATTGTTTCTCTCTGTAATCTGTAGATATGTCCACACATACCACAGGTACTCCTTTCAACATGTGTAGGTTACAGCCTTCATATACCTCGCGTCTTATGTCATGTCTTAGTAACCTGTTAATCAAATTCCTATGCTAGTATTTCTTGTCAATCTATTCCTGTGGTCAGTTGCAATAAGGCCTTGTGTTGGACCTATGTACACAGAGATCTGTAAAGACAGCCACTGGAAACAAAGTACAGTCCTTTCCCTGCTGAAAGGTCAAAGAGACCTCTAAGACTCAGCTGGCCACTAGAAGATGTCAATAGTATTTGTCCACCATACCTCACAAAAATGAATATATATTTTGGTGATTTTCTTGTACTCTGAATGCCTTCTGGTATCCCCTTATTCGTTTGAGATAGCTAGCCATGGCCAGTGTCTTTCATAAGTTGCAAGGCAGCCATTACTGATCTACTCCTTCACCAAAGTCACTTTCTGGATTTGCATGTAAAACTAAAAAAACACTAGTAATATTATTTTGGTATTAGTCATACTACAAGCTTACATTTGTTTTTTGCCTACCCCTGGCTTTGGTATTTGTTTCCTAACTCTTATCACCCCGTTTGTGGTTTTGTTTTCTTTCTTCCTCTCAGCTGTATCTGTTTTTAAAAGTCTCTTAAGCCAATTAGTTACTACTATAATTCTGTAGTAGTAACTGAGAATTGCATTTTTCTTTAGCAGGATGTGTCACTGATGGAGTCTGAAGAAACCACCGAGGGAGGTACCACTCCTCTGGAAGACATCAGCACTCCTGGGGAAGCCTGGGATTCTGCAGCAGTCAAAAGAGAGCATCATGCCCTTCAGACATCAGCTGAGATGAGCACCAGCCCATCTGACTCTGCCATGGAAGCAGAACTCAGCTCACCTGAGGATTGCCTTTCTGCTCCAAAGGAAGCAGCAGAGATGCTGGACAGACCCTCTAACACTGTGCAAGAAGTACCAGCAGGACTGGAACAAGAACAAGGGGGTGCAGAGCCTCTAAAGGGACTCTCGGAATGGGAAGGAGAAATGCTTTTAGAGGACTATGAACTGGATCGTTCTCTGAAACTTAAGCAAGTAGAGCTGGTTGACCTGGAAAGCAACCAGGATTCTTCCTCTCTCTACCCAGTTGAGGATGGGCCAGCCCATAGCAACTCCATGCAGTCTGTAGACATCAACACTGAGTTTCCTCAGTGCCAGGCAGAACTGTCTTTTCATGGCTCAAACCTTGAGGCCCAGCATCCAAAATATCTTTTGGCTGATGCCACTTCCTCTCAGAGAGAGACACCTAAGTGCTTCTTGGTGTGTAAAACCATTTCAGAGGGGCATTATATGGCTGAGCCATTTCTGGATAAGATCTCTGTGGATTCTTTGCAGGAGGTTGATGCTGGTGTAGAGCAGAGGCAAAGCAGAAAAATGGCACCAGTAACTCATGAGCAGCCTAACTTGGAGGAAGCAGTAGAGGATGTGATTAAACCACACACTTCTGAAGATGCTAATGAAAGCATAAGAGCACTTCACAGTTTGAAAGAGAATATAAAATCTTCCTCTTTCCATCAATTGTCCTTCACCTTAACAGATGACAGCCACAGAAGTTCACTGCAAGCAGAAGGAAACACCTTGTCTGATGAAACAAAGAATAACAGTGTGGTCAAAGACCAGGGAACAGTAATGGTTCCTGAAGAAAACTTGCCCACTTCCAAATGCCTTCATCTTGAAGATGATTGCAGAAAAACAGAGGGCAGACCTGCCTCCCCAGCACAGAGTGCTTTCCAAGTAAAGGATATTGCTAAAAGAACAGAGGAAGTGAATACTTCACTGTATAAGGAACTAGCAGAGGAGGTGGCAATGTATGAACTTCAGCAGAAAAAGGAGAAGAAAGAGCGTAAAGAGCAGAATCTGTCAGAAGGAAAATCTTTGGAGTCCAAAGATCAGATAAACCAGGAAAAAAATGAGCAGAAACAACAACTTCGAAGGGAAGAGCTCAAACTGGAGGTTCTATCATCAGCTTTCGAGTCAGAGAGATCTTCTGTTCCCAGGTATAATGTGGACTTGCATAGTCTGGAGAATATTTTTTTGGCTGAGCAAACAGAATCCACATTTCCTCCTGAGGAACCTGTCTCTGTGGATCAGCATCCTGATGAGGATATATGGCTGAAATCTCATGTCACAGAAGCAGGTTCTGGATGTCAACCACCTGCTGTCAGCACCCTGTCCTCTAACAGCCTGAATCCAGTTGTTGAAACTCCAGTGGTACCTCCACACACATGCCATATCTCTGACCAAGCAGAAGACCTAGAAGACTCTGGCCGCTTTTCCATTGGTGGTCAGGATGTGGGAGATGCTGACTGGGATGACAGGACAAGACTGGGCAGAGAGGATGAGCACAGTGATGGGCATGGAAAGGCTATGCAGAGGTTTGATAAGAGTGATGTTCCATTCCATGGAGGAGTGGCAGCACCTTCTAGCACAGAATACCCAGAGACTTCTGTTCCAGCACACCCTTCCTGTGGAACCGAGAACTTGAAGCCACCTGATCCCATAGATACTCATGTTGTAACAGAAAATTGCGGAAAAACTGAGCTTCAGGACTTTATTCCAGTTTCACCTTCAGAGCTCACCTCTGTGGCTTCAAAGTCTAGCTCACAGCAAGAGAAGGATAGTGGAACAGTCTTTGTGACCCCTAAGGACTGTCCTGGCACCAGCCTGAACCAACTGCTAGACTCTATAGAGAAGCCAGCCAGCCAAATCGCTTCTGTACAAGTGCAGGACCCAGCATCAGCGGAAGCTGCTATTGTAAGGGCTGAGCCAGGGGGGGTCAACACTTCTAATGAACTCCTTACTTCTGAGGAAGGCTTTCATGAAGATATCAGTGACCTGTCTTCTTTCTCAGTAATACATACGAGTGGCCTTCCTCTGGAGGGGAGCCTTCCTGAGGACAGAAGGACTGTGGCTGTCATTGTGGGGCCTCTGGAACCACCCCAAACACCAGGCAGGACGTCTACTCCCCTGAACCACCCAGAGACAATTCAGAAAAAATCCCCAGAATCAAGTGCCGTTATCCAAGGAGAAGAAATGGGGGCAAATGCACAACAAATGCCTATACTTGAGCAGTCTGATCACAGTTTAAACCAAGATGAGCCTGGATCCAGAATCACCAGTGTCCTGAGCACCCTAACTTGGCCTTCTGAAAGAGATATGGTCCTTGCTGTGAACCAGCAAGAACCTCTGTCCCCTGCGTCCTACTCAAGCCTAACTCTGGTGTCTGAGCCTGATGCCAAACAGCTTCCTCATCATCCTGCCCATGTCCAAAATCCCAGTCAAGCTCAGGTCCCTGCACTTAATGCAAATCACCTTGCTCACCCTCCAGCCCTTGCAAGTTACCAGTTGCTAGCTCCTGTACCCCACTCCAGGGCACATCTCAACTGTGGTACAGATGATAGTAAGTTGCTAGCCATTCACCCTACTATTAGCCATCCTTTCCAGACTGCTGCCTCTGTGCCTGATTCTGACACTGTGGCCTCTGCTTCTCATAGAGAAGATGTAGCAGTGAAAGATGACCTTGTTTCAGTAGCTAGGGAGTGGGATCTCAGTGACTCAGGTACTCATGATACAGAGACTTCTGATGACTCAGGGGTCAGTTTGTTGACCAAAAGCTTTTCTGCTGTTGGAAATGAGGCATTGACTAGCTGCTCTGACACCAGCCCTGAAACAACAGATCAGCACATGGATATACAGTATGGAAAATCCTCACCTAACCACCCTTCTTGGCCCTCACTGGAAGGCCTGATAACATCCACAAACTCCAATAGCAGAGTCTCTGCACAGCCACTTCCAATTCTAGCATTCACTAATCCAATCCACTTCCTTCAGCTAAGCCCTCCATCACCACCAACCACCAGAACGTCCTGCCACGAAGAGGTGTTCTTGGGGGAGCTGCAGTGGGAGCAACAGGCAGGCACCTTTGGTGGCGACACAAAGAAGACCCAAGCTCCTGTGGCAATCATGGAGATGACAGAAGGTGAGAGGATGGTCAAGCAAAGACTTGAAGGTGAAGGAAGAGAACACCCTCTGGTTGCTCAGCCAAAGGAGGAAATGCCCAGACATTCACCCTTAGAAAAATCATCAAGTTGGCCAGACAAGAAACCAATCAGGATAGTTGCGCAGGAGCCAACAGTCAATCAGGATAACCCAATTAAGCGCCGAGTAAAAAGCAAAGACTGGCACCGGCAGGGCCTGAAGAGGACATCTGTACCACCAGACGTCTTGCAGCGTGAGTCATGTCCTCCATTTTACCCCCAAATTTATTTCAGATAGAAAAAATGTAGGATTAAATTAAATAGGCAATATGATAGACAGGTGTGAGAACTGAGAGCTTAGCATTGCACTTCAGCCATTCTGGTAATACTCCTCAATCCATCCCTGTGGTCCCATTGCTGTCCTGCCTGAAGCTCACCCCTCCAGAGCTCAGCCCAAGTTCTTCTTAGGGGCTGAGCCCCCTCATTTCACACTATCACCTGCAACAGAGAGCTTATCTAACTTCACGGATCCCTCACACCTTGACTTTGCATCCAGTTTCTCTTCTTCTCCATTCTCCATGTTTAAGGATCTATTTTCCTTCCTGAGTAACAAGGGCTCTTTTGGTCTACCTATAGTAATTAGTTCCTTCTGCTGATCTTCTCTGCTGCCATCACAAGGCCATTGCATTTTGCTGCACTTGTAGCATCCCGTTTCCAAGCAGTAAGAAAAACATGTGCACACACCCTCAGTCACCTATATCTGTTACAGTATGTTTTACCTTCTTGTTTATTTGCTACCTGCTTTTATTTTGTATCTGACATCTTCAGGTTCCAATTTGACCTTCTGAGAGTGATGATCTTCCTGAAAGCATTGGATTTTACAAATTTGCATTCTTATCTGTTATCTCAGATACTAGGTCCCAGCCTGCATGGAGGCCAAATCTTGATGTCACAAATGCAAAACCTGCATCTTTTGTAATACGAATCATTCATACAGTACTTAGTATCAAGACGTGTGTCTTTTCTTCATTGTATCTTGTGTGGCCTCTAAACATACTTGGTTCTTCTCGGTTCTTAGTGTATTTTCCAAGCTCCACAACATGCTGGATTTTTGGCATAAAGAAAGGGGAGGGGAGCATTGAGGGGTGTAAATGGCTTGGCAGCACTTCAATCAACATTTGTTCATGTATTTGACCTGAAAATTCTTGGTTCCAAGTTTTAAAACATTTAAGGCAACAGTATTGTCTTTCCCCTGACCCATACTTACAGCTCAGTCTTTGGACTTCCAATGAATTTTATATATGCACCTTACAAGTATATATAAAAATACACATGTGGTTTATGTATACACTATTTAATTAAACCCCTTACAAACCGAAGGATAAATCTGCACTTTCTTCACTATATATAAACAGAAGTTTGTGAATGCTTATGCAGTACATCAATGTGAGAATTGAATCACAATATTTATTCTTGGGCTGCATCCCTTCCAAGGCCCTTCACAGGTGTGACTGTAGATGTCCGGTATTTCTGTCTCAGAAGTCACTGTTGCTTTTAGGGCATCCCCAAAAGAAAGCCTTAGGTTTTTTAGACATAAATAGAGATTTTCAATCCATTGCTCCTCTAATGCCTGCCCCGAGTTGCTGGAAGGGGAAGGTGCCACCAAATAGGCACAATAGGCAGTGTGTTTACTTGGGCAGTGGGAGAGGGAAGTTGTCATCACTGAAAAAGTGTCAGTCCTTTTCTTTGTGCACAAAGAAAATGTGGCCAAGTAACAGATGTAAAGTGTAAGTTATGTCAAGTATTATTAAAATCAGAATATTTCTGACCCAGAATTAAAGGTCAGGAGGGCACCTTAATTCCAACCCAAGATCACCTCACGATTTAGGTGGGGTATAGGTAAGTGGTATCTATATATCATTTGGATTGTAGCTTGACCCTAAAATTTGACTTCTGTTTTTGCTGTGTAATTGTCTTATGTGTAGAAATCCCTTCTGTACCTTCAGAGGAAGAAGCTCACAAGACACACAGGGAACCACCAGTCAGTTCAGAAACAGTTACATTGCGGTAAGTCTCTCAAAGGCCCCTTAGAATTTACCCCCATCCCTTCAAAGCACAGACATCTGATGCTCCTCATTGTTCCTAAGAGACCAAAGATGATGATAAGAAAGAGAAAATTATAATAAAATTACTTAGGCCTGTGTTTCAGAACAATAGAAATATTTCTATCCCTTTAGGACAGTGTTTCCCTCAAGGCAAATTTTATTCTTTGGTAAGTAAAACACGTTGAGCTTGAGCTTGTTGGAAAAATATGTCCTTGCTGTGACAGATCTGTTACTAACATTTAGATAAGCTATCTCTGTTGCTGTTCTTTTCATTTGCTCTTTGTTTCCAAATCCTTATTCCCTGACAGAGAGAAGAAACCTGCAGATGCAATGGAGAACTTCAGGCGCAGGCACTCCAAATTGATCAACTCCTGTAAGTACCTTCTGCCTGAAGTGCTGTGGCCAACTCCTCTTCCCCATCATCTCTCACCATTGCAGTAAGCACAAAGGAGAGGGGCTCCTGCAAGGAGTGAACATTAGAGAGCAGTGTTCAGTGAAGCCACAGTCCTACAGTACATTTGGACAGCTGATGAGCTTTGCTTATAGCACATGTGTGTGGCCTAATGTGTTCAGTTATCCTAATCTGGAGAAAACTGTCACTGTCTCAGATTGAAGCAGAGAGTGTCTAGCTGCTGTAGAAAGTATGACTGTATCTGCCTCTCTTCACAGCAAGATTGCTGTATCAGGAATACAGTGATGTGGTTCTGAACAAGGCCATTCAAAGCCAGAAGAGGGTGGACTCTTTCTCAGAGGATATAGAGTCAAGTTTCCCAAGTTCCCCAAGGCTACGGAGGAAAGTGCTGTCTCCGCAGGACTCATATTTGCAACGTCTGTCAGTCTCATCTAATGCATCCCTCTGGCAGGACATCCCCATGGTACGGGGCAGCAGAATGCTACTCAATATGTCCCGTGATGAGCAGAAGCTGCAAGAGGTAATGGACCTCAAGAGGTAATGCAGTCAAAAAGAGGGGTTTTAAAGTGGAGAGTAAAAATATCTGATGTGGGAATGCAGGTTGTAGAATGCAGAGATCACCAATCCCCACCTAAGGATTACAGAGATGTTGTACCGGTGCTTGGGAAGTACAGTGGTGAAGTTTACAGCTATAGAGAAAAAGAGCACTGAAGCATTCTGGAACATACCAGTAACTTCAAGAAAACAGACATGGGGAAACTGAAATGGGATAAAACAAGGAATTTTGAGTATGTTTGACACAAAAGGGAAAAATGAAGTATAAGACTTCAAGCATTCTCCTGCATATCAGCTTATGAGAGATGCTAATACAACCACACCTGTGGTAGAGTCTGAGTTTACCGATGTGACCTGTGTAAGCTGCAGGGCTGAAATGAGATAGTAAGATGTATGTGTTCAGCAAAATGGTACATAGAGAAACTGGATAAGGAAAATGAGGGGAACTGAGCAGTGGGTGGAAGGACCCAGAGAAAGAGGTGTAACCAACAGCAAGGGAAACACAATGAAAGAGAAAAACATAAGTGAGGCAGATGATGGAAAATTTATGGCAGTATGTAAAACAGGGAACCTATACAAAGTGGATTTGAGAGGGAATAAAAAGTAAAATGAGAGTAGGTAGCTATTTTTCTTTTAAGTCATACCACTAGTCTGTCTTCTAAAGACAAACCATATATAATGGCATGTGTGCCATTCATTCCTAAGGCCACTCTTCTGTAATTACATGCTACTTGCATCACGCACTGGGAGATTTTCTTGCTTTGGCTGCTTCTCCATAAGATTCCTCACAGACTTGTGTAGTGTACTGATGCTGTGCTCCCTTCTTTCATCTCTCAAGGCCAAGTTTGAGTTGATAATGTCTGAGGCTTCATACCTGCGCAGTTTAAATGTGGCAGTGGATCACTTTCAGCGATCTACAGAGCTTCAGGCAATGCTCACCAATCAAGAGCGTCAGTGGCTTTTCTCCCGCCTTCATGATGTACGCGATGTCAGTGCCAGGTGAGATTATGGCCCTTTACTTCCAGGATTAACACCCTCTTTGAAGCAGAAACACAGCCCATTGTTTCCATCAGTAACATCTCACTCCTGTTCTGCATGTTTGTTGACCTTCAAGCTAGATATGTGCACATAGCATTTTGTGATTGCATGCCAACACAGCCCTGAAAGGAGCATTCACCTTTATAGGTGACAGGGCAATGTAAATCTTGGTGTTAAGTCCCAGATGTTATGGTGCACAGAGCTCATTGCAGCAGATCAAAATGTTCAAAATGCAGTCGTAGCCATGCTTCAACTATAACTAAACTTCACTAACTAGATCTCAGCCCAAACCAAACTCAGCCCCTCCCAAATACAAGCAAAAGAAGCAGCTGCATGAGCCCTGACCAAAAACAAAACAAAACAAAGAAAACCCTGGGGGGATGGGGAAGTAAGTTACAACCATCACTTGACAGCATATAATGTGAATCAGTTGAGCATAAGTCATAAAAGGTAGACATGATCCCACATGCAAGGAATCCTGTATGTTGTAGGATTCTGTTCCGCTTTTCTCCTGCAAGGCTTGGTTACATATATCACTAAAATAGTCAGGTTTGCTGTTACCTTTTCTATTTCTAGTAGTGAGTTTATTCTGGGGATGTTTATATTTCATTTGTTGCCTGATGTTTAGAAGTGGCAAATATGACCTTTCAAGAGCAGAGGCCTTTTGTCTCCACTTCTTCCTTGCTGATACCTAGCCCTAAATTGTCAATGTAAAGGCATTATGCTTTGTCTAGATGTAAAGTGCTGCCTTGTGTTTCTGTTTGGTCTGTCAGGGTTTTAGAGGACTGAAGACGTTCTTGCTTTACTAATTGACACTGGTGTTTCTTTCTTCTTTTATGGCACCAAAACTACGTGCCATAGTTTCCTCTTTGACTTGGAGGAGAAATTTGAGGAGGACATGTTCACTTTCCATGTCTGCGATGTGGCTCTGAAACATGCCCCTGAGTTCCGCAGGGTGTATCTACCTTACGTAACAAACCAGACATATCAGGAGCAAACCTTTCAACGGTTACTGTAAGTTATTTCATTTGTTACACCCTTCTTCCCTCTTACTTCCTTGCTGCATCTCAAATATTCACTCTTTCAAATTATGGGGAATGCAGCAGGTACAGGCTGTTGGCCAGCACTCTCACTATTCCCCCAGAAGAACAGGCAGGAGCCTTCTTGAATTCAGTGGCATTTGGAACAGCTCGACAGAGATGCTCCAGACTAGTCTTACATAGCTTTGAGGGGAAAGAATAATTAATATCTAACTCTATTGCAGCCTGTTCTCTCTGTCTATGCTCTACTGTAGAGAGCAAAAATGGCTGTTCTGGATAGAGGTTTTCAGTTTGTGGGTTTTAGACTATGAAGATCCAGAAAGTGATAACTTCAAGTGAAACTTCAAACCTCAACCAATCCGCGATTCTGTATTTAAGAAAAATATGGCTGCTGTCAGTATGCTTAAACTGGCTCTCCAGGAACCTTTAAAAAAAATCGTAGGACCACCATCAGTCTTTCTTGCTCTGGGTGGTGCAACATCTCTTTTCTTCCTTTCCTGTACATGGTGGCATAAGCAAACATTGTTTAGGCATGGACTCAGTCCTGAGCAAGTATTCCTTGCCACTTCTATACTGCTTCTCTTCACAATGACCCCAGTCCAGTGAAGCTACACTGCTTCCCGAAGACACTGTTCCCAACAGGCTATTCAGGCACTATCTCTCTCTGCTGCTGACTGGAAGAGTCTTCAGGGAAGGCTTGGTTCCACACAGAAAAAACCTGCAGGATATTATCTAGGGCAACATCTGCTGGGCCTGTAACCTTCTTCTCTATCTCTTGAAGGATATGGGATTGGCTATTCTGGTGGTCAGTGCTACTTTCATACTAATAGCCACATCTACTACAGCCCAGCATGGAAAACTGTGATTGGGTCTAAGAGATCAAGAGAGGCATTCTAAGGCAAGGTAGCTCCTTTCAGGAGGAGCAAGAGAGGGGAGCAAGCTGTTTCCAGACTCTGGAAACAGATCCTGGAGGTGAACCATTCAATGTGAGGAAAGAATACAAACTACTACTGGCTCTGTGAAAGCTGCCCTATTGATACAGGAGAATTGAAATGTAGGTGTTAATTCTGGCTTTTATTTCAGAAGTCTGTGACAGAAAGAGGAAAGATATAATGATAGTTGTACTGCAATCTTTCTATAGCTGAAATCTATACATGCTCTTCCTCAGCAGAGTGGTGTAGTTTCTTGACATCTCTTGCCCCAGGGACAAAATCTGACTGTTGGAACTGGAATACTCTGATGTTCATTGATATCTTATACTAGGAAGACTATTTGCTCTGATGTCTGTTTTTTTTTCTTTACCCCTCCCACAGAAATGGAAATGCAGGGTTCCAGCAAGTCCTGGAGAGACTCGAAAGCGATCCAGTATGCCAGCGACTCTCACTTAAATCTTTCCTTATCCTCCCTTTCCAGCGCATCACTCGACTCAAACTCCTCCTACAGGTAACTGGTGATTCTCTGGTTTCTTACATTTTCTTTCAAGCTGACCTTTGTTGAAGTCTGAAAGTCACAGAAGTGTGAGCTAGCTCCAAGCACTGGGTGGAAGGACTTCACACAGCACTTTGTGTTGCATCTGTGACAAGTTTGGCAAGGTGCTCTAGAGCCACTGTGTATATATTGTGAACACAATTTTCTGGAAAAAAACCACCAGTTTGTCTTTCTACAAATGCCTACTGTGCATTAGGTCAACACCATGAAATGCATATGATAGTCATTCTGAGGCAGTGCAGTTTGTGTACTGGACAGGACTTTGTTGCACCACTACCTCAGTTGAACTCCAATAAATAGTTTATGGAGTCTTCTCAGAACATGTTGATTTACATTTTATTGAGCTTTTTTTGGCTTCCTGATAGGAAAACAAAGCAAGAGTTCATTGGCTGCCCTCTGGAAGGCAGCCTATATCTATTTTTTAGAATCATAGAACAACCAGGTTGGAAGGGACCCATCAGATCTTCTAGTCCAACCATTCCTATCAAGCACTAAACCAAGTCCCTCAAGACCCCATGTACCCGTGCCTTAAACACCTCCAGGGAAGGTGAATCAAACACCTCCCTGGGCAACCTGTTCCAATGCCCAATGACCCTTTCTGTGAAAAACCTCCTCCTAATCGCCAGCCTAAATCTCCCCCGGCGGAGCTTGAGGCCATTCCCTCTCGTCCTGTCCCCTGTCACTTGGGAGAAGAGGCCAGCTCCCTCCTCTCTACAACCTCCTTTCAGGTACTTGTAGAGAGTAATGAGGTCTCCTCTCAGCCTCCTCTTCTCCAGGCTAAACACCCCCAGCTCTCTCAGCCGCTCCTCATAGGTTCTGTTCTCCAGCCCCTTCACCAGCCTCGTTGCTCTTCTCTGGACTTGCTCCAGAGCCTCAACATCCTTCTTGTGCTGAGGGGCCCAGAACTGGACACAGTATTCAAGGAGCAGCCTCACCAGTGCTGAGTACAGAGGGAGAATCACCTCCCTGGACCTGTTGGTCACGCCATTTCTGATACAAGCCAGGATGCCATTGGCCTTCTTGGCCACCTGGGCACACTGCTGGCTCATGTTCAGTCAGCTGTCGACCAACACCCCCAGGTCCCTTTCCTCCAGGCAGTTTTCCAGCCAGGCTTCTCCCAGTCTGTAGCTCTGCTTAGGGTTGTTGTGCCCCGAGTGCAGGACCCGGCATTTGGCCTTGTTAAACCTCATGCCATCGGACACTGCCCAGCGGTCCAGCCTGTTTAGCTCCCTTTGCAGAGCCTCCCTACCCTCCAGCAGATCGACACTTCCACACAGCTTTGTGTCATCTGCATACTTGCTAAGGGTACCCTCAATGCCTTCATCCAGGTCGTTGATGAAGACATTGAACAGGGCTGGACCTAGCACTGAGCCCTGGGGAACCCCACTTGTCACTGGCCTCCAGCTGGAGTTAACACCATTTACCACCACTCTCTGGGCCTGGCCATCCAGCCAGTTTTCTACCCAGGAGAGTGTGTTCCTGTCCAGGCCAGAGGCAGACAGTTTCCATAGCAGAATGCTGTGAGAAACTGTGTCAAAGGCTTTACTGAAGTCCAGAAAGACCACATCCACAGCCTTTCCCTCATCCAGCAGCCGAGTCACTTTGTCATAGAAGGCGGTCAGGTTGGTTTGGCAAGACCTGTGTTTCGTGAACCCATGTTGACTGGGCCTGATCACCCGGTTCTCCTGCATGTGCTTCATGATAGCACTCAAGATCACCTGTTCCATGACTTTCCCTGGCACTGAGGTCAGACTGACTGGCCTGTAGTTCCCCGGAACCTCCCTGCTACCCTTCTTGTAGATGGACACAACATCAGCCAGCCTCCAGTCCAGTGGTACCTCCCCAGTCTTCCAGGACTGCTGGAAAGGCGTTTGGCCAATACGTCCGCCAGCTCCCTCATAACCCTAGGATGAATCCCATCTGGCCCCATAGACTTGTGGGTGTCCAGTTGGGCAAGCAATGCTCTGACCACCTCCTCTTGGACCATGGGAGCCTCGTATTGCTCCTCAATTTCCGGGGTTTCTACACAGAGGGAACAGTTTTCTTTACAATTAAAGACCGAAGCAAAGAAGGCATTAAGTACCTCATCCTTTTCCTCATCCCCTGTCACTGTTGTTCCCTCTGTGTCCAAAAGGGACTGTATGGTCTCCCTTGTCCTCCTTTTATTATTTATATATTTATAGAAAGATTTTTTGTTGTCTTTCACAGACTTTGCCAATCTGATTTCTAGTTGAGCCTTAGCCCCTCTGATTTTTTCCCTACACAGCCTCACTTCCCTCGTGTAGTCCACCCAAGAGGCCTGTCCCCTCTTCCAGAGCCTATAAATATTCCTTTTTTAACTAATGTCACTCAAGATTTCTCTACCCAACCAAGCTGGTTTTTTCCCCTGCCGGTCTTTTTTCCAGAACACGGGGATGGCTTTCTCCTGAGCTGCCAGGATCTCCTTTTTGAAGAGCTCCCAGCCCTCATGGACTCCCTTGCCCTCAAGTACTGTCTCCCAGGAGACTTTGCCAACCAGCCTTCTAAACAGTTCAAAGTCTGCCCTCTGGAAATTTAATGCTACTGTCCTGCTTAACACCCTCTTCACTTCACCTAGAACAGAAAACCCTATCATCTCATGATCACTAAGTCCTAGGCGTCCCCCTACTGCCACATCCCCCACAAGGCCCCCTCTGTTGACAAACAGCAAGTCCAGGAGGGCACCTTCCCTCGTTGGTTCATTCACCAACTGTGCAAGGAAGTTGTCTTCCACATACTCCAGGAACCTCCTAGACTGCTTCCTTTCTGCTCTATTGTACTTCCAGCAGATATCAGGGAGATTGAAGTCTCCCACAAGGACAAGAGGCATTGACTTGGAGATTGACCCCAGCTGTTTATAGAAGAGCTCATCAGCTGCTTCTCCTTGGCTGGGTGGCCGGTAACAGACTCCCATCACAAAATCTAGCTTCTTATGGGTTCCTCCAATTTTAACCCACAGGCACTCAATGTCTTCATCGCCACAATCCATCTCAGAGTTGTCCAAGTCCTCCCTTACAAATAGGGTTACTCCACCTCCTCTCCTACCCTTTCTATCCCTCCTGAAGAGTTTATACCCCACCAAAGCTGTACTCCAGTTATATGAGTCATCCCACCACGTTTCCGTTATGGCAACGACATCATAGGCTCCTTGCCCTACAATGGCTTCCAGCTCTTCCAACTTATTCCCCATGCTGCGTGCATTGGTGTAAATGTACTTCAGCTGAGTAGCCGAGTCTTCAGCCCTCTTAGAGGGGACAGTGCTTGTTCCCAATTGCCTGTTAACTAGAGTAGCTGGTACCAGAATACCTATATCTCCTTTGCTGATCCAGGGTGCATTCTCCCCCACTTGCCTGCAACATTGACCAAGAGCCTTCCAGAAAGGTACCCAACAATCTCTAATGAATTAATTTTGAGCATTTCTATGATTTTTTCTTTTATTATTATTTTAACCTCTTTTAAGCAGGAGAAAAAGACTAAAAAGACAAAGAACACTTCTGTACGTAGGGCTGCTTGTGCTTGGATAAGTAGTTGCTTCCTATGGTGTAACTTGTACATGATAGTTAATACGATTTAGATTTTTAGGGATGCAGCTTATAAGTGATACTTTGCTGATATCTCAAACTTCTTGCCTTATCATCTCCACACCTCATCATCTATCACTGCTTTAGATTCTCTTGAGTCTGGTATGTTGGTGTGTCTTTCTCCTACCCTTCACAGAGATGTATGTCCAGCTTTCCTTGTCTGCATCATGAAAAACAACTTCTTTCTTGCAGAATATTCTGAAGAGAACTCGTCCAGGGTCTGAGGAGGAAGTACAAGCAACACAGGCCTATGATGCACTTGAAAAGGTAAGGCCATCAACCAATCCTGCAGCCCTGCAGAAAGGGCTTTGGGGGTTTTAGTTGATAGTACCCTCTGTGAGTCAACAATGTGCCCTGGCAGCCAAAAAGGGCTGAACGTGTCATTGGGTGCATTAAGCACAGCACAGCTAACCAGCCGAAAGAAGGGGTTGTCCCACTATACTCAGCATTGGTGTCATCTCAGTGTGAATACTGTGTGCAGTTTTGGCCTCCACTATATCAGCAGGATGTAAGAATACAAGAATGTGTCCAAAGAAGGGCAGAAAATATGCTGAAAGGACTAGGGTGTGATTTATGAGGAGCAGCTTGGGATACTGGGTTTGTTTATCTTAGAGGTAACTTAGGGGTGACCTAATTGCTGTCTACAAACTTCCTCATGACAGGAAGCAGAGAGGATGGTGCTCTTCTCTCCAGTGTCTGGTGATAGGATACAAGATAATGCTTTAAAGTTGCATCATGGAAAGTTCATGTTAGAAAAAGCTCTTCCCTGAGAGGGTGGTCAAGCACTAGAATGATCTCCCGAAGGAAATGATCATGGGCCCAAGCCTGACAGTGTTCAAGAATTGTTTAGACAACACTCCTGGATAACTTTTAGGAATATTCTGTGGTTCTCCACAGCCATGCTACATCACATAGCTGCAGGGCACCCAAGTGGCCCTGTCCTTTTTATTGATCTTCACTCTTGTCAAGGTCCCTTGTAATCAATTCCTAGTAAAAAAATCTAGTGTGTGTGTCTCTCCTGCATGCACAGTGGTAGCTGTGAACAGAAAGCACTAAAGCAGGAGCCAGTTGCGATGTGACTGAACCTGCACAGTTGATGTTGAACTACTTTTTTCAGGACTCATTCTTTCCAGTCTTCTAAGCACCATTCCCCTTTTTGTTGCTTTCCTTCGTCTCTAATTAATTATCAAGTCTCACCCTAGCCCATACAAGAAAATCTTGTTTTAAAAAAATAAGGCATGACAAAACATTACTCTACTTTATTGCACCCTGTCGTCTATCCTCTTTATTACAGAGGCAAGATTTAAAGTCTTCTGAGACAATATGTAATCTAAAATTTGTATAGCTGCATAAGGTAGACCTGTCCCTAGGAAGGTCCTGCTCTGCCTAGTAACAATTTAATCTTCTAGCAGCGTCATTCCCTTCCTTACAATCTCTCCTGTATTTCTCCACCACAAACCTAAAGACCAGATCAACACGATCCATACCTACTCAAAACTCTTAGGACTGCACCTGTGTGTTGCACAGCTCCCAGAACACTGCAGTTTGAGGTGGGTGGGCAAGAAGTTGTACACTGAAATCCTGACACTCCAGGTGTGTTCAAGCCAGCATTATCTCTTTGACACTTATGCAGCTGCCCTATCTCACCTCAGGCAGCTAGGTAGGCAGCTTTTACAGGAAGAAGTACCTTGTTTCATTGTGTCCCTGCCTCACAGGAACTGACAGCAAGCTCTAGATTGTGGAAAATTTGGGGCTGAAATTTATCTAATAAGAGGTGCTTCCAAACAACCAGCAAGTCAACCTCTGTCAACCGAGAGATGTCTCTATCCCCCTTAGTATCCTGAAGTTAAAAAATACTTATCACATAGACTTCATCTAAAGAATATCTTCATTAAGAAAAGATGATCATTGTAGGTATGGAGAAGTTTAGTACGCTAGTCTGGAAAAAAGACTTTTATTGCAGGATATTGCCTAAGGAATTGTCACGTACACTGACTTTTGAGAGGCTCCTGGGAGCAGTACTGATCCCACTGGGCAGTTCACCCTCCTCTCTGATTGTCTGTTTTCCTCTGCAGCTTATCAAGGATTGCAATGAAAATGTCCAGCGCATGAAGAGCACTGAAGAGCTGATCTACCTCAGCCAGAAGATTGAATTTGAGTGCAAGGTAAGCTCATCCATTTCCCGGGCCTTGCTCTAGCTTAATGTATTTTCTGTCTTTCCTCACAAAGTAACTTGCACTTACGTTTTGTTCACTTCTCATCCATTTCCCGGGCCTTGCTCTAGCTTAATGTATTTTCTGTCTTTCCTCACAAAGTAACTTGCACTTACGTTTTGTTCACTTCTCATCCATTTCCCGGGCCTTGCTCTAGCTTAATGTATTTTCTGTCTTTCCTCACAAAGTAACTTGCACTTACGTTTTGTTCACTTTTTTCACAGAAACTTTGAACCTGATTGTCATACACAGATCAGCTCTGCATCAGTGCTTCCCTTGCTCAGTTGTTTGTGTCAGCCTTCAGCTGAAGGTGCCTGCCATGATTTACCCCTGTCCATTCAGAGGGATAAAAGCACATCTCTAGAGAAAGGCAAAAGTGCAAATTGAAAACTCAATTTCCTTGTGCACACCTAACATAAGTGCTCATTTCTGTCTTGCAGATATTCCCACTCATCTCGCAGTCAAGACGACTTGTGAAGTGTGGTGAGTTGACAGCACTGGACTTCAACACCCTAAGTCCCAAATGGAAAGTCACCACTCGTCCCATCTACCTACATCTTTTCAATGACTGCCTGCTCCTGTCTCGGCCGAAGGAGTGAGTGCTACAACACAATTCTTGCTGCCCCTTCTAAAATACCTGTCTCTTTCTGGGTCTATGCTTTGGTGAAAGAATCCTTTTCCTCTGCCTGCCAGCAAGTGGCAGCATTGGTCAAGTCATTCTCCTAAACCTACATTCTGTGAGTATCTCGAAAGTATGTGTATCTGCTATTGCCAACTCTTTATTACAACATATGATAATATAGCAAGGTATCTTCTGCTCTCTAGTGCAACACTTCTGTTCTGCATCTTCATCTCTGTAATATGCAACACTTTAATCATAACCATTTATTCTAGTTTTACTTGATAAATAATTTCTTCCTAAAGGACTATGAAGATCAGTGAATGTGCAAAACACTTTTTTTCCAATAAACTAAGAGTTGTTGGTTGGTTGTGTTAGGATTTTTGAGGGGGGGTGGTTATGTTTTTAAGCTGTAAACTATCAAATGAAATTCTAACAGGACAGAGCTTAGTATTTCTACCTTTTTCATTGTCCCTCTCTCTTCTCAGGCATTCTGTTCTAGAAAGTACAAAGCTTAAGGTGCCTGAAGCAGATTAACACTCATTGAAAGCTTTTTGCTTTCCTGACATCAGAAAATGACACGGACTCATTTTGTAACCCTCACCAACTTAAAACTCACAACTTGTTTTGTCTCTCCCTCTTTACCTGCAGGGGTGGACGTTTTGTTGTGTTTGACCATGCTGCTTTCTCAGATGTACGTGGGGAGAAGTGTGAGATGAAACTGCATGGAACAAACAAAAATGTTTTCCGTCTCTTTCTACTTCAGAATTACCAGGGAAAGAGAGTGGAGTTTTTGTTTCGTACAGAGACACAGTAAGAGCTAAAGGTTACCCTCAATATATCCTGTAACCATAGCCAGACACCTCCCAGGAGCCTGATGGCTGTCCCTCAGCTACCTAAATGCTGATCAAATGCAACTGCTGAGCAGAGGACTTGAAAAAACATCCTCTTGCCATAACAAGCCCATAATGAAGCACCTTGCTCCTCTCTCATTATAGCTGCTCATACAATACTACCATATTATTTCATGCCATCAGCCTCTAAAAATGGGAAGTTTGGCATTTTTCCATTCCCTTTCTCTACTTCCACTTTCAGTACTTCCCCTAAGTACGCCCTCTATGACCCCTCATGTGAGCAAACCTGTACACCCCCTCCCCATTCCTGTCATCAGACTGCTGTCCCTTACATTGAATCTTGACATTTACCTGGTGATGTTTTCCAGCAGTGAGAAGCTGAGGTGGATCTCTGCATTGGCTCCTCCACGAGGAGAACTCGACCTCCTGGAATGCCCTGGTGAGACTGCTCAGCTACTACAGCAATGGGGGTTGTCTGGCTCAGGAATTGGATTCACTGTGACTGGTAACACCTCAGAAGTTACTCCAAGGCAGAGGAGACAAAGAAGATGTTTTGGGGCTTTTTTTTGGTGTCAGGCTCAGCAACTTGTTTTACCTATTTTTTTTACTCTTCATTTAAAGTAGAAGACCCATTGTCTCCCTTCCAGTTCTCTGCTTTTCAGTGTTTGGGCAGTCCTTATCCTGTACCTCCACCAAGGCTGACACATTCACTTTACTACTGCTTTCTAATACATCTTTATGATCCTTCTTCCCCTTTAGATGCACCACAGGTTCAATGCATAAAGACTTACAAAGCTCGGGAAAATGATGAGCTGGCTTTGGAGAAAGCAGATATCATCATGGTTATGCAGTACAGCAATGATGGTGAGCAGAATCAACAATGGCTATCTTAAATTATGAGCAGGAGGTTATTCTAGTAGTGAAAAGCTTTAACTCAATCAGGCTTCAGAAGAAGCCTCTCAATCCCAATTGTTGGATTGAGAGGATGAAAAGTCTCTTCATCTTCATTAAGACGCTTTATTTAGAAGCTGAAAGGGGATCTTTTTTTTGATCTTGGGGTCTTGTTGGAGCAGGCTTTTGGGAAAGAATGAAAAAAACATTTGGCCACTTTGCCTCATGGTGTGCTTTTCTCCACAACCACAGGATGGATAGAAGGAGTAAAACTTTCAGACCGGGAGAGAGGCTGGTTCCCCTCTGAACATGTGGAACTCATCTCCAGCAAACAAGCACGGCAGAAGAACCTCAAGGAGGAACAACGTGTGAAGAATGCTAAGCAGCAGGTCTTCTGCAAGAAATAAAAGACTCTGCTTTGTTTGGACCTTCACAGTCTCCCTGCCATGGGGAAACTCTCTTTTCTATTGTGCCTCAGAAGAAAAGTCTCTGTGAAACCAGGTGCTTTTTGCCAAAGGAAGCAGGAATTCAATCAGGAAAAATAATTCACTTCCTCTGTGTCATCAGGACTATGGCAGCAGCAGGAGAAAAAAAGAAAGTTGCATGTATTGATTGCTTTGTGGTAGTAGGGAGGGACTTTCACTGGACAGAGGTTTGGGATAGGGACTTCTGAAAATATATTCCTGGGTTTGCCACTGACAAGTTGCAAGACCTTGGACAAGTCACTTCAGAATTCTGCCTTGGTTTTCCCATCTGTGAAATGGGGGTAAGCTTACCTACCTCACTGGATGTTGTGAGGCTAAATTCATGAATATTAGTACACCAAGAGCTTTGAGTTCCTGAGAAGGAAGGTGCTAAGTGCAAAGCACAGTATAGTTGAGGAGAGTTTTCCTCCATTTGAATATCCTTTTCATATATTGATGGTATTGATCTCCATAGTGTAATTTCCATTTAGAACAATTTATTTGATCGTGCAAGTCTACTGTTTCTTAGATAGGCAAATAACTCATTATACCTAAATTTAACTCAGTCTCGGCATACTGTTAAGAGTCTTTAACAGCATTAGGAAATCCATTTGAGTTAAGCGAATTTTTCAGAAGCCACCATAATGATTTCCCCCACCCTAAGATGTATCAAGCTGAAGAATCTGTTTCACAAAGGTCACTTCTCTTCTGAAAAAGTGTTCCACTAAGCCATCTGAAATGAATGGTCTTTTTACTCTGTGTCCCGTGTAAAGTAGAATAGTGACTTTTGACAAAGGTTTTTATTACATTTTGTTACATGCCCTGTACAAAATAATCATGAGTAGGCATATGCAATGAAGTGGCACTTCCCTGCTGTTCTTAATCTGATAGCTGATGTGGTATTGCATGCACCATTTTGCACACTTATAGAAAACACTGAGGTATCTATTAGCCACTGTAGATAAAGTCATATGTAACAGGGATTTGTACTTTTTTGGAACTCTCTGGTTTTAAGTCCAGTTTACATGCAGTCCTGCTTTTGAGCAGAACCTGTCTATTTGAGGACATGCCTTAAACTGTAAAATACTGTTTCTATGTTAAAGTGTTTGCATTCAGTCAATGCAAGACAATTATAAGAATCAATACACCAAAGAAAGCAATGTGTAGCCTTCTTGCATTTAATATATTTGAAGAATTAGTTATCTTCATATCTCTAGCTTTCTGTCTCTGTGACATTCTGCCTTTAATTCCCATTTACGCTGTACCTAGTAGAGCTCATTACAGCCTATTTATATCAGTAATTTTACCTGGATTAAAAAAAAAGTTGCTTTTAGTCCAAATAAACTCATGCACTTCTCCAGTTAAAATAAACAACTTTCTGCTCTCCTTGTTACTTAGGTTTTCATCTCAAATATAATTAATTCAATATTTATTGAATATATATTCAGTATTTTCATTCTTTTTTCCACATAACTCTCCTTTCTAAGGGAACATTAAACATAAATAGCTATACTTAGTAGAGGCAGTGAAGAAAGCTTGCTTTGACAGCCCTACCCGAAGATTCTTCAGAGCATTATCATCAGCTGCTGTAGGTTCTGTAATTGTGTTAGTTATCTATATATCAAGTTAAGCTAAAGGGATGACCTACAGAAGATGGTAGTCCAGTCCACTATACCAGTAAGACAGGATTAATTGATTCAACTGTCTTTTAATCTATGGTCCAGACTCAAATCTGCCTCTTTTCCCCATAATAGAAATGAAGCTGGTCCCTAGCTCAGAACAAAAGCAGAGCCCTACCTCAAACTAAAATAAGTGACCTGAGAGTTATAATCTTCAGCAAGACTGATGAACATTCAGAAATCCAAAGCACCTGCTTGTCCCATGCTGTCATGAATTAATACAGTACACAAGTCATCATGATCACCTGTGTCTCAGTCAGGGTACATATCACTGCCATGGGATCAGTTGAGTATTTTCCCACATAAGGCTGCCTTATGCAGGCAACCTGAGAGGTACCCCCATATCCGTGTCATCTTCACCTTTGCTACTTATATCATGTGGAAGCAGGGTGTAGATATTGTCATTCCAAATCAGAAGTCATCTTGTTAAACATTTTAGAAGTCAAGAAGTCTTTACTTTTTCAACTTCCGCTCTCAAAACCAAGCAGGCGTATTGTTCATCAGTCTCTCTCAAGGCTGTTTCTGTGTTAAATTCTGTATGTTCTTGTTAAACTCCCTGTTGAGATAGGAAACTTCAAGGACACTCTTGTGACTGTTTAACTAGTTGGATCAAAGGTTAACTTCTTGTCACAGATACACAACCCTGACAACAGGAAATTAAGACTGTATGTTTAGGAACATTAATAGGTCAGCTTACGCTTTTAAAAATAAGTGCTTATACCTTGTTTTACCTTCATTTCTTACATTTCAGATAGGCCTAAACTTCCCACTATTTAGTTAAATTTTCAGCCCCAGCACCATCCTGCCACCAAAATCCATAAATAAATCTGCACTGAATTTCTTCTTACTTTTTGAAACTGACAACATCTCCTTGGTTTGTACAAACTTAATCAAGCTAAAGCAGTTATCACAACTGCACATTCAGGAGTCAGAAATGAAGCTGATAGTATTTCACTGTGTCCTGTTACAGACTGAATTCCCTACGTCAACTCATGTGGATAATCTTAGTACCCAGAAAATCAGTATTAAATAGAAACAGAAGCACAGAGTTTGTTAGCCAGATTCTGTATACCTTTCTAGTAAGGTCCCCAAGGTCACAGAAAAGGTATGCTGTGTGAGAGATGCCAGTGTATTCTAAACAGCTGGCTGTAAATTGAAGCATGGAGTATTTCTATACTGAAAAAATAACAACAGAAATGAAATACAAGCATGAGCTACATTTTAAAAGTTTTGTTGAGAATCTAGGAAATTTTTGGTTTACGTCTGAAAATCAGATGTTACAACTGCTGTCATTTTCTTGTATAAAATACATAAAAATATATATCTTTTAAAATAATAAAAGCTCACAGACCTGGAGACCAATGTTGGTCCCTCCTGAAGGAAAATAAACTAAAGTGTTCTCCACAGTTCTTATTCCCTTTCACAACACTAGAAAAAGCTGACAGTTGGGCCAGAGTTCAGGAAGTAAATACAGCCTTGCTCAGAAATGGAAACCTCAAAAGCAGTCAGTGATTTATATATTTGCATTTTTATATGATAGTGAAGAGGTGCTATCCCTCCAAGATCAGAGTTGTATTTTGTCACCCCAACCCCGCTAACAAATTAAATGCAGTTTCAGCAACAATAACATTCCAGCCAGCACGTCTTGAATTGGTAGCTGAACTAGGTGTGCTCTCAGTAATTATACTTCTCCAAAATGCTGGCACATGTGTTTCAGGTTACATTCATTTAACACAATGAAACTGCTCCTTGGTGAAAGCATCTGTAGAATCTGGGCCTTCAATGCTACAGCAAACCTTGAAGCAAAGATAGGGCACATGGGGAAATGCATAGTAGGAGAAAGGTGCCTTGTGCCAGCATTGAGACACTGAGCCAATAATCAAGATGAGGATGAAGGATGTTCTGTCTTCATTGAGCAGAGTGCAGTTGAGCAAATCAGATTCTTCAAGCAAGTGCTATCAGTCCTGTTTGCAGACACGCAAGCTGTATTAGAGCCATCTGCATTTCACTCATCATGGAGGAAAGCTGTACATGGAAGGCACAAGAGCTGAGGGTTTGATTTCTGGAATGGTTGTGACCTATGTGAGTTACAGCACAAGTGTCTCCATCAAGTGCATGAGATGAGAAAAAAGTCAGATAAGCCAGACTTGATTCACTCCTGCCCTTCATCTTGTGTCATCACCTGCAAACGCACAAAGCTGTTTGAAATGTTACCAGAGCAGATGACACCACTTTTACTGTAAGAACCTCAACTACCACTCTGTTAGGAGAATTGTTTTTTCCTAGAATTGTTAAGTATTGAAAGGATGCAAAATTACAGTGCCTCAAGAAGTACCATTTATTTCTTGCAGCTTCTAATTTATGGAGAATCAGAAGAATTGCTAAACAACTGCAGGCAGAGCACCTAAAAAAGGGTCTTCCCACAAACAAACAAGGAAAGACAATGAGGTCCACTTCAGTCATACCACACGATCTCACTTTATAATGTCTGGGTTTCTAAGGTTACATATTCAGCAGTATTTAAGCTTGCTCCTCACAGGTGCTCAACAGCATGGTGTTTTAGGTGTGACAGACATTTCTGGGGGGGAGGGGGGAACAGCTTCTCTCATAACCATAGAATCATTTGGATTGGAAGGGACCTTAAGGATCATCCAGTTCTACCCCCTGGCCGTGGGCAGGGACACCTCCCACAAGACCAGGCTGCCCAAGGCCCCATCCAACTTGGCCTTGAACACCTCCAGAAATGGGGCAGCCACAGCTTCCTTGGGCAACCTGTGCCAGTGCCTCACCACTCTGAGTGAAGGTTTTCTTCCTAATGTCTTATCTAGATCTTCCTCTTTCCAATTTAAAGCCATTCTCCCTCATTCTATCACTACATGCTCTTCTAAAAAGTCCCTCCCTAGCTTTCCTGCAGCCCCTTTCAGGTACTGGAAGGTTGCTATAAGGTCTCCTCGGAGCCTTCTCTCCTCCAAGCTGAACGAGCCCAACTCTCTCAGCCTGTCTTCCAGCCCTCTGATCATTCTTGTAGCCCTCCTCTGGACCTGTTCCAACAGCTCGATATCTTCTGTTGTGGATTCCAGAACTGGTCTCAATACTCCAGATGAGGTCTGACAAGAGAGGAACGGAGGGGCAGCATCCGCCCCCTCGCTCTGCTGGCCGCACGTCTTTCGAGGCGCCCCTGGGCAGCAGGGGCTCAGTGCCGGCTCCTGCCGAGCTCCTGGGTCCCTGCGGTGCGGCTTGGAGCAGCTGCCGGCCCAGGTGCCCCTGACGAGCCCGCGGGGAGTGGAGCATTAACGGGGCCGGGGCGGGGTGGGCTGCGCCGCTAGCATGGACCGGGTGGGCACCGAGCTGGGTAAGGGCTCTCATTAACGGGATGGGGCAACGAGCCTAATGAGCAGCCCCGGGGGAGCTTAACGACCCTGTCGCCTTCTCCGGCATGTGGCCACCGGGGATGATGAGGCTTAGCTCCCATTTCCTTTGCCTCGGGCGGGAGGCAGCCTCGCCCCGGGGGCAGTCGGCGCTTTGCCCTCGGTGAAGGTCGGGGTGGAGTGTTGCGGCGCGTCCCTCGTGTCATCTGGCTCGTAAAGGCGCCTGGCGAGCTGGTGTGAGGGCCGGGGGCAGGTGGGGTTCCGTCTGCGTCACCCAGAGGGGTTCCAACACCTAAAACGGCCTTAAAAGTCTTGCTGTCCCTGTGCAAGTGGTTACCTTATTCTAGGAAACATCTAAAGCAGGTGGCTGTGAGGAGAAGAAAAGACTTTGCTTCTTGCTTGTGCCCTCTCAGGAGCTCAGGTGTTCTACATTCGATGTGTGTGAGGTTCCCAGTCTGTTAAAATCCCTTCTATTTAAGGTTATGCTTATCTAAAGGAGGGGAAAGTGACATTCAGCCTCCTCACATTAACACGGGGAGAAAGGAGCGGGTTCCAGCTCCCTAGTTGTTATTATGAGGGTCTGTCTCACCAAATGTTCTTTCTGTTTCAAGTCTTTTCTTTGACAATCCCAAGTTATTATCAGACATTCACTCTGTGGTTTAGCAACTGAGTCAGCAATTTACTTTTTCTTGGAGGAATATTCCTGCAGGTGATATGAAACACCCAGGGATCAATCTCTTTCTCTGCTGCAGGTAGAAGATATAGGCACGAGGCTTTGAAATGTATTTTGTAATGTAAGTGCATACTAATGTTTGCATAAAAATAGACATGATTTTTTTAAATCAAAGCACTGAGCCAAAAATGCTGTTCCTGATTTGAGGCAGAAGGTAAGTGACAGAATGGATGGCACCTGAATATATGATTTTTTTCATATAATGAGCAAGACAAGCTCAGAGTAGTAAGGAGCATTGTGAAAAAGGGAACTCTATAGAACACAGCATACTCCTGCTTTGCTCTGTTCTTGACCCTCCCCATCAGGCTATTTAATCTCATTTAACAGCAGTGGAAACTTGCTGCTTACCAAGATCAAATTATTATAGTTGCGTGGTTTCCTGCTTCTGTGTCTTTCCCTGCATATAATTGCTTCTCTTAATCCTGTAAAAAGCAAATTAGGAGGTCTTGGAAGGAGTCTGGTGTCCCCTTGTACTTCTACAAAGATTCTGTGATCTGACTGGTGTTGTGGGGTTCCTTCTGCATTAACAAATGTTTAAGAAAGAAACATTGAGGCAGAACGTAAGTCCTTCATTTTGACATTGAACTAATATATTTAAAAAGTAGGATGTTATTATATAGAAGTATTTTAGAATTTTCACCCTCAAATTAAACAACTACATTTCTCTGTAGCCATATGCAGCTGAAATGCAGCCAGGAGTCTGCTCAAACTTTTGTCTTTCCACACAGAGGCAGATTTTGGTTCAATTATTCTATTTTCTAGTTTAAAGAAATAGTACCTTCTTTTTCCTTCTGTTCTTAAAGGGCAGAAATCATACAAACTCACATTCTGATATGATCAGTGGGTTTTCTTGGCTTGGACATAACTATCTCAGCTTGGGAAGTATAATTCTTCTCTGTTATTCTGTTGCCTGTTTTAATTATTTCTCTTGCTATGTTCTTTCTGACCTGTCTTCTGCTGTTCAGTCTCTTTTAGTGTAATGCAGTTTATACTTTTTGTTAAACTTGGTCGGACTTCACCTATTTTTGTCTTTGGCAAACTATTTCATTATGTGTTATTCATGACTTGTGGCTGAAGCTGCAAAAAACTAGTTTAAGGCTGTTGTTAAGAAATTTGTACAATTAATTGTTTTCACTTGGTCAACTTGAGTATAATAGAGATGGAAATCTCTATAAATCAAAAAGTAGTGTAATCTGGCAGATGATCACTGTTGACACAGTAGGCCAGAATTTTGCTTCTGTTTTTTTTTTTCTTTTGTTCATTTTAATAAGGTGACACTTAGTGGCTTGATAAGACTCTGATTTTTGTTCTGTTCCATATTCTAAGGACCTTTGTTATCCCCAATGTTGTTTTCCTACTACTGTGTTTGTAATGAGCAATCTTTTCTTTTTTCTCTGTGTCTGGAGGTAAATCTTCCTGTAGTTTACAGTTGGTTGTATTGGTAGACATCCTCACTCTCAAAATCAAGCTTTTCTCATCTCAGATGTTTCAATATCTCTGTATTGACCATGTCACATTCTTTGTTGTTGCTTTCCTAGCAGCACTTTGTTCTGGTGGCAGACTTTATTTTGAACTTCATGGTTCTTCTGACTGTTGGTCTTCATTGTGTGATGTTCTCCCTCTCTCTTAACTCGCTCTTCCTACCCAGGCACACCCTTTTCCTCATGCTCTCCAGGCAAACCTGGCTTAGACAACATGCGTGTGGTGGTGGTGTTTTTAATTTTTTCCTTGTAGAGTGCAATGACAAGGACACACTACTGAATACTGAGCACTTTGTGGTAAATGCTGATGCTGTCAGTGGTAGCGGTACAGAAAGCAATGTGCTAGCTGCATTCCAAAGCACAGCTACAAAGAAAGAAGTTGAGGATACCATGGGAAGAGAAGATAGCGTCAGCTCTATTGAGATGGTGGAGGAAGGTGGAAGAGACTGCATTCTGAAGGCAACTGGGTTACCTTCCCAAGATTCAGTGGCCCTTGACAGCCAACTTGACCTTGGTTCAGTGTGTGGACAGCTGTCAAATTTCCTCAGTGACGAAAAGACTGTGTCCCCACTTCCTCTGGTTGAATTTGCACAGGAGCCCACAGTTCAGTCAGGGCCAGATGAACAGTCTGAGAGGTATTACTCTAATGGGATTGAAAAGGAAGCAAAGAAGAAAAAAGGTAATGACAGAAGTGGAATGAACGCTGAGAAAGCATCTAGCGGAATCCCTGGAGACACCTGCAGGCAGGATTTGTGTGGCCCAGCTACTTGCCGATCATCCAAATGCACTTCAACCAATGCTACAGCTCAGCAGTCCTGCAAGATGTCTTCTGTCCTGGAATCTGGAAGTAGCCATGATGGCATCAAGGGAAAAAAAGAGTTACTTGGGAATTCAGAAATTCTGCTGCCAGTCAGGAAAAAATCGCGCACCTTCTATAGTGCAGGTAGGTAATGGATAACCCACTGGCAGACAGAGATGCTTGTATTGCCCACGGCAATGGTGTTTCCGTCACTATAGTGAAGGCACAGTGTGGTGGTACTGAACTTTTATTGCAGTGCATTATATGTTATTAGCTATGTGAAAACTTCTTCAAATAAAAGTTGCTTAGTTCCTTATGTTTGAAGTATCGCTAGTGATGCTCTTTGTTTTGCTGTGGAAGAAGATTTTTGTCTATTTTTGTGGTTTTCTTTTTTTTTTTTTTTTTTAAAAACCCTTTTATGTTGTTAATGTATTTCTAAGTATAGAAAAAAATATTCTGTTTTGTGTTTCCTCTGTCTTGTTTCTTTTGGGCTTTATTGTTTTCTTATCATGTACTCCCCATCTCTCTGTCTATGAACAATACATCATTTCTAGAGCAGCTAGAAGAGTTGGAGAAGATGTTCCAGGAAGACCACTACCCTGACAATGAGAAGAGGAAGGAGATCGCTGCTGTAGTTGGTGTAACACCACAGCGTATCATGGTAATGCCTGTGTGGGTAACAGTGTGGACTGTGTGTTCAGTGAAGAAATTTGACAGGGAAAGGGACTGATGCAGGTGGGAAGAGCTTGAGTAGGAAGGAAAGAGAAGCTCTTGAGTAACGAGATAGGGACTTCACCTGTAGTGGTGACAAGAGGAAGGAGAGAGTTCTCAGATACGGACTCTGCACAACCAACTGCCCCACCCAAAATGGCCATGGACTCTGTGGTTTTGTACACTATTTCTTCCAGTTTCCTAAGACGAGAGAAATAATCGGTATGTAAAAGAGGCTAAGGAGAATTAAATTAATCTTTTATCTTGAAGATAACAGGGAACAAATGAAACTGATGTCTGAGGATAACTTTCTGCTGCTCTGTTTTCTGGTTGCAATGAATCTTACAGATTCTTTGGAAGAAACATTCCTTGAGGTTCCTTTTTCTGTAAGAAAAGTTTCTGGCCTCATCTACTGATGCGTGGAGGTAGTTGTTGCTGGTTTGTTACCTGGGTCCCAATATGTAGATGATTTCCTCTCTGAATGTATCCTTTATTTCCATTTATCAGGTCTGGTTTCAGAATCGCAGGGCAAAGTGGCGAAAATTGGAGAAGTTGAGTGTGAAAGGCAACAGAAAATATCCAACATCATCAGCTCTGTCAGACCCCATTGGGTCAGATAGTTATGGGTGAGGAGCTTCTGCTTTCTCATTTCTCCACAATAGATACTTAATGCATTCAATTTTTGCCTTTTCCCCCTTATATGTAGGTGCTGGGGAGTTTACCATTGAGTTGGACCTCAGTAGCCTGTATTCTCCAGCCTAATGGATGTCCAGGCAAATTGTAGCAGGCCTGCTTAAGAGCACTTTTAATTAGCCTGTAGCTCTGTTTTCAAATAAAACTGTTGAAATCTCTCTTGCTGAAGTTATGTAAAGAGCAGAGGATGAGGTAAAAAGGTCTGTGGAAACACCCATTCTATTTTAGTTTCAGTGAATATGTTGGCCAGACACTTTATGAGCACCTGGGAATTCTTTTATCCCAGTCCTTCTCTTACTATTGCTTTCTATTTCTGTAGATTTTTCACTTGGAAATGCTTCTTGCTTAGATCAAACTTACAAAGTTACATGCTCCTTTTAATAAATACTAGCTAGCAACTTTCATAGGTGAGAAAGGAATATTTATTGAGGGCTAGGGGAAGGGAGTATGTGAGAGGGTAGACAGTCTTTCAAGGGTGAGTGAGGGAGAGATGGCAGGAATTAGACTCCAGAGGGAGATCTGGAGTAAGAGTCTTCCTGTGAAGAACACAAAATGAAAAGATAAAAATTGAGTGAATAATTCTCCCAAGAGACAGGGGACAGGACAAGAGGGAATGGTCTCAAGCTCCGCCAAGGGAGATTTATGCTGGACATCAGGAGGAAGTTTTTCACGGAAAGGGTCATTGGGCATTGGAATAGGCTGCCCAGGGAGGTGGTTGAGTCACCTTCCCTGGAGGTGTTTAAGGGATGGGTGGATGAGGTGCTGAGGGACATGGTTTAGTGTTTGATAGGAATGGTTGGACTACAAGATCCGATGGGTCCCTTCCAACCTGGTTGTTCTATGATTCTATGATTCTATCCCTGCTGCTTGTCCTTCCCACACTAGTGGCCTGGGGCTGCTTTCCCAAATACTGTTGTTACAGCATCCCTTGTATTGTTTCTCCATGCACCTCTAAGTCAGCCATCGCTTTCCCATTCCACCTGCTAGTGATCTAGGATTTGTCCATTGTAGGATACTTAGAAGAGTGTATGCCTCGTCATAATGTTTTGTCTTGTCCTCTGGTCCACGCTCATCTCCTTTATGTGTACCTCCAGGGTACCTCTTCCATCCATGCCACCATTGCTTGACATCGCTCATGACCGGTCTACCATGCTGAGTGTAGACACTACAGCTGGGAACTACCCCAGCCTGCTCAGCAGACATCCTGGACCACTTGCCTCCTCCTCAGGTGAGACCCTGATCATCATAAGTATTTTGCGTACCTGCGGCATTAGTTGGTGGTGCTGGTAGGTTCCCAAGCCCTGTAAGGAAGGTCACGTGAAAACCCTATACCGTCAGTCCAGAAAGTAACACCGGGTTTAACAGCTCTCTGCTGATCAAGTATCTAATAGCTATGTAGCAGCACAGTGGTACCTCTGTGCTAACACTAAAACCGAATTTGCAATCCGTATTCATGTCCTAGCACAAGCCAACAAGGAATTCTGAAGATGACTTCATAAGGACATGTGTTTGGGGCATTCCTCTGCAATAGCTGTTTGACACTGGTACTGCTTGTCTGAATGATGGTGGAAGTATTATTCTACTTACTATGATCTTCCTGGTAGATACACACATCCCTTATTCTGGCTGTGAGATGTGTGAGGGAAGTGCACTGTATGAACTGTTGGGGTTGTAGAATATCCCTCAGGCACATCATAACCTTTAAATCTCCAAAGGTGATTCTCTGATTTCTCCAGCCACTGCAGCTTTTGATTTTGTGCAAAGCCTCCAAGGAGTGAGGCTAGTTGAGTTCTCAAACATACAGCCTGATTTAATTGTTGTTGCAGTTTTGTTGAAAGTCAGTGGAGTGTGCTGTTGGAGCAGTTTTCCATCTGAACTGCATTTAGACTTTAAGGATTTATGGCAACCGAAAAAAGGAGTATTTGTTCCTTGTGCATTCAAGTGTGGAGTATCAGAGCATTCCCTAGACTCGGGAATGTTCCATAAAGCATGCTAACATTTCCAAGTTGGCACAACTTGAAAATATTTCCAAAGTGCTGAGGGCTTCACCACTTCCTTGGGAGCAGATATCCCAAGCAATAGATGTGCTGACATGTGTTACTGTTGTGTTTTCTTACTTGTCAGTGTAATTCATTCTTTTGAATTTCTTGACGTCATTTCTGCCCCCACATTGTTTTCTAAATAGAAAGGGTTATCAGTATTAAGGTTAGTTCTGTGCAAGTAATTTCCTAATAATGACTCAATGATTTTAACGTATTTTTAACAATGCTGATACCGGAAAAATATTTTGGCACTGTAGAAAGGAACTATAATTCAGTAAGCTTAGAATACTAAAAAATAGATATGTATTCTAAAAGTATTTAATTGAGATACTTTATTGATACTTTTTTACTTTGCTGTAATTTGGCACTTCTGTAATTTTAATTTGCCTGTCATATTTGTCTGTCAGGCAAGTATTATTTTAGTCAATTTTATGAGCTGTTTAACCAATATGACTGCAGCTCAATTAGTTCCAGTTTTTCCACTTCTTACAGTCAAAGTGTTTGAATAATTCGCTGTTCCCCAGAAAGATGAAGTGGTTCAATCTGTGAACCTCATTTAATTAAATAAACGCTAAGATTTTGCAAAAAAATTCATTTAAAAAACCCAAACCAAACATCCTCACTCTTTTACATTCAGAACTCTCCTGGTTTCTAAAGTGCATCTATGGGTGTGCTATTTAGTCAAGAGAAAATATGTGTATTAGAGAAATAATTTCACTCAGGAATGATCTTGTCATCTGTCAGTACTGAGCAGCTTCTTTTTGGGGAATCTGCAAGCACACTGGGATACAATTTTCCGTATGGAAAACACAAGCTGATAGGAAAGAAATGTCCCACCTGAGTAATTCTTTGTACAATGTGTAAGGAAGAAAAAGGGCAAGAGAATGTCCTTATGAGTGGTGTGTAGAAAATGAGTGATAAAGGTAGTTGGGTTTTCCCTCCTTGAATCCTTAAACTTGCTGCTGACTGCCACCTATTGCATGTACTATGTATGCATCTTTTATGAAAGATTCCTGTGGTCATTTGAAGCCCCTGTATCATTGGTGTTAAGGATGTGTGAAGACGAGAATGTACTTCGTATTGCTACAGCTGTGTAAGGAAATGAACTTTCCCTTGTTCTCTTTAAATCATGCTAAGTGTGAAGTAATGGAATCTATTTGTGTAATCTAAGGCTGGTAAATACTTTCCAGATAAAGATCTGTTTTGTGAGAAAAAAAGTACCTTTTCTAAATTACTTAGCAGAAAAGAGGCAAGTTTTGCTAACACACACAATCTGTGATGTTTGATGATCAGGTTTTAACCTGATTTCCTGAGGGGATGGAGGAATGTGATGTGTGTAATGAGCCACACGCTCTCTTTGTTTATGAAAACCATCCTGTCCTTCAAATTTGTTTAACGTTAATAAAATCCAACAGAAGGTGGAAGTCTTACAAAGAAACAACATTCCTACAAGTCATGGTAAAACTGCTGCCTCGACAGGGTAGAGACTGAACGTTAGTGCTCCCTCTGAGGAAAAAGCCTGTTACTAGGTGTAGCGAGTCCTCACAGAAGAGCAATCTGCATGGCACAATCACAGGACAAGCTTCAGTTTCAGTTTCGCCTTACTAGATTCAGGAGAAAACCACTGTGGGCAATGAAAATTAGTGTTCTTTGTTGTCTAGTGTACACACAGAGACTTTTCTCTTTATGGATGAAAGGAATGTGGCTTTTGAATTAATTCAGCCTCCTTGTTCAGGAAAGAAATCTTGGTCAATAAATAGGTGTATCCAGGGTCCACCTGCTTTCTTTATTAGAATATCTCAGAAAATGAAGGAGTTAAAACTTGCATAGGACAAAATCCAAAATAATAAGTAAAATAGAAGCAGGAAGTAATAAATAAAAAGATCGGAAGTTTACAAGGCAAAATCAATTACTTTGTAAAGTGGCCATCATGAAAACGACTCATGCAAATTTCAGTAAAATAATCTGTGACCTGTGCCCCATGGTGCAGTTGTACCCAGAAACTGTGGACTAATGGAGGCTGTTCAGGTCCTTTCCTTGGTAGCACTGTTTTTAACCAGTTTCAGGACAAGCAAATGGCTTAAGTGTGCAAGAACAGTACAATCTATTACATGATGCCTTTGGAGAGTGTTCAGTGCTGTCTTTGCCATTGTTTTAACTTGTTCTAGTCCATAGTTCTGCATGTATGTTGATTTGTGGGTTTGTTTGATTTTTATGTCCTGCTGCTTTGTACAGTTCTCTAAATAAGCTGAGTAAAAATGTCAGAAAGTTGTATTTGAGATGTGCTTTACCATGCTAGAAGTTATGGCTTCAGATTTTGATATTAGCCACTCTGCTTGCCCTAAGAGACTTGTGTGCTTCAGAAATTCAACCCTGAGCTTGCTTTGATGTTAGATGTTTTCCTACGTCTTTCACTAGACAGATAGCTTGCTTTACATTAATGGATTTTTTTTTTGACATTTGCAGTTATTTAAAGTTTTTCTTCTTTTCCTGAGATTTCATACTGGTACATATCTGCAATTGCTCAACTTAAAACATTGGTTTCTGTTTTCTTTGGAGTTGACTGTTTAGAAAGAAAGTTACTTTCTATGCTTCCACTTTGTGGGAGGAGATTTCTCTGTTCCATAGGTGCTTTTGCAGTAAATATTTTGTTTCATGTGGCTATGTTTCTGAGGTCATAGATTGGGAACCCAGCCTATGCTGCTGTCTCTTATGCAAACAGCAAGATGATTGTTCAGTAGGAGAGATGAGATTATAATGGAAATCTTCAGACCAGTTAGATGAAATTGGACATGATCTGTCAAAGAATGGTAAATAAATGTCAGGCTCTAATGATTTCACTTGCAGGATTCCAGCTTGTGAACAAATTACTTTAAAGCTCATGATGTGGCAAGCAAGAGTCACATCTTTTAAACAACTGGTAGGTTCTGGCCTACTGAAAAGAAAGAAGAAGGTCAGACTGACATACTTCTCAAAGCAATGCAGTTAGAGACTGTAGTTGGTTTACTTATGTCCAGTCCACTAAATGACGAATGCCATTGCTTCAAAGTTTGAATGTTTTGTCTGCTTTCAAAATGTCATTTACAAGAGAAATATGTTTTCTCATTATGTGAAGAAGAGAATGTATCCGTGAAAAGTGTTGTGATGATCCTTAATGTTATAGTAAATGCTGTAATTACACAGGCTGTCTTGAATAGTGTATAACGTAGAGACTCATCTAAACAGAGCTTTTTGCTGAACTCCTGATCCTGGTGCTTAAGAAAGCAACACTAACAGGCAGACCATCTGAAGTTAAACTGATTGCTCAGCCTGTAAAGAACATCAGCTGCATTGTGCCCAACACTGGGCTTGTTGAACAGTTATAATTGTGGTCTCTGACCTTCCAAACAGTGTACAAGCAGCTGTGTAGTTACTGCCTCAATCATTGCAGGCATCTCATGCTGAGGCCTTTTGAAGTCAACATAAGTGCTTGACTAGAAAGTCATGTCTGGCTGATGTCAAGAGGGAGCGCTGTGATGTGCATAGGTGTCACCAAGGTAACAGATCTTGTGCACATGATCTAGTCTATTAACAACAGTGAAAGCAGTTTCCTAGAACATTTGAAAACTGTGTTTCACAGTTGAAACTATGCCCTATTGTAAGTTCATGAACATGTCTCTAAAATAGGACTTAGTCTCCTTCAAGATTGGTGAAAAACTGAACTCAGTTATCCTGACAGAAATATATGCATCCATTTTGGTTAATTTGAGACTCTAGCCCATTCTTTGGAGGCTATCTGCATTAAAGAATAAATCTCAACTCTGTTAGGACATTGAGAAAGCGGTTATAGCGTGGAGAAGACAAATGTGTAACAGAAGATTTAGAATAGTCATACTTGAGGTAAGACAAGTGCAGTGCCAAGACTGGTTCAGAGATTCAAAGCTGTGAATTGTTAAATACCTCTCCAAAAATTCCCAAGATTGTCTCATGGACTGAAATCTCAGAAATAATGAAAGTAATAAACAAAAATCCTATTGCATTCCCATGCTGATGGGAAAGCTGTCTAAGGTTACCTATCTCTACATCAATATCAGGAAAAGCTACAGAACTGTAAACTGTAAGCCTGTGATCAGAATTTGTCATCGAACAAGGTGTTGGAATCTTCTCTAAGTATAGTGTCAGATTTTAGCAGATATTACTTTTTGGGGAATTGTTTATTCTTACTACATTTGTGACTACAAAAAATTCAGTGTCTTTCTTTGAAAGGACAGAGAAGTAGAGGAAACTTCAGAAAAGGCTGAAGCATTTATTGGAATTCCAAGTGTGTTGTCTTCACAAACTCATTGCTTGTGGGTCCTATTGCCACAATCCCCAAAGATTATCTGCACAATGTGCTGCAAATGTTTCAAAAACCAGAACTTAGTTGGTGTGAAAGTGGGTTTAGAAGTGATTTTCTGGGCTATGTTGTTAACATTGCTTGTGTTCATCCTGAGCAAGACTAAGGCCATCCACAGAGTAACTAATCCTACTGCCATCACTGAACTGAAGATTTACCTGTATATAGGCTGTTCTTCAGGTAAATTGTGCCCCATATGACTGCTGTTTCTTAAGGCTTATGTGAACTACTACATTCTGGGACGGAATGGTTTGGAGAACCTAGTGCAAATGAAGGTTTTGAAAAAAATCAAAAGAAATCTTCAACTTCATTTCTAGCTAAGCTATTTTGACTTGCAAGGAAACGAAATCTTGTCTTAACAGTTGCTTTGTTGTGTGGGACTAGGTTTGTTCTGTGGCAATAAACAGGAATGTGACCTGTACATCATAGATGCTGCCTGAAATAGAGAAATAGTATATACAAATATGAAAATAAACTGCTGAGAATTGCCCAGAAATATGAATGCTTTAGAGATGCCATCCTAAATCTTGGTCTAGTTTTCTGAATGAGCCCCAAAGCAGGGCTATTCATGTCTTCAATGAAACATCATGACTTTCTCTCTCCTTAAGTGCAGAAAGCTGAAAAAATTTTGAAGTGGGAAGATGCAGCAAGATAGACACAATTACACATCACACTGGGGAATCTGAGAAATGGTGCTGCAAGGTGGAATCTCCTTATCAGCTCTCTGTGCGTGCATTCCAAAATTCTCTAAAGGTTGCTCATGCTTGCTGCTGCGGCTTTATGTTTAGGCTTTATGTTTAGGCTTTATGTTTAGGCTTTATGTTTAGGCTTTATGTTTAGGCTTTATGTTTAAGACCTCTGATTCACAGCTGGTGGAGGGTATTTGATGTTACTCTGTGTGACTGCAAAAGTGAAATACAGCTGTAAATGATCCATGCTGCTAGCTTTCCCTGAATGCTTTACTGCATGTGGGAGCCGACCAGCTTTACCTGATCAGAGATATTTTCTCCTCTCTGCCTCATCCTTGTGCTTGTTCAACCTACGTAGACTTGAAAAATACTTTAAGATTCTCTTGTGCACACCTGATGGCTCCAATTCTCAAGAGAGAAAATATTTGTTCTTTGATATAATAAAAGACAATTTTGATCTCTTGCACCATATGCAAGCTGCTTGAACTTCTGTGTATACCTGTTACTCTGAATTACCAGCATACATGATTCTGACCTTTTAATTTCCTATGTTGTCCTCTTTCCACAGAGGTTGTTCTATAGGAAACTGTTCATCTCTTTTTTTCCAGCAGTGACTGAGGAGACAGCCCACCAAACAAGATTCTAGAAGCCAAGATGGTATTGGTCCCTTTTCCATCTCCCAGCTTCTTTTTCCCAAAGGCCCTTCAGCTGACATCTGCTTTTTACATTTCTATTTTCCCCACACCCCACGACCTACCAAAGGCCAAACCAGGAGTGAATATTTGGTTAAAAAATTCAGATCTCTAAAGACACATTTTTGTTTCTTTCAAACCACGGTTAATTTTTTTGGAAGGGAAATCCGTGCAGCAGCACACTCTTCACAGAGGACAATAGAGATGGAAGATTGTTCCTGGCTTTTTTTTCTAGGAAGTATTTTGTTTCATTTGGCTGCCTTCTTGAGAGATGAATAAATCCAGTATGAAGAGACTAAAATCTTGAAGGCAATTTTACTTAACCAATAAACATCATCTTTTGTTCCAGAGAGCTTGCTACTATTCCCTTTTTCTTCCCAGCAGCAATGCTGGTACTTGTTTACTTTTATTCCCATCAGTTAACCTCCACTCTTTCACTAGCATCTTGCTTTTCTGTTCTGCCACTCTTGTAATTTCCTCTGCTTGCTCCTTTTAATTTTCCATATGACAGCATAGTATGACAGTCTCTCTTTTTATTCACAGACTCTTCAATAGCAGGAACGGTGGGATCTTCTGAAGCAGTTCAGACAAAGGAGTTACCACAGCTCAACTTCAGTTCCAACAAAACGGAGTGCTTCCCTGATCTTCCCAGCCCTCCACCCATCCGCAGGGCCAGCCTACCTCTCAGTCTGCCCTTCAGTTGCCACAGTCATATTGTTCCCTTGATGTTGGACACTCCCAACAGTGAATACAGTTTGTCTGGTCATGAAAACGGTTCTGGAGAGGCCTTCCTGTACAGCATCCAGAATCAAGGGTAGGAACGCATGAAATTGTTTTTGAGGGAGATGAAAAAAGGGAACACTGCAAGAAGCCTTGGGAAGGGTGAAAGTGGGTCATGGGACAAGGTAATAGGTGGGACTGCAAATGAGAAGTTAGATGTGAGAGCGAGAACGTTCTTTGAAATGAAGTATGAAAAAAATGTATAACGAGCACAGTAGGACAGAGCGCTTGCTATAAGAAAAGTGATACCCTTAATCAGAGTGCTTTTCAGAATTGCATGTCTGTCAAGCGAAAGTGGAGTTCAGAAGTTCAGTGGCCAGGAATCCTTGAGAGAGGATGTTTAAGCATTGTGTTCTTTGGAGAATGGGGAGAACTGAAGGAAAGGTAATCACCAGTAAAGCACATTGTTAAAGAATCCTGTGAAAGCACTTGGCCCAAATGGTTTCTGTTGCCCTTGTCCTGTGCTGAGCATTTGGGAGGAACAGTTGGAGCGGCCTTCAAGGGGAAGATAAAACAATTGTTTATTGTACGGGCTGCTCTGGCTGATAAACCCTATTTAAATCACTGAATTGCCTCTCTCCTTGCCCTCTGCAGCTTCAGTTCACCAGTGTCCTGCAATTACTCTGACCAGCTGGAGTCAGCAGGCAACCTGGAGACCACATATTGTCAGTACAGCAGCCAGGGTGGAATTTACCAGCTGCCCCAATATTCCACACAGCACCAGCTCTCCCAGTTCCACCATGCGCCAGGTCACCTGGTCAGCAACATGCTTTCCAGCGTCCACCTCACTCCTGCAACATCCACTGAGTCCCATACATCTTTCCTTGCCTTACCTGGTAAGAATGGAGTCCTAATGTATGGGGCAGCAGAAACCACACAAGGCTACGTACAAAACCCCATGGTGGCACAGCTTTCCTCACAGCAGCCAAGTGGAAACTCAGGTAAATTTCTGCAACATTTTGGTATCCTGAAATAACTAAACAATGCCCTGAAACATTCTGGATGACTGGTGGTTTTGCTGATGACTGTGCATATACATAGCATTATAAATATATATATATATCATAGAATCATAGAACAACCAGGTTGGAAGGGACCCATCGGATCTTCTAGTCCAACCATTCCTATCAAACACTAAACCAAGTCCCTCAAGACCCCATCTACCCGTGCCTTAAACACCTCCAGGGAAGGTGACTCAACCACCTCCCCTGAGCAGCCTATTCCAATGCCCAATGACCCTCTGTGTGAAGAACTTCCTCCTGATGTCCAGCCTAAATCTCCCTTGGCGGAGCTTGAGGCCATTCCCTCTTGTCCTGTCCCCTGTCACTTGGGAGAAGAGGCCAGCTCCCTCCTCTCTACAACCTCCTTTCAGGTACTTGTAGAGAGTAATGAGGTCTCCTCTCAGCCTCCTCTTCTCCAGGCTAAACAACCCCAGCTCTCTCAGTCGCTCCTCATAGGGTCTGTTTTCCAGACCCTTCACCAGCCTCATTGCTCTTCTCTGGACTTGCTCCAGAGCCTCAACATCCTTCTTGTGGTGAGGGGCCCAGAACTGAACGCAGTATTCAAGGAGCGGCCTCACCAGTGCTGAATACAGAGGGAGAATCACCTCCCTGGACCTGCTGGTCACACCATTTCTGATACAAGCCAAGATGCCATTGGCCTTCTTGGCCACCTGGGCACACTGCTGGCTTATGTTCAGTTGGCTGTCGACCAACACCCCCAGGTCCCTCTCCTCCTGGCAGTTTTCCAGCCAGGCTTCTCCCAGTCTGTAGCTCTGCATAGGGTTGTTGTGCCCCAAGTGCAGGACCCG